>JAEQBH010000137.1:1765000-3230299 GCA_016808115.1 Tetrastigma voinierianum | reverse complement strand
AGAAGATATTATGGAAAAAGATTGTCGCTACCGTTGAGAGGCCTGTTTTGTTATTACTAGCCACACAATCTCCCACACTAATTGTCTTTCCCTTTCCTTCATTAAGAGATTCTTGATATACTAAATTTTGTCCAAAGTAGACCTGCAAATTCATTCAACATATTATGTTGTGTATCATTCATCATGGATAATAGGGTCGAATTTTTTTGGGTACTAATGCGTGTTTGTTTTTCAAATTCAACTTTTAAGTATTTGAATAAAGGGTTAATTACATAAATTGTGTCTCAATTTTTTCATTTTTTATGCTTCGGTGTCTTAGCTTCATTTTTGTTAAATCAAATGTTTAAACTTTTAACTTTTGTTCAATCAAAGTGCTTTCTGGTCAATTAAAGTTTATTAAGATATTTGAATAAACAAAAATTGCATTGTCTTATCATATAAAAATAATGAAATTACTTAAATGACCTTTAACGAGGTGAAAGGATAATATTATCCTTTCCACATTGCCTTTACATGTTCGTTGTCATGAAATTGATTCATATATAATATTTTATTATAATACTTAGAAACCAAGTAAAATAATAGAAGATAATTAAAGTTGCTTTTTTTTTAAATTGTTATATTTTCTTTCTTTTTTACAAATATTTATAATTTTATCTCTTAATTCAACACTAACCAATTTTATCAATTTATTTTTGTTATAATAAATAGATAGTAAATAATTTAATGTTGAAACATAATATTGTAATTTTATTTTGTTAAGGTCATTTAAATAATTTTATTATTTTATATGACGTGGAATATCATTTGAATTCAAATTTTCTTAATTCAAATATCTAAAAACTTTATTGTCAAGAAACACTTGATTAAACAAAATAAAGTTGTGACATTTAAATATAAAAATATAAAAGTTTAGACATTTGATTAAAACAAACATGTTGAGATATTTAAATAGAAAATAAAAAGTTTAGACATTTGATTGAAAAATAAAGTTGAGACATCAAAATAGAAAAAAATTGTGACACCTAATTAAACAAAAATAAAGTTGATTCACAAAATTAAAATAAAAGTTAAGACACCATTTATTTAATTAACTTAAATAAATTATGCTTTCCATTAAATACAAACTTTGTAAGCAATAAAATCTCTAGCTAAATGAAAAACTATAAATGCCTTGACAACTGATTTAGGATGATCAGCGACCGTCGATCGATTCCTTTACACAACTCTTATTGGGCAAAGATTATATATATATATATATTTTTAAATATATAAGTTTTTATCAAAAGTCAATGACCGATTCCTTTTATTTATTTATTTATTTTGACAGATGACCGATTCCTTTTAATTCATCATTTTGGCAAAGATTATATATTTTAAAAATAATAAGTTTACGGTGATTTTTTTTTTTAATATTTTAATAATAATTTAGAACAATTTATTTATTTATTTATTTATTTGGATTTCCAGCTGAATGGTAATACCTTGTTGGTTAGTGAACATGCATGTATCTCATTAAACAATCTCTTTCTTTCCATTACAGAAATTGTTTATTGGATTTGGGGATGTACAAAAGTCTGCTACGTATGTTAGCTATCGTGCCAAAAATATATATTGATATTTATGTTAGATTGAGTTCATCCACTGCAGCATCTACTAACATCATTTTAATTACGAAGGTGCAAGAGTTGACTAGATTCACAAATAATGATGAGGGTCCTCCTCAGAGGGCATCACCTCATTTGGGGATTCATTCCCATTTATTTTTTGTTTTAAAGAAATATACTTTTATAAACATGAAAAGTATATCTCCTTATTTTTTCCTAGGTCTATGTTTTGGAGCAAGATGTCATAAAAGCATGTCTTTTTGTTTTTCTCTTAGACTCCATGTTTTAAGCAAGATATATGCTGCCCTTGACTTATAAATAGGCAAGTGAGAAGCTTAGGAAATTATCTAAGAAGGAGCAAAGAGAAGAGTAAGGTTAACATAAAATTGTGAGAAAGAGCAAAGGGTGGGTCTTTCTCGGGTTTAATACAGGATCTATAGTGTAAACGACATGTGTGCCTGTGCCGCATAGGGAGAGGGAAATGACCTACTCCTTTGTCCGTTCTTTCAATGTCATTAGAAGGGATGATGATAAAGACAACATTATACAACTTATGATGCAATCAAGCAATCAGGAAAATGTTTCGATTCTTCCCCTATTGGGAATTGGGGGCCTTGGCAAGACTACTCTCACTCAATTAGTGTATAACGATGTGAGAGTTGGCCAACATTTTAACAATAGAATATGGGTTTGTGTGTCAGATGAGTTTGATGTTACAAGGTTGATAAAAGAAATTTTAATTTCACTAATGAAAAATGTGATGACCTACCCATTGATGTGTTGCAACGTCATCTTAGAAATAAGTTAGATGATAATAAATTCTTACTCGTTTTAGATGACGTGTGGAATACAAATAGAGATAAATGGCTTGAGTTAAAAGCCTTGATAGATGTCAAGGCTAAGGGAAGTCAAATAATTGTCACCACCTGTGATAAATTGGTTGTCGGTGTTATGGGTACGGGTACTCATCCGATGTACAAAGTAAATGGTCTTTTTGATGAGGAGTGTTTGTCTGTATTTATTAGATGTGCATTCAAGGATGGTGAAGATGAATGATATCAAGACTTGTTGGGATTGGGAAGGATATTGTCAAAAAATACAAAGGTCTTCCTTTTGCAATAAGAACCTTGGGAGGCTTGCTTTATTTGAAGAGGGGCGAAAATGAATGGGTGAAGTGCGAGATAGTGAAATTTGGAAATTAGAGCAAAAGAATAAAGATGATATTTGGCCTGCATTGAAACTAAGTTACAATGACTTATCGTATGATTTAAAACAATGTTTTGCATCTTGCTTTCTTGTTCCAAAAGATTATAAATTCAATAACCTTTTATTGATTCAAAACTGGATGGGGCAAGGTTTGATTCAACCATCAGAAAAGAAGGAAGAGATGGAAGATATTGGGAATCAATATATAGATGAATTAAGCACAAATATCATCTTTCAAGACAGCATAGCATTGTGGGTTCTGTGATTTTTGAAAACATATATAGAACCATTTCATCTCTGATATCAAAGTCAATAAGAAGCAGCAATAAAATCATCAAGAGACTCCCTGATTCTATTTGCGAATTGCAACGACCCGGGCAAATGTCATATTGACCTGATGCGGTTTCACTGAAGAATTGCTAAGACATATTGGGAAAATGATGGAGTTTGAGGCATTTCATCGCAACACAAGAAACTACTTTATTAATGTCCCACAAAAGAGTAGGGGGAGTGGGTGGTGGTGAGATGCTCGTTCAAGTCTCTTCGCATTTTTTTGGCTGGAAGATGTAATCGCTTGAATCCTTGTGAAAGTGGAAGGGATGGGAAGCTTCGTTGCCCTTAGATCATTGATAATTATGGATTGTCCATGTTTATGGTCCTTGTCGAAACACCTACCTGGCTTAGAGAACTTGAGCACCATATCAAAGTCTTATTCCAACACAGAATATCGGGGAAGCCGGGGAAGGCGATTTAATGCCTGAGTTGAGCTTGGGTTTGGAAGCCTACAGTATTTGTTCATTTATAGGTTACCAAAGTTGGAGATTCTGCTCAAATAGCTACTTACTTGTAACACCTACTTTCCTAACCATTTCATGTGACAACTTTGGGCATTGTGTGGTGGAGGAGGAAGAGTACTCTGATACGATCCCACATCGGTTTCACACAAGAGTGTGGAGTGGTACTTAAGCTTGATGAATTCTCCTACCTAATAGGTTTGTCTTTTGGGTTTGGCTCTTCTATTGGGCTTGGGTACCTATCATTGGTGCTTTAATTGAGAGCCGGTACGTAGCGAGAGAGGGCTACCTGGGAAAGGGCTACTTGAGAAAGAGCAACCTGAAAAAGGGCTATCTGAAAGAGGGCTGCCAAATGCCCCAAAGGTGAGTCAGAAGTGAATACTATCTAGAGTGTGGTTTCACCTAGAAATTAATGTCGTCACTTGACGCCTGGTTTCCTAAGGGTATGGAATGATATGATCCTACATCGGTTCCACACAAGAGTATGGAGTGGTACTTAAGCTTGATGGGTTCTCCCACCTAATCTAGTCTTTTGTTTTTATGAGTCATTATTTGTTATCGAACCGGAAGAAAGCAAAAATTAATGATACCTTGCACTAACAGTTGTCTTTATTCTATCCAAGATTGCATAATTAAACATAATAGATTTAAACACAAGTAGATGAATGCTCAAAGCAAGTTTTCATCATATTACAACAAATTCGGACAATAGATTTTCTGGTCCAGTCCAAAAGATATTATGGGAAAAGTTTGAGCCACGCTTTGGCTGAGAAGAGGTCTTGTTGTACATATGCATGACTCCCACAATAATTGTCTTTCCCTTCCCCTCGCTTCAATAAGAGATTCATTCAACGTATTATTTTGTGTATCATTCACTATGGATGATAGGGTCGAATTTTTTTGGTACTAAGGTCGTATTTGTTTTTCAAATTTAACGTTTAATGCAAATTAATAAATTTAGATTAATCGAAATTTAAATAAAGGGTTAGTTACATAAATGATGTCTCAACTTTTCTATTTTTTCTGTTTTTGTGTCTCAACTTTGTTTTTGTTCAATCATTTATCTAAACTTTGGATTTTTTTTATTTATTTTGGTGTTTCAACTTTACTATGTTCGAGCACACGCTTTCCGTGAAGCAGCATCTGCCAGGTGGTCTATCACATCATTTTGTTCTGCTTCCATCCACATAGTTAAACTTGAATCCGGCATTGATACCACTTGTTAGGAAACCCCATGGACCCTTCCCTATCCATATTAGTATGATATTGTCCACTTTGGGACTAAGCCCTCGAGGTATTGTTTTTGGGCTTTTTCCTCAAAAGATTTTACACCAACTGATATTATCCATGCTTATATACTGCGCAAAAGGAGTTACAAAAATGGGGTATGTCAAATTGTCATTTTGCAACTCTACTTATCACCCATGAACAGTGTTTTGCTCAAATGGTAGGTGCCAAAATGGGGTGCCATTTTAATAATTCAATGTTTTTAATTAAAAAATATAATTAAACCTGCCAAATATGGGATGGAATATACCAAGGAGAGGAACAAAGAACCACCAAACGCTATTTCCGCAACCTCTCCATTCTCTTTCCAAAGTTGTCAAATATGCTACCCTTAAAACCCGATGGCATTTTGCCACCTCTGATGCCACCTCCGTTGGAGCCTGATTTTTTGTCTTTGAAGTGCCATTTCAGCGGTTATGGGGATGGCACCCCTGATAGCAACTCCCGTTGGAGTTGCTCTAATAAGTCTTTTAATTCCTAACCGATGTGAAACATTGTGAGACTTTGGGTGCACAACCAATACATATGACCTAATGAAATTGCAGAATCACATGTATTAAGTTGGGGATGCTTAATTTGTATCTTGGATCTAATTGATTTATTGCATGTTTGAATCAATAAAATTATTTTTCCTTCCAAAAAAAGGTTTAGGATGCTCAAAACAGTGATGGTCCAACATCCATAATATATTCTATGCAAGGTTGTGAGCCTACAAGACCAACACAATAAACAATTACCAATTATTGTTTGCACGAAATTTCGTCAGTATATCAGTAATGTCGACAAAATATTGGAATTTATCTGATTTATTGTTAACAATATCGCGAGTGAAGCACAAGCACCCCCATTCAAAATTCAAAGATATGAATTTTTGCAAATTTCAACCAATTTCAATAAAATTTGTATGGGATGTGACGAAAATGATGATTTTTCAGTAAAATATCATAGAAATTTCGTCGAAATTGATGGAAAATGATGAGTAGAAGAAAAATGGGAAGGAAAGAAAAAAAAGGGAAAAACCTATTTCTAGTGGGAAGTGTTGCCATCCAGTGCCGGCCCTGCCTATAGGCAGGGTAGGCTACTGCCTAGGGCCCCACTTTATAGTGGGCTCCTTTTTGAAATAATAAAATATTATATATATTTATAATTTATAATTAATTAAATATAATAAAAAATTTGCTGTTAATAAATTTCAAAACTCAATACGTTAAATGCAATAAAGTTCTCAAAAAGACTCACTTTAAATACAATAAAGGAAGTCTCACATGTATTCACTTCATTAAAATTGATATGTCTTTTTGCAAACTCCTTCAATTGCCGACACTTACGCTGATGACTTCTTTTATTTTTGTTAAAAAGTTAAAACACTTTTTCAACATCCGAGTTTTTCTCCGCTCAAAATATTAGGCTTTCTTCTAAAAAATTAGAGTTCCTCTTTGCCGATAAAAACAAAATGCACAAAATATTCAAGAATCTGATCATAGGTATGAAATAATTATTATTTATTTTTACGTATTTTTTATTTGATTATTTTATATTTCTTTTTTATCAAATAATAATTTTGTTACTTATATTTTTATTATGCGCTCTAATTCAAGAAAGAAAGACATGTTCTGCTTTTGATCAAATTTTATCAAGATTCTCTCATCAGGTTCTATCATTGATCTAATTTAAAGTTTGGATCTTGAATTGATATTGAATTGAGTTATTATGTCTATGAAAGTATTGTCCTTATTATGAAAAAAGAATAAAAGAAAACCGAGGAGTTTTTACAATCTCAAGTGGGAGCCATGATTAAATTAGTAATACAAGTAATGTCGACAAGGAAATATATGAGAAGGTTCAAGACGGAAAGATATTAATGAAGAGGGGGAATTTAGTAACAAAGAAGACGGATGATTGTGAACAAGAAATTTTGAAGAATGTGGGAAAATAGGAATGAGCAAGATGATAATTTGAGGAAATATGAATGAACAACAAGATGATTGAGATGGCACATGTTAACTTGCCTTTGTGACATTACAGATCTTAGTGAAATTGGAAAATTATTGATGAAAATTTAATAGACATGTTGGTGAAAAGAGGTCCTTCAAAATAAAAGTGGATACCTTCCTGAAGACTCGAAAATAGGCATTTCTCTTCTCTACACATCACACTCGTATTTATCAAATTCACGAAGCATCAATGTAAACGGTCAGTTTACTCACTCTCATTGGATAAAGTATTTTGCTTTGTTGTAGTTATTTAAGCAAGTGAGGAAAATACTTTTCAATTAGCTAATGAAGGAACTAATGATTGGAAAATATCATTATAGGCCTGGCAAGTCATGAAACTAGTAATGAGCACATGCGCAACATGAGAAGATGGATTGAACTAGAAAGGAGATTACAAAAGAATTTGACAATTGATAAAGCATTATACATCAAATCAACAAAAGATAGAGGAACATTAGAGACAAGTTTTTGTGAGAATAGTTTCACAGCACTTTTCAAGAATAATCAGTAATGTGGGAGCAATGAGAAAATTCTATGAAGAAAATAATGGAAATTTCTTGGGTATAATTGAAAATGGATTAAGCCGTAGTTTGATCCAATAATGAAAGAACACCTCCGGCGGATTCAAGAAAAGGAAATTCATTATCATTATCTTAGTCACAAAATTCAAAATGAATTTATACTTATGCTGGCAGGTGAAATAAAGACTGAGATTATTAAAAAAGTTAGAGAAGCAAAATATTTTTCAGTTATACTTGATTGTACACCAGATATAAGTCATGAAGAACAAATGTCTCTCACAATACGATGTGTGGATGTCTCTGCAAGTCCAGTTAAGGTAGAAGAGTTCTTTTTAGGATTTCTGAAAGTGGAGGATACCTCAGGACAAGGATTATTTGATGAATTAATAAATGATTTAAGAACACTTGAACTTGATCTTGGTGATTTAAGAGGTCAAGGTTATGATCACGGTTCGAATATGAAAGGAAAGCATAAAGGTGTACAAAAAAAAAGTATTAGAAGTAAATCCAAGAGCTTCCTACATACCATGTGGTTGTCATAGTCTTAATCTTGCACTTAGATATGGCAAATTCTTGTCTAGCTAAATCTTTTTGGAATTGTGCCACGTATATATATTGTTTTCATCTTCTACAAAGCGATGGAAAATTTTAAAGATAATGTAAAAAGGTTTGACCCTTTAAGCTGCTATCATGCATATCGTTGGGAAAGTCACAATGTGTTAAGGCAATAAGATTTCAAGCTCCAAATTAAAGTCGCTTTAACTCACTTGGTGGAAACAAGTGATGATCCTAAGACATTTAGGGATGCTAAAAGTTTATCAGTTATATCATGGATTTTGAATTTATTCGCATGGTTATTTGGCACAACATTTTATCTCACTATTAATAGAGTGAGCAAAATGTTGCAAAGTAAAGACATAGTTATTGATGCCGCTTATTAGTCATTTGAAAGCACTTATTTCTTTCTTTGAGACCTATAGAGAAACTGATTTGAATCTGATAAGATTATTACAGCTAGAAATTGTTGCCTCGTATGAAAATTGAACTTACATTTCAGGAAAAGCGTATTATTACGTAAAGAAGCAAATGGATGAAATGCTAGTGAAGAGATTACATACATTTGAATAAGAATCTTATAGAGTTGATTATTTCTATATATAGTTGATCAAGCTATTTCTTCACTCAATAGTAGATTTGTATCAATTTCAAAAAATAAGGAAGATATTTTTGGATTTTTATTTGATTTACTGTTACATATTGCATGATGATCGTTTCTCAAGTCTTGTTGTGATAAGCTTGAAAAAATTTTGAGACATAACATGGACTCTGATATTGAAGGGGATGAGTTATTTTCTGAGCTAAAGTGTCACGCCCGATCCCGTCCGACCTGGATTACAGTCCGAACCGTTTTTGGGGTAAACCCATAATCGGGACTCCTTATTTATTTATTTTTTTTTTTTTTTTTTTACCAACAATCATTTATATTTACAAATGAACTACCACCTGAGTGGTATCCATTAAAATCTCTTACACATGCTAAGTCCCACTACGTATACAATTACTTATACATGTACATATCTAATACAAACATCGGAGATTGCGAAAAGTGCCGGTGAGCACCTATCTCGAGATGGCCCCACTCCGTGTGGAATGTCCCGTCCTTTATCTCCTCTTCAAGACCTACACCTGATTGAATCCGTATAAGCTTTACGCTTAGTGGGAACATATAGTAGGGGCAGAATCCACCAATAACAATACACCGCCACTATCTTTTTTTTTTTACTTACTTCTATGCATATAATTGCTTCATTCTTATGTGACTTCCAACTCATTTCATATTATATGTAGATTTTATTCCTTTCAGATTCCTTATCATTATCTTGTTCATATTACTTCCCGTGTCATGTATTTTACAAAGTTGTAACTCATATCTACTACATGTATGATAGATCAAATCATATCTAAAGCAAACTCATACGATATAAAATGGCAATCTCGTAACAAATCAAATCATATTAAATACATATCAGTCAATCAAACTAATACCAATTCATATTAGACTCTTATCGCTATCATGGCCAAGCCATTAATCTACTCCTTGTAAAACATATTTCAGCATCCGGGATGCCCGTTAAATCATTTTAGTTTTCGCTTTTATACCTCATTTTCAAAAGTGTCGCGACCCGAATCCCCGACTTGACCCGATTGGTGGATCCAAGCCGGAGCCCGGTTTACTCCGACGCTTAATCAAAACATTTATCCTCGCTCCATTAAATTTTCGTTTCAAAAGTGTCGCGACCCGAATCCCCGACTTGACCCTGGCCAAGGTCCACTCTGGAGCCCTAAGCACTCGACATTTTCAATTATCTTCCAAAACATTTGTTTATGTTATTCTGGCTTCAGACCTTTTTAATTAATCGAAAGCACTTCTTTTCGGGCAATCCCATAAACACTTATAATTTCAAAAGACCCTTAACATTTACCTTCAACCAAATGCATTTACAAAATGATGCCCTTTTTACTATGTCCGTGTAATGTAAAAGATACTTAAACAATACAATTTTAAATGTCATTTTTCGCTTATCGGTTTGTGATTTCACTTATATTATAGAAGCTCTATTATCTCACGACATATTCACTCTTGTGAATCCCGCCCGTTCTTGTCATTCCGCAGCAATGTGATTTCACACTCAATTATTACCGTCTCACATATGGTTATAGAAGTCGATTACATTCACGATGTATTCCGCTGGTGAATCCTCGCCCGTTTGTCATTCAAGAGTAATGTGATTTCGCATTACACCGATTCGTTGTTCGGGTTTGTGATTCCATGATATAACTATAGAATCTCGACATCCACGCATATTCAGCTTGGTGAATCCGCCTCGTTTGTCATTCAGTAGTAATGTGTTTCACATTCAATATTATCGCCTCACATATGACTATAGAAGTCGACATTCACGGCATTCGCTTGGTGAATCCATGTCTCGGCTATCTCAAGAGTGCACGTGGATTTCACACCTCACCTATTACCGTCTCACATATGGCCATAGAAGCTCCACATTCACGATTGTGATTCCGGGCTGGTGAATCCCGCCCGTTTGTCATCTCAAGAGCAATGTGATTTCTCGCATTACACCGATTCGTTGTCGTTTAGGATTCCACATATAACTATAGAATTCGACATCCAATGCCACAGATTCGGGGCTTGGTGAACTCGCTCGTTTGTCATTCAAGAGGTAATGTGGTCTCACATTCAATACATTCGTCTCACATACGACCATAAGTCGACATTCACGGCAGATTCAAGCCAGAATCCGTCATGTCCTGGTCATTCCAAGAGCAATGTGGATTTCGCATTAGACAAATACTGCTACCTCTTAGCGATGAATTCGCCTGGTGAATCCCGTCACTTCGCCATTCAATGATTCATTTCAAATCAACTTTACTTTATGCGTACTTTCGCTTATCGTTCAAACACATGCACACATGCATACGCAGGATGCATTTCGAATAACAATCATTCAAATTAATAGATATATATATATATACTTATATATATATAAGCCGCCAATTAGCATTCATAACCGATCACACCGCATTTGTCTTCCTATCACTATGTATAAATAAACATTTCAAATAACAATCATTCAAATCAATATATATATATATATATATATGCTTATATATATATTTCACTTATTAGCATTCATAACTCATCATAACGTGATTTTGTCTTCCTATCATTTATGTATAACAAACATTTCAAATAACAATCATTCAAATCAATATATATATGCTTATATATATATTTCATTATTAGTGACCATAACCGATCATAATCACATTTCAATTCCAATATCTCTTTCAGATATCTTTCAAACGATATACCAATCTATGTACTTATTTTATATACTCGTTTCATAAATTGCTTACGTGTACTCATTCACGTATATTTCATTCATACACTCATTCATAAATTCATTCATGTATACTCCTTCATGTATACTCATTCCTAAATACTCAATCACATACTCATTCACGTATTCTTATCATTTGTTATCATTTCTGGTTATATGTGATTATAATCAGATATCACTCTGGTTCACACATATGTGTCTATGACATATTGCTCTCATGTTCACAATCATATTTCAATTCATTTTCATTTTCATTTTCATATAATCATTTTCATGTTTCATGAACATTATCTTATATTTCTTCATTTTCTACATTTCTTTTTCCTTGTTTCAGCTCTATTATATGGCACTTCATATTCTTGTAAAGTATGATGTCTTATGAGATCACACCTCATTCATATATTCTCGCTTCTTTTATGAATCTAGTTTACTTAGAATTGGAATCAATCCAATCGGATCATCCAAACTAAAGTTATGGGCATTTTCAACTAGTCGGTTTACCGATTACCCTCGGGACTGTTAGTATTACTCATTTTTCCGGGGTCTTAATTCATATTTTGACACTAGGTCCTTGTAATCATTTAAATCTAAGGTGTTAAGGGTTCTATCCCAACTGGAATCACCCAATTCGGAGCACCGGAACTCAAGTTACGTTCGAAACAACCCGGACTTCTCTATGTTCAACACTGAAACCAGAATTTGGCTTGCATATGGCCCCACTTTGAGTGAATTTTTAGGCCACTTAGAATCAGAATTTGGAAATACCTATCTTTAAGTTTTGTTCTCCTTGAAGTCTATTTTGCGGGCCACTTGAATCTACCAAATCGGATAAGAAATGAGAAGTTATGGCCAAAATACTTAAAACTCCGGTCGTAACAGGAAATTGCATTTCAGGTTCTACCGGTGTAACTTACCTCTAATGCAGAACTGGCCAAAATGACCAGAGTTGCTCGGTAGAACTTAACTCTACCGTAGAACTCTCCTCGAAAAGTGCCCACGTGTGTTTTCTCACATTTTTCCATATGTTTCAACCTAATCTCAACTTATACCTCATAAATACTTCAAGACCACTTCAAATTCATCTTATGATCTCTTTTCTACTCAATTTATCATTCAATCCTTCTTATTTCAAAGACCTATTATGAATTTCTTTCAAAACCATTCTAGCTATGGGATGAACCCATACACATAATTTAATATATACAAATTTATTAGGGTTTGTTCTAACCCAACCCTTTTTCTTTCTTTAATTAAACCGTAAATCCAACCTCAAAGGGAGGATTCATGTTTTTCTCAGGTCTATTTAGAGTTTCTTGCTAACCCTAATTTCAATACATCTTCGTTAGATGAAACCTAACAAACCCTAGGTTTGGGTACAACAATCAATCATTAACCAACAAACCAAGGATCCATACCAAAAATCCAGTTCCATACTCAAGGCATAGCTCCATACCTTGTTTGGCTTGATCTCCTTCCTTCCTCTTCCTCTTCCTCTTCTTCTTCTCTCTTCTTTTGCTCTTCTCTCTCACGGTTTTTGGTCCCCAAATGAGACCAAATCAGCTCCCAAATCCCATATTTGCTAAGCCATGTTTGTAGCCAAGTAAAACCATTTTTGCTTTAAGTTTCTATAATTGCATCTTGGTCCCCAAATTCTTCCCCTTTTTTGAAAATCAATTTATGCATATTCTAGTTTAACCCCCCATCTTTCCTCTTATGACTTTCATATCCTTTTAATAAATTCTAAGATTGCCTTTGTATCTTGTAAACTTTCTCCTGTCCCTATTTTATTTTCTCCGAAAATTCATATTTAACTTTTAATATACTCCTAAACAAACCAAATCACAGTGATATTTCGGATGTTACATAAAAGATTGGGTGAAAAGTTGGCTACTCAAAGCCACTAAAAGAAAGAATTTGGGTTGCTAGACTATTTGAAAACAACATTCCTCGTTTTCCAAATGTATGGATTGTTTACAGAATACTATTGACTATACCAGCCATAAATTTCGCCTCCGCAGTAAATGCGTCAAAGCTGGCTAATCAACCATATCTTCGATCAACAACGCCACAAGTATGATCGGAATTCGATCGCTATAACGCCTATCAAAACATACGCTATAAATAAATCGATTTTAATAGCTTAATTATCGATTTTATCTAAAAACGTCAGGTAATAAAACTTCATGCAAATTTTGCTTAATGTCAATATATTCGTTCAATAAAAATTTTATTTTAACTTATATATATATATATATATATATATATATATATATATATATATATATATATATATATATATATATATATATTTATATAATAGGGCCCAAAATTAAAAATAACGTAGGGCCCCTATAAAGTAAGGGC
The DNA here is from genome assembly GCA_016808115.1 of Tetrastigma voinierianum. Lineage (NCBI taxonomy): Eukaryota > Viridiplantae > Streptophyta > Magnoliopsida > Vitales > Vitaceae > Tetrastigma > Tetrastigma voinierianum. Next base: position 3,216,606 of record JAEQBH010000137.1, on the reverse strand, counting down.
CGGCCCTGTTGCCATCATTGGAGGTAATGCCGATATCGACGGGTGATGCCCGTGCTGATGGCACTGTAGGCTTGCTGCTCTCATGCTACGGAGGCGTATACTCCGGGCAGTGAAGATTGAAGAAGGGGATCGAAATCAAGGAAGGAAAGAAAGAAAAAAAATGAGAGGAAGGTAAAATAAAGTTTTGACCGAAAAGCCCATCTGTTTAATTTCTATCATCATTTGAGGAAATGACTGATGTGCTACTCAAGGGATTAAATTTATTAATATGGAAAAATAGTTATATGGTTTGTATATAAGTTAAATTCATTAAATTTTAAAAAAGTCATAAAAATATTATATTCCATAATTTATTTTACATTATTCAATAAATTCAACTTAATTAGATTGTATTTTTAATATTGTATATTCTTATATGATTTTCTTACTATCACTTTATTTTATTTTTTTCACATTAATTTTTTTAATTTATAAACATATTTAAATATATATATATATATATATATATTGAAATTAATTTGATAAATAAAGTATATATATACTTTTTAGTAAGATAGAATATTAATATAATCTTTAAGAATGTCAATTTTTAAGAAAAATCAATTATTAAAATATGTTAATGTCAATATCAAAATATGGTCACTAAGAATTTATATAAATTATAGAAATAACTTAATTTCTATGAATAGTTTTCAAATAACTTAATTTATATAAACTATAGAAATTTATATAATTTTCAAAGATTTTACGACCTATATAATTTTATTTTATCAAAATTTAGCGAAAATATTCATCGATATATCCTCGATATATTCGTAAAGGCAAGTTATCATTATATCTGCTTGAATGCTTATTTCTAACCTCGATTCTACTTAGCCAACCAACAACTATAATGCCGTAATGTTGAAACGACTACGACCTGGCCTGGCTGACATATTTGTGCGAAAACATATGGCCTGAATCTCGTCGGGTCCACGATATGTCAAGAATTAATCAAAAGTTGACTTACAATTACGAAGATAAATGATTTTAATAACTATATTCAAACCTTACCGGGTATATTATTTGAATTAATTTAAGGTAGATAGTTTTGATGTCCTTAGACCGATTCTATTCCAAATATTAAAATCATGTTTGATTATCGGAAAATTGATGAGGAAAAAAACTAATAATAACAATAATAAAGTCAGTGACCATTTCCTTTATAAACTACCTAACAATTATTTTATTTACTTACCTCTTTCCAGGCAGAGATTATATATTTTAAAAATATACAAGTTTCTATCAACTTTCATTAATAATTGATTTTTTAATATTATAAAATGCTTTTAAGCAGCAAGCTACGGTCTAACAACCCCCTAATTAACAATGGTAATAATGACCGATAGCATACAAGTACTATGAGGGAAAAGTGAAAAGAACCCTATTTAGGAAGTGCAATAGAAAACCTGAGATCTAATGCGAATTACTTGATACATTTGTATGTGACCTAGCTAGAGCAGTTAAGAGTTTAGGCTAGCATAAAAAGGAGATAAGTCCAAGGTTCGAGTCCCGATATGAACAAATTTGTGAGCAAAAGATTGCTATGATGTAATACAAAATGAATAGAAGTAAAAAAAAATATGATCTCAAAAATCAGGTCCACGATATGTCATGAATTAAGCAACAGTTGATTTACAATGAATTTCTAAGATAAAATGATTTTTTAAAACCATATTCAAACCTACTGTTATATTATTTGAATTAATTTAAGGTAGATAGTTTTGATGTCTTTTGTCTGTTCGATTATCAGACAAAATTGATGAGGAAAGAAAATAAATAATAATGATACTAAAGTCGATGACCAGTTCCTTTATAAGCTACCTAACAATTATTTTATTTACTTGACTCTTGTTAGGTAAAGATTATATATTTTACAAATATATAAGTTTCTGTCAACTTTTAATAATAATTGATTTTTTAATATTTTAATTATAATTTAAAACAATTTCTTTTTCTTAAAATGTGGACGGTGTTGACATCTTGGACTTATAGTTCAATGAATTTCTGTGACGCCCCTAAACCCAGTGGTCATTTTTTTTTTTTTTTTTTTTTAAATGAACAATGTCCATGAACAAAGGTTATTGAACAAAGGTCCCCCAAACAAAGGACCCAAACCTAAACTCGGTTGAGTACGTGATGAGTGCACTGCGGCGCACGTGTCGCACCGCTCGGTCGCACGCACGCCCCGTGTCGCGGGCGCACACCCACCGTCGCCACGCAAGGTCGCAAGGCTGGCGCCGCCGCCGTGGCCAGTCGCGCCTAGCGACCTCACTTGCCTGGCCTGGTCGTGACACCAAGGCCAGGTCGCGACCTCCTTTCCCCCTGCCAAGCCCAAGCCTGGTCGCGACATCAAATCCAGGTCGCGACCTCCTAGAAACCCAAGCCATGTCGCGACATCATTCCCCATGTCGCAACCTCCCTTTCGCCTACCGCTAGCTTCCGGCCGCAATCAAACCATGTCGCAACCGCCCACGTGGATGGCATCAATCGATTTGATTGATTTTTCAAAATCCATATCCGATCCTAAATAAAATAATATAACTGATATCCATATCCATATACTACTGGGATAAAATTCAAATTCATATCCTATCCATCGGATTTCTCGATATTCTCCACTGATATCGGATTTATCCATGCGACACCGGTATATATTTTCAAGAACCTATGACACCGCTTATAACTTCATGATTCATAAATTTAGGAATATAAACCAAAGTCTAGTTAATAAACATCACAAATCAAAAGAGTTGTATCATGACAAATTCAAATGTTTTACTATCTAAACAAAGTTTCAATAGGTGTTTAGACTTCATCTTCATAAAAGTTGATGAAAATGTCAATATCGATCACGTGTAATCTTGGATCCTCTACAATTACAAAAAAACCTTAATATTTGAATACTTAAATGCAATATGAATTAAAATTTATTAGTTATAAAAGTTAATACCTTCATCATGCACGTGAATATCTTCATAAATTGATACAACCATCCGAAACAAACAAATCATCTCCACCTAGAAAAAATATATAAAAAGCAAACTGATATTAAAATTTTACAAATATTATGAAATTCTAGGTAAATAAAAAATAAATAATCAATGAAATAAATTTACCATCATGTTTTTTCAATTCACTCCACAACCAACTTCAGCACACATCAATGCTTCTATCATCTTCGGATGAAGTCGATTACGATGAGTGGGCTCACTAATCTCCCACTAGAACCGAATGCGTACTAAGCAGCAAAGAGATACCGGAATTAATATGTTCCTGTAATAGTTTGCAAGACATGATACTTTACCCCATCTCAACTTCCAAGCACCATAATAAAATATCAAACTCGAGAATTATCAAAGTAAAACATCTTCCTCCAAGTAGTGGTCCAATCTCGCTTTGAAACTATTAGTTTTATTAGTCTTCATCCTTTTCACAAACAACCTGATAATCACTATCGATAGTTATCAACTCCCTTTTGAAGTTGAAGCGACTGCTCCATGTACCGCAGATTCCTGTGACGCTCCTTGTAATTCTAGCATAATATCTCTCCACCAACTCATAACAAAGTCGTTTCATGTTTCTAATTTGTTTACTAAAGTCATTTGGATAAACCAAAGGAAAGTAAAAGTGAAGCAAAGTCATCTTATACCTAGGGTCCACTACTGCAGCAACACCCATCAATTTATGGATCACATTCCAATATGCATCAAATTTTGCAACCATACTCTTTGCCACGGTGACTAATTACTACATCGGGAGGACACGAGCCATTCATTCCACGTCATTTTAATCCCGCAAATCACAGAAAAACATATCAAGTAGTTGGGATATCTCTCATTCCGAACAACTCAAAGGACATTATAAAACAACTCCAACCTATCAGAAACATCCTTTTGCAAGCCCCATTCTCAGTTTCACTAGCATACATATATATTCAAAAACAACTTAAGTCTAGGAAACACATTTTTATAAGCCATGTTTTAAGCGTTAGATAAGTGAGTTCCACCTTTGTCAGACAATCCAAAACCCAATCTTCTATTACAAGGAACTTTATTTATGTCGGCCAAAACATCCTCAAACCTTTCTATTCTTTCTCGGAGATGTCAGTCTAAAAACTACACCGTCCCTCGACATTATCAATGTCATGCTTGATCACATCTAAACCAATCCTAACAATAAGGTTCAAGATATGTGCAGCACAACGCATATGAAGTAAAGACCCGTCATTCAATAAGCAATCAACACTCAATTTTGCTTTTATCTTACCAATCATACTGTCATTAGTAGAGCAATTATCCACTGTAATAGCGGATAACCTTGAGTCCACATTCCACCCCAGCATAGCATCTATCAACACCTCTGTTAGCACATCACTTGTATGAGGGCAAGGGACATAAATAAACCTGAAAATAACAAAATTATCAATTAAGTAAACAATGAATAAAAAATTGTACTTAATTTAAGAAAGAACATGTTAATTTGTTATACTGTGATTAGACGATGTAATGTCCAAGATTTATCAATGAAATGTGTCGAATGTATATGAAACCCCTTTTTTGGTTACTAGAAGTCCACATGTCCGCTGTGTAATAGCAACTCTACTATCATTGTTCTCGATCAACTTCATGATTCTTATCCTCTCTTCCTCGTAAATGTGTTCAAGATATTTCTTCACGTGATACGGCAAGGATACTGAAAAGAGGTTGAATGGTGTTGTGAAATCTCTAAACTTCCATGCTCCACCATCGAAAGAGGATAGTCAGCGGAGAATACAATCATCTTTGCTAATCTCTATTCCCCCAGCTTTTCATTAAATGCACCAGAATTAACATTTCTCGAATCGGGCTTTTCAAAATCATTGTCTTATGTCACCCCCAAATGGCTTATAGGACACCTATCAAAATGTTGCTTCAAATGCGACGCACTATAGGATGATTTACCCACAAAAGCTTCTTACAATAATTGCATCACCTTCTCTTTCATTATTAACAACTAGATGAGTAAAGTGTTTCACATAGGACTCTGAAAGTCTTACCATATTTTCCTTTGTTCGGGTCACAATCAACCTGTACCGATTGGAGCGGAGAGTCCACCTGCTCTCTCAATTGAGTTGATTCTGTGTGCCAGCAACACCACCGCCGCAAGGCTAGATCAGTGGAATGTGCCATATTCTATACAAAAAAAAAAAAAAAAATACCACAATCAAACATATTAGATGCCTTAGTATGCTATTCTAAATAAGCTATACTGCTCAAAATAAAAAAATTATAGAGCCATATAACTAATCATTAAAGTACTCTATTTATCTTTAATCCTATGCACCTTTAGGCTTCCATAATAGTTCAACTACTTCTGTCGTATTCCAGCAAATGGAAATTTTCTAGAACTAATATAGGTTCTCAGAAAATATAAAAACATATCAAATGGTTAAATATAACCTAATTAAACCCACAACTATGTGACAAATAAAATTCAAGGAAAATAAAAATTAAATTACCTAATAAATGCAAAGCACAAACACTTCGACCGATTTTCACGAGCAAAAAAATTAAAGGAAGAACAAGAGATGTACCTTAATTCATGATCTGATCTTCATGAACAAAAAAAAGAATCGAAAACACATTACCAGAGAGGAGAGCACGAAGTTGTAGAGGAGTTAACACTTGACAGACAGGAACAAAGAGTCGAAGACGCGACTCGTAAGGAGACAAAATGCCAAAGAAGGTTGCCGCTGACGCGCGGCGAGGTGTGGTGATGAAGAGGAGAAAGGCACGTATGAGTAAGACTTAAGAGAGCCCCACCCTTAATTCAATAATCGGGTTCTCATGACTTGTGTGAAAATAGCCCATGATAGTGTTATGGGCTTTTGGGCTTCTAAATAGAATTTTGGGCTGGGCTTAAATGGAATCATAGTAGGTTTGGCTTTTAAATGAGATTATACTAGGTTATGGTTTATGATGATTGGATTAGGGTCTTCAAAGGTTATAGTTAAAAACTTAAAATTAATGTATTAGGGATTAAAATTTGTGGTATTAGATTAAGATTTATACTTGACAGATTAGAAATAGGTTAGTGATGCTTGATTAGGATTTTAAGTGTTAAAATTAAAATTTACAATATTAGAATTAGAATTTGTGGTGTTACGTTAAGGTTAGGGGATTTAGGGACTAAAAATCTACAAACCCAAGTAAAAGATCAAGTGCACGCTTTCCTCTCGCTTCAAGAGGAGATTAATCGCTAAATGCCACCGTTGGCAGATAGAGCCCTGCCATTCAAAGAACGCTGCATTGGCTTTAAAGAGTTTAAAGAGTCACATAAGTTTTAATTCTTATACAACGGGAGGGCTTCTTATGTTATCAAGTGACTATCAAGTCTACCGGGTGATTCCAAGAATGGTCAAAGCTCAAAAATCTTGGAAGAGATATGTCCAGTCCACGCTGGGAAGGATAATGAAGACGTGGATCAGTATGATTGTATGAGGCTTATCAACAAATTAGGGTTTGTGGTGTTATAGGTTTAGAGTTTACTGTGTTAAGAAGTTAGGGTTTACAATGTTAATATGTTACGTTAAATTACAATTAGGACTAGATTTATAATTTATAATGTTATTGTTAGGTTTGGGGTTTACATTATTATATTTTTAGTATTCATTTCTAACTTTACTTTAATTAGGATTTTAAAAATTAGTCAATTAAATATTTGAATTAGTAATGTGAGATCATCATATTTATATGTGTTGGTTATTACAAATTACAATTAATTCATATTATATAAAAACTATACCTATATTGACAATTATAAATTTATAATGTATATAAATATATTAATGACATTAATTGTCACTCATATAATTGTATATGGACTATATTATATATATATATATATATATATATATATATATGTGTGTGTGTGTGTGTGTGTGTGTGTGTGTGTGAGTGTGTGTGTGTGTATGTATATATATGTGTGTGTGTGTGTTTGTATCGGGTAGAATCGGATCGGATATAATTGGATCGGATCGGATATCCGCACGTTCGGGTCGGATCGGATACGCCTAAATCCATATCCAATCCATATCCATTCAAAAAAATCGGATTTTATCCATATCCATATCCATTATCTAGTCAACGGATTTTTCTACTGTTTGACCAGATCAGATCGGGTCGGAAATCCACGAATACGAACACATTTGCCATCTCTATCGCCCAAGCTGCTACCCATGTCGCGACATCAAAATCATCACATAATAATACAAGGTATAACGCCAACCATGTCGCGACACCGATTTCCAGCCCAAATGACCCCATGTCGCGACACCAAAACCAGCGTCGCGACACCCCCTACGTCCCTTCCCACGAAGATGAAATCTCTCATGTCTCAACCATGACCAAACTCGGTCCTAAATTTCAAACATGCCGCGACACCAAATTCAGTCGTGACACGGGGCCCTTGAAAACCCCGCCGCGACCGCTACCGAGCTGTCAGGCGCGTCATGTCACGGCCGCACCTCCCCAAATTGCCTCACTTGCACTTGTCTTGCGCGCCAGTTCCCTCCCGGGCCATGACACCACCCTCTCGGGTCACGACCTAACACCAAAAAGCGCAAATTCCATCCCCTTGCTTCCTGCACTCACCAAAATTCACCAAGATGCAATATTTTGATACTGCAACTTACCAAACTCATTTTTCAGGCACTATAAACATCCAAGAAAATATTAATAAAATACTGGAAGACCTCGGAACTCAGTTTCCATTACAAAATACATAATTACATGCATTTAAACCGGATTTTCAATCCAAAATACTCTAAAATGACTTAATAGGCCACAAACCGGCCTAATTCATCACTGAGCTCCAAATCGCCTCTTCCCGCGCACCGAAAAATAATTCCTCACACTCAGTGAGCAATGCCTAGTAGAAATTTTTCCTAAGGCGGTTACTCCCACCTAAAAAATGCATGTACAATGGCATACATAACAATCAATCATATTTCATACAATTATGCAATATTATATGAAATGTCTTATATCATGCAAGATGCACTCCCTTTCATGCTCACAACCTGAGTCCCACCACTTCACACTTGAATGCCACGTGAAAAAAACCTCACATCTGGGTGATTTAACCCAATGACTGATCCATCGGACAACCAAATTTTTAAGCTATCAAACCATCTTTCTTTTCTTTATTTTTAAATGCCAGATTTTGGTTTACACCGTTGGACGCCGCACGCTGCTCCAACATTTTCGCGAACTTCATACTGCCGGATTCATGTTCAACCGTGAATAACATTCGGGACTTTCACCCCGGAGGGGATCTACTCCCAATCCGCTTCCGGCCCAAAACATGTAATTATCAATTGATCATTTTACACTCACGTGAATCTCTACCTTGGACGTTGTCCCATTTTTCCGAGTTCACGACCCATTCACCAACACCGGTGAATAAACCATACCCTGCACTGACTTGACGCGATGTGACCTGTGCATATGAAATGCATGATGCCAATGCATTTTCCTTCATGTTACATGTATACGTATGAGTCCTACATGAAACACTCATATACCATGGATAATTATAATTGATACATGTAATCTACCTCCATGCAAACCATGTTAATACATCAACTAGCATGCATCAACATATCATTTTCAATAATAATCGTGATGTTATTCATATAAGCAATAACACACAACAAGGTCTCAATCTCGACCCAATCCATTAGTGTAATTCACTGTCCCTTTACAACATGTCCAATTTGGTTCCAAAGCTCACTTCACATCAACAAGCAACGCAAACATGGAAACATATAGTTTCAAGATCAACCCCATTCCATTAACAAATTAGGATCAGGTTAACCGGTCACAACCTTAGTAGCCATCCAAATTCCAAATTCTCGAACTAAATTACTCGCCTTCATGGTCTCCCATAAACACCCTTACCATTATAAAGCCTTTAGGCTAAAAATAAACCAAGTAGGAAAATCTTCTACCTTATGGAGTTTGTCGAAACTCCAACTTTTTGATGTCCACACGTAGATCGTGTTGCGTGCACCAACTTTAATACTCGGACTGTCGAGCTTCGACAGTCGGAGCACCGGGAAATCCTCCATTTTCCTTTTTCCCTTTCCCTTTCCTTTCTCTTTTCTCTCCTTTCCTTTCTTTCCCACTCGAACCTGCTTTCCTTTCATTCTTTTTTTTTTTTTCTTTCTTTCTTTTCTTTTCTTTTCCTTTTTTCTTTTCTTTTCTTTTCCTTTTCTCATCTCATTTTCTCTTCATTTATTCTCCTCATTTTCTCCTCTCTCTTGGCATTTCTCCTCCCACTTTGATCATTATTGACCATTTTGGTCAAGGGAGGAAGTTTCCTCCCCCTTTCCTCATGCCATTTATGTGGCCCTCCATTTTCCATCTTTTCTTTTTATTTCTTATTTCCCTTTTTGACATCATCACAACATGTGGCTTAATGAGAGCCACACCTTCAAGTGAACCACATGGCTTTACCAAGTGTCACCCCCTTATGGTGCCATGTGGCATCCCCTAATCCGACTACCCTGGTCCACCAAATTCGACGCAGCTGATTTCCTCGCGAGACGATTCCAACGGAGAAGTCCGTTTCGTCATCAGAGATCTAGAAAAATTTTGATCGAAATTATTGTTTTACCCTTCCTTAGAAGGTTTGAACTCTCCGGGGTCTCACATTCTCCCCCCCTTAAAAGAATTTCGTCTCGAAATTTCTCACACATGCACATTAACTCCTATGCATATGTTACCTTACCATGAGCAGAATCCTGAGACTGATAGTCACATTCGACATATTTAACCACAATCCTCACCCTAGATTTATGGACTTCCAGATGACCGGTTCTCTGCAGGTCTCCAACCTCCAAGCCCAAACCTACCACATAAGATGCAATGATGTACATGATGCATCGTACAACAAATGCAGTGTGAAAACGCACTCCGCATATCCGTCGATTCGCACGCCGCCTCCGGCATTCAGTCCCAATCCCGGGCCCGTGAGACCACCTGGCCCGACCCACACCCCCGCTCCCTCGGGCTCAAGCGTATGCGCGAAGGTGCTTGCGCAGCACTCAAGAATCGAAACCGGTCTTGACCCACACTAGAGTAAGAAGGAACAACCTGAGTCCGTGTCTCCGTCTCCATCGATGACTGAATCAGCTCGCCTAAAACCCGGATCCCCGCCTATGGGCAATCCAAGCCATAAGTGTCCAAATGATGGCAATAGAAGCATGTCATCTACCCGGCCAGTCTCTGTACTGGGCGCCATGAGACGTAAGTCCTCCCCGCTCTTCTCTAAACCAGCAAGGTTGATCCCCTCTCCTACCACCGCACTTATCCCAAATGCCTCGTTCGTCCTCTATCTCTCTCTCTCTATGGCTAGAGCTGTCCCTACCATAGAGTCCATGTCCTGTAAGCGGAGGCTCACAATCTTGCCCCGAATGGATAACTTCAGTCCATTCTCAAATCTCCTACCGAGCCAAAGTTCGGTGGGCCACATAGCTCACCGCAGATAACGCGCCAACTCACGAATCCGCCACGCATCCATCACCGCCATCGTCCCTCTCGCCAAGGAACTCCCGGGCCTCGCATGCCCAGCGCTGGGCCTAAAATACTTGCTCATAAAGAGCCCATGGAACTCGCCAAGTCACGCTCTAAATCCCTAGAGTCTTAGCCCGGGCCCCACCACACCGGGACTCACTCATTGAACGCAATACAAATTCGATCTTGGCCAGACGAGGTAATATCCGCGAGCCTCCAATATCTTCTATCTGGTTTGAACTAATGGTCTCGCCACCATAGGATCCTCCCGTAAATGTCGAGGATTTATGCCTCTAAATCTCCTCGAGGTTACCTGTGACCCTCCCGATCGCAAGACTAGCCCGGCAACGGCAAAGCAGTTTATAACTCCAACAGCCCTCAAAGAAGGCCTCACTGTCAAAATGTGTGGTACCTGACTGCACCCGCGATTTAATTTACGCCTTGGCCCTTGACTTACATCTACATGTCAAATGACAACAAACTTCTACTTAATTTCATTTCCAGTCTAACTAGTAATGCACATGTCAAGTACTAATAGACCTGACAACCATGAACTGACCCATTCATTACTTAAGTGGTGCTAATCGACGTCCACTCCTTTTATTTATTTCAAATAAATTCAACACTTTCATGTTTATTTCATTTTTCCAAATCCTTAAGGTTATAGTTCCTGACCTTAGCATTCATCTTTTTCCTATATACATTATACCATGTATAAAATTTCCTACGCATTAGCCGCACAATCATATTTCTCATATACATCATACCGTGTATATGTCCTTCCACGCAATTTGTAACACACAATCATGCAATCATAACCATGGAACACACATATGAACACAACATGAAACACACCATGCATGTCGTGATCTAAACCCGTCTCATGAACTCCTAGGTGTTAGTGTACCTAAACTTCGATACCAAGCTGTAACGCTGGTATCAATTTCACCATAATGGCCATGGCCGAAGCCCATGTCCCTCAAGCCCTAGGTACTCGTATACCTAAGCTCTGATACCATGCTGTGAAGCTGGTATCAGATATCAAGCGCTAGGTAATCATAACCAGCATTATACTATAACTCCGCATATCCTAGGCCCATGCCTAGCACATTACAGGTAATCATATACTATAACTCTGATACCATGTTGTGACGCCCCTAAACCCGGGGGTCATATTTTTTTTTTTTAATAAACAGTGTCCATGAACAGTGTTAGTGAACAATGTCCCCAACAAAGGACTCTATACCCAAACCGGGGTTGGCGTACGCATTTGCGCACTACGCCGCACAAGCCGTGCGCCGTCAAGGCTGGGTCACACAGAGCGCACAAAGACCTGGGGCCCAACACGCTACATTGTCGTCGCAGAAGGTCGCGCTAGGCCGGTGTCGCGACGCACATACGCGCCCAGCGACCAAGCCGCTTCAGCCTAGTCGCGACACCGCGCCAGTCGCGAATCTCCTTCCCTACCGCTTCCAAGCCTGATCACGACAGCAAATCCAGGTCGCGACCTCCTGGAAACCCAAGCCATGTCGCAACATCATTCCCCATGTCGCGACCTCCTTTCAGCCCATAGTGGGGCTTTCGGTCGTGACGCCAAAACCATGTCACAATCGCCCAAGCTGCTACCGATGTCACGACATCAAAAGCATGTCGCAACACCGATTTTAGTTGCCCAGCCGTCCCCATGTCGCGACACCAAACCAAAGCTGCGACACCCCCTGCTGTTCCTTCCCAATTACATGAAATTTCATGTCTCAACCAAGGACCAAACTGGTCCCAACCCCAGCCATGTTACGACACCAAATCTAGGTCGCGACCCGGGTGCCCTTGAAAACGTGTCGCGTGCGCTAATGCGCTATCGTGCGCGTGCCTAGGCCATGTCAAGCTCGCTGCTGCACGCAACCATCCAACCGTGCTCCTGTCTTGCGTGCTAGGCCCCGCCAGCCTTGACACTCACCCTCAGTCACGACTCCACCTCAAAACAGCAGCAGCCTCATCACGTGACCCTTCCTATGATGCGAAATCTCGCCGCAGAACCCATAGTAACCTCCCAAACTGCTCGCCGACCGACAAGTTACCATGAAGCTGCCGTTAAAACCGCTGAAACCGTATTTGAAAACGTGGGTTATAAAATTTTTCACTTTTCTATCAAAATCACACCTTAGATTTAATCTAAAATCCGGCAAAGATAACGATCGTATCGCGGGTCAAGCCCAAATACAAAAATCAATTCGTATATAAAAAAAAATACACTCCAATATTTTCCAAAATCCAACTACAATCATAAAGGACCTCTGGTCCTCATCAAAATATAAGATAAGAATCAATCCAACATAATTTTCATCGCAACCTGTTTTTCTCAAAATCATGCATGCATATTTTAAGCAAAAGATACATATACAAAATGTCAGCACATTTAAGTTTTACTACTTTTACTTTACACCTTATCTTATATATAATCACAACACAAATAGCTTCTAGGACCGAGGATCCCGAAAAGTGCTTTCGCCTCAAGACTCCGCACCTGAAAAATTATTTAAAACGTAAAACTATGAACCAAACGGCTCAAGTATACTTAAGTTCTAAATGTTGTCATTCGATGCACTTCCCAATACGAAAATCGCATTTAAACGGGTTATAAAACTGTTTATGAGAAAACCGAAGCCGCTTATGGTTCATTTCCAAAACCGCTCAAACTATTTCGCCGGGCCAAACTGCTTCTCGCCACAAAACCAAGTCAGCGGTGGTTAATATCCGAAGTATATCAGAACCGCATCAAACCACCGCGCCCCATTTCGAAATACCCTAGACGCGGATGCTCGAACCTCGAACCTAGCATCAGAGTGAACCCTAACACTACCCTGGGCTAATATGGTCCCAAGGAACACGGTGGGATCTATATAGCATAATGGAATTTGAACCAAAATGCCCTATGAGTAACCTCGAACCAACACCTCATCGCTATGTACTAAGTCACCGCGCTAACTATATACCTCGAATGCGTAGGGCACCATCACAAACATATGCTAGATCTAACCCCAAATCACACGACCAAGCAATATAGTTAGTTATACACCTTACAACCTTGCCATGCAATAACCGAAATACATTCGACCGAAACCGGAAGCATGCCATTCCAGGTTTTGCTAAACCAGGCCAAACTATTTCTTAAATACTGAAATCAACTTTTCTGCTGAGTATAACAATTGGGAGGTAAAAACAAAATGCTTTATAAATCTATATTTTCAAAGACTTACAAAATTGTAATTTAAACACTTTCGCTTAAAATGATTTCGGAAGACTCACCTTTTCCTCGACTAATTTCTTTTAAATCTCACAAGACTTCCAGATTTTGCCTGATGCTCAACGCTCTACACAATCTATCCAAATTAATAAAATGTCTCTCGCTAACGCTTTTAACCATAAAACACACACAGATTTCAAAGTTTAATTACATATATCGAATCTAACTTCGATTCTAACAAAACTTTACGAAATACTCATTCGACATGACATCGATAATATGATGTGAAATCGATCAAAATGTCCCTACACATTAAACGTCCCATAAAACTATCCGTTTTAGCTTCAACTGACTCATGGACTCTTCCATAGAGTCTAAAAATCTCGAAACATTTCTCGAAAATTCTCGTCCGACTCAACGACCACACCTCAAATTTCAACCCAAACCTGTCCGAAACAGCCTAAAATTCAGCCCGAATGCCCCCAACACAAATTCCAAAATTCCTTAAAATTCCTAAATCACTAGTACCGTGGGATCGGCTTATGACCTTTATACTTTTTAAAAATTAAGCCATTACATACTTTTTGTGATCGTAAATAATACAAATGTGCGAAAATCTCCTATATTTTAAATGCGTTCACAAAAGCTAAGATATTGGTACCTATGTAGCTCTCTTCAGATAAATTCATCTACTTTCCGCTCCGAATGTCGAAAAGTTCCTCTACGATCCGATTGTGAATCCGGTAGTGTTAAATAAGGAGGTTAAAAATTAAAAATCTTCTCCCTCTCCTCTCCGTCATTTCCGTCGGTTCGTCCCTACCCATTTGATTTTTATCCCTTTTTTTTTTTTTCATTATTCTTTTAATTAGCTATTATTATTATTTAGATAACTAATTTCCTATCGCTTCATTCAGTCCATTTTCATCTCCGAAAATTTTATTTATCCTAATCAATATTCTTTAAATATTTGCCATTTTTCGAGATTTTTCTAAAACTCGCTGCGCTTTCTTCACTTAAACCAGCCGCTGTAAATTGTAAAATATCTCGAATTATCCTGAATTTAACGAAACTTTCCTCGGGTTACTAGGATTTCAGACTTAATTTAATCTACGTAGTCCGCTTCACAATATCCGAGATTTAGAGAATTTTCTGTGCTTCCCCGAACAATTCCTATGAATTTATTATTATTATTTACTATTTAAACTTCCATTAATTATACTTTCACCCCTCCACCTTCCTTAATTGCAAAAGTGCCACAATTCTTTGAAAATTTTATAATTTCACCCTTAAACCAATTTTCAAAAATTCTATTATGGCACTAAATTATTTAAGGAAGCCTTTGGTGCACATATGGTTACACATACCGTACACCCTCTCGGGACGGGGTGTTACAAATCCTCCTCCTTAAGAACATTTCGTCCTCGAAATGAACAAAACTAATATAAAGAGGATACCTTAATCAAACAATCTATGATATCGACTCGCAAGATCCAGCCTAATTCCCATGTAGCTCCTTTAATTCCACATTCCCATAAAACTTTGATTAACGAAATGACCTTATTCCTTGAAAATCGCTTCCTCGCAATCTACTATCCTGCATCACAAGCCTTTATAGGTCAAATTATCCTTTAGTTCTACCGTCGATCTCTCGAGCATAATGGAGGACTGAATGTAATTTTTGCGGAGCATGGATACATGAATCACATTATGAACCTTAGACAACCTCGATGGTTATCTAACTTTATATGCTAACAATCCCACTCGGGCAATAATCCCATGGCCCTATATCCGGGTCCCGCCTTCTCAAGGCCTTCCAAATCTCTAGGACACCTTTCCAAGGGGGAAACTTCAGAAGACCCTATCGCCTACCTTAAACTCAGATCCTCACGGCGCTTGTCCGCATAACTTTTCCGTCTCGTCCCTCGGCCTTTGAGTCCGTCCCTACAACTGATCTTATCTAAGGTAATCAGACTAACTCGGGGCCTATCGCCTCCTCTCTCCTACTTCATCCCAAAGATACCTGAGTACGACATCTCTACCATACAATGCCTAAATGGAGTCATGCCTATACTGGATTGATAACTGTTGTTGTAAGCAAACTCCATCAGAGATAAATGCGTATCCCAGCTTCCCTTAAACTCTATCACGCATGCTCTAAGCATATCCTCTAACGTCTGAATAGTTCTCTCTGACTGACCATCGCTCCGAGGACGGAAAGTCAGGTTAAAGTGCACCGAGTCCCCATGGCATCCCAGAACTCGGACCAAAAACTGACGGGAATCAGCCCTGTCCGAGACTATCGATATAGGAACACCATGTAATCTAACTATCTCCCTCCTATTATTATAATTTAGCCAACTCATTCAACTGGTCATCATCGCTTAATCGGAGAAAATGCGCCCGATTTCGTTAGTCTATCCACTATCACCCATATGGCATTCTAGATTTACCCGAAGCTCTCGTGGCCCGGTAACAAATCCATAGTAATCTTATCCATCTCCCATACGTGTGAATCTAGGGCTGTATCTTTCCCGCAGTTTCTCGTGCTCGCCTTTACCTCGCCATTGTGTTAGGCATCCGATACGAACTGGCACTCCTTTTTCTACGCCCTTCCACCAATAATACCCTCAAAGTATGATACATCTCGTGCTACTGTGGTGAATGGCATATGTCAAGAGTGAGCCTCTTCCAAGATTTCCCTTTAGTTCACCTATTTCAGTACACATCTCGACTCTCTAACTATTACGCCATCGTCTCTGACCGGGTAACCTCGGGGTTTCCTACCACCTCAATCTCTACCCTCAACTTAATCATCTCCTAAACCCGCTTCTCGACCTTCCTCGATCTGATCCACGAGAAGTGAATAACATAAACGATGCCAATAGTGTCCCTCGTATTTCGCTTTACTCCGCAACCACCCCAAAGATCTCAACTCTATCAACAATGGCGCATATACTGCTTGTAGATAAGCATAGAACCTCCTAAGCTTCGACTTAAGGCATCTACCACTACATCGACCTTCCCTGGATGGTACTCTATCGTGCAATCATAATCCTTAATCAACTCCAACCACCGGCGCTGCCTTAAGTTAAGCTCTTTCTGAGTGAAGATATACTGCAGGCTCTTATGATCGGTGAATATTTGACAAGGAACACCATATAGATAATGTCTCCAGATCTTTAGAGCGAAAACCACCGCCAAGTAGTTCTAAATCACATTCCGTAGTTTTGCTCGTGCTTTTTTAACTGACGGGAAGCATAAGCTATCACTCTACCATCTTGCATCAAACACACCCTAACCCTTTCGTCCTGAAGCATCATCAGATACCACATAACCGTCATTTCTCCTACCAGAGGCACATTGAGTCAAGCCAAGCACTGCCTCAAATTCTCCTCAAACTATGCTGCGTGCATCCACCACCGAATTTCTGATCCTTTTTCAATAGATTAGTCAATGGAGTTGCTATCTTCAAAAATCCATCAACAAATTTCCTGTAATAACCTGCCAATCCAAGGAAACTGCGAACTCAAACATTTTCGCTGGTGGCTTCCAGCCACTATAGCTTCCAATCTTCCGAGGGATCCACACTAATACCTTTCTCACGAAATGACACGACTCCAAGAAAGCTACTATTCAACCAAAACCGCACTTACTAAACTTAGCGTATAACCGGGCGCTTCCTAAGAATCTCACATCGTCCGAGATGCTCGTGATGTTCTCTGGATCGCCCAGTACATTAGAATTGCCATCACGAATATGATCACAAACTTATCTTAAATACGGATCAATACTCGCTTCATCAAATCCATGAACGCAGCCGGGCATTAGCCAATCCGAATGGCATCACTAGGAACCATAGTGACCGTGATCTCGTCCCGGCTGCGCCTTGTGAAACATCATTCTCCCGAACCTCAATCGATGGTGGTAGCCCACCCAGTCAATCTTGGGATATACCCGAGATCCATGCAATTGGTCAAATAGCTCATCTATACGAGAAGCTGGATACCGTTACGTGATTGCCGCCTCGATTCAACCGTTTATAGTCTATACACAACCGTAAGTTTCCATCATTCTTCTTTACTTAAAGAGAACCTGAGCTCCCTACTCTGAAGTACTACAGGCCTGATGAAGCTCCTGCTTAGCAATTCCTCCAATTTTGCCTTCAATTCTTTCAACTCGCTGGCGCCATTCTCAGATGGAGGAATGGATATCGCTCTGGCCCCCGAACTAGTTCAATAACGAACCCAATTTCATCCGGGGTAAACCCGAAAATATCATCCGAAAGACATTTTGGGAACTTTGACTATGGGGATGTCTTCCAACCGTGTCCCCTTTTGGCTCTCCTATCCACTACAAATGCCAAATAACCCTGGCAACCTTTCCGAAGCATTTTCGAGGCGGTCACAGACATGAGACTGTGGGCGATCTCTTCGATTCTCGAAATATCACGCCTAGTCTCCTCGGGTCAACCAATCTTACTTTCTTATAGCACCTACAGGGCTCTATGCCCTGATAACCACCCATACCTAAGATTATATCGAAATCACGGATACTCCAAACACTTATCAAGTCCGCTGGAAAATCCTTATTCCTCGATCACCAATCGCTACTCCGGAATCATCCTTTCTCGATACTCATAGTATCCCCATCAATGTAGAACCACCATACGACCATCTATAGGTCGGGACTCTATCCGTGCTCCTCCAAGGAATGGTACCGGAATAAATGAATGGAGTGGCCCTGGGTCCACCAATGCATATGCATCATGATCGTGAACCGAATCATACCAAGAATCACGCCTGGTGATGCATCTCGCTCCCGGGCTGTGTGGACCCGTAACACCCGAAAGCCTCGAGTACTAATACCACTCAATCCGCACGTACCGCTCTCGCCTGCACCCCTACCGACTCTACCAGGATGTACGCCACCTCCTAAACCACTTTTACCGGTCGACCGGACCGCCGGTGCCCCGGGTAGATGCTACTCGTACCTACCTCGTAGGTCTCGCAGCATTCAATCGTGGGACGGGGCCTGATAAAGCGACCTTCCCCGCCCGCAATGGAAACATCCCGCCATATCTATCCCGTCACTCTCCGAGATGCCTCCTTCCGACATGTGTGGCACAATGGAAAAGATGATCCCCGAAGACGCCCACCTCCCGGGCTGTCAGATCGAATCCGATCCCCGGCTAGATGTCGCCCGCCCCGAGCCTCACCGGTCCATTTCTTTCCTTTCTTTCTACTAGACTGACTGGTGCCTGGCTGACTAGTGCCGGGAGCACCTTCTACTGCCCGTCGCCCGAAGTTAGAATCAAACCGCCCTTTCTACCCTTAGTGCAGCCTCAACCTTTTCATAACATTGTTGCTTGCTTTGCTTTTGCAGTATCCTAGTAAACACGAAAAACCTGTGTCTCTACCGTGCCGGTGGAAGAACCTCGTGTCCACGTCACCTTTTCCAAAGAATTACGGTGGAAAGACCCCATGTCTACATCACCATATAATAGCTAGAACACTAACCCTATCTAACCATAAGTACTCGCCTCCACGCCTGCATTCATCATAAGTTTTAGCCCCTAATTTTAGAGCCTGCTCCCATCATGCCCTCTACTCTTCCTGAGACTCCCGTGTCCGAGCAGGTAGCAGTTACCAGAATAACTATATAACCCGATCCATCGTCTGCACCGCCCTGGGTCCTGCTGCCCGATGGTTCTACCGGGGCTGATTCATCAAGCATCTTCGATCTAAGGGTGTGCCTGACATATCTCTAGCAGGCTCTCAAAAGAAGTCCTAGATCGACCTCTAATGAATTTGGTCCACATAATAATGAATTTAAGATTAAAAGATTCGATTAATTTTCAATATTTGATGCATGCAAGGATTTAGCAAAACAATATAGGTTGCTATAAGAAAATCATTATTATAAAAAAATTTATAGGAAATAATCAGGAAAATATGGAAAAACAAAGTAACTATCGCCTAAATCGCTTCTCCGATACTAACTCGATTGCACCCTTTCTAGTGACAGTGAGGGCCTCACAAGAACTCCATAGTAACCTCCCCAACCAAGCTTGCTCGACCGATTGTTACTACAGTTGTCAAAACCCGCCGAACCTGTATTTGGAAAACGGGTTATGAAATTTTCACTTTTCTATCAAAATCACACTTTAGATTTAACGAAAAATCCGGGCAAAGATAACTCACCGCAAGGTGGTCGCCTCCAAAATACAAAAATCACCCGTATATAAAAACACACCCCAATATTTCCAAAACTAACTACAATCATAAAGGACCATCCTATCAAAATATAAGATAAGAATCAATCCAACATAATTTTCATTGCAACCCGTTTTTCTCAAACCATGCAGGATGAGGCATTTTTACAAAAGATATTTACATATACAAAATGTCACATTTTAAGTTTTACTATTTTTACTTTACACCTTATCTTATATATAATCACAAATACGCCTAGGACTGAGAATCCCGGTAGATCGCACTCGCACCCGAAAAATTATTTAAAAACAGAAATTGTGAGCCAAATGGGCTCAGCGAAATGGTGTTCTTAAATGTTACCGTCACGTATGTACCTCCTAATATGAAAATCCTACGTAAATGGCTGTAAACCGCTTATGAGAAAACTCGAAGCTTTTGCTATGAAACCATTTCGAAAAACTCGTTTCCAAACTATTTCGGGCCAAGTGAAACTGCTTTCACAAAACTCGTTTCAAAACTAATTCCCGGGCCATGGAAAATCGCTTCGCAGGGAGCACATTCGAAAGTGCATCAGAAATCAAGTACCAAATCCATCAGGCCCATTTCTTCGAAATACCCTGGGACGGATGCCTCTGAATCTCTAACCTGCATCGTAGTGAACTCGAAACACTACCTCCTGGCCAATATGGTTCAGAACACGGCGGGATCTATATAGTATAATGGAACCTCGAACCAAAATGTTCTGAGGGAACCTCTAACCAATGACCATCAAGTATGTACTCAAGTCACGCGCTAACTATATACCCTGAATTGCGTGAGGGCGACTCACTATATAAATATATGCTAGATCTAACCCCAAATTGATCGTGCAATATAGTTAGTCATAATATCCCATAACCTTGCCATGCAATAACCAAATACATCCGACCTGAACCTGAGCTGTTATCTAAGGTTTTGCTAAACCAAAAGTTTTAATTGCTTCTAAATACCGAATCAACTTTTCCTACGAGTATAACACCAGAGTGTAAAACAAAATGCTTTATAAATCTATATTTAAAGACTTTACAAAATTGTAATTTAAACACTTCGCTTTCTTAAAATGATTTCCTGAGTACTCACCTTTTCGACTAATTTCTTTCAAATTCACAAGACTCTAGATTTTGGTCTGATGCCCAAATCGCCTACACAATTCATTCAAATTACTAAAATACCTCATTTAACGTTTTAACCATAAACACAATGCACTCTCTCAAAGTGACTATATCTGAACTAATCCCATTCTTAATAAAACTTTACGAGCCATCCCATTCGACATGACACGATAATACGATTAAATTGGATCAAAACGTCTTACACATTAAACGTCCCATAAAACTATCCTGCTTGGCCCAACTTTGACCTTGCCAAGGACTTCCATAGAGCTCAAAATACCCAAACATTTCAAAATTCTGTCCGACTGGTCTGACTATACTCCCAAATTTCAACCAACCGTCTCGAAAACAAATCCACTTAGCCCCGATCGGTCCGAACACAACATCCCAAAATTCCTAAAAATTCCTAAACTCATCTTAAAATTTTGGATCGTTTACGACCTTGCGGCCTTTAAAAATTCAAGCACAGATAGCCTTTTAGGCTCGAAATAATACAAATAGAAAAATTTCCTATATTTTAACGCTTGACAAAAGGCTAAGATATCGATACCTACAGCCCCTCGCGTAGTCTAATTTTGTCTTCTGCCCCGATAAAAACCTACGATCCGATTTTCATAAATCTGAGAAAAGTTAAATGCGAGGTTAAAAATTAAAAAATCTTCTCCCTCTCCTCTGTCATTTCCCCGTCTTTTCATTCTTGTTTTTTATCCCTTTTTTTTTTTTTTTAATTATTCTTTTTTAATTAATATTATTAGATAACTAATTTCTATTGCCTCATTCAGTCCATTTGTCCCGAAAAATTTTATTTATCCTAATCGGTTCTTAAATATTTGCCATTTTTCGAGATTTTTCTAAAATCCCGTTTTCAGGTTTCACTCTAAACCCGTCGCCTAGAAATTCGTAAAATATTCCGACTATCTCGGAATTTAACGAAACTTTCCTGGGTTACTAGATTTCGCGAGACGAACTTAACGGCACAGTCCGTTTCGTCATCCGAGATCTAGAGAATTTTCTAGGCTTTCCTGAACAATTCTGATAATTTATTATTATTATTTTACTATTTAAACTTCCATTAATTATACTTTCACCCTCCACTTTCCTTAATCACAGAAAAGTCATTACAATTTTCTGAAACTATAATTTCCCTCACCCTTAAAACAACTTTCAAAAAATTCTATTACGACACTATTAAATTAAGACAGTTCTTTGGGCGCATACTTCTGCCACACATACAAGACCCTCTGACGTGTTATACCCATCCCCTGCTTCCGTGACTCACCAAATTAATCTAAATGCAAAGATTTTGATACGCAACCTTACCAAACTCATTTTCCGTGCACTATAAACATCCAGAAAATATTAATAAAATATTGAAGCACCCCAGAACTCAGTTTCCATTACAAAATACATAATTACATGCATTTAAACCAAAATTTCTTAATCCAAAAATACTATAATCGAATAGGCCACAAACCAAATTAATTCATCACCGTAGCTCTAAAATTAGTCTCTTCCCCCAAGACCCGAAAATAATTCCCACACGAGGTGAGCAATGCCGTGAAAGTTTTCCTACAAGGGTTACTCCCCACCTAAAACGCATGCACGGCATACATGAATCAATCACATTTCATACACCATGCTGGAGGTTATATGAAATGTCTATATCAGCGCATGAAATGCGACCCTCATACCAACCCGAAATTCCACTGACTCCCACACTCGAACGCCAAGCGTGGAAAACCCGGCTTATCGGTATTTACAACCTACCGATCGAACCATTGGTCAATCCTCCACCGGTTATCAAAATCTGATTTTCTTTTTTCTTTTATTTTATGGGACACGAATTTTCGGGTTTACACCGCTGAATGATGCACGTCGTTCCAACATTTTCGCGAACTTACATCGCCGGGATTCATGTCTAACCGTGAATAACATTTGGGACTTTCACCCTGGAGGGGGATCTACCCCGACTTGCTCTGCCCAAAACGTGTAATTATCAATTTGATCATTTTACACTCTCGTGAATCTCTACCTTAGACTTTATCCCATTTTCCTGAAATACCAACATTCACTCAACACCCAGCATACAACCATAAATTTACACTCCACACCCGACTTTTTGATCGACGGTGACATGTGCATATGAAATGCATGATGTCAATGCATTTTCCTTCATGTTACATGTATACGTATGAGTCCTACATGAAACATTCATATGCCATGGATAATTATAATTGATACATGTAATCTAATGGCAAACCATATGTTAATACATCAACTAATTAACACGCATCAACTAATTAACATGCATCAACATATCATTTTCACACACTGCATGTTATTCATATAAGCAATAACACACAACAAGGTCTCAATCTTGGACCCAATCCATCAGGGTACCTCATGGTCCCTTCACAAACATGAACCAGTTTTGTTCCAAAGTTTCACACCACATCAACAAGCAAAGAAACCTAGAAACATATAGTTTTAGGATCAACCCTGACCCACAACAGTCTAGGACTGTGTGTTAACCGGTCACAAACCCTAGCCATCCAGTCCCAAATTCTTGGAACTAAATTACTTGGCCTTTCATGGTCTCCCATAGACACCCTTACCATTATAAAGCCTTTAAGCTAAAAATAAACAAAGTAGGAAAATCTCCTACCTTATAGAGTTTGTCGAAACTCCAATTGTTTGGTGTCCACACGTAGATCACGCTACGTGCACCAACTTTAGTACTTGATGAGCTTCGACACTGCCGTGAAATGGCCGTGAAATCCTTCATTTCCTTTTCCCTTCCCTTTCCTTTTATTCTTCTCTCCTTTCCTTTCTTTTCCTACGAACTTTTCCTTCAGCTTTTGGTTTCCTCTCTTCTTTTCTTTTCTTTTCCTTTTCTCATCTCATTTTCTCTTCATTTCTTCTCCTCATTTTCTCCTCTCTCTTGGCATTTCTCCTCCCACTTTTATCATTATTGACCGTTTTGATCAAGGGAGGAAGTTTCCTCCCCCTTTCCTTAAGGCCATTTGTGCCGCCCCATTTTCCATCTTTCTTTTATTTCTTATTTCCTTTTGACATCATCACAACACGTCATGAAATGAGTTTATACCTTAAAGTGAACCATACGCTCGCAAGTTTCACTCTCTTTAGGGTGTCATGCGGCATCCTCTAATCCGCTACGCGCCATCAAACACCTCATACCTGTAAAAACGTGTGGGCTCGACTTCCTTGAATCCAAACTAAATTCGACATAAGAGTCTGGGATTTACAGACATTCCAACGGTTAAGTCCGTTTGTCATACGAGATCTAGAAAAATTCAGTTTTCTGATCGAAATTATTATTTTACTCTTCCTTAGAAGGTTTGAATTCTCCAAGGTCTCCCATTTTTTTAAGATAAAATGATTTTTTAAAACCATATTCAAACCTCCCTACTGTTGTTATTTGAATTAACTTAAGGTGATTGTTTTGTCTTTTGTCTGTTCGATTATCAGACAAAATTGATGAGGAAAGAAAATAAATAATAATGATACTAAAGTCGATGACCAGTTCCTTTATAAGCTACCTAACAATTATTTTATTTTCTTAACTCTTTTTAGGTAAAGATTATATATTTTAAAAATATATAAGTTTCTTTCAACTTTTAATAACAATTGATTTTTTAATATTGTAATTATAATTTAAAACAATTTCTATTTTCTTAAATGTGACGGTGTTGACATCTTGGACTTATAGTTCAATGAATTTATAAGATAAAATGATTTTTAAAACCATATTCAAACTTACCTACTGTTATATTATTTGAATTAATTTAAGTTGAAGTATTTTACATAATCACACTATTGAAGGATGGAAGCATGCACCACTGATCAGTAACTGTTACTATTGAAGTATTTTAAGTTTGTTATGGTCTGAAGCAGTCACAGGTGGTTTCCTGGTGTGGTGCAGCAGCTCAGTTGATAAGTCTGTATCTTCAAACTACTGGATTCTTCACCGTCCATTTGTTTCTTTCATTTGGCTACATTTTGATTTTTGTTCAACAAATGTTTAATTTAAGATGCACTAGTATGAAAAATTTTAATTGCATGCGTTTGTTTTATGTATGAAGTTCAGTTGTTTTTGAGTCATTATGTGTTTTCTCACACACTAATTGTGCAATGAAGTTAGAGAAGATATGGCGAAGAAAAGGGCACTCGGGGAGGTATTTATTAAGTGAGCGGGATATCACAGCTATTGCTTTTTTACTTAACGTCAATATAATTTTTCAAATTAATAATAAATAAGATCATAAGACAAGATGTTTATTCGTTTTTAACATCGGGCAATGAAAGGCATGACAACCTTATAGATAAATTATTTCAGCCTCGTCTGACTCATATTTACGACGGCCGGCTGAATCAGAATCATTAGTTTTTTAATGGCCAGCTATTTTCTCAAATCCGATAATGGGTTCAGTATGTCTAAAAGTAGTAATGCTACTCCGCCCGTCCCAATTATATTTTAAAAATAATTTTTTATTATTTAATTTTATACTTTAATATAACACAATAATAATTAGAATGTTTTAATAAATAATTTATGTGGCTCATAATTTTTTTTATTTTTTTTATAAAATATATTAATTTAATATAATAAAAATAAAAAGAAAATATAAAAAAATTTAAAATAAAAATAAACAAAAATCAAATTTAAACTGAATCCAAGCTGTAATTTTCTCATCCTCATTCCAAGGCTTCAGCTTTAATTTTTAAACGAAACAAGCTTTTTAATCAAAAATAAACGAGCCCTGCCTGATGTACTGTCTCGGTCCCAAACCTTTCGCTGTATCCCTAATGTTACAGATTACAACCCTTCTCCTTATTCGACAATAATAAGCTTTTCTTGCTTTATCAGAAACGACTTTTCCGAATGTAAAAACCAAACATTTTCACTTTTTCACTTTTTCTAAACAGAAATTTTTTAAAAAATTTCAATAATGTTTCGCAAATTTAAAACAGTCGTACTTATCATCGAAAGCTCGAATAACTTTCGTATTAAATCAAAAAACAAACAACCCCTTAAAGCCCCAGCTTTAAAATAATATAAAAATAAAAATAAATCTAAAAAAATATGATTTGAAAAGTAATTGGTAACTTTTTGGTATAGGTTTTTCACATAAGAAAAGATTCAAAAAGTAAATATTTCAAACTAATTTAATCATATGTTTTCTTCAAAAACATTATTTGCGTCTGAAACTCTGTAAACTCGGTTGAAGACTCTAGCGAAGTTCAGTTCTCTCTGCACTAGAAGTACTCACGTGACCTGCATCAGCTCCAAAGTCACGTGAGCTGCATAAGCACCAAAACACGTCAGCAACTTTTCTAGAGTCTTCTAACCTCCAGCTGTCAAGTTGTATAAAACGCTAAAGTTCTAGAGGATGATAAAATGCCGCTACTTTTCCAGAACTTTCCTCAGCAGATCTGTTCTTCTTCTATCTTCAACATGTCTATTCAAAAATATTTTCCCTTTAAATTCAAATTTTTTTGAAGTTTTAGATGGTGTTTCTTCAAATTCAATTAAAATAATTTTTACTTTTTAACTAAATATCGAAAAAGCCCTTTGAAATCCAGTCAACTAGTGCACAGCACATTAGCTGTCCTGCAAAAACATGAAAGAGGATGATGTTGACAGCTTAGTTTATTTCATCTACTCCATTAATAATAATTTTTAATTATGAAGTTGCCAGAGTTGACCAGATTCACAAACTTAACAGCAGCATCTCTCGCGTTCAGATTTTCGTTCATCTCTACCGTCTTTCCACTCCCAGATCCATCCGCCTGCTTGCCCTCTCCTCCTCCTACTCCCATGGCTGAATCCTTTACGTTTAACATTGCTGATAAGCTTCTTGGGAAGGCCACCTCCCTCCTCGTCGACCAAGTCTCTTGCATCGGGTGCTCACAATTGCTGGAAAATCTCATATTACCTTATCAGCTGTCAGCTGTGCTCTTGGATGCTGAGGAGCAGCAACTCAACAACCATCAGCTCACTGATTGGTTTGGAAAGCTCTGGGGATTGCTTTTACGATGCAGAGGATGTGCTTGATGAATTTGGGTATGACTCTCTGCTTCGGGAGGTAGTGAATGAGGGAGGCTTTAGAAGAAAGGTACGCCATTTCTTTTCCACCTCGAATCCTCTTGCATTCCGCTTTAAAATGGGCAGTAAGATCAAGGAGATTAGAGAGAGATTGGATAAGATCGCTGCTGATGCCGATAAATTTAATCTCAAGAAAATAATGGGTGTGCCTGTTGCTATGCCTGGCCCGCGTCGGGAGAGGGAAATGACCTACTCCTTTGTCCGTTCTTCCGATGTCATCGGAAGGGATGATGATAAAGAAAACATCATACAACTTCTGATGATGCAATCAAGCGATGATGATAAGGAAAATGTGTCGGTTCTTCCCTTGGTGGGAATAGGGGGCCTTGGCAAGACTACTCTTGCTAAATTAGTGTATAACGATGCGAGAGTTGTCAAACATTTTAAGAAGAGAATGTGGGTTTGCGTTTCGGATGAGTTTGATGTTACAAGACACAGTTAAATCATTACTTCACACCCATAATAGATGTGATGATTTACCAATTGATGAGGGATGAATTAATGATAATAAATCTTTACTCGTCTTAGATGATGTGCGGAGTAAGAATCGAGATAAATGGCTTGAGTTGAAAGCCTTGGTAGATGTGGGCGCCAAGGGAAGTAAGATAATTGTCACCGCCGTATAAATTGGTTAGTTAACGTATGGGTAATTCATCCGATGTACGAACTAAAGGTCTTTCTTGATGATTTAGTGTTTGTTCGTATTCATTAGATATGCGTTCAAGGGATGGTGAAGATAACAAAACTTAAAGCTTGTTAGGATTTTCGAAAGGATACTCAAAAATGCCAAGGCCTCCCTTTGGTAGTAAAAACTTTGGGAGGTTTGCTTTATTTAAAAACGAACGAAAATGATTGGGTAAGGGTGCGAGATAGTGAATGTTGGCAATTGGAGCAAAATAAAGATGGTATTTTGTCTGCATTGAAACTAAGTTATGATGACCTATCATTTGATGTAAAACAATGTTTTGCATCTTGTTCTCTTTTCCCTAAAGATTTTCAATTCCATAATATTGAGTTGATTCACATGTGGATGGGGCAAGGCTTGATTCAACCATCGAAAAGAATAAGAGATGGAAGATATTGACAATCGCATTAGGATGAATTATTACAAATATCATTCTTTTCAAGATGTTGGAGTTCGATGATGTAGGATTATCTTGGTAGCCTTCAAATGCATGATCTTGTACATGATCTTGCATTATTGGTGGCAAGACTTGATTGTAGCACATTAAATTTTGATTGTAAAAATATCTCTACAAAAGTTCGGCATGTTTCAATGCCGGAAGCTGAGTGGCCAGAAGAGGAAGAAGAAAAAGTCCCAAAATTTTTTGGGAAACTAAACAACAATATAAGAACCATTTCATTCCCAAATATTGTTGATGGGGCAAGAAGTGAATCATTTGCGGGTTCTTGCATCTTAAGATTTAAATACATACGAAAAGCCGACTTACAAAATCAAGCTTCGAGGCACTACCAATTCCATTTGTAATCTCAAGCTCTCGTATATTTAAACCTAGGCCACAATAGACACATCAAGAGACTCCCGAATTCTATTTGCAAATTGCACCACTTGCAAACATTGATCCTAGAAGGATGTGAGTCACTTGAAGAATTGCCAAGACATATTGGGACGATGATGAGTTTGAGGCTTTTGATTGTGGAGCCACAACAAATCGCTTTGCCTCCTCAGGCTCTGGGCAAGAGAGAGGTAAAGGTAGGGAGGAGATGCTTCAACTCTCTCCGCTTTTTGGCTCTTGCAGATTGTTATTCTCTGGAATATCTTGTGGAAGGGATGGGAACCTTCACTACTCTTAGAACATTGATAATTGATGCTTGTCCATGTCTATCGTTCTTGCCGAAACACCTACCAGCATTAGAGACCTTGGTGATTATGGATTGCAAAAGCCTCGATTTGGGGGTGGGGAACAAGAACGGGGAAAAGGAAGACGACATTCGAGGGTTTGGAAGCCTACGGATTTTGATACTTCTAAGTTACCAAAGTTGGAGATTTTGCCCAGGTGGCTTATTCAAGGACCTACTTCTAACACTTTGCTTGGTTTATTCATTGAGAGTTGTGACAACTTTAGAGCATTGTGGGAGGAGGAGGAGGAGTCCCTGTTCCCTGCCTCGCTTAAGGCCAGAGGGAATAGATCACCCTACTGCCCTAAGGCAACTCGAAGATTAGGATTATCGTCTCGATTATCAACAACTTGGCTAAAAAAGATGAACCCATCCCCGGGGCCTCTAACACACTTCGACCATTGGAAGCGTCGGTCCCAAATTCTGGCTAATGGAAACGAGGAATTGTGTGAGTATTGGAACAAGATTGCTCATGTCCCGGATTTATATATTAGTGACTACAGTGATTCAGGTAACATAAAAAGATACCATTATCTATTTCCTGAATGAAAACCTCTTCTTCTTCTTCTTTGTTTTTTTCTTAGATTTTTACCATATGTCAAAATTAATCTCTCTCCATGTTTTTGTGATACATAAACCGATGCTCTGGGATGAGGAAAGTGGTCCTGTTTCTGTCGGCTGTACCGGTGGAACGAATGAAGAGGTGGAGGAATAAAGCTTTTTCCAACTCTGCAAATCGCACTGTTTAAGGGTGGAAGCATGCACCGCTCAGCAAATTTTAATATCGAGGCATTGAAGTTTGTTGATCTACCGCAAATTTTTCTATGCATTGTTCTGTGGAGAGATTCTCAAAGTACTTGACTTTCGTCAGTCTATTTGTTTCTTTGATTTTCTTTTCACAAGCATTTCCTTAATTTGTGTTCAATGTATGTTTCATTTAAGATGCACATGTGTGAAAGGTTTGGTTGTGTTTGTTTTACATAAGAAGATGAAGTTCAATTGAGCCATGATGAAGTTCAATTGAGACTTAGTTGGAAATTAAAACATATATATAAGGTTTTGCTTTGAGCTATATGAATTACCATTTTCTTTAATTATTAGATTCAATGTTTTGCATGTTGTTAACTTTTTCCTAAATATTTTCTAATTCAGCAAATATTGAATTGATTAAAATGTGAATGGGGCCATGTTTATCTAATCATCAGACCATATTGGAGTGAGATATTCCAAGATTCTTGTATTGTTTCAAAATTGCATGGCAAAATCTTGAGTATAACATGCCAATTTTCAGTGAAACTTGAGACATAGATTTTCAACCGATTTGGAAGCCTGCTTGGTGGAGAACGAAGAGAAAGCCTCAAAATTTTGTGGAAAACTAAACAATATAAGAACCATCTCATTGTCAATTACTGACGTTGGGTCCAAAAGTGAATAGTTTGTTTGTCACTACTTGTATCTTAAGATTTAAGTACTCTTTGTCAAAGGATTAAATGAAGCAGGTGAGATCAATACACGGTTTGAACCATTCAATTTACTGATGAATTGTTCCTCAACCTCTGAAAAATAACAAAAGAACATTTTGACGATATATTTTATTAACAAAGGAAATTAATCTTTGTCACTTTGATGTCTTTGGAGTTTATATTAATCGATTCACATAAAGGAATTTCATAAAAAGAAAAGAAATGGGGCCACTGTTTTCTCTGCCATATTTAAGTAAGATAAAATCTTTTCTGTTTGTGTATATACATGGTTTTTAGATATCTGCATCTCAATTTGGTCCTATTGTCACATGACGAAGAAACCGCTTAAGATTGAGAGTCAAAGTGCATGTGGAGGTTGATGATTCTCTCTCTCCGATAAGGGATCTCATTCCGCTATTATCGCAAAACCAAATACGTGTTATATATAGTTGATGAAAACAACTAACTTACTACATTTAGAAAAAGCGAAAACAAATATTTTAACTAATTAACAAAGTGGAAACATGATAGATTTAAACGCAGTGATGATGTTCAAAGCAAGTTTTCATCTCGCTACCAATAGATTGACTACATAATTAAGGCACTAATCTGGGTTGTCGCTTTTGTCGATACAAGACATACACACAATCTCCTACACTAATTGTCTTGCTCTTCCAAAGTAGACATACAAAATCATTGAACATATTATTAAAATACCACTATGGATTTTGCATGGTGCTAAGGTGGTGTTTGCCTTTCAAATTTAACGTTTAATGTGATTTACTTTCAGACTTTAGATTTTTTATTTTTAATTTTTTTTTCCAACTTATTACTTATTTAAAAAAATTATTGAATTAAAAAAGCCAAAATATTTTACTTTTTGCTTAATACAAAAAATAAATTTTCAAACAAATAAAACATAACTCAACACACCCTTCAATCTATTAATATTTAATACTTAATGTAAATAAAATAATGAAAAGTAAACAACTTAAGTTCTATTTTAATGTAAGTGAAATGAATAAAAAAATAAACAACAATTCTCACCCTTCCCTGTTGTTTTTCATTAGGACGCAAGACTTTATCCGATCGAACTTCCTTAAGGGTTTCATTAGGGTCGAAGCCCGCAATCCCATTTCTTGACTTATGTGGGTATGTACCTGGAAATCATTAAGAAAGTTATTACAAACATCATTAGAAAACAATTATTATATTCAAATTATAATGGGTTAGGTAACTATAAAAGGATAATATGAGGATTTAGATCATGTGGAATCAATACACAAAAACTTATATAAATTATCATAAATTCCTTTTTTATGAATAGTAGATAACCTTATTCGCATGAGCACATGTTAAATAAATCAAACTAAAAAGATAATAGAACATAGAGGAGGAACTTGCAAACTATATATGAAATTCTTACGGTCTTAGGGATTATTGGTAGCACAAATGAAAACAGCTTGAGAAAATAATTATATGTTTGTGATTGTGCCATTTTCATTTTTCCCTGCCTAAAAGTCGAAAAATAGAATTTGGATACACACAGCTTCATTCATTTGATGGCCATTTAGAGGGAGAAATTAAAAAAAAAAAAAAATCATGCCCATCTGAAACATAATTTGAATCCATGAGCATATTTAGGATCCAATGTTCTTTAGTTTTTGACACTCTGGCTGAAAACAATGTCAAATTACTTCACATTTTTCTTCTACTGCCTTGGTTCAAGACTGGATTAAACTAAAGAGTTGAAAGTAAGAAGAAAAACATAATTGAAACATAAATGCCAATTTTAATTTTTCTCTAAATTTTACCCGCCTCTATGTGTTACTGTTAAATAACTAATTTTTCTAAAAACTCAAACTTGTAGGATTTTTGTTAAATATGAATATTATGTTTTTAACACCCTATCCTCATACATGCACGTGGAGAGGCAAACGAATCCAACTCAAACCCATGTCCTTCCATCAAACCAATCCCTGCTACCATGTTAACTACCAATTTTCCTAAAAGTTGAAGCTGGTAAAATTTGCCTTGAATATGAATTGCTTGCTTTTTAATAGTTACCCTGTTAAGAAAGGTTTTCAAATTTGAACAATCATCGTATGACATTATTAGAGCCACCAAATAGTAGACTGGGACCCCAAGGTAGTGCACTACAATTCTTTTCTAATTATATGACAAGTTTATTAATCGAATGTAGAATGGAATCATAGAAACTATAGTAATACAAAATATAATAATAGCATATTTTTTTAGGTACTTCACCACCTTGCTTTTACAAAGAACATTAATTTGTGTTATCATAAATTAAGGTATTATATACAGCGTAGAAGCTTTATATATACCTTTCCTTTATCTTTCCAATTGTTTTTATATAGAAGAGTAGGTTAAACATCATTCCATTCATCTTCTTCAAGGACATATTTAATACTAATTGAAAATGGAAACTTAGGGCTTTATGATTACATTGTTGACATATTTAATAGTACAAGCTTATATTGTTCGATTAATTCAATTGATTATTCAAAACGAATTTTTATTGAAACCATGTTTGATTATTTAAAATTTGAAGAAAAATATGAATTGAAAATAAAGAAAAGGTTAAATAAAAATAGATATAAAATTGAAAGCCTCGTAGATGTGCGCGAAGGAGTAAGATAATTGTCACCACTCGTGATAAGTTGGTTGCCGATGTTATGGGTACTCATCCGATGTACGAACTAAAGGGTCTTTCTGATGAGGAGTGTTTGTTTGTATTTATTAGATGTGCGTTCAAGGATGGTGAAGATAAACGATATCCAAGGCTTGTTGTGATTGGGAACGATATCATCAAAAAATGAAAAAAGGCCTTTGCGCAGGCGAACTTTGGGAGGCTTCCTTTATTTAAATACAAACGAAAACGAATGGGTGAAGGTGCGAGATAGTGAAATTTGGCAATTCGAGTAAAGGAAAGATGATATTTTGCCCGTATTGAAACTAGTTAAGTTACAATGACTTATCATTTGATGTAATACAATGTTTTGAATCTTGTTCACTTTTTCCTAAAGATTTTAAATTCAATTACCTTCAATTGATCCAAATGTGGATGGGCCTAGGTTTGATTCAACCATCAAAACAGAAGGAAGAGGAAGGGATTGGCCATCAGTATATAGATGAGTTATTACAAATGTCATTCTTTCAAAATGCTGACAAACATAATGTAAGATTCTTTCCCAATTTAAAAATGGATGATCTTATACATGATCTTGCATTATTGGTGGCAAGGCTTGAATATAGCATGTTAAATTTTGATGGTAAAAATATTTCTACAAGAGTTAGTCATGTTTCGATTTCGGAAGCTGATTGACTAGAAGAGGAAGAAGAAAAAGTTTCAAGATTTTTTGGGAAACTAAACAATAATATAAGAACCATTTCATTCTTAGGTATTCATGGAGTTTGGGCTGGAAGTAAATCATTTGTGGCTACTTGCATCTTAAGATTAAAATGCATTCGAGTGCTGAACTTACAAAAATTGAGCTTCGAGGAACTACCACATTCCATGTGCAATCTCAAGCTCCTCAGATATTTAAACATAAATGGCAATGTAAACATCAAGAGACTCCTCGATTCTCTTTGCAAATTGCACCACTTGCAAACATTGGCAATGGGTGGATGTGACTCACTTGAGGAATTGCCAAGAAATATTGGGAAGATGATAAGTTTGAGGTATTTGATTGTGTCAACACACCAAATGGCTTTATTGCCCCACAAAGAGAGAGAGGTAGGTAGGAGATGCTTCAACTCTCTTCGCTTTTTGTTAATTATAGAATGTGATTGTTTGGAATCTCTTATGGAAGGGATGCCAAGTCTTAAAACATTGATAATTGCGAATTGTTCACGTCTATCATCCTTGCCGAAACACCTACTTGCATTACAGACCTTGATGATTATGAATTGTGAAAGCCTTGAATTTGATTTGGGCAATAGGAATAGTAATGGGGAAAGTGAAGGCAAAGAAGAAGATGGCACTCGAGGGTTTGAAAGCCTACAACTTTTGATATTTATTGAGTGACCAAAGTTGAAGGTTTTGCCTAGGTGGCTACTTCTAAGACCTACTACTTCTAACACTACTCTGGTTAGCTTATTCATTTCCGAATGTGACAACTTTAGAGCATTGTTGGAGGAGGGAGAGTCCCTAAGTCTCACATCCCTTAACACTCTTGAGATTGAAGATCGCTTCATGTTTCTCGCCCGCCCAGGGAATTGATCACCCCATCGCCCTTAAGCGATTGAAGATCACACCGTCTCAATTATCAATCCTTGGCGTAAAAGATTTAATTCCACCTTCTCGCCTCTCTAACAATACTTTGATTCATTCGAGGTCAGTCCCGAAGTTGGCTAAAAGATGCAAACGAGGAACAGGTCAAGACTGGTACAAGATTGCTCATGTTCAACATTTAGTTCTTGGTGACTAGTGATTTAGGTAACATATAGAAAAAGATACCTTCTCTTCCTTTTTTTTGCACCTTCTTAAATTCCTATTTTCTTTTGATTTGTCAGGGTGCATATATTTTCCTATTGGATCTTAATTTACTTTGCCCCGTTGTCTACTATTAATCATCGTGTTTATTTCCTTGTCTTCAATGAAATCCTCGTTTTTCGTTTTTCTTTTGTTTGGTCAATTCCACTTCGTATTATTCTCTTAGACTTATACAATATGTCAAAATCTCTCTCCACGCGTGCTTTTTTGATACATAACAAATCAATGCTCTCTGTGAGGAAAGCGGTCTTTATGAACCAGCTGAAGGAATGAGTGAAGAAGAGGAAGACATTGAAAGATTGTCCATAATGGCGAAACTTCAAACTCATCTGTAATGTAATATGTGTAACACCCCGAAATATACCCTAGTCGTTTTCGACATGTTTAGGGTATTTTGTAAGCCTAATTTAAATGTTTCATAATTGAAATGCGAAACATAGAAATGAGAGACCCGGAAATTTCGAGAATTAAGGACAAAATTGTAATTTGCCAAAATGGGGGCATAAAAGTCATAAGTTGATAGGTTATAGGCCAAAGTAGAAATAACAAGAATTGAGCTACAATGAAATAAGGAAGTTGGAGGACAAAAAGGCAATAAGGAACTTAACCCAAAATGGTTTTTGATGGCCAAACATGGCCTTAAAGATGGGGGGACAAATAACTCAAATTTGGTCTCAAATTGGGGAACCCGTAAAGGAGAAGAAAGAAGAAGAAGAAGAGAAGAAGAAGAGAAGAAGAGGAGGAAGGTGATCAAGCAAGCTAAGGTATGGATGCTACTTGGTATGGAGCTTGTGATTTCATATATGGAACTATATGGTTGTATGGAATTTGTCTAATTGTATGGTTAGGAGATTGCTCCAACCTAGGTTGTTAGATCATATCCTAAATCCAAAATTTTCGTGAGTTAGAGTGCTAAATTCTAAATAGCACAAGATCGTATGAAACCCTCATTTTGGAGTGATCCATGGAAATTGTGTTAGGCTTACAACAAACCCTACATAACCTTTATATAATTGGTTTATATATGGGTTATAACCCATAATATAGTTGTTTGGGGAAGTATTTATGATAGGTTTTTTGGTCTAAGGAGGATATGCATGAAAAATGGGTGAAAATACCCATTCCGGGCGCTGAAATGTCCCACCGTAGGGACTTAAGTCCCACCAGAATATCGTTATCGGTCATTTTAAATAAGTCCTACCTAGAGGACTTAAAGTCCTACCGGTAGGACTACTACTATGTTCCCAGTTTTGGACCAGTTTCGTAGATTTTGGTCATAACTTGCCCATTTCTACCCGGGATTTGAGGATTCAAGTGGCCAAACAAAATAGACTTCAAGGAGACAAACTCATTTTATAGGTATCTCCAAATTCTTGACTCCAGATAGCCCAAAATTTCACCCCATGAGGCCATGTGCCCATTTCCCGCATCCGTTAATCCTAGAGTATTCCGGGAAGAGCCTGGACGTAACTTGAGTTTCTAAGTGTCCCGAATGGGGTGATTCCAGTTGGAATAGAACTCCTAGCACCTTAACTTTAAAATCGTACAAAGATCCAGTGCCAACATCGAAACAAGGCACTGGAAAATAAATATTGCAATCTGTATTTTCGGTAAAGTCGGTAAACCGACTATTGGCATGAAAATGCCATAACTTTTTAGTTTGGATATCCACCAATTGATTCCAATTCCTAAAAGTAGATTCGTAGAAGAATAAGAATACATGATTAAGGTGTGATTATATACGCATTCATACCTTACCCGTATATGAAATACGTATCCGTTATGAACACATAATGTGGCTAAGAATGCCATATTCTAAAACAAGAAGTTATCGAACTCATATAATTATAAAAAATACTCTTGAGACTAGCTTATTAATTGACATAGCACTCCTGCCCCGATTAGTACTTGGTGACTTCATGAAAATTCGCACTTCGATTAGTACTTCTATTCCCCGTTAGTGTTCCTATGACTCGATTAGTACTTCTAGATTCTCGTTAAGGTTCTACACTCGACATTAGTACTTCCAGACTTCGTCCCGTTAAGTGCTACGGCACTGTCCCGATATGGCTATGGCACTCCCTGCCTCTCAGATTCTGAAACCTGCTTTTTCCGCATCAGATAATATCTTTGGATATTATTATGATGTGTCTACACTTTTATTAGTAATTGGTCTCGGTATTCCGTGAATTATATGATAATAATCAAGAATAAATAAGAGGAAATTATGGTGTATTGTTTTGATCTGTAATACTTACTGTATTTCGAATAAGAGGTGCCTGTGAATTCCTACGGAGACCCGAATAAAACATATAAGTCCCGTAATATAATATAAGTCCAAATAGGGTACCCACGGTACTTCCGTATAATGAACTCCGTGTAGTACCTAATGCAATTTATATAAGAATAAGCTCAGAACCCTACTGAGTCCCGAATGAATACAATGTCTACTATAAGTATAAGTTCTGCATAAGAAACTCAGAATTCTACTTCGAGGTTTGAATAAGTATAATTCCAAAGAGGTACCTAACGGTACTCCAAAAGACGGTAAAATAAGTATATGTATCCGTTATGATTCAGACTGCTATGGACTAATGTCCATAATTCGATATGTAATCAGATAATGTCCGATCTGACCCTATATGCGATACGATTATGATTAGTTCCGACTTATCGTACCTACGGGTACCTTCATACAAGAATAAGATCTGTAAGACAATAACAAGTTCTGTAATGTCAGTATAAGACCTGTAAGATAAGTATATGCTCTGTAAGACATGTAAGATTGAAATACATGTCCAAGTTCCAGAATGCCGTATGATAAGACCAAGATAAGCATTACGCCTGTAAGACATGTATAAGATCAAATATATCCAAGTTCCTGTAATGCCAAGATAAGATCAGAAGATAAGCATACGCCCGCCGTAAGACATGTATAAGATCTAAAATACATGTCCAAGTTCTGACATACCCGTATAAGTTCCGTAAGTAATTGTATAAGTTCTGTATTACATGTATAAGTTCTGTAATACATGTATAAGATCCGAAATACGAGTATGTGTTTCGAGATACCCGTATAAGTTCCATAATACACGTATAAGATCTGAGTACAAGATTCGAGATACAAGAATAAGATCTGATATACAAGAATAAGTATAAGTCCTGTAGTACCTACGGGTACCTCTCAGATATGAATCGCCTGTATCACCTACGGTACTTTGTACCAACAAAATGTTCTCAGAGGCACTCACGGTACTTCAGATCCGAAAGACAAGAATAAGCCCAGAACACAAGTATAAGTTCCAGAAGACCGTGATATACTTCGTGAGTACTGAAGTACACATACGGCACTAATATAAGTTCCAGGGTACCTACCGGTACCCTCAGATTCATTTAGAGTTTCATGTAGTACCTACGTACTCCCCAGACTGATCAATTTCGAGTACCTACGTATCTCCCGTATAAGCTTCGATAAGGATAAACTTCGTGAGTACCTACTGGCACTCCGTATGAGTGGCTGTGCATATCGTTAACCTAGACTCGTTGGGATATGATACCAACACAAGCTTTCTGCATCAGAGCGTATATTTGATCAAGTAGTACTTACTGACACTCCCGCATAAGATTAAGTTATGCCAATCCAGATAATGCTCCGTAATTTCGTGATACCTCCACGTACCTCCTCGAACAAGTGTAAACTCTGAGATAAGTATAAGTTCAGAAACTCCTAATGGAGATATGAGATAGATCTAAATACGTGTTTAAGTACCTCAGATAAACATAGGTTCCGTAACTCCCACGAGATCTAAATAAGTAAGCTTGAGATAAGTATACATACATGTATAAGCTCAAGACAGATACGGTGAACCGAATAAGAATAAGATTCAACCGCTTATAAGTATAAGACCCTGATAAGAATAAGTCTCCATGTATAAGTGTAATTCCTGAGTAGGTAAGATTGTTATATGTTTATCATGATTCGCTTTTAAATGCAATGCGGCATCTGTATAAGTTATAAGAAATGCTTCACTAAGCGCAGTTTAGCACGGGTTTTTAACTCTGCGGTAGGTACGGGAGAAGACATCAAGAAACATCCATACAACCGGCCAACACACTTGTAAGGGTTCATTACATGTAGGTCCGTGCTCCTACTTCAGAATAAAAAGGTACGCTTTGTAATTGCAGCTTGGACTCGTAAATGTATGATATTTGATTATGTTAAGATGTGGGCCATACCATTGTGTACTAGTCAGGCTTTTAAAAAAAAAAAAAAATCGTAAAGAGTCCCACCCAGTCTCGCGTCCCGGAACCGGGCCTGATCCTAATCGGGCTCACCGAAACGGGCGCACAATATGTATCTTGTTATTTTCCTTTTCTCTTTCTTTCTTCTCTGACTAACATACACGATGGTGAGTGGTTGACTTTTATAGGTTGTTTTTCCCATAAGAGGACCATATGAATGTTTTAAATTTCAAATTTCAAACCACTTCCATCAACATCCCAATAAA
Organism: Tetrastigma voinierianum; assembly: GCA_016808115.1. Lineage (NCBI taxonomy): Eukaryota > Viridiplantae > Streptophyta > Magnoliopsida > Vitales > Vitaceae > Tetrastigma > Tetrastigma voinierianum. The sequence continues at coordinate 3,176,921 of JAEQBH010000137.1, read as the reverse complement.
CCGATTTATTTAAACCTTTAATAAAAATATTTATTAAATCTTACAATTTTATTACGTGAGTCACATAAGAAAATAAATCTTACAACACCTTCCTTCCTTAACAAACTTGGGCTTCATTTGAAATCCGGAAAGTACTAAAGAAAAAAAAATACTAAAGAAAATGATTTTCTCATTTTGGTTTCACTATGAAAAATATGGAAGAAAATCAAAATTTCGCAATTTACATATTTTTAAATTTTTTAGTCCTTATATAATAATAAAATGGGTTTAAATAAACATATAAAATTAATTCATTAAATTTAAACCTATTTTTATTTTCTCCAAATTTTTTTTTTTCCTTCCACTTTCCCTTCTCGTTCTTTCCTTAGTTCTTTCCAAGTACTAAATGGAGCCTTAATGATTGAAGGTCAGTTGTAAATTGCGAAACCCATTGGCTTGTATTCGTTTAATACTCTGTTTTCAGTAAAACCGAATAGATGCTACCACTCATTAGCCAGAAAACTACTCTTTATTCTATCAAAGATGCATTAAACATAATAGATTTAAACACAAGTAGATGAATTCTCAAAGCAAGTTTTCATCTTATTACAACAAATTCAGACAATATATTTTCTGGTCGAGTCCAAAAGATATTATGGAAAAGTTTAAGTCACGCCTCGTTGGAGAAGAGGCTCACAATATATATACACAATCTCCACACTAATTGTTTTTCCTTCCTTCGCAAGAGATTCTTGACATACCAAATTCTGTCCAAAGTAGACCTGAAAAAATTCATTCAACCTATTATTATTTTGTGTATCATTCACGATGGATGATATGTAACGACCCGTCCAACCTTGTAAATATTGTCTGCTTTGAGCCCAAGAGCCCTTAATGCTTTAAAACGCATCCACTAGATTAAGAGAAATCCAAACTTATATGATGACAGAGACTTTGGTACTAAGGTCATTTGTTATTTAAATTTAACATTCAATGTACCTACTTTCAAACTTTGATTATTTTTTTAACTTATTTTTCAACTTATTACTTTAAAAAAAAAAATTGATTGAAAAAGAAGCTTAAATATTTGATTCTTTTTGGCTTCAATACTAAAAACAACTTTTTGAAACAAATAAAACACAATCTCAACAAAACCTTCACTCTGTTAATACTTAATATTTAATAGAAATAAAACAATAAAGAATAAACAACTTAAGTTCTATTTTGACTTAGTGAAATTAAAGAAATGAATAAATACCACATTTAGCCCCCACTTTCCCTCGTTGTTTTATTGTGACACAAGACTTTATCTGATCGAAATTCCTTGAGGGTTTCATTAGGTTCAGAGCCGGCAATCCCATTCTCTTGATTGATTGTGGGTACCTGAAAACCATTAAGAAAGTTACCACAAATATCATTAGAAAACAATCAAATACACAATGATCATTTGGTGAAGATAATCTTGAGAAAAAGAAACCTTGTTTACTGTTTTTGAAAACTGTTTTCTATTCTCAAAAACAATGAAAACATGTTGGGTTTCCAGTTTGTTTTTTTCTGAAAAACATAAAAAAACACACAAAAAACACTAAATTTAAAGAACAAAGAAGAGTTTCCAAAGAACACTTTTTTAGTGTTCTTAGTGTTTTCAAAAACAGGAACCAAACTGGCCCTTGGTTTTCAAATGAAAGCCTGACTCGTCATTGTAAGCAGGCACGACTCGTCGTTGTAAGCATGCATAGATCTGTGATGATTATATCTTACCTTACACCGAGCATAGCTTGACACCCTGGAATTTGAACATGTTTATTCTGAGCTCCTTCCATAAGTCCTCAAAAAATGGTTTGCAACCCTTTACAAGAATGCTGCAAATTTTAAAGTGACAAAGTTAATATATAGAGAGAGTATATATATATATATATATATATATATATATATATATATATATATATATATATATATATATATGAAAAAGCAAAGTGATAGAATTACTAAATACTTTTAAATAAAATGAAAAGATATTGTGTGAGTCGATATGGTTACTTGGTCTAACGTTAATTGGTATAGTTCCTGAGAAGCTCATTTAATGCATCCAATGATCCCTGAAAAAAGAAGAAGATATTTTTATGAAATCCAGATTAGATTTTCTATCCAAAACCAAGGGATACAACACAAATTTTTTTTTTTTTTTTGATCATCTAAGCAAGAGAATGTATTAAAAAAGGGGAACCCAAGTATACATGAAGCGCCGACAGCCTAAAAGCCCGAAAAGACATAGCAAAAGAGAGAGTAGAAGCTTATATTTGACAATAGGCACTAGTGTATGAATCCTGCTGTCATAACCATGTTGTGTCACTATATGTCAAATGACCAACACTTAAAAGACCCCGAGCATACTGTGAAGCATAATGATAGGCCCAAAAGCCCCAAAATCATAAAGCAAAGAGAAAGCAGATCTTATATTCGACAAGAGGGTCAGGCATGAATCCCATGTCATAACCATGTCGTGTCTACTTCATATGTTAAACGACCAACTTTCCTAAAAGACCCGCACATGGAGAGTCAAACAAACCAAACAAAGTCCTCCATTGACTTTCAAATCAACAAATGGGGAACAAATTGCAGAGAAATGTCTCAAGCCCAAGACTATCTACCAAACTAAGATCTGATACCATGTTAAACGACCAACTCTCCTAAAAGCTCAAGCTTGTAGGATTTGGATTTAATATGAATATCATGCCTTTTAACATCATATTTTCATGAAACATAGCCTACATAGGACTTGACTAACTTGAGATATCAGTAGGAATGGGTACCCGTCGGAAAACATAACTTTGAACTAGAGCAAATTCAGATCCATGTACCCTAGTTTCTATTAATCGCATGAAAATGTTATGATTGTGACTCTAACTTTAGTCTCCTAGTTAGACTCTAACTTTGTTTTCTTTTTTCCCTATTACTAGAGTATATATATATGTATTTTTCCTCCTTTGTAAATTTATGAGAATACAGAATTCATTTTCTCTCAACAAAAACATATGTCAAATTACTTCACGTTTTCTTCTACGTCAATAGCCTTTGCCATCAAAATCATTTTGTTAAGGTTCGATTGGAAATTTTGAAATTTGAAAATAATCACAGGTTTCCTTAGCCTGGAAATCATTTCTAAAGAAGGTCAAGGTGACACTCTTAAGAGTCTGAAGTGTGTGCTTCTAGCTCGTCGAGTTGAGCAGAAATGGTTGGAACAACTTGAACAACAATATTTCAAGAAAAATAAATTCTACTAGATAATACAAAATGACAGGCAGAAAATAACTCATAAAACAAGTTTTATAAGCTTCTTCTGGATCTAAAAGCAGTTATAACAAGTAATAAGAGCTGTCTGTCAGGGAATAATTTCAATTGAAAATGAAGCTTAATGAAGTTGGGTTCAGTTTAACAGACATAAGATAAGCATATCACTTCTAAACACCATAAATTATTGATTTGAGTTACTCGGCACCAACCAAAGAATTTCTATTTTCGGGATGCATTAAGCCAAGCTCTCTACCTACATTAAAGCGTACCAGCCGACTGGGTTTCCCTAGATAAGTTGATAACCATTTTGACGCCTCATCTCCTTCATCCAGCGTAGAGCCAGACCATTCCCATACAGAGACTCCATCTGCCTTTGCACATTGTTGACCCAAACAAACATTCAGATCATCCATTCCCAGGGCTCTCACCACTGCAAGACAACGTAAATGACAGATTATAATAATTTTTTTTTTATCAGTAACAAGCAATATATTGATAAAAAAAGTATACAAAGAGTATACAAGAGAGGCCCTAAGAGCCAACAAAAAGGGCAAAAGAAAAAGAAAGCGGCATTATAAACCAACCCAAAAAACAAGCACCTAAGCATAACCATAAAATCTATACAAAAGCAGCCTAACAAAAGAGATATCCGTGTTTGGAATACAACCAGCCCAAGAAAAGAGAGAGCGGATAACAAAAAGTTTCAATCTCAGAGTAGAAAAATCAGCATCTTCGAAACAAAGTATAATAATATCACATATGGAGATCTGAAACAAAGTATATGTACCACAAAAGAGACTGCTTAATTTCTTATGAACACATATAATAATTCCGAGCCTAAGACAAAAATCACCAACCAGTAAAGGTCACAACTTATCAAAGCCTATTAACAGATTTAGACACTGATCTTTGAATAAACTATGCTTCCCATAATACATACTTGTAAGCACAAAAGCTTTAGCTAAATGCAAAACTGTAAATGCCTTGACAACTTGATTTCGGGTGAGCTACCCTACTGCTGCCATTGCGTTTGATCGAATTTCCAAAAAAAATCCTATGTCCTTGTGTTTTTCTATTCCTATAGACCATGTTCAAGTTTCTAAAATTTGAAGAAAATGCAGGAAATAGAATGAGAGGAAAAACTAGAAGGCAAAATGCATAAGTTTCTAACTAATTTTTTCTATATTTGATTTTATTTCATATTTTCCATGGTACAACCAAACACAATAAAATAATTTTTCTCAGCAATTTTTTATTTCCTAAATACTTTCTAAGAACAAACATAACCATAGAAACTATTGAAGATCTATGGTCGATACATAAAGATAGGCAAGTGAAAACATAGTTTCAAGCTAAACCTAAAAAAGATGAACCCACATAAATGAAAAGCATTTCACATACATTCAAACAAAACTCGTTGAATAATGTATAAATAAAGTAATGTTTTACCCAAATAAGAGCTCTTTGTCTGGCTCCTCTAACCCTCAAGCAATGCATCCTTGAAGCTCCACTCGACTAGAGCAAAGCCTTGCCCACCCGTGTATGCCCTTCCCTTGGAATTCACTACTAGCCATTGTCTGTCCCATCGAAATCCTGCATACTCAAGCCAGAAAGAAATTTAAATAATTTCAGGAATGAAGGATCCCGACTCGGATTAACCTCATGAACCCGAGGGGACGGCACTCCAACGGATATAGAAACTTTTCCTCAAAACAATCAAATAAAATCCATGGAGCGAACCCCTTTACAATCCTTAACATATCTTTTTAGAAAATAATGCGGGTGTTGAAGTGGTAAATTTTTCTTTTCTTTTTCTTTTCTTTTTTTTTTTTTTCAAACACTTAGATTTTTCAGAAATCGCCGAGTTTCCCTCTCCTCGTTTTCTGATTTCTCCCAAATTTACAAACCCGATGAAAGCATTTAAAAACACTTCTAAACTCAAATTTTCCATTTCCATATTAGGACTCTGTCCACAACCCAATCAAACACAATAGACATACATATATTACTTATTTATTTCAAATCATCAAAACATTCAAGCCTTCTTCTATTCCATGCACATTTTTTATCAAAAGATTGGGCTTGAGCCGCTTAGCCGACCGCCACGCACTTTCGCCCACCGAGGATCAAAGCCCACGAAGTTCCTTTCAAAATATATACATATATATACATATATACATGACAAAAATATTCAACATATACAATATGCAAAATATAAATATACGCAATGCACGCCGTTCGGGAGGAGCCGACTCATCATAGGATGCCTTACCGCGCACTGCCTCTGCTTCTTGAAATGGTTTTGAAACATACGAAAAAGAATGAGCTAAAGGAGCTCAATGAGTGTACATTTTTATTTAGATAACATTTTCAGTATATAGCAAAGTAGTAAATACTTATACAATTAAAAATCAATTTATGTCTTAAACTTTCTTTATTTCTTTATTTCTTTCTTTCCGATGGAACCTGTGATAAACACACCGGTCAGCCTCGGCATCGACTCCGTGAGGGATGGGCCTCATTCCAACCATAACCACTACGTCGCGGAGAAACTCACGCTTGCATGTGTTCCAAATTATAGCACTCATCACGCGCAAGGATATTACTCTAAACACCTATTTCCCTCCCGCTACAGCTAGTAGTAACCTATAACTTTACTCCTAAATCCTTACACGCTTAAAGTACTTCACGATATCACCATAATAAATTAAGTAGGGTTAGGTAACCATCAAGAAAAACCTTTCTTCAAAATACATTTCTAAATCCATTTAAACACTTTGTTTTATTATTTATACATTTATGCATCTTTACACATCTTTAAACTTCCTATAATGCCTTAACACATGCATACATATATAATTAATATAAATATATATATTGATGCAAGATAAAACATTTCCATATGCCTTAACATTTATATAACATTTCCATTAACTTTTCTTTACTTTAATAAAACCATTCACTTTAAAACTCAATTGTCAAAATATCATTTTTACACTCACGCTCAATCGCTCAATCCCGCTTGCTTCCCGTCGAATTCCCGTTTCCCGTCGATAGTCATTTTCACTTTTTTCAAGAAAACCACAACTATACATTAACCATAACTTCCATTTAATCCACCATACACACTCAATGAATACGACAACGTATTAACCGCTTGCGTATAGCGTAAAACTTAACGTACTTCACACGCAAGTCACTTTAGGGTCACACAACATTCATATAAATCCAAATGAACAAATTACCCTTGAGCACTAAAAAGTCCCTAACAAAAAAACCCACTCATTTTGGCCAACCTTTTTCCAACCATACTCTATAGACTTTATGACCCAAAAATTATTCAAACGGTCTTCAAAATTATGAAACTCTCCAGATCAGTCCTTTATATATCCAATGACATCTCTTTAAATTTTCAATTTAAATTCCTTCTCTAAGGCCTCAAATCATGCATAATACAAGTTACAGCATGTTTTATGCCAATTTGGTTAATCTCCACTCGAATCCACCCATTGTTATCCTGATTTCTAGGGTCTTAACTCCATAAATTGGAAATTGTTTCTTCACTCATTTGAAGCTATAGTTATAAGGTTTCTTCTCCACCTGAATCACCTAATTTGGATCACCAAACCTGCTATTGTATTTTTACATCTAGATGACTCAATTTGGCAGAACAGAATCTGCACATAGCTCCACTTTGACAAATTTTCTGGGCACTTTGGGGTTACAATTTTCATGCACTTCCTTCAGATAAATTTTTCCCCTAGAAGTCTATTTTACCCAGAATTTTGAATCACTCAATTTGGATGAGTGAAACTCCACTTATGGTCAAAACACTACAACCATACCCAAAACAGAGCATAATCAGTGAGCTACACGAGCTCACCTTTCAGTCGGTATTTGGGGAGCCTTAGAGCTTTCAATTTGCTCTTTCGACCTTCTATACATTTGTATCCCTTATCTCTTATGGCTCTTTACTGATTGAATCAATTGATTTGATGATTATAACTTAATCTATATCGAAAACAAGAACAGGGTTTTACAAAACTTTGACAGCATTCCTTAAAACCCAACATTCTCTTTTTTTTTACAACTATTCCATAATACCTCAAACTACATGAAATCTAACTCAAAACAACTCCACAACACTTGAATTGGTATCAAAATTCATACCACAAAACCCTAGTTGAAAATATTATGAATTCAACCAAAGGTCCACCAATTCTTCTATAAACCATATTCCATTTTGTTCTTCCATTTTCTTCACTCTAATCACTCCCATTTAATGCCTTATACCTCAATTTCACTAATCCCTAACCAATTTCAACATATCATACAAATGTGCACTATCAAACCCTAACACATCACCCACTTGATTTGTCAAAACCTAACCTAATCTATTTCTTTCTCAATTTATCTCAAAAGCATCATCATTCAACCTTACATACCACTAATTTAACATCCATACAAGAAAATCAAGGCATTAGGCATGAAAAACATAAAAATCTAACTTTCCCACCATTAGAAACTTACTTGTTTCTTGGGTTTTCCTTGGCTTCTCTTCCTTGATTCCACTTGGAGCTCACTTGGAAAGCTTGAAGGAGAAGAAAAATTCACCTCTCACCTCGCTTCCACCTTGCCTCACTAAGCTTTCTTTCCTCTTTCTCTTCTTTCTCCTTTCTTCTCTCTTTTCTTCTTTTCTTTCTCATAGCCGTGCTTCCTTTTGAGCAATACTTAGTCTTGAATTTAGTTTTGACTCACACTTCCAAAATTACCCTTAAATCAAAGAAGTTCTCATCAAGCTGGCCGCAGCCGATTTTACACTTCGAGTCCCTTGAATCTTAGCTTTTAACCTACACTTTGCCAAAATTGTACTTTTTTGAGCCCATAATCTCATTGGTCCATGCTCATGATATTTTAATCGGCAATCTCAGCTCCATTAAGAGTTTCATCGCTCACAATAAAATATCTCCCTTATATAAGATTTTATTCATTTTCGCCTTATACTGCTTTTATACTAATTAAACGTCAAAAATATTCTATAGTCGTCTAAACTTCAAATTGACCATGAAATATTCTAATTAAATCCTTCATAAAGGATCTGTTCAAATCACCGACCGATTTAAAATCACAACCTGAAACCCAGACAATAAATATGACATTATCCGACCACGCTCGACGTCTCGAAACTATCCAAACGGACCGCTTTCCACTCCATTTCAGCTCGCACTCTATGATTAATTCCGACATTTTGTATTTTCGGTCCACTCAAAAATTTCAGCACAGCCAAATTTCAAATTCAGAAACACTATTCACTTAAATATCCAATTTCTTCTAAATATCACCAAATATGGAACTAAATTTTTAAAAATTCCTCTTACAACCCTCCATCCGATATAATAAAAAGAATTAGTATTCCTTAGGGCACCTCAAGTCACCTTCGAAAAATTCCACTTCATGCCCAAATGACGCCCGCAGCATTCTAAATTTAAGCCACCTCGTTGCTATCATCGACTCCTCAAATCGCCTCAAAACTACTATTATAACATTCAATAAGGTTGGGGTTTTACAAGGAATCTTGTTGTTATTTGCCCAAAATTTTACTCATCTCCTTGTATAAAAATGTTGAGAAGATGTCTCACCATCTCTAAAAATGATTCCAATTTTACATAAATATTTCAAAACATTTGACATACTCATTCTCCATTGTCATTAGCAGGTTATGAGAGTTGTGCTTTTCAAGCCCGAAAATATAACTAACAGCTATATTGCTTGTTTCACAATAAATTCTCAGATTATTCTTGACTACCTAAAAATGATACTTTGTAAATAGGTTTTTATGTGAACACATATCTCACTCATATTTACCCTGCCTTTCCCGTGGAAAGAAAAATGGATAATTTCCAAAGAAAACGTGTTACCGTATGCCAAGATTCGCAGATTACATGAGTTCCAACACCTAGACATGGTGTTATATCCAAGTCCGTAAAAGGTTATCACTTTGTCTGAACCATGACAAGATATCGTAAAACTATGCAACAGAGGAAAATTAGGAAATAAAAAACCAAGAGTCATAATTCGAGCCAAAGGTGTAAATCAGTTTCTTCTTCTTCGTCTATATTCGTCAAATCAAGAAAAACATATAATTATTGTTATTATTTTATTTCAAGCCTTACTAGATTTTTACCATTTTAGTAGTAGCCTTCACCTGTAGGTTAACCACTTTAGTATGGATTTCTATATACTCATACTTCAGAGAGAATGGATGAAGACGGAAAAGGAATCAGCCCAGCCCCCCATGAAACACACTTCAACACATGCCCAACACGTATGGGTTCAACATTGATCAAAAATATACCCGTAAAAGATTAAAAAAACCATCACAATAAAACATTAGACTTGCAAAATTTGAGTCTTCACTACAAGAAGTGGGTCTATGGTCACGGCCATCGACCCTACCAAAGGTGGTAAATATAGCCACATACAAGTGGACTTCACAAAAGGCGTGGCCATTACAGGGTACCGTGGACAAATGTTTTAGCCGCGGGAAAATCTAACTGGGTGTCTATAGGTTATAGTCGGGGTTTTGTTCTGGCCACGACCATAGGGATGTTCTATACGGTTGTTCTCGACTACACATGGATGTTCTATAGCCTGGGTTTTGTTCCGACTCGCGCCATAGGATGTTCTAAGGTGTTATAGTCGGGTTTTGTTCTCCGCCGCGGCTATAGGAGGTGTTGTAGCCGCAGCCTGTTCGATCACAAGAATAGGGATTAAATGATCGTAATATTTACATCCATTCCGGCCTACGTAAAAGGAAAACATTGAGAAATTTAAAAGGAAAATGCATGAGAAAATCCGTTGACAAATCATAGACAAAAACTATATCATAGACAAATCAAAGTTTCCAACAATTGGGGGTCATCTCATCAATTTCTCGCAAATTAAACTAATGCGTAAATTAATGCAGAAAGTAATGCAAGACGCAAATTAAACTAGTAACAAAATCGAATCAAACAAAACTCCAAATCAAAGAATGCCGCAAATACATTCTTCTTGTGTTTGATCTTATCAGAGACCCAAAAGGTATGAAATAAAACAGATCATGGAATGGAATGCCCCAATACACTGTCAAATGCAACATTGGTCTTTACTTTATGCCCCACATTATTAAGGTTCTGGAAATTTTGTTACAAGCTTGAGTTTCAGGTCCATACCATCAAAGACATAGGCTTGGATTTGTGCTCTGGTGTTGCTGAGCTTATAGAAAGCATCACCGCCTTACCTAAGGCTCGACATTGAACATATGCAACGACAAGAATAAAAACATTATCCTAAAGAAAGACCATGAGCTCTAATCCACTAATTTAATTGCAACATAGATATCTAAGTCGCTTAAAAATTAAAGAAAGTTAAAGGATGCAAAAATCAGCAAAATTTTAGTTTGCCCAAATCCACATTATTGAGGCAAAAAAATGTGCAAAACCTTAGTTTTCGCTTTCACATCGAATATCTAGTTGCCGCGACACGCAAGGAAAGTTGACCATTAATCGCTCCCCAAGAAACTATGGCAAATGCTGGCAACTAAAAGTTCAAGCACCTCATCAAACTTTCCAAATTGTTCTCTGATAGCTACATTAGACTGGTCCACTTGAACACAACAAAATACCCAAAATCTTGTATAAAGCCAAAATAAATTATTCAGAATCTTAATAAATCTATAAGAATCTTTAATTATTCAGAATCTTAATAGATCTACAAGAGCGTGAAATCAAACAAAAAACCACAAAATAAAACAAACTACAATGAATCAATGTTGTTCGAGAGGGACTGTTGCTTAGTAAGAGCAAAATAAAATCATGAATCTACCTGTGTGGATGCCCAAATTTTGTGGATTCAAGGCATGAAATCTTCAAAAAATATTGCAAACTACCATTATACATGTCAGTGTCATGTTATAAATCGCAAAAACTTGTTGCAGAGAATGTCAATTCAAAAATGACAAAGATAAAGAAATCAACATAAAGGTGGACGAGAGTTCTAACGTGGTTCGACCAATCATGCATAAATCCACGGATGTGAGAGAATCTTACATCATTCTAAAATCAAAGGACAAGATTAGAGTATCAAGGTATTGCTACGATTAGGAAAAATCACAAAATCCTAGGATCCCCGCAATACCAGGAAACTATCTCACAAAACTCCAATCTCTAAAGCCCTGACATATCTGTACACACAAAATACCTTCACAGACTCATCTCTCATAACTTTTTCCTCTCGATGATGATCGGAAGGAAAGAAGTAGAAGAAAAATATAAACCCTAGTCAAAATCAGGAGCATGAGTTTGAAGTATATGCCTTAGTTCAAAATAAAAAGAAGCGAGTCGAACCAGTATGAGACGAAGGTTCGAGGTTCGAAGCCAATGCTTCAAAGATTACACGGAGAAACCTAGTCACCGATTTGTAGATTCCGGAGCTTCGAGGAGATCCATAGCCTAGCTTCGAGCGTTGTCGAAACTGGGCTTGGTAGAAACCCTCCCAATCCGTGGAGCAAAAACTCTATAACTAGTGGAGAATAGGAACATTTCTAATTCCCAAAGAGAGAGTCGAGTGAGTGCGAGAGAGAGAGAGAGAAACAGAGAGAGAGTCAGCGAAAGATTAGGGAAATTGGTGATAACCTATATCGCACCTTCCTTCCCTTTCCACCATTCACTAGGCAACCAAACACATACTATTTTTCGTAGAAAAAGATGAAAATAGAAAGAAAACCCAACGCCGCCATTTCAAGAATAAATAATAAAATCACAATATTCAAAACGAAAAATCTTCATTCTTCTTCTCCGTCTATTTTCCAACTAACTAAACAGGTTTCGATTCATTTCCTCTAAAATGCAACTCCCGGTTCCCAAATCAACCCCACTAAAAATCAAATAAAAAAAAGAACTTGGATTAGACTGATTGCCGAGACTGTACTGAAATGAAGAGTCGGGCCTGACGACTGCGGGAAGAGGTCATGGAATTTACGGGCTTGACTTCGTCGGGAAGGCCGGAGACGAACAGCGTGTTGATCCCCGATCGATCCCCCTGGGGGTGGTGGTAGTACGAATCGTACGGTGGTGGTAGTCAGTGTCGAAAACTCAAAGAGGAGGAGAGCGGCTTGTAAATTTTTTTAAATTTAGCCCCAATTTTAAATTTTTTTCAAACTATAGAGGCTTGTATAGTAGCTATCAATTAATTTCCCCACCTAAATGGTGGTAACAAATTCCTTCTGCTGCGTGAAATAAATAAAACGCGATTATAGGCATTTTTAGTCATAAAATTTTTTGACCCCTACTAAAATTGTGCTGCTATATTCCAATTTTCTAGTAGTGCTTGGATCAGCAAAGAAACAATTTCATTTGGGCCGTTTGAAACAAACTAAATCATCATGCAAATAAACCAAAAACAAAGAATACCCGTAAATGTAAACACCTAAATTAATAGATGTTTTACAATATAAGTGGGTGAGAGAGACAAAAGTCTAATGAAATTAATTCAATTGTAGTCTGTCCCAAAATACAAAGAGAATAAAGAGTTTTGGTCTGTGAGAGAGTTACTGCAAGGAGATGGACGCTTGAGAAACATAAATCCCACGACATGATTTTATGGATAGATGAAGATTGAAGAGATTTTTTGCCAGGCGGCTCTTCAGATGATGACACTCATCCATTTTCTCTCTCTCTCTCTCTCTCTCTCTCTCTCTCTCTCTCTCTCTCTCTCAAATGGATTGAGATATGTTTCTAAGATTCTCAGTGATATTTCTTTATAATTAAAAATCGATCATTGTCCTAAAATAATAATTTTATAATAATAATAAATGTTTATAAAAATGCCTTTTTGATCTATGGATACAGATTGAAGTAGATGACTATAGTTTTCCAAGTACTAAACGGAGCCTTAATGATTGAAGGTTGTCGCAAATTAGCATAAACCTATTGGCTTGTATTCGTTTAATACTCTGTAAATTAGAAGAAACCCATTGGCTTGTATTCGTTTAATACTCGCTTTCGCAAAAACTCGAATAGATGCTACCACTAATAGCCGTAAAAACTACTTTTATTCTATCAAAGATGCATTAAATATAATAGATTTAAACACAAGTAGATGAATTCTCAAAGCAAGTTTTCATCTTATTACAAATAAATTGCATAATATATTTTCTGGTCTAGTCCAAAAGATATTATGGAAAAAGTTTAAGCTGTTGCCTCTGCTGGAGAAGAGGCCTTGTTGAAGACATACACACAATCTCCCACACTAATTGTCTTTCCCTTCCTTCGCAGAGATATTCTGACATACCAAATTCTTTTGTGCAAAGTAGACCTGAAAAAATTCATTCAACCTATTATCATTTTGTGTATCATTCACGATGGATGATATGTAACGACCCGCCCAACCATGTATATATTGTCTACTTTGAGCCCAAGAGCCCTCACGGTTTTAAAACACATCTACTAGATTGAGAGAAATCCAAACTTATATAGTGACAGAGACTTTCTCCTCTATCCGACGTGGGATGTGACATGATAGGGTTGGAATTTTTCGTACTAAGGTCATATTTGTTATTTAAATTTAATATCTAATACAATTTACTTTCAAATTTTGATTACTTTTTTTAACTTTTTTTTTCAACTTATTACTTTAAAAAAAAAATTGATTAAAAAAAGAAGTTGAAATATTTGACTTTTTGCTCAATACTAAAAACAACTTTTTGAAACAAATAAAACACAATCACAACAAAACCTTCACTGCATTTCTAATACTTAATAGAAATAAAAGAATAAAGAATAAATAACTTAAGTTCATTTAGACTTAGTGAAATTAAGAAATGTGAATAAATACCAATTTAGTCTCACCTTTCCCCGTTGTTTTTATTAGGCGCAAGACTTTATCCGATTGAAATTTTGGCGGTTTCATTAGGTTCGTAGCCTAAGTAATCCCATTCTCCTGATTGATTGTGGGTACCTGAAAACCATTAAGAAAGTTATCACAAATATCATTAGAAAACATTCAAATACACGATGATCATTTGGTGGAGATAATCTTAAGAAAAAGAAACCTTGTTTACTGTTTTTGAAAACTGTTTTCGGTTCTCCAAAACATACAGTTTTCAAAAATAAGGAGAACAAGAAAACAAGGAAATAAATTTGGTTTCCAATTTTTTTTTTTCTGAAAAACATAAACAAACACACAAAAACACTAAATTTAAATAACAAAGAAGAGTTTCCAAAGAACACCTTTTTGGTGTTCTTAGGATTTTCAAAAACAGGAACCAAACAGGCCTGTAGTTTTCAAATGAAAGCCCGACTGTTGCTGTAAGCAAAGTACCTAAATTTCCAGTGGAAGATTATTTCTTTACCTTACAATCGTGAGCATAGCTTGACACCCTGGAATTTGAACATGCTTATTTTGAGCTCCTTCCATAAGTCCTCAGAAAATGGTTCGCAACCCTTTACAAGAATGCTGCACCTTTTAACGTGACAAAGTTAAAAAAAGAAAAGAAAAGCAAGTGATAGAATTACTAAATACTTTTAAATAAGACGAAAAGATATTGTGTGAGTCCATATGGTTACTTGGGTCTAAATCGGTTAATTGGTACAGGTTCCTTGAGAAGCTCATTTAATGCATCCAATGATCCCTGAAAAAAAAAACCGATTTTAATGAAATCTAGATTCGATTTTCCATCCAAAATCAAGGGATACAAACAACACAACTTCTTTTTTTTTTATCAGTAAGTCTTGAATGTATTAAAAAGGGGAACCTCGATTATACGACAGGCCCAAAAAAGCCCGAAAAGACACAAAACAAAAGAGAGAGTAGAGCTTATATTTGACAATAAGCATCTAGCGTATGAATCCCATGTCATAACCATGTCGTGTCTACTTCATAAGTTAAATGACCAACACTCCTAAAAGACCCTGAGGATACATGAAGTATACGACAGGCCCAAAAAAGCCTCAAAATCATAAAGCAAAAGAGAAAGCAGATATGATATTTGACAATGGGCCGTGTATGAATCCCATGTCATAACCATGTTGTGTCTACTTCATATGTTAAACGACCAACTCTCTAAAAACACCCGCACGTGGAGAGTCAAACAAACCAAACAAAGTCCACCATCGACTTTCAAATCAACAAATAGGGAATAAATTGCAGAGAGAGGTCTTGAGCTTATGTTAAACGACCAACTCTCTTAAAAGCTCAATCTTGTAGGATTTTAGTTTAATATGAATACTATGCCCTGCACATCATATTTTCATGAAACATAGTCTCAGATAGACTCGACTAACCTCGAGATATCGTAGGAATGGTACCATTGAAAACATAACTTTGAATCCAGGAGCAAATTTAGGATCCACAACCCTAGTTTTTGACACTGCATGAAAACAAATGTCAAATTAATTCACGTTTTCTTCTACGTCAATAGCCTTCGCCATCAAAATAATTTTGTTAAGGTCAAATTGGAAAATTTGAAATTGAAATAACGACCGAGGCTCTCTCCTTAAATTTCTTGGAAATCATTTCTCTAAACAACATGCCTAAGGGTCCTAAGAGTCTCTGGCGCGTACACCATCGAAATGAAGGTAATGGTTGGAACAACTTGAACAACAACAATATTTCAAGAAAATAAATCTTACCAGGATAATACAAATGACAAGCAGAAATAACTCATAAAACAAGTTTTATGTTTCTTATGGATCTAGTGCGCTTATACTTTAAGTAATAAGAGTCAGTCTGGTCATGAATAATTTCAATTGAAAATGAAGTCTAATGAAGTCGGGTTCAACTTTTATCGCATAAGATAACCATATCACTTCTAAACACCATAAATTATCGATTCGAGTTACTCCTAAGACTAACCAAAGGATTCAGAGGATTTTCAAAGATGCATTATGTAACGCCCCGAACCCGGTCCACCCGATTACGGATCCTAACCGAAGTTCCGGACGCGAGACCATATATCGTGACCTCCTTTAATTCCGATTTTTTTTTTTAAAAAGCCATCCGGGTACTCCGTGGGTATGGCCTACATCCTAAAACAAAATCAAAATATTATATACATATAATCGGTCCCATTTTACAAATACAAAACTTTACTTTTACATTTACAACGCAGCACGGAACCCATACAGTGAACCTTCCTGTGTGTCGTCCCGCTGTATGAAGTCTTCGGGATGTCTTCTCTCCTGCACCTACACGATTAAAACCCGTGCTAAGCTTTACTAGTGGGAAAATACGTGTCTTGGCGCATATATACATTTTAATGCATAAAACAATAACAGATAGCTAAATTTTATGTATTTATATTATGAACTTCTGCAATGGGTACTTTTTCTCGATAACAGTTTATTTCATTCGATCTCCCGTAGGAGTTACTGCATCTTATTCTTATGCGTAACTTATGCTTATAACAAACTTATGTTTATTCGGACTCCTGTGAGGAGTTACGTAATCCTTATACTTATTCAAAACTCATACTTAATGTACTTTATGTTTTATTCAGACTCGTAGGAGTTATTAACTTATATTTCAACGTATTTTATTTTCGCCGACTTTTGAGTTGATGCACTTTTATCTTATGTGACTTATACTTATACACTACATTCATTCGGACTTCGTAGGAGTTATAGAACTTATCCTTATATTACGGATAATCTTTATTCGAGGTACCCGTAGGTATCACGAAATTTCTGAACGATACCGATATTGTAGAACTTATTCTTATACTCTTAAGTACTTGTAAGTACTACAAACTTATACCGTCCTACTTTAATCTTTACAGATCACCCATTTAACTCGACATGTATTTCAGACTTATACATGTCTTACAGAGAATATACTTATTCCACGGAACTTATACTCTGATCTTACGGAGTATATAATTTTATCTTAATGGAACTTATAATTGTCTTATTTAGTAGAGACCGACATGTATTTCTTGATCTTATACATGTCTTACATGTATATATATACTTATTTGCCATTTAAGAGTAACCAGGTAATACAAGAATCCTATACTTATGTTATCGTGAGACAAGAGTACCCTCGGGTACTACGTAATCCTATACTTATGTTACCGATACGAGTACCGTGGGTACTGCTGCATGACCGACAAAGAGTACTTCCAGAGGCAATGGCTGTAATCCTAAGGCAGATGTGACTTAATCAGAGATGTGGACTTATTCAGATATGAGTCCCGTGAGGTACTAAGGTGACTTTATTCAAATACAAAGAGTACCCTTGTGTACTACTGAATCCTATCGTATCAGACTTGGTCTGTGAGACAGGAGTTAATCGGGAGACAAGAGTACCCTTAGGTACTACGTAACTAAATCAGAGATTGCATCAAAACTTAATTAACACAGGAGTACTTTAGGTACTGGGCGTAACATTTTCAGATACGTGGAGTACCTGTGAGGTACCACAGAGCTTAATCGTAGATTTGTGAGTACCCGTAGGTACTACGTAACTTATTCGTAAATGCATCTATCGATACAGGAAATCGAGGTACTACGAACTTTATACTGCAGATGTAACTTATCGATACAAGAGTGGCCCGTAGGTACTGGCTTAACTTATATTAGAGACAAAGGACTGCAGGGTACGATGTAACTTATCAGATACAGGAGTACCAGAGGGTACTACGTAACTTATACGTGAGAGACAGACTTGTCGATACAGATACCAGAGGGGTACTACGTAACAGATCAGACATGTGAGGTACATTTAGATCTTTACACTTATTCTTAATCTGTCTTATCATATGTCTATCCTGACTACCTGCACTAATCATAAGAAATGAGTAGGACGAAGATAACAAGTACCCAGCGGTACAATACAAAACAGAGTGTCGTAGCACCAGCAGAGTGCCGAGCACCAATCAAGACGTGCTCGCCACGCGCAACAGAGTGCCAGAGCACCAATGTAGGAGTGCCTGAGTATTCATTAATCAGTACGTGGCTAACTATCGCAACAGAGTGTCAGAAAGTAATTAAACAGAGTGCCGGTTACCATCAGAGGCTACACCAATAGACGTCTTACTCATTCATTCTTTGGTCCTAGGTAGTCATATGATCATATCTTTCATATATTCTTGTTCCTCTATGAATCATCTTTACTCAGAAATTAGAATCATTCAAATCGGATCTTCCAAACTCAAGTTATGGCATTTTCATGCCAACTAGTCGGTTTATCGATTTTACCTTGGGACAGTTTGAAATATTTATTTTCCAGTGCCTTGTCTCGATATTTGAAACTGGATCTTTGTACTCCTTTTAAAGTTATGCTATGGTTCTATTCCAACTGAATCACCCAATTCAGAAAGCACCGGACCTCGAAAGCTACGTCCGAAACATCTCGACTTCTATGATCAACCGATGCAGAAATGGCTTCTACATACCCCACTTTGGAGTGAATTTTTGGGCTATATATGATTCCGAATTTGAGATACTTATTAAATATGGTTTGTTCTCCTTGAAGTCTATTTTATGGTCACTTGAATCACTCAACCTGATAAGAAAATGAGCAAGTTATGTCCAAAATATGAACCGGTCGTAATTAGGAAAACTGCAACAAGTCAGACTGGTATACCAAGTCAGACCTGGCATAACTTAACAAAATGACCAGACTGAAGTCAGACCGTACAAGCCTGCTGTACCTCGGCATTAATCCCCCGAAAATGCCTGCACGTGTGTTTTTCACCTATTTTTCCATGTTTTGATATCCAATCAACTCTACACTTCTAAACACATGAATAAACCATTTCTAATTCACTTTGAATCTCTTTTCTATTCAATTCATCTTTCATTTCTTATCTTCTTTCAAATCTTTCCATGAATTTCTCCTAAAATCATTCCAACATGGTTATGATCCATCCTCAAAAACTAACAATGATGATTGAAGTTAGGCTTATTCTAACTCCTAATCTCCACTTTGCTAAATTTCATCCATGAATCCAACCTAAAAAGAGAGGATTCTATGATTATCTTGTACCATATGGGGTTTTACCAACCCTATTTTCAAGAATCCAAGGTTTGGATATAATTTTATCAAAACCTCACTTGAGAGATAAGATATTAACCATACAAAGCCTTAAAGTTCCATATATCCAATCCATTTGATCAAGGTTACTATGGACTTGATCCTCCTTCTTTTTCTTCTCCTCCTCTCTTCCTCTTCCTCTCTCACCCCCCTTCTCCCATCCGTTGAGCTCTCCCAAATCGGGAGACCAAATTTGGCCTTTAAATTCCACATGTTTTCTGTGCCTTGTCTGCCCCTTAATATAAAACCCATTTTTGGGTTAGCTTTCTCTAATTGCAAAAAGGTCCCTCCATGTTTGACTATTTGAATTCCAAGTTCTAAATTGTTGGCCCTAATCTTCTTAATCATGTCTTTAGTTCTCGATAAAATTACAATTTTATCCTAAATCTTATAATTTCCGGTCTCTCGTTTCCCTTGCCGCATTTAACTCATGAAATGGGCCAAATTATGCTATAAATACTCCTAAACATGTCGAAAACGACTAGGGTATATATTTTTGGGGTGTTACAATTCTCCCCCCTTATAAGAATTTCGTCCTCAAAATTCATACTCTTTCATGTGCATGTTTTATGTCAGGTCCTTTCTTTTCATGTCTTTTACAGAAGCTGGAGCGTGACTCTCACTTGAGCCAACCAAAACTCCATTAGAACCAAATCTCTTGTCTTAATCTTTCAAAGCAGGATGTGTACTGATTCATTCTAGTCGATATACAGGACAGGACATCCGTATTAGGCCAACACATTACTATGTAGGTACATCCTTAATCTGAGACTTATCCATAAACGCCTAAACCTAGGGCCTCGGCATCAACTTGTGCTGGTATCATATTCCCACAAGCCTTAGGCTATCGTGATACCCATGCTCCGATACCACTTCGTAGCCTCTTCGAATCCCGGCCCGACCCGGACATGATCCGAATCGAAGTTCGGACTAGACCATATACCGGGACTCTTTAATTGATTTTTTTTTTTTTTTTTTTTTTTAAAGCCAATCGTACTGGGGTATGGCCTAATCGTTGATAGGTCTAAAAGAATACATACAAATTTCATTTATGCTATTACCAAGGACTATTGTTCATCACTTGTAAGAACGCGCTTACAAAAACTTGTGTTGATAGACTAAAAGAACACATACAAATTTTCGACGTTATTACTACGACTATTGTCTAGTCCAAGAACGGCGCCATAAAACTTGTTGATAGACCAAAGAACACATACCACGACAAGTATTACCAAGGACTATTGTCTAGAAGCACTCGCAACTGGGCGCCATAAAACCTTAAGCTGACTAAACCAAAACACCTCCCTAGATTAAATCATTTTCCATTGGTTTTTGGGCCTAATATACCGTAAGTGCACAGTCGGCAAGTAATAAATCGATTTAAGTCCGATATCGATCCTACGTAGAGATCTCAAGAATTCCATCAACTACCCCGACCACTCAAGTTCCATACTATTTGGACTATAAATGACATTATGTTCTAAGAAGCCTTGGGAATTATACAAGTATATAATAAAAGAATGAACAATCGAATAAATCAATCTAAAGAATAATGAATAAAGAATAGTTAAGAAAATAAATGGACATTGAATAATTATCGTTTAGAGTATACATTAAGATCAATGCTATTGTGAAGTATCAATTCTTGTTGTCAACACTGTTAATTTTGCTTGTGTATTTCAGGTTTTAAAATCATCTATTGCGCTTATAGTAGTTCAAATGATCTCTCCACACTTCACATTTCATTATCTAATTTTACCTAACTTCGAATACAGGGAATTGTATTAACTACTTTAACAGTGGACTTCCTAATTTCCGTGGGGTATTTTTCTTTTGCAATACTTCATATCCATTTTATGGACTGTAAACCTTAGCTCCCAAGTTACTCCACAAGCAAGGATATACAACTTCCAGGTTACTCTTCCTCAAAATTAGAATAGATCACCCTCTCCTTGATTAGATCTCATCTAACACGGGATTGGCTTCACTATTCGAATCGAGGTGAACTCTTTGCTTATTTAAATTGATAGCTCATTCTACTCATTCTTGATTTCAAGTGAGAAGAGGATTTATCAAGTAAACTCATTAGCTTCATTAGATTCTAATAGCAAAAATAATATAATACCTTCAAAGAAATGTTCATAACTCCTAGGATTGTCATCTCTGCGGTCACTCGGGAGGACCTCCCTTGAAATCGTAGCGCTGAAGCACCTCTAATACGTATAAGAAACCGATATTCGATCAAAAAACATTAAACCCATAACCGAAAGTAAATTCATAACCGAAATTCGTGAATTTGTGGAAAACCACACAGAAAGATAATTCTCTCACAACAAGCATTCACATTAATGGAAGCCACCACCATCGACTACACCCTACAAGATTCCTTCCGATCATAAGAATAATCGTGAATGGAAATCGGAAATTCACCTGCAATCATTCAATCCCAAACATTCCGTAGTAATTTGAAAAGAACGACTTCGTGATTCAAATTCTTCGCTCAAAAAGATAACATCCGGGCCTTAAAATAAACGAAACTAAAACGATAAATCTAATCTAATCTCTAATTATCACATTGAAGAAAAGAAAAGAAAAAAGAAAACTAAAAGAAAATAAGAAAATGAGCTCTTCAAATACCCGTGCATCTTCCTCGGGTCTCAGACGCTAAGCTACTTTTACGAGCGCCGGTACCGCAAGATTTATAGGTTTCTACCGGGTCCTAATCCCAACGCAGTTTTTGTGGATTTCCGCTGGGCTGGCCCATGTTAATGTTCAAAGTCGCAACTCAACTCCCTTGTCGCTGAGCATCATCCATGTCGCGACATCGACCACGCGACATCGCCTTTAAGTCTTCTCGCAACCTCCAATCCATAGTTCCCGACGTCAGCGACATCAACTCTTGTCGCGACATCACTTCATGCCTTTACTGTGTTTCAATTGATGACTCCTCGAATGTCGCGAATTCTCGATCTCACGTCGCGACTCGTTCAATATTCTCGCAGCCTTCAACCCGGGTATTCCCGATGTCGCTAAATCAATCTCACGCCGCAACTCACTTCAAGTCTTCGCAAAGATTCACGCTTCGATGTCGCTGCATATCACTCTTTGTCGCGACATCGCCTTGTGGATCCTCGTGAGGGTTCAATCGTTTCTCATGATGTCGCTACATCAACTGCGGTTGCGACAATGTACCCTATTCTCAGAATTTCAATCGAGGCTTCGATGTCACAACAACAACCTACCGCCGTGACATCAACCGATCATCGCGATGCTTCAATCTTGCCGCCACTGTATCTTCAACCGGGTTGCTCTTGTTGTCGCGACATCAGTCTACGAACTTACAAGCTTCCATTGATTGCTCTTGATGCCGCGACATCACTCTCTTGTCGCGACATCAGCTTATTGCTATGCAGTTTTCACTTGATGGTTCCTGTTGTCGTGACATCAATTCCTTGTCGCAACATCAGCTCATGACTCCACAGGTCTCAACTATTCGTTCCTGATGTCGCGACATCAATATCTTGTCGAGACATCACTTCATGTCTCTGCGGCTTTGAACTGGTCTTCGGGAGTGTCTCGAAGATCGATCTTTGTCAGACATCAGCTTAGTCTCCCGAGGCTTCAATCAGGGTTCCTTCGGCGTCGCGACATCAACTTCACGCCGCTGACAACAAACTTCAATTCTTACAGCCTTCAATCAAAGAAGATGTTTCCCATGTCGCGACTGACCCTTTGTCGCGACATCGCCTTATGTGCTCGAGGCCTCACTTTTTCCTGTCGCGACTTCACCGTCGCGATTAAATGCACTTTCCGCTTAACCTCAACCATCCTTCCAAACATGTCATAGCTTCAAGTCGATTCTTGTCAATGACCAAGATCAAATTTCCTTCTTTTTTCTGTTGATGTCGCGACCTCATAACCGCCGCGGTAACCCCAAAACTCGCAACATTAGTTAACTGGGGCTTGCTTTCATTTCGTCTCGCTATTTTCCGCATTTTTACTCCGCCAGTTGCTGCATTTTTCCACTGCATTTTCTTCTTTCTTTATACTCCCGCAGTCAACAGATTTTTGAGTTTCTTCATATTTTTATCTTAATTATTCATTTTTACATTAAAATCAAAAATTGTAAAGATGGAGCAAAATAGATGACTTTAAGCTCATCAAACTCCCCAAACTTAAAATTTCGTCATTCCCTAAGTAAAGAAAAGAAGATTTGTTTGTCCTCAAACAAAATAAAAGAAAATTTTTTAAGGACATATTTCTGATTTGTTCTGCAGTGGCATTCAATTTAATTGAAATACAAGGTATGCATTATTTTATGTACATCTAGCTTCAAGTCCAATTCAAGGTTGGTTTCTACTCTTTATAATATACAAAACTAAACTGTCGAAATTGTTTTACAAATCCATATAATCATCGATCCCCGTTGAATAATAGATTATTTTCCTTCTCATTTCTCATCGAGTCAATTAACTCCTAAAGTCCTTCTACACTTTGATTGTTTCCTATATTTCCAAATCCTATAAGTTTGTTTTTCTTATATCGATCTCCACTTCAGTCGTAGTGATTTAAGCCTTCCGCATCAATCAGTCTGGGCTTGTATTGTTAGCTTGGGTACTCGGGTAGGATGGAAGGAATTCTTGTAGTTAAGATTACTCCCGAACTTTTTCTCTCCTCTTCTCTCGCTCTTTCTTATAGTTTCCTCTAATAAACTCCCTAAACTTCATGTTTGGGACATCTCTTTGATTTCTTCAATTCGAATCGTATGCCCCTATTTCACTTGTAATTCCACTGGTAAATTTCTTTGTTTGTCACTATCTGTGGATAGTACAATGTTTAACCCTTAAAGCTTTCTAACACTCTTAGCGAACTTTGGGTTAGTAGCCCCATACCGTATGGCATTAGGGTACTAGGTGTTGAAACACCCCTAAGAACTTAATTGTTCAAGAGAGTTAAAAGCCACAAGATAAAAACTTATCCCTATGTTTCCTTTCTATCGCATTTTCCTCGCTTCATTTTCTTTCATTCCTTTTGAGTTCCTCAAAATATATACTCCCCAAACTTCATTTCTTTCTTCCTCCTTTGAATTCCCTTCGGTAATCATAGGTTCTTATCAAGGATTACTTCTTTAGAATGTCAGTGGTTTCATTGGTTATTTTTGAAAATAAGCTTGTTGGCTTAATTGAATTAAGGTATATGCACAAGATATGAGTAGGGGATGGCTAAAATGGCTCAAACTATCCAAGAACGTTCGGCAGATCATCTCTGTCACCGGCATCACTCTAGGATTTCGCTCAACTAATAATCTAACAAATTCTAGAATTTGGTTCGAATAGCCGACTAACCATAGGAGTACTCCTCACTCATTTTTGTTGGTGAGTATTTAAATTATTTGATATTCAATGTGTTCCTTGACTTATTGTTCATACCACAAAACTCAAAAAATATGTTTTGTTCCTTCTATCAGACATTTTCCTCACTCGACTTATCAGCTAGACTTAAGTAAATTTTGCACTCTCAGGTTTCAATCAAACTGCATTCATTCGCCCTTATTCTATATTTCAAATTATTCTCTAATCTAATCGCTTTCATTCAATTTAGCCTCATGATCTCAAATAGCTTTTATTCCTAATCACCTTTACTTTAATTTCCTAACTTACAACCACAAAGCAACACAATATTGAATCAAACAAATTCAAAATAGCACACAACAATTCAATTTAAATTTCATTTTATTTCGACACTTGCAAATACTTCTGGATACTACTGTAAAGAGTGGGATAAAGATGGTAATGAAAGTTAGGCAGAGCAGGTCTATTTTTCTTTTCAAATAGCCAGGAGCAAAGATATTGGGATCTAGGTCTGGGGTTGTACCTAAATGAGCCGGGAATTCAGAATTTTCATTTCTCTTTCTTTCCTTTCTCTTCTGCTCTCCTCCATTTGTTCTTCAATGAAAATCTCATTAGAGAGATCAACCTTTGTTCAACTCATCCCGCCTTCCCTAAGCTATTCATTGTATTTCCATTTCGGGTCATGACTCTGCAAATTTTTGGAAAGATTTGCTGTTAATCAGATCTAAGTTTTCCACCCATTCTTTTCGCTCTAGTAGACTTCAGATTCTTCGCTTCTTGTCTCTATCATCCACTTCTTCAAAATCCTTCGTAGAGACTTGTATAAAACTTGAATCCTTGATTTTGCTCCCACCTATTTCTTGCTCGTATCTCTTTCTTTATCATGTTGGGTGAGCTATAATTCACGCCTCAAACTAAGTTGTTATAAAAGCTTCATGACTGCAGCGCCTGAGTTTCTGCAGAATGCATTGCGATCTCTTTCCTCTTCCATTTCTTTCTTAAACTCTTCCCCTTGCCGCTTCAAAATTTTCCCATCCGTTCCTCTTCTTGCCCAAACTCCTTCCGATCATTGTTCAATTGTGAGGCTCCACCTCATGCCCTTTCTTTCCCCTCGTTTAGCCTTCCTCCCACTCGCCGGTCTCTTCTTCTAATTCTTTCATAAATGCCTTCTCCTAATTCCTGCCGTAGTTTCCACTCCTTCCTCTTCATCTATTCTCTTCTCGCATGGCATCGAGCTCTCCCCAAAGATTTAACTGTTTCTCTTGTGCCCCCTTGAGCTTCCATGCTGAAACTCTCGTCGCATGTGATAGAGAACTCGGCTAAGGGATGGAGAAGTCTACTGGGCTGCCTTCATCCCGCCCTTCATTGTCCGCAAACATGTAATCATTGTTGTCGTGGGAGCTTTCCTGGTGCCTCACCATCAAGAACCCTCGAGTCTCCTTTTCCGGGTTCTTCAAATGTGCTTCACCTCTCCGTTTCTACCAAGACCCCTTTTTCTTCCTCGTTTCGTCCTTTGCTAACTCCCCCGTCGAAGGAGTGGTGAAGATCCGGGTACTTTTCTTCGATTCCCATATTCCTTTCACCCCAAATTCTTTAAACATAGAACAAAGGATTGTGGCCGGGTGAGGAATAAGACTCCTTTGTTCCTCTATGATACCTCATGATAGAATTTTCAATGACAACTCCTATATCGATCTTGTATCCTTTTAGATCTGCATACAAAGAACATAAATTTTCCCTGTTTCTCTCATCAGGTACATGTTTTATTGAATCCAAAACAGGCTTTAAGAAACCACTGGGCTTCAAAGTGAGGCTTCCTGCTCATCGGGTTCTGCCTTCCTTCTTCGCTTTACCGTGACCTTACCATTAGTGAGCTTCGCAATCTTTCCAAAAATCAGTTTCCAAAAGTTTCTTAAATTTGGAACCATGTTTGTGTACCGCCATGCTATAGGCCTTCGTTGGATGGCCTTAGCCTCATATGAAACCCTAAAACTCCTCTAACAAAACCGCCCATCCTTTTCTCTCTTCTTCCTACCAAATTTGAACAAAACTCGCATCTGGGTCAGATAACTTTGATTTTCGCAGCCAGAGACTCTCTCCCCATCCCTCTCTGCCGATCATCTCTTGAAAGGAGCAACAGAATTTTGAATCTCCTCTCTCGACAAACTCTTGTTAGCATAATATTTTCTTCCACTGGAGTGTTTCTCGTCTCGACACGAAATCTTCTACTTCTTCTTCTTCTCTCATCTTTCCTTTCCCTTTTGCTCTTTTCGAGAAGGTTTGAGTTTCGTGTGTTTCCCGATGGCACCTCCCGCTGTTCTTCCCGATATCTCATCTAACTGCCTTCTTGGCGCAGTTTCTTCTTCCGGCTGTTCATGTTCCTCATAATCTCGCTTCAGGTTGGGGTGACTAAAGGGAATTCTAGCCATTGGAAACGGAAGACAAACTTTTCGTAAGGTTCGAAAGCTAGGTTTTCAGGGGTTAAGATCTGCATGAGGAAGAAGGTGAAAAGCTATGTGGGTTTGGAGGAATGAGAAAGTTTCCAACAGCTGGTAATTCAATCAATGTTTGTGGGCTAATTATTGCTTCATTAAAAACACGCGACTTCCAATTTTCGAAGTCTTTTTTATTTTAGGTCATTGAATTTGTATTTTTAAAGTGAGTAGTTGCACTTATCGTTTTATGTCGCGACATACTTAGGATGTCTCACAATAAAAGGTTTCAGAATTGTTTGATGTTGCGATAACCTTTTCCATTTCCAGAAACTTAATTTCTCGTCGACTTCATGCTGTGTCGCGACATATACCTTCTTCTTCCTTCAATACCACCGGCCATTCTTTCAAAACAGTCACGACATCAATGTTTTGCCGCGACATTACGATGTCGCGACATAACCTTTGCGTCACGACCAAGCCCTTAACCTAATAATTCAAGAATCTTTTTCTCTATATCGTCTCAACTCCTTTTACATTACTCGCATCTCCAAGCAAAGATTTAACAAACAATCTGTTCAAGTATATCTACGTAATCGGGTTAGTGGATGTTACTCCCTTTTTCTCATGTCGTGACTTCTCTCGCAGTCAGCCGGAATCGTTCCCGTGATACTTCTGCCATTCATGTCTTTGAACCTGCGCATACGCAATATTCAAGAAAATCTAATTGGAACTACAATTGATTTCGAAATTAAATCTATCCTTATGCAAATAAATCTGACCTAATTTAAGCAAATAAAGAAAAATATTTCAAAACTTAAAACCAGTAAATTAAATCCTTGCGTTGCCTCCTATTACCGCTTCGCCTTTTGAGTCCTTAGCCGGGACTTGGCTGCTAGGTACTTCTTCTTTTTCCTCAAGAACCACCTGGAGTTCTTCATTTTCTCCCCGTTTAGATATGTTTAACCTCCGTCCGACCTTGAATTCTTCTCGCGCATCGCCTCCTCGCTGTCACCGCTCCAAATGTAGTACTTGACACCACAGCTAGCGGTCTACCCAATTGATTTCAACTTCGAAACAATTTCTACCTAGAATTAAAACAAAGAATCTGCTCCTCTCGCTCGAACCCTTTTCTCAAGATTCTCCGATCATGCCATTTCTTTGTCTTCATTTTGTATATTCTAGCATTATCATAGGCTTCATTTCGCCTTTCCAATTCTGATAGCTTGGAGTAATCTTTCTTCCTTTGGTAAAACTTTAAAATCGAAGTTTAACTTTGATGGCCTACATTGCCTGTATTCTAATTCAAGAGGTAGGACAGACATGGTTTACCAAAAACAACTCAGATGGGGACATTCCACTGGGTTTTAGATGGGCCCCGTAAGCCCAAAGTGCATCATCAAGTTTGGAAGACCAACTTTCCCGCTTGAGCCTCACGTCTTTTCAAGTATTCTTTGATCTCCTCGTTGGAAATTTCGCTTGTCCATTGGTCCTGGGGATGATAAGCTAAACTTCATTACATGCTCGATCCCATACCGCCATGAGTTTCCTTGCAAATATTTTGTTTGCAAGCTGTGGTTCCCCATCACTAATGATAGTCTCCGGTGTTCCAAATCTGCTCAAAATATTCTTCTTTGCAAGAAACTCACAAATCAGATAGCATCATTCCTCGATTACATCGTTTTCCACCATTTGGAACGTGAATCTACCGCTAGCAAAGATGTATAGGTTTCAAATGATGGTGGAAGGGTCCTATAAAATCTATTCCCCATACATCAAAAAATTTGTATCACTCACAATACCTTTGAGGGGCATTTCATTCCTCGTCAATGATATTCCCAATCTTTTCGATGATCTATCACACAATCTAACCCACTCAAAGACAATCTCTCAAGATATGGCCAATAAAACTCGACTGAGACCATGTCGTTTCTTTCCAAAATGTCCCCATATGGTGATGCATGACATCCATTCATAATGTTGCCTTGTTCACTTTCTGGCACACATCTTCTTATTATCATGTCAGCACCTCTTCAATAGTGGATCATCCTAAAACAATATAATACCACACAACCCAGCTTCCTCTTCATGGTAGGGCCGACCTGCAGTATTACTCCACAAGCCGATAATCTACCATATCAAGATACCAGTGGAAGTTGAAGGAAACCTAAACAATTGCCTATCCAGTTCTCCTGCTAACACTCACCTTTCTTCTTCTTCACCGCTTTTCTACTGACACAAGGCCGTGACCCATCACAATATGTCACATCCCTTTATCCTCGATTTGCGTCAAACCCCGCAACAAAGAAGACTCCACCTTTATCAATCTCGCTTAGCTTCCTTTTCGACATCAAGCATTTGATTGTCGCATGATCAGCTGTAAATTACCACATGGGATCCTAAAATGTATTGCCTAAATCTTTTCATACAAATACTACAAGATCTCCTTTCAGCCATGGAGTAGTTCTCAGGCTTCATTGAAGGTCTTACTAGTATAGTATATGGCCCCGAATACTTTCTTTTCTTTGCCCCAACATACCTATAGCAAAATCACGTATCACATTATTTCAAACTTGATCCCATTCCTATATAAATGATTATAGTAAGCCAGACTAACTGATTTTGATTTCTTCAAAAGCATCCTTGCAGGAATCATCAAAATTGAACTTTGTATCTTTTTCCAGCAATCTGCATAGTGGTCTGGCTATTTTTGAAAAGTCTTTGATGAATCTCCTATAAAATCCAGCATGCCCTAAAAAGCTTCTTACTCCTTTTACTGTGGTAGGTGGTGCAAGAGTTTTGATAATGGATACTTGACTGGTCAACTTCTAGTCCAAGAGCGTACAAATTTTAAGCCCAAGAACAATACCTTCAATACCATAAAATGCGGTTTTTCCCAAACTGCTAGCCGTTTGTCTCAAGTATCTTGAAGCATCAAGCTCTGCATTGTTTTAACATTGATCAAAGTCGGGATCCATACACAGAAATTATCCATGAAAATTTCCATCACTTCTTCAACCAAATCTCGAGAATATAGACATCATACACCTCCTGAATGTAATGAGTGATTACATAGCCCAAATGGCATCCTTCTAAAGGCAAAGGTGCCATAAGGGCATGTGAATGTGGTCTTCTCTGATCCCTGGGTGCAATAGCACCGATTATATCCTCGAATACCCATCCGTAGTAAAATAAAGTGAGGGTAGTCCCGCTTAACCCGCCCAACATCCGATCAATGAAGGGCAAAGGGAAATGATCTTTTCCTGTGGTCAGTTCGCCTTTCCCCAGAATCAATGCATACCTCCATCCCGTCACTCGCTCTTGTTGGAATCAATCTATTTTTTTTCATTATGAATTGGCAAGAAACTCCCCTTTCTTTGGAATCCACATGGACTGGCTCACCTAAGCGACTATCCGAATAGCATAGATAAAACCAAGATTTAACAATTTGAGTACTCTTTTCTCGACTACTTCCTTCATCACCTGGATTCATTTCCTTTGGTGCTCTACGCATGACTCGTCTCTTCAAGATAATCTTATGCATGCAAATCACGGATCGATAATTCTTCACTCTTCAACGGACTACACGATTCCTTATAAGCCTTTAATATTTTCAAAGAATCTTTTGTTCTCAAAGATCACCGGTCCCAATAAATGATCAACGTTTTCTTGGTAATTCTAAGTAAGCATACTTTAAATGATATGGCAACTCTTTCAAAACTAAACCTTTCTCGCACCGGTTTCTTCGATGAATTTCTTTTTCACTATTTTCCCATATGCTTCTCAAGGCTTCGTGCTCAACACGCTTTCTATGCACGAAAATCGCCGTATGGAAATTCGTATCGTATTATCTTCAAAGATAACGGGAATTCATCTCTTTCACGATAAAAACTAGAGTATTACACCAGTCAAGTAACATCGTGGTCGAAGTAAAGACAAATCTCGCCACATTGCAACTTCCTTCGCCCTCGCCTATATTTTGCATACTTTTGATCAAATTAAAAACAGCAAATTTTCCAACTTTCAAGATAAGAACCCAGATATCAATCAAATAAGGCCCCAAAGAAATTAGGAATGGTCTTCCCAATAAAGGTGGTACCAGAATCTTCTTCCATGTCCGTAATGACGAAGTCTAATGGGAAAACAAACTTCCCAACTAAACACCGCACATCTTCAATGACTCCTCCTGTGTTTTACCATCGATCCGTTCGCCATTCAAGAGTAACGCAAGGAGTAAGCTCCCAAACTTAGTTTCTTCACGTACGTAAAGAGGCATTAAATCGATACTAGCCTCGAGTCACGAGAGCTTCCCGAATTCAATTCCCTAACAATGCTAAGGAATCTGTGAAACTCCCCGGGTCCTTCATTCCATCGTAGTTCTTTCGACACGCATCGGCAGGCGGCGTTGAGGATTCACTATTCCTTCTAATACTATTTCTTCTTCGCTTCTCAAGATGTCCTTCGTAAATTTCAGATAGAGTGGCATCCGAAATACCACTTCAAGAATGGCATACCGACCTTGTACCTTCCGGGAAAGTTTTCAAGAACTTCAGAACCGCCCTCCATCCTCGACTTCTCGCAGCCTCTCGTGGAAACGGGACTGCAGCTTGATCCCTGGATGTTCTTCCTTTCTAGCCTGCCTTTTTCATTCTCCATTCTTCCCTTCTCGGTCTTGCTACTTCATGTCGCCATCTTTCTTTCATCTCTCCTAACCTCTCTTCCCACTCCTAAGCCGCATTGTACCATGCAGCTGGGTTCTTCCTCGTGTCACTGGGAAGGCATCTTTCTCCTGCTTTGCGGTTGGGGTGGCGCCGCCCTACCAGGTCTCCGTGTTCTTCGTGGATGCATTTGGTGGTGTTCTCAAAAATTTGAGAACGGTAGCGCTAAGCCCAACTCGCAAACTTTGCTCACGTGAGGTTAAAATGTACTTTCTATTATCCCCGTGAACCGCAAAGATCTCGTTTCAAAAAGATATCACCCTCCTCCGACCCCTCATATTCATTTCGTGTTTATTTCCTCGCTGCTGACGCTGAACCCGTGGCCGTTGATAACCCCGTGAGGGTTCTCGCCCATGTGCCGCCTCAGGAGTTCCCCTCCACCATAAGCAGAAATTCTCATGATTCCTCAATGTCGGGTGATAATGCGCCGGCAAAGTTAGCATCGGGTCTGGAATGGTAGCTCTCGCTCACCCAAATAATTAACCTCTTCTACATCATAAAATTGTTCTTCGCCGTTCTCAAGACTTCCTTCAATAACTCTCTTCACCGCTTCCTATTTCATGAGCAAAGGTGTCTTTTCTTTTTCGTCATTCAACCCGTGCATAATGGCATCCACCTCGCCTCCCATGGCCGTCATTCGCTTCGCCCATGATCCCCTTCCCCTTCGTCGTTTCCTCTTGAAAGCCTCTCGTGAAGGAGTTTTCATGTTACATTTAGCCGTCTTCAATCGCCATTCTTCAAGACTTTTCGTCAATGCTCCATGAAGATGAAGCATCAATGATACCTTTGATATATCATTCGCTGCATGATATATAATGTCCATTCAGTCTTCGCACTATCCCACGATTGACATCTTCTCAAGAACTCTGTTTAATCTTTCCTGCTACATACGTTTTCATCTTCCCCGGCCACTGAACACAATGATTTCCTCCTTCTTTCGGTGGTGAGGGTCGGGGAAAA
This sequence comes from Tetrastigma voinierianum, assembly GCA_016808115.1. Classification (NCBI taxonomy): domain Eukaryota; kingdom Viridiplantae; phylum Streptophyta; class Magnoliopsida; order Vitales; family Vitaceae; genus Tetrastigma; species Tetrastigma voinierianum. The sequence goes on along the minus strand of JAEQBH010000137.1, from coordinate 3,144,113 downwards.
GAATCTACCCAAGTAGTTCTACTAACTCCCCTCCCCAAGTATCAACATAACCATATGGTAAAGATCTCATACCAGGTAACAGATTCTTAGGAGAGAACGGGAATAGATGCATTTATGACTTCTCGGTCTCACCCCATTCACTTTAACTATATACCATCCCGAGGAATCTTCCCAAGTGCTCGCTTGATCTTCATGGATGACCAAGAACCGACGCCGTCAATTATCAGAATCGCGCGCTTTTGCTTCAAAAATTATTAGCATCAACTCGCAGTCGTCTGATTGGCTGAAAGTATTCATTCCCAGATAATTTGTCTCCGGGAGTCCTCCATCAGACAAATACTGAGGTCTTCTAGCTTCTTCTCGTATAAACTTCATCCCGATCCTCGCTTTCATCCGCCATGGTCGAGTTTTCCGCCTTCTCGTCTTTCCCTCTCAAGCCCCGAGTGTCCTCTCTATTTCCTCACAGTCACCGAATCGACGTTGTTCTCGTTTCCTATGCATTAAATTCTCATTCCTCGAAATCAAAACACACTTACATTAATAGGATTATTTGGTCAACAAATATTCTCATGGTTTGTTAAAGGTTAGTGGCTAAAATAACCACCGTTTAAAACTATTTTTGTTCTTTTTTCTTTAAACGCTCAAATTAAGATTTCTTTCATTCGAATATTGATTTACCAATTCTTCGATCCACTCGCAACGGCGCGCCATAAAACTCTGGCTGATAGACCAAAAGAACATACAAATCTCTACGACGTTATTAAGGATCACATCATCCCCCAAATCCGCCCATGTGCAAAAACTTGTCGATAGACCAAAAAGAACACATACAAATCTCTACGACGTTATTACCAAGGACTATTGGTTCAGTCTCTAAGAATCCGCGCCATAAAACTTGTTGACGTAATTAAAGAACACATACAAATCTCTACGACGTTATTACTAAGGACTATTGTCTAATACCCTCTCAAGAATCCACAAAGCCATAAAAACTTCACACTAAACCAAAACACCTCCTAAGATTAAATCATTTTCCATATCGGGTTTTCTGGGTCTTAACATAATGCCCAAGTGCACAGTCTAAGAAGTAATAAATTGATTTAAGTCCGCATATCGATCCCACAGACTTCAAGAATTCCGCATCAACTACCCCGACTACTCCAAGCTCCATACTATTTGGACTATAAATGACATTATGTTCCAAATTTTAAGAAGTCAGAATTATACAAGTATATAATAAAAGAATGAAATAATCGAATAAACTCGAATCTAAAGAATAATGAATAATCTAATAGTTAAGAAAAAATAAATGGACACGAATAATTATCGCTTAGAGTACATTAAGATCAATGCTATCGCTAAGTATCAATTCTCGTCACAACACCTGTTAATTCCGTCACGTATTTCAAAGTTTTTAAAATATGTCCAAGTGCGTTTAGTAGTTCACCGATCTCTCCACTTCACATTTCATTATCTAATTTTTTAATTGATCCTCCTCGAATAGGAATTAGATAACTACTTTAACAGCACTTCCCACTCGTAGATTTTTCTTCAAGAATACTATACCCATTTTATGGACTCCAAACCCAAATTTCCCAAGTTATCTATCAAGCAAGGATATACAACTTCCGTGTTACTCTTCCTCAAAATTAGAATAGATCACCCCTCCTCCTTGATTGGGACCATCTAACACCTGGATCGTTCACTATTCGAATCGAGGTGAATCCTCTCGCTTATTTAAATCGATACCATTCTACTCATTCTGATTTCAAGTGAGAAGAGGATTTATCGGCAAACTCACAAAGCTCATTAGATTCTTAATAGCAAAGTTATTTATATTCTTCAAAGAAATGTTCATAACTCCTGGTGATTGTCATCTCCTGGTGGTCACTTAGAGGACCTCTCAAATCGTGAGCAAAGGAAGCAATTCTTACTTCCGTATAAGAACCGATATTTTATCAAAACATGTTCCATAACCGAAAAAGAATTCATAAACCGAAATTCGCAATTTGTCGGGAACCACTACAAAGAAAGATAATTTCTATTATCAAGATTCACATTAATGTGGAAGCCGGGTTCCTCAATTATCGAATTACACCCACAAGACTCCTCGATCATAAGAATAATCGCAAATGGAAACTAGAAATTAATTCGCAATCAGTTCGAACTTCAAACATTCTGTGTAGTAATTTGAAAAGAACTAATCAAAGAGATTCACTTCTATTTCAAAAGATAACATCCAGTTCCAGAAAATAAAACGAAAACTAAAACGATAAATCTAATCTAATCTCTAACTATCAACATTGAAGAAAAGAAAAGAAAAGAAAACTAAAAGAAAAAATAAGAAAAAATGAGCCTTCAGCTACCCAGACCTTCTCGTCAGACGCTAAGCTACTTTTGGCGAGCCGGTAGCCGGGCAGATTTATAGGTTCGCTGGGCCCTAATCCCAATGCAAGCAGGATTTCCGTTGGTCGCTCCATGTTAATGTTCAGTCGCTGACTAATCCTCGCCGCGACATCATCCATGTCGCCACATCGACTCCACGCCGCGACATCGCCTTAAGCTCCTCTCGCGATTCAACTAGAAATCTCGGCGTCGCCGACGATCAAACCTCGTCGCGACATCACTACGCCTCGTTGCGCTTCAATGATGATTCCCCGATGTCGCGACCTTGATCTCACGTCGCGATCTTCGGGGCTCAATATTCTCCGCAGCCTTTCAACTCGGTATTCCCGATGTCGCTAAATCAATCCCACGCCGCAACCTCGTACTTCAAGTCTTCTCAAAAAGATTCAATCGCTTTCTGATGTCGCCATCACTCTCGCCGCGACATCGCCGGATCCGCGAAAATTAATCGTTTCGCGATGTCGCGACATCAACTGCGGGTTTACAAATGCTTCCTATTCTGTAAATTTCAACTGAAGGTTTCGGCGTCACAACAAATAACCTATTGTCGCGGACATCAATCGACATCGCGACAGCCAATCTTTGCCGCCACTTGTATCTTTCAACCGGTTGCTCTCGTTGTCGACATCGCCTACGAACTTACAAGCTTCCATCGATCGCTTCGACGTCACGACATCACTGTCGCGACATCGCCTTATTGCCATGCAACTTTCACTTGATGGTTCCCGCACGTGACATCACCTCCGCAACATCACCATGACCTACGTGTCTCAACGATTGCTCCTCGATGTCGCGCGACATCAATATCTTCACGAGACATCACTTCATGTCTCGCGGCCAACCGGCCTTTCGCGAGTGTCCTACATCATCTTGGTCGGGACATCGCCTTTAGTCTCCTGGAGGCTTCAATCAAGGTTCCTTCGATGTCGCGACATCAATCTCACGCCGCGGCCAACGCTCAATTCTTTACAAATTTTCAACTCAAGAGTCTCATGTCGCGACCGATCATTGTCGCGACACGCCTCATGTGCTCGAGGTCTCACTTTTTGCCTCTGTGTCCACTTCACCCTCTGCCGCGACAACGGTACTCTCGCTAACTCAAATTTCATCCTTCCAAACATGTCATACCTTCAAGCTTCCATCTCTCTCGTCACGACCGCATCAAATTTCCTTCTTTTTCTAATGTCGCGACCTTCATAACCGGCCAGGCAAACCCCAAAACCCGCAACATTAGTTAAATCCGGGGCTTGCTTCTCCTCGCTATTCGTGATTTTTACTCCGCTCGCTGTCGTGATTTTCCACCGGTGATTTTCTTCTTTATACTCCCGCAGTCAACAGATTTTCAGGAGTTTCTTCATATTTCTGCATCTTAATTATTCATTTTTACATTAAAATCAAACAGAAAGATGGACCAAAAATAGATGACTTTTAAGCTCATCACCCACATCTTATAACAGAATCAAAATATTATATACATATAACTGAGTCCCATTTACAAATACAAAACTTTACTTTTACATTTACAAATCGCAGCACCTAACCCACATGTAGTGAACCCTTCCTCGTGTGTCGTCCCCGCGTATGCTAAGTCTTCGTGATGTCTTCTCCTGTACTCACACGATTAAACCCGCATGCTTTACGCGCTTGAAGGGAAACATGTGTCTTATGCATATATACATTTAATGCATAAAACAATAACATATAATATAAATTTTATGTATTTATATTATGAACTTATACTAGTACTTTTCTCGATAACAAAAGCTTACTTCCTTATTCTGGATCTCCTGTAGGAGTTACAGACCTTTATTCTTATGCAGAATTTATGCTTATAACAAACTTCCTATGTTTATTCCTGTGACTCCCGTAGGAGTTACGTAACTTATACTTATTCAAACTCATACTTAATGTACTTTATGTTTATTCAAAGACTCGTAGAGTTACTGTAACTTATACTTAATGCACTTATATTTTCACTGACTCCCAGTGGGGAGCACAAACTTATCTATGCAGACTTCTAATCTATAAACAGCACTCACATTCATTCCTGACTCGTGAGGAGTTATAGAACTTATCTTTTATATATTACTGAAAGTTACCTTATTCTGAGGTACCCGTAGGTATCACTTAAATTACTTTAACGTATACCGACATTGTAGAACTTATTCCTATACTGGCAATTTGTAAGTACTACAAAACTTATAATCGGTCTTTACTCGAATCTCATAATCGGTCTTAGCCGTAATCCCTGACATGTATTTCAGATCTTATACATGTTCATAGAGAATATACTTATCTTACTTAAACTTATAACGATCTTACGAGCATATACTTATTCCTACTTTAACTTATAACGGTCTTATAGAACTTGGACATGTATTTCTGATCTTATACATGTCTTGCGTAGCATATACTTTTTTTTTACTCATACGAGTACCCGTGGTAATACGCTTAACTTATACTTATGTTATCGAGACAAGAGAGTACCCTGGGTACTACGTAATCCTTATACTATGTTATCGATACGAGTACCCGTGGGTACTACGTAACTTAATCGGTCAGAGTACCAGAGGGTATCATGTAACTTGCCAAGAGACAAGGACTTAATCGTGAGACAGGACTTATTCGTATACATGAGCACCGTAGGTACCACAGACTTTATTCAAATACAAGAGTACCCTTAGGTACTCACTAATCCATCGGGATCAGACTGTCTCAGACAAAGAGTTAATCAGAGACAGAGTACCCTTAGGGTACTGGCGTAATCCAACCAGACGTAACGTAACTTAACAAATACGTGTGAGCACCAGAAATTGCTGCACATTTTCGTATTACAAGAGGCCCCGTAGGTACTACGCAGCTTAATCGAGACGGAGTACCCGTAGGTAGCCACGTAATCCTATTCGTAAACAAAGACTTATCGTATATTGCAGTACCCAGGTACTACTTCAACTTATACAGACGTAACTTATCAGATACAAAAGTATATCTCGTAGGTACTGTTGCACTTATAATGTAGACAAAGCGACCAGGGCAGACAACCTTATCGGGATACAGGAGTGACTTAGGTACTACGGGGTGACCCTATACAGAGACAGACTTGGCCGATACAAGGAGTACCCGTAGGGTACTACGTGTAACGTATCGGCGCAGGTACATTTAGTCTTTACACTTATTCTTACTGTCTTATCATATGTCTATTCCGACTACCTGTAATTCAATCATAAGAAATGAGTAGACACAAGACAATAAGTACCAAAGGTACAATACAAACAGAGTGTCGTAGCGACTCGTGCCAGAGTGCCTGAGCACAATCAAGACGTGCCCTAAGCCACGCAACAGAGTGCCGTAGCACCACCAGAGTGCCTGAGCACAATCAAAACGTGGCTAACCACGCAACAGAGCCAGAAGACAATGCGAGCCACAAGACCAACAGAGTGCCGTACACCAACAGACGTCCACCATTCATTCTTTGGTCCCAGGTAACCATAATATCATATCTTTCACATATTCTCGCTCCTCTATGAATCATTCACTTAAATCGGGAATCATTCCCTAATCTGATCTTCCAAACTCAAGTTATGGCATTTTCATGCCAACTAATTGATTTGCAGATTTCTTAGGGACAGTTTGGAAATATTTATTTTCAGTGTCTTGATATTTGACACTGGATCTTTGTACTCCTTTAAGTTAAGGTGCTAAGGGTTCTATTCCAACTGGAATCACCCCGATTGAGCTGGAACTCAGATTATCGAAACAACACGAACTTCTCTATGATCCAGGCGATGCAGGAAGTAGACACACATAGCCCCTTTGAGAGTGAATTTTTTAGATATATAGAGTCAGAATTTGGAGATACTTATTAAATATATGGTTTTGTTCTCATGAGAATCTATTTTTAAGTGGCCACTTGAATCACTCAAATCGGATAAGAAATGAGCAAGTTATGGCCAAAATACGAAAACTGGTGAGCAGGAAAACCGGAAGCAAGTTATCTCACCATTCAAGCTCAAGTTATCTTGGTACAACTTATTAAAATGACGAACCAGTTGTACGGTACAAGCTCGAGTTGTACGGTAGTGATCCAGTGCAAGAATGTGTGTTTTTCACCTATTTTCCATGTTTTGATATCGATCAACTGCACACGTCGAGCACACATCAAAACCATTTCTAATTCACTTTGGAATCTCTTTTCTATTCAATTCATCTTTCATTTCTTATCTTCTTTCAAAATCTTTCCATGAATTTCTCGAAAATCATTCCAGCATAGGTTATGATCCATCCCTCGAAACCAACCGTGATGATTAGTTAGGGTTTATTCCTAAACCACCTTCAGTGCTTTCAATTAACCATGAATCTGACCCCGAGAGGATTACATTGACTAAATCTTATGCCATATGGGGTTTACCAACCACCACATTTTCAAAAGAATCGAGGTTTGGATACAATTTTATCAAAACCCTAGCTTTGGAGATAAGATATTAACCATCTGGCCTTAAAGTTCCATAGATCCATTGATTCCAGTCAAGGTTAGTTTCCATACCTTTTGGACTTGATCCCTCATTTTCTTACTCCTCCTGTACTCTTCCCTCTTCCTCATCTCCTTCTCCCATCCGTTTTTGAGCTCTCCCCCAAATTGGAGACCAATTTGGCCTTTAAATTCCATGTTTTCTTAGGCCTTGTTTGGCCCTTAATATAAAACCCATTTTTGGGTTAGCTTTCTCTAATTGCAAAAAGGTCCCTCCATGTTTGACTATTTGAATTCCAAGTTCCCAAATTGTATTTTAGCCCTGATCTTCTTAATCGAAGTGTCTTTTAGGCCCTTTTGGATAAAATTACAATTTATCCTTAAATCTTATAATTTAGGGTCTCGTTTCCGGAGTTTTAGCATTTAACTCATGAAGCAGTCCAAATTATGAACACAAAATACCACAAACATGTAGCTTGGCTGGGAGGTATATTTTGGGGTGCAGCGTTAAGTGAAGCTCTCTACTGCGTTAAAGCGTGCAGTAGGCGGGTTTCCTAGATAAGTTGAGAACCATTTTGAAGCCTCGTCTCCTTCATCCAGCGCAGAGCCAGACCATTCCCATACAGAGACACCATCTGCCTTTGCACATTTTTACCTAAACAAACATTCAAATCATTCATTCCCGGGGCTCTTACCACTGCAAGACAATGTAAATGATGTTTTAATAATAATTTTTTTTATCGGTAAGCGATATATTGATTAAAGTATCTGAAATTTTAGAACCTTGACAAAAGAGCGAAAAGAAAAGCGGCATACAAACCGGCCCCGAAAACCTGAGCACCTAAGCATAACCATAGTCTATACAAAAGCATTCTAACAAAGGGATAGCAGGTGTTTGGAATACAGCAGATGAGAAAGGGCGGATAACGAGAGAGACAATCTCGGAGTAGAAAAGAGGCATCTTGAAACAAAGTATAATAATATCATGCAGAATCTGAAACCAAGTATATGTACCACAAAAAGAAATTTGTTTAATTTCTTATAGACACATATAATAATCCAGGCCTAAGGCAAAAAACCTGCTTGATGAGGTCACAACTCCTTGAGCCTATTAACAAATTTAGACACTGATCCTTGAATAAACTATGCTTCCCATAAAATACATACTTGTAAGCACAAAAGCTTTAGCTAAATGCAAAACTGTAAATGCCTTGACAACTTGATTTCGGGTGAGCTACCTCATTGGTTGCCGCATTATGTTTGATCGAATTTCCCAAGAAAAAAAAAATCCTATGTCCTTGTGTTTTTTCTATTCCTATAGACCATGTTCGGTTCTAAATATTTGAAGAAAAATGCAGGGGAAAGAGAATGGGGAGGTAAACTAGAAGGCAAAAAATGCCTAAGTTTCTAACTATTTTTTTCTATATTTGATTTTATTTCAAATTTTTCATGGTACAACCAAACATGATAAAATAATTTTTCTCAGCAATTTTTTATTTCCTAAATACTTTCTAAGAACAAACATAACCATAGAAATCTCCACATAAATACTTAAGTTATTAAATAATAAGTGTCAAGTTTTGTTTAAAATAAAATTCGACCTTGTAGGATTTGGGTTCAATATGAATATATGCTTCTTAACACTAGATCTCTCTCTCTCATATTAGGGTTTTAAGCCTTCTCTCTCTCTCTCTCTCTGCCACTGCTTTGTGTATTAGGGTTTTAAAGTCTTGTCCCAAATTCTGTTTCGGAATAAGCTTCTTTCCTTGTGTGTCAAAGAAGCTCTAGCTAGCTACTCGCATGCAGGAGAAGAAGTAGGTGGGCCTCATAATGGTTGTTAAATTGGGCTCAGCCCAATTGTTGTAATGGTCTTTTTGGATCCAGCCTAGTGCTTTCTTGTTGGGCTGGGACAAGCTTGCGGTTCGAGCGCTTGACACGTGTGATGGCATGGCTTCCCATGACTACATTTATTTTTTATTTTTCAATTCATTAGTTTAAAAGTAGATGCATAAATGATCATAACAATTTAAAAATTGGACACTTCGCAATGTAAAATTAAGAAAGAAAAAAAAGTAAAAGTATAATTTTTAATGTATTTTGGAGAAACATGAAAAAAACAAAAAAAGTCATTTCAAGATTTAAATAGAGTTTAAGAGTTTTTATTTTAATAAAAATTTAAGAAGCGTATTACAAAAAACCTTCCAATGACACATAGTTTCAAGTGAAAACATAGGATAAGCAAGTGAAAACATAGTTTCAAGCTAAACCTAAAAAAGATGAACCCACATAAATGAAAAGCATTCCACGTACATTCAAACAAAACTCGTTGAATAATGTATAAATAAAGTAACGTTTTACCTAAATATGAGCTCTTTGTCGGTTTCCAACCATCAGTAAATGCATCCTTTGGAAGCTCCACCTCGACTAGAGCAAGTTTCGGTTCCACCCTCTGGGTGTATGCCCTTCCCTTGGAATTCACTACTAGCCATTGTCTGTCCCATCGAAATCCTGCACACTCAAGCCAGAAAGAAATTGAAATAATTTCAGGAATCTAGTTGCTATCTGCCCAAAATTTTACTCATCTCCTTGTATAAAAATGTTGACAAGATGTCTCATCATCTCTAAAAATGATTCCAAAATGTTTGACATACTCATACTCCATTGTCATTAGCAGGGTTATGAGTTGTGTTTCAAGCCCAGAAATATAACTAACAGCTATATTGCTTGTTTCACTATAAATTCCTCAGATTATTCTTAATCTACCCAAAAAAATGATACTTTGTAAATAGGTTTCCTTATGTGCACACACATATCTCACTCATATCTTCATTCGATTTTCTCTGTGAAAGAAAAAAAAATGGATAATTTCCGCAAAGAAAACGTGGTACCGTATGCCAAGATTTGCAGATTACATGTGTCTTAACACCTAGACATGGTGTTATATCCAAGTCCAGAAAAGGTTATCATTTTTGTCTCTGTTCACATGACAAAATATCAGAAAACTATGCAACAGAGGAAAATAGAATTCAAAAACCAGTTGCCAGAATTCAGTCAAAGGTGGAAAATCTGCTTCTTCTTCGTATTTTTTTGTTCATATTCTGGTCAAATTAAGAAAAAACATATAATTATTGTTATTATTTTATTTGTCAAGCCTTACTAGATTTCAAATGTTTTAGCAGTAGCCTTCAATTCTGTAAGGTTAAATCCTAATTTCAGTTATATTTTGAATGAAAAGTTAAAAATTTTAGGTTTGGACTTCTATATATATTACTTCAGAGAGAATGGATGAAGACGGAAAAGGAATTAGCCTGCAGTCCCCATGAAACACACTCAACATGTGATGCTCCAACAATAGAAGAGGTTCAAACATTGATCAAAAGTTATACCCAGAAAAATAAATAAATAAATAAATAAACCCATCACCATAAACATCAGACTCTTAAAATTTGAGTCTTGGATCAGCAAAGAAACAATTTCAGCATTTGGGCTGTTGAAACAAACTTGAAAATTCAACATGCAAATAAACCAAAAAAACAAAGAATACCCAGAAATAAACACTGAAATTAATAGATGTTTTAAGAATAAGTGGGTGAGAGAGACAAAAGCTGACGAAATTAATTCAATTAATTAAAACCCATGAAAAAAAAAGGAGGAAGGGAAGAAATGGGTCCTGAGAGTTACCAGTAAGAGTGAGATGGGCCTTGAGAAACAGAAATCCCACGACATGATTTTATGGGATAGATGAAGATTGAAGAGATTTTTGCCGTGGGCGGCTCTTCAGATGATGACACTCTATCCATTTTCTCCCCTGATTCTCTCTCTCTCTCTCTCTCTCTCTCTCTCAAATGGATTGAGATATGTTTCTAAGATTCTCAGAGTGATATTTCTTTTATACTCAAAAATTGGATCATTGTCCCAAAATAATAATTTTATAATAATAATAATAATAAATGTTTATAAAAATGCCTTTTTGATCTATGGATACAGATTGAAGTAGATGACTATGGTTTTACACTTAAAAATTAAAATTATGGTTGAAAACAACCATTTTAAAAAAAAAATTATTAAAACTTGGTGACCATGGTTTTGAAAATTTTTAAATTAATGCTGCCCGTGGTTAATACTTAATGGTTTAATTTTAAAGCTTAAAAGCGTGATCATTGCCAATGATTTTAATTTTAAGGCTTAAATCGTGTTACCAAATAGGGTTTTATTTATTTTAAAAATTAAAAATCATGGTATGATTGATTTTCGCGATATGGTAAAAATAAATTAATTTGGACATTATTTTAAAACATGCATTATTTTAATTTTTTTTTTAAAAAAAAGTTATTTTGGGATAAAGCTACAAAAATTTGTTCATACCAAATATGCTGGCTTCCTCTTGCCATATCTTTGTTTTTTCGAGGAAAATAAAATCAATCATTTAAAAAGATAAAATGATACCTATAAAAATATTTTGTTCCTTCGATGGATTTTGAAGTAAATAATTGATTTTTTGTTTGAAGTAATTTATTTTCTTATATAAATGGTTTGAATGGATAAGAAAGTAACAATTTTTTTTTAAGTTAATGTGAAAATTTTAAAAAATAATTCAAAACTGTTAAAGAGATAATTAATTTGAAAATATATGGAATTTAATAAAATGTTAATATGAACAAATAAAATCGTTTATATCACATGTTTATTTCCTTACGGACATTTTTTAATTACATGTAATATATTTCTATTATTGAATTTTCAAAAAAAAAAAAAACACATATTTAAAAAAAAAAAAACATTTGTTGATGTGGTAGTCATGCTTCGCCCAATCATTGTCAATAGTTCCACATCATGGTATTTATGGGTCATAATGACTGATTTAATGTGTTATTAAATAAGATCATTTTATGATTAGGCTTTATAATATTTTCTTATAAGAATTAGGATTTTCCATCTTTAATTATTTTATTAATTTTAAAATACGTTAGTAAATTTATATGATCTGTAATATCTGTGGTGTCTCCATTATTAAAGACAAAAAGGTAAGGTCAGTTTTGGAGGATCTAATGAGCTGTATTGTCGATCTTCGATAGTTCGCCGAGAATCCCTGTCAGTCGATTCGAAAGATAAGTCGATGGGTAAAATGTCTACCGAGCAAGTATCGTAGCTTAACTTTTGTGTGGGGACTGATGTGGGTGATATCGTTAGCCACCTTTTGAGAATGGACTCGCGAGTGGCGATGTTTCCCTAGGTAGTACCAGCGGCTCACCGATAACGGTGGCTCCGGATTTCGCATTTTGGGCATCGGGTAGCCCTTTTCGTAACCCTTTCCGTGGCGCCCCGCCATTCTGTCTGCCTCTTAATAAAAGCGTCGATGATAGGGTCACCAGCCCGTCAAAAATGACGAAGGCCCAGCGCATTAGATGGAGAAGCGCTGAGCAGAAATGCCAATTCATTATTCTTGTGTGTGGGCAGATGGATCGTCGTTCCATGCCGCTGAGAATACGGACATGCATCGGCGATTCGCTCTACGTGAGCTCAGCGCTCTGGATAACAGTGCTCCGGTTCCTTTTTGGGCGTCGGGTAGCTACTTCTAGGCAACATTTTCCCAGTAGCCGTCTGGCACTCGTATCGCCTCTTAATAAGCGTGATGATAAAGCCGAAATTTGTCAAAATTTCGAGCAAGGCCAGGTCGATAAGTGGGAGAAGCTTTTAATTTAAGTATGTTTCTATCTTCTTGTGAAAGCCGATATGGGTTGTATTAATACTTTTAACAAGGCGTAGATCCAATAAAATAGCGAGAATGACGGTGAAGCCAAAGCGCGAAAAATGTTTATCGTTACACTACTCGACAAATTATGATTCCACATTTGGGGCCTAGTACTTTCAAATTTGGCATCATGCATTTTCACCATGTTTTTATTCACAATTTAAAACTCCACATGGATAATGTAGGTGATAAAGATACAACATGAATGAAATTACCGATTTTTAGTATAAATAAATAAAAATACATTATTTTTTCAAACTTTACTCCCAAATTTGTGCAAATATGTAGTTCTATAAAAATTAAAAGAAAAAAATGGTGTTTGATCATGGATATATATGATCAGATACAAAGTGCTATTCTAAAAAATCTCATAAGTAATTTTAAAATAACACAAATTTCATATTTTTAAAAGTATATCCTAAAATATATATATATATATATATATATATATATATATATATATATATATATATATATATTATAATGGTAGTAAATGTTTGGGACTCGAGCACTTGGAACATCGCACTGGGATGTACTATATTTTAAAAGCTTTTCGCCCATTGCCAAATTGATTATTTATTTTTATGAAAATACTATTTCTTGAGAAAATCTAGATTTATAATCTATTTGGATTTTATAATCCTTGGAATTTTTATACTTTAAAAAAGAAAATCCCTTTCAATTTTTTTATACATTAAAATGAAAATCTGTTTGGATTTTTTATAATCTCTTTGGATCTTTTATACTCTCTTAACGTGCCGTTTGTTTTTTTTTACTAACTGTTTAATATAACTTTTATTCTTATTAGGATTAAGTTTTTTTTAAAGAAACTAAACACTTTAAACCCGGGACCCTCCTTCCCTATAGGGATCGACATGGTTAGGTTAACCGAAGCATGACACAAAATAAAAACCGACAGTCAATTTTTGGTTTGTTATTTATATAAATAAAAAATCAATATTTAGCTAGACATAATGAGCCAGATTAAGTATTTTGTTATTTGTTATTTTTTTTAAAAATCAATATTTTAATTTTTATCAAAATTTTGAGAAAATTAATTTTTTAAATAAAAATTTAAAAATACGTATGCTTTTATTTAAAATACATGATTTTCTCCTATTTGAATAGCTAGTTTTTTCCTAATATAAAAAACATTAAAAAAATTCATTAAAAAAAATCCAAAAAGCCAAATATTTGGTTTTTCCTATCAACTAAAAAATTCAAAAATCCAACAATAAGTCATGAAAAAAATTAAAATATATATATATATATATATATATATATATATATATATATATATATATATATATATATATATATATATATATATATATATATATATATATATATATATATATATATATATATACTAAAACAATGCTAAAAACAAGTGCTTCAAGCAAAAAGGCAAAAAAAATAAATATCACCTTAACCACAATTTAATAATAATAAAGGGAGAAGAAATAAATTTGAAGGTTTTCCAAAGTACTTTTCTTAAACAAAGTGATTGTTCTGCCTTTCTTATTTCCCCTAAAGAACTAATATTTTTCAAAAACCTTTCTTACACCATATCCTAAACACCTTTAAGTTTTTAAGAGGTAGACCTAATTCGACTCTTAACAAGTTAAAAGTGAAAACCATTGAAACTTGGCTCCCGATGATTAAAAGGTTGATGGAACACAAAAGAACAAGTTCGAGGTTATATGAAAACGAAAATCTTATAACATGTGATACCAAGTACATAGATGTCAAAAAAAAAAAAAAAAAAAAGTTAAATCTAAAAAAACAAAAGTGTGTAAATAGACCATAAGTGAAGAACTGCTTGATTCGAGGCGGAATTCGACTTTGATTATGTTTGGGGACTTATCATTTGGTTTAAGACTTATTATAAAAGAAGGATGTTGATTCACCTCTGTGAAATAGTCGACTAATAAGTCCGAGACAAAGCGATACCAATAATTATAAAGACGTGAAATTATGGTGTAACAGACTAGGTCTAATGAAAGTATCTATATAAAACTATCGCACGAGTTGTGCCGTTGCATAAACTAGTAAGCCCCCATGACCATAGGAAGGGAAGGTCCAATTTCGAGCCCCAATGATGTATTTAAAAAAAAAGAAAAGAACACCCAAAGTCAGGGAAGATATTATTCAGAGAATGGGCCGTAGACTTTTGAGCGCATAATATTAAGATTTATGCAGTATTTAGAGCACTTGTTTATTGAGTGAAAATTTACATTTCTACATTGAGCTTTCAGCAAGGAAAAGCAGCGTTTAGTTACGAGAATAAGGCCAACAAATTTTGAAAGCCCAAAGAAAAATGGGTCAGCTGATACCAATATTTATATATGAATCGGAGAGGAAAACGGGTAAAAATTTGTTTCATGTTTCAGATAAATTCAATAAGGTCATTAATGGGGTTGAAAATGAAAGCGTATTTTGGCCAAAATTAATCTGGCGTATTTTAAAATAAGCCGTATTAGAATCGTTGAAAATTTTAATATTACGAATTTTGGATATAGTTGAAAATTTTAAATGACTAGCAGGCGCTTGGTATTTATTTTATGCTTCTTACCCTCTTAGAGTGAGTGAGTAAGGATGAGGTGGGCGGAAGAACCCAGTTTTTGAGCTTCCAAAACTACCTCTCCAACTGTAGTAACTACCAATGTCCTATAACTGTCACCATCTTCTCTCTCCTCTTCCTTCTTCACATTCTCCTCCTCCCACTTCCAAAACCCCGCCAAAACCCACATACCAACCGCCCTCATGGGTGGACGCCCTCCGCTCCACAACGCGATCGAACAATTTCCGCGAAGCCATTTCCACTTACATCCAAATGACTGAGTCGGGAGCTCGACCCGACCGCTTCTCCTTCCCGGCGGCTCTGACGGCGGCAGGCCTCCCGGACTTGGAAAATGGGGAGCAGATTCACGCGGCCGCTGTGAAAGTTGGGTAGGGATCGTCTTCTGTGACTGTGGCGAATACGCTTATTAACATCTACGGGAAGTGCGGTCGTATCGGGGATGCGCGCAAGGTGTTTGATAGAATTACTGAGAGAGACCAAGTGTCGTGGAACTCTTATATCGCCGCGTTGTGTCGGTTTGAGATGTGGGAGCAAGCGTTGGAGGCGTTCAGGGCGATGCAAATGGAGGATATGGAGCCGCCCAGTTCATTTACTCTGGTGAGAGTAGCGCTTGCCTGCTCGAATTTAGGGGTGATTCATGGTTTTCGCCTCGGGAAACAGCTGCACGGGTATAGTTTGAGAATGGGTGATCAGAAAACGTTTACGAATAACGCATTGATGGCAATGTAAGCCCAACTGGGAAGAATTGGTGAGTCGAGAGCTGTGTTTGAATCGTCTGTGGACCGCGATATCATCTCGTGGAACACCATGATCAGCTCGTTCTCGCAGAGTGATCGGTTCTCTAAGGCATTAGATTTCTTCCGTTTTATGGTTCTTGAAGGGGTTAAGATTGATAGCGTCACAATTGCTAGTGTTCTTCCTGCTTGTTCCCATTTGGAGAGGTTAGATTTTGGAAAGGAAATTCATGCCTATGTCTTGAGAAACAATGGTTTGATTGAGAATTCTTTTTTTGGGCAGCGCCCTTGTCGACATGTACTGCAACTGCCATGACGTTGAGAGTGGCCGGAGAGTTTTTGACAGTAACTCAGGCTGGCGAATCAAGCTCTGGAATGCCATGATTAATTCGGGTTATACGCGAAATGGTTTTGTTGAAAAGGCCTTGATTCTCTTCATCGAGAATCTCGAGTTGCAGTGTGAAGTGTTATGCCAACACCACCACCACAATGGCAAGTGTTATGCCTGCTTGTGTGCAGTGTGAAGCATTCTCTAGCAAGGAAAGCATTCATGGATACATGGTAAAGCTCGGTTTCGAGGAGAACAGGTATGTCCAGAATGCGCTAATGGACATGTACTCAAGGACGGGGAAGATTGATATTTCAGAGAACATATTCGACAACATGGAGGATAAGGATGAGTGTCTTGGAACACCATGATCACGGGTTGCGTTCTCTCTGGACACCATAGTGATGCGTTTGTTCTGTTACATGAGATGCAGAGGGTGGAGGAAAAAAAGAAACGATGACAATGAAGACGAAAATGGAGGTTTCTATAAACCAAATTCCATCACACTCATGTCAGTTCTTCCTGGTTGTGCAGCCCTGGCAGCACTAGCAAAGGGGAAAAAGATTCATGCCTACGCCATTAGAAACCTGCTGGCATCGGAAAATATATAACATATATACAATAATGTAATAATTTTAAATATATATTATTTCAATTTATATATATATATATATATATATATATATATATATATATATATATATATATATATATATATATATATATATATATATATATATATATATATATATATATATATTATAAAATTAATTTATTTTCTACGATATAATTTATTATATAAAATAATTATATATATAGTATTTATAAATAGTAATATTTTAAAAAATATTTATTATTTGATATTAAAAATAATATTATTTATCAAATGAGATATTAATATAAAAAAATATGAATATTTTGATCGTTATTTCTCATTATTTTTCTACTTAAGGATTAAAAAACAACTATTATCAATTTTATATTCGTATTAAATAAAGTATTTACATTAGCATTTCGCCACGAAACTTGGTTTTGTAGAACTGTGATGAAAATAAGTGATTTAGAAATAGACAGCGTGTTTCCAAGAAGGTCGATGGGTGTCTCGCGTGATCATTGAAGATGAATTTTTAAATACCGTATGAAGATCGAATGGTTCATTTCAGAAATCCAGTATTGGTTAAATTCTGCGTTCAAATAACTTTCCGGCGACACCTCACGCTACGATTCAGGAGTTAAAGAGAAGAAGTTATAACCTCGATAAGTTAGAGAAGAAAACAAGTTGTTGAGTAGAATCTAAGTTGTCGCGACATACAGCAAATTATCGTGACTGAAGAGGGAATAGATCACCTAAGGCAACTGAAGATTAAATCTTGCCCTAAATTATCAGCTTTGCCAGAAAAGATGGGAAACCTATTTGCCCTAACACACTTGACCATTGAAGGTTGTCTGAATTTGGATTTAATAGATCTGCAAGCTTGAAGAGCAGTGAAAGCCTGGTGCTCATGTCCCAGTTATATATTAAGCGACTACAGAGATTCAGGTAACATAAAAAGATATCATTATCTATTTCCTGAATGAAAACCTCTTTTTCTTCTTCTTCTTCTTTGTTTTTTTTTTGGATTTTTACCATATGTCAAAATTAATCTCTCTCCACGTTTTTCTGATACATAAGAACTGATGCTCTAGATGAGGAAAGTGGTCCATTCTTGTCGAAGCAACTGGTGGAACAAGTGAAGAGGTGGAGGAATAGAACTTTTTCCAACTCTGCAAATCGCACTGTTTAAGGGTGGAAGCATGCATCGCTCAACAAATTTTAATATCGAGGCATTGAAGTTTGTTGATCTGGTCTGAAGTAGCTTTCTATGCTTGATAATAATTACGTATTATATATCTTCAAAGTACTTGACTCTCATTTGTCCATTTGTTTCTTGATTTTGCTTTTCATAGATTTTAATTTGTGTTCAATGTATGTTTCATTTAAGATGCACATGTGTGAAAGGTTTGGTTGTGTTTGTTTTACATATGAAGATGAAGTTCAGTTGAGCCATGATGAAGTTCAGTTGAGATTTAGTTGGAAATTAAAACATAAGAAAGATAAGGTTTTGCTTTGAGCTATGATGAATTGCCATTTTCTTTAATCATTAGATCAATGTTTTGCATGTTGTTAACTTTTTCCTAAAGATTTTCAATTCAGCAACTTTGAATTGATTGTAATGTGAATGGGCCAAGGTTTTGATTCAATCTTCAGAATCATGTATTGAGGAGATATTCCAAGATTCTTGTATTCTTTCAAAATTGCATGGCAAAACTTGAGTATAACATGCTGAATTTTCATAGTGAAAGTTCAGACATATTTCAATCCGATTTTGGAAGCTCGTTGGGTGGAGGAAGAAGAGAAAGCCTCAAAATTTTGTGGAAAAGTAAACAATATAAGAACCACCACATTGCAGTGCGCGTTAGATTCGAAAAGTGAATAATTTGTTTGTCACTATTATTTGTATCTTAAGATTTAAGTACTCTTTGTTGAAGTTAAATGGCTTGGTGAGATCAAATACATAGTTTAGACCATTCAATTTCTTGATGGTGTTCTCGACCTAGAAAAATAACAAAGAACATTTTGAGGATGTATTTTATTAACAAAGGAAATTAATCTTTGTCACTTTGATGTTTTTAAGGTTATATGTCGATTCACATAAAGAATTTCGTAAAAGAAAAGAAATCATTCTTTTGTTTTCTGCCATATTTAAGTAAGAAAAAAATCTTTTAATTTGTGTGTATATACATGGTTTAGATATCCATATTTTGAATTTAGTCCTATTATCACATGACGAAAAACCGATTAAGATTGGGGCTCTCAAAGTGCATGTGGGAGGTTGATGATTTCTCACGATAAAGAAAGTTAAATGCAGGCCATTCTTGCCAAAACCAAAATACAGGTTATATATAGTTGATGAAAAACAATCAATCCTACTACATTTAGAAAAGCGAGAAAACAAATATTTCGAACTAATTAACTGTGAAACATAATAGATTTAAACGCAAGTAGATGATGTTCAAAGCAAGTTTTCATTTGGTTACCAATAGATTGACTACATAATTAAGGCACTAATTGAGATGGCGCCTTTGTGGAGAAAGACATGCACCTGATCTCTACACTAATTGTCTTGCTCTTCCAAAGTAGATCAACAAAATCATTGAACATATTATTGTGTATCACCACTATGGATGATAATGTCGAATTTTTTGCATGGTACTAAGGTGGCGTTTGTCTTTCAAATTTAACGTTTAATGTGATTTACTTTCAAACTTTAGATTTTTTATTTTTAATTTTTTTTTCCAACTTATTACTTATTTAAAAAAATTATTGAATTAAAAAAGCCAAAATATTTTACTTTTGTATGCAAAAATAAATTTTCAAACAAATAAAACATAACTCAACACACCCTTCAATCTATTAATATTTAATACTTAATGTAAATAAAATAATGAAAAGTAAAAAACTTAAGTTCTATTTAGAAGTGAAATGAATAAATAAATAAACACCAATTCGCACCCTTCCCTGTTGTTTTTCATTAGGACGCAAGACTTTAGCCAACAGTCCTATTTCCTGATTGCTTGTGGGTACATACCTAGAAATCATTAAGAAAGTTATTACAAACATCATTGGAAAACAATTATTATATTAAATTATACAAAGTCAGGTAACTATAAAATGATAATATGAGGATTTAGATCATGGGTGGAAATCAATACACAAAAACTTTATATAAATGATCATAAATTCCTTTTTTTTATGAATAGTAGATAACCTTTTTGGCATGGAGCACGTGTTACAAATAAAAACTGAAAACTGAAAAGACAAATAGAACACACGAGAGGGAGGAACTTGGGTAAACTATATATGAAATTTAGGGTCTTAGGGGATTATTGGTAGCACAAATGAAAATAGTTTCTTGAGAAAAATAATTATATGTTTTGCTTTCATGCTATTTTTCATTGTTTAAGCGCATAAAATGTAATATACACATGCATACATATATACATGCATGCATATATATATATATATATATATATATATATATATATATATATATATATATATATATATATATATATATATATATACTCTCTATATATATATATATATATCCTTTTTGAAATATTCATTTTCGAGTTTTTTTTTCAAAAAAGTTGCATAAAACTTGTAGCCATAAAAGTGATTGTGCCATTTTCATTTTTCCTGCTTCCAAAAGTTGAAAATAGAATTTGGATTACACATAGTTCTCATTCATTTGGATGGCCATTTAGAGGAGAAATTAAAAAAAAGAAGCAAAAAAACGAAACTCCTAAACAATTTTCAATAATCCTGGGACTATGATCATTTGGTATAGATAATCTTCAGAAAAAGAACCTTTGGAGTGTACCTCAACACCAGAAACATGTTCTACTCCACAAGCATGAAATAAAATACTGTATATACTAAAATTGTGCAACTATATATAGAAATTATGACTTTTGAAAGAGGCTGTTTGTAGCCCCCAAATCTTGAAGTCTTTTTTTTTTTTTTTCTCGAATGACGGTGACCCGGGAGCGGTGTCGCGCCGGCTGGGCGCGACGGACGAGGGCGCACGCGCTCGGGGCGCGCGGACGAGCCTTCTGGCGTGCATGCATGACATGGTTTTGGTGAGCGCGCACATTGCCTGCTGCAGTGCACTATGTTGTGCACTGTTTTGGGTCTCTGTTTGGAACATTGTTCTTGGACACTATTCCTGGATCATTGTTCATTTGGGAAAAAAAATAAAAATGACCCCTGGGATTTGGGGCGTCACAAGCTATGTGGTACATTAGTTTTATGTATGCATCTAATGCCATAACCATGCCCAACGGAAAACATAATTTTGAATCCAGGAGCATATTTAGGATCCACAGCCCTAGTTTCTGACACTGTATGAAAACAAATGTCAAATTACTTCACATTTTCTTCTACGTCTTGGAAACCAAGATTGGGATTAAACTAAAGAGTTAGAAAGTAACAAGAAAACATAATTGAAATAAAATGTCAATTTTAATTTTTCTTTCATATATTAACCTGCCTCTATGTGTTACTATTAAATAACTAATTTTTCTAAAAACTCAAGTTTGTAGGATTTTTATTAAATATGAATATTATGTTTTTAACACCATATCCCCATACCTACACGTGGAGAGACAAACAAATCAAACAAATCCAACTCAAACTCATGTTCTTCAGTCAAACCAAGCTCTGCTATCTTGTTAACTACCAATTTTCCTAAAAGTTCAAGCTTGTAAAATTTGCTTGTGAATATGGTACTTGCTTTAATAGTTACTCTTGTTAAGAAAGGTTTTTAATTTCAACAATCATCGTATGACATTATTAGAGCCACGAATAGTAGTGGGATACAGTGGTGCACCAACAATTCTTTTAATTATATGACAAGTTTATTAATGTCGAATGTAGAATGGAATCATTGAACTATAGTAATTGCCAAAATATAATAATAGCATATTTCTTTTAGGCAATTCCACCACCTTGCTTTTACAAAGGACATTAATTTGCTTTATCATAAATTAAGGTATAAGGTGAGCGTTAGAAGCTTTATATATACCTTTCCTTTATCTTTCGAATTGTTTTTATGTAGAAGAGAAGTAAACATCATTCCATTCCATTCTTCAAGGACATGTTTTTACTAATTCAAAATGGAACGAGGCTTTATGATTAAGTATTAAGCTGAAACATATTTAATATGCAGAAACAATTGTTAGACAATTCAATTGATTGTTCCTACTTGAATTTTATTTAAACCATGTTTAATTATTTAAAATTTGTGAAAGAAAAATGAATTGAAAAATAACAAAGGTTAAATAAAAATAGATAGAAAATTAGAAACTAGCCGGTAGATGTGGGCACTAAGGGGAGTAAGATGTTGTCACCACTAGTGATAAGTTGGTGTTATCGATGTTATGGTGTACTCATCAGATGTCACGAACTAAAGGGTCTTTCGGTAAGTGTTTGTTTGTATTTATTAGATGTGCGTTCAAGTATGGTGAAGATAAAGCGATATCGAGGCTTGTTGTGATTGGGCAGTATCGTAAATGAAAAGGCCTCCCTTTGGCAGTAAGAACTTTGGGAGGCTTGCTTTATTTAAATACAAACGAAAACAAATGGGTGAAAGTGCGAGATATTGAAAATAGGTAATTCGAGCAAAGGAAATATGATATTTTGCCCGCATTGAAACTAAGTTACAATGACTTATCATTTGATGAAAAACAATGTTTTGCATCTTGTTCACTTTTTCCTAAAGATTTTAAATTCAATTACCTTCAATTGATCCAAATGTTGATGGGCCTAGGTTTGATTCAACCATGAAACATAAGGAAAGAGGAAGGTATTGGCCATCATTATATAGATGAGTTTATTACAAATGTCATTCTTTCAAAATCTTGACCCCGACATAATGTAGATTTTTCCCTAGGCCCCAAAAATGCATGATCTTGTACATGATCTTGCATTGTGAGTGGCAAGGCACGAATCTGACATGTTAAATTTTGATGGTAAAAATATTTCTACAAGAGTTAGGCATGTTTCGATTTCGAAAGTTGATTGACCAGAAGAGGAAGAAGAAAATGTAAAACCCTAGAAAATTTAAAATTTTCTAAAAGTATAAAAAAATTAAATAATAAATTGCTGAAATGGCTCATGGAAGTCTAGAAAATTCCCTAGAGGTCGGATGACGAAACGGACTGCTCCGTTGAGTCCGTCTCATGAAAATGAGTAACTCAAAAAAGTTTCGTTGAATTCCTAGGTAGTGGGAATTCTTTATGAATTTTTTAAGTTAGGTATCTAGTAATCACAAGGCAGATTTTTCTTAAAATCTCGAGAGTTAGAAATGACTTGAGTTAAGTTCATTTAAAATAAATTGAGCGAGGCGAAATAAATTGTTCGGGACGAGAAAGCTTGAACAGGGCCCAGTCGTGGATGCATGGCACAAAGTGGGAAGGCCGTGGGTCTCGGATCTTCGGGACTCCAAAAAGTTTCGTCTTTGCTCCAAGAAGTAGGGAACCTTCCTACTCGGGTTTATTTCCTATCTAAATATTGTTTTGGTCTTAGTTGGGCCCTAAGGGCTGTTTGGATTGTGTTCCCGAACACAAAAATCGTATTTTGCTGATTTGGAGTTGTTTTTGTCAAGTTGATTTTCGGGCTGAGTTTGGGACGGGTTTTGTGCCATGTTTATGGCTGAATTATTGGACTCAATTAGGCGGGTTTGTTCTTGGAATTGATGGGTTTAGAGATGAGTTTGGGTAGGAAAAATAGCATGTACGGGAGCCTTAAAGGAGCCTCGAGAACTCAATTTCATGGGTTTCACGCAGCTGCCCAGCTGCACTATTTGTGCAAGGCCTCCAACCAGATGTTATAACTCTCATCAGAGCTTCGTTTTGGTTGTTCTTGGACTCTATGAAAAGCCCTTTGAGTCTAGAATCCATCCATATATAGCTTGATAAAATTTGAACTCATATTTGGTCCAAAAATGATGAAAAACAGTAGGCCCCTACTGGTTCCTTGCGTCAGTCACTGTTCATACGAGTTCTCCAACTTCGGACGGCCATAACTTTCTCATCTGAGCTCCATTTGGGGTGTTTTTAGACTCTATGGAAAGATCTTGGAGTCTAGAATCTGACCATATGCTTTTAAATGGCAATTGGTGCTCACACCATTGTTGAAAAATTGATTGTTACAACAAGTGTGCTAATTGTTGGTTGTGTGGATGTGAGGAGTTGTGTGCTGAAGTTGCCATTACATGGCAGGTTGTAGGCTATCTTAGGTGCATGATATGCCATGAATTAGCCTAGGAAATGAGATGTGTCATTACTTGTCTAGGTAGTGACTTGATGAAATGTTAACATGTGTTTGTGTGATTGATTGAAATGACATTTCTTAGTTAAGAGGTGTCATACTTGGATGTCAATATGTGTGCTCTAACATATTGGGTTTGTGATGTGTTTTTGTGTGGACATAGCTATTGCATGTCATGTTGTAGAAATTTGGTTATTAGGAATTTATGCGCCATGATGATGTAAGCATAGGAGTTTGGAGTATGACATTACTTGTCTAGTATTGGTTGGAATGATGTTGATGCATGGCATATGATGTGTTGACATGAATGTGATAAATGTAGTATGGCGCATGTATATTAACGTTTAATGAATGTATGGACTTTGGCCATTAGACATAGTGTCAGGTTCTGCGGCGTGGTCAATCGCGATATAGAGTGTCGTGTAAGAGGGTCTTTATACATTGGGCGTGACAGGGGTAATATTGCGATTGCATTCACGTTATCGCATTGGGGCGTCACATGACATGGGTGTGAGTGCATGGTCGTTGTCATTCACCATCCTTGGTGAATGGGTTGTCAGACTCGTACTTTGGGCGAAGTCGATGGAATCCACAGTTTATGGTTAGAAACAACATTGTGTTTGGTGTATCGATGATGAGGCCAAGATAAATGGAATGAATCCAGTTGAGTCTCATGGTTTATAAGCGTAAATTAATACCGTGTGTTGAAGCGATTTAAGTAGGGATAGACACCTATAGGTGGCTTTTGGAACTTTGTGGTTGAACATGTGCATCGATGAAAGACAGACGAATGTTGGTCGACTTGCGGACGTCAGGAGTGAGACCCAAAATCCATTGGCCCGCCCAAATGCATATACACCACGACGCCCAGTTACATCAAGTGGCCTTTGAGATAAAACCGTTAGGTATGGGTTTATAAACAAAAGCTTTTGTTTTGTAAATAAATGATTTTATAAGGGATCATCGAAAAAACGCTGGATTTGAAGAAATGAAAAGCGACTTTGCCGAAATGATCATTGGATGTGATGGAAAAATAAAGGTTTTATCGCGCATGGGGTTCTATCATGTGTGAGAGAAGTCGGTGAGGACTTGATACATGGGCGTAGAGTCGCGTCTCATTTAGATAGACGGACTATGTTTGGGTTCGTATGTTTGCAGGTTGGTGTGTGCTTGGTTGTTTGACCATTCATGTGCATTTAGGTGGGGAATAGCCCTTGTAGGACTTATCTCAACTAGGCGTTAGCTCACCCCGTCGTGGGACCCCCCTTTCAGGTACAGGACATGTGCATGCAGACGGTGCTCCTTAGAGGCCCGAGATTATGAGCGGGTACAGATTATGGCCTTGATTCATGTTTTGTATATTATATTAGAACATGTTAGTTTTAATACAATGTTTTGTATTCAGAGTGATGTAATAACACTTGGTGGCTTCGGTGACATAGATTGTATTTATATGGATAAATGGGCCCTACGTGGCCATTTTTACTCATATGTGGACCCGGTGTGGTCATTGTATAATATTGCACAGGTTGTATTTTGGATAGAGCTCCCCGTACAAAGGAGACTATGTCCGATTTTCGTTAAATCTTGGGTCCTAGGAAAAAGGGGACTCGATGGAATGGTGTCGGACCCCCGAGATTTGGGGTGTCATAGAAAAAGTTTCAAGATTTTTTAGGAAACTAAATAATAATATAAGAACCATTTCATTCTTAGGTATTCATGGAGTTTGGGCTGGAAGTGAATCGTTTGTGGCTACTTTCATCTTAAGATTAAAATGCATTCTGAGTGCTGAACTTACAAAAATTGAGCTTCGAGGCACTACCACATTTCATTTGCAATCTCAAGCTCCTCAGATATTTAAACATAAATGGCAATGTAAACATCAAGAGACTCCTCGATTAAACCGCAAGTGCACCACTTCGCGAGCATTGTGATGGGTGGATGTGACTCACTTGAGGAATTGTCAAGAAATATTGGGAAGATGATAAGTTTGAGGTATTTGATTGTGTCGACACACCAAGTAAAGCTATTGTCCTGAGAGAGGCAGTACGTAGGAAGTGCTGACTCTCTTCGCTTTTTGTTTAATTATAGAATGTGATTGTTTGGAATCTCTTGTGGAAGGGATGCCAAGTCTTAAAACATTGATAATTGTGAATTGTCCACGTCTATCGTCCTTGCCAAAACACCTACTTGCATTACAGACCTTGGTGATTATGAATTGTGAAAGCCTTGAATTTGATTTAGGGAATAGGAATAGTAATTTGGAAAGAGAAGGCAAAGAAGAAGATGGCACTCGAGGGTTTGAAATCCTACAACTTTATCGAGTTACCAAAGTTGAAGATTTTACCCAGGTGGCTAGCTACCTCTAGGACCTACTACTTCTAACACTACTCTGGTTAGCTTATTCATTTCCGAATGTGACAACTTTAGAGCATTGTGGGAGGAAGGAGAGTCCCTAAGTCTCACATCCCTTAACACTCTTGAGAATGAAGATTACCCATGTTTCTCAGTTCAACCAGAGGGAATGGATCACCTCACTACCCTTACACGACCGAAGATCACAAATTGCCCTCAATTATTAGCTTTGCCGGAAAAGATGACCCATCTTTCTGCCCTAACACACTTGACCATTCGAAATTTGTCCCAAGTTAGGTAAAGATCTGAACGAGGAGCAGTCAGGGAAATTTGGTCTGGTGCTCATGATCAACATTTAGTTCTTGGTGAATGGTGATTTAGGTAACATATAGAAAAGATACCTTCTCTTCCTTTTGCTTTCTTCTTTAAATTCTTTTTTTCTTTTTAATTTGTTGGGTGCATATATTTTCCTACTTATCTTAATTTACTCGCCCCGTTGCTTCTACTATTAATCATTGTATTTATTTCCTTTGTCCTCAATGAAATCCTTTTTTTTTTTTCTTTTTGTTTGGTCAATTCAATTTCAATAGCTATTCTTTCTAGACTTATACAATATGTCAAATCTCTCTCCACACGTGTTTTTGTGATACATAACAAACTGATGCTCTAGGTGAGGAAAGCAGTCTTGATGAACCATCTGAAGGAATGAGTGAAGAAGAGGAAAACATCGAAAGATTGTCCATAATGGTGAAACTTCAAACTCGTCTGTAATGTAATATGTATCTTGTTCTTTCCTTTGTCTATTTCTTTCTTCTCTTACTAACATACACGATGGTGAGTATTTGACTTTTATGGGTTGTTTTTCCCAGAAGAGGACCATATGCATGTTTTAAATTTCAAATTTCAAACCACTTCCATCAAGTGGTACATCCCGATAAAGCTAGGTTATTTAAAACCTTTAATAAAAATATTTATTAAATCTTACAATTTTATCATGTGAGTCACATAAGAAAATAAATCTTACAACACCTTCCTACCTTAACAAACTTAGGCTTTGTTTAAAATCCGGAAAGTAATAAGGAAAGAAAAAAATACTAAAAAAAATTATTTTCTCATTTTGTTTTCACTATGAAAAATATGGAAGAAAATCAAAATTCCTCATAATTTTACATGTTTTTAAATTTTTTAGTCCTTATAAAATTATAAAATGGGTTTATATAAACATATAAAATTAATTCATTAAATTTAAACCTATTTTTATTTTCCTCCAAATTTTCTTTCATTCCACTTTTCCTTTCTGTTTTCTTTCCTTAGTACTTTCCAAGTACTAAATAGAGCCTTAATGATTGAAGGTTGTCGTAAATTAGCAGAAACCCATTGGCTTGTATTCGTTTAATACTCTGTTTTCAGTAAAACCGAATAGATGCTACCACTCATTAGCCAGAAAACTACTCTTTATTCTATCAAAGATGCATTAAACATAATAGATTTAAACACAAGTAGATGAATTAAACCGAGTTTTCATCTTGCCTATGAGTCGAATGATATATTTTCTGGTCGAGTCCGAAAGATATTATGGAAAAGTTTAACGATGCCTCTCTTTGAAGAGGCAACTAGCGAGAACATACATAATCTCATTGTAATTGTTTTCCCTTCGCCATTAAAAATTATTGACATACCAAATTATGTCCAAAGTAGACCTGAAAATTTTCATTCAACCTATTATTATTTTGTGTATCATTCACGATGGATGATATGTAACGACCCGTCCAACCATGTAGATATTGTTTGCTTTGAGCCCTCACGACTTTAAAACGCATCAACTAGGTTGAGAGAATTGAGCTCATATGACGGAGACTTTCTCTATCCAGACGTGAGAAGTGACGATAGGGTTAGAATTTTTTGAGTACTAAGGTCATATTTGTTGTTAAATTTAACATTGATACAATTTTACTTTCAAACTTCCAGGATACTTTTTTTAACTTTTTTCAACTTATTACTTTAAAACAAAAATTGATTGAAAGAAATTCGAAATATTTGACTTTTGCTCAATACTAAAATAACTTTTTGAAACAAATAAAACACAATCCTATGAAAACCTTCACTCTATTAATACTTTATACTTAATAGAAATAAAAGAATAAAGAATAAACAACTTAAGTTCTATTTAGACTTAGTGAAATTAAAGAAATGAATAAATACCACATGAGTCTCACCTTTCCCTGTTGTTTTTTTATTAGGGCGCAAGACTTTATCTGATCGAAATTCTTTAAGGGTTTCATTAGGTTCAGAGCCGGCAATCCCAGTCTCTTGATTGATTGTGGGTACCTGAAAACCGTTAAGAAAGCTATCACAAATATCATTAGAAAACAATCAAATACACGATGATCATTTGGTGGAGATAATCTTGAGAAAAAGAAACCTTGTTTACTGTTTTTGAAAATTGTTTTCCGTTCTCAAAAACAAGGAGAACAAGAAAAATACGGAAAACAAATTTGGTTTCCAATTTGTTTTTTTCTGAAAAACATAAACAAACACACAAAAAACACTAAATATAAATAACAAAGAAGAGTTTCCAAAGAATACCTTTTTGGTGTTCTTAGTGTTTTCAAAAACATGAACCAAACAAGCCTGTAGTTTTCAAATGGCGACTCGTCATTGTAGCAACCACTGCGAAATTTCGGGGAAGATTATTTCTTACCTTACAGGGAGCATAGCTTGACACATGGAAATTTGAACATGTTTATTACAGGCTCCTTCCATAAGTCCTCGAAAAATGGTTTTACAACCCTTTACAAAGAATGCTGCAACACCCAAAGTGACAAGTTAGAAAAAAAATTGAAAACCCCAGTGATAGAATTACTAAATACTTTTAAATAAGATGAAATGATAGCTGCCTAAGTCGATATGGTTACTTGGGTCATCCCGATTGAGTGGTACGGAGTTCCTTGAGAAGCTCATTTAATGCATCCAATGATCCCTGAAAAAAAAACGTATTTTAATGAAATCCAGATTCGATTTTCTATCCAAAATCAAGGGATACAAACAACACAACTTTTTTTTTATCAGTAAGCAAGAGAATGTATTAAGGGAACTGATGCGCATCAGTATACGGCAAACCCCGAGACACAAAGCAAAAGACAGAGCAGGGCTTATATTTGACAGTAGGCATCTAGCGTATGAATCCCATGTCATAACCATGTCGTGTCTACTTCATATGTTAAACGACCAACTCTCTAAAAAAACCCGCACTTGAAGAGTCAAACAAACCAAACAAAGTCCACCATCGACTTTCAAATCAACAAATAGGGAATAAATTACAGAGAAAGGTCTCGAGTCAGGAGACAACATTGCCAAACCAAGATCGTCTGTGGTAAGCGACCAACTCTCTAAAGGCTTAGACTTTGTAGGATTTGAGGTTTAATATGAATGTCATGCCTTTTAACATCATATTTTCATGAAACAGCTTTGGACTTGACCTTTGAGGTGCTCCCGGTAGGAATGGAGTGCCGTCGGAAAACATAACTTTGAATCTAGGAGAAATTTTAGGATCCACAGCCCTAGTTTCTGACACTGCATGAAAACAAATGTCAAATTACTTCACATTTTATCCTACGTCAATAGCCTTCGCCATCAAAATCATTTTGTTAAGGTAAGATTGAAATTTTGAAATTGAAAATAACGAATCGAGGCTCTCCTTTTTAGCCCTTGGAAATCATTTCTTAAACATCAAGCATAAGGTGACACTCTAAGAGTCTGAAGTGTATGCTTCTCATCGAGCTGAGCATAAATGGTTGGAACAACTTGAACAACAATATGTCAAGAAAATAAATTCTACTAGATAATACAAAATGACAGGCAGAAAATAACTCATAAAACAAGTTTTATAAACTGTACGGATCTAAAAGCGATTATAACAGAGCTCTACAGGCGATACAAAAGCAGTTATAAAAGCGATGATAAAATATTTCTGATAACATTAGATAATGCTTCGATAATGATGTAGCAATACAAGATTAAAAGATTTTGCTTGAATAAGCGATGATCATGCAAAATTATTTCACGTACGTTGTTGTGCACATATTTTAAATTTGATTGTAAAAGATGGATTAAAACAAGTTGATAGCACATTAGAAAAAATTAGAGACATTGCATATAATATTAATTGTTCCCAAGAAAAACATGAATTATTTTTTTTTTTTTGTTGCAAAATTGCAAATATGAAAAGAAAAAATATAAGTTTAGACATACCAACTATATGGAATTCTACTTATAAGCTTTTACAAAATATAAAAAATAGTACAATTATACGAAATGCAATTATCTAATAATAATATTGATGTAGATATTTGATGTATTAAATGATTATGATTGTACATTGCGGACCTTATTCTGAGATCTTTTTTGAAATTTTTGATCTTGTGAATATTTTTTTTTGTAGTGTGTATTATCGACTTCACATCGATTCGTTATCACGAATAACTAGTATTTATATGGTACTTCAAAATTATTCAAGTTATGAAATTTTTAATGATACAATTTTTGCAATGATAGAAAAAATTAAAAAATATTGGGGAGAAATACCTTTAATATATTATATTGGTTTAATTGTAGACCCTAGATTAAAATTTGATGCTTTAGATGAATGGTTGCAAGTTATTTACAATGAAGATCAAATAAAAATTGAAGAAATTAAAAATGAAGTAAATTCGTTATTATATATTTTATATAATATTTATAAAGAAAAATATAGTAATAATAATGGTTGATAAAATAAATCATCAGCGACATTTCCGCATCTTTTTATAAAGCCACTTTAGAAATGTTAGTAGAAAAAGGCAACAACTAGTTCTCCCGAATAATACAATGAATGTAGATAGATATCTCGGTGTAGAAACAATTACAGTTGAAGATAATGAAGATTTTGATATTTTAGAATGGTGGAAAAAACAAAAAATTAAATACCGGTGTTATACATTATTGCGCGTGATGTGATGCTTGGGTGCTGTGAGTATAGTCGCATCGGAGTTTGCTTTTAGTGCGGGTGGAAGAGTGGTTAGCGAGATGTAATTTGTCACCTCAGTGATCGACGGTAGTATGTTTAAAGATTGGAGTTTAAGCGGACAAGAGATTGTATGATCATGTTCGAGAAGGTGAACTAGTAGGCGTCTGAAGGCTTAAAATATCGAGCGTGAATGGATCAAAGATAGTTCCGTCGCGAGAAAATAATGATTAAAATATTTTATCGAATGTATGTTGTATTTTTATTTTCTTATGGTTGAAAAGTACAAATGATTGTGAATAAGTGGTGCCGACTGGTTAGGATGTCTTTATTTTGTAGTGATAAAGCACCGCATACATTTCATCTTAATTATATTTGATTAATAAAATTTTAAATGATGTATTTTTTATTTTGAATTGTTTTTTAAACTTACTTTTTGTTAACTTTTGAATACATTCAAATGAAAGCTACGTGGAGGTTGGGAGCTTTTAGGGCTTTTAAGTGGGCTTTTAGGAGTATACAGGCGGGCTGTCGCGGGCTGGGTGGGCTTGACGGGCTTGGGTGGGCTGCAGGCGGCCTGCAGGCGGGCTTACAGGCGGGCCTACGGCGGCTACAGGCGGGAACTTGAATGGTCAAGCGTAGTTAAGTGTCTGTTAAGTGGCCAGTATGTGCAAATAGCTCCATGACCGTAGCCCGCCTGCTTGGGCTTGGGCCTCTCGAGAACTCGGCCGAGTGAAACCGATCGGTAGGCCGGCTCAAAGTGAGCCTCGAACTGGGCCTTTGAACCTACGTACATTGGTGAGCTAAGTTGAATAATGTATAAATAAAGTAACGCGTTTTACCTAAATATGAGCTCTTTATTAGGTTTCCAACCATCGGTAAATGCATCCTTTGGAAGCTCCACCTCGACTAGAGCAAGTTTCCAGTTCCACCCTGCAGGTGTATGCCCTTCCATGGAATTCACTACTAGCCATTATGCATCCCCTTGAATCCTGCACACTCAAGCCAGAAAGAAATTGAAATAATTTCAGGAATCTAGTTGCTATCTGCCCAAAATTTTACTCATCTCCTTGTATAAAAATGTTGACAAGATGTCTCATCATCTCTAAAAATGATTCCAAAATGTTTGACATACTCATACTCCATTGTCATTAGCAGGGTTATGAGTTGTGTTTCAAACAGAAATATAACTAACAGCTATATTGCTTGTTTCACTACTATAAATTCCTCAGATTATTCTTAATCTACCCAAAAAAATGATACTTTGTAAATAGGTTTCCATATGTGCATATCTCACTCATATCTTCATTGATTTTCTCTGTGAAAGAAAAAAAAAATGGATAATTTCCGCAAAGAAAACGTGGTACCGTATGCTAAGATTTGCAGATTACATATGTGTCTTAACACCTAGACGCAGTGTTATATCCAAGTCCAGAAAAGGTTATCATTTTTGTCTCTGTTCACATGACAAAATATCAGAAAACTAATAACAGAGGAAAATAGAATTCAAAACCAGTTGCCAAATTCAAGTCAAGGTGGAAAATCTGCTTCTTCTTCGTATTTTTGTTCATATTCTGGTCAAATTAAGAAAAAACATATAATTATTGTTATTATTTTATTTGTCAAGCCTTACTAGATTTCAATGTTTTAGCAGTAGCCTTCAATTCTGTAGGTTAAATCCTAATTTCAGTTATATTTTGAATGAAAAAGTTAAAAATTTTAGGTTTGGACTTCTATATACTCATACTTCAGAGAGAATGGATGAAGACGGAAAAGGAATTAGCCTGCAGTCCCCCATGAAACACACTCAACATGTGATGCTCCAACAATACAGAGGAGGTTCAAACATTGATCAAAAGTTATACCAGAAAAAATAAATAAATAAATAAATAAACCCATCACCACCAAACATCAGACTCTTAAAATTTGAGTCTTGAATCAACGAAAACTAATTTCAGCATTTGGGCTGTTGAAACAAACTTGAAAATTCAACATGCAAATAAACCAAAAAAACAAAGAATACCCAGAAATAAACACTGAAATTAATAGATGTTTTAAGAATAAGTGGGTGAGAGAGACAAAAGCTGACGAAATTAATTCAATTAATTAAAACCCATGAAAAAAAAGGAGGAAGGGAAGAAATGGGTCTGTGAGAGAATTACCAGTAAGTGAGATGGACGCTTGAGAAACAGAAATCCCACGACATGATTTTATGGGATAGATGAAGATTGAAGAGATTTTTGCCGTGGGCGGCTCTTCAGATGATGACACTCTATCCATTTTCTCCCCTGATTCTCTCTCTCTCTCTCTCTCTCTCTCTCAAATGGATTGAGATATGTTTCTAAGATTCTCAGAGTGATATTTCTTTTATACTCAAAAATTGGATCATTGTCCCAAAATAATAATTTTATAATAATAATAAATGTTTCAAAATAATCATCAATGCGTATTTGGGTGATTATTGTTTTAAATTTTTAAATATAGCTAAAACTATATTTGATGACTATAGTTTTACACTTAAAAATTAAAATCCTGGTTGAAGATTACGGTTTTTAAAAAAAATTAAAATAATGGAAGTGTGGATTTAGTGACATGGTTTTGAAAAAATTTAAATTAATTAAAACCGTAGTCACAATCCACACAATTTTAATTTTAAGTTAAAATTGTAATCTCAATCATGATTTTAATTTTAAATCTAAATCATAATGTGAAAATACGATTTTAATTTTAAAAGCGCAAAACTATAGTCGTAACTACCTTGCAATTTTAAGGCAAAAGCATGTCATACGATTATGATTTTAACTATTTTTAAAAATTAAAAAGCGTAATCACTAACTATGGTTTGGATAATATGACAAAAGTACACTAATTTGGACATTATTTTGAAATATGCATTACTTTGATTTTTATTTTTTTATTTTAAAAAACATTATTTTGGTACGAAGCTCCAAAAATTTGTCCATACCCAAGATGCTGGGCTTCAGCTTGCCATATCTTTATTTTTCAAGGAAAATAAAATCAATCATTTAAAAAGATAAAATGATACCTGTAAAAAGATTTTGTTCCTTCAGTGGATTTTTAAGTAAAACAATTAAAATGTTTTTGTTTAGTAAATAATTTATTTTTACACTGTAAATGGTTTGAACCAGCTAAAGAGAAGTAACAAGGTTTTTTTTTTAAAGTTAATGTGAAATTTTTTAAAAATAATTCAAAATTGTTAAAGAGATAGAATAAATTTGAAAATATATGGAATTTAATAAAATGTTAATATAAACAAATAAAATCGTTTATTTAGCATGTTTATTTCTTCACAAGCATTTTTAATTACGTAATATATTTCTATTGATAAATTTTCAAAATAAACATATTTAAAAAATGCATTGGTAAATTTATATGATAAAGGTAAAGGTATTAATTTTTGGAGGACCGATGAACTGGCCGCTATCGATGCACGATGGTTCCTCAGGATCGATCGAAGAGTCTAATTGAAGATGGTCGATGGGTAGAAGAGCATAGAGGCAAGTCTTAGCGAAAGCGACATGTGGAATTGATGTAGGATTGTATCACGTTCGCCACCTTTTTGAAGTCCGGGACATCGCGAGGCGGCGTTCCTCTGGGTGGCTTCAGCGCTCTTGATAGCGTTAAACCCGGACCCGTGGCCCCAGGCGTGGTGAAGCCTCTTAGGTAACGCTGCAGGTAGCGTCTCATTCTGTCTAGTCTTTCTGATAAGCATCGATGATAAGGTCACCGACCTAATCGAACCAGCTCAAAGATTAGCCTAATAAAGTGGGAGAATGCTTTCGAGTTTAGAAATCTGCATTTCAATCTTTCTTTATTATGGGCGATATGAATTGTATCATTCAATGCACGAGAATCCGGACATGCAATTGGCATTCCTTTCTAGGTAGGCTATTATTTCTAGATAGCATTCATTTCCGGACCGCGTTTGGGCATCGGGTAACCTCTCCGCTCTGTCTGTATACCATAAAGCGTTAATGATAGGGCGCCCAAGCACTGATGCTTTGCTTCAAAAAAACCAGGCTAATAGGTAGGAAGCACTCTGGCTTAAATCTTGGCTCATGTTTCTTATGTGAAAGCCAGAGGTGGGATCGTCTCAATACATACTCTTAAAGACATAGATCACGATAAAATAATAAGAGAAATCTGGGTAAGGAAGCAAAGCCCAGAAAAATGTTTATCGCGTTCTACTTCTGAAGCAATTATGATTCCACATTTGGGGCCTAGTGCTTTCAATTTTGGCATCCATGCATTTGGCCATGTTTTTGTGTACAATTCAAAACTCCACGTGACTAGTAGGTGATAAAGACACAACATGAATGAAATTACCGATTTGTAGTAAAAAAACATTCTTTTTATAAAAGTAAAAAGAAAAAAAAAATGGTGTTTTATCATGGATATATATAATCATATACACAGTGCTATTCTAAAAAATCTTATAAGTAATTTTAAAATAACGCAAATTTCATATTTTTAAAAGTATATCCTAAAAATATCTTGTAAACCAAAGATCTTTTCTTTTATAATCATTCTCAAAGGGATTATTTATTTTCATGAAAATACTATTAAGTAATTCTCTTGAGAAAATCTATTTGAATTTCTTATAATCTCTTTGGATTTTTTATACATTAAAAAGAAAATCTCTTTAGATTTTTCATAATCTCTTTGGCTTCTTTATACCCTCGTGTTTATTTTTTACTTATAATATAACTTTTATTCTAAATAATGTTTTGTAGGATTAAGTATATAATTGTTTGTCTTGCTGTGTGGTATAACTTATTTCGATGTTTTAAAGACCAGGCTGCCAGGGAGAAGTCAGGGTTAATCTGATGAAGATAATTTATTATATTGTAACTAAAGCGATAAAAAAAAGTATTCAATTGATTCTTTTTTATAAAATAAAATAAAATCAATCTTTCAATTTTTATCAAAATTTTGAGAAAAATAGTTTTACACACACACACACACACACACAAATGTTTAAAAATACTTATACTTTTATTTAATTAGCATGAAATGGATCATGAGAGTTTCAATTGAATCTAAAGTATATGATTTTCTCATATTTGAATATCTAGTTTTTTCCTAATATAAAAAAAATATTATAAAAACATTTAGAAAAAGCTAAAAATCCAAGTATTTTAATTTTTTCTATTTAAACCAAAAATTAAAAAAATTTATCAATAAGTCATGAAAAAAGTTAATAAAAAATAAATATGTTTTTAAAAAACAAAGTCCACCTTAACCACCAGTTTAATAACAATAAAGGGACAAGAAATAAATTTAAAGGTTTTTCAAAGTACTTTTCAACAAAGCGATTGTTTTGCCTTTTTTATTTCCCCCAAATAAGTAATAACCAATCTTTTTCAAAAACCTTTCTTCCATCATATCCCAAACACTTTTAACTTCAAAGATAGAAATAAGAGCTAGTCCCAATTCGGCTCTTAAGTCTTAATAGAGAGTCTTCATGAGAATAGAATACCACATTGTATTACAAAATTAATAAATGTCAAAAAAAAAAGTTAAAGAGAAAATGAAGTATTGTTTAATTCTTGTTTTTAAACTATTTGATGCCTAAAGAATGCTTATAACAACAAAAACATTAACACATTTAATTTAGCTTTTTATCGCTCAAAAACACAAAAAAAAACTAAATCAAAAGAACAAGAACAATTTTCAGATAACACCAAAATAATATTTTTCGCTTTCAAAACTATTTGAAACTCAGAATGAAACACAGATTAAAAAAAGTTTTAAATTGTTTTAAAACTGAAGTTAAAGAGATGTCAAAAAAAAAGTTAAAGATGAAAAAGAAGTGGCTTATTCGATTTATATTAAACTATTTTAAATCACAAACCAAGAAAACCTGAAAACACTTTTGCTTCTAGCTGGGTTATTCAAAAAACACAAAACACTAAATCAAGAAAACAATAATAATTTTCAAAGAACATCAAAATTTTAAAAAATTATTCTCAAAACAATTTTAAAAAATATGAACTCAACCGACCAAGGCCATTGAAGATATTCTTGCCCCCATGGCTCTTGAGGCCTCACATTATGTTAAGATTTAAGCCCAATATTTAATTATTTATTTTTGTCTTTCATACTTCTCAGAGTGAGTGAGTGAGTGAGGTGGGAGCGTGGGTGGGGAGATCCCATTTATTGAGCTTCATAAACTACCTCTCCAACTGTAATAACTACCAATGTCCTATAACTGTCACCATCTCCTCTCTCCTCTTCTTTCTTCACACTCTCCTCCTCCCACTTCCAGAACCCCGCCAAAACCCACATCCCAACCGCCCTCATGGGTGGACGCCCTCCGCTCCAGAACGCGATCAAACCATTTCCGCGAAGCCATTTCCACTTACATCGAAATGACCGTGTCAGGAATTCGACCCGACCACTTCGCCTTCCCGGCGGCTCTGAAGGCGGCGGCGGGCCTCCGGGGCTTGGACACCGGGGAGCAGACTCACGCGGCTGCTGTGAAATTTAGGTACGGATCGTCTTCTGTGACTGTGGCGAATACGCTAGTTAATATGAACGGGAAGTGCGGTCGTATCGGGGATGCGTGCAAGGTGT
Organism: Tetrastigma voinierianum; assembly: GCA_016808115.1. Taxonomy (NCBI): domain Eukaryota; kingdom Viridiplantae; phylum Streptophyta; class Magnoliopsida; order Vitales; family Vitaceae; genus Tetrastigma; species Tetrastigma voinierianum. The sequence goes on along the minus strand of JAEQBH010000137.1, from coordinate 3,106,014 downwards.
TCGATAGAATTACTGAGAGAGACCAAGTGTCGTGGAACTCTTATATCGCCGCGTTTTGTCGGTTTGAGATGTGGGAGCAGGTTGGAGGCGTTCAGACGATGCAAATGGAGGATGTGGAGCCGCCAAGTTCATTTACTCTGGTGAGCGTAGCGCTTGCCTGCTCGAATTAGGGGTAATTCATGGTTTTCGGCTCGGGAAACAGCTTCATGGGTATAGTTTGAGAATGGGTGATCAGAAAACGTTTACGAATAATGCATTGATGGCAATGTATGCGAAACTGGGAAGAATTGATGAGTCGAGAGCTGTGTTTGAATCGTCTGTGGACCGCGATATCGTCTCGTGGAACACCATGATCAGCTTGTTCTCGAAGAGTGATCGGTTCTCTGAGGCATTGGATTTCTTCCGTTTTATGGTTCTTGAAGGGGTTGAGCTTGATAGCGTCACAATCGCTAGTGTTATTATTCCTGCTTATCTCTACTTGAGAAAGGATTTTTGGAAAGGAAATTCATGCCTATGTCTTGAGAAACAATGGTTTGATTGAGAATTCTTTTGTGGGCAGCGCCCTTGTTGACATGTACTGCAACTGCCACGGCGTTGAGAGTGGCTGGATAGTTTTTGACCGTAACTGATCAGGCCAGCGAATCGAGCTCTGGAATGCCATGATTTCGGGTTATACGCAAAATGGGTTTGTTGAAAAGGCCTTGATTCTCTTCATTGAGATGATAGAGGTAGCCGGGAAGCCTCCCCAACTCTCACTTTTTCACAATGGCAAGTGTTATGCCGACAAAGTGTGGTGAAGCATTCTTCAGCAAGGAAAGCATTCATGGATACATGGTAAGATCCCGTCAGGAGAACAGTATGTCCAATGCGCTAATGGACATGTACTAAGGATGAGGAAGAATGATATTTCAGAACATATTCGACAACCTGGAGGATATGATAAGATGCCTGGAACACCATGATCACAGGTTATGTTCTCTCTGGCCGCCATAGCAATGCGCTTGTTCTGTTACATGAGATGCAGAGGGTGGAGGAAAAAAAGAAACGATGACAATGAAGACAAAAATGGAGGTTTCTATAAACCAAATTCCATCACATTCATGTCAGTTCTTCCTGGTTGTGCAGCCCAGGCAGCACTAGCAAAGGGGAAAGAGATTCATGCCTATGCCATTAGAAACTCACCGCATCGACTTTAATGTCACAAGCAGTTTATTGGCTTGATATGTACTTTTGAAATCCTACGCTTCAACCTATCTAGAAAGGTGCACCACTAAATGCCCAATGTAAATGCATCATGGAATTCGCCCTCATCATGGCTATATGGAATGCAATTTTAAAACGGGAAGAAGCTTTAGAACTATTCAAAAATATGGAAGCAGAGCCTAATGAAGTTACATTTATTGCTCTATTTATGAGATGCGCCATTCCGGCCGAGCAACAGAAGCGCCCAACTCGTTTCTACGTAATGAAAATGATCATGGAATCGAACCAACACGATCACTACGCTGTGTCAGACTTTTACTCGTCAAGCAGTTGGACTCGGATGAAGCTTTGGTGAACTTGTTAAACAATGTCCGCCAAGCTTGACAAAGCTTTCAGATGGAGTATTTGTTTGGCACCCGTCAATTCACCGACCGACCAAAGGTACCAACAATTTGTTTCGTTTAAAACCAAATGGTGTTTACTACATTCTAATCTCGACTACTCTTCATTGGCTCAAACAAGGCCACCGGTTTGAAGAATATGAGGTATGGGAGCGAAGAAAGAACTGTGTTGCATTGATCGAAAGCTTAGGGAGATGAAGTATTACAAGTTCATTGCTTCGGACGGGCTCACCGCAAACCGAAAGCAAAATTTTTATTCTTTCCTCGGAGACATTATCGATAAGATGAGAAATAAGGGTACGCACCGATACATCTAGTGTTCTTCATGATGTCAGACGGGAAGATGGTATGGAATCTTACTATGCAAGATAATAAAGATTGGGCTATAGCATTTGGTACTAACACCGCCCGGAACTACCATTCGAAAGTGGCGAAGAAATCTTAGCCTGTACACCGCTATGTCGCTACAAAGTATATCTCAAAAATCATGGAGAGGGAGATAATTGTTATGGATGCTATGAGGTTCCATCATTTCAAGAAGGGAACTTGTTCTTGTGGGGATTATTGGTGAGTAGTGGTTTAAAAACTGGATCAAATCAGCCGGTCCGATCAGTCGGACTATCGACCAATGACCTTTTCGGTCCCGATTTAATCCAATTTTACCGCGGTTCGATCATCGGTTCGGCCCCTAAACTGTGAATCAGTAACTTTTCCGGTTCAATCACCGATCCGATTTTTAAAACATTGTTGGTGCTCATGTCTTATTCTTTTTAAGTCCAAATACCTAGTAAAACTGTATGGTGAGGAAGCATTCAAACCCGCCATGTCCGATTCTTCAAGTCCAAATACCTAATAAATCAGATAATTCCATGTATTGATGAGCTTAAAAGTCATCTATTTTAGTCCATTTTTCCGTTGATTTTAATGTAAAAAAAGAATACTAAGATGCAGTAGATATGAAGAAATCCCACCAAATTTGTTATTTGGTGTGAAGAAAAGAAAGAAGAAAAATGCAAGTGAAAAATGGCAAGAATCGGGCGAGTAAAATGCAAAATAGGCAAACAGCAAAATGAAAGAATCGCTAATCTTGGCTGCGCTAAGCCATACGCCCGGGCCACGAAGTCATCACATCGTGAAATTGAAGGAAATTAATGCAGGTCGCGACATGGATGATAAGATATCGAGGTCGTAAACATGAGATCGCCATGAGAAATTCGTAAAGAAGCGAGCCGAGGTCGGCCATGAGATCGGTCGTGACATCAGAACCACGCTCAAAGTCAGCAGAAGTCATGAAGTGAAGTCGACAAGATATTGGGATGTCGCCGACACGAACGAACACCGAGACTCGCGAGGCCGGCGATGTCACACAAGGGATCGATGTCGCCGACAAAGAAGAGCAATCAAAGGAAAGATACAAGTGGCTTACAAGATTGAAGTACGCAAAGAATCGCTGATGTCATCGACAAATATATCGGGATGTCGCGACATCATGAGAAACCGCCACGAAACCCCAGATCCTTTGCAATGATGTCACTACAAGAAATACGCCGCGGCATCCGCACAAGTCAACGTCGCAGAAGACATTTAGCCAGGGTCGCAATGAGATCGAGGTCATGATACGAGGAGAGACCAATTGAAATCAAAGTGCGCTGATCAGATTGCCGCGACAAGAGATCGCTGCCGCGATAATTGGGCAGCAACCATTGAAAGCTCCAGAGAACGAAGTCGAGGTCGCGACATGAGATCGATGTCGCGACATCATCGTGAAACCGCATGAAAGTCGAAAAGAAATGAACCGGCCGTCACGGCGACGTGAGGTCGCGACATCGTAAGATTCCGCCACGCGTTCTCGAACACTTTATTTACTGGACATCACGAATGTGAGGCGTAAGTCACTAAGCACCAAAAGCCATCAAGGAAGACTGAGAACCCTGAGTAGCCGATGCTGTCGCGACATGAGATCAAGTCGCGACACACGAGACCTCCGCCCGTTGAAGATTGAAGCTCCATAAAAGTGATGTCGCTGACAAGATATCGGCGTCGACATTAGGAACAACTGTGATCAAATTCACAGAGTTTTAAAGCAGATGTCAGCGACAAGAGACCGAGATCGCGACATCAGAAGAATCAGTTGAAAGATGCATTTCATTTAGTCGATGTCACGACAGAGAAGGCACGTCGCCGATATCAGAGCAAATATGTGAAAACGCACAAGTAAGCCGATGTCATGACAAGATAATGACGTCGCGACATCATTAATGATCGCCCAAGACTCCGCATAGACAAGAAGCCGAGGTCGCGACATGAGATCGAGGTCGCGACATGATAATGCCGCGACAAGGAATCGAGGTCGCGATCAATCCGCAATACGTCAACCAATAATCCACAAAGACGTATCGGCTCAGTACCAATTGAAAACCCCATAAATACAATGTACTATCCGTAAGAGGAGAATGGGGCCATGGCTGCAGACGAGTAACCGGATAGTCAAGGCTCATTTTCTTTATTTTTAGTTTTCTTTTCTTTTCCTTTTCTTTTATTTTCTTCAATATGGATAGATTAGATTAGATTTTATCGCTCTAGTTTTCTTTATTGAATCGATGTTATCGCTTTTGAGCCAAAGCCGAATGCAGACCAATTCTTTTCAAATTACCACCGAATGTTGAAGTTCAGCAAATTTAGAATTCGCTTATCCAGCCAAACGCAGCTATTCTTATGATCGAGGAATGTCGTAGTGTGTACCCAAGAATCGAGGAACCCAGCCATTAAGAGAATGCTATTGTCGAATTATCTTTCCTTTTGTATTTCAAAGAAATTAATTTCGCTTTATGAATTTACTTTCTGCTATGGTTTAAAGTTTTTGATTCCACACGCTTATACCCAGATAAGAAGTGTTTCATTGCTCGATTTCAAGGAGGTCCTCTGAAAGGGACATGTAGATGACAATCCCGGAGTTATGAATATTTCTTGAAGGTATATTAACCGCTATTGTATATCTAACGAAATATGAAGCTATATTTCCGATAAATCCTCTTCACTTGAAATCAAGAACGAAAGTTGAATGAGCTTATCAATTTTAAACAAGCAGAGTTCACCTCAATTCGAATATGTAGCCAATCCTTGCAGCAATGGCATCTAATCACGAGAAATGCATCTATTTTAATTTTGGAGGAAGAGTAACCTAGAAGTCATATATCCTTGCTTGACCGATAACTGGGAGCTAAGGTGTAATAAATTCATAAAATGGGTATGAAGCATTGCAAAAGAAAAATACCTGCACTAGGAAGTCCCTATAAAAGTAGTTATCTAATTCCCGTACCGAGAATCGTGTCAAAATTAGATACGAAAATGTGAAGTGTGGAGAGATCCAAATTAACTATTAACGCCGACGCATTTTTGAAATCTGGAAGTTCACAAAATTTACAAGCCGACAACAGATCATATCACAATTGCATTGATCTTAATGCCGTTTCTAAACGATAATTATTCAATATCTATTCGCTTTCCTAACTATTAATTATTCTTTATTCTTTATATTCAAGTTTATTGCTCATTTCGCTATTTCCTTTGTTCGTTTAATTTTCCAAAGACTCCACGCCTGATCTTATTATCACGAAGGTCCAAATAGTATGGAAATTGAGTAGTCGTGGTAGTTGGATTTAAAATTTCGAGATCTCTCAGGATCGATATCCTGACTTAAATCCATTTTATTACTTGTCGGACTGTGCACTGGCATAATATCGATCAAGACCAAACTTTTGAAAAGGATTTACCTTTAGGAGATTTTTTCGTTTATATAGTATAATGTCAATGTTTATGGCAAGATTGCCCGAGTAGATAATAGTCTTTGGTAATTTTGTTATAAACTCGGTGCAAATGTCATTCGTCTCACGCAATGTTTATCGGGCATCATTGCCGTGGATTAGTCAATAGTCCTCGTAATAACGTCAGAATTTGTATGTGTTCTTCGTCTATTAACAAGTTTTACGGCGCCGTCGTCTCGACGAAAGAATTTAATAAATCAATATTTAGATGAAAGAAGGAAATACTAATTTGGACATTTAAAGAAAAAAAAGAACAAAAATAGATTTTCAAGCAAAGGATCAATTCGCCACCAACCTTAACGAAACACATTGAATATATTTGACGGTTTGACTAATCCTATTAACGGGAGTGTGTTTTGTTTGTAAAAACTTTGATGCATAGAAATTAACATCGAACTGACCTGCCTGACACGGAAATAGAAAGGACGCCGTGCTCGAGAGCACTACACAAGCGTAAAACTCAACAATGGCAGAAAGGCAGATCAAAGTTGAAATACATATAGAAGAAGCAAGGCCACCAAATACCGACATAATGGAGGATTGAGACCACTTATACAGAAGAATATCAAGAATCGTGACACTAGCTGGATAATAATTTTGAACTGGTCAAGATTGATTACAATGGTCTGGAACAAAGACGCTTTTATCAACATCCGCAATCGAAGATCCAAACAGCACTGGAAGATTCCTCAGATGGCTAATACCGTTGTCGAATGCTGGGTGAGACCGTGTCATAAAACTCGCATCTATTCCCATTCTCTCTAAGAGATACACAAAGAATTACATGGTACGAATCTTTACCATATGGTTCTATTGATACTGGGAGGAATTAGTAGAGGCCTACTTAGGTAGGATTCTTTCCCCACCCTCACCACACATAAAGAAGGAGGGAAATCATCAGGTTCCAAAGCAGGGGAAGATGAAAGCTCAGACAGAATAAAGATTCAAACGTCATAAGAAGATGTCCAATGCATGGGATGGGGACCGAAAACTCGTATGGACATTGTATATCATGCTTTGAATGATATATCGTAAAGGGATCATCGGCGTTTGGCGCCAGGGAGCATTCAAACGAAAAGTGTCAAGAAAAGAGCTGATTGAAGACTGCTAATGTAACATGAAAACTCCTTCTCGAAAGCCAAGAGGAACGAAGAAAGGAAAGGGATCATGGAGTCGAAAGCAAGATGACAGCCATGGAAGCTAAGTTATGCCATTATGCAATGTGTTGGACAAGCAAGAAAGAAAAGACACACACTGCCATGCAACAGGAGCAATTGAAAGGAGTTATCGGGCGGAAGTACGAGAGGTAACTGAAGAACTTTATGATGTCAAGAGTGTTAATTATTTTCCAGAGCCAAGAGCTTACCATTTCAAAACTCCAATCCTAACCTTCCAAAGACATTATTATCACTCCAAAGACTCGTGAACCATGAGAACTTCTCAGATGGGGCGTGAGGGGCTTCTCAAGGCCCAAGGCAGGATTAACTCCCACACAGACAAGAACCACCAAGGTTCCAAGAGCAGCTAAAGAAGACTTTAAATGATCACAGGAATGAATACTGTGGTCGCAGAGGAGGCCCAAATCTTTGAAGAACAGACAAGGCATTCATGGATAATAAAGGTTTCGTCAACCTCCATGAGCAAAGCTCACAAAGTTGGAAGCAACTACTACCAATTTCAAATTTTCGTAACACCACCACGTGTTCAAGAACCGAGGACACAAGTAGGGTACTGCCTAACTCCTCATAAAGCCAGAGGAAAGATGCCTTCAAGTGACACAAGGAAGAACCCAAAAAGACCATGGTCAGGCAAACTAGGAGCGCAAGGAGCTAAGAGATGGAAAGAGAAAGATGACAAGAACAAAGACGTAGAAAGACTGTGAAAGGGAAGAGGAACTGAGAATGAAAGAAAGAATGTGAGGAAGAACACTCAGTGGATCAAAGTCAGCCCATTTCCACAAAGACTCCGCAGAAGTCAAGAATGGAAGAGCGTCATATGTTCTGAAAAACCTTCTGTGGCCGAGATCGCATGCCTTTTATCGAAGTGGTGACTCAGGATGCCACTTATGCAAAATTTCAAGGACATACTCGAGCAAGAAAAGAAAATAGTAGAAGAAGGAATAGTGAATCTTTAACGCCACTTAGAAAAGAATCGTAAAAGAACTACCAAGAAAGATGAAGGGACCTGTGGAGTTTCCACAATTCCCAGCTTGTCGGGAGGAATTGAATCTGCGGCTTCCTGATTTCACCTGCAGAGCCAGTATCAATTTGATGCCTCTTCGTTGCCAAGAAACTAAGTTTGGGGAGCTACCTTGCCAACCGCTACTCTTCAAATTTACAGCATGATCGACTATGAAAACCTACGGTCATTGAAGATGTACTGTCACTCATTGGGAAGTTTGTTTTCCCAAGAGGACTTCATCATTCCTGACACGAAGAAGATTCACAAGTACCCCGCTATCAGAAGACCATTCCTAGCTACCGGAGCTGCCCCCGATTGATATGCAAAAGGGAGTTCTTATTCGAGGGTCGAGAAGAAGTTTCGCTACATTCAATTTGATCAAAAGTATACAAAATATGACAGAGACAAGAAAGTTGCAATGTAGCTGATTTGTCTATACCTAACTCGATATTAACCATGATCAACACTCAGCCTATCAATGAAAAGAAATGCAATCCCAAGATATCAAGATGTCTATTCGAATTTCCATACTAGCTTAATTATAGAAACTGTGTTGAGCTTGAAGCAAAACAGAAACGAAAATGGGGAAAAAGAAAGCGGAGAAGAAGAGATTCATCAAGAAACCAAGCAAGGGGTATAATAGTTTTGAAAGAGTTGGCGTCATTTAAAGTATGCTTACTTAGAATTACCTAAAGAAAAACTGTTGATCGTTTAAATTCAGATCATGAGGCCGAAGAACAAAGATTGCTGAAAATATTAAGGAAGCATAAGGAATCGCGAAGCTTGGTCTATATCAAGAACTCGAAGGGTATCACCCATCAACTTCTGTAATGCATAAGATTCTCGTTTAGAAGAGACTTCAAACCATCCAGAGAACACCAGAGGAGATCGAATCCAAGTGATGAAGGAAGTAGTCGAAGGAGGTACTAAATTGTTAAATGTCAGGTTTTATCTATGCTATCTCGTATAGTCTCGTGAGCCCACCATGTGGTTCCAAGAAAGTGGGGTTTACTGCGGATCGTAAATGAAAAACGAATTGATTCCAACAACAAGAACAAAGTGTTGGACAGATGGAGTGGCATATTGATTACGTAGTTGAATACAAGAACTGTAAAAGATCATTTCCTTTGCCTTCATCAATGCATGTTGACAGTTAGCGTGATTAATCTCACTTGCTTTTCCGGATGGATATTCGTGGATACAATCGATTGCTATTGCACCCGAGGATCAAGAGAAGACCACACATTCACATGCCCTTATGGTACCTTTCGCTTCGTAAGGATGCCTTTGGGTTATGTAATGCTCGTAAATACATTCCGTAGGTGTATGATGTCCATATTCTCGTATTTGCTGAAGTTAAGGATGGAAATTTCATGGATGACTTCACCTGCGGTATGGATCCAAATTTTGATCAATGTTTAACAATCCGAAACAAGACTTCAAAGATGCCAAGACAAACAAATAAAGACTCGAATTAGGAAAATGCCATTTTGTTATGGATAAGGAATTGTTCCTGGGCATAAAATTTCGCCAGACTAGAAGTCGATCAATCCAGTATTCATTATCAAAACTCTCGCACCACAAGAAAAGCGAGTAAGAAGCTGGGCTCGGATTTTACAGAGATTTATCAAAGATTTTTCAAAAATAGCCGCACCACTATGCAGACATCGAAAAAAAGATACAAGGTTCAATTTCTTGATGACTCGCAAGAATGCTTTGACGAAATCAATTAAATCGCACAGCACCTATAATGGTCGCACTGCATCGGACTGCGGATTTGAAATAATGTGTGACGCCGCTGATTTTGCTATGGGAGCTGTGTCAGCGTTAAAAAGAGAAAGTATTCGCACATATACTATGCTAGTAAGACCTTCAATGAAGCAATGCGGAGAACTACTCAACAACTCGAAAAGGAGATGCTAGCCATAGTATTTAAGTTGCGGGAAAATTTAGTAAATACATTTCCTGGGGATCCCATGTGGTAATTCACACCGATCATGCAAGAATCAAATACTTGATGTCAAAAGGAAGCAAGCTAAGATTGATAAGTGTGGGTATGCCGCTGGTTGCAAGAGTTTGACCGGAAATCAAGGATAAAAGGGATGTGACAATGATAAAATGCACCACTGTCAAGAGTAGAAAGAAGCAAGTGATGAAGAAGAAAATGTTCAAGCACGTAGAACTTCCCAGATGAGTACTGTTTAAAGTTTCCTTCCAACTTCATGGTATGCCGATATTGTGAATTATCCGGCTTGTGAGTAATGCCTTCGAATTCAGCTACCAACAAGAAGAGGAAACTCTTAATCGACGCCAGATATTATATTCGGGATGACCCACTATTATTCAAGCGAGGTGTCGATATGATAATAAGAAGATGTGGTGCCGAAGGTGAACAAGGCAACATTTTAAATGAATGCCATGCATCACCATATGGGGGACATTTTTCTCGGGAGAAAGAACAAATTACAAGATACTCAAATCGTGGTTTTATCGCCCACTATCTTCAGAGACGCGTAGTGGGTGAAATTGTGTGATCGATGCCAAAGGATTGGAAATATCAGCAAAGAGGGAATGAAATGCCCTAAAAAGGTATTATGGTGATACAAATTTTTGATGTTTGGGGAATAGATTTGATGGGGTTTTCTCACTCATCACTGAAACCTATAAGACATCGCTGGGCAGTGAGATTACGTCTAAACCCGTGAAGCAAAGTGGGTTTGTCCGAGGAATATTGCTAATACAGTTGTGAGTTTCTTGCAAAGGAATATTTTGAGCAGGTTTGGAACCCCCAGAACCATCATTAGTGATGGGGGAACCCATTTTGCAAACAAAATATTTGCAAAACTCATGAGCAGTGTATGGATCAAGCATAATGAGTTTAGCCTATCATCCCCTGCATTCAATGGATGCGTAAATTTCCAAACAGGGAGTTCAAAAGAATACTTGAAAGATCGTGAGCTCAAGCAGAAGGATTGGTCTTCCAAACTTGATGATGCACTTCTGGGGCTTACAGATCAAGATAATAAGACCCTATCGAATGTCCCCTATTACGTAGTTGTTGCAAACCATGTCATCTACTCCTTGAATTAGAATACAAGGCAATGTGGGCCATTAAGAAGTTAACCGATTTTAAGGCCGTAAGGGAAGAAAGATTGTCTAACCGTCGAATTGGAAGAACTGAGAAATGAAGCCTATGATAATGCTAGAATATACAAAGACAAGACAAAGAAATGGCATGATCAGAGAATCTTGAGAAAAGAGTTCAGAACAGGGGAACAGGTTCTGCTTTTTAATTCTAGACTGAAGTTGTTTCCAGGGAAATTAAAATCCAATTGGAGTGGGCCATACACAAATGTGTCGGCATTACATTCGAGCAAAGGACACTGAGATCGCATCGGCGAAGAATTCAAGGTCAATGGACAAAGGTTAAAGCATTATCTCAACAGTAAAGAGGAAATTGAAGAACTCCAACTGGTTCGAGGAAAGAGTTAAAGGCCACAACAGCAAGCCCACCTAAGGACCCAAAAACTGAAGCAACTAATGGGAAGCAAACCCATGAGGATTTAAATTGATTTTAAATTTGAATTATTTTCTTTTAGTCAATGGACACTAGGCTTCCATTTGCTTTTAGAAGGATAGATTTCTAATTTTTAGAAATCGATTGTAGTTTAATTAGAATTCTTCTCAATATCGCAAAGGATCTTCGTAAGGTTTAAAGACATGAATAGCGTTGATAACTACGTGAATAATCTAAAGAATTTGCGTAGGAGTCGACATGAGAAAAAGGGCGTAATCCTTCTCCCTAACCCACCTCGTATATACTTGAATTGATTGTTAAATCTTTGTTTAAAATATGCTTGAAGAGATGTCTAAATGGGTTAGGAACAATAAGAGATGTCTAAATGCGCGATAGGAAGGTTATGTCGCGACATAAGTTATGTCGCGACAAAACATCATGTCGCACCGTCTAAAGGGCAACTCTGCGTATCGGAAGAAGAAGGTATAGCGTCGCGACACCACTAGGAATTCGCGACGCTGAATTAAGTTTCAAATGGCAAGGATGTCGCCACATCAAACAATTCTAGAAAACCTTGTATTGTCGCGCGACATCTTGCGTATGTTTCGCGACACAAAGTGCGATACTGCGCTAACTACTCACTTCAAAAAGCCCTAAATTTAATGATTCAAATAAAAGAGGCGAATTGAAGTCGCTGACATGTTTTAATTGAAGCATTAATTCGCCCACAAACATTGATTGAATTGCAACTGTTGGAAACTTTCTCATTCACTCCAATCCACATAACCATTCACCTTCGTCTTCCTTCTGAATCTCAACCTCCGAAAACCCTAGCAACCCAAACCTTCTAAAAAGCTTTTCTCTCAAGCCTAATGGCTGAAATTCCCACCGGTCCCTAACTCAGACGATTATGAGGGACGCGGGACAATCAAGAAGAAACTCACAAGAAGAACAAGCAAGATGAAAGATTCACGTGAAGAGCAAGCAAGAGAGGTGCCATCGTAACACTTAAGCCCGCAACTTCCTCAAAAAAGCGTAAAAGGGAAAGGGAAAGAGGAGAGAAGTTAAAGAAGAAGTAGAAGATTGCCTCGACGTGCGCATTCCCAAAGTGGAAGAAGTATTATGCTAACAAGTGGTTTGTTGCGAGAGGAGATTCTAAAACCCCGCACTTTCAAGGAGATGATCGAACGCAGAGGATGGGAGAGTCTCTCAGGCACACCAAAAATCGTGGATATACAGCACTGCAAAAGAGTTTTATTCAAATATGGTAGGAAAGGAAGGATGGCGCTTTGTTAGAGTGAGTCCGGGTCTCATACGAAGCCAAGGCCACAACGAGGCCTATGGTATGACGCCACAAACATGGTTCCAAATTCAAGAAACTGCTGAAAAACCAGAGCTGAAAGATCACAAGAAGCTCACTAAGAACGGAAGTGCACTGAATCCAAGAAGAAGGAAGGCCAAGAACAAGAATGTGAGGAAGCTTCCATCAAGAGGCTAAGGTATGGTTTTATTTTCGCTTCGCTTTTTGGTCCCAAATAAAACATGTATGCACAAGGAGAGAACAAGAAGCTACAGGTTACCGTACGCCATACTCAAAGGGTACAAGATCAACATGTGAGTTATCATAGAGAATTCTATCATGTAGATATCATGAAGTGGAACAAAGAGGTGTCTTATTCTCACCCGAAGAACAATCAACGTGGCCGTGCTTGAAGCGCCGGGTCAAAGGAATTCGGGGAGTCGGGCAAGAAGTACCAGAGCTTCACCACTCCTTTCCGACAGAGCGCAGGCGACCAAGAAACCCGAAAAAAGTGGGAGGCCGGGTGTAAAATGTAGATGAAGCCCCAAACTGAGAACCGTAAAAGGAAACTCGAGGTTGATGATCAAGGAGCGGTATAACCTAGAAAACTCACCGACAACAATGACTACATGTTCGCAGACACGTGTATAAGCATTTAAGGTAGTCTAACACTACTCCATCCCCAGCGCCTCCTCCGTGGCAGCACGTAAACTTCCAACCCGGGAGAAAGCTCATGGGAGCACAAGAGCACAACTCTAAGATTCAGAAGCTTCCCAATGCCTGCGAAGAGAATAGATGGCAGAGAAGGATTGGAAACCACAAATAGAATTCGTGAGAAAGCATTTATGAAAAGAATTGAAAAGAAGAGACCAACAAAGTGGAGGAAGAGCTAACAAAAGAAAAGGAGTACGAAGTGCAGCCACAAAGAAAGAGAACAACAAGGGAGAGAAGAGTTGAATAGAAGAGGAGCAGATGAAAAATTTCACAGCAAGGAAGAGTTTAAAAGAAATGAATGAAAGAGATCACACCGCTGCGCAGTTCAAACTCGCCTCATGAAGCTTTTTTTATAACAATCCGGGCCAGCGTGGATTCTCAACTCTTGCAACTCGATAAAGAAAAGAGATACAGAAAGCAAGAAGTCACCTGGGGAGCAAGTCAAAGGATTCAAGTTTTTATACAAGTCTCTACAAAAGGATTTTTTGAGAAGAAATCGATGATGAGACAAGAAGCGTAAAGATACGTAATCCTATGACAAAAAGAATATTAGAAAATTTATTCGATTAACAATAACCTCTCAAAATTTTTGGTTATATGACTGAATGAGAATACAATGAATGGTTTGGGAAAGGGACAGGATGAGTTGAACAAAAAAGTTGATCTCTCTAATGAGATTTTCATTGAAGAACAAGTGGAGAGGGAAACCAAGAAGAGGAAGGAAAGAAGAGAAATGAAAATTCCTACTCCTGTACTTCCCATTTAGGGTACATTGTGACCTAGATCCCCCTAACATCTTTGCTCCTCATATTTCAAAATGGAAAATGATCTTCTCCCCGCCAACTTTCAGTACCATCCTTCTCCATACCTGGTATCCAATCGCAATTGAATCCTGCAGACAAACGAGAAATTTAAATTGAATTGTTGTGGTGCTAATTTGAATTTGTTTGATTCCATGATTGTGTTGCTTTGTGATTGAATGATTAGGAAATTAAAGTAGAAATTAGTTCCAAAATAAAAAAATGCTGAGATGTAATGAGCTGAATTGAATAAAGCAGTTAGATTAGGAATGAGCTGAAATGTAGAATAAGGGCCAAATGAATACAGTTTGATTGAAACACAAGGTGCAAAAGTTACGGTTCAGCTGATGTCTTTAATTGAGGAAGGTAATACAATAGAAGGAACAAAAACTATTTTTGAGTTTCAGGGTATGAACAATAAGTCAAGGAACCTATGAATATCAATTAATTTAAATACTCATCAACAAAAATGAGTCAAGGTACTTTTATGGTTAGTCACAACTGCTCAAACCAAATTCTGAATTTGTTAGATTATCGGGTCGAGGCTAAATCTTAGGTGATACAACCTGGGACAAGAGATGATGCAGCCATTCGACGCTTCAGCCATTCTAGCTATCCCTATTCATATGCCGATGCATATACAAGAGTTCCCCAGAATTGAGCTGCTTCATTTTTTAAAAATAGACAACTGAACCCCAACTCATCCTAAGACATCAATCCTTCAAAGAAAGAACCTATGATTACCCAGAATTCAAAGAGGAAGAAAGAAATTTAAGTTCGTGGGAGTATATTTTTGAGGAACTCAAAAGGGAATGAAAAGAAAAAGACAAAGAGTAGAAAATGCAATAGAAAAGAAAGTTTATAGGGATAAGTTTTTCTTGTGGCCTAACTCTCTTGAACGATTAAGTTCTTAGGGGTGTTTCAACACCTAGTACCCTAATGCCATTCGGGTATGGGAGCTACTAACCCAAAGTTCTAAGAGTGTTAGAAAGCCTAAAGTTAAAACATTGCACTATCTCCGAATGTTGGACAACACAAAGCCTGGAATTACATAAGTGAGAAATATGGGGTAGCAGTTCTGAATTGAAGAAATTAAAGAGATGTCCCTAAACATGAAGTTTGGGGGAGTTTAGCATAGAAACCACAAGAAAGAAAGGGCGTAAGAGGAGAGAAGAGGTTCAGGTAATCTTCACCTAAAATTCCTTCCATCCACCCATTACCCGTGCCTAACAATAAAGCCCAAAAGACCCGATTGATCTTGTGGTTATCAAATCATCCACACATGAGATCAATATGAAAAATGTTTCTATGGAATTCGAAGAAATAGAAACAATCAAATCAGAAGGACTTTAGGAGTTAAATGACTCGCATGAAAAATGAGAAAGAAAATAATCTATTATTCAACAAAGATCCAAATGAATATGTTGTTTGTAAACAATTTCAATAAATAGTTTCAGATAGTATAAAGAGTAAGTAGACCAACCTCAACTGACTCAAGCTAGATGTTAAAATTATGCATACTCATACAGAATTAAATTGAATGACACTCCGTAACAAATCGTAGAAAAATGTCCTAAAATTTTCTTTATTTTGTTCGGGGACAAACAATTCTTTTTGTTTTTCACAGGACAAGCAAAACTTAAGTTCAGGGAGTTTGACGAGCTTAAAGTCATCTATTTTGGCCCATTTTTCGCTGATTTAATGTAAAAAAGAATAATTAAGATGCAAGAGATATGAAGAAACTTACCAAATTTGTTATTTGCGTGAAGTATAAAAGAAAGAAGAAAATACAAAGTGGAAAATGCAAGAATCGCTATAAAATGCGTAAAAATGCTAGGCGGGTAAATGAGCAACCGCTAACTTATGTTGCGCTGGGGTTTACATGTACCCAAATTAGCGAGGTTGCGACATCGAAATTGAAGGAAATCGATGTGTCGCGACATGGATGATAAGATATCGAGGTCGCACATGAGAATCGCTTCGCGAGAAATCAGAAGAAGCGAAATGAGGTCGCGACATGAGATCAAGTCGACATCGTGAAACTACGCTCAAAGCCGCAGAGTCATGTAGCGGAAGTCGTAGCGACAAGATATCGATGTCGCTGACATCAGGAAACGGCAATGGGCTTGAGACTTGGTGGAGGTTATTGGCGATGTCGCCGGCCAAGGATCGATGTCGCCATGCCAGCGAGCAATCAAAGGAAAGATACAAGCGGCGATAAGAGATCAGCGCACGCAAGAATCTGACAAGTCACGATAAATATATCATGTCGCGACATCATGAGAAACCAGCTTAAACCGCAGATCCTTTAGTTAATGTCGACAAGAGAGTGATGTCGCCACATCCGGGCGACGTTGAACGCTTCTGTATACGGAAATGAGGTCGCGACGAGATCAGGTCGGCGACATGAGGAGAGACCAATTGAAATCTGAAAAGTGCGTGACTAGATGTCGCGACAAGAGATTGTTGTCGCGACACCAAGAGCAACCAGTTGAAAGCTCCAGAGAACGAAGTCGAGGTCGCGACATGAGATCGATGTCGCGACATCAGGAACCTTCAGATGAAAGCTCAAAAGAAATGAATCGCTGTCACGACGCGACGAGGTCGCGACATCGTAAGATTCCGCTGGAAGCTGAATTTTATTTAGTTGATATCACGATCGCAGGCGTGTCACTACACCGTGCCACTGGCAAGCATCGCGAACCCATAAGTCGATGTCGCGACATGAGATCGGTCGCGACACGACCTCGCTTCCGTTGAAGATTGAAGCTCCATAAAGTGATGTCGCGACAAGATATCATGTCGCGACATTAGGAACAAACTGCATCAAACTACGAGTTTTGAAGAGATGTCGCTGACAAGAGACTTTAGATCGCGACATCGTAAGAATCGCTTGAAAGATGCATCATTTAGTCGATGTCAATGATTAAAGAGAATGACGCCGCATATCGTGAAAGCAAATACGTGAAACCCGTATCGTAAGCCGATGTCATGACAAGATAACGACGTCGCGACATCATTAATGATCGCTCAAGACTGCATAGACAAGAGCGGTCGCGACATGAGATCGAGGTCAAGTGACATGTGATAATGTGTCGCGACAAGGAATTGAGGTCGCGACTAACGTGCAACACGCGCAACTAACTTCAATCCACAAAGATCGTGATTGAATTAATAGTGGCCCAATTGAAAAACCCTATAAATACAGCCGCCTATCCGTAAGAGGACAGCCTTGGCGGCCTGCACGAGTAACCGGATAAATGTAAGGCTCATTTTCTTTATTTTTAGTTTTCTTTTCTTTCCTTTTCTTTTATTTTCTTCAATATGGATAGATTATATTAGATTTATCGTTCTAGTTTTCTTTTATTTTCTGGAATTGGATGTTATCGTTTTGAGCTAAAGCTGAATGCAGAATTCAATTCTTTTCAAATTACCACCTGGAATGTTGAAGTTCAGACAAATTTCTAGAATTTGCTTATCCAAGCCAAACGCAGCTTATTCTTATGATCGTAGGAATGTCAGAGTGTGTAATTCAAGAATCGAGGAACCCAAAATTTTCATTAAGAGAATGCTATTGTCAGAAATTATCTTTCCTTTTGTTATTTCCAAAGAAATTGCGAATTTCGCTATGAATTTACTTTCGTTACTGGTTATAAAGTTTTTGATCTCGACCACGCTTATACCCGTGATAAGAAGTGTTTCATCGCTTCCTGATTTCCTTAAGGAGGTCCTCTGAGTACTGCAGAGATGACAATCCCGGAGTTATGAATATTTATTTGAAGGTATATTAACCTCGCTTATTAGAGATCTAATGAGCTTTGTGAGTTTACTTGATAAATCCTCTTCTCACTTGAAATCAAGAACTTAGTTGAATGGGAGTTATCAATTTAAATGTTGGTAGCTTCACCTCAATTCGAATACAGAGCCTAATCCCGTGTTAGCCGAGATCTAATCAAGTGAGGGGCATTTATTTTAATTTGGAGGAAGAGTAACTTGTTGTATATCCTTGCTTGACCGATAACTGGAGCTAAGGGTATACCCATAAATGGGTATGAAGTATCAAGAAAAGAAAAATACCCAGAATCAGGAAGTCCCTGTTAAAAAGTAGTTATCTAATTCCCTGTATTCGAGAGAATCAGGTCAAAAATTAGATAATGAAATGTGAAGGTGGAGAGATCCAACTGAACTATTAACGCCTTGGACAGATTTTGAAATCTGAAGTTCACAAGCAAAATTTACAAGTTGACAATGTGAATTGATACTTCACAATAGCATTGATCTTAATGCTCTAAACGATAATTATTCAATTTCTATTCGCTTTCCTAACTATTAATTATTCTTTATTCTTTATATTCAAGTTTTTATTGTTCATTTCTAATTATTTCCTTTGTTCGTTAATTTTCCAGCACCTTAATGCTGGATCTACTGATCATTTAGTGGTCCAAATAGTGTTTGAAATCGAAAGTGAGTCGTGGTAGTTGATTTTAAAATTCTCGTAGATCTCTCGTGGATCGACATTCCACTTAAATCCATTTTACATTGTCGACTGCGGCACTACAGCACATCGTACCAAGACCAAACTTTGAAAAGGATTTACTCTAGGAGATTTTTGGTTTATATAGTATAATGTCAACAAGTTTATGGCAAGATATCCCGGGAGTAGATAATAGTCCTTGGTAATTTTGTTATAAACTGGTGCAAATGTCATTTGGTCTCACGCAACAAGCTTATCAACATCATTGCCGTGGATTAGTCAATGGGCCTGGTAATAATCGCCGAAATTTGTATGTGTTCTTTGGTCTATTAACATGTATGCATCCATAAGTTACCATTGTTCTATTAGAAAGAATTAGGAAGTAGTGTAGTGCATATCTATTCATTATCATGTACACTTTGAAACTTTTTGTTATAGTATTGCATCTAACCTGGTATTTCATGAACAGATATAACATATTGAAATATATTTTTACAAAACCTTTGAGTGGGGATTGAGAGGAAGTGTTATAGTATTGTAGAATTGGAAACTAGTTGAGAAAAGGAAATTTTTATATAGGTAGAATTAGGAAACTTAATATTATATCCTATTTGGTTTGAGATTGTTTTATATACAAATAGGCTATTTGTGATCAATGGAAAATACAATTTTTCCTTCAATTATCTCTTATTACACTTTTCAATAATCAATACAATAGTTGTCCATATTTAGCTCTCTTCATACCCATCGGGAAGCTTTCAGTTGCACACAAAAGTCAAATCTCTCTTAAAAGCTCAAATCCAGAATTTGGAGTTTAATATAAATATCAGGTTTAACACACTCTCACGTGCATGTGATCCCATAATTTCGCATTACGGAGTTAACAAACCACAAAGTCCACTGTGGACTTTCAAATACACAAATGGAGATCAAATATTCAAATTGCGGAGAGGTGGCTAGAACCCATGACTTCTTGCCAAACCAAGCTCTGATACCATGTTAAACGACCAATTGTCCTAAAAGCACAAACTTGTGGGATTCGGGTTTAATATGAATATTATGCTTCTTAAAACACACCAACTCAACTCATCCTCTACAACTGTATCGTTGAGACCTTAATCTTATTAGGTCAGGAAGCTTGGTATATCAATGGTTTTCTTGAATCATATTTACATGAGTAATGTGCATATATCCTTCTTTGACATTCATTTTAAGGGGAGCTTATCAAAGCTAACCAGTAGGCTAAAAACAAAATTGCCACCTTCCTAACCAACTTAAGTTGATAATAAACAACCCCTATTCTAAGAAGAGCTATGCAAGGAAGCTTAGAGCATTGTTTGTTCCGAAAAAAAACATAGATTTATGTGGAAATGCTACAAGAGAAAAAAACCACGAGCATAAGAGGAGAAATCCTCTATGTTCTAGTCTATCATCCCACTAAACATCACCACATTAGAGATCTCGCGCACACACCAGAAAGCCTTTAATTTGATTTGGGAATAGGAACGAATTAAGAGAAGATGAAGACGACACTGAGTTTGAAGCTCAATGACATTTGATATTTCAGTTACTAAAGTTGATGATTTCCGCCATGGCTACTTCAAGGACTCCACTACTTAACACTACTGTTAGCTTATCATTTCTCGAATGTGACAACTTTAGAGCATCAGGAGGAGAGAGTCCCTAAGTCTCACATCCCTCAACACCCTTGAGATTGAAGATTGCCCATGTTTCTCAATTCTACCAGAGGGAATGGATCACCTCATTGCCCTTAGGCGATTGAAGATCACAAATTTCCCTCAATTATTAGCTTTGCCAGAAAAGATGACTCACCTCTCTGCCCTAACACACTTGAACATTCGAGGCTGTCCCGAATTGACTAAAAGATGCAAACCAAGAACTGGAACAAGATTGCTCATGTCCAACATTTCGATCTTGATAACTCTTCCAGTGATTCAGGTAACATATATAAAAAGATACCATCTCTTCTTTTTTTTGCACCTTCTTTCAATTCTTTCTTCTTTTTTGTGGGGTGCATATATTTTCCTGCTCTTTCTTAATTTATTCGCCCCATTGTTTACTATTAATCATCGTGTTTATTTCCCTTTGTCCTCAATGAAATCCTTTGACTTTTGTTTGGTCAATTCAATTTCTCGCCAGCTATTTTAAGTTTGAAGTTAATTCAGCTTGTTACTTATGAGCTGTTTGTTATCGAATCCAAAAATTAACGATAAATAGATGGATATCCCGTTTTGTAGCTTAATGGGAGGGTTATGAAGAAAGATTCAGACTTCTACACCGATACTTTGCCCGTGATAATCTAAAATAAATCTAAGACTTCACTTTTATTCCTGTTTGGTAGTTTTTTATTTGTCTAGTAATTTTAAAACAAAGAATGTTTTCGTTAATAAGAACTAACTTAAGTAGTTAAGAGCTTACGTGGGCACATGGAGGGCAAGGGTCAAGTGTTCGAGTCATAATGGAGACAAATTTGTGAGGAATAGACTACTATATATGATGTAATCCAAAATGATTAAATGTCATATATATATATATATATATATATATATATATATATGGATTTATCGTAGTTTATGCATGATCTTAAGTCGGAGATTAAAGATGCAACACCTTCTTGCTTTAACAAACTTAGGCTCCATTTGAAACCCGAAAAATATTAGGGAAAGAAAAAAAATACTAAGGAAAATGAGTTTAATCGTGCAACCAATTTGACACTCATGTTTCTAAAGTCATTAAGCATCATCATCCAAATTGCAAACAAACCCGAGTCATATAACCTGCTGGTGTAGGCAAGCCGGTCAGTCAAATTTAACCCTTTTTATTCTCGAATTACAAGTTTTACAAATTCCCACTTTCAAAAGTTGTCAAAGTACGATGCACCTACCAACTCATAGCTAGCTCTACTATCATTCATTTTAATTATAATTAATTATATTCTCTTCTTTCTTTCTTCGGTCAAATATATATTCTCTTTTAACTCCGTTTTTTATGATTAACGTCCGGTAACTCCCTCAATCGATCATACCTTTTTTTTAAAATTTTAAAAATAGGACCGATCTTTACCATCCAACAACTAAGAAGGACGAGTACAGTACCGCATTCACTTTTAGAAGGCCAAATTTTCGGACATTTTCAACACTGTTCAATAGTACTATTACTCCCTATTTAATGCTTCCATAGATTTTGCAGACTTTCCGACACTATTTTGCTTTACTTTTGAAATGTAAAAAAATCAGCAAACTAAATTATTGTTTTAAATTAACTTCAACCCTTGGTAAAGAGAGTAATTTAAATAATAAGACTAACAGATGAATTAATTGAGTTTTTCTATATGTATGATTTATTTAAAAAATAATATCTAAAATATGATGTTTGAAAAAAATTTCTAATTCTACGTTAGTTTTTACTGATTAGGAAAAAAATAATTGAAAATCATGTTTTGAAGAAACGATTTTTTCAATCTTTCAATATATTTTCAATATCGTTTTTTGAAAAAAAGATTTCTTTTCGATTTATTTCTTTCTTCAATCCATTTAGAAATCGTCTATTCAAAAGACAATTACTTCTTCAATTAAAAGTCATTTTTTCAAAAGACGATTTCTAAAAATTTTATTATAAATGATGATGCCTTTTTTCAACTTAATCGAGCCGGAGCGCGGTTGGGTCAGTTGGGCCGGGACGGCATCGCCAGGGCCAAACTGTAAATCAGGTGCCGGACCGCCGGGCTGGGGTAGGATTACCGCAGCTGATTCACGGGTCCATGCGGTGCGTTCCGCGCAAACGTATGAAGCAAGGGGTCTGGGCGGCTTCGCCGGCCGCCATGCCTGCCGGCTCTCGCCCCGGTAGAACAGGGAGAATCTATCGCTTAGTATTGGCGTACCTTTTAGTGCGTCGAGTGGCCTTGTATTTATAATGGATATTCATCCGATGACGATGATTAGGGTTCTTCCTCGAGATAGGTTTCATGCAGCCACTTTAGATTTAGTAAACTAGATTAGTCAAAGGAGTTTATTCGAGTAATTCTCCTTTCTTATCGAGGTATCTGAATTAATCTACTTCGCTGTTTTTCCTTCCCTTATAATAGGATTTGATTGGACGAATGGGACGCCTTCAGGGAGTATTCTATCTTCCGTTATTTGTAAAGATATTTGCTCGATCAAGGATTAACGCCCAAAGTGTAATTTTAACTATATTAGATAGGCGTGCTTTTTGGTGCATTAATCATGTCATTTATACCAATTGAAGTGTTCTAGTCTTTCTTAGTATCACTTATGCCTTTTGTGAGGGTATTTTTGGTTGTTTTAGGTATTTCAGGCAATTTCGAGTTCAATCTCAATACAGCTGATGAATCATGAAGGAATTCAAGTCTCGGCCATCAACCAAACCCAAGAATCAATGAGAAAACAAAGGCAAAGTGAAGAAAATTGGCGCGTTGGAAGGCGTGAGTCAAGATAGAACCTGTAAAAATAGCTAAACCTCGCGAAAAATTTTCGCAAATCCTGCAAAATTTCCTCACAGCCTAGTTAAAACATTTCGCAGTTCTAAAATGCCACCGCTGCATCACCTCAGCCATAGGCACCATTTTTAGCTTAAAAACTGATTTCAAGCATTCACTACACTGGCTTAAGCTAGCTTGGGCTCGCTAGCTAGCGAATTACTGATTTAGCTCAGCGAAATTCTTCCATTTTCGCTTATAAACAAGATTTCAAGCTAGTTAGCTAAATTCTTCACTCTAGCGAAATTTAATGCCTCAGCCATGTTTTGTAATTAATGTCAAACTCGACTCCAAAGTTGGTGTGTATTACTTAATTGTCCTACAATCCAGCTAATTTTATAGGTTTTTGGTATTTTCATACCTTGAGTGTGCAGGCCTCATATAAGCCCCTCTTGTTTTGTAACCTAAGTAACAATTTTTGGAACACCTGAGGAGGAGAAGATATTTTGTAAGTTTTCATTTTGTAAATAAAGTCTCGATTTTTATTTAGGTTTTGCTTTCCTCTTCTCTCCTCTTTCTTCATTTCTCTTTCTACAATAAACACCCCTCTTGAGGATGACAACTCAAGAGATACTGGCTGCCTCCTTTTCTTGAAGAGGAAGAAGCTAGCTTGGTGCGGGGCATACGCATGTTGTCCTCTTGTACTAAAAAGCTACGGTGTAGTATTGTCTTATATTCTCAAACATAGTTGCATAACATTGAATGTTATTGATTTGGCCAATACTTTCCATGTTTTAGATCAGTACATATTCAAAGGAGAGAAGTACTGATTCTTTAGATGGTCTTTACGAGCCTCCGAGATAATATTTGGCATGTTATGGTTCTTCAAATTGGGTGGTTAAATAACATTTATCAAGTATTATTTCGCTAATACTTCATGCTTTAGGATACAAAGGTACGTGTGAGAGATGCACTGTTGTTCTTTAGATGGTCTTTACGAGCCTCTCGAAATGATAATTTAATGTTAGGGTTTTAAAAGTGGGCCATAATCGCATGCTACCCGTATTTACTCAAATGAGTCGTCAATGGTGAGGTTTGCTAGTTAGTTGATAGATCCGGTTATGCCATGGACTATAGTTGCATGTCATAACGCGAGATAAAAACCCGAGGACACTTGTTTGCCCTAACTTGCCAAGTTAGTGACCTAACCAAAAGTTAACTTTTCTACCTTTACTTTGCTTACAATTCTCGTGGCGTCGCTGGGATGGTGCCAAACTACAAATGGTAAGTCAAGAGTACTTGTGATCCACATCACAAGTGAAGGTAACCTTTTTACTCTTTGCAACTCAAATGCGTGAACCGCCGCTAGTAATTAGCAAGAATCGCGACTGCTTCGCTTTTGATTCAGCCGCTTTTCATTCGGGCCGCTTTTATTGTTGTTAGTTAATTTTAATATTTGTGCAAGTTGTTTGTTGTTCTTGTTGTCTCTGCATTGTGTAACAACTGTGTATGCAATAAAGGATAGAGACACATCGTAGATCGTATAGGATTAGTACACAACTGACCTAGCTAGTGAAGTCGGTACATACCGATACCACGGATCCCATACCCGATAACAATGTAGCCAACCACAGAACCCCATGAATCCAAATGCCTATAGAACCATGAGGGATCACATCCACCCTCCTAGAGTTAGTGCCCCATCCTGTATCATTCCTCCTCACAAGATGTAGCGTTGAGGCCCATTTGCACTCTACTCCCCACATATCATGCAGGTATGGAAATGAAAATCCACACTCATATTGGGTGGATTTTGAGGAGGTCCGCATCACTCATGAATAAGATGGACATGGATTTGCTGAAGCTAAAGGCATTTCCATTGACTCTAAAGGACAAGGCCAAAGATATGCCTCAACTCATTAAGGCCTAGAACCATTAGAAGAAATCGGGCCGAGCCGCAGGCGCACTCCCGAAGAAGTTCTTCGCTCATAAGACCAATAATTTGAAAAGACAAATTTACATCTTGCACCAGATGGTGAGAGATTTACCAGTGTTGGGAGAGATTATGGAAACCATCAGTGCCTGTCCACATCATGGGTTTGATATTGATGCAGAACCATTTTTGCGATGGTATGTCTCCCGCCATGAAACAATTGCCAATTCTTTGGAAACCATGTGTGGGGTAACTTTTGAGTAAAGCATCCCGATGAAGCTATAGGATTTTATGAACTATGGCTGAAGCCTCCAAAACTTGGGATGAACCTAGTCCTAGGGAAGCCCAGAAAGATTAAAACCATTGAACCACGAAGAAGGAGACAAGTATGCATTTCACGAACCACGAGAGATGAAAGCGAAATTGACCAGTTTAACTTCAGATTGGATGATGCAGAATGAAATCAGCATGAAATGCAAACAGTAAATGAGCTATCTTAATCCCAATTTTCTTGCTTCAATTTTCAGTCAAATAATTACCACACGAGAACCTTGCGAGCATGCCCGGTACGAAGTCAAAATAAACCCACCATAGATGCTCATTATGGTGACAATAACTTCTAATTGGAGGAAATTGTCCAATTTGTCGCAAATCCAAACCCACTTGTATACACCTTCAAAGAGCATCAGCAGTCTGATTCCACTTCAATACAACAATTTTGCCTCCCTTATCTTCTCTGTTGAGCAGGCAATCTAATTTAAGTAAGGTAGCTGGCATGTTGTAGAAACGAGAAGGTCTTTGAATGTCCAAACTAGTCAGAAAATTGAAGCAGTAGAAAGTTCACTCAACAGGAAATTGGACAATATGCATTTGGAGATTTCAAAGCGTCTGTCCGGCCGATTGCGAGAGTTCGCGAGAAAAAGGGAAGGCTCCTTTCCGGGCACAACAATATCGAGAAAGTGGTGAGATAAACGGGGGCGACCGGGGACTTAAATCTGTGATGAAGTTAAGGCGATTGTGACTTTGCAGTGGAAAGGAATTAAAGCCCGTGATTATCAAAGCCGAGTCAAAGTCGACTCCATTAGTGGTGAGCCACTTGGGAAGAGCCGGTCGGTGGACAGAAAAGTAGAGATTAGAATATCCCCTCTCGGTTTCGCGGGTTCTCGAAGAAAGAAACATTACAGGTAACGACGAGGGGAAATGTTGGAAGTATTGCGGCAAGTGAAAGTCAATATTCCTCTCCTCGATATGATTAAACAGGTTCCTACCTACGCAAAATTCTTAAAGGATTTGTGCACGGTAAAAAAGGGTCTTAATGTAAATAAAGGCCTTTTAACTGAGCAAGTTAGTGCCATTATAGGCAGACTCGGTGAAGTATAAGGATCAGGTGTCTACGATCTCGGAGTGAATATTGGAGGCATCGTGGAGAAAGCCTTTATTGGACACAGGAGCTAGTGTGAATCATTTGCTTAGTATTCATGTCTACGAAGCAATTGGGTTGGGTGAGCTGAGCCCACTTCCATCACACTTTAGCTCGTGATAGGTCTATTAAAATACCAAAAGACTAAATTGAGGGCGTTCTTATACGAGTGGATGATTTTACTATCAGTAGATTTTGTTGTGCGTCTGAGAACCGATTCTGCAAATAGGACCTAATCGGTGCCCATCATATTAGGGAGGCCGTTTTGGCTACTTCAAATGCAATCATCAATTGCCGGAATGGAGTCATGCAACTCACATTTGGAAATATGACCTTGGAACTCAATATTTTTCATTTGGGTAAAAGGCATATGCACTCGGAGGAGGATGACTTTGAAGAAGTTTGTATTTTAGATACCATTCTGGAAGAACAGGCTAACCAACAGCAAGTGCAAGAGATATTAACTTCAGAGTTATCCGATTGCCTTGTAGAGCAACACGAATTTCAGGAAATGAGCTTAATGCGAAGTGCTTGGAGAAGAAGAATAGAAATTTTGCCTTTATTGGCGGTAATGAACCCGAACCTCAACGGCTAGAACTCAAACCTCGTGATTTAAAGTATGCATTTTTGGAAGTAAATGGCGGAGTGCCCGGTTAATGATTTCTTATTTGCTAACCAACTTGCACAAGAGCATAATCTCACACCTTCTCGAAAAGAATAGCGAGCATTGGGATGGAAAATTTATGATTTGAAAGGCATAAGTGAGTCCATTTGCACTCATCACATACATTTAGGAAGAGTGCAAGGCGTTAGGCCCATTTGTGGAGGACAGATCCCCATCTCTGAAGTAGTTCGTGTGGGAGGTCTTGAAGTGCTCAATTTGGTATCATTTATCCCATTTACGATAGCACATGGGTTAGTGACTTCGGGTGGTGCCTAAGAAATCGGGGGAGTACTTGTTGTGACAAGCGAGAGGGTGAAGAATTGTCTACCCGACTTACAACCAGTTGGAGAGTGTGTATAGATTATAGAAGAATCAGTAAGGTGACCACGAAAGGGACCACTTTCCATTGTGGTTCATCGATCGGCTCACGGAAAGGTTTCTGACACCTTCATTGCTTTTGGATGGGTATTCGGGGTACCAGGATAGAGTGTAGAAGATCGGGGAGAAAGACTACTTTTACTTGTCCATTTAGCACGATATGCTTATAGGAGGATGCCTTTTGGGCTTTGTAACCTTGACCACTTTCGATGTATGCTCGGTATGTTCGGTGAGCATGTTGGCGTGATATGTGGAGAGTATACATGGATGATATCCACCGGTATATGGGGCGATTTTGAAGAATGTAACCAATTTGGAAGCCATTTGCGGTGCATAGAGAAGAAGTTGGTGGCAGAATGCCATTTTATGGTAAATGAGAATTGCCAGTGGGGCACATTATTTCTAAACGGGGGGTGAAGTTGATAAAGCAAAGATGACGTTATTTCCAAATTATAGCTGACAAATGTGAAAACAATTAGACAATTCCTTGGTCATGCGGGGCTTCTACAGACGGTTCATTAAGGAATTTTCCAAAATTGCCAAACCCTGTCTGAAGCTTCTTGAGAAGGATGCCAAATTTGTTTGGGAGAAAGATTGCCAGAAGAGTTTTGAAGAACTGAAATTTCATTTGACTAATGCCCCAATAGTTCGAGCACCTAATTGGCAGTTACCATTTGAGGTGATGTGTGATGCGAGTGATCTTGCTATAGGAGCAGTACTCGGCCAAAGAGAAAATGGGAAGCCTCATGTGGTGTATTATGCAACGAAACCCTGAATGAAGCACGGAGGAATTATACCCACTACCAGGAAAGAGTTCTTTGGCGATGGTGTATGCCTTAGATAAATTAGGAGCATACTTGGTTGGGTGATATAGTCATTTTATAGATCATTCTGCTTTGAAGTATCCTCTTAACCAAACAAAATGTAAGCGAAGACTCATCTGTTGGAGTTACGCTGCGGGAGTTCAACTTGAATTAGAGATAAAAGGGTGGAAAGCGTGGTGGCGGATCATGCAGCCGAGGTTAACTATAGCCCGACACTCCACGGTCCACCTGATGAATTTCTGAAGAATCCTAATGCACATTTGAAGGCTCCTTGGTATGCTCACATTGCCAATTTCTCACTACGGGGAGAAATCGGTGAGTGGAAAGGACGGGATAGGAAATATTTCTTTGCTAAAATCCATTTCTATTATTGGAAAGAGCCTTTCCCTATTCAAATCTTGTGCGAGATCAAATCATCGAAATGTGTACACAGGAGGAACAACAGGAATTTTAAACCATACCATGAGAGTGCTTGTGATGATGTTTGCTTCCCGAGAAAGCGGCGATAAGAAGGTGCACTACGGTCGGGTTTCTTGGCCTTCCTTATTTAAGGAAGCACACCAAATGTCTTAGTGTATGTGACAGGATGCGAGGCTTGGGAAGGCTGTCTCGCCGTCATATGATGCTGCTAGACGATTTTAGTTGTTGAATTATTCGATGTGTTGGGCATCGATTTTATGGGACCTTTTCCTCGTCTGTAATTAAATACGTACATTTTGGTGGGAGTAGACTATGTCTCGTGGGTTGAAGCAATTCTGCAAAACTAATGACAGTAGGGTGGTAATTAAATTCTTGAAAGCGATATCTTTTCGAGTTTGGGGTTCGAAAACCATTATTAGTGATAGGTTCATTTACGTAATAAACCATTTGAAAACCTCATGGCTAAATATGGTGTGAAACACAAAGTGGCCACCCCTTACCATCCTCAAGCGAGTGGTCAAGTAGAACTTGCCAGCGGGAAATCAAGACCATTCTAATGAAGGTGGTAAGCTCCAACGGGAAAGGTGGTCCTATCAGGCTACTTGATTCATTGTGGGCTACGGGGCGACTTTGAAACGATCAGGAATGTCCCCTTATCGGTGGTCTATGGTAAGGCATGTCACCTTCAGTGGAGATCAGTACAAAGCATGGTGGGCAATTAAGAAGTTGAACCATGGACCTAAAAGTAAAGGCGTAGGAGTCAAGAGGTTCCTTGATCTCGATATGAATTGGAAGAAATACGAATGATGCTATTTGAATTCCAAAGATTGCAAGGAAAAATAGAAAAGATGGCATGATCAGAAATGATAACCAAGAAGAAGAATTTTAAAGAAGGAGACGAAGTTCTTTTATACGACTCCAAACTCCATCTATTTCGAGGCAAGCTTAAGTCGATGGGCAAAGGAGTCCATTCATGGTCAACCAGGCATACCCACGGTTCAACGAGATTTAATCAATCCCGGATGATAACGAGGTGTTTTAAAGTGATGGACGAGAGGGTGAAACCTTATGTGGTGCAGCAGGCCAGCAGTGAAGAAATTCTCCTGCTGGATCCTCCCTGAGCCCTACAATCCTCACCATATTTGGGGAGCTGGTTAAAGGTAATTTTCATGCTCCACATGTCCTGGATGTTCAAATTTTGTTTTCCTTTTATAGTTAGTTCTTTGGTGCCCCCCGAGCCTCACAAGGTAATTATGCATATCATGTTTTGTGCCTTTACCATGTGTAAATGTTTTCTTTTCAATTGAACAATTGAATTGCTACAATTAGACAATTACGGTGCTTTATGTTGGGAAGTGAAACCTTTGTTTGTCTCTGTGTTGAAACGGAATTCCATGCTTGAAGCAGTTTTGGTCACTTACGGTTGACATGCTCCAGCAGAATTTCCCGACACATGCTAATTCACACCTTGCCTCAGTTATTTCAATAGGAATTTGTGGTGTTCGCTTCCTTTCGCTTTGCATAGTAGGCCTTAAGCATGTTGGCAACCTAGGATGGGTTGTGTTACGTACTTGAAGACCAATGTTGTCTTCCAAAAAGGAAAAGAAAAGAAAAAGCAGAAAGAAAAAGAAAAAGAAAAAGAAGAAAAAGAAAAATAAAGTCGTGAAGCTTTGTCTTGAAACCCGAGCACGGTCCGAGGGGTGTATGGCGAAAGCCTTTGAAACTCGATGCCCTAAGCCTTAATTGGTTAGGAGTCATCGATTTAGTGTTCGTTACATGGGTGGATAGGTGAGTCTAGCAATTGTAGGTGCTTGATTTTCGAAGTCATTCGGTCAGGGTGAAACCTTTAGGATTAGTGGTCAAGTGATCCTTTTGGCTTGATGCCCTAAACCTTGGTGGTTGAGAGTCATCGAAATTGGACCCCAGTTACACGGACTTTGGTGAAGTCAGTTTTAAGCATTGCACCCCTACGATATAGTTGAAAGAAGAAAAGTGTAGCTAACCCTATCTAGGTTGTTCAACGGCAAGGCCATATCGATTGCTAGGTTGGGGGAGGGGACAAATTTTGCAATTTATTGAAACTGTCTGATTCTGAAAAGAACCATTAGACTTAGGTGGAAATTCAGAGTTGAGAATCATGGAGACAATTTTGGCACAGAAATGGTTCTTGTATGGTTGCTGATTCTTTCATATCGGTTTCAAATTTGATTTCCAATTTTTCGGTTTAAGGTATTGTTTATATGTACATAAACCTTTTGAATCATAACCTTTTGAAAATCACCACATGCATCTCCTTTTATTTTGCATTGCTAAGGGACTAGCAGCGTTTCGGTTGGGGTGTGATTAATGCCCAGTGCAATTTTGAACCACATATTAGATAGGTTTGAGTGCTTTGCGCATTAATCATGTCATTTATACCAATTGAAGTGTTCTAGTCTTCTTAGTATCACTTATGCCTTTTAGAGGGTATTTTTGGTTGTTTTGTAGGTATTTGTGCACTCTTGGAGTTCAATCTCAATACAAAGGATGAATCATGAAGTTGGAATTCAAGTCTCAGTCATCAACCGACCCAGATCAATGAGAAAACAAGGCAAAGTGAAGAAGAAAAATTCGATGTAGTGGAAGAGAGCGGGAGTCAAGAGCGGGAACCAGAAATTTTAAGCTAAACCTACTTGAAAATTTACGTAAACTTATGAAAATTCGGGTTTGTAATATTTAAATAAGTTCGGCGAAAATGCCAAGCTAAGCTAGACCACTTGATTTCGCTAGGCACCATTTTTAGCGAAAAAAACTGATTACGCTACTCACTACAATTTCGCTAAGCTAGCGAAATTTATTAACTAAGCGAAATTGCACAAACTCTGGCGAAATTTTCCATTTTCTCTATACTTTTTGGTGATTTAAGCTAGTTAGCGAAATTCTTGACCTATAGTAATTAATGCCTCGTCATCTTTTTATGGTATGCCAGAAACCGACTCGAACTTGGTGTATTATGGTAATGCATAAGCTTGGCCCGATTTTATAGGGTTTTGGTATTTTTAAATGCGGGGAGGCTATATAACCCTGCTTGTTTGTAACCTAAGTAACAATTTTGGAACAATTTGGAGGAGGAGAAGATATTTTGTAAGTTTCATTTTGTAAATAAGTCTCGTATTTTTATTTAGGTTTTGCTTTCCTCTCTTCTCTCTCCTCTTTCTCTTACTTTCGGCTGCCAAACACCTCTTGAGGATGTGACTCGAGAGATGCTTGGCTAAGCCTCCTTTGTCTTTGAGAGGAAGGAAGCTAGCTTGAGGTGATGGGGCATATGCATGTTGTCCTCTTGTGCTAAAAGCTACGGGTGGTGTATTTATGGCCCTTATATTCTCAAGAAAACATGGTTTGCATAACATTGAATGTTATTGATTTGGCAATCACTTTCCATGCTTTAGGATCAAGTACATGTCGATTAATCTTGTGATTCTTTAGATGGTCTTTGAGCCTCTGAGATAATGTTATGTTAGGGTTCTTCAAATTAGGGTTAAATAACATTCTTGTTATTATTTTGTGTCTCTCCATGCTTTAGGATACGATTGCACGGGTGAGAGATGCCTTTGTTGTTCTTTAGATGAGATAGCTACGAGCCTCTGAAATGATAATTTAATGTTTAGGGTTTTAAAAGGGGCCATAGCGCATGCTACTGTATTGACTCAAATAGAAGGTTGCTTCATGGGTGAGGTTTGCTAGTTAAATATAGATCAGGTTATGCCATGAATCCCATAGGTTGCATGTCATAGCAGCGGATAAAACAGGGACACTTGTTTGCCCCTAACGCCAAGTTAATGACTAAATCACTGAGTTAACTTTTTCACCTTTTACTTTAAGTTTTACAGATTTACAGTTTTCAAACCATTCCCCTTGTTTTTTGAAACACAATTCCAAAGTCGAATAAGCCTTGCAACTTCGTATGCTTGATGCGAACCATTTTAGGATGAAAACCCATCCCACAGTGTTGAGCCACTGAACCAGCATCTTTGCAGTGGCTTGACTACGGCGTAGTAGGAACAGGTGTATATAAATTTTTGTTGATTTTGGCTCGACCCTGCGTGACACGAATCAGGCGGCCGTGTATAGGCCTTCTATTCTTCAAATCCATGTTGGGCCCCTAGCAGTGAGCATACTGTTCGAATTTGCTATGTAAGGACACGGGCGGGTATGGTCTTTACTGCTCCTTTGGGCTGGCGGATGGAGTGCGGCCCATTTCATATATCCACATCGGTTGCCCCGGCCCATATTATGCGGATCTGCGTGGGCGAGGGTGATTAATCTGCGACTAATTGTTATTTCCCGTGTGCAGCAAGCATTAGTTAATTAACCCTAGCAGATCGCCATACGTGGTGCGTTAATGATGGCTCTTCGAGTTTCGCGCTTATGTTTCATACTCCCTTTGTCGACCTTTCCAGTTCTGACTTCCTTTGGCTTCATAATTCTTCCCTTTTGTCTTTATACTTCTTGGCGCTCACATGTTGTTCTGGATTTTCTCACATCATTTAGTGTTGGGTCCTTTTTTGGCGCTTTCCTTTCATTCCACGGGCGCGGCGTCGATCTGTCTTGTTTCTTTCGATTGTCTGACAGAGGCTCTAGGGATTCGGTCGTGCGGATTCACGTTTGTACTATTTGCTACGTCGTAGGTCGAATCGTTCTTCCTCTTTCTGCGTATCGTGATGATTCCTGTTGATCTTAGGTCGGGCGGGCTAGGGCATTCCTCTTGTTTGACGGTTCTGTTTTGGCCTCGGCACACGCTCTGAGCTCCTCCCTTCCCTTGAGTAAGGTAAAAGAATAAACGATCCAAATATCTAAGAAATTCGGACTTCCTCGGGGCCATTTATTCAGCATCTTGTGAAGGTGGGCCACTAGTAGGGTTGGTCAGCTACATACATGAATCTACTTTTGCTGAGGCGTTAAACCTCTTTACGGTGTCAGTATGGACCGGATGTTTGACCTTTGCAGCCTCGGGTGCTGGTATGGTGCCTTTTTGGAAGTTGCTTTTAATATGACGCCCGACCCTTGCGTCCCGCCGTAAAGAAGTTCTTGACATTTTAACATCTGTCCTTCCCAATTGGCTCCCAATGGTTGGGGTATTTTAGTTGGTTTATTGGTCTTTTTTAAGGACAGAGGGTTTGGCGTCCCCAATGTGGCTCTGTTCCTCCATCTTTTCGGTCAGATGTAGCCTTGCATAGGGTTTATTTATTTTCAGGCGTTAAAGGTCTCCCTACAGTGATCTCGAACCTTCCTTCTTCACACCGATCGTGGAAAGGGCGATATTTCTTCGTTAGTGGTTCCTAGCGAATTATGATTCTCGTGGCAGGATATACAGGTGCCAGGTAGGTCACTTGATAATCTTCGTGAGTGTTTGCATTACTTTTGGTTTGATTTGTCTAAAGACGATTGAACACTTCTGACCTTAAGCTTTCCTTATGCTTTCGAGATGTTCGTCTTGATCTCGGCAGCGAAAGATCTTTGCGCGTGGCTCTAAGCGTTGGAGGAATGCTACGCTTTCGTTCCTATCTTGAGTTTGTCCTGTCGAACATTCTAGTTCTTCTAATTTGTTGCACACGTTCTGCTTGTTTTGAGGCCCAGCCTCTTTACACCCTCAGTGTTTTCCTTTGGGCCCACGCTGCCACTCCTACTAGGAGAGATTTTGGATTCATTTGGTGACGCCTCGGAAGCCTTCGGAGTGTGAAGAAGAGCACGGACTCCTACGAAAAGGGCCAGGGGTTCGGTCAGCTGAAGTTGGGAGGCGTCTCATATAGCTGCCCGGGAGGCTGGAGCAGGCGTCGTCCTCCCGATTGCGGTTCGGGACCGGGGCATCACCTCCTTCTCTGGTCGAGAGCCGGAGAGGACGTTGCCTACCCTGGATTTGATCTTATCGTCTCCCCACCCAGGCTGTCGTAAAAGCGAGGTTTTCGGATGCGGGGCGTTGCCGCGGCCGTTAACGGTATGCACGTAACTGTATGGAATCCTCCTTCTGACAAAGCCAAGTCATCTCCTCGAGACGGAGTTGAAGAAGGAGAAGTGAAAACAAAGCTAAAGCAATCCCGGGAGATTCTGTTTTCCGGTCATAGAGGCGGGTGCCATCTACGTCTATCCTCCTGATCGGCGTTGGATGCTTTCGAAGAGTTGCCGAGTTGATGAAGCTTTATTATTTGTCTTTTCGAGGAATCGCTTGATGAGAGTACGTAATTGTGTTTATCTCCATGTGATACGTCTTGAGCACTATTTCTATGTCTGACATGCAGGCTGCCACCCATTTGAAGGGCCTGGCCGATAAGGCCAAATTGAATGAAAAACATGTGAAGATCGCCGGGATTTATAAGGCGAAGGTGGCTCTCTCGCCGGCGAGGCGGGACTCACGGGACGAGGCGCGACTATGGGCGGAAAAATGGGCGGCAGGTCGTCTTGGCACGCCCGTCGGCCTGGTGCTCGGCGGAGCGCAAAGAGGTGGGCTCGGGTAAGCTTGACTATGGTTGAGGCTTGGACTTGGAGGTCAGGGGCGAGCTCCCGGGTCTTAAAATGACTTGGTTGAGACTCGCGGTATGATCCGCTGAGAGTGAACTTAGGATGGTCGAGGGGGCTTTATCGTCTCGGGGTGGCTGGCAGGATCTTAGGAATGGAGGCTGCGTGGGAGTTCTTTGGTGATTTAATCAAGAAAAACAACTTGAAATTGCTTGTTGCGAGGAGGCTTCGAGAGAGCAAGATGTTGTTGAGTTTGCTGGTCGGAGATCTTCAGAAGGCGTAAATTTGTCGAGACGGTGAGACGACAGATGTCAATTGGTTTCTTGCCAGTCTTCATCGGCAAAGTTAGCATGGTTGCTCGGAGGGGCGGTTATCAAACAATTGCGAGATCAAGCTGGTGCTCAGTGGGCTTCTGGGTGGCTTGGTTTTCAACGGAAGGCCGTTCAGGCGTACTCAGATCTAGATTTCAACTTTGACCTCCCAAGTGACGAGGAGGCGGAGGGGTCTTCGTCTGAATCAATCCCGGGGGCACATTACTCTGCGAGATCTCTTCTCATTCTTCGTCATCGATGCCCTAAATTCTTGTACTCATTTATGCTTTCCTGATGTCGACCTCTCCCTCTTTTTTGTTGGGCCTGGGGCCTGATACCTGCGTAGCCTTCCTTTGCAATAAATACCCATTTTTTGAAAACTTGTGTTCTAGCTGAGATATCTTTATTCTTTTTCTGTCTTTGTGTTACCTCAAACAATTTAAGGCTATGTCATTGAAATTTGCATACTATCCTGTTTGGACTGGCTTGGTTTCCCACTTATATGGTTGGAGTGGGTGGAGCTCGTCGGTTTGGGCCTGTGGCCTTCGTCGTCTGACTGGCGGGGGTGTTGGCCTGGTTTTGTGGCTGAGGTCGTCAACGCTTGGAGGCGAGAGAAGCTCATCTTTGGAGGCTGTTGATGGAGGCTCGTCAGAGTGTGGTTGAGTAGAGATCTTTGGGAGAAGAGCAAATCGATGTAAATAGTAGGAAAGGAGCAGAAGCGTTTGGAGTCCGATGAAGGGGCTGGAATCCAATGTGACTAAGAGGGGCTCATCCATTTTGAGTTGAGGGACGAGCCTCGTAAGTATGATGTGTAGGAAGGGCGGGTCATGCGGGTGCGACGAGGGGGCTCGTCAATATAGCTTTGTTGAGTAGAGCTCGTCCATCTTTGAGTGGTGGGATGACTCAGTCGGGGCGAGTAATAAGTAGGGCTCGTCCGCTGAATGAAAAGAGCGCAGTCGCCCATGTTCGTGTACGGGAAGAGCCTGCCGAATTTAACAGCGAGGTAGAGCTGCCCATGTCAGGTGACGGGAAGAGCCTGCCGTAACACGCGGGAGTAGAGCTCGGCCCATGTTTGCGATAAAGAGTCACGAATGAATATAGAGTCGCCCATTGCCAGGCGCGGAAGAGCTCGTCGAATGAAGAGAGTGTAGCTCGGCCCATGTTCAGGTGATGGGAAGAGCCCGCCGAATGAATAGTAGCTCGCCCATGTCGTGGTGCATGGGAAGAGTTCACGAATGAATAAAGAGGAGCTCGGCCCATGTTGTGTGATGGAAGAGGTCAGCGACGAATGGGTGAGTTTCGTCCACGCCATATGGACGGGAAGAGCTCGTCAACGAATAGCGGAAAGTAGAGTCATTCCATGTCAGGTGACGGAAGAGCCCGCTATCGAATAGCAGAGCTCGTCCATGTTTCGTGTGATGGGAAAGAGCTCGCCGAACGAATAGCGAGTAGAGCTCGCCCATGCCGCTGCGGATTAAAGAGCCGCCGTAATGAATACAGAGTTTCGCCCATGTCGTGACGAAGAGCTCGTCGTATCGAATAGGTAGCAGGTACTTCGCCCATGTCAGGTGATGGGAAGAGTCGTTTAATGAATAGTAGATTTCATCCATGTTGTGTGGTGAGCTCGTCGTATCGAATAGTGCAGTGTAGTCATTCCATGTTGCGGTGACGCAAGAGCCCGTCAGACGAATAAGTAGAGCCTGGCCCATGTCAAAGACGGGAAGAGTCACGAACGGCTAAAGGGAGTAGAGTCATTCACATGTTTGCGGTGATGGGAAGAGCCCGCTGTATCGAATAGTGTAGCTCTGGCCCATGTCAGGTGATGGGAAGAGTCAATGTGAACGAATAGTGGTGCAGAGCTCGCCCATGCCAGGTGATAAGAGCCCGTCAGAATGAATAAGTAGAGCTCGCCCATGTCAGGTGATGGGAAGAGCTCGTCGAACGTATCAGGCCGAGTAGAGCTCGCCCATGTTGTGTGGACAAGAGCCCGGGTCGTATCGAATAGTGTATCATTCCATGTCAGGTGATGGGAAGAGCCATTTAATGAATATAGAGGCAGAGCTCGTCCATGTCGTGTGACGGGAAGAGCTCGTCGAATGAATGGGCCAAGCAGAGCCTGGTCCATGTCAGGATGGTAAGAGCCAAAGTGAGCAACCGTGGCTCCGGCGCCAAGGCCGAGTGGCGATGTAGCCCGGGAAATGGGTCCGACTCGAGGTAGCGCACCAGGCGAAAGGTGAGCTCACAGCGAGCAGCGCGGCCCGGCGGCCGAGGCCGAGTGGCGATGTAGCCCAGCTGGTCCGACTCCCCGAGGCGCTGCGGGCCTGCGCGAGTATAAGGAGCTCAAAGTGAGCGGCCGCGGGTTCGGCGCCGAGGCCGAAAGGGCGATGTAGTCAGCCGGTCTCGACTCGAGGCGCCGCGGGTCTGGCGGAGGTGTGAGTCACAAAGCCGAAAGGCAATGCGGGCTCCCAGGCGTTGCGCCCAGTAAGGCGTAGCCCGAGCCGGGTCTCGACTCCTCGATAGCCGCGGGCCCCGTGCGAGTAGGTGAGCTCACAGCGAGCACTTTGGCCCTCGGGGCGCCAGGTCGAAAGGGCGATGTAGCCCGAGGCCGGTCCGACTCCCGAGACGGCCTCGCGCGGAGTGTGAGCCCGTCGCATCGAATATCAAGTAGAGCTCGGCTCCATACGGTGATGGGAAGAGCTCACAAAGTGGAGCAGCTGCGGGTTCGGCGCTTAAGGCCGAGTGGCGACATGTAGCCCGAGTCGGTCCGACCCGAGGCGCCGCGGGCCTCGCGCGGTAGGTGAGCTCGCAAAGTGAGCGCTGCGGGCTCGGGCGCCGAGGCCGAGTGGCGATGTACTGAAATGGTTCGCTTCCGAGGCGCCGCGGGCCTCGCGGGCGAGGTGAGCTCGCCAAAGCGAAGCGCCGCGGTTGCGCGTGACTTTCGCAGCGGCGGTTGGGCGAATCGAACCGCCGCATGTCCGGAAGGCGCTAATCGCCACGCCGATTTATGGAGAACTGAACGACGCGCGACTTTTAGTAAAGCGAAGGGCTTCGTGAATCGGAACCGCTCGCATGTCCTCAAAAGGCTACAATCGCCATAATGCCGATGGCGGAGAATCCGAACGCTTCGTGACTTTTCGAGCGCTCGAATTCTCCTTATAAATGGTGGCTCACATCTCCTCAGATCTTATGCTTTAGAGATCTCGCTTTCACAGGATGAAGTTCACCGGGATGGATGCTCGACGCTCACGCCACTGAGAGTTCCTTCCGACGCTGGATCAAATTTTCTCGAGTCTTCATGTGGAGTTGTGGTTTTTCCTAGCCTCCTTTACGGAGTCGTGTTGTTCCCTAGCTTTTTTCTAGGGAATGCGTCCGGAGGGGGTGGTGCATCCTTTGCGCCGCGCTCTCTGTTTTTCTTTTTATCTTCTTCCTCCTCCTTTCTACCTCTTCCCTTTTCTTTTTCTCTCCCTTCTTTCTTTTTCCAGCGCCTTCTATCCGCTTCTTTTCCCCTTTTCCGTCTTTCCTTTCGCTCCATCTTTTCCTCTTTTCTTTTTTCCCTATCACACCCCTCTTTTTCTTTATTCTGTCTTTCTCCTTTGTCTCCATCTTTTTTTTTTTTTTTTTTTTTTGCAATTGCTTGTATTGAGTGTTTTTCGAGATGTAATCAAGGACACCATTGATTGTAACCGAATATGATTCATTTTGAATAAAGAGAGACTTTTATTTTTATGAATTTTCTCATCATGATGTTTCTGGACTGTCGCTGATAATTAAATTACCCGTGTGTGCCCGACTTGTCACATAAGAATTGATAAGGTTTTACTATAAACCGGCGCCTACCGGTAAAACGCTTCAGTTCTGCTCCATGTATGTTGTAAGATTTTTCCTCCTCTGCTTCGAGCTCAATTGCCCCGGTCCGACGACCGCTATTATGTGCGACCTTCCCAAATAAATAGTTTCCATGCGCTGATTCTTCCTCGTCACGGCGTGTTTTTAAGACCAAATCCCCTAGCATGTAACTTCCGGGTCGACCCTCCTCGTCAGAAAACCGGGCCGCTCTTCCTTTGATACTTCAGGCGCCGCTGAACCCGCCACGCTCATCCGTGATCCAAGTTCAGACGCCAGGTCTGGCCATTTTGTTCCTCCGATGCTAACTCGACTCTGTGAGATTTTATTCCAACCTCAACAGGGGTTATCGCTTCAGGCAAAGGCTGTATAAACGGGTCTCCCGGAAGTC
Source organism: Tetrastigma voinierianum (assembly GCA_016808115.1). Lineage (NCBI taxonomy): Eukaryota > Viridiplantae > Streptophyta > Magnoliopsida > Vitales > Vitaceae > Tetrastigma > Tetrastigma voinierianum. The sequence continues at coordinate 3,066,468 of JAEQBH010000137.1, read as the reverse complement.
GCCGACTCAGGTCAGTCTCAGAGTTCATACATTCCTGGGAGGTATTCTACCCAACTTCCTTTTAAGATCTTCCACCTGGTTTTTAAGGCGCCTTTATGGTTCGATGGTGACCTCAATGGTCCGTTTACCCGCGTGCCGTGACGAGTAATAATTTTTAATTCCAGCTCCTGCAGACAAAAATCCCCGAATTTGGTGTCGGCTGAATCGTTTTCCATTATCCGATTACTGTGGTTTCGGGATAAATTTAACCCGCATATGACTCCGCCACACAAAGTCACAGATCTTCGCTCAGACCGTGGCTAAAGGCTCCTGGCCGCCCACTCAGAAATAATCCACCGCGATAATTAATAATTCAGATTGCCTCGCCAATGGGGCGGGTCCCAATATGTCCAACCCCCATCACCGGGTGCGGCCAGGGTCGGTAATCGACGCCAAGGCCCGACGAGGCTGATATTCGCGTGCTCTCGGCAAAGATTCGCATTAATTAAGTCTGGCCGCATCTTTACATCAGGCCGTATATCCCCGCTCAAAATTCTTCCGCTTAACGCTCAGGTTCGATATGGTTCCCACATATGCCTTCGTACTTCTCTTAAAGACATATTCAAGTTAGTCTTCTCCCGCAATGCATTTTAGAAAGGTGTGAAGAATCCTCATTGTAAAGGCTTCCCTTGTGATTTGCAAACCCGGGAAGACCTTTCCTCTTATCTTACCAGCTCTTCGAGTCGTCTGCAAGGTTCCATTAATATAACCCCAAATAGTGGTCCATCCAAATTTCAAGACTTATCCCATCGGGGCGACCACCATGTCAGACGGCCGATAGAGGGGCTCTCAGGTATTCGATGTGCTGACCCGCCGAGATCTTCAAGGCTGGCTGCTTCGCCAAGGCGTCTAGCTTCGCATTTCTCGTTTCCGGGACGTACTTGACCCTAACCGATACAAACTTTTTTAGCAAATCCCTGACCTGAGATATTGTGACCATCGCTCACCTCTGGGCCTCAGATATCTTCGATCCGTCGACCACCCGGCCGAGTCACCGTGGACTCCTAAACACCGGGTCGACCTCTAATGAGTAGGCGAAATGAGGCCCGCTTATGACGGCCCCATACTCGGGCCTCACTGAAGCATGAACCCAAACCCGAGTGCGTATTCAATATCTATCCCTTCTGGTGAGGTGAGGATTTGCTTCCGCTCCGTCCCGTGCGCTTCGAGGCTCCATCTACGCAGAGTTCCATATGCAGGGAGGTCGTCTCCGACCGTGTGGGCTTAGCAAGCTCTATCTAGGCGAATTTCCATGACGAAGTCGGCAGACCGTCCCTTTATAGCGCTTGCCAGACCGATACCGAACTCGCTTAGCTCACGGCCCACTTCATCAACCTCCCGAGACTTCTCGGCTCAGGTAATACCCGTCTATCAGTACTTGGTTGGGACTTCTACCTGGCAGGAGCCCGGGAAATAGGCTAAGCTTCCGGTCGCAAATACCAAAGGCTAGTATCACTTTTCCATTCTTGATACCTTCCTCCGCCTCCTCTGCTCGACCGCAAAGAGTAAATCGCGCCGGGAGGTCGTCATCTCTCGACGAGTACTAAGACCGGCTGGAGAAGTCCGATACTGCCATACAAAGTGAGGAGTTCCTCCCTTCAACTGACTTTACTAGAATGGGAGGAGCTTAGGTATGTTTTTAATGCCCTACTTCTTCACATTTCGTCCCACCGAAAGGCTTTCTTCGTAACTCGAAGAAAGGCCGCATTACCGCTCCGATACGAAATCCGCCAGGCCGCAATCCTTCCCGCCAACCGTTGACCTCCTTTATTTCTGAAGGCGACGCATGTCGAGCAATGCTTTTATTTTGTCTGGATTCGCTTCAATCCCCTTGTGGTTAACTATGAAACCCAGAAATTTTCCGGCTGACACGCCGAAGGCGCATTTAGCTGGGTTCAGCTTCATGTTATAATTCCTCAAGATCTGGAATGCCTCAGAGAGATGGGTGATATGGAGATCAGACTTAGTGGACTTTACCAGCATGTCGTCTATGTATACCTCCATCAAGTTGTACCCCATTCCGCCTTTGGAACATCCCGCTCACTAGTCTCTGGTAGTCGCCTCCCGCACTGAGCCCAAACCATTACTCCTAGCCAGAGGCTCCTTGTGTTGTGACGAATGAAGTTCCTTTCTCGTCCCCGGGTCCATGTCAGATCCGATTGTAGCCTGGAACGATCCATGAAACTAAGGAGTTCGCTCGTGGCATCCACGATGAGGTCGATTCCGGGCAAGAGGGAAACCGCCTTCGCATGCTTGCTTATGTCGTTGAAGTCGACGCGAGAGTCGCCATTTGCCATTAGCTTTCGACAGGCCAACGTTAGCTAGCCACCGTGGTATTTCACCTCTCTTTATCGCCCCGCCGAGTGGGAGTTTGTCGAATTTCATCACGGCTCGCCTTCTCGCGCGAAACTCCCCGCTATTTAACCGCCGAATAATGACGGTCGGGGTGTTCGCTTTACGGGTGATTATCGCAGGTCGATTCCTCCCATGTCCGCCCAGGTCCATAAAACGCTCTATTCGCCTCAAAACCGGGAGCGAGGAGGCCTTGAGATCCTTTGCAAGCCTGGGAGCCAATATAGGCTAGATGTTCTGTGGTCACATCCAAATGCAAGACTCAGGTTCTGGGCTTCCTTCGAGGGCTCTGCCTGGGTGAGCACCTGTCACAAGATATCCAGCTCGTCTACGCTCACGTAGTCGACCGCCTTGTTTCATGGAGGCCGTAACACCGCCACCACGATTTCTGACCGTCTGCACCCCATTCACCTGTCGAATTTGACTATCATGTGATATGCCAGGGGATGGCTTTATCAAGGCTGGCGAGGCCTTCCTGGAAGAAGATATTATAGCTGACTCGGGCGCTCCACTATAAGGAACCTTGCTGCCGCTGCCGTCAAGGTGGGGTTCGTGGTCAACACCAGCTGAATCGAGCCCAACCCAGAAGACTTTCTCCTCGAAATCCCCCGCAGATGTGTGTCGAACACTGGATCTAAATTTTTCTCTTCCAATACCCATCTGTCAAGGCCGACGGAAGATGATGTCACCGAACTCCCATTATCGACAAAACCCGCGAACTCCGTGGTGTCGCCACACCGCGCGACTACCGTGTCATGGGGTGCCGCACCTTCCGCATCCGAAATGAGAACGTACGGTAGTACCATTCGCGCAATCTGAGCATCGCCGTATTTCCATGTCCCGATCTTATGCCCGCAGTGGGCCCCTATAACCAGGATTCTCCCTCTCCAAAGAAACCCTCCCCGAGATCACATGGATTTCTCCTGGCCGCCTGGCACAACGTCATCGGACGGCGCCACGAGCCAGCTCTGACTATGGTTCTCGACTGGGGTTTGATTCCGAGCCGTTCCTCGGAGATATGAAACGCCGAAGATATCCGCCGTATCAAATATTCTATCTCTCTCCTTAGTTGTATACAACAACTGCAGATGTCCATAATCCCCGTGAAACTCGCAATACTTGCGTTATCCCTGTCGCTGATCCGATTTCATCCTGCGGTTCTGCCTATCTCAGAATTGCCAAGCCAGACTCTCAAGGACTTCAGGATACCGAGGCCAAGCATGAGTGAAGGCCAGGCCGAGTAATGCCGCTGTCTTCGGGCCATGGGCAGGCCCTGCATTTCCGGCTCTCGAGATTTCCGCCTTTGGGACGTCCCGTCCCGTATCCGGGGATTTCCTTTGGTCGCCTTGTCGCTAGGGCCCGCCCGTCGGCCCACTTGGCCGTCCCTTTTGCGCGAGGAGCTCTCCTTCTTTTGATATGAGGGCCTCTCGCCATTTATATACTTTTCTCGGCTGGCGAGGACCTCCGCCATTGATAGCCGCAAACGTTGCAGGTAAATGAATGCCTATAAAGTAAGTGCACGCGCAGCCCCAAGTAATGGCATGGTACTTAAAGTACCATATCGATCCACAAAGAAAGGTGGATCGACTACAGAGGTTCTGCTGCACAATATCCGAATAAACATTCTAGGGTAAAATTTAAGTAAGGAAACCGCAACTAAGCTATTGATCATGAATTAATGTATGTCATGCCTAGGTTAAATCTCCCTATCACGCTCAATGGATTACTTTTCTAAAGATATCATATTCAATATATTTGTATATGTCAACGGGCGAGGTGATTCGCTTACGAGATATCCTCTCTCTTCTCGAGGTATATCTCGCTATCTCTGAATAGAATCGAGTATATTCTATCTCACTCCTGCATTCCGAATGCTTAAATGTTCTAACCCCAAATGCCACCTTCGTGTTCTAATATCTCTATTAACCGACCTATTAAAGGCTAATTTACCCAGATCCCCGAATTACTTCTCATCTCGAATCTTGGATCTCCAAAGGCGACATGTTAACATTGGGTCGAAGACATCATATAATCAAATGCAAAGATAAGAGTAGATGTGGACAAATTAATAACAAATCAATAACATGAAAGATCAAGCTTAATCCATTGTATGTGACGTGGTTTGATGTAACCCTAGAAAGAGATCTGTAACATCATCGTGAGAAAAAGATCAAATTGTCTAGTATTAAAACATCATCATATTATCCAAAAATAATATCTAACTATGAGAAACTGGCCCAACCTGATCACTTCCTCCAAGTCTCGTCAACCGCTTCGAATTCGTGTCTTCTCGCACGCCTCCCGACATCCCACTTCGAGCCATTCGTACTTTAAAATGATGAGATGCGATTGAGCCGACGCCGCTACCGCAGGACGTCACACGACGCGACGCCACTTCGTCGCTCCCTATTGTTCCAAACCGCTCCGTGCTACTTTACGCTCCAATGAACTCCGTAATCATACCGCATACAAAATCAGGATCTAGCCACAAAACTATAAAATTATTATAAAATAAATGTGAAAATGACGAACCGACGCGAGGCATGAGTGTTTTAGGCACTCATCACACTTCAACTTAGTTTCTCGTTGGCCCTCAAGCAAGAACCGACTCTGCATTGTGACACACACACCGGCTATTAATGTAACTAACACTCAAGACGTTGATGCACATGCTGAAAAATAAGGATCACTCGACCGACTCACATACCCACTGTTTTGCTCGATGTTCAGTGAAGGCATACAGATATTTGACTTTCTATAAATTCGATTGAGATAGGTGAAACTGACTAGTGCATCAAATCCCATGGTGTTCAATAGCCTTTCCCAAAAACCCCTATGTGTTTATAGTGAATGACCTCCAGAATATGCCTAGGTTTCGATACCCCCAAACTTAAGCTCAACTCGCCTATTAGGAAGAAGCTAACTAGGAAAGGAGGAACGCACTCCATTTATTCATGTCCTCATACTTAGAAATTTCCTACGCACTAAACAAAATTAAGAAGACCTAGTGCCAAGAAGTGAATGAGCGTTCTCGTACGGGGATCCATCGTGACTCCCCACCGCTATTAAGGGCACTGTGCATTCAATTCCTTCAACTTCACCAACACTCAACCAAACCCAAAGGCCCTAGGTTGCGTGAATGATCCATCTTCTCTGTCCCATGTAGCGGCAAAGGAAGTCAATGACTCTCGTAATTCGTTTCGCCAGGCATTAGGGCTTTGATAGACCTCAGACTGCGTTCTGATTCGATTGGATGATCCCGCTTTATTCCTATGCATATACCTATTTTTGTCATATTTCTTTTTCTTTTTTTCTCTTTTCTATTGTTTTTATTTTCTTTTTTTTTCGTCAGCTCGATGGCAATCCTCGATTAGGTGTCCTATCACTCAAATGGTTCGAATCTCCCAGTCGATCGAACTTTAGTACGTTCTGGCACTTGCGCGTACTCGGAAGTCACTAGTGTGTGAGTGTGATAGGGTTTTTGAGAACTGGTTTCTTGACTACCCGGGATTGATTCACTAGCCCATTTCAACTATTCAACCTAATTACCGAGCATCAAGCAAATGTATGCATTTGAACAAGTTTATAGTGAACTCAATCCAAAATTGATCCTCAATATCCAAAATGCACAATATGCGATCACTACATGCAAAAAATGTCCTAAACACACGCAAACAACTAACACATGACTCATTAACTACGAAAGTGTGATGTAAAACAACAAACTAAAACTAAACTCTAAACACCACCAATAACTACATGAAATACTAAAACTTAAACACAACTAATATGCTAACACACTAAAAGACTCCATACTACTAAACCAAAACAACAATAAACAAAACACAAAACATAGCACCCGACCACCACATCCCCCCAACAAAATAAATATCCAAAGGTCCTCACCGGGTAAGATATAAACAATAGAGATTAAGGACTTCTGAAAGATCACTCACATGGAGTGGTGGAGGCCGTGGAGAGCCGTAAGCTGGCGAGCTGGGCCTCGTATGACCGCCGGGGCCGAAGAATGAGGGCCTGACCGGGCTGTGGATCGGTCCGCATGTCAAGACGCAGGCCCCGCACCCGGAGACGAGGACACGGTGCTCCCGGTCTCATCCTGCACGCGCCAAAGCGCCGTGAGGGAGGCGCACGGTCCTCAAGGTCCGGGGAAGATCTGAGGAGCCACCGTGGTCGCCGAGGTGGGCGTGGAGGTGGCCGACGAGGATCACACGTCTCCCTGGGATCGCCTGTGGATCCATAACGAGCCCGATACTCATAAAGCTCGCCCCTCGTCCGGTGGGCTCATGACCGAATCATAAACCTCAGTCATGGACACCGTGTGTCCCGCTTGGACCGAGCATGGCTTTGATCGCGAAGCCAAGTGTCAAGAACATCTGTAGCACTCCCGCTTGTTTCCGCACAAGCCAAAGATCGTAGTGGGTGTCCTAGTTCACTCGCATTCCTGCTATGGAGGATGGCATCCTCGATAACTCCGCCTAACATCAAGGGTATATCAGAACACCCCAAAATAGACCCTAGTCGCTTTACATGTTTAGGTATTTTGTGTTTAATGACTGCTTTTCATGAGTTAAATGTGAAACCGAAAACGAGACCCTAAAGTTACAAAACTTAGCGGACAATTTTGAAATCGGGTCTAAAGAGGTATGGAAAGTCATACTTATGTAATTATGCCAAAGTATAATATAGATGGCAACGCTTGCAAATAGAATGAGTTATGGGCTTAAAAAGAAAATAAGCAAACTTGACCCAAAAAATGGGTTATTTTGGAGGGCCAAACAAGGCCTTAGAAAACATGGATTTAAAGACCACATTTGGTCTCAAATTGGGGGAGCCCGTAGAGAGAGAGAGGGAAGAGCAAAGAAGAGAAGAAGAAGAAGAAGAGGAAGAAGGAGGGATCAAGGCCAACAAGGTATGGAAACTCACCTTGATTATGAATCCTATAAGATTTGGCATGGATCTTTGGCTTGGTAGGATTATTATTGTCCCCAAACATGGGGTTTTGCTAGGGTTTCATCTTAACCCAAAATTTATGTCAAGTAAGGTGGGTAAACCCCACATGGCACTTGATGAGTATGGAACCCTCCTTTGTGGATGGATTCATATTTTAATTATGAGAAATTGAGTTGTGGTTTAGAACAAACCCTAACAAATCTGCATTGTGTGTATATGGGTGGTAACCCATATTAGAATTATATCGAGAGATTTATGGAAAGGTTTTGAAAGAAGATAAGAATTTGAAGATGATTTGAGTATAATGAGGTCACAAGATGTATTGGAAATGATTATGAAGTATAGATATGGCTCGATGGAAAAGTGCATGAACTTGTGTTTCTGAACTCGTATCAGAGAACTGGTTCTGTCATTTTCAAGTTGTCCCACCCAAGGTAATCCTGGGGTTCCCACCCCACAACTACCACTGCTCCCGCCTAAACCGGGGCCGTAATTTAGCCAACTTGCTCTATTTCTTAACCGATTTGAGTGATTCAAGTGGCACGTAACTAGACGCCAAGGGAGAACAAAACCTATTTTATGTGTATCTCCAAATTCTGACTCTGGGGAGTAGCTTAAAATTCACTAAAGTGGGGCTATGTGCAAGCCCATTTCCTGCATCACCGCTGATTATAGAGTAGTCCGAAGTTGTTTCGACGTATTCGAGTTTCTCTATAAGTTCGGATTGGGGTGATTCCAATTGAAATGAACCCTTATCACCTTAGATTTGTATGAGCACAAATAACCAGTGTCAAATATGGATAAATGTACTGGAAAATTAATATCGCAAACTATCCCCAGAAAACTCCAGAACCGACTAGTTGGCATGAAATGCCATAACTTGAGCTCGACGATCCGATTGGATTTGATTCCACTCCCCGGGTAACGATTCATAAGAATAAGAATATGATTGCGTGAATACATGCCCACTACACCTACTGCGATTTGGAACGATCCGTCATGAACGTATACGTGGCTAATAATGCTCTCTACTATAAGATAGTAAGTTATTGAACTCATATAATTGTAAATTGCCTAAGACCGCTTATTGAATGACACGAGACTTCCTGATCGTGGTTTCTCTCTCAAGACATTAGTACTTCTATATTTCTCTCGACAAGGCACAAGACTGACCGTGCTTCGCACATTAGTACTTCTCTAGCATTTCCGATTAGTGCGACGGCACTCTCTCGACCGCGTTTCAGACATTAGTACGTACTTCGACAATAAGCACATTTCTAAATCAAGTGTTTCCTAAGACATTAGTACTTCTGATTCGATTAGTGCCACAAGACCCTTCGACCGTGTTTCCAAGACAATAGTACTTAAGATTTCCTGGACAAGGCGACTAAGACTCGATCCAGACCAGACCTTCTGTTTATCAGGTCGTGGTCCTACTCATTCAGACATCGGGTCTGGTGAATCTAACAATTATATGATAAAGATCAATAAAGCACAAAGAACTCAATATGATAAAGATTCACTGCACCTACGGTACCTCCTCGTATATGTTCCAGAGTACCTACTGGGCATCTTTTGCATTTGCTATGTAGTACCTACTTCGGTACCCTCAGATTCGATTAAGTTCCTGAGACCTTACTGTACCCCCGTATCCGATTAAGTTCTCGTAGTACCCACGCAATCCCGCATTCGGCTCTGTTCCGTCATCTACTCGGCACTCAGACTCAAGAAACTCTCATAACTCCTACCTGGAGGTCCGAATACATAAGTCCAAGAGGTACCTACTCTGCACCTTCGTATCTGAAACAAGTATAAGCCCAAGAGGGTACCCAAGGGTACTCCCGTATTCACAACAAGTATATTCTGTGAGTGCCTACCGTACTCTCAGACGCAAGAAATAAGTACAAATTCGTAAAATAAGTACAAGTCCAAGAATAACTACTAAGCTTCCGTATAATGAATCTCGTGATCCGCGCCTACGAAGGACTACTGTCCGTATCCCGATAAGTCCGGTAGTGTACCTACTTCCGGCACTCCCGCATCCGATAAGTCCCAGATCCGTGATAAGTCCCTGTAGGTACCTACGGTACCCGCATCCGATAAGTCCCGTATCCGTGATAAGTCCCGTAGGTACCTACTCTGCAGCCTCGCATCCGATAAGTCCCGTGTACTCTACGTACTCCCGCATCCGATAAGTCCCGTATTTGTATAAGTCCCAGTACCTACTGCACTCACGGCATCCGATAAGTCCTCAGATCCGGAACAAGTCCTCAGAGCACCTACGCACTCCCGCCCTCGATAAGTCCCCGTATCCGATAAGTTCCGTAGGGCACCTACGGTGCTCTCAGATTTGATTAAGTTCCAGAGTACCTAAGGGTACCCTTGTATCAAGAATAAGTACAAGTTCTGGTGAGTAACTACGAGCAATTCCGTATCCGTAAGATAAGTATAAGTCCGCTGGTACCCCACGAGTACCTCCGTATAAGGAACTGCTCAGAGCCTCACGAGTACTTTGTACCAAGAAAATGTTCTCAGAAGCACTCACTCTGTACTTCAGATCCGAAATACAAACACAAGTTCAGAATCCTTGATAAGATCTCGTGAAGATAAGAATAAGTCCTGCATACAAGTATAAGTTCCGTAAGACAAGTATGTGCTCCGAAATACCAGTATAAGTTCCGTGAAGACTGTGATATAATTTGCAAGTATAAGACATGGCACCAGTATAAGTTTTGTAGTACTTACGAGTAATCCCGTATAAGATTAAGTTCAAGAATCCAAGATAATGTCTGTGAATCTCTCAGAATACCTACTGTACCCTTCGAACAAGTGTAAACTGTAGGATAATTATGAGTTCAGAACTCCTACTGAGATCTTAGATAGATCTAACATCAATGCTGGTTTAAGTACCTCCAGATACATAGGTCTCCGAATCTCTATGGGAGATCGAAATAAGCTTTATGTCTCGATACAAACATAAGTATAAAGAGTATCCTCACTGAGATAGGTATCACCGATCAAGTTCAAGTATATGTCCTTTCTTGGGAGATCCGGTCAAGTATAAGATCCGGTCAAGAATAAGTCTCGCTTATATATAAGATCCGACATATAAGTATAAGCTCCTGATAGGAATGAGTGCTATGAGTATAAGATCCAAATAAGGATAAGTCTGCCATAAGTGTAATTCCTAAGTAATTGTATAAGTTCATTATGTGAATGCCCGAATATTCTGATACCTGTTACTGTTATCTGTATTTGTGTTTCTGTATAAGAAATGTTTCCCACTAAGCGTAAAGCTTAGCACTAGCTTTAACTGCGGTAGGCATGTGAGAAGACGCCAGCTGAAACATCTCAGATACAATTGGCCAACACACTTGTATGCCCACTACATGGTTCCGTGCTCCGATTTCAGAAATATAAAAGTATATTTGTGTATTTGTAAATGGGACTCCAAGCTATAGATGTTTAGATTTTGATGGACACCACCCTGGTACTTTGATATACATGATATTCGATTATGTTATATGATGTGGGCCATACCAGTACCAAGATGGTTTAAAAAAATAAATAAATAAAAATCGTGTAAAGAGTCCCAGCGTCTCGCGTCCTCGACTCCTGGCCGATCCGCTTAATCTGCCGGACCGGATTCGTGGCGTGATATATACCCCGTAAGATGGCGTGAGGTCAGCACGGCACCTACCGGGCAAGCCACTTTGGCCACACGCTCGTCAGCTTCCGGATGAGACGCTAAGTGATGAAGCGGTGCCGCACTGAACGAAGGCCAAATGCTCGGGCCTTAAAATCGACCGCACGCCCGCACGATTGACTTCCATTCACTCTCGACTACTGGGTCAATACGCCAAGAGTAATCCTCAGGATAGTCACAGGCTCGCGAGCCGATCGAACTATCCGGCAGCGGACATGCTCTGCATCAGACATCCATTGATGGACTCCAGACCGAAGCTCACCAATATGCCCCGCACCCTCGACTCAAGACACGGGAGTCGATCGCGAGAACTCACAAGACTACACTCATCGCCGCCGGACGAGGTGGTCAGCACAAGGCACACCATCCCCACCCGCAATTGTCTCTATGAAAAGTCACCAGCGGTGAAACCCCTTCTCCTCGATTTAAGGATCTGCTGCAAATGCGCCAAACCGATCGGCAAGACTCGTTAATTTACAAACCGCGAGACATCATGCGGGTCTGGTCCTCGCCGGCCTACACCGCGTGCAACTCTACCTCTCGCCAAACATATTGATCTGTAACACGCAGGCGGCCCCAAAGGGCACCTACCGACTCGACAAAACACAAACACCTAATATGCTAGAAAAACTAACTAAGACTCAAGACTCAAACTCCTAACTCAAGACTCAGACCTACTGTAAATTTTAAAAATACTCTAATGAACACTTATTAGCCCACGAAACCACCCCTTGAAAGTACAAAGGTACCCTAGAATGCTACTCCATTGCCAGGAACCGAGAAAGAATAAAGGTGAAACGCCACAACGACCCGAACCATGGGAGCAGGTGGCTCGTGAGGAGCACAATTAGCCTGAGAACAATGGAAGGCCTCCGACCACTGGAAACAAGGGTCTGACAAGTCCAAAGGAACTCGGTGCCAGGGAAACTAGGGTTTCGCTGAGGTAAAGGTGAAGTCGTAATGAACCCATTCTGGCTGAACAGGTGACGTCATGACGCATGGGTCACGTCGCGACGCGGACAGAGCTTGATTAGCAAATCGCTTATCGCGGGAGATGACGTCGCCGACGTGACGTAGGTCATTGCGGTAACCACCGCGACGCGGACAGAGGGGTGCGTACAAATTGATCGCCGCGACGTGGAGCCACACGACGCGACGAGGGTATTAATTTGACGTCGCTGACGTGACTGGAGTGGGTAAGACTTGACGTCACGACGTTAAAAATCCACGTCGCGACGTGACAGAGAAAAAATTCGAGCATATTGAAGATTTCATGAACATGAACCCCCTCTCTCGTACTTGTGACTCTATGAGCTTGTAATGCGTAGTTGGAACGAATCCTCCCTCGACCAGATCCCATCTCAAAGTAAACAAACAAACCGAAATAATCACAAATAGTATTTTAAACCTAAAAATCGCGTAAAATAAAATACTTAACTCGAGCCAAACAAAAGGGAAAAGCGAAGAACACTGGTTGCCTCCCAAGAAGCTACTTATGTTTAATGTCGCTAGCTCCGACGACTCGAATCTCAATACCGTGTTCAGAACCCAAACTCATGTGATAGATGATCACACTTCGTCTCGCAGTCGCCAGAGGAATGATTTTCACTCGCAAGAAACTCGCCCATAGCACGCTTCAAGCGTTGGGTGGCGAACGCGGAATGTGCCTTTCAGATGTGGGAAACTTCCGCCCCACCATGTGAAAAAGACCTTTGTTACCGCGGAAAGGCTCCTAATTAATGGTGACTTCAATTTCCCCGAAAAGCTTTAATCGAGAATTGAATAAAGGACTCGTTGTCCCAATAAGTGAACTCCTTTCTAGTGATGTGCCTGGTCGCGGGCCAAGCTTCGTCTTTCCTTTATGATACGCTTTTCATATGCTTCGCTTCGAATCTCATCTAGCCTTCACTCGAGTCGAGAACAAGCCACTACCCAATGTACCGGTCCATGTTTAGTTTTCTGTCGAGTGGTCCCAATAGGCTCGATGCTCCAATTCCACTGGAAGATGACAAGCTTTACCATACACGAGTCCGAACTGAGACATGCCCAAAGAGCTTTAAATGTCGTGGCAGAAGTGCCCAGAGCGCATCGCCTATCTTGCACCAATCCTTCCCGAGTCGTTGATCGCCTTCTCGAGAATGCAATTTCTGATTTCGCTGCTGATACCTCTCGCTTCGTCCAGCTTGATTGTGGGTGATATGCAAGAGATGTAACAATGATGAGCAGACCCCATACTTTCAAGAACACCTTATCAATTACCTTATCATAAATGGTACCATTATCCTGTGATTAAAGCTCGAGGAGTTCCAAAACGTGAGAATATATCGTCGGCAAGCAGAAGCGAGCCACAACCTTACATCATCAAAAGGCAGGAATTGCTTCCACCCACTTTGAGACATATTCATCACAACAAATGTACAAGTTGTCAGATTTTATGCAGAAATGGTCCCATGAAATCTATCCCCATAAATCAAACAACTCTACCTCCAAGATGGGATGCATGGGTGGCTCGTCTCTTTCAGAGATGTTCCCCATTCGCTGACATTTGTCAAGTGGAAACGAATCGGGTGAGCATCTTAAATAAGGAGGGCCAATAAAAACCCGAACAGTAACCTCGTCAGCCGCTCTCTGCCACCAAAGTGTCCACCACATGGCAGTAGTGTGACAATGGTTCACACTATGCATTTCATCTCTGGCACACATCTCCTTATCACTCCGACAAGACAAGAATCAGAAGAATTGGCTCTTCCCAATAGTAGTGTTTACAAGTGTGCGAAAACCTCTTCCTCTTCCTCGAAGGCTTAAACTCCGGGGATCACTTCGCCACCAAATAGTTCGCTATTAACTGCAAACCAGTAACCGCCTTCTTATCCTCACAGCAAAGTTTCGCCCGAAATTATTATTCACCGGTGACATCATCTCTCGTCCCTTCCAAGCCGCAAAGACGGTCACTACTGGGATGCCAGCGCTCTTCGCCCCGATTCTACGCGACCTCAGAATAAAGAGGACCCAATCGAATCAATCTGGGTTTGCATCTTTCTCGGTCATCAAGTACTTAATAAATTCGAATGATCAAGACATGCACCACGACTTGTCAGCCAATCAAATATGGCCTAAATTACCGGCTAACAAAACAATAGCCAATAGTTCTTCCAGAAGTGGCATAATTCAACAGCATCATTCAGTGGTTCACCAGCAAGATCACTTGGAAAAATTTTCCCGCTTCGCCCTAGTATCGCCCCAATCGCTAAGTCACCACACACATAAGTTCAAAGGGGTACGACTAACTGGGCGCACAACAATAGGAGTGTAGATCAACTCTATTCTTCAACACCGAGAACGCATGCCGATTGGGATCAAACTCAGCCGATTCTGGACTGTGAAGGTTAGATAAACGCTTGGTAACTGTGAGAAACTTCATGAACCGCTCTATAAAATCCAAATGTCCTAGAAAATCATGAATCCTCGCATCAAGAGGGCGGAGGCAACTTTTCAATTGCTTCAATCTTCGCCTTATCTAATTTCTATTCCCCTACGAGATCCGATGTCCAAGGACAATAATTTCAGTATCATTGTAAATGGAACTTTTCCCAATTGAGTACTAAATCGCTTCTTCACATCTCTCACAAAGACAAAATTTTCAAATTTTTTTAGACAATCATTAAAATGAATTTCCTGACATCGAGAAATCGCCCATGAAGATGTTTCAATCGCCTTCTCCACCATGCTCTTAAGAGAATATGGCTACATCATGCATCGAAAAGCGTACCGGCAGCATTAATAAATGCAGCGGCATCCGCCGAATGCGAATGTACCATAAGGACAAGTGAATGTTGTCTTCCCGATTCGTGAGCTATGGCAATTTGATCAGAACCCAGTATCCGCCTAGAAAGCAATACAGTATTCATAACCGCCAATCGACGAGCATCTGATCTAGAAACCGCAGAAATGGGAAAGTATTCTTTCGAAAGTGGCTTTGTTCACCTTCCGATAATCAATACAAATGCACCCTAAGAATCGTTTCGACGGCAAGAAGATGTCATTTCAAATTCCGATGACAACTTGTTCCTCCCTTCTAAGACTACAATTTAACCTGGCTGATCCATGCACTGTCTGAAATGGGGTAAATCACCCCAGTATCTAGCCATTTTAAAACCTCTTTCCGACATTTCCTTCATCAATCAAGTTTAACCTCCGCCGCCCACTCAAGGTTTATGTCCATCTTCTAAAATACGATGCATGCACATAGAAGGATCGAATCCCTTAGATCAATAGAGACCATCCGAGTGCATGTTTAGATCCTCAAGATCTCACACTCTCTTCCTAGTGCAAACAAAGATGCCGAGATAATCACTGCAAAGCCAGATTCTACCCCAAGGTATGCATACTTCAAATGACTAGGTGTGAGGTTTTTGCTCCATCTTGGGTGGTTGCTCAATCGATGGGACCGGCGTTTTAACTCCTTCGCCCGCAGGTTCAAGCATCGCTTCCATTGTGTCCAAAGAGTCCATCCATTTAACATATTCTTCCTCGCCCTCACTGTAGTTCTCAGATTCATTCTTCACAAAGCTGCCTCCAAAGGGTCAAGAACCACTTTCGCTGCACACTATAGCCTCAACCATTTCTACCATGAAGTATCACTTCGCCGTGTCTCACTCGCTCAAACACATTGAACTTTACTTCTTCTCAGACTTCCCGCCTGGGGCCACTTCAGACATCAACACCATCGCCTGCCATTGCAAGAAATGGTCTTCCTAAGATTATTGGTATTTCCTTTATCTTCCATGTCTAAAACAATGAAATCACTGAAAGATAAACTCGGTTTGACCTTTACTAAGACATCTTCTATTATCCCTCTCTTGATGCTTCAAAGATCCGTCTGCAGTCGGAGAGTGATCATATTTTGGCGTTTCTCCTAATCCCAAACGCTTGAAAATGGATAAGGGCATAAGATTAAAGGCCTGCACCCAAATCACATACAAGGCTCTTCTCAAAAATGGCATTTCCAATTGTGCAGGGATGTTGAACCGCTCGGGTCCTGCGGCTTCGTGGGCGCTTCCATGATGGCACGCATTCCTACCAAGTTCACCGCTTCGGAATCTAACGCCTCTGCTGGATAAGATGTTTTTCATGAATTTTACATAACTGGCATCCGCTTCAGGCATCAAAGAATGGGATATCGATATGCGCCTGGAATCATTCATCCATGAATTTCGTGGAATCGCTTATCCGCTTTATGCTTCGAGACGCTGCGGGGTAAGGAACCGGTATGGCCGGGCTCGTCTACCAGGTCTCGACGACCGCTCTCGTACCGTTCTTTGTCCCCAGATCATCTTTGCTCGGGTCAATGACCTTCTCGGGCCTCTAACCGATCTACGATCACAGAATCAGATTCCAATTCTTTCCACTTCTCGCGACGATCGCTTTTAACATGCTCATTACCATCTTTCGGGTTAATCAATCGCTCTAAGAAAGAACCCATTGCCTTTCTCACGCTAGTTTGCCATTCGGGCCCATTTATTCCAAACCTCAAATTCGTGGCCGCCGACGTTTCAATCAAGGTTCGGGCCACATAGCCTGCTTCATTCATATAAAGGCAGAAGTGGGGAAGTTAACATCTCGTGCAAGAGTCAGTTTTAAATCCAACTCTTTTCTCGCAGGGTGGTTCATTAGCTCCTGGTGGATGGCATATTGTTCCGTTATTACGCCACCCATATCCTCGATTGTCTTCGACCGCTCTGGTTCTCGATTGTTACGCCACCCATGACCTGATTCGATTCTCGTAGTTGTTTCCATACCGTCTCACTGCGGGTCGATTCGATCAACCCGACACATAATCGGGCTTCGCTTCCGCATCAGTAGTTTCCTCGACCGACATTCCACACTACTAAGGCCGTCTCTCCACGTGACCATAACTCCCATGGATTAGTTTGTATGGCGCTCTTGCCTCTTTGTCGTCTATTCAACCGCTTAGTTAGTCAGGCCACATGATTCACCCGTGCTGTTACGCACCTCATTACTGCGCCACTTACCGCACTCACCGGGGTAGCCTCAGCCATCACGTGTTGGTCAGTAGCCATTCAGATAACCATGCTTCGGGTCTCACAGGGGTTTTCTTCATCAATGCTCCTCCACCAAGCATCAATCATCATTCTAGTCGATTTCGACCATCGTAGGCGCTGACCGCATCCATCTAGCCGATTTGCAGGGCACTTCGCAAGATCATGAATTGCCCCATGCTTCGCCAGTTCTCCCCCCAGTCAGTCTGAACGCGATCGATCTCTCGCACAAGTCGCGGCACTCTTCGGCGCGGAAGAACTTAGTCAAATTTTCGCGATCAAATCGCTCCATGTAGTAACGGAATCGTGGTCGGGATCGGTTGTACCGTTCGCTCGACCGCGAGTTAGAACAAATTTCCATAATCTAGAGCTTCTTCGACTGCTTATACTTCGATGGTATCGCAAACTCGAGGAAGCGTCAATGCATGTTCGTTCTCATGGGGTAACATGGAACAAGATATTCAAGCATCCGCGACTGACCGACTTCAATTCGAAATTGTCATCAATAGTGGCCGCCTGATAATGCCTGAACAATAATGGCGGTAACACGAACTCGCCTAATAACATGAAAGGATCATCCGTCAGAGCAAATCCGCTTGTGCTTGATTCCTTCCATGACTCTATTCCCCAAAATTTCTTACTTCGCTCATTTCTTCAATGCCAAGATTTTGCTCTTCGCGTTTCCAGCGATCATATCGAGCCAACTGCTCTCGTTTCCTCGTTTCGCTGCACTGCGCGTAAGCCTTTTCTCGCTCGGATCAAATGTGTTACATTGATCTCATGTCGCACGCATTTACCGAAACTCGTATCGCAATAACACAATTTTAACTAACAAACCAAATTACTAAAGACTTGTAAAATAACAAAAGTAACTAAAATTCGTAATACTATCTACGCGCTTCACTTCTATATCAATTTAAACCTTCCACTTAAGAACGGCGCTCAAAAACTCGACAGCCGAAAAACGCTGCAGGAATGAATGCCTATATAAAGCAAGTGCACGCATAAATTCTGGGCACAAAGGTACTTAAAGAACTGACATCGATCCAGCAGGAAAGGTGGATCGAGACTACAGAGGTTCCTGGCTGTGACAATATCCGAATAAATGATTCAGTGGTAAAATTTAAGTAAGGAAACCGAGAACTAAGCTATTGATTCTAGTGAATTAACGGTGTCGCGCCTGTGTGGTTAAATCTCCCATCACGCTCAATGAATTACTTTTCTAAAGATATCATATTCAATATATCGTAATATGTCAACGGCGAGGTGATTCGCCACGAGATATCCTCTCGAGGTATATCCGCCTATCTCGTGAATAGAATCGAGTATATCTCTATCTCGACTTCAGATTCAAATGCTTAAATGTCTTTAAACCCCAAATGCCACCTTCGTGTTCTAATATCTCTATTAAATCGACCTACTAAAGCGCTACTCTACCCAGACATCCCTCGAATACCTCATCTCTCGAATCCTGACTTCAAAGGCGATTATGCTAACATCGCCGACATTATCATATAAATTGAAATGCGTGTATAGAGTAGATGTGACAAATTAATAACCGAATAACATGAAAGACTGCTTTAATCCATTGTATGTGACAGGGTTTGATGTAACCCTAGAAAGAGATCTAGAACATCATCAGAGAAAAGATCAAATTGCCTAAGATTAAAAAACATCAATATATTATCCAAAAATAATATCTTTAACTATGAGAAACCTACCCAAATCCCGATCACTTCCTCCAAGTTCGCGATTTGCTCTGAATTCCGTGGTCTTTCCTCGTGATGCCCCGACAATTCTAATTCCTCTGAGCCATTCGTATTTCAAATGATGAGGTGCGATGAGCCGACGTCAGCGACGCGCACGTCAGCGACGTGACGCTTCACTTCTCGTCAGCCCTCATTGTTCCAAAATCGCTTCCAAAGTCGCTTGCGCTCCAATGAACCTCGTAACCATACCGTGACACAAAAATCGTGGATCTAGCCACAAAACTATAAATTTTATTAGTAAAATAAATGTGAAAATGACGAATCGACGCGATTGTAAGACGAAAGTGTTTGTGCACTCATCGCCCATGCTAACTCGAGGGTTCTTCGAGATAGAACACAGTCCTTTGATTGTACGCCAAATTTCACGATGAAAGTCAGGACAGTCAATTTTTCTCGTCGGTAACGCCTATCTTCGTGTGACCCTACTGAATCACACATGATTTCAAACTTTCCGCGATCCGCTGATGGTCAAGAGATGGTAGCTCTGGGTCAGACGTCCTAGTCTGGCGAAACGGGCAAGAACGCAATACCTAGTTCCCGAATGAGGATAGATGAAGGGGGAATTTATTGAACCGTGCCAAAATCGCCCTCGAGCGTGAGCGGCGAGCGGCCCCGCGACGCACTGTGGTCTCCGATACCCACGCAAATTCCATCCGATTTTTTGTGGGTATTAAGGTGATCGACGGATCTGACCCATCGAACGCTTCTACCCGAGGCATTCGAACTTCACTGAAGCGGGAAAGTGTAGCACCCTACTGCGTGAAGTGGAGATTCCGCTTTGTCAGACTAAGGTGTCCATAGTATCCGGCCTCGCCTTCACCACTCTTCACGCTGATGAGCTCTCACAAGGTTCGAACCTCCGCTCCCACGGCGACCGTTCCTCGTTTCTAGCCGAGGGTGGTTCGCGCTGCCCACGAGCCGCCTCTCGTATAGCTCTTTCCCCACAACCGGCCAACGGTGGTCCATGCCTCGCTCGACTAGACTCGTCGCTCTGGTTCTGGAATGTCGCACTAAGTGGTTCTTCGCGGAGGAGGTTATGGCCTTCCCCGCCCGCCAGGTTCCCGTCGATGTCAGGATCACCGGTGAGTCGTCTACCTTCGACCGCACGGTCGGGACGAGGCTAAGCGCCTTCCACTTTCGCTTTCAGATTGCCAGATCGCTTCCACCGGGTCCCAAGGGTCTGGCCGCTCATATCACCCGGTGGATTCCCCGTATCCCTGCGATTAGTGTTACCCCGCCATGTTCTTGTCGATACCATCGCGAATCGGCGAATCGCTATATGTTTACGGCGAATCGCCGCTCCTACGACGCCATTTAACCGATGATGCCTTTTTCAACCTGAATCGGGCCGGCGCTGCATCGGGTCGCCTACCGACTAAGACTCAGCCGAGGGCCAAACCCAGAACCGAGCAGGCCTGACCGCCTGGCTCGTGGATTACCGCAAAGCCGATCTACCTGGTCCGATGCGGCGCTGCTCCACAAGAAAAACCGTATGAAGAAGGGCCTCGCGGGCTACCGGCCTACCCCGATGCCCAAGTCGATTCGTCCGAGAGAAGGAGAGAATCTTTATCGCTTAGTACGGCGTGACCTTTGCCAAGGTCGTGAGCGCTCAGATTTATAAATTCATATTCATCCGATTCGACGGCGATTGCGGTTCTTCCCTTCGAGGATGTGTGGCTCCTCATGCGCCACTCAGATTAGCAAACGATTAGTCAAAGGAGTTTATTCTGGAGTAATTCCTTTCTATCGAGCAGAGATCCAACCAATCCGCCTTCTATCGCTTTCTTCCTTCCCCTTTATAATACA
Organism: Tetrastigma voinierianum; assembly: GCA_016808115.1. NCBI lineage: Eukaryota > Viridiplantae > Streptophyta > Magnoliopsida > Vitales > Vitaceae > Tetrastigma > Tetrastigma voinierianum. The sequence continues at coordinate 3,045,766 of JAEQBH010000137.1, read as the reverse complement.
GACTTGACGACGAATTGGACGTCTTAGTGGAGTATTCTATCTTCCGTTATTTGTAAAGATACTCTGCCTACCGGGCCGTGCATAGCCTCCTATTCTTCCAAATCCATGTTCCCGGGCCTAACTGGCCGGGGGCCTTGTTCGGGCCGCTATAAGGACACCTGGACGGTATATTTTCACCACTCCTCACACGGATGAACTGTCTCTACCTACTGTGATCCCTATCAATAAATATATTTTTATCTTTATCTTTATAATTTTAATATTTTAATGATACATCATTTTATTATTAATTAAAGAATAAAAAATATATAACATATATACAATGATGTAATAATTTTAAATATATATTATTTCAATATATATATATATATATATATATAATAAAATTAATTTATTTTCTGATATAATTTATTATATAAAATAATTTTATACATAATATTTATTAATAGTAATATTTTAAAAAATTATATTAAAAAACAACTATTATCAATTTTATATCAATATTCATATAAAACTCATAACATTTCATCTAAATTTGGTTTTGTAGGACTCTTGATAGAAAACAGGTGATTTAACAACATATGAACAACATGTTTCTAAAACGTAGCCAATCGCTGGCCTCACAAAGACGTCATTTAAGACGAATTTTTCTCGTACTATCTAAAGATCAAATTCGCTCAACTTCATCCACAGATTCTATATTTAAAAAAGTTCTTCCCAACGATTAATCGCATTACCACCAAAACTGCTTGCCGTTGTTTATAAATGATAAGTTAGAAAAAAAAACAAATTATTGAGCAAAATCTAAGTTGTGGCGATATACAGCAAATTACCGTGACTTTGGTCAGTAATTTGTCATGAAACACAGAAATTTGTCACGACATACATTAAGTTATGGTCTGAAGCAGCCACAGGTGGTTTCCCCTGGTGTGGTACAGCAGCTTTCTAGGCTTGATGTAGTCTGTATCTTCAAACTACTGGATTCTTCACCGTCCATTTGTTTCTTGATTTGGTTTTTCATACATTTTGATTTTTGTTCAACAAATGTTTAATTTAAGATGCACAAGTGTGAAAAATTTTAATTGTACGTGTTTGTTTTATGTATCAAGTTCAGTTGTTTTTATGAGTCATTATTTGTTTTCTCACACATTAATTGTGCAATGAAGTTAGAAAATATATGGCGAAGAACAGGGTACTCGGGGAGGTGTTTATTAAGTGAGTGAGGATACATTAGAAAAATATTATAAAAAATAAAAATAAATCTAAAAAATATATGATTTGAAAAATAATTCTAATTTTAGTCTAATTTTTTTTATATAGGTTTTTCAGATAGGACAAAGATTCAAAAAGTAACACTGATGCAGTAAACTCGATTGAAGTGAACTTCTCAGGTCAGTTCTCTCCAGCACTAGAAGTCAGGCGACCTGCATCATCTCCAAAGTCACGTGAGCTGCATAAGCACCAAGACACGTCAGCAACCTTTCTAGAGTCTTCTAACCTCCGGCTGTCAACTAGTGCACATTACCTGTCGTGGAAAAACATGAATGAGGATAATGTTGACAAATGACAGCTTAGTTTATATCATCAACTCCATTAAGAATCATTTTAATCAATTTTTAATTATGAAGCTGCCATAGTTGACCAGATTCACAAACTTAACAGCAACATCTCTCACATTCACATTTTAATTATGAAGACGACATTCGAGGGTTTGGAAGCCTACGGATTTTGATACTTTATGAGTTACCAAAGTTGGAGATTTTGCCTAGGTGGCTTATTCAAATACCTACTTCTAATACTCTTCTTAGTTTATTCATTGAGAGTTGTGAAAACTTTAGAGCATTGTGGGAGGAGGAGGAGGAGGAGTCCCCAAGTCTCAGTTCCTCAGTTTTTCTAGAGGGAACAAATCACCTCATTGCCCTAAGGCAACTAAAGATTCAATATTGCTCTCGGGACATCAGCTTCGCGTAAAAGATGGGAACCTATCTCGCCCTAACACACTCGACCATCAAGGCCGCCCCAATTGGTTAATAGATGCAAACGAGGAACAGGTGAAGACTGGAACAAGATTGCTCATGTCCCAGATTTATATATTACCAACTCCGATGATTCAGGTAACATAAAAAAGATACCATTATCTATTTCCTGAATGAAAACCTCTTTTTCTTCTTCTTCTTCTTCTTTATTTTTTTTCTGGATTTTTACCATATGTCAAAATTATTTAACAGAGGTATCGTTGAGCCAATAAGAGTGCGAAGTGAACAAAGTATGTAGAGCTTCGAGTTTTTGTAGGAAGAAAATACACCCATGTATATATCGTGAAAAATCATCAATTATCTAAAATAACGAGCTCCCGGTTGAAAGACATGGAGTCATCCCCAAAGATCGCATTAAAAAAATGTTTATCCCAAAATGAGCCTCCAGTCATTATCCTAAAGGATGATAACAGGGGTAGTCGTAAAGCCCACGGCCCACAAAACCAACCGGGAATCCTTTCAACAAATCAATCCTTCAATATAAAATAATAATCCCCAATAACGTGCCTTATCCCCTTCAAATCAAACTAAATCTCACCATCAAGGAAAGCAAGATAATTCACGATATAACAGCTCATCATGCAGATTGCTTGATCCCCCACAAGCGGCAAGATTATCCCAAATAAACTGCTCTTTCTATATCCTTTACCGAATCCAATACCGATAAAGGCAAGTAATACCCATCCAATGGAAAGAATCATTCACCATCAAACCTAAAACATATACTATAACATGCGTCACCCCCATCTGTGAAAGGTACGCAAATATAAAGAACACATTCGCCCTCTGCCAGCCCATCTTTTCTCTCGTGAAAGAACTGACCAGATCTGAACGCCACGGCCGAAAACCCTCGCCGACCCCCTTCTTGTTTTGCAGTGAGCACCACGCCCGTAGAGCCCTGCAAAACCAAAGACAGCCAGCTAATCCTATCAAATTTCGACGATCCGCGAAAGCCTCGTGACTGTACCCCAAAGAAGAAATCTGTGTCAAGCCCAACGACCCCCACACGCTCCACTCCCGCCCGACAAAAGCATCATCACTCACATCCATTCCCACAAAGGGTCAACACCTCACAAGCTCAAAGGTCGGAAGGACCGAGCTTGCCGCTAAGAGTATAAAACTGAGTCAGAGAGATGTTTGGTGAGAATATCGACAATTTGATCACAGGATGGAATGTAGTAGATATGAAGCTCTTGGGGGTTATTACTCATTTTTGTACTTGCTGTTTTATTTTTCAATTATTTCTTCAATTTAGAATTCAGCGAACCAAAGAGACTAATAATAGTAGAAATTCTCTTGTCCGAAACAGGTGGGTAGGTAGAGAATACTTAGGGGTGTGAGACAACTTTCTATAAGGAACACGGCAAAATAACCCCGCACATGGCCTTTTCACGAATGAAATGGAGGTCTAATTTGATGTGCTTGGCTCGCGAGTGAAACACAGGATTGTGTGCTAGGTGGGGAACACTCTAATTGTCACACCAAAGGGTGGGAACTGGAACTGAAATACAAAGCTTAAGAAGAAGAGCCTGAATCCATATGAGCTCAGCCGAGAGAGACACCAGGGTGCAGTATTCAGACTCAGGCACTACTTTTAGAAACCATTCTTTGCTTGGTAGAGGACCATGAAACCAGATTTGAACCTATGAAAATACAAAAGCCACTCGTGCTGCGCCTATCATCCGGGCAACACACCCAGTCGGCATCACTGTAGCCTTGGAGATCGAGAGGTGAGGATGATTGAAAATGAAGCCCATGAGAAACGGTTCCTTTGAGATAACGAAGAATCCTTTTTACAGCAAACCAATGTACATCCGTGGGGTGAGCCATGAATTGGCAAGCTTTGTTCACTGCGAAAACGATGCTCCAACAACAACAATGAAGTATCAGCCGGAGAAGGCTGAAAACCATAGTGAAGAAGGGCAACTCTTAGCTTGTTGAACCAGGGCCTGTGGTGCCTTCTTGAGGCCATATATGACCTTTCGAAGTTTAGAAACATGAGTTGCAAACTCTGGACATGAAAACTTCTTCCTGCGAATCACCATTGAGAAAAGCGTTTGCAACATCCAGTTGTTGAAAGATACAGCAGTAGCAAGGATAATTCTTATAGTTGAAGATTTTGCTGTCGGGCTAAATGTATCAAAGCAGTCAACACCAGCTGTTTGAGTAAAGCCCTGACCCACCAAGAGCGCTTTGTACCTATCCATTGATCCATCAGATTTGTATTTAATTTTGTAAATCCATCTACATCTAACAACATGAGATCCCGGTGGTGGGGAGACAAGAGACCAGGTATTATTGCGAATGAGAGCTTGAAACTCAGTGGTCATAGCATCCATCTAAGTTGAGTCCTTGCATGCTTGATGAAAGATTCTAGGTTCTCGGAGCTGTTGTGTAAGATAGGACTTCTCCATCTGAATCCCTTATTTTGCTCTAGTGATCATGGGATGGGTGTTGAGAGGGAACGATGTTGGAGGGGTAGTGGAAAGCTGGTGGAACAGGAGAAGAAGGGGAGGAAACTAAAGAAACAGGGGAATTAAGCAAAAGGAACTTGAATGAGTGATGGCAGAGAAACAGAGGAAAGAGGAGATAAAGAATGAGGTATAGAGCACAACACAGACGGAATGGGAAGAACGACTAGTGTGAAAACCTGGGTAGAAGAAATGGAAGGGGAAGGAGGTAGAGACTATATATGATTGAAAAGGAAATGACATTTATAGAGGGGGGTATATTAGAGTTTATGGGTCATGTAGGACCTCAAGGAGGGGATAGTTAGGAGCTTTGTTGTAGAAAAGTTGCATAGGAGTCTGAAATTCTAGGACTCTGTTTATTAAGTAAGATGCAGTTTGAAATGCCTGCATCCAGAATTTAGAGGGAACTGAGGCTTGAGATAAAAGAGCCAAACCCGTTTCAACCAAATGCCTTATTTTCCTGTCAGCCCTACCATTTTGTTGGGGTGTGTAGGGACAAGAAAACCTGTGCAAAATACCATGTTGTTGAAGGTAAGAAGCAAATTAAGGCAAGATACTCTCCACCATTATCTGATTGTATACATTTAACGGAGGTATTAAGTTGTTTCTCAATAAGAGTGCAAAAGTGAATAAAAAGTATGTAGAGCTTGAGCTTTCGTAGGAAGAAAATACACCCATGTATATCGTGAAAAATCATCAACAATTATCGGAAAATAATGAGCTCCTGAAGTTGAAAGACATGTGGCTAGTCCCAAAGATCAAGATGCAATAGTTGAAAGGGATGAAAAGCACGTGAATCGGACCAAAAAAAAACATGGAAGTTGATGAGATTTAGCCATGGGACAATGCATACAAGAGTCAAGCATTTTATTAGTTTTAATGATAAAAACAGAATTCTACTAAACAATAACTCTTCGAAAATATAATAAAAAAGTTTTAATGATAACTGATTCTTTAATATTTTAATCATAATTTAAGATAATTTTTTTTAATTAATTTGGACTTCTAGCTGGGATGGCATTTCTGCACATTGAATTTATTTATTAGGGATGTAATAACATAAAGATAATGTCCACTGCTGCACATTAACTGTTGTGCAAAAATAAAAGGAAAAGATAATGTTGATAGCTTAGCGTTGTCTCACCTATCGTATCAACACAATCGCTTAGTTACGTAGTTCTCGCAAGAATTGACCGTGACTATAAAACTCAAAGTTACATCTATTTTCTTCATCTCTACCATTCTCAAGGTTCTGGCTGTGGGATATAAAAATAAAATTTATGAAAATTGTTTTATTTAAAAAACAAATTTTTAATTCATGATTTAAATATAAAAGTCATGAAAATTAAGAATTTTAATACTAATTTTTCCTTCTTTTCTTGTACCTATACACCCCAACAATTTAAAATGGTAGGACTAAGAGGAAAATAAGGCATTTGGTTGAAACGGGTTTCGCCCTTTTATCTCAAGCCTCAGTTCCTGCAGCTCTCAAAGGGATTATGTTTTGGTGTCCTGAATTAAAAATATTTTAAAAATTCAGATAGTGAAATGAAAAATAATTGGTGGAACAGCTGTGTGAGAGTAGTTTTCCCAAACCAAATGCCCTGCAGTGCTATACATATGCCAGAAACCCAAATGTGTTTCTATAACAACAGTGAAAAATAAAAAATAAAAAATAAAAAACCATGTCCTAGAGTATGTAACTCTCCGTATTTTTAACCGTATAAAAATAATCCTAATTCCCAACACGTCCTCGGGTTTGATTATAAGGGTCATACAGCGGACCTGTAAAAAAGAATAAGTAACATATATATTCATCCGGACGACTATCTGTCTATATCCGATTGATTAATTTAATGTTATTTAGAATTCTTTATAGCATAATTTTCGATGATCGGTTGATGGTAACATGATACGAACTCAAGACGCATTTTAAGCTATGACCGATTATAACAGCCATCAAATTCTCATACACTCACGATCCGCTTAATAAATGAAGTATACTACATTAATCCATATAACACGAATTTGACCTATTTAATAATTATCTTAATTAATATTTAATCTAGATAAACCTATTATATATTATTTGTATTAAATATAGATGAATTGCTTATAATTTATATTATTTTAAATTACAAAATTAATAAACGGGTTACACGTGTCTTATTGTGTTACACGATTACACTTACTATTGCTTCAATTCATATTTCGAATTCGCTTATTATTTTTGTTATTTTCAGATTGACAAATACTATAGAAAACATGTTATTGATTTATTATCATAATTTGATATAAAATAAATAAATTATCATAACTTCACATTTGATTTATTATATTCATCTTTTTTTTTTTATATTTATTTCCTTTATAATTTTGTTTCTATTTGGACTCGAATCCTAGACACTCTATGCTCATCCTAACTCTTAACCACTTAACCAGGTCTCATTAACTACTAAATATTTAATTTTATTAAGCACTATTCAGAACAAAAATTTTATTTAATATAACAAAAGTTATATTCAACATTAAATAAAAAAAAAAACAAATGAACACCTTAGTCTCAAATCATCTGACTGTCTTGCTCTCAAGTATGGTGAGAGATCCTTTTAAAAAAAAAGTGTGGAGAGTTTTTTTTTTTTGTGGTCTATTTTATAAACCCCGTAAAATTCAATTTTCAAAGCAGAAATCGTAATTTCCTCGTGAAAACCGGTAAATTTTCTGCATCTCTGACGACAAAATGTATTTCTCCGTTGAAATCGCCTCAAATTCTGAAGAACCACGCCGACTTCGCCGATTGGAGTGCCATTGGATCTCACGTTCGGCGCAAGGTTTATGACAAATTCAAGAGCGTGTGACGCCACTCGGCACTTAAATGCAAGGAGCACTTAAGATGGGCGAATCTGGCCACAATTAGCCATGTAACGATCCCACGGCCAATGAGCCACATTGAGGTACGATGTTTAGTGAAAATGAAATTATTAAATAGTTGACAGCATTTGAATCGACGCCACACAAATGGTCGAGGAAAGGTATAAATCTCCTCCTTGACCTGATTATGCAAGGCATTCTCCAAAGTGAGGTAGAAACGACTAAAATGGTACAGAAATGAGGAGAAAATGAAAGCGAAGTTTATAAGAGAAAATCTTAAAGAAAAGCAGTTAAAGGAGCCGGGAATAAACTAACAAAGGAAAAAGGGAAACGTAGGAGATGAAGGAAAGTGAGACGCAGGCGTTCTTTTATTTCATTTTGTAGAGAGCCATCCTCCTTCTCTGTGCCAGAAATGATCCGACCGTCTGATTCTTCATACAAGAAGGACAATGTTCACTTGAAGGACAACGATAGCACCGGCTGGAGTTTCGACAACTCCATAAATAAAGAGTGGTTTTATCCTACTGTTTTACACTTTACTTGGTTATTAGCGAATGTCACGATCGAAATGAGAAGTTATTTGACGGCTCCAAATCTTGAACCAAGTGTGGAAATTTCGTGTGATATTTGGTCGATCCTGACTGGCTTAGTGGACTGATTGTTATCAGACTACAATTTATATAATAAATTACGTTTTGGTGAGTAGGAGATCGGAAATGGAATGGAATTCATTCCACCAAGGGGAACGATGTAGAGGAGGGTCACGTGGACAACCCACTTAGCCTCGCTTTGGACCCGTAAAAAACAAATTCCAAGCAGGCGTAATGGACCATAAATGTCCATGTGTTTTGGCATTGAAATCGTTTGATGTGAATAGCTTGGTATGTGTGGAAATAACAGGCTAAGACACGACGAACGTAGAAAGAACACAATGACACAATTATATGGAATTAAATTAGGTTCAGGAACCCATCGTGAGACATTTATATTTAAATCGCTTCGCTGAGCCTAAATCGCGATTATTGGATGCTATTAATTACACGCTACAGAATCAGAAGGATTGAAAATATGCATATTGACATATTGTAAATGATTTGAAAACGGCATAACGATTTCATACGTGACCAGAACCTGTAAGAGCTAATAGCCAGTACTTCATACGCTTTTTATAAAAACTGACATTTACTGGAAAGTGAATTCTCACAGATGATATTCCTATGAACTGGGTCGGGAGATAGCCAACATATCATTTCTGATGAGGACCATGACTGCTTCTGAAAGCTCACCAACCACCCGTTTCTGAGAGGCCCCATATTTTTACCGACATCAAGCCGAAGAGTGTATTTCTCAAGAACAATCCAAGTTTTGTTTTGAAAATGATTATTTTCATACATGGCTTGTGCAAGTGCGATGAGCTTAAGAGGAATCGTGGACACACATCATGTATTTATAACTTTATTTACTTGAGAGTGAGTGTTTACTTTAAAGACGTATATGCAATTTAAAGCTGGAGAGTAATCCATTTAGTATGATTCCACCATCGAGCATTAGCTCACTGCCGAGGATTTTACTCTTCAGTACAGGAGCACTCGAGAAGACAAATTCTCATTTAGGTCGATTATGAAGAAGCCTGCCAGGCTTTGATGGTTTTCACGATAATACGTATTAGAGTTGCATTTTTAATATATACTCAGATAAGCCAGAATCAACTATTGAATTATTGGGAGATAATTGAGAATAGTTGTGATATTTGTTTTTATGAGTATTGGTTTAGAGCCTAAGAGGCATTTTACTCACGTATGCCTCGCATCCGAGATGTATAGATTTTCCGCGTTGTGTCGACGGGTGAATAACCCGACACCTGCTCAGGGCGCCACATATTTTGTCCGAAAACAATAGTAAATCCAATCAATTTTTATTTCAACAATCTTAAAGAAAAGAATTTATTAAGATTTATGTTTATAAATTAAATAATGAGTTTCAATTAATGATCATATTTCTGATTATAGGTTTTTTTCATGCAAATCTAGTGAATATGCGTTTCGACAAAAAACTAATATAAATTTCGAAATTGTAAATCAAAATCAAGTTAAATACTCTAAACAATCACTCATCCTAACTTAAGTTAAGATTAGAAGAATAAATCAATTATACATCAAATATTCTAAATGAGTAAATTAAGGAATGTATCAGATTTGTTATGCCCCCTCGAGATGGTGCGCTAGTGGAGACACCAATCTTGAGAGAAATATCTTGAAGCCGATAATCTATAAGTGATTTGGGCGAATGTATTTGTCAACTGGATCTACACAAGAAACACGGTAGACACTTAAACTGATAATTTTGTGTACTAGTTCACTAACTACACATGGTTGCTTTTTACTTAATATCAATATAATTTTTTCGTACCCACGTCGATCAAGATTTTTAATAACATTAAATATTAAATTGCTCGTTTTTTAATATTGGGTAATGAGATGGCAACGAGGATTATTTCGCTCTATCCCGCCTCACCCTTAAGCTAGTGATAAATTGCTTAACTCGTAATGCGCTTTTTAAAGTTGTCGAGTTTATTTTCTTAAACTCAACAGCTCTAAGGGTTTGCAGATTGCTATTCTCTCCCCACCTCACCCCGATTATATTTTAAAATATTTTTTATTATTTTTTATATTTTAATATAAATAATAATAATTAAAATGTTTTTTAATAAATAATTTATAGAAATTCATAATATTTTTATTTTTTATAAAATATATTAATTTTAATATAATAAAAAAAATAAAAATCAAATATAAAAGTGTGAAATGAAGTTAGAAAAGATATGGCGAAGAAGAACAGGGTACTCGGGAGGTATTTATTAAATGAGTGATGATACATTTGAAGTCCGGAGTTTTAGAAAAATAATATAAAAAAATAAAAAAAGGTCTAAAAAAAATGATTTGAAAAATAATTATAACTTTTTTTATATAGGGTTTTCACATAGGAAAAAGATTCAAAAAGTAAATATTTGTTATTGGAACAACTAACACCGATGCAGTAAACTCGGTTGAAGTGAGCTTCTCAGTTCTCCCCGGCACTAGAAGTCACGCGACCTGCGTAAGCACCAAGACACGTAGCAATCTTTCTAGAGTCTTCTATCCTCCAACTGTCAAGTTGTATAAAAGGCTCAAGTTCTAGAGTGGTTGTTTCCAAGTCAATTTCTAAATCAGAAATTTATTATGAATAAATGAATTTTCCAATGTAATTGATTAATATGATAAACATAGCTCACCCACCATATTGTTCTTATTTAAACTTTAATTTTGATTAAATAAATGAATTGAGATATAAATATAATAGATCGAGGAGTTAAGGTTATCTTGGACTTTTCACACTGCAAACAAAAGATTAGTTCCAACTTTATGTATAATACAATGCATGAAAATTGTTAAAAGATAAAAGAAATCAACTCAAATGTGTACCTTAACCTGGTTTGGCCAATTATATCTATGTTCATGGATGAGAGATAATCTTTTCACTATTTAAAAAATCGGAGTATAAGATTAGAGTATCAACATACTACAACGATTAAGAAAAACATAAAATCACAAAACCTTAAGATATTTATAATATCGAGAAAATATCTTATAAAACTCAAAATCTATAAAAATCCCTATATCTTTGCACACACCGAATAACCTTGACAAGTTCAACTCTCTCTTATTACTTTTTCCCTTCATGTTATAGAATATTTATACCGATATCCCTAACAACTTTCCTTATAAGATAAGAAAACTTAATATTATAATAATATAACAACTATGAATTATCCTATAAAATATTATTTACAAAAAAGAATTAATACTAAATAAAAATTGGAGACATATTCTAACATTAATGGATAATGAAGGAGAACAATTGAGTCTCAAGAAATCACGATTTCCTTAAAGTAAATTTCTCTTTTCCAATAATGCTTTGAGATTTATAAGACGTATGTTTCCAAGATAAATTGGTTTGTCGAATTGTCAGCAAAAACATTTTGTAATCACTCAGACAAACTGGAAATGAGTTTACTCCATCAATAAATGAAGGAAATCTTGAGACTCGATTTTTTTACTGCTGGATATAATTTTTTTTTTTTTTAAATGACAATAAGATTTAATAAGATAAGATGTTTGCTTGCTTTTTAACATCGATACGAAAAGAGGACATGACAATGCGACAAATTATTTTTGCTTCGTCCCACTCACTCTTAATGGTATTGCACTTACTTAATCAGAATCTAGCTTAATACGCTTCGCTTATTTTCCTCAAATCGCATTTTGGGATTCTATACGGTTCAGTATCATACTCCCATCCCTCAGCCTCGAATATATTTTAAAAATAATTTTTTATTATTTTATTTTATAATTTAATATAAATAATAATAATAATAATTAGAATGTTTTTTAATAAATAATTTATAAAATCATAATATTTTTATTTATGAAATATATTAATTTAATATAATAAAAAATTAAAAATAAAAATAAAAAACAAAAATCAAATGTAAACATGGATAGCTGAGACTTTCCTGTATTCGTTTCAGCTCATGCACTTTTTAAATGGCATGCTTTTAAGAATTTAAAAATAACCAAATTCTGCCCAGGATGGAGGCCACCCCCATCCCAAAACCCTTCCATCACATCTTTAAAGAGGCAGATATTTGTTAACTATTTTCCTCATCGGTAACGATTTAGCTTTTCTTGCTTTAATGTAAAATGACTTTTTTAAATAAAAAAGAAGTTCAAATATTTTCACTTTTTCTATTCGAACATTTAAAAATTTCGGGTAATAAAGTTTCATGAATTTTTAAAAAGAAAACTCGAATAGCCTTCAATACAAGCTTAAAAACAAAAGAACCCCTTGTACTCGCTTAGCAGATAGTAAATTTTCGTTTTCTATTCAAACTTTTCAAACAAGCGAAAACGCTGCTTAGCGATAAGACAGCATAAAACAAATTTTCAAAACAGCAAATGAATCTACTATTTTCAACATTTTATATACGAATCGAAATACAGAAGTTCGCTTTTCCTTGCTTTCACTACACTCAACCAAATTCAACCAAACGGATTAGAACGAAACGTATTTTCAACCAAATTCAAGCATTTAAACATATTTTCCTCGAAACGAAAACTAAAGATTAATACATCAAAATTTCTATTCGACTAGATAGAATAAAATTTTCGAACTAAACTTAAAAATCAAGTTTTAAAAAAAATAATATAAAAAAAATATGATTTGAAAAATAATTATAACTTTTTTTATATATGTTTTTCACATATAAAAAAGATTCAAAAAGTAAATATTTGTTATTGAAACAACTAACACCGATGCAGTAAACTCGGTTGAAGTGAACTTCTCAGTTCTCCACTTTTCCCCAGCACTAGAAGTCACACGACCTGCATCAGTTCCAAAGTCACGTGCATAAGCACCAAGACACGTGAGCAACCTTTCCAGAGTCTTCTAACCTCCAGCTGTCAATTTGTATAAAAGGCTCAAGTTCTTAGGATAATAATATGCTGCTACTTTTCTAGAACTTTCCTCAGCAGATCTGTTTTTCAAATTTAAATTCAAAAGTTTTGAAGTTTTAGAAGATGTTTCTTCAAATTTAATTAAAATAATTTTTGCTTTTTAACCAAATATCGAAAAAGCCCTTCGAAATCCAGTCAACAAGTGGACATTAGCTATCATGCATAAACATGAATGAGGATAATGTTGACAATGACAGCTTAGTTTATTTCATCCACTCCATTAAGAATTAATTTGCACTATGAAGCTGCCATGGTGAAATCAGGATTCACAAATCCACAGCATCCTGGCATTCACATTTTCTTCATCTCACCGTCTTTCCACCCCAGATCCATCCGCCTGCTTGCCCTCTCCTCCCTCCTACCCCATGGCTGAATCCTTGCGTTTAACATTGCTGATAAGCTTCTTGGGCTACACCTCCCTCCTCGTCGACCAAGTCTCTCTTGCAGCGGGTGTCTACACCGAGCTGGAAAATCTCAAGGACACCTTATCCGCCGTCAAAGCCGTGCTCTTGGATGCTGAGGAGCAGCAACTCAACAACCATCAGCTCACTGATTGGCTTGGGAAGCTCAAGGATTGCTTTTACGATGCAGAGGATGTGCTTGATGAATTTGGGTATGACTCTCTGCTTCGGGAGGTAGTGAATGAGGGAGGCTTTAGAAGAAAGGTACGACATTTCTTTTCCTCCTCGAATCCTCTCGCATTCCGCTTTAAAATGGGCAGTAAGATCAAGAGGATTAGAGAGAGATTGGATAAGATCGCTGCTGATGCCGACAAATTTAATCTCAAGAAAATAATGGGTGTGCCTGTTCCTGTGATTGGCCCGCATAGGGAGAGGGAAAAGACCTACTCCTTTGTGCGTGCTTCCGATGTCATTGGAAGGGATGGTGATAAAGACAAGATCATAGAATTTCTGATGCAATCAAGCGATGATGATCAGGAAAATATGTCGGTTCTTCCCTTGGTGGGAATTGGGGGCCTTGGCAAGACTACTCTTGCTAAATTAGTGTATAACGATGCGAGAGTCGTCAAACATTTTGATAAGAGAATGTGGGGTGTGTCGGATGAGTTTATGTTACAAGATTAATAAAAGAAATCATTACTTCTGCCACCCATAATAGATGTGATGATTTACCAATTGATGAGTTGCAACTTCGTCTTAGGGATGAATTAAATGATAATAAATTCTTACTCGTCTTAGATGATGTGTGGTGTAAGAATCGAGATAAATGGCTTGAGTTGAAAGCCTTGGTAGATGTGGGCTATAAGGGAAGCAAGATAATTGTCACCACACGTGATAAATTGGTTGCCAATGTTATGGGTACTCTTCCGATGTACGAACTAAAGGGTCTTTCCGATGATGAGTGCTTGTCTGTATTTATTAGATGTGCGTTCAAGGATGGTGAAGATAAACGATATCCAAGGCTTGTTAAGATTGGAAAGGATATTGTCAAAAAATGCCAAGGCCTCCCTTTAGCAGTAAGAACTTTGGGAGGCTTGCTTTATTTAAAGACGAACGAAAATGATTGGGTGAGGGTACGAGATAGTGAATGTTAGTACTGGAGCAACAAAGATGATATTTTGCCTGCATTGAAACTAAGTTACGATGACCTATCATTTGATGTAAAACATTGTTTTGCATTATGTTCTCTTTTTCCTAAAGATTTTGAATTCAATAATATTTGGTTGATTCAAATGTGGATGGGGCAAGGCTTGATTCAACCATCACAACAAAAGGAAGAGATGGAAGATATTGGTAATCAGTATTTAGATGAATTATTACAAATATCATTCTTTCAAGATGTTGAGTTCGATGATATGGGATTATTTTGCGAATTCAAAATGCATGATCTTGTACATGATCTTGCATTATTGGTGGCAAGACCTGATTGTAACTCATTAAATTTTGATTGTAAAAATATCTCTACAAAAGTTCGTCATGTTTCAATGCCTGAAGTTGATTGGCCAAAAGAGGAAGAAGAAAAAGTTTCAAGATTTTTTGGTAAACTAAACAACAATATAAGAACCATTTTATTCCCATATATTGTTGATGGGCCAAGTAGTGAATCATTTGTGGGTTCTTGTATCTTAAGATTTAAATACATGAAGGTCGACTTAAAAATTCAGTTTCTTTGGCACTACCAAATTCCATTTGTAATCTCAAGCTCCTCATATTTAAACCTAAGCTAAAATCTAACATCAAGAGATTCCTAAATCTCATTCGCAAATCGTACCACTTGCAAACATCGTCCTAGCAGGATGTGGTGAGTCAATGGAAGAATTGCCAAGACATATTGGGACGATGATGAGTTTGAGGCTTTGATTGTAAAGACACAACAAATCTTGCCTCCTCGTGCTCAGGTGAGAGGAGGTGCGCAGGGAGGAGATGCCGAACTCTCTTCGCTGGCATGACGGATGTGATTCTATGGAATCCTCAGGAAGGATGGGAACCTTCACTACTCTTAGAACATTGATAATTGAGGCTTGTCCACGTCTATCGTTCGTGCCGAAACACCTACCTGCATTGTGGCACCGCGACATGGATCGCAAAGCCTCGATTTAGGGTTGGGGAACAAGAACGGGGAAAAGGAAGACGACATTCGAGAGTTTGGAAGGCTGCGGATTTTGATACTTTCTGAGTTACCAAAGTTGGAGATTTGACTGTATTTATTCAAAGACCTACTTAACACTCTCGCTTAGTTTATTCATTGCCAGCCAGACAACTTTAGAGCATTGTGGGAGAGGAGGATGAGGAGTCCCTAAGTCTCGCCTCGCCTTGTCGCAGGGAATAGATCACCTCATCGTCTCTGGGCAATTGAAGATTGGGATGCCTCATTATCGCCCTACAAAAAGATGGGAAACCTATCTCGCCTCTAACACACTGACCATTGAAGGTCAGTCCCAAATTGGCTACAGATGCAAACGAGGAATGGGGTGAGTATTTGGAACAAGATTGCTCATGTCCCGATTTATATATTAGTGATCATAAAGATTCAAAAATATAAAAAGATACTATTATTCATTTCCCGAATGAAAACCTCTTTTTCTTTCTTCTTCTTCTTGTTTTTTTCTAGATTTTACTATATGTCAAATTAATTCTCTCCACGCTTGTGATACATAAAACTGATGCTCTAGATGAGGATGGGTCCGTCTTTGTCAAGCAGCCAAAGTGAACGAGTGAAGAGGTGGAGGAATAGAGCTTTTTCCAACTTTGCAAATCGCACTGTTTAAGGGTGGAGGCATGCACTGCTCAACAAATTTTAATATCGAGGCATTGAAGTTTGTTCATCTGGTCTGAAGTAGCTTTCTATGCTTGATGTATTCTGTATATATCTTCAAAGTACTTGACTCTCTTGCCGTCCATTTGTTTCTTGATTTTGCTTTTCATAGAATTTAATTTGTGTTCAATGTATGTTTCATTTAAGATGCACCTGTGTGAAAGGTTTGGTTGTGTTTGTTTTACATATGAAGATGAAGTTCAGTTGAGCCATGATGAAGTTTAGTTGAGATTTAGTTGGAAATTAAAACATAAGAAAGATAAGGTTTTGCTTTGAGCTATGA
Organism: Tetrastigma voinierianum; assembly: GCA_016808115.1. NCBI lineage: Eukaryota > Viridiplantae > Streptophyta > Magnoliopsida > Vitales > Vitaceae > Tetrastigma > Tetrastigma voinierianum. The sequence continues at coordinate 3,029,277 of JAEQBH010000137.1, read as the reverse complement.
TGAATTACCATTTTCTTTAATCATTAGACTACTGTTTCTTGTATGTTGTTAACTTTTTCCTAAAGATTTTCAATTCAGCAACATTGAATTGGTTGTAATGTGAATGGGCCAAGGTTTTGATTCAATCATCAGAATCATGTATTGAGGAGATATTCCAAGATTCTTGTATTCTTTCAAAATTGCATGGCAAAACTTGAGTATAACATGTTGAATTTTCATAGTAAAAGTTCAGACATATTTCAATCCAATTTTGGTAGCCCGTTGGGTGGAGGAAGAATAGAAAGCCTCAAAATTTTGTGGAAAACTAAACAATATAAGAACCACCTCATTGCCAATTACTGACGTTTGGTCCAAAAGTGAATAGTTTGTTTGTCACTACTTGTATCTTAAGATTTAAGTACTCTTTGTAGTGCGATTAAACGGTTATGCGACATCAATACGCTTTGAACCATTCAATTTACTGATGAATTATTCCTCAACCTCTGAAAAATAACAAAAGAACATTTTGAGGATTTTATTAACAAAGGAAATTAATCTTTGTCGCTTTGATGTCTTTGGAGTTTATATTAATCGATTCACATAAAGGAATTTCAGAAAAGAAAAAGAAAATGGTCTCGCTTATATTTAAGTAAGAAAAATCTTTCTGCTTGTGTATATACATGGTTTTATAATAAGGTTCGAATTTAGTCCTATTATCACATGACGAGAAGAAACCAGTTAAGATTGGGGAGCTCTCAAAGTGCATGTGGGAGGTTGATGATTCTCTTTCTTTCCGAAAAGGGATTCATTTGGGCCATTGTTGCCAAAACCAAAATACAGGTTATATATAGTTGATAAAAAAAAAAAAATCAAACCTACTACATTTAGAAAAGCAAGAAAACAAATATTTCGAACCAATTAACAGTGAAACATCATAGATTTAAACGCAAGTAGATGATGTTCAAAACAAGTTTTCATCTGGTTACCAATAGATTGACTACATAATTAAGGCACTAATTTAAGTTGCTGCCTTTGCTGGAGAAGACATACACACAATCTCTTACACTAATTGTCTTGCTCTTCCAAAGTAGATCTACAAAATCATTGAACATATTATTATGTATCACCACCACTATGGATGATAATGTCGAATTTTTTGCATGGTACTAAGGTGGCGTTTGTCTTTCAAATTTAACGTTTAATGTGATTTACTTTTAGACTTTAGATTTCTTATTTTTAACTTTTTTTTCCAACTTATTACTTATCTTTTTTTTTTTTTTTTTAAAAAAAAAAAAAAAATATATTGAATTAAAAGCTAAAATATTTTACTTTGCCGAATACAAAAATAATTTTTCGAACAATGTTGATTACTCAACACACCCTTCAATCTATTGATATTTAATACTTAATGTAAATAAAATAATAAAAAGTAAACAACTTAAGTTCTATTTAGATGTAAGTGAAATGAATAAATAAATAAACACCAATTCTCACCCTTCCCTGTTATTTTTCATTAGGATGCAGGACTTTATCTAATCAAAATTCCTTAAGGGTTTCATTAGGGTCGAAACCCGCAGTCCCATTTCTTGATTGCTCGTGGGTACGTACCTGGAAATCATTAAGAAAATTATTGCAAACATCATTTAGAAAACAATTATTATATTCAAATTATACGAAGTCGGGTAACTATGAAATGATAATATGAGGATTTAGATCATGTGTGGAAACCAATACAGAAAAACTTTATATAAATTATCATAAATTCCTTTTTTTTTTTATGAATAGTAGATAACCTTTTTCGCATGGAGCACATGTTACAAATAAAAACTGAAAACTGAAAAGACAAATAGAACCCACGAGAGGGAGGAACTTGGGTAAACTATATATGAAATTTAGGGTCTTAGGGGATTATTGGTAGCACAAATGAAAATAGTTTCTTGAGAAACTAATTATATGTTTTGCTTTCATACTATTTTTCATTGTTAAAGCGCATAAAATGTAATATGCACATGCATACATATATACATGCATGCATATATATGTATATATATATATTAAACTGATTTATTTTTTAGGATTTTTTTTTTCAAAAAAGTTGCATAAAACTTGTAGCTATAAAAATGATTGTGCCATTTTCATTTTTCCTGCTTCCAAAAGTCGAAAATAGAATTTGGATTACACATAGTTCTCATTCATTTGGATGGCCATTTAGAGGAGAAATTAAAAAAAAAAGCAAAAAAACGAAACTCGTAAACAATTTTCAATAATCCTGGGACTATGATCATTTGGTACAAATAATCTTTAGAAAAAGAACCTTTGGAGTGTACCTCAACACCAGAAACATGTTCCTCACAAGCATGAAGCCAAAATCTTGTATATACTAAAATTGTGCAACTATATATAGAAATTATGACTTCTGAAAGAGGCTGTGTGGGACATTAGTTTTTTGTATGAATCTTGAAGAAAGACTTGAGTCTTTGTATGTTATAAACTGTAAATTGCAAGTACAAGATAAGGCCTTATATAGGCTAGGCTATACAATCCGAGGAAAATACAAAGTACAATCCTAGGAAAATACAAAATAAATATAACAATATAATAATCTAACATCCCTCAAACTCATGGTGGTTTAAGGAGAAGCCGTGCGAGTTTGGAAGGTAGCTTCGAAAAGTTCCTAGGAAGTGGTTTGGTGAAGATATCGACTAGCCCGATCTGAGAGAAGCAGGGTGAAGTGTGAGTGTACCCTGAAGCAAATGATGACAAATGAAGTGACAATCAATCTCAATATGTTTAGTACGTTCATGGAAGATATCATTATGAGCAATTTGAATAACACTTTGATTATCACAGTGAAGTTTAGTTGCAGTGGAATAGTCAACACTAAGATCCTATAGTAACCAACGTAACCAAATAAGTTCGGTGTAGTAATTTTATGGTGCTCTCTATTCTGCCTTCGGTATTGGAATGAGCAGTGTTTGTTTATTTGTACTCCGAGATAGAGAATCACCAGGAAGAAAATAATATTATCACTTGTAGTAGGTCGACGATCGGTGAGATCACACACTAATTTGCATCACGAATATGCTGTGAAGAGTTAATGAAGAATGGGCGAGAAAAATGAAGACCATCAAATGGTTAGCTTTTCGGATATCGAATCCTAATATGCAGTAGCATAATGAGGAGATCTAGGGGCAGCCATAAACTGACTGACTACATGAACTACATAGGAAATATCAAGGCAAGTAACAATGAGATAGATTAGACTCCCAACAAACCGTCTGTATAGAGTAGCATCAGATAATGATTCGCCATCATGAGAATTGAGGCGTCAGTTATACTCAATAGGTGTGTCGACTATCTTGCTATCAATGATACTGGCTCGAGAAATCATATCAGAAGTATACTTGGCTTGAGTAAGATAATAACCATCTGCAGAAGAAGAAACTTCTAGACTAAGAAAGTAATTAAGAGGACCGAGATCTTTCATTTCAAATTGACGACCAAGAAAGTGCTTTAAATCTTGAATACCCTACATATCATCACCTGTAATAATCATATCATCAATATACAAGAGGAGAATAGTAATACCATGACCAGACGGTCTCAAAAAAAGAGCTGTATCATAAGAAATGCTTGAAAAACCATGCGAGAGATGATAGGCGGGCATGAGCCATGCTCAAAGGAGATTGTTTAAGACCATAAAGTGTAAGATTGTAGTCGAAATATACGTAGGAACCGGGAGGAACGAGGAGTAACCGGAGGAAGCTTCACATGGGCTTCTCTGAGTTCACCATTAAGAAAAACATTTTTGACATCCATATGAAAGAGTGGCCATTTGCGAGTCGCAAAAACTACAATAAAGTCTGACGAGAAAGTGAAGTATGGAGAAAAGTCTCCTCGTAATAAATCCATACTCTTTGAGTAAAACCCGGCAACAAGGTGACCTTGTAGCGTTATGATGCCATCAATCGAGTCTTGAACTTATAAACCCATTTACAATCGATAGCAGTTTTCCAAGGGAGAATCGGCCCGATTCCATGTTCAGTCTTATCGCGGTATCGACTCTTCTTTCGCAGCTTCTTTGCCATAAAGAAGGGTTAGAGGAAGCCTCATGAAAGTCTGAGGTTCTAGAAGCGGCGAGAAAAGCAATGAAAGTCATGAAGGTGAGAAGGAAGAGTAGTTGCAATGGGAGCGACCCGAAGTGCGTGAAGTCGGAAGAACCAGGGATCCCGGTTGGGGGCGGGATCGGTGGAGCACGTCGTGTCCGGTGAGGGAGGCTCATCGGATGCATGAGAAGAACATAGTACAATAGAAGGAGACTTCGGACAAAGAGGTGGGAGACTCCTCGGGAAAAGGTCGAGGAGAGGATCGTGGGGAATAAGGAAACGAGGAACATGGTAGTTATTAAAACATTTTTGTGTTCCCAAAAGACCACATGCCGAGAAACACGAAGACGTTTGCAAATGGGATCATAATACCTATAACCTTTTTGACCAATTCCATACCCAAGAAGAACAAAACAGACACATCCAAAGACTCTAAGTAAGTCATAGGAGGGAGAAGAACCAAACAATAGATCATAAGGAATTTGATTATATGATTAATTGGACAGATGATGGTGTAAGCAGATGAAGCGACTTCCCAAAGCGAGAAGGAGTAAAGGCGGCAATAGTAGTATACGAACAACATCGAGAATATGGCAGAGTTTGAGCTCAACCACCTGCATTTCTTTGAGAAGTGCACGCGCAAGAGGAATGAAGAACATTGCAAATTGATGTAGAATGAGGTAAATTCATGGGCTTTATATTTTGGGCGTACGGTCTGAAAACTTTGAAGGTTTATTGTGTTTCAATCATTTTGGTAAAGATCCTGATATATTTGATAAAGTTCAAAGCGATTTTTGAAGAGATAAATCCAAGTATATCGGGGGAAAAAAGCATCCACAAAATAACAAAGTAATGTGACCACTTTAGGAGTAGAAATGGGAGAGGGCCCCATACATCGAATGAATAAGATCAAAAGAAAAGAGCATGAGAAACACTTGTTATTAAATGGTAAAGCCGATTTGTTTGCCAAATTGACAAGGCATACAATCAAAACTCTTTTTTGAAACCGAACCTAACAAACCCCTAGAAACTAGTTGTTTAACTTTAGAGATAGATGCATGACCAAGGCGAGAATGCCATAAAGCAAGAGAAGAAGTGCTCTGTCCTGAGACAGAGAGATGAGAGGACGGTAAATGAAGAAAGATGACCTCAAACAACCTTTCGACCTTACGGGTGGTCGACCCGATTTGTCGATGCAGTGCGCACAGCCACCGGTGGGGAAAGGTTGCAGAGAAAATAACCAAGTTCAGTGAGTTGCCCAACAGAAAGAAGATTATGAGTGAGTTTGGGAATTTGGTAAACATTGGAAATAGACAAGGATGGTGTAGAGACATTACCAAGATGAGAGACATGCATAGGAGAACCATTTGTAGTGTATATGGTAGGGAGAGAAGTAGAAGTGTGTGAAGGTACAACATCAAGAAAAGAAGTCATATGATTGCAGTAAGCAAAATCAAGAAGCCACATAGGAGAAGTACCTAATATCGTAGAAAGAGTAGTGTTGGATGCACTGGAAGATGGAAGATGAACCTGATTAACCATATCCTGTAGATCTGTTATAGAAAGAGATGAACGGACCGGACTTAGAATGGATCCATAGGCTGATGAGTCGGGGCCCCGGGTGAAAGCGGCCGGTGTTACGAAGAATGCGCGACGAGTGTAACACGAGGTTCAACGAATGACCCTTTGTTCTTACGAAGCTGCCCGGATAGAAGAGACTTCTTATCTTTGCCTTTGGAAACATAGGTAAAGTGAGCGTGAGAGGGAAGAAACATGAGTAAGTCTATGGAACAACGGTGGAGTAGTAAGAACCATGATCTGGATAGAAATGGGTTCGATCCCGAAGACGGGTCATTATCAACTAACTATAGATAGCTTGTGGTATTGGTAAAGGATCCTAATGGAGAATATGACTTTAGGTGATTCAAACTCATCGCGAGCCCATTAAAAATGAAATAGTAGATCCTTGTTCATGGTGAGACATAAACGATTTAGTGTCAGCGAAATTAGGAAAGCTGGTTCAAATCACGATTAATTGATCCCAAATAGATTTAGTAGGCGTGATATACGATTATCCGCTCACCTAACGGACAGCGAATCTAATAAAGTTCTCATGTGAGCTTGAGATTCTGAGCACCACCGGTCCGACATACCGAGTAACAAGTAAGTCTAAACTTCTTGCTTAATATCAATGTTGCCAAACTTCATCCAACAATTGATGGAATAGATGTATTCTGAAAGCAGTGATGATATGATGATTAGCACTTTCCCAATCCTCAATTCGAATGGCATAGGAAGAATCAGTTTCTTTGTCCACTTGTTCTGGAATAGGACGGTCACCAGAGACATAAAGCCACAACTTGTGGCCTTTGAGATAACTAGGCATGGCTTAAGACCATTGGGCAAAATTATCTCCATTAAAAATAACATGAATCGGAAGAGAAATCTCATCACCTGGCATATCGAAATTCCGAATCGAAAAACAGACAGCAAAAATGGAATCAGGACGCGAAAATAAGTCAAAATGCACTTGGTCAAATTTTCGGTCAACGATCAACGACTGACGTGGCAAAGTCAATGGGATGATGTGGCAAAGACAATGGTTGATGTGGTGCAGTCAGCAGGCGCGAGTCAGATTGGGGGGCTGACGTGGTGCTGACGTAAGCCCTATGTGATGCAGGCACGTGAAGTGCAAGTGCACGCATGGATCTAAAGCGTTTTGGTGCAGGCAGCGCGAACTTTAGGCGGCGCGTGACGACTCGGCCGACTTGCGCATCTTGGGTGTGATTGTCTCGACAAGTTCTGCACTCCAGTGGCACAGCAACCCCGGTTTAGGCTTGCGAAGGGAGGAAATAAGGGTCGCTGGTTTCGCCCCGGAAAAAAAAAAAAAAAAAAAAAAAGTTGTACGGTGGAAAATGGTGGTGGTCGTCGGAAAAAGAAGCTATACGGTGGCTATAATGTCTAGACCGTGAGAGCAGTGGAAAAAAAAAATCAGAGAACCTGCTCTGATACCATGAAGAAAGACTTGAGTTTTTGTATATTATAAACTGTAAATTACAAGTACAAGAGAATGCCATATATAGGCTAGGCTATACAATCCTAGGAAAATACAAAATAAATCTAACAATATAATAATCTAACAGAATCTAATGCCATAACCTTACCCATGAAGTATATTTTAATCTAGAGATATTTAGGATCCACATTGATTCGACCTTTGCATGGAAACAAATGTCAAATTACTTCACATTTTCTTCTACGTCTTGGAAACCAATACTGGGATTAAACTAAAGAGTTAGAAAGTAACAAGAAAACATAATTGAAACATAAATATCAATTTTAATTTTTCTTTCATATATTTACATGCCTCTATGTGTTACTGTTAAATAACTAATTTTTCTAAAACCTCAAGCTTGTAGGATTTTTGTTAAATATGAATATTATGTTTTTAACACCCTATCCCCATACCTGCACGTGGAGAGGCAAACAAATCAAACAAATTCAACTCAAACCCATGTCCTTTAGTCAAATCAAGCTTTGCTAACATGTTAACTACCAATTTTCCTAAAAGTTCAAGCTTGTAAAATTTTCCTTGAATTTGAATTGCTTGCTTTTTAATAGTTACCCTATTAAGAAAGGTTTTTCAAATTTGAACAATCATCGTATGACATTATTAGAGCCACCAAATAGTAGACTGGGACCCCAAGGTAGTGCACCAACAATTCTTTTCTAATTATATGACAAGTTTATTAATTGAATGTAGAATGGAATCATAGAAACTATAGTAATTGCCAAAATATAATAATAGCATATTTCTTTTAGGCAATTCCACCACCTTGCTTTTACAAAGAACATTAATTTGCGTTATCATAAATTAAGGTATAAGGTGAGCGTTAGAAGCTTTATATATACCTTTCCTTTATCTTTCGAATTGTTTTTATGTAGAAGATAAGTAAACATCATTCCATTCCATTCTTCAAGGACATGTTTTTTACTAATTGAAAATGGAACCAGAGGGCTTTATGATTAAGTATTAAGCCGACATATTTAATAGTACAAGCTTAATTGTTAGACAATTCAATTGATTGTTCAAAACGAATTTTTATTTAAACCATGTTTGATTATTTAAAATTTGAACATGAATTGAAAAATAAAGAAAAAGTTAAAATAAAAATAGATATAAAATTGAAAGCCTTGGTAGATGTGGGCACTACGGGGAGTAAGATAATTGTCACCTCGTGACGACAAGTTGGTTCTTGGAGTGTTATGGAATTCTCTAAATCCGATGCACGAACTAAAGGGTCTTTCTAATGAGGAGTGTTTGTTTGTATTTATTAGATGTGCGTTCAAGGATGGTGAAGATAAACGATATCCTAAGCTAGTTGTGATTGGGAAAGATATCATCAAAAAATGCAAAGGCCTCCCTTTGACAGTAAGAACTTTGGGAGGCTTGCTTTATTCAAATACAAACGAAAGCGAATGGGTGAAGGTGCGAGATAGTGAAATTTGGCAATTCGAGCAAAGGAAAGATGATATCTTGCCCGCATTGAAACTAAGTTACAATGACTTATCATTTGATGTAAGACAATGTTTTGCATCTTGTTCACTTTTTCCTAAAGATTTTAAATTCAGAACTATTCCCAAATTGATCCAAATGTGGATGAGCTAGGTTTTGATTGACCATAAACAAAAGGAAGGAAGGTATTGGCCGACCCGATTATATATAGATGAGTTATTGCGAATGTCATTAACTCAAAATCTTTGACAAACATAATGTAAGATTCTTTCCTATTTAAAAATGCATGATCTTGTACATGATCTTGCATTATTAGTAACAAGAGCTTGAATAAACATATTAAATTTTGATGGTAAAAATATTTTACACAAGAGTTAGGCATATTGATTTAGCTGATTATTGGAAGAGGAAGAAGAAAAAGTTTCAAGATTTTTTGGGAAACTAAACAATAATATAAGAACCATTTCATTTTTAGGTATTCATAGAGTTTGGGCTAGAAGTGAATTATTTGTGGCTACTTGCATCTTAAGATTAAAATGCATTTTGAGTGCGAACACAAGAATTGAGCTTGAGAAACTTTTCACCTACATTCCATTGCAATCTCAGGCTCCTCGGATATTTTAAACATAAATGGCATTATGTATCAACGAGACTCCTCGATTCGCTTTGCAAATTGCACCACTTGCAAACATTAGTAGTAAGTTGGATGACTCCATGATGAATTGCCAAGAAATATTGGGAAGATGATAAGTTTAAGGTATTTGATTGTGTTGACACACCAAATGGCTTTATTGTCCCACAAAGAGAGAGAGGTATGTAGAAGATGCTTCAACTCTCTTCGCTTTTTGTTAATTATAGAATGTGATTGTTTGGAATTGTTAACGATTTCCCTCCCACTATGTAAGTGTGAGTGATGGATCAAAACATCAACACAAATTTATAACATTATTACCATAGGACTATTATCACAATCCCAGCCAAATATGCCATGAAACATTTGTTATATTTCTTTACAATTATAATGATTAAAGCGGTTTTCCTTAAGAGTAGATAATTTCTTTCTGGTTTTGATCCATGATTACGCAAGTGTCTGGGATGACAGTAATAAAGTGGATTTAAGTCTGAATGCTCTGATCCGAGAGATCTCGAGAATTCTCGATCAACTACTCACATTTCTCAGAGCTCCATACTATTTGGATATGATTTGCAATTGATATATCCTAGCAACCTTTAAAATAATGAAAGAATAAAGATATGTAAACTAAAGAACAAAATGAAATAATGCGAAAATAAAAAAATAAAAAAAATTAAAGAAGCTTTGGTGATCATTGGCTTTTAAAGGGGCATTGAAAATACGGCTATTGTGAAACATCGATTCACTGCAGGACAACTACGCAACTTGGCTTCATGAACCTCAGTTTAGAATCCGTCCAAGGAAGATGGTAATGCCATGTGGATCTCATGACACATTTCATCATCAATCTTCTCTGTTCTTCATGGGGCAGAGGATTAGATAACTACTTTACTAATCAAGAGTTGCCTTGTTAGGGTATTTTTCTTTTATGATAGCATACCGAAACATGAATTTGTAAACAGCTCCTAGACATAGGCTAAGCATGGTTTGTCCTTCACTGGTTTCTCATCCTCAAAAATTGGAGCAGTTCATTCTTTCCTTGATTAGATCCTTGCTAACACGGGATTAGACTTCTTTGACCGAATCAGACTCTGCATCATTTTTAAGCCCGATAAGTCATTCAGCTCATTCTCGGTTTAAAGTGAGAAGAAGATTTATCGATTAGAATTCACAGAGCTCATTAGATCCCCAATATTAAGTTCGCATACCCTTGAGAAATTGTTCAAAACTCTCAGGAATGCCTTCTCTGTGTCACTCAGAGGGCCTCCTGGAAATCAGAGCATGAAACAATCTATGCAGTATAGGACAACGATATTTGGATCAGATAAAAGCAAACAATGACAAGCAAATTCCAAGCGAGTTCGATGAGTCTCCCGATAAATTTATGCAGGAAAGATTGGTTCTAACAGCAGGAAGTAAATTCAGCGAAAATTTGGGTTTCTAAATTACTTTATTACTATGGTGCTCCCTTTGATCAAAGAACTCACATATAAACGAAGCTGGACCTTGAATTCCAAAATTTGTTTGGACTTCAAACGAACGGGCAATGATTTGAAGAAAATAACGATGCATTCGGCTTCAACTTCAACAACTAACATCGGATCCGGAAATTCAAAGTGGTAAAATATACTCTAATCTAATCTAAAATACGGCAAACAAAAGAAAAAGAAAGCAGAGAAAATTAAAACACCGCAGGCCTTAGGCTGCCGGACTTCGTTACGGTAGCGAAGAGCTTTCCTTACTATGCTTGTTTGCTTGTTATAGGGTTCTAAGTTGGGCCTAGCCGATCACACTTCCTTGTGGGTTTCAAAATAAGCTGGCCCATTTGTTTGTTCATGTCGCGACTCCATTTGTGTATCGCGACCTTGACGTCATCGATCTCTTTCATATGGCTTCAACTGTTCTAGCCGCAGAGTTTTGATGTCGACTTCAATCATACGTCAGCGACTTCACCTTCATCTTAATGAAGCTCTTTTGAGGTCGCGACTTCAATCATACGTCGAGACTTCAATGTTATGCTTATGAGCTATTTTGATCTCATGGAAGCTTTATTTTATTTGTGACTTGTCTTGATATCTCGCGGATCACGATGCTCATGTGACTAAACGTCATACTTGACCATGATCTATACCGTACGATTCGCGACCGCTGAATGATGTGACCATGATACCTTCTGGTGATGTAGCGACCCTTGAAGGGCGTCGTAACATCACTTCGATTCGATGTTGATGTCTCTATCTCTTACAATTATCCACGACCTCTATGTTGATCGCTTTAAATAACATCATAACTTCTATTGATCTCCACGACCTCCATGTCTACTGCTAAGTTTTCAATTATGTCGCGACCTCGAAGTAGTGTCGCGACATCATCATCTACTTCTTCATTAATTCTTGGTCGTCACGATTTGGGTTTATTTGCAACCTTGGTGTTGTTCTTCACATTCTGTCAAGGTCGCGACGAAGTCCTTTCTTTCAAAATTAGTTCGCGACTTCTTTTATGAAATTTGTTCTTGTGGCTTTGTAGACAGCTCCTTGTAATGACCTCATGGTGGTATCACGACATCATTTATCTCCTTTAGGTGTCGCGACATCGCAATGATGTCGCGACATGAACTTCTTCATTTGATTGCTTCTTTTAATCTCGACCAAGTCATTTTTTGTCCCAACTTCCTTCTTTAGGTCACGACTTTGCTTGTTCACTCTTCAGTTTCTTCTTCAAAGCCAAATTTGTTGATGTCGTGACTTGGAATTGCTGGAAACTGCACTTCCTGTCGCGACTTAAATTCCAGTTTTGACTTCAATTCTGCTGCAGGCTGATTTCTTATGATTTTTGCTAAAATTTGATTTTCTACTGTATTTTCCTGCAAATTGGAATTTGAGTCAATTATCAGTTTTCTGCAGACAATTCATCATTATTCTCATTATAAACTCAGAAAAATGGATTAAAAATCTAATGAGTTTTTGGACTCATCAATTCCCCAAACTTAAAATTTTGCTTGTCCCCAAGCAAGAAAAGAAATTGTTTGTCCTCGAAACAAATAAACAGAAAATTTTAAGGACATTTCGATTTTTTTCCCAGTCTTTCTCATTCACCCTTCGATATGGAATTAGGAATATCACTATTCATTTCAAATTTAGTTTTGATGCAAGAACAAGGCATAGTGTTCTTCTATTACAAGAATTTCTTGATAAACTAATGTATTTAAGCAGTTTATTTAACAAGTCTTGTTAAATGACGTGTGCGGTCATCAATCCTATTTTCATCCTTCATGTTGAATTTAGTTAATCTTAAGGAGTTTTGTAGACTATTTATCGAAAGTTTCCATATGCTTGTTTTTCATATTGATATCCACTAATGTGAGTAAATTCAACCTTCAAAATCAATGAGGTCTTCGGGCTTGCTAATGTTGAGCTTAGGTAATTGGGTAGATAATGGAAATTTAGGTTGTAAATTACCGAGTTTCCATCTTGTCTCTACATTGTTGCCTCCAACTTTCTTCCCTTTTTCTTCTTTGTTCGCTACGATTCTCCTTAATCTTAACACAGATTCCTCTTTTGAATTCTTTTATAGGAATTTCAACTTTATAAATTACTTTGATCGATGATTCCTTTGTTCTTCACTCCTTTGCTTTTATTTTCTAAGATTTGAATGATGCAATGTTTTGTCTTCATAGAGCTTTCTATTACTCTTAGAGAACTTTGGGCTAGCAACTCCCATACCGTTGGCATTAAGGGTGCTAGGTGTTAAACACCCTACGAGCTTAATTGTTCGAGGAAATAGGCCCGCAAGACAAAACTTATTCCTTATTTCACTAGCCACACTTTTTTTACTTCTTCAATTCCTTAACATCAAAATTTTGGGAATATTATTCCCCAAACTTGTTCTTCCTTTATACTAAACTTTTATGAACTAGAAGCTATTTGGATAATTTGTGGGTTCTTTGCTGCGAGGTTTATTGCAAGGAAGGAATCTCAGTTTTCAATTCTTTGTTTATTAAAAGAAATAAAGAACTGGCTCAATCAGGAACTGAGGCATGTGTAGCTTATATTTTGAGGTAGGCTTAAAAGGCTCAAGATTTTGCCAAGGATGGCCTCTATCATTTCACATTGGTGTTTCACAAGTTTCGCCTCGATATTAATCAAACAAGTTAGGATTTGTGGACTCTAAATCTGAATTCCCCGAGGAAGATGTTCTAATTTGCATCAAAAGTTTCATAAGTTTTGTTGACGATGTATATTATTTCTTCAAGACTTGTACTTATTCCTTGTCTACTTACATTATTTTAACCAAGTATTTTGTTCATGACAATAACCAATTTTCCAATTTTACTAAGCGATTTAAACGAACGATAAATACTCCTAATTCCGGTTTCTTTTATTCATGCCACGATTCTGCAATTATTAATTCCAGTCTATCACTAATTAAAATACTTCAACTAGTTCATATTATGATATTTGGCATTTTCATTTTTGAACTAAATCCTAATGTTATTCTCTAACAAGTCAAGCGAAAAAATAATAATACAATCTGGCGCAGGCAGTAAAGGAATTTCCTTTTTCACAAATTTTCTTGTTTATTCATGATGTTATGCAACGAGTTAAGGGAACAACAATCGGGAAGAGGAAGATAAGGATAAATCAATGGGAGGATCATCTTTTTCTTTTTGGGAGAGCAAAAATGTTGGGAGAGATCGGATCAAGAGTAATAGTAGGAGAGGAATTTGGGAATTTCATTTCCATTCTCTTCTTCTTCTTGTCATTCTCCCTTTCTATATGTTCTTCAAGGATTAATTCATTTGTGAGATCAATCTTCTTGTTCAGATCATCCTGTCTCGTGCCCAGTGTGTTCGTTGTGTGTTCCATTTCAGTCATGACTTCTAAAAATTTGAAGGTGTGTTGATCAAATCCCAAATTTTCAAGCCCGGACTTTCTTCGAAGGCATCTTTATCATCAAGCTCTTGATCACATCCTTCATCCTTTTCGAAATCCTTGAACATTGACATGTATAGGAACTTGAATCCCTTGATGCGCTCCTTAGTCTTGGCTTCTTGATGCGAATCCCTTTCCTTTATGAGTTTTAGGAGTTGAGAATCCACGATCCTATACGATTGTTAATAGAATGATTCATGGCTTAGCTGCTTCTTGAGTAGATCTTGATCTCTTTCCTCCATTTCCTTCTTAAATTTTTCCTCTTGTTCTCCCGGGATCTTTCATACGCCTTTCTTCCCTTACACTCATCTCATTCTTTACATTAGTGATCTCTTCTTTTCATCTCGGCTTCATATACTTCTTCTCTTACATTCGTCTCCTTTGTTCCCATTGTTGATCCCTTCTCTTCAGATTCTTTTCATAAACCTCTTCTCTTAACTTTTGCTGGAGGTTCCATTGCTCTTCTCTTTCTTCCATACTCTTCTGAATGGAACTGAGCATCTCCATTATTTGATTATTCGCCTAGGCTCCCCTAGAGCTTTCACCAGGTTCTCTGTCATCGGGGTTGAAAAATCTATAGAACTTCCATAACCTTGTTCTCTGTCATCGGCAAATATGAAGGTATTCTCTTGGATGCGACACGGATATTCTTGATCTGCAACCGAAGTGTGTCCTCTTCTGCCTTGTATTATCATTTTTGCTTCTCCTGAATGCAGCCTGAATATACCCCCTTTTTTCTTTGGATTCTGGGCCCACTGCTTGCTCTGTCAGTGGTGGTTGACATTTTAAAGGCATTCTTCAGCTAGCTAGCCGCACGTTCCTTTCACACCAGCCCTCAAGCATAACCTTGTGATAGTCATTGGATGAAGTCGAGCCTCTTTTATTCCACTTCATGGTACCTCATTATAAATTTTCAATAAATTTGTTCGACATCAATCTTGTACCCCAGCATAACGAGAAGGATTGCTTCTTGTTCTCTTCTTGTACGGACATGTAGTAGGGACCATAACGAGCTAGGAGAGTAAAACCACACTTTTGCCTCTTGCAGCCGAATCTCCTGCTCGGGGTCTTTTGCTCTCCTTTTCCTTTCTTTCTTTGCCCTTTACAGTCGTCGATTTTCTACATAATCTTCTCACGGTTAAGGTTGTTCATCAACTTCTTGAATTTTGATCCATTTTTACGCCCTTCCATTCCATACATTTCATTAATAGTCTTATTCAAGTAAGGCCACCCAAACCCTCGACATAAGCAGGTTCTCTTCCTTCGGCAGTTAGATGCAAAATTCTTGAGCAGCTACTTTGCATATACGGACTTTTGATGTTGCGAATTCTCTGACCTCTTTTGCTCCTATTAATTCATTGAAAGGAGATAAGTTGGCTGAAGCCTCTTTCTCCTACAAAGCCCCTTTCGGCATAGTGCTTTTTCGAGGACGGAGAAAGCTGTGAATGAACTCGTCTTCCTCTGCTTCTTCTTTGCTTTTTCTTTTCCCTTTTCCTCTGTTGCTTTATGCTTGGTTGAACCCAGTTGTTAGGCGGCTGTTCTCCTTCCCGGGTTCGGATAGACTTCCGCCCAGGTGACCTCTCCTCCATGATTTCGCTCAGATTTGGGATGAGGGTTGAAGGTTCGGCCTTTAGAGAAATAGGAAGGTTTTTAGGAAGAAGTTCGGATTTAGGGTTTGCAAGAATTGAGAACCAGAGAATATGCGAAGATGAAGAGTTGTATTTGCTTCAAGGAAGGAGATGATAGTGGAGGGAGTTTCTCAACAGTTCCAATTCAATCATTATTGTGGGCTCTTTATTACTTCATTTATTTGCGCTTGTCGCGACTTAAATTCAGTACTGATTGTGTCTTTGTCATTAAATTTAGGAGCAAAAAATTAAAAAGCGCGGTATACTTTTTCTCTTATGTCGCGACTTATTATTGTTTTGTCGCGACATAAGTAGAAGAAAATGAGGCGAGTTATGTGGTACGCGACATCGGGTATTTTATGACATAGTTGGAGTTGTCGCGACCCTCGCGCTCTTTTGAATTGTTCTTGTCGCGACCCAAATGTTACATCGACCTCAATTCTAATCGCGACATAAAATACAGTCGAGCGCTGCCCTTGTTCTTCCTTGATCTTGACTAAGTTGCGACCTCAACCACATCGACATAAAATCGGTCGCGACAGTGCGCATGCCTAATTTGATGATCGAACTGACTTTCCTCCTTATTAATTTTCACATTCTTAGCATCCATTTAATCATTCCCACAAAGCAATTCAAAAAAGTATTCTATTCAATTTTCACAAAATTTATGTAGGGAGAAAAGTACTCCCCTTTTTCGAGTTGCTCTGCGTCTGTGAAGTCTTTGGAGTAGTCACAGGTTGTTCACTTCTCACTTTGATGCATTTGATTCTTCATCGCATATTGTAACAATTCAAGGATTAAATTAATGCAATACTAACTGTAATTTCTAACAAATCATTACTAGAACTAAAGAAGAAATTCAAAAACGCGTAATAATAAAAAAGTTCGAAGTCTATATAAAGAAACTAAAAAATCTATAGGTGCCTCATGTGAAATTTACTTTCTGTTTTGAGTCTTTAGTGATTCTTAGTACCAAACCGCCTCTCCTCGATTCACGGTGGAGTTCTTATTTTCTTTCTCCTGGCTGAGATAGTGTTTGATCTTTGCCCATTAACTTTGAATTCTTCCCCGGCCTCGATCCTGAGTGTTCTTGCTCGAATGAGTACTTGACACCTTGTATATGGTCGCTCCAGCTTTTGATTCCGGCTTCCTGGAAATAATCTTAATGCAGGTTAAACGACAAGACTTTGATCCTGCTCTGAACTCTTATCAGAATGCTGATCGCATGTCATTTTTTGTCTTGTCCTTGGCATATTCTAGCATTGTCATGAGCCGTTCTCAGTTCTTCAGTTCATTCGAGTTGGAGATCTCTCTTTGCTGCAGTTTTGAAATTGAAGTTCGAGTTTTGTTTGATGGCCCACATGGCTTTGTATTCAGTTCAAGAGGAGATGACATGGTTTCCAAAGACAAGTACGTATCGGGACATTCAATGGGAGTTTTTAAGCAGTCATGCATGCCTTAATGCATCATCAAGCTAGGGGCAATCTTTTCTGCTGAGCCTCACGGTCTTTCGAGAATTTTCTTTATTTCTGCGTTGGAAATTCGGCTTGCCCATTTGATACATAATCCTGACTAGGAGTATGTATATATTTCCAAATGAAGCGGAAAGGCCCCATAAAATCCATTCCCCATACATCCAAACAATTGCACCACGAGATACCTTCTGGGGCATCTCATGCCTTTGCGTGTTCCCATTCTTTGGCATTGATCACTAGCTTTACCCATTCAAAACGGTCCTTAAAATCGTAGGCGATAAAATCTGTGGAGAATTTTGTGAGCTGTTTATCTCTACAAAGTGTCCTCCATAAGGTGATGCATGACATTCTTGTAAAATCTTGCTTTGCTCACTTTCTGGTACACATCTTCTTATAATCAGATCAGCTCCTTTTTTAAACAAATATGGATCATCCTAGATGTAGTACCTGCTATCAGTCCTTAACTTTTTTCTCTGCTGGTAGCTGAATTCTTGTGGCATAATTCCTGAGCTAAGAATTCACGATATCGGCATACGGGGTGATTAGTAATTTGAAATAAATTTGCTCATCACGGAAAATTTTATGCTATTTCTCTTCCTTTTTCTTGTCTGATGGGTTCCTCTACTCTTGACAAGTGATCGGCTATCACATTATCCTTTGCCCTTCTTGTCTTTAATTTCCTAAATCAAATTCATGCAACAATAATACCCACCTGATCAATCTTGGCTTTGCTTCCTTCTTTGCCATTAAATATTTAATTGTTGCATGATCAGTGTGTATAACAACATGGGACCCCAAAATATATGGCCTGAATTTTTCACATGCAAACACTATTACTTGCATCTCCTTTTTCGGTAGTAGAGTAATTTTCTTGTGCTTCAATAAAAGGTTTTGCTAGCACTAATGGTGGCCTTGAACACTTTTCATCTTTATCAATCTGGCTCCATTGCAAAATCATTGGCATCACACATGATCTCAAATTCTCTGTTCCAATGGGGTTTTGCCATGATGGGAGCTTCCACTATGCAGTTTGATTTCTTCAAATGCTTTAAATTAGGATTCATCAAAAAATAAAACTTACTATCTTTCTCGACAATCTGCATAATTAATTAGCAATTTTGAGGAAATCTGCGATAAATCTTATAAAATTCGACATGTCTAAACTTACGATTCCCTTTCTTGTAGTGGGTGGCATTAGGTCTCTTATAATTGAAACCTTTGGCGGTCACTTGACCTGTTGCGAAACCATGTGCCCCGAAGACAATCCTTTTGTAACCATAAAGGTATGGCATTTTCCCAATTGAGCTAGATTTTGTCTTTGCATCTTTGAAATCTTGTCCCGGGTTATGCGGGCATTGTTCAAAGCTGGATCCATACCTTTGTAAAATCATCCATGAAGATCTCCATAACTTCTTATGCTAGATCAGAAAATATAGACATCATGCATCTTTGGAAGGTACCAGGAGCATTACACAGTCCAAATGGCATTCTTCTAAAAGAAAAAGTACCAAATGGGCATGTAAAAGTGGTTTTCTTCTGATCTTCAGGTGCAATAGCTATTTGGTTATATCCAGAGTATCCATCAAGAAAACAAAAATGAGGGTGTCACGCCAGCCTATCCAGTATTTTGATGATGAAAGGTAGGGAAAATGATCCTTTACAGTTGCGGTATTGATTTTACGTGGTCGTCCTGAGCCGCCGGCGTCCTGTCCGCGATTCTTGTAGGAATAAGTTCATTCTTTTCATTTACGATTCTGATGAATCCACCTTTTCTTGGGAACCACATGTCTTGGGCTTACTCAAGAGCTTGTCGATGTAAAACACGCATTTAACCATTTCGAACTTCTTTTCGACAACTTCTTTCATATTTGGGTTCAACTCTTTGATGCTCAATAGAAGTTTTTGCCTTATCTTCCAGCAATATTTTGTGCATATAAATAGAGGGATTGATACCCTTCAGATCTTCAATTGACCAAGCAATCGCTTCCTTGTATTTTCTCAAAATTACCAGCAACTTCTGTTCTTCAGCTTCAGTCAATGCAGCTGATATGATAACTGGTTTTCTCTTTTATGGCTCTAAAAACTCATATTTCAAATGGTACGGGCACTCCTTCCAATGTTAACCCATACGCACTGGTTTTCACCTTGCATGAGTTCTTTGTGTCGGCTGCTCACTTCCACATCTTAATTTATTTTCATTTATACTTTCGAGAGCTGTTTTATTATTAAACAAATTTGGAAGGCGAACCTTCACAATCAAAGCTCAAGGTCTTGAAAATTCATCTCAATTTCATTGATAGAGTTTTGAATGATACAATCGAATTCACTTCATCATTGAGGCTATTGCTTCTTCTGACCATACAAGCGTCTTCCTACACGTGGGATGTTCCATACTCCTATTAATATTAAAATGCCTTTGCTTCATTCCCAGCTCACGAGTGTCGGTTCACCTTTACGTACGTCGATCAGGCGGCTCACATTTGCTAAGAAGGTCTTCCCGGCAACAGAGGAACTTGAGGATCTTCCTCCATACGCATGATAACAAAATCTTGGGAAAATGAATTTCCCATTGTAATGATACATCTTCGAGTACCCTCTAGTTGTGCCATTGATCTATGACCATCGCTAAAGTAATTCTTTGTTGGGGTTAGTTCCCCCCCAGGCTAAGTCTCTGAACAGGCGATAGAGGCATCAAATTTATACTTGCTCCGAGTCACATAAAGCTTTCTTGAACTCCACATTTCCGAGCAGGGGAATAGTGAGCGCCGGGAGTCTTTCATCTTTCTTGGGAGCTTACATTGGATAATGGCCTTTGCATGAAACGAGTCAAATTAACTATACCCTCTCGGCTATCTTTCTTTTTCTTATTCGGCACCTCAGCCCGAGAAATTTTTTCATAAAGGGCATTTGGTGATCACCTCTGCAAATGGGATATTTATTTCTATTTTCTTGATAAGATCCAAGAATTTAGAAAACTGTTCTTCTCTTTTTGACCACGAGTCTCGGTGGGAATAGCTGCGGAGCATAATTTGTCCTCCTTCTTCTTTTCACGGTCATTTCTTCCTTTCATCTGTCAATCAGGCTATTCTTCTCTTCTTTCTTTTCAGTCTCTTCTTTCTCTGCCTCAGTCTCTTCGTTTCTATATTGTCTTTGTTCTTTTGGCTCAAATCTTCCACTTCTCAATTGAATTGCCATACGATCTTTGGGGCTCTTAGGTGTCACTAGGGGTGTTCCCTTGTTCGATTTAGCATATTCGGGACAGTGCCACTACTTGTGTCTCACAGATTTTCCGGTGAAGCACTAGCATTCTTACGAAACATCCCGGGTATCGAACGAAAGTTTCCGTCGGATGGGTGCATTCATGGAATTGTAATAGCCTCTTGTTATCCCCCCATGAAGCTGCGGCATTGTTCCTCAAATGGTTGGGTTCTCCTCGACCACGGTATTCATTTACGCCCTCGCCTCCTTGTTGTTGCTTTGCGGAACCTTGGTGAGCTGTGATATCCTTGTGAGATGTTGTCACAACTGGGCCATGTAATGCCCCTCACCATATAGAGAAATTCTCATGGTTCCTCGGTCTTTGGATTGATTGTAGTGTATAGGCGGGTTAGGATTGGCTTGAAATGATAGCTTCTTTGCTCGTTCATGCTAATTAACCTCCTCGGCCCCATAGAATCTTCTTACGTTGGCACATCAAGCACTTCTTCGTGATTCTCTTTCCCTTTGCTCCTATTTCATGAAGCGTGTGCATCTTATCCTCTCTTGTTTGTCATCTATGCATTATAGCATCAACCAGCCTCCATGTTTTGTCATCTTGTATCAGGCTCTATGACCCCTTTTCCTCTGCTACTCCTCTTGGCTCGGATGGAGCTTTCATATTGCATTTTGCAGGTCCTTTATCGGATCTCACTTGCCTCTTGGCACTTTTCGCCCAGATGCTCCGCGCTTATGAAGCATCGATAATACCTTGGATGTATCATTCGGAGTGTGATATACTATATCCATACAGGTCTTCAAGTCTATTCCATGCATTAGGCACCTCTTCGGCAATCTTTTGAATCTTTCCCCGAGCGGCATCGGGCTCTCATCTTCCCTTGTTGGAATACAATTATCTCTGCCCGTCTCTCTGAAGTGAGAGATGGGGAAACAATCTGCCTAAAGTAAGCACACCAACTCTTCCCAAGTATCACGGGAGCCATATGGTAATGATTCATACCATGTGGTACACTGTAATCTCTCAAAGAAAATGGGAAGAGATGTAGTTTTATCACCTCTGGTCTCTGCAGTTCGACTTCCTTTAATATTAGCCATCTGAGAAATCTTCCCGGGTGCTCATTTGGGTCTTCGATTGGGATGACCCGGTAGCTGATGTTCTTAGAACCATTGTAATTAAAGTGGCTTTAGTTCAAAATTGTTTGCGTCCAGCAATTTACATCGATTGCGAGAATACTCTTCTTGAATAATAGGCCTCGAGAAATCCTCCATTGTGTCGAGTAATGGGGTCTTACATTCTGTAATCCTGTTCCTCTGTTTGGTCATGTCTCTCTTCTGCCATAGCTGCGTTTTCTGCTCTTTTTGTCTTTCTTAAGCTCCTGAGCGTTCTCTCCAATTCAGTGTCTGCTGGAATCAGGTCAGATCCCTGTTTCCTATGCATTAAAGGTTTTCCTGAAATAAAAGCATACTCATATTAATAGGATTAGTCAAACCTAACAAATATTTTCAACATGGCTTGTTAAAAATTAGTGATAATGTAGTCCTTTGTGAAAAGCTATTTTGTTCTTTTCTTAAAAATGTCCAAATTAGTATTTCCTTCTTTAGTTAGAATATTGGTTTAATTAATTCTTTGATCCGGCAGACGGCGCGAAACTTATTGTGTTTCTGCTCCACTATGTAAAGGTGGTGATGGATCAAAACATCAACACAAATTTATAACATTATTACCATAGGACTATTATCTAATCCCCAGAAATAATGCCATGAAACTTGTTTGTTATATTTCTTTACAATTATACTGATTAAAAGCGGTTTCCTTAAGAAGTAGATAAATTTCTTTTCTTGGTTTTGATCCACCATGATTACGCGCAAGTGTCTGGTCGAACAAGTAATAAAGTGGATTTAAGTCGGATATCGGTCCCACGAGAGATCTCAAGAATTCTCAATCAACTACTCGACTACTCAAGCTCTATACTATTTGGACTATAGATTTGCAATTGATATATCCGTAGCAACCCTTAAAATAATGAAAGAATAAAGATATGTAAACTAAGAACAAAATGAAATAATGCTGAAAATAAAAAAAAATAAAAAAAATTAAAGAACTGGACTGATCTGTTAGCTTTTAAAGGGAGCATTGAAAATACAGCTATTGTGAAACATCAATTCCTGCAGACAACTCTGTAACTTGGCTTCATGAACCTCAGATTTAGAATCCGTCCAAGGAAGATGGTAATGCCATGTGGATCTCTCCTTAATGACACATTTCATCATCTAATCTTCTCTGTTTCTTTCGAAGACAGAGGATTAGATAACTACTTTTAATCTGAGTTGCCTTGTTCTGGGTATTTTTCTTTTGCATGCGCCATGCCGAAACATAGATTTGTAAACCTTAGCTCCTAAGACATAGGCTAAGCATGGGTTTACAATATCGCAGTTTTCTCATCCTCAAAATTGGAGCAGTTCATTCTTTCCTTGATTAGATCCTTTGCTAACACGGGATTGAACTTCTTTGATGAATCGAGTGAACTCTGCTCATTTTAAGCGATAAGTCATTCAACTCATTCTCGGTTTCAAGTGAGGAGAAGAGATTTATCGATTAAAATTCACAAAGCTCATTAGATCCCCAATATTAGGTTCGCGCCACCCGCTGAAATTATTCAATACTCTCGGGGAATGCATCTCTTGTAATCACTCAGGAGGGCCTCTGGAAATCGAGAGCATGAAACAATCCTATTACGGGTATAGGACAACGTATTTGGATCGAGATACAAAAATAAACAAAACCTGACAAGCAAATTCCAAGGCGAGTTCAGTAGTCTACATTGATAAATTTATGCGGAAAGATTGGTTCTAACAACGGAGTAAATTCAGCGGAAATTTGGGTTTCTAAATTACTTCATTACACCTAACGGTAGCTCCACGATTAAAGAACTCTGTAAGCGAAGCTGGACCTTCGAATTCCAAAAATTTGTTTGGACTTCAAAGCGAACAGGCGGTAATTTGAAGAAAATAACATTACGCATTCGGCTTTTGCTTCAACAACTAACATCGGATCGAGAAATTCAAATGAAATAAAAATCTCTAATCTAATCTAAAATAACGGCAAAACAAAGAAAAGAAACAGAAAATTAAAATACAGGCACTTAGGCTGCAGGACTTCTCGTTACGAGGCCGCCAAGAACGCCCTTACGTAGCGGTTGCTTGTTATAGGGTTCTGAGTTGGGCCCTAACTTTGATGCACTTCCTTGTGGGTTTCAAAATAACTGGCCCATTTGTTTGTTCATGTCGCGACTCCATTTGTGTGTCGCGACCTTGACTTGATGTCGCGACCTCTTTCACGTCGCGACTTCACTGTTATGCTTATGAGCTGTTTTGATGTCGCGACTTCAATCATACGTCGCTACTTCACCTTTCTGCATTGTAATCTCTTTTGAGGTCGCGACTTCAATCATACGTCGCGACCGTTTACGTGATACGTAGCGAGCTTTTATGCGAGTAGCGACTTGCCTTTAACACCCCTTGCATGCGATGCCGACCGCTAAATGGCGTCAGCGACCTTCTTTCGCTATGGCCCGATGTAGCGACCCGCGGAATAGCGTCAGCGACTTCACCTTTACGTCTTGAGCTCTTTGAAATTCGCGACTTGATCATGCGTCGCTGACTTCAATGTTATGCTTATGAGCTCTTTTGATGTCGCGGAAGCTTTTATTTTGTCGTGACTTGTCTTCAGTATCTCTTGGATCTGATGTCGCGACAGCTAAATTATGTCGCGACCTCCATTCTTTACAGCTGATGTCGCGACCACTAAATGATGTCGCGACCATGATACCTTGCAGCTGATGTCGCGACCACTGAATGATGTCGTGACCATGATACCTTGCAGCTGATGTCGCGACCACTGAAGGACGTCGCGACATCTTCTGATTCAGTGTTGATGTCTCTATCTCTTCTAACTGTCGCGACCTCTATGTTCAGTCTCTTTGAAAATCTTTTGTCGCAACTTCTATTCTGTGTCATGACCTCCATGTCTACTGCTAAGTTTTCAATTCTGTCACGACCTCGAAGTGGTGTCGCATCATATGCAACTTCTTCATTAATTCTTGGTCGTCTGATTTGGAGTTTCTGTTGCGACCTTGGTGTTATTCTTCATTACTGTCAAGGTCGTGACATCAAGTCCTTTCTTTCAAAATTAGTTGCGACTTCCTTTACTTGAGAAGGCTGTTCTTGTAACATGAAAGGCGGCTCCTTGTCGCGACCTCATGGTGGTATCACGACATCATTTATCTCCTTTTGGTGTCGCGACATGTGATGATGTCGCGACATACGCCCGTGATGTCGACATGAACTCTTCATTTATTGCTTCTTTAATCTACGACCAGTCATTTTGTCTCAACTTCCTTCTTGAGTCACGACTTTGCTTGTTCACTCTCAAAGTTTTGGCTGAGGTTGATGTTCGACTGAATTATCAAAACTGCACTTCCCACACTTATCAAATCCGCTTTGACTTCAATTTGGCCATAGTTGATTTCTTTATGATTTTTGCTAAAATTTGATTTTCTCACATTTTCCCGTGAATTAAATTTGAGTCAATTATCGCCATGTGATAATTCATCATTATTCTCATTATAAACTCAGAAAAATGGATTAAAAATCTAATAAGTTTTTGGACTCATCAGGAATCTCTTGTGGAAGGGATGCCAAGTCTTCAAACATTGATAATTGCGAATTGTCCACGTCTATCGTCCTTGATGAAACACCTACTGCATTACGTGACTGGGTGATTAAGAAATTCAAAGCCTTGAATTTTGAGCCTGTGAATAGAAACAGTAATGGGTTAGAAAAGAAGAAGATGGCACTCGAGGGCCTTAGTGCCCAGATCTTTGAAGATATTACGAAAGCCACTAAAGTTAAAGATTTTAATTTGTGTGGCTACTTCTTAACACTACTCACATTATTCATTCTCACGACAACTTTAGAGAATTGTGAGAGAGTCCCCAGTCCTCACATCCCTTAACACTCTTGAGATTGAAGATTACCCATGTTTCTCAGTTCAGCTAGAGGGAATGGATCACCTCATTGCCCTTAGGCGACTGAAGATCACAAATTGCCCTCAATTATCATCTTTGCTAGAAAAGATGACCCACCTTTCGACCCTAACACACTCTCGACTCATTCGAGGTCAGCCCAGTTGCCAAAAGATGCGGCACTGAGGAACAGGTGTTAAGACTTCAGGCCAAGATTTCTCATGTTCAACATTTAGTTCTTCTGTGACTAGTGATTTAGGTAACATATAGAAAAGATACCTTCTCTTCCTTTTTTTAAATCTCTTTAAATTCTTTTTTTCTTTTTAATTATTGGCATATATTTTCCTAATGACTTTAATTTGCTTACCTGTTTACTATAAAATCATTGTGTTTATTTCAATAGCTATTCTTTCCAGACTTATACAATATGTCAAAATTTCTCTCCATGCATGTTTTTGTGATACATAACAAACTGATGCTCTAGGTGAGGAAAGCGGTCTTGATGAACCATCTGAAGGAATGAGTGAAGAAGAGGAAGACATCGAAAGATTGTCCATAATGGTGAAACTTCAAACTTGCTTGTAATCTAATATGTATCTTGTTCTTTCCTTTTTCTCTTTCTTTCTTCTCTTACTAACATACACGATGGTGAGTGTTCGACTTTTATGGGTTGTTTTTCCCAGAAGAGGACCATATGCATGTTTTAAATTTCAAATTTCAAACCACTTCCATCAAGTGGTACTTCCCAATAAACCGATTTATTTAAAACCTTTAATGTTATTTATTAAATCTAACAATTTTATCACGTGAGTCATATAAGAAAATAAATCTTACAACACCTTCCTACCTTAACAAACTTAGGCTTCGTTTGAAATCCAGAAAGTACCAAGGAAATAAAAAAATACTAAAAAAATTGATTTTCTCATTTTGGTTTCACTATGAAAAATATGGAAGAAAATCAAATTCCTCAAAATTTTACATGTTTTTAAACTTTTAGTCCTTATATAATTATAAACGGGTTTATATAAATACAGCAAATTAACTGTATTAAATTTAAACCTATTTTTATTTTCCTCCAAATTTTCTTTCCTTCCACTTTTTCCTTTCTCTATTTTCTTCTCAAGATTTCCAAGTACTAAACGAGCCTTAACACTAAAGGTTGTCGTAAATTAGCGTAAACTCATTGGCATGTATTCGTTAATACTGCAAAGAAAACTAATAGATGCTATGACGCCCTGACGAGGTCCCATCACCACCGGGTCAACCTCGTGGCGGAAACCCCGCGGTGTCTCATATCATGAGACTTATATTGAGTAAAATGACCCAAAGAGGGCTCCATCATACATACTCATCCATAGTTACAAAACCACATTTCTATAAATCAAGAGTTATTACATCAGATTTTAATACAAAAATATATTAAAACTAGTCAGTCTTTAATATATACACAAAACATGAATCAAGACCACAAACTGCCCGCTTCATAACTGCCCTTATGAGCGCCTCGTCTTTCCGAATACTCCCTTTGTCTGAAAAGAGTGGATCCCCATTTGATGGGGCGAGCAATGCCTGCAGTTGAATTCTCCTACCAAGGCTACTCCCCACCTAAAATGCACATGCAATGGTACAACACAAACATCCACATTCCATATAATTTACAATTGGTACATGGAATGATCTATATCATGCATGAAATGTTTCCATGCCTATATCCTGAAGTCACCACCGAATTTCACACATGCCTTTCGCTGCGCGACAATCGCCACTCAGAGAATGCCAATGACACCCATAAACCGAGCCTTTTGTTGGCTCACCAACACCTAATGCAATTTGCCAATGGGTACCAATCCCGAGTCAATCCCAACTCCTATCACTCAACTCTAAGTCTAAGTAATAAATACGACCGTGTGTTTTATTTTGGGCAACATAACTTTTCGGCTTACACTGCGGGTCTCTTACACCCATACGGAAATTCTTACGCAAAGTCACAAGGTCTCTTACAAATCTGGCTGTTCCGTGCCACCGAGGGGATTAACGGCCCCCTTCTTGCTTCGGCCAACACATTAATTACTTTTCATTTTATGATCGGAACCGGTGAGTCTCATCGACGTCATTCCAAAGACAACCTCAACCCGTATTCACCATGGAGTGGTGAACAACCATACCGCGGCACCCGCATCCGACTCGACGCTGCTGTCACCGCAAGGCGAATGGCTGGATGTCAATTCTATTATATTCAATTTCACGCTCATACACCATTATATTTCATATAATTCAACAATCATGTCAACACATCAATTAGCATGCATTACCGATGCTGGTCACGCCACATTTCAAGCCATTCATTGCCACTACCATGCACTGACTTACAATAACATGCAAGAAAAACACATGGATGAATTTCAGTCCAACCATCAACCCGCCTTGGTCGCTCCCAAACACACGTGGGGCCGTCCATGGACAGCCCCCTCCTCAATCATCGGTTCCACTTCTTTGGAACCCAAATCCATGACCATTTCCGCCCTCACAACACCCAAAGCCATTTTCATGGCCTTTTAGATATGAATCAAGAGAAGAAAATTTTTACTCCCTTGAGTTTGTCAAACTCCATAAAACTCCAGACCACGGTAGCCTCTGCAAATGGGATCAACTTTTCCTCTTGGCTCGCCGAGATTCGACGGTCCGATCATCAGAAAATCTAGAGAGAAGTGAGAGCTTCTCACTCTAGAATTTCTCCTCTCTCTCTCCATTGGTTTCTCTCTCTCTTTCTCTTCCTTTCCCTCCCAAACTGATTTAGGAGAGATGGGTCAAGATTAGGTGTCCTCTCACTTGCCAAGTGTCTGATCTCTACTCTCCTGGCCACCCTTGATTTCACTTATCCCTTATCCATCTACCAAGTGGATTTCTTCCACAGTATGATGCCATGCAGGTTCTCTATGAACCACTTGAGCTCATGTTTGATTAGTTTCACTTGATGACGTGGGCTCACCCTTGAGCCACTGTAACAAAGCCAAGTGTCCCGCACCACTTTTGGTGCCTCTCAAACATTTAAACCCTCGACCGTCCCGATCCGACGAAATTCGACGTGTTAGCTAGGACTGCTGGACGATTCCAACCTGTGAAGTCCCGCTTGGTCATCCGACATCTAGGTACCCTGGATTTTGACCGAAATTATCATTTTACCCTTTCTCAGAAAATTAGAATTTTCTGGGGTCTTACATTCTCCACCCCTTAAAAGCATTTCGTCCCAAAATTTCACGCAATCATACAAACTCACATGCATATGCAATGTGCACTATGTCATTGCATGCAAATTAGTCATTTAATTATTAAACGACTAAACTGCGTACCTTCATCCCTAAACAAGAAGGATAGGCGTTTCATCGTGGCCCCGCTCCCACGCTGCTCCTCCACTCACGATGTCGCCATAGCACCCTCACAATTTCACGGTCTTGCAAAAACCCGGGATCTCGGCTATCCATAATGCACACCGGTCCTCCGAAGGTCCCGGGCTGGCTGAACCCTCAATCTTCTCCCTCCAACCCACTACATGAGTTGGATATAGAGTACCCCAGCATGGAGACGAGAATACCTCATGGACACCGACATGCTCACGTGTGGTAAAGCTAACCGCACGCATGCTGCCAACCCCCGAGTATCCTTAAGGGCCCACAACTCAAAGCTTCCCGCTGCCGAACCTGACCAATTTCTAGCACCACCTTCCAGGAGACGATTCGCCACCTCAAATCCTGTGGCTCGACGTCTACCGGGTCAACATAGCTCTTCACTGGTCTCGGGTCGCGGAGAAGACGCCGCCGCACGTTTCTCACCTTCTCCGGGTGGTGTCTCCAATCGATCGTGCATCTCAAGCAGGATGGAGCTCTTCCCAATCCTGGGTCTAACAAATAGGTGATTTTGCATGGCCTCCCATATAGTGCTCATATGGTGCCATCCTTCAGATACTCGCCTAATAATCGTTATTGTAGCGAATTTACTAAGGGCAAGTGCTTCTTCCCAGCTTGCCCCGATGATCCAAAGACGCATGCTCGCAACATGTCCCTTCTGACATCTCGTATGGTCCTCTCCGACTGACCATCCGTTTCGAGCGAATGGTGTTTATTAGTGCTCAAAAGTGCTATTTTGAACCCCGTTTATTTAAGGTTATGAGCACTTTGTACTGCACCTCAAATAATTAACTGATTTGTATATTAAGGTCCCGCTTATTCTATCGATCGCATTTTGTGGCTAATTTTGTAGTTTTTGTAAGCTTACAATCCCAAACTTGTTGAATCGATCTAGCGACGGCACTCGTCGAACTCAAAGATTTTCGCATCAGAAAACTGGGAGTGAAAGGAGGAGCAAAAGAGAGCTGTGTAATAAAGGAAGGTGTGTGAGGAGGCAATTCTTCACCCTGTGCGAAATTTTCTCCTGCACTTATGACTTTTTGTCATTTTTACTCCCTTTTCCCATTTTTGCCCTTCATGTGTATAAGTGTGAATTGAGGGTATTTTGCATTTTCTTGGAAGTTTATAGAGGCCTCAAACCCCTTGTAAAGAAAAACGATTTTTTTTTTAGTCAAGGGAAATACAAGAGCAGCCGGACTTTCGTGAAGCTTTCCCCGTCGGCTTCTCTCTTTCTTTCCTTTTCTTTTGTTTTCCCTTTATTTTCTTGTTGTTAAACACCCCTTGAGGACACAAACTGGCGATGATTATTACCCTCCATCCTTGAAGAGAGGCATGGGCTAGGTTTTGAGGCAAATGACTAAGCCATGTATTTAATGCAAGCATTTATGGGTATTTGTTGTCTCTATTTCATAATGGGTTCTTTAAATCTCATGCACCTTGGTTAATCTAAGAGTACTTAGTAAGTTTAGGGTTCAAAGGGATGTTTATTACTAGTTCCACCGAGTCCATTAGTTGTCATTTATTAGTTAATGTAGGGCATTTTTAGGAGATAGATTTTCACTACTAAGAAATTATGTCTAATAAATGCTATATTTCAAAAGGAAAATTAATAGGGTTCAATTTTGATAGTCAAATGAAGATCCGGTTCGGGAAATGACTATAGGTCATCTTCCCCAACGCGAGGAAAAGGACCCGAGAACCTTTCATTTGCCTTAGGACCTCAACCCAATAGCCCGATGCTTCAAGGAGTTCTTTTTCATATTTTAATTCATTTTATTTTCAAAACTTATAAATTCACCAACTCTCAATGCTTACTAAACCCCAAATCCAAATTAAATTCACTCATTTTGGAACTTAACCGCACATCATTTACACGAAGAAAACCCATCCCCGTGTTCACTCCCTAGATTACTATATCAAGCAAGAGCTTTGCTACGCGCAGAGAGGAATTTAGGTTTACAAATATTGCTGATCCCGAACCCCCCATCAGGGCGCGAATCAAGTGCGCTCATAGCTCAACCCGTGCTCCCATGGCCCTCTCGAAACTCTTCCAAAGGTGCCAAGTAAATCTCACTCTATCCGGCAATGGATACTGAACTCCATGTAGCCGCACGTATTTGTATGATACAATGTAAGCAGAATTCCTCTAGTGTGAAGGTCATCCACACAACTAGGAAGGTGTGCCGACTTAGTGAGTTGATCCACTTTCACCCACACCACGTTATGCCTTTACGATGTTCATGGAGGAGTGGAGTCACAAACTTTTCTGTGACATATCCCTACGAGCCTCACCGACTTCACGCATGCCTAAGCCATGAGGAAAACACCACGCTTTCAAAACAAAGGTTTTTGTCTTTAAACATAATGCCGATTTCCGACAAAATCTATTAGGCAACCCTCCGAGGTGAATTGTCGGGTAACCTCCGAAAAACAATACCATGGGTCTTCCTAAGATGAACTGCTAGACAACTCTCTGCATGTTACCCTTCTCGAAAAATCTTCCTTTGAAACTATCGAAGTAAACAACGTTTTTCATGTCATGCACTCACACCTATTACTCTAGGTTACCCCAGTGCAAATGAAATGCAATATGCCATTTCACAACGATTTATGTTAATATATTAAGCATGCATATACTAACAAATCTATACACAATCAACATGTTATTCATTCATGCATAGCAATAGCATAAAATTAGCTCACATGGGCTAATATACAATCCGGCAATCCATCTTGGAACTGCCCAAAACATCACACAAATAACATACAACATCATGCTATTCAAACATAGCAACATTGCTCTAGCGAACACCAACACACTTTGCCTTAGACTGTCATGGACAACCTTAGATTTTTACCCATTCTTCAACCTTAATTGGGATCGAAACACGAATTCTTCAAGCCTCTGCAAAATGATCCTTATCCATTCGGGAAGACTTAGCCAAGGAATAAAACAAGTAGGAGAAAACCCCTACGTATCAGATCTATGCTCGTCCTGGCCCTTAGGGGAGAACTCACATACAATGGCTTTCTAAAGGTCTCAACCTCTAAGCTCTTTTTCCTTCACACAAGATGCAACAATAAATTTCTGCGATGCACCTAATCAAATAATACTCATGCACCCAGTTATCCGAGACAAAGAAAACGACACTCGTATGACCGGGCTGATCTCGCTGGCTTAGCCTAGTGGTATAACGGTACAGAGACATCTCCAACTGTCCCCGCCGGCAGCTTCCCGTCCCGACCGACCGCACTCCGACTCCGCCCTTCTCTGCAGCGGCGGTGCTCAGGCAGCACTCGGATCGATACCGGTTCCTCCGCCTACATCGGGCTATGGAGGGAATGAATCAGGTTCGCGGATCGTCTGATCACGTCTCGACTGCACTGGCCCCGAAACCTTGGGATCCTCGCCTGGGCAATCCCGCCATATGTCTAGCCGACGAGAAGAGAAAATCGGTCATTCGCCTGATCGGGAGTCTTCGACCTTACCTTTAGCCCCGTACGGCCGCGACCTAAATCCATGTGAACTGTGGTCTTCGGGCTTTTTTCCTAAACCGAAGACACCGCTCTCTTTCTCTTTCCAATCGACACCTCATCCCAGATATACTGCGGCGGTCCTCTATCTCTCTTTCTGGTCGCCAGCCCCAACCATGAAGTTCGTGTCTCAGTGATCCCACACTCGCCTCCGAATGGACAACTTCAGCCCATTCTTAAATCTCCTCACCTTAACCATATCCGTGGCCACGTAGTCATCAGCAAAACGGGCTAACTCAATAAATTTAGCCACGTACTCTAACACTGTCATCGTTCCCTGCCTCAGCTTTAGGAACTCCTGGGCCTTTGCATGTCTAGCAGTGGCCAGAAAATACTTACCCGTGAAGAGCTCATGGAACTCTTCCTGTTAATGCCTCTGATGTTCCTTGAGACCTTAGCCCATCTGCCCAAGGCCTGGATCTACTCTCTAGCTTAGCTGTAGCTGTGCCCTATCCTGCAATCTCAAGTGTGATCCCCATAGCCACCAAAACCCTCCTTCTCTGATCCTCGTAACCAATGATCGGCTAACATTGATCCCCTCCTCCTCCTGAATATTGGAGGATGGTGTGCCATAAACCTTTGAGGTCGCCCAGGTCCTCCCCGACTACACCGCATCAGCCCAGACAATGGCAAAGAAATGTGAATCCCAACATCTCTCAAAGAAAAGCCTATCGGTCAACATCATGGTCGATTAGCACCTTCCCTGACGATACGTCCCCGTCCTTGACTAATCATCTACACATGTCAAATGGCAAATTGAGTTTTAATTAAGTATCTCTAAGGGTGTAAATACAGCCCGAGACACTATTCAAGCACTGGAAATTTTTTTTTTCATGTACCACATCAAGTATCATGTCATAAAGGAGCAAACATTCCATATATTAAGTCACAGTAACAAACAAAAATTTTATTTTTATACTCATTTTTTAAAACCTCGTGGAATAGTGTTCATGAACAAAGGACTCAACAAAGGACTCCTAAACAAAGGCACTCCGCTCACAACCAGGCATCGCGGTGCACGCGCTGCAGACCGCGCTTCGGTGTCACGACAACGCCCATGTACCGTGGTGGTATGTCGGCGCACGCGCGGCCGGTACACAAGGCGCTGGCTAGGGCGTCGACACGCCGCCCCTGCGGCTACATCGGCTATGCAGACCTCAGTACCCTGCCAGTCACACAACACCAAAACTAGGTCACACCTCGAGACCAACCCATGTCGCGACTTCGATTTCACATGTCACACCGTCATTCACGTGGGATTTCCCTGTGCCGCGGACACCGTAATCCAGTCGCGAACCAGTGTTAGATATCAAAACCGTGGTCGCCACACCACTTCAAGCCTTTGTCGCGACACCAAAAATGATGTCGCGACGCCAAACAAACCACCTCGATCGCGACGTCACTTCGTGCTAATACCTCTCAAAGTGGCGGGAGCATCAGTGTTCTTCATCAGCCCAAGCCAGTTATGACAGAAATTGATACCGCGGACTCCGGTGATCAACTTGTCCCAGCCTTCATCCATGTCAGAACACAAAATTGATGCCCGACTCCAGACCTTCGATTTGCTCATCTTGTGTCGCGACATGAAAATCCTTGTCGTGACAGGCCCAGGTTGCCCAGCCATTGCACCTATGTCGCGACCTCACATCAATGTCGCTACACACCAGCCAACCAACCCATGTTGCGACCTCAAATCGATGTCACGACCTCAACCGTCACCAACACGCGCCATGTCGCTGACGCCATTTCCCAGCGTCGCGACTGGGTCATTCAACTCGGTTGACCGAATAGATCGCCCTTCCTTTCGCGACCTGTGCTAAGCCCACCGCCTTAAGACCCACCCCCTTCCCTCTCCGTCGCGGACCCAAAATGGTGTCACGTAATCAAGACCAATCAGTCCAACTCTTCAAATGGCGTCGACACAAAATTCGTGTCACACCTCTCATGGCCAAAAATCCATGTCACAAGACAAATAGCCTGTGTCGCTGGCGTGCGCCCGCGCCCGTAATATGCCATCGTGAGCACCGCTGCGCACCACGCCTTCCTATCGCGACACCAACTACTGTGTCGCGACTAGGAACCAAAAATGGGCAGAGCCCTCAGCTTCTCCTCGTATTTTTCTTAATCCTCCAAAGAGCCTTCGGCCCCACTCAAGATGCAAAGAGCTCAAACAACTCGTTATTACATTTCGCCACTTAAGAGTTTAATTACAACCCTTTTCACATGCAAAAACTGGAATAATTTTCCAAAATTCCACAAAACACACCCTGCTTATGTTAAAAAAAAAAAAAAAAAAAAAAAAACTGAACCCTTGTCCATAAATTTTTTTTTTTTTCACATTTTTGGACTATTCTGCCAATAATTTTTCAAACTTAGGGGTTATATTTTCTCGACCCTAATGTTCAACACTTTCCTATATGCTATTTACTAAGCATACAATCAGCACATGCAACACATATAATTACGTAATCACGCAAATCATTGTAATGCCGCACAATGAATGTACGATCTAACCCATGCCCATCAAGTCCTAGATAATTCAGATACCTAACTTTACCGATACTAAGCTATAACCTAGTATCCGATACTGAGCTTCCTAAGTATTTAAAACCTAGGCTCTCGTGATACCAAGCCGTGACGCCCACTTCGTGGTCCCATCACCACCGCCAACTCCATGGAACCTGTGTGTCTCATATCATGAGACCCATTACTACACGAGTAAATGACCCAAGAGGGCCCATCATACATACTCATCCATACAATTACAAACAATACATTTCTATAGATTCAAGAGTTACATCACTCTTATCAGACAAAATATATATTAAAACTACCGTCTAATATATACACAGCAACATGAATCAAGATCACAACTGCCCACTTCATAATCCTCGTCTCTTAAGGAGCGCCGCCTTCCCTCGAATACTCCCTCACCGAAAGGGGGATCCCATCGACAAAGAAAATGCCCAAGAGTTGAAATTCTCCTACCAGGGCTACTCCCCACCTAAAATGCACATGCAATGGTACAACACAAACATCCACTTTCCATACAATTTACAATTTGTACATGGAATGATCTATATCATGCTGAAATGTTTCCATGCCTATATCCTGAGTCACTCACCGACTCCCTCACACATGCCTATGCTAAGTGTGACAATCGTCACTGGTAATGCCAATGACACCCATATACCGAGCCTTTTGTTGGCTCACCAACACCCAATGCAATTTGCCAATGGGTAACCAATCCCGAGTCAATCCCAACTCCTATCACTCAACTCTAAGTCTAAGTAATAAATACGACCGTGTGTTTTATTTCAAAGTAAATATAACTCTTTCGCTTACACCGCGGGTCTCTTACACCCATACGGAAATTCGTGATCATGCCGCGGTCCCATAAGCACCCATGTTCCAGCTTTTCACCCGAGGGGATTAACGATTCCCTCTGTTTCACTTCAACACATTAATTACTTTTCGTTTTATGATTTGAACCGTGAGTCTTTATTGGACGTCGTCCCAAAGACCAACTCAACCCGCATTCACCAAGAGTGGTGAACAACCATACCATGCACCCAGACCCGACTTGATGCGATGTCACCGTGCACATGAATGCAATGATGCCAATTCATATATTCAATTTCAATGCTCATACACCATTATATTTCATATAATTCAAACAATCATGTCAACACATCAATTAGCATGCATTAACATATCATTTTCCATACACATTTCAAGCCATTCATTTAAGCACTATCATGCTATCTAATTTAAGCAATAACATGCAACAAAACACATGAATGAATTTCAGTCCAACCATCAATCCTGACTTTTTAATAGCCCTTAAAATTAGTGACGGCCAGCCCATGGACAAACTCTCTCAATCATCTGCTCTAATTTTCTGAACCCAAATCCATGACCATTTCCGCCCTCACAACACCCAAAGCCATTTTCTACGGCCTTGTGACAAGGAATATCCCAAGTAGAAGAAACCCTTACCTCCTCGAAGTTTGCCGAAACTCCATACAAAACCCACCACTCTGTAGCTCTTGGTGCTGGGGGATCAACTTTTCCTCTTGGCTCGCCGAGATTCGACTGTTCAATCGTCGAAAAATCTAGAGAGAAGTGAGAGCTTCTCACTCTAGAATTTCTCCTCTCTCTCTCCGTTGGTTTCTCTCTCTCTTTCTCTTCCTTTCCCTCCCATATTGATTTAGGAGAGATGGGTCAAGATTAGGTGTCCTCTCACTTGCCAAGTGTCTAATTCTCATTGGCCACCTTGGATTTCTCTCATCCCTTATCCATCTACCATGGATTTCCTTCCAATAGCATGATGCCATGCGCGTCTCTCATGGTCCCACTTGGAAATTTCATGTCTGACCACTCATTAGCTCACTTGACACAAGCCTCATCTTGAGCCACCCAAAATGTTCCAAAGTGTCTCGCACCTTTCACTCCCTTGCTCAAAAATGTGAAACTCCTACCGGGCTCCTAATTCGACGAAATTCGACGTGGTAGCTAGATTTCCTCGCGAGACGATTCCAAATAGTGGAAAGTCCGCTTCACATATCCAAGATCTAGAAAATTCTTATTTCCACTCAAAATTACTATTTACTTTTGGCTTCTTAGAAAATTAGAATTTTCTAAGGTCTTACAGATGCTACCACTCATTAGCCAGAAAACTACTCTTTATTCTATCAAAGATGCATTAAACATAATAGATTTAAACACAAGTAGATGATTTATCAAACTGCTTTCTCACTTTTAATACAACAAATTCGCACAATATATTTTTCCGGGTCTTTGTTAAAAGATGGAAATATGGAAAAGTTTGCTTCGCTTCCTTTGGTCGGAGAAGAGGTCTCTGGTCGAAGACATACACAATCTCCCACACACTAATCGCTTTCTTCCTTCCTTCCTGAAGAGATTCTACATACCAAAATTCATCCAAAGTATCCTGTACCATCTTCAATCTATTATTAGTTTGTGTATCGTTCACGATGGATGATATGTAACGACCCGCCCAACCATGTAGATATTGTCTCCTTTGAGCCCAAGAGCCCCTGCCCGCTTTAAACGCATCTACTAGCCTAGATGTAATCCAAACCCTTATAGTGACGTAGACTTTCTCCTTGATCCGACGTGGATGTGACATGATAGTGGGTTAAATCCTTTTGGTGCTAAGGTCATATTTGTTATTTAAATTTAAATATTCAATTTGCAATTTACTTTCAAACTCCTTGATTATTATTTTAACTTTTCAACTTATTACTTAAAAAAAAATGATTAAAAAAAGAAGTTTAAATATTTACTTTTTGCTCAATACTAAAAACAAATCTCTTTAAAACAAATAAAATACAATTCAACAAAACCCCTTCACTCCTTGCTAATACTTAATATTTGAATAGAAATAAAACAATAAAGAATAAACAACTTAAGTTCTATTTTAATTTAGTAAAATCAAGAAATGAAATATTAATACTTTTGCATGAGTCTACACCCTTTCCTGCTGTTTTTAGGAGTGCATTCTCATCTCCATTGAAATTCTTTAAGGGATTTCATTACTAGGTTCATGAGCTCTAATCATTCTCCCATTATTGTTGGTACCAAAACCATTTTCAAGAAAAGCTCATGGGGAACACAATAGAAAACATTCAAACATACTATGATCATCATAGAGATAATCTTGAGTAAAAGAAACATTGTTTACTATTTTTGGAAAACTTTCTGTTCTTCTGTCCATGCCAAGAAACACAGTGTTTAGCTTCAGCTTGTTTTTTTCCTGGTAAACATAAAAACACTAAATTTAAGTAACTAAGAAGAGTTTCCAAAGAACACATCTTTGGTGTTCTTAGTGTTTTCAAAAACATGAACCAAATAGGCTTGTAGTTTTGAAACATGAAGCCCCACTGTTCATTGTGCTAATTTAAATTTCCAAGGATGAATATTTCTTACCTTACACCTGAGAGCAAGGCTGGAGCACTCTTGACTTAAATACATGTTTATTTGAGCTCCTTCCATAAGTCTCTAAAATGGTTCGCCAACCTTGTAGAATGCTGAACTTTTAAGAGAGAGTTAAAATTTTTTTTAAAAGGTATGATAGAATTTACTAAAATACTTTAAATAAGATGAAAAGATATTGTGAGCTCTATTATGGTTACTGGGGTCTAAATCTAATTTGTGCAGAGTTCCTTGGAGAGCCTTCAATATTTAATTGACATCCAATGATCCTTGAAAAAAAGATATTTTTGTGAATGAAAACTACATTATGATTTTCATGTCCAAAAAACCATGATACAAAACAAACATTTAACTTTTTTTTATCAAAGAAGCAAGAGAAATGTATTAAAAAGTGGAACCCAAGAGTTGTTACGAAGATAATGATAGGCCCAAAAAAAGCTTCCAAAAAAGACATAAAGCAAAAAAGAGAGTAGAAGCTTATATTTGACAATTGGCACCTAGCGTATGAATCCCATGTCATAACCATGTCGTGTCTACTTCATATGTTAAATGACCAACACTCCTAAAAGACCCAGAGTATACAGGAAGTATACGACAGGCCCAAAAAAACCCTAAAATCATAAAGCAAAAGAGAAAGCAGATCATACATTTGACAATAAGCCGTGTATGAATCCCATGTCATAACCATGCCGCTTCATCACTCTGAGCATATGCAAACAAACTAACTCTCCTAAAGACCCACACATGGAGTAGTCAAACAAAACCAAACAAAGTCCACCATCGACTTTCAAATCAAAACAAATAGAATAATCTATAAAAGAGGTCTCAACCAATGTTAACACTAAACTCCTAAAAGCTCACAAGCTCGTAGATTTAGTTTAATATGAATACCATGCCTTTTAACATCATGTTTTCATGAAACATAACCCGTGACAGGATTTTGACTTAAACTGAGATATCGCAGGGAATGGGTACCGCTCTAAAACATAACTTCTGAACTCAGGAGCACCTAGATCCACAACCCTAGTTTTTGACACTGCATGAAAACAAATGTCAAATTACTTCACATTTTCTTCTACGTCAATAGCCTCAAGCATCAAAATCATCTCGGTTAAGGTCAGATTGGTGCTCCCGGAAATTGAAAATAACGGGCCTCCCAGGCTCTCCTTTTAGGGGCCCTGAAACTATTTAAACAAAGATGCCTAAGGTGACACTTTTTAAGAGAGTCCATAAAAGTTTCATCGAAATATGAAATGGTTGGAACAATTTTGAATGCTAATATTTCAAGAAAATAAATCTACTAGATAATACAAATGATGAAAAATAACTCATAAACAAGTTTTGCTTTTCCGATCTAAAAGCGCTATAACAAGTAATAAGAGATGTCTGTCAAGGAATAATTTCAATTGAAAATGAAGCTTAATGAAGTTGGGTTCAGTTTAATAGACATAAGATAACCATATCACTTCTAAACACCATAAATTATTGATTCAGTTATCGCACCAACCAAAGATTTGTATTTTTCTGATGCATTAAGTCAAGCTCTTCACCTAAGATGTTATACGCCAGACTGGTTTCCCCTAGATAAGTCAGAAACCATTTGACGCTTCTTCTCCCTTCATCCAAAGACATGTAGCCAGACCATTCCCACATAGAGACTCCATCTCATTCTTGCACATTGTTTACTCCAAACAAACATTCAAGCCATCCACCCCGGCTCTCACCACCGTAAGACAACATAAATGACCTGATATAATAATTTTTCATCAGCAATGCTGAGACAGGCTGACTGGAAAAGTATACAGAGTATATAAGAGAGGCCCTAAGAGCCAAACAATGCAAAAAGGCAAAAGAAAAGAGAGCCAAATGTGCAAGGGGTAAAGAAAAGAAAGGCATAGCCTAAAAACAAGCACCTAAGCATAACCATAAAATCTATACAAAAGCAACCTAACAAAAGGGATATCCGCGTTTGGAATACAACTAGCCCAAGAAAAAAGAGAGTGGATAACAGAAAGTTTCAATCTCAGAGTAGAAAAGGCGGCATCTTCAAAACAAATTATAATAATATCACATCTGGAGATCTGAAACAAAGTATACATCACAAAAGAGAGCGCTTAAATTTATGAAATACATATAATAATCCCTGAGCCTAAGACAAAACCACTCAACCAAGTAGCGGTCAGCCAACTTATCGTGAGCATATTAACGTATTTAGACACTCGATCTTTGAATAAACTATGCTTCCCATAAAATACATACTTGTAAGCACAAAAAAGCTTTAGCTAAATGCAACTAAATGCATTGACAATCTGATTGGTGAGCTGCCATTGGTTGCCATTAAGTGTTTGATCGAAGTTCCCAAGAAAAAAAATCCTATGTCCTTGTGTTTTTTCTATTCCTATAAACCATGTTTGGTTCCAAAAATTTGAAGAAAAAGGCACGGGAAAGAGAATGGAGAGGAAAACTATAAGGAAAAAAATGCATAAGTTTTTAACTAATTTTATCTATATTTGATTTTATTTCATATTTTCCATGGTACAACCAAACATGATAAAATAATTTTTCTCAGCAATTTTTTATTTCCTAAATACTTTTTAAGAACAAAAATAACCATAGAAACTACTTCCTCAGTGTCTACACTAGATAGATGGCATAAGCAAGTGAAAACATAGTTTCAAGCTAAACCTAAAAACGATGAACCCACATAAATGAATAGCATTTCAAGTACATTCAAACAAAACTCGTTGAATAATGTATAAATAAAGTAATGTTTTACCTAAATATGAGTTTCCCTTTTGTTAGTTCCTCTAACCCTCAGTAAAATGGTATCCCTCGGAAGCTCCCCTCGACTATAAGTTTCGGTTCCACCCTGGGTGTATGCCTTCCTTGAATTCACTACTAGCCATTGCCTGGTCCTACTGAAATCCTGAGACACTTCGCCGTGGAAAGAAAATTGAAACAAATGTCAGAATCAGTTGTTATCTGCACAAAATTTTACTCATCTCCTTAAAATGCTGAGAAGATGTTCTCACCATCTCTAAGTTTATTCAATTTTTATATGAATATTTCAAAACAGCCGGATATACCTTACTTCCATTGTCATTATCAGGGTTATAAAGTTGTGTTTTCAAGCCCGAAAATATAACCAACAGCTATATTGTTGTTTCACTATAAATTCTCTGATTTATTTTAATCGACCAAAAAAATGATACTCCTTTGTAAATAGGTTTCCTTCTAAAAAATAATGTTATTATCCTAATTAATATCTTTCATTCTATTTTCTTCAGAGTTATGCTTTGTCTAAATGCAATTTCCTCAAAGAAACTGTAACCTGCATGCCAAGATTTGGTAGATTACATGAGTCTTGGGCACTCAGACATGAAAGTTATATCCAAGTCCAGAAAAGGTTATCATTTTTTTTTGTGTGTTCACATGAGAAAATATCAGAAAACTATGCAACAGAGGAAAATAGAATTCAAAAACAATGTTTGAATCATTGAAACAACACACCCAAACCCCAAAAAACCAGTTGCCAGAATTCAGCCAAAGGGTGGAAATCTGCAGCTTTTTTTGTTCATATTCTGGTCAAATCAAGAAAAAAAAATTATTTTTGTTATATACTCATACACACTCAACACTTAAAGTTATGAAACACACTCAACACTTGATGCTCAACAATACAGAAGGGTTCAAACATTGATCAAAAAATATACCAAGAAAAAAAAAGATGAAAAAAAAAAAACCCATCACAATAACATCAGACTCGTGAAATTTGAGTCTTGGATAAGCCAAGAAACAATTTCAGCATCTGGGTGGATGAAACAAACTTGAAAATTCAACATGCAAATAAACCAAAAAACAAAGAATACCCAGAAATAAACACTGAAATATATGGTTTAAGAAATAAGTGGGTGAGACAAAAGCTGACGAAATTAATTCAATAAATTAAAAACCATGAAAAAAAAAGGAGGAAGGAAAGAAATGGGTCTGTGAGAGAGTTACCAGTAAGTGAGATGGGCGCTTGAGAAACATAAATCCCACGACATGATTTTATGGGATAGATGATGATGCGGATTGTTGAAAACGGTGTCGTGTGGTTTTTAATTCCAATAAGTGGAACGGAGCGTTTGAAGACTGGGGTCCATTTTAGCACTGGTCGTTAGAAGATATTTCATTTCCTTCTTTTATTTCTCTTCTTGTTATTCTGCATTTTTGTTAGCGGAAAGGGGGGGGGGGGGGAAGTTTGTTAGCAATTCTATTTTGGGGAAGGCTATTTGTGAATCCAAAAGAGTCCAGCTGCAATTATGCAAACTGGTAACCAAAGAAACTTCATCTTCTCTATCAGTGTAATTACGGTTTATTCATGAAACTCTGTTTCTCCCTCTAATCCTCTTTTCCCTTCTTAATTCTTGCACCTGCATCAATTGGTATCAGGTGAGTTTCCCTGGGCTCCTAATTGTAACAGATACCTCACCATGGCTAAAGGTACACGACAACAAGAAGTTCATAGAGAGCTACTTGAGATGATGAAGGATTTCGAACGGAAACAAGAAGTATGGCGACGGGAAGTAGAGGAGCGCAATTCCAAATCCTTTGATGAACTCAAAACCTTAATCGAGACGACGGTAAAACCGCGAGGTAAGCTATCAATCGAGGTGCTCAAGATGGAATCACTCCTTTAATAGCAACCGCAGGTAAAATTTCTCATCGACGAGTTGATGATTACGTTGGACATTCAACTAAGGTTGAATTTCCTAAGTTTGATGGGACTGGTTTAGATGGTTGGTTGTTGAGTGCTGAGTATTTCTTTGAAGTGGATTGTACTGCTCTTGAGTTTAAGGTGAGAATAGCCGCTTTACACCTAGAGGCTAAGGCGATTCGGTGGCATCAAGGTTATGTTAAAACACGAGGAACGACTGCTTATGAAGATTGGCCTGAGTATGTGTTGGCCTTGAGTGCCAGATTTGGGCAACACGCTTATGATGATCCACTCGCAGATTTGCGAAACCTTCGGCAAACAGGATCATTGTAGTCTTACATGGAGGAGTTTGATGAGTTGTATCCTCAAGCATAAGTGAAGGAGTCTCAGGCCCTAAGTTTTTCCTCTTTGGCCTCATGGATGAATTACAAATGCCTATCAGGATGTTCAGACCTAAAGCTTTAGCTGATACCTATTCACTTGCTCGTTTGCAAGAAATTGTGGTAACAGCTCTTCAAAACAAGCCAAAACCTCACTACCAGTAACCCAGATTACTCATACACCTCGGCACTTTGTTCCAACTAAAACACTCATTGTTCAAGCACCTATCAATCTCAAACAAATCTCACCTAAAAATACACATAATTGGTCTTCTACCAATGTTCCTTCAAAGCCAACCTCAGTGGGTATTTTTCCCGCACCTCCAATTATGCCAAGACCTCAAACCCACCAACCCCAACGA
The DNA here is from genome assembly GCA_016808115.1 of Tetrastigma voinierianum. Taxonomy (NCBI): domain Eukaryota; kingdom Viridiplantae; phylum Streptophyta; class Magnoliopsida; order Vitales; family Vitaceae; genus Tetrastigma; species Tetrastigma voinierianum. The sequence continues at coordinate 2,985,431 of JAEQBH010000137.1, read as the reverse complement.
AACACTAAAACTATATCCAACAAGGATTTAGATGAAAGAAGGGCTAGGGGATTGTGTTTTTGGTGTGATGCAAAGTTTATCCTGGGACATCGATGCAAGAAAAAACAACTTTATGTAATTCAATTGCAAGTGGATACTGGTGATGCATCTGCAGTACTTGAGGAACTAGATGCACTGGAAAATGAGGAGCAAGATGCATTCAACCTCACTAATGACAGTGAGTGATTACCAAAACATCACATTAATATATATATATATATATATATATAACATATATAACGATTTTATTTAAATTTTTTTTAATTTTAAATTTTTTTTTATATATATATACATAAATAAAAACAATAATAATAAATTTTTTTTTTTGAAATAAAAATAATATATACAGAAAAACAAACGTTTTTTTTTTTAAATATATAAAATAATAAAATAAAAAACAAAACAAAATAAATAAAACAACCAAGATCAGAAGACTTTAAGTCCCAGTGGAGGCAGACTGGTTGTTGCTATAACCGTGCATTTCAAGCAAGCTTGAAGCAATGCACTCTTTTTAGCGCGGAAATCTTCATTTTCACACAGATTTTCGCTGTTAGCAAACGCTAGCCAATGGTGGCCCCATACATACGAATACCTCGTGATTTGCGACGAATTTATAATAACCGCTCACTACGTCGATTCTCAATCCAGGCTTCTGTAAATCAGACAACCGTAATTAAACAAAGAGTAATTGGTAATCTTCAGTGCTGCAAAAATTATCGAACAGAATTATCTGTAACAGAGATATCTGCAGAAAATTAAAGAAATCAAAATAAAATACGATAAAATAAAACAAACAAAATAAATTAAAAACAAAAAGCGGGGGAAGGAAATGCTCATGCCTGCGCCGCCGTAAACCCGAACCCAAGACCCGAACCAACCACTTATGCCAGCGCCGTATAGGCAATGCCAGGTTTTGAGTGCGGGCAAACTTATGTGCCAGGCCACCAATCTCAGGTTTGGTATGTGGTATGCAAAGATGGGTCAGACTTACCTTTCGGGAGCCAGGCCGGGAGGTGTCAAGCTATGGATGCGTAGATATACACTGCTAGTGGAGGGGCTACCGCGCGGTTTTCGTGGTTCGGGTAGTATACAGTTCGCTCAGAATCAAGCTTGAAGGGTAAGCTGCGCTCTTCCCGCTTCTATACTCACCGCCTCCTCGCTATTAAGGCACCTATTTGTTCTTCTTTGTCCAAGGCCAAAAATTAACACTCGATCGTGGCATCCCAGCCTCTCAGAGCTTTACCGATTCCACTTCAATTCCTCCCCCGAGGTCGCAGCTTGAACTTGCTCACCCAAAATTTTTTTAGTCAAGCACTCCATCCTCCGTGACACCGTCGATTGACGAGCTTTCAATGGAGTCTCTGTATGTTGTCCCATTTGTGCTCAAAGTCATTCTTTTTAGCCTCATCTATTCTTCAAGGTCCGTGTGAAATTTCCTGTAGCATGGATTTTTTCTACACACCGTGGGCATTGAATTCCTTTATTCTCTACCACAGCATCACCCACCACAGAGGTTCAGAACAGGCTCTCAATTAGAGATCGTGCTAGCGGTGGTTGAGGCCGAGTCAGCAGTGCCACCCGGTGGAGGCACCATGTAGGAGGGTGCACTCATCCAATGGTCTATGTAGTCCCTCATGGATCTAGGTGGGTTCGATTTCCCTAAGGTTGTCGATTTTGCATGCGAGGTTCCTATACCATTGTCATATATGCCCTGCAGTTTACTCTCCGACTGTATCGCCTTCATGTGGGGTTCCATTTTCTCTCAATTAATTTTCTCCACACAAAACCCTTAATCGCTTGCCTTAGAAATTTTTTATCCACTGAATGGATTCTCGCAACAAAAATGTGGAAACCTAAAGAAAAACAAATCTCCGTCACCTTTTTTTTTTTTTTATAGTGAAATGAACTAAAAACCGACAAAGGTGTTCACTTAAAAGGAAAATTCACCTGTGAACTGGTGACGAGGATCGCAAGTGTTCAACAAGTCATTATTCGCACTTAGGCACCATCCCCAATGGCGCCATTTGATCTGCGCTACGCAGGCAGAACCTTAATCACCAAACTTATATTTCCCAGCTCTCCCATCTTAGTCAAGCTACTCGGCAGATAGCGGTTCAGTGGTCGAACACGTGGATGGGTTTTCTTCGTATAAATGACTAATGCTGAAGGCAAAATTGGTGAATTAAATTTGGATTTTTAAGGTTCGTAAAATGTGGGGTTTCTTGGTGTTCACCGACCGAAACTAAAACAAGAAAAAAAAATAATGCAGAAACTCTTTCAAGTGTTAGGCCAATGGTTTAGGGGCTCTTAAGGTAACCACATGTCCCCGGTATTTTTTTTCCTCGAGTCAGAGGATTGATGATATGGGGTCATTTCCTAAACCGGATCTTCATTTAGCTTTAAAAACCAAACCCTATGATTTTCCTTTTGAAACATATACTTCAAATGGGCATAAATGTCCCTAACAAAGGAAAACACATCTCTAAACCCTACTCCACTGCATAACTAGCAGGAGACAAACTGAACTGAGCTCAATGGATCTAGTGAAAGTATCCAAGAATGAACTCAAAAGCTTGCCAAATACACATTAAAGAGAGCATGCCTTAAGAGATTTTAACCTAAGTGAGAAGCAGGAAATCACAAACAACCATAAATACGCATGTTAAAAACAAACCCGTGAGTACTCCACACTCCTAGCTAACAGCCGTCCTCTTCAAGGAGGAGCAGGTTCAGTTTAACATCCTCTCGAGTTGTCATCCTCGCAGGAGTGTGTTTGCAGCCGTGAAAATGGAAAAGAAAGGAAAGAAAAGGGTAAAAGGAAGCCGCGGAACCGCTTCTCCCGCTTATCGTATATCCAAAATTCAAGTCCGTTGGATTTGTACAACCTAGAATTGCAGATGCTCTGTAAGGGAAGTTACAAACCAAATCGTGGAAGGTTATTACAGGGGTAAATGGAAAAACCAAAAGCAAAAAGCAAACAGGTAGCCGTGAGTGCCAGAACGAGTAGAGGGGAGGAACAAGCATCGGAAAGCCGGGAATGTGCTCTATAGGAGAAGCTTCCTCAGCAGCGGGTGTTTTTCTTAAACATTTTGCTCTTCTTTCCTTCCTCTCGATCTTTGATCTTCAATGCCGAGTTTGACTCAATTCTTCAAGCGCTTGATCGACCAACAATTTTGGCATAATTAGCTCGCAGAAAACCTGTGAAATTTGCCACAAATGCATCATTAAAATAGTAGGACTCCAATGCAAATTCTGTTAATTAGCATGATTAGTACACAAAAGCACTCAAAACCTATAATAACAACAAAATAGCACTTTCTTGGGGCACTAATCACCATGAGATACCGTAAATTTCAGTCCCAAAAATTCAGATTGAGCTTAGGAATTCCTCAGAGGAATTTCGACTATTTTCACAATCCCTGAATTTCTGACCTGTTTCTGAGCGCTTGGGCTTGAAATTCTTTGTAGATTTTATTCGTATAAATCCTGACATAATTTTAAATGTTTTCTAGTGTTTTTAGACTTTATTGAAGTTCTCGAGTCTGTGGGTCCCGCCATATGTTTGAGAATGACATTCAAATTCACATATTTTCCGAAAAATTTAACTGTAAACATCAAGTGCAAATTGCTTGGGTTATGCTGACGCACATGGCCTAATAAGACACGAATGTGTGGTAAAAGGAGGCTGAGAAATTGCGGGAGCTGTGCCTAATTAGTGTAAAAGGAAAGCAGTGTTCTAAACTTTGTTTTTCAATTACTGGGGCAGTATAGTATAAATAGTTTTAGCGCCGGTATAATCGGTTTTGATTTATTAAATCATATTTCAAGAAAGCGAGCAACAATGGTTTTAAATTTCACAAACCATAACAAGCAAGCTAGGGCGGTTTTGAAAAAGGTTAAACCATATTTCAAGCAAGGTACCCATATTTTTTATAAATCAGGCTCAAGACGCTTAGCTAGATTACGGTGACGTAGACCAAGGTCTTTTCCACCATATTTACCTGGAAGGTGATGCGGGCCAAGGCCCTTCCACCCAGTGATGTGGACCTGTGTCCTTCCACTCCATCTGGCCAAGCCCAGTCTCTCGTGTTTACTAGGCAATGTTAGCAAGAAAGGCCTCCAAAGTGGTCGATCTTGATTTATAAGCATTTTACAATACGCTTTAAAATCAACCACCTGTAAGCAAGAAAGTTATTTAGTGAAAAAGCTTTAGAAACTTTTAAAGTTAAATGATAGAGCCTGTGCTCCCGTTTATGAATAGTTTTTATAAACTTTTAAAGCAAAGCAAACAAGCAGTTTTTGAAAAGTTTTAGAAACTTTTATAGCAAAGCAAGCAAGGTTTCTCGAAAATGTCTCAGAAATATAGTTTTGCGCTTTGAGATATTTTTTAGAAAAGCAAAGCATTTTATAAAGCATAGGCCACTCGATTGACACCCCACCCCTACTAGCGGCGTGCCTGACATCCCATTGCAGTCCCCTAGCTGTAATCTCTAACGACTAGAAATTTCGTGGAAGCGGCCGTATTGCTTCTCAGCTCGGAAACCTCCTATAAAAATTCCTTTTCTTTCCAACTTATGATTTGATAAAAATCTCAAGAAGATGTCACCGTGATGTAGGACATATTCCCAAACTCGTTTACACAATTTACACTCCTAAATATGGCAACCACAAAGAACGTTTCCTTTCAAAAGAGCCTCAGCTCAACACGCTTCACAAATCCACACTATGTACATACATATGCTCTTGCATTTATATGTTCAAAGTATTTCCACAAAATATTATTAATAAATGTGCTCATCTGATACAAAGTCTGAGAATCCTTAACTGCTCCAAATGGTCCCAGTGCCCTCATTCTCGAAAAAATAGTTTTTAAAATGTGAAAATAATGGAGCTAAATGAGCCTTTCTTCGCCGAGGTATGTTTATAAAATGTTTTGAGCTTTTCCTAAAATATCTCAAAATTGTAAAACTTTTTTTTACAGGATATTTTCTAGAAGCCTTGCTTGCTTACTTTAAAGTTTCTAAAACTTTCTATACTTGCTTGCTTTTAAAAGTTTATAAAACTTTTCTCAAATCTCTGGCTTTAAAAGTTTATAAAACTCTTTGGTAAACACTAAGCCGTGGGCTCTCAAACTGATGCTTTAAAATAGCGCCCGAGCTCCGGGCTCAACCGTTTGCTTTAAAATAAAACGGGAGCCTGGGCTCAACCGATTGCTTTAAAATAAAAACGGGAGCCTAGGCTCAACTGTGCATCAGTGGTTGATTTTCAAAACTGTATAAAACATGCTTATAAATCATCAACCATTGAAAGCCTTTCCTCGCCACAGACTTTTAGCGACCACGGCAGGCCTAGGCATCGACCGCGGTCGGGTGGGTCGGACTCGTCCGCTACCTAGGTTTAAGGGCCCTGTGCACACTTCACTTCACCTTTTCTCTCGTAACATGGTGGAACTGACCGGCCCCCATCACATAATTTAGCGAACGCTGCGAACCCCATATACCCAAGACGCGTCACTGGCCTTTAAATGCCATGATGTGATGACCTAAGCTCTTCGCTTCACCGAAAATTCCTAAAAATGCATGAATGATATCCCAACACCACCGTGCATGTACTAATACCGACTCGTATGCTGCTTAAAAACTAGGGATTTTAGTTGTGCCTATTTTCAAAAATATTCTTTCGCCGTCGTTTCGCTTGTTTTCACAAAACATGGTTTAATAATTCAAAACCATTGTTTGCTTGAATATGGTTTGATAATTCAAAACCATTGCTTGCTTTTTAAAAAGTATAGTTGAATAAACTGTAAAATCATTACTTATTTCTTGTTTTCACATATGTTTGAAAACTAAACCATTTACTTGCTTGCTAAAACTCAAGTAAGTTTGCTTTTCAAACATGGCTTTACAATCAAACCATTTGAATACCAGCCAGAAACAAATTTATAATAATAACACACTAAGATTCTCAAAATATATAGGGTTTATAGAACACCTTCACCTTTCTGCTTACTCGTTGAGCATAACCCAACTTCACTCTCTCCGCCTTGCTTCTTCTTAGCCTCACACACTCAAACGAATACGGTGAAGACATTAATCGCCTATATATAACATATAAACTTAACGTACTTCCTAACACTTAGTCACACTCAATGAATCGCTTCGCCGAGGAGGCGAGGTACGCTACGTTTTTCATTGAGTTCCAAATCTGGCTTTGAACTCCTCTTTAATCATCTAGTAAGGTTCCTATACAATCGGTGTGAATTTGCTTAACTATGCAAAACACACAAATCCTGGCATTTTAAGTGCATGGTACCGGTATTCACTGCTTGGTACCGGCTAGCCCATACATATTTTGTATGGTAAACAGTACCACTCAGACGCACATGTACCAATTGTTCAGGCGGGTGGTACCTGCACTTCACCTCGTTGGGTACCCGCACTACTCATGGTCTGCCCTAATTGATTCTTTTTCCCTCTTTTGGTACCAAATCTCTTCATACAACTTCTCCATTCCATAATACCTCAAGAATCAACATGGAATTCATCCAAAAACCACTCCATAACACTTGTATTGGTGGTTTGGAACTCCATACAACAAAACCCTCTAGGTGAAAATCCACATCCCTTACCAAGTCCACCAATCCATATAAAAACCATAAAATTATGATGGATTCACTGTTTGCTCTATACCAATTAGGATTTTACCCACATAACTTTAAATAATTTAGGTTTAGTGATCTCTCCACAAACCCTAGAAAATAAGGAACTAATCTCTCCAAACCAAAACCTTAGGAATCCAAAATACACACAGATTTCAAGATGAAAAACATACCTTGTCTGGGTCTTCTCCCCACTTCTCTCTTCTTCCTCCTCTTCCTCTCTCTCTCTTCAAACGTGAAAGCCCCATTCAAAGGAGAACAAATGAGATTTTTGTTTGTCTCATCTCCTATTTATAGTGTCATATTTCCCTTAATTGCAAAGAGGTCCTCCATCTCTCAACAATTCTACTTCAACTTTTGTTATTTCTATTATGGCCTCTTCTCTTCTTTGATTATGGTTTTCATATCCCATTTGATCAATTACGATTTTATCCTTGTTCTAATACAAAATTCCGGGTTCATAAATTTATGATTTCACCATTTCATCCTGAACAACAACTCCCAAAAATATTACAATGACACTTGGTGCTCATGGTATGTGCCCTGCTTCTGTTACTGCACAAGACACCTTCTGACAGGCGTTACACACTCATCGAGCTCAAGCTTTAGCCCATTATTTTCCTATTTTAAAACTATTTTCCTGTGCACAGTACGCCTGACAATGGAGCATTTTAGTCTTTCTCCCACTCTAGTATAAGTGTTGTATTAAATAACTTATGTAAGGAAATACTTTGGAATTTGTATAGTTGAGCAAATGTATGTACATAGTTTTGTATTGTGAAAATGTGATGAGTCGAGGCTCTTTGAAAGAGTGTGTTGGTTGCCATATTTTGAAAAGTGTAAACTGTATATACAGGTTTTGGGATATGTCCTCAGATGCAAACAAGAGGCCAGCCAAAATTTTATAAAATCACAAGTTTAGAAAAGAAAATTTTTATACGGGTTTTCAAAGAAGCAACACGGCTTCTCGTTTACAGATTCTCTAGTCGCCGAAGTAACCAACAGGTTTCGTAAGTGGCTCGCACACCACGCTAGTAAGGGGGTGTGATAGTAGCTATGATACAAAGTGCCGGGCGGAGTTTAAAGAGCACTTGGTCGCGATCTATCTTCGTGAGAAAGAGTACCCTTCAGTAAGTACTTAGTAATGTAAGACAAAAATGAAAAGCATGGTCCTTTCTAAAGTGTTGAAGGTGCCAAGACAATGCTCATGTTATTCGAATTCCTTCCTTTTGACCTGGAACATCTCAACATTCTCAATGTGTGTAGGAAATATTCATGTTTCATGAAGCTACCGGCTATCACAGCTTTATAAAAACAACCCCGGGACAGTTTTTCTTTGTGAAGGGGATTGATGTAGGACATTCCCAACCGCTTAGCTTACATCCAAACTCTAAACAAGAATTATTTGTTTATTCTTCCTTGTTGTTTTCATTCCTTAGCTATTTTTAGAGTCCTAGTTTTATGTTTTCTTTCCTCATTATCTCTAGTTTTTTTGTCTTGTTGTTGGCTTTAAAAGGCCAAGTTCTTTTCTTTGTTCAGATTCTTTTTTTTTAGAGAATAATAAAACTTGAAATTGATAACCCCAAAATCTTCTCATCTTTTCTCCATTCTCACCCTGTAATTTCTGCTTCACATTATTCTTGGTTTGTTCATCATCAGTTTTTATTAAAATGTCCTTAGACTTAAATGTCTACAACTAACTATTTTTACATCCATGTGCATGGTTCAACAACACATATGGGAAGCACTATGAGACTAGGATATCTCGAAGAACACTGTTCCAAACTCTTGATTGTATCATACAACTAAATATTAGATGACAAGAATTCACACAATCATTTTCACATCAAGAGTTTAACAAAAAAAATTTATATTCTATCAAAAATCCTTATTGAAAACATTTAAAAAAAAAAAGCCTAAAAAACAACCGATTAATACATTTGAAAAAAAAAAAAGTAAAACCAAATTGCAGGGACATGAAAAAAAAAAGAAAAAGAAAATGATAAAAACCCAAAAAAAGGAATTGAATATATATAAAAAAAATACTTATAAAATCATTAAAAAATCACTGAAAGAATTGTCACAGCAAAACCCTATTTGGATCTATAAAAAAGGATAAAAAATATTAAAGAAAATTGCAAAAAAATCACAACATAAAATATAATATTAACAATTCCAAATATCACATTAAAAAAGCCATTGCAAAAATGAGTGTAAGAAACCCTTCAAAAATAAAAACAAAAAAAAAAAAAAAAAAAAAAGGAAAATGAAAGATTTTAAAGAAAGATGAGAAAATTGTATTAAAGCATCTTACTCGTTGATTTCTTTGGAAATTTCAATGGGCGGGCTTGAAGAGAACCTAAAAAAATTAATTAGAAAAACATAGGGAAAAGAGGAAATGAGACGGAAAAGTCACTGGGGAAAAACAAATGTAATATCATTCTATATGAGTCAATTAAAAAATAAAAATAAAACAATTAAAGGAGGGAGGGCCATTCTTCCGGTTGAATAGTATTAAAGAGTATTTTAACCAAATATTTCTTTTTTTTCTAATGGGTGCATGGGGGATTAAAAATATATATACATATATCTAAAAAAATAAGAAGTGGAATGACAGATGTCAATTATGATTTTGAAATTAATAAAAAACATTAAAACGGTAAGGTGTAGAAGAAAAAAAGGTAGGGAATCCCAAAACATTAAAATGAAACACAAATGATAGGATCTCAGTCAATGTAAATGGGGGCTGATCAGGTCTTCTCATGAGCATTTATTTACAACTAAATTGACAAAACACAAAGAGGCAGTTGAGGAGATGGGTGGTGCTGGTTATCACAAGATTTTCCTCATCCTCTTATGCATTAATCTCTTCTTCATTTCTTCTTCTAAGGCCTTGCATATTTGATTGGATAGAAATAATAAATCAGATTATGACTATTAATGCGTTACAGAATTGAAGTCATAGGTATTCTAATCATTATAGTATTATTAAATTTGTAGGTTTGAGTCAATTTAATATACTATTAACTTAGTTTAAAAAAAACTGTAATGGTGTGCGAGAAGAATTCATCTAAGTTATGTTCTTCAGGCTTTCAGTGTGTATCAGTTTATCTCTGTAGTTAATAATCAGTGTGATCCTCTTTTCTACATACATCAATCCTTCCTCAATATGTTGAGGCATGCATTATCAGCTCATTCCTAGATGCTGCAGACACTAGACCATAATGACCATCCTGCCCATTTCGCATATAATATAGAATTCCAAAAGAAGGTAAAAGTGTAGTGAGTTCCACTTTTGCTCTATCTTTTGGTAAGTACTGTTACCTAATTTAATCATCATTTATCACTTCTCTTTCATCAAATTATGTTCTCACCTATTAAAATTATAACCTATATATATTTAAATTTGTTATTATTATTTTAGTTATTTTAACAAGTTCTTTGCACAAAAATGATTAATTCAAAATATACGTGGATTGGGACTTCAGAGTTATAATTTTTCCATGGATAATTTTATATGCTTATGTTACCCAATTTCTTCTAACTCTAATGATTTGTTTGTATATCTTAAATAGAAGCCAAGAATATCAACTACTTTGAATTTTGTCTCCAGACAAGATCCCTATTAATTCACTAGGAGATTAAACAACTTCAACAGTTAAAAAGAGTTCAAGCAAAGAATCTTCAATTATTGAAAAGAGTTCAAGATAAGAATCTTCAATAGTTGAAAGCACTTTACTTTTGTTGATGAACTTTACTTTTTGAAAAGTAATGCTAACGTACATATTCTTATAAATTATTCTTTCTTATTTAAAATGAAAATTAAGTATTACTAATCTTACTTGTAATTGCTAGCCAAACTAATGATCACCAGCTGTACAAATTTGCATTTGTAACGTACATTAAAAGGCCATCACTTATTAATTAGTTTTATTTAAAAGAAAATTTATATTGAGCTTATTTTATTATTTTGGGTGAGCTTCACATGTTGAACCATGTATTTTGCTTTGTTTATGTCATTTTTACAATTCAATCAACCTCTTTCCTTTTACAATTTTTAACCACAAAATTTGAAAACAAGGAGAAAATAGGTAAAAAAAAAAAAAAAAAAGGAAAGAAGATAAACTACGTACGTTTACGGACTTCATATGACTTAAAAAAAAAAAAAAAGTGAGCCCGTATGATGGAAGAGAAAATGAAAAAACATTAACATATGCATTGTTATTTGTTTTATCAATTTTTTTTTTTGGAGTTTTTCGAAAATTTTTATATCTTTTATGAAAAAAAAAGAGGGGAGGATAAAATTAATTTGATAAAATAAAAGAAGTCAACGGAAAAAAGGAAACACTTTTTAATACAAATAGTTTTAAATTTTTTTAAATAAACACAAATATATTAAAATGATTTAAGATAATTTTTTTTTTTTAAATGATAGATATTATCTTGGTCATAATTACCTTAATAGCATTTGTTAAACAATTTTAATGTATTCTTTCTTATTTTATTATTTTAAAAATATTATCACAAATTTTGAATAATTTATATTCTACCAATACTTTCAATATTTTAGATTAAAATGAAAATTCCGATATATACATGTTTATGGATATTTTCATCCATCCTTTTATGGGCCGGGCTGATCAGATCAGGTCTAATTAACACAACACAAAGAGGCAATTAAAGATAAAAAAAGAGGCAATTAAGGAGATGGGTGCCGGTGGCATGATTTTCCTTAACCTCTTCATTAGTCTCATCTTAATTTCTTCTTCTGAGGCCTTGAAGGTGAAGGGTAATGGAGCACTACCTGTCGTTGTGCCTATAATTGGTAAGACTAAGACTGAGCCCTTTACAATTTCTTTTTTTCATACGTACAACAACAATCGATATTTTAAAAGGAATAGCATATAGTTTATCATATATAAATTATCTGATGACCATAACCTTGAATTATTTTTTTAACATCAAGGGAACAGAAGTCGTGGGGCAACATGCCATGGTGATCCAGTTCATGCCCACAAAGGTAAAAGTGGTAACCCCAAAACAGGCTGCAGACATAGTAAACGTTAATTGCTGCAGACGTGATCAATTTGGTATGCTATTCTCATGGTATTCTTTTTTTTGGAAGCTACGGAAGTAATAAAGCAATAAAATATTCGAGCTCCCTAGGTAATTGTTTACCTAAGTTCTGATACCAAGCTGTGTCACCCCTATCCCGGGGGTCCTGTTGACAACCCATCAACCTGCGGAAACCTGTAAGTGTCGGGTAACCCGACGCCACACCATCATGTCCCATTTATCGGGATCCATAATTTAACAAAAAATCGGACAGAGTCTCCTCTGTACGGGAAGCTCTATCCAAAATACAACCTCGGCAACAATATAACACACGACCCATCCGCTCAATATACCACATCGTCATTCATGAGTCATACAATTTACCACTCACCTCATTCAACCATACCCCTAATACTATACATGCAAATCTATGAGATATGTTTACAAGAGTTTAATTTTACACTCTTATACAAAATGATATATATTAAAACGATCGTCGAATATAGTTATATACAAAATATGGTCCAAAGTAACATCCGACTTCATATGTGCGGTCCTCATCAGAGTCACCATCGCACCTGACCTATAATTCAGCAACTTAATGACGGTAAAGCAAAGCCCAAGAGTGATAATCTCCTACAAGGGTTATTTCCCACCTAAGTGCCTATATAATGATCAAACCAACCCATGGCACATCCAAGTGAATATGTCTACATGAATGTCAGGTTACGCATGGAATGTTTTCATGCCCATATCCCGAGTCACTCATCGACTTCAAGGTACGCCATGCCAAGTGTGACAAATCCATCACTCAGAAAACAACACACACATATACTGAGCCCCCATCGGCTCACCAATACCCAATGGAGCCCACTGGAAAATTCAATCCTAGCCATCCTAATTCTATCACACAACTTGAAGCCTACGTGGATAACCATGACCCATGTCTTGAGAGCAACAGAACTTTCACTACGTCGCGAGTCTCTTACACCCATACTTAACTTTTTGATCACACCCAGTCTCTTACACCCATGTTCCAAGCTTTTCACCCGAGGGATTAACGCCCCTTCTTGCTCGCCTAACACACATGAATTATTTCACTTTATGTTTTAAACCGTGGAGACATTGATTGACGTCACCCAAAGTACGAGTTTCACACCATTCAACAACACTCGATGATTGATGACTGCTACCACGCACACACGGCGTTGCGCGATGATCGTGTATATGAAATGCAATCATGTCATTTCATGCTATGCTGGCAACATGCAACATTTATAAATTCCGGATAATTTTATTTCCTACATATAATTTCCATTCATCACAATTTCCATCTTAATACAGCACGTAAGCACATATTAACATGATTTTGACACACAACCTTATATTATTTATTTTTCTAACAATACACATAAAATGGCTAAAATCTCGGACCCATATAAAACAGGGCATCTCTTAGTCCCTTCACGGTTTGTCACCGAATTACTATGATACCAAAACACACTAAAAAACCCGAAGACATCAGTCCCGGGATCGAAACCAAACCTCAACACAGTCCGAGACTGTCCGAAAATAATCCTGAAAATCCTGTCCAGACTGTCCGAAAACAGTCCCGAAAATTTCTAAAAATTCCTACACCCAATCCCAAAAACTTAGGACTAAAATTTACAACCTCTCATGGCCTCTAAGAAAAACCCAAGCCACAAATCGTTTCTTTTAAAGAAATAACCCAAGTAGAAAATTCTACCTCGTGGTCTCTGACAAACTCCAAGATTTTGCACCCATACGTAGCTCTTTTGATGCGAGGATCGACTGTTTTGCTCTCGATTTAAACCTAATGGCCTGAATTCTCAGATCTTAGAGAGAAGTTTTTCTCTCTCTACCCCTCTCTTCTCTCTCTTTCTCGCTCTTTTTTTTTTTCATCCGTCCCCTCCTTTTGACTTTTATTATTATTATTATTGATAGTGCCTAAAATAGTATAGTCACAGGTCGTGAGATTACGTAATTCAATGGTGGGCATTGAAACGGCTGCATCCTCCACTTGTTTGGGTGAGAGCCTCACCGGAACTCAAAATTCTTACATCGATGCCCTAGTTCCCCTCAAGGCATGAGCCCAGGGTCGAAACTAAGCCTAATGGGTCGAACTGGTGACAAAGATAATCCGCTGACCGCCAGCTGAGCCATAAGAAAGGAAAGCACCCCATACTCGTGATTCGATATCAATTAAGGGAAGAAGGATCCCCCAAAATTACGGCCCTCTAATTATCCTCTAAATATTCAGTTAACGATAAGGAAGGAAAAATCCCCAACCCAATGGGGAAGACGTCGTATCATCATCCAACAAGGAAAGTTATCAGATCATTCACTATAAATATCGGCAAATCCCACTAACAAAAGGCACGAGTCCCAAAGCCATCATCATTGAATTCTTTCTTCCAAAGAAAGAAAACTGACTTAGGTGACGTCAGATCCGCAACACTTCGCCGGATTCATCCCGTGTGTTACAGGTTATACGACGATCTAATCCAATCAGATCGCCCAACAACCCCTGTGCCCGGTGAAATCTCAAAGATCGATAGAAAGCACCACTGGCCTGGCGCTGGTCTGTGGGAATGACTGCTCTCTACAAATAAATGATTTCGCTGACTGACGGTATCAACTCGAACATGAGCAAGAGTCACGCCAACTCACTCCAGGACCCAAGACCACTAAGACGACGCGACAAACAAAGACCAGATGTTCCTGAGTTTCCACGCCGCTGGCACCAGATGGAGGCCCCTTGGCCTCGCTGCCAACTGAGTCACGAGGAGTCGGGTCGAACTCACTGTGATGTGCAACGCACTACGATGAACAAGAGTTCATGAAGGCCATAATACCATACCGCGGTGAGGAAAGCAAAGAATACCTCGTTTCCCTAGACTTTAATGAGGATGAGAAAATAGTCACCATAGGGCATGATCTCAAGTACTCCTCCACTGGCCGTGGATTAAGGAACACTCTGACAGGATTGGTGGGAGGTGAAGAGCCGAGCCCTCATCAAAGGGAAAAGGAAGAAAGATCTCTTCGGGAGCAACATGCCTCAGATATCCAACAAGAGTCAAACTACATTAAAGAGGCGTAAAAGTTCGCTGTGACTGCTCCATGGACGCCTAGTACAACAAACTGACCTCTTTACTACGAGGTGCTACACTCTCTCCCAACAGTCTTAAATGCCACATCGAAGCCTTTGATGGAATGAAAGACCCCATAGACCACCTCAACACCTACAAGAACCAGATGGAACTACATGGATACCAAGACCCCGTAAGATGCAGAGCCTTTGCCATCACGCTAAAGGCCCTGCCTGCATGGCTTAGTCAGGCCCCGCCAGCCTGCCTCGCTCCTTCAAGGAACTCCCTCATTGCTTTCTTGTCCCATCATCTAGAGCCCCCAATGATGGTAGTTTCCAGAAATACTTTCACCGCCGACCAGGAAGCAAGGCCTCAAGAAACCCGAGAAATCTACGTCCAGAGGTTCAACTCGAAGCATTAAGGGTAGACATCCCGGATGAAAAATTCGCCATCA
The DNA here is from genome assembly GCA_016808115.1 of Tetrastigma voinierianum. Classification (NCBI taxonomy): domain Eukaryota; kingdom Viridiplantae; phylum Streptophyta; class Magnoliopsida; order Vitales; family Vitaceae; genus Tetrastigma; species Tetrastigma voinierianum. The sequence continues at coordinate 2,970,115 of JAEQBH010000137.1, read as the reverse complement.
CCGCCTTTATAGCTAAGCTAGGCATACAATCCAAAGACCTGATGTTCTCCATCTCAAAGAACCCTCAGGCAAGCATGGCCGAGGTGCTCGCAAAAGCAGAAAAGTACATCAACGACGAGGAGGTTCTTTATCTCTGTTTGTGCTTCCTTCCACGCGAAAGGGAGGAAAAGCAATATGAGGTTAAACGGGACCTAAGCCTCGTGACACGAAGAGACCGAGATGCATCTCCCCGGAGGGCAGAAGATGCGTAGATCGATCTCAAAGGCAGATAACGCCGGGACCGCTGTCCACTTAAATTGAGCCGCAGCCTCAGCATTCACCTCGCAGCTCACCCCGGACGGCCTTGGTATCTCAAGTCTTGTAATGAAAAAGCATGAGAAGTTTTTAAGATGCCCACTCGCATGAGGACTGACTCAAACAAAAGAGATACATCAAGAATTACATTTCCATAAAGATAACCGCATCGGATACTGATCAGTATTCCAATTGAAAAAGGAAATTGAATTCGATCCGACGTATACTTCCCGCGGCCACGGGTTCAAGACTTAACTAACACCTCCACCACCTCGCGCCTAGTCCCTGGCCAACATCATCAACCTCCGGAGAGATCAATGATTTCCTGAGGTTCATTGGTGGTGGGAGTCTCTCACTGTGAAGGCCCACTCCACGAGCTCTACATCGTGAGAAACCTAGAGGTGCAAGAGTCCAAGCTCCCCGATCGGATACCACCATAACCTTCCCTGACATCCGGGAAGGCCTGCCAACACCCCATGATGACCTACTGGCATATGGTCAAGGTGGCCAATAAATGTTCCATTGTGGTCCCGACTGACAACTGAAGCCTGACTACATCATCTTCAAGGCTTGCATTTGACAAAATGGGTACTGGAAGGAGAAGTTTGAACCTAAACACCCACTTATGGGATTCTCGAAGAGGAGAGTGCACGCTCGGGATCAATATAATCGGTGCTCACTCTAGGACTTCCCACGCCAGCTGCCAACGACGGTGAAATTCCCCATCATGGAGGCCCCATCTGTGATACAACATGCACACGGATACCTCTCACGCTGGCGGGGCGGGCCATCCCTTCCGCCATCATATGGTTGTCACTTACTGCAGAATGGGCAGAAAGGCTGGTAGGAGACCAATGGATAGCCCGGAGTGCTACTTCTCTAGCGCCAATGAAGCAAAAGGGGCTGACAGCTAGCCCACGCGATGAGCTAGACATGAGAGACGAACTCGGATCTCCACCAACACCTTTAAAAAGCTTAGAAACTGGGATGCAACTTGATAACCACAAATGAACACTGCTTACATCGATCCATAGTTTAGCCAAGAAGTTAGAGACCTCTTCTCATCCACTTCCTAAACAAATGTGGAAGTATCTACTAGCAAGAGGACTAATTCGTGGGCAATGAGGGTATCCGAAATCAACAACAAAATTTATAAACCTATTCCTCCTATCGTCAGAGTAATGTTACCGCAGATAGTGGCTCTAGGGTCGAACACAGGGATGGATTTTCTTCGCACAATTGATTTACAGTGAAGTTCAAATTGGTGAATTTGGTTTGGATTCAAGGATTTTGTAAAAACAGGGGGTGTAATAGTTGAAAACTAGAAATAAACTGGAGAAAAATATAAAAGAAAACCCCTTGAAGTATCAAAGAATGATCTCAGCCTGCAAAAGGAACCGAGGGCCTCGGGCCCTATTCTCAAGGCTGGGAGGATGACCTATAGTCATCTCCCGAACCGGTTCTTCATTTAGCTATAAAAATTGACCCAAAACAACTATCCTTTGGAAATGGTACTCATCGAGTATCAGTGGTTTCATACAATGGAAAACAAGTCTCCTTGACTCACCTTCCAATGACTAATAGATGATAACTAATGAATCTCAGTGGATCTAGCAATAAGCATCCACTGAACCCTAAAAGATTATCAAATACGGATCATTCAAGGTGAATCTAAGGGATCTAAACCTAGAGTTCAAAGGAAACACAAAACTGCTAGTGAGTACCTGCGTGAAAACCATGAAAACCTCTAGTTGCCTTAGGATCCTGTACCTAGCAACCTTCTCCTTCAAGGAGGAAGGGTTTCTATCCACTCATCCTCTAAGTTGTATCATCCCTGAGGGTGTTTAATAGTGAGAAAGTGAGAGAAAATAAGAAAGAGCGGGAACTGCTGAAAGCTTCTCGCTCAAAAAGTTTTATTAATGAAGAAGATGGTCCTCACATAAAGGTTTGTCACTATATACCTACTAAACAATACAAATTACCAAATGAACAAAAGCAAGGACCATTACAGTGGACAAAATGGAAGAAATCAAAGGAGGAACAAAAGCCAAAAGGCAGTTGCGGGAAAGGTGAACAGTGGCAGGGCAAGATATTCTCGCGAAGGTTACTAAAATTCAAGAAGATCAGCAAATTTTGTAGCTCCCGCTAGATTTCGCAAGAAGGCCTCTCTTCTACTCTTCTCGCTCCTCTTTCCGGGTTTCTAAACCCGCAACTCCAATTCAACTTGGATTCTCCATGGTTGAGCTGAATCCTTATCTATGGTATAAATAGACTGCAAAAACAACAAAACTTTTCACAAAATTTGATTATAGCCTTGCTAGGTCCTTAATATGCCAATTGGGTTAATTAGGGCGATTACTACACAAAAAGTACTCAAAACCTATATTAATAAGGGTGAAAAATAGCACTATTTGGGTAGTAATCACACCCCCCAACCGACACATTGCTAGTCCCTTAGCAATGAAAGAAGAAGAAATCAATCAAAAGCAAGATGAACGATATACATCTGCAAACAAAAAGTTTTTCAAAAGGAAGGAGGGGATAAAACCCAACCCTTCAAGGTTAAGAGTCATCAAAATCCTACCCAATGACTGTCTCAAGAAGAGTAAGTGCTATGCAAATTCAAGTATCAAAATAATGTTAACTCCTAGATAACCAACCTGACACCTTTCACAAAAACCTAAATGTTAACTTGATTAGTTTTCAAAAAATAATCTGTCAAACTGTCCTCTCCCCCCAACCTAGCTCTTGTCTAAACTTAGCAGACTAACCAACCTCAATAGATTTAATTCACTTTTATTCCACTCTTTTGTTGTAGGGGTGCAATGCTGAGGGCATCTAACTCACAAATGTCCATGTAACGGGGGTCCACCAATGACTCCCAACCAATTAAGGTTTAGGGAATCAAGTCATAAGGATCTCTCAACCACTAACTCTTCGTTGTTTCGCCTTGACTTTGTGAATTTAGCCAGGGCACCTACAATTTACTAAACTCTGCTTATTCACCCATGTAATCAAGATAAAGCCTATGTCTGCAATTTAGTTTGTGAACTAGGGCTTTGAAGACTTTCACATATATACCCTCTGAACTGCCTCGTTTCAAGACAAAGCATCACAAATTTTCTTTCTTTCTTTTCTTTTCTTTTTCTTTTTTCTTTTTTTCTTTTTTTTTTTTGAAAGACTCATTAGTCTTTTTATTTAGGGGGGTCCCGACCTATTAAAGGTGTGGTCAAAGCACCGCTTCCACTTTGCATATTTAGGAGGCAAGGCAACTGGAACACTAGGGCCGGTGAAAATATAACCCTAAGTTTGAGGTTTAAGGTTTGTTTGAGAATTTTGGGCGTAATGGTCTTAGAAATAAACAGAAAAAAATTTTTGGACAGCTTGTTCCAGCTTTAACATGCGAATGTGATTCGTGTTTTAGAATTCAAAGTATTATTCTAGTTTTCTCCTAAGTAAAAAAAAAAGGGTTGTAATTAAACTTTTAGAATTTTTGAATTGTATAAATAGCAATTGTTCAAGCTACTGCATCTTAGGAGTAGTAGGTTTTGTAGAGGCTATCGAAGCATTTAAAAATAAAATAAAATAAAAGAGATTTTTCGTTGGTTTGATAAAGATGTAAAACAAGAATATATATATATATATATATATATATATATATATATATAGAGAGAGTATATATATATATATATATATATATATAGTATATATATATATATATATATATATACTCCCAGGTTCTATCGGGAAGATATGAAAAATAAAAAAATTATGTGCTTTTTAAGCAACAGAGGAACAAAGAAAAAATGTGCAGAGAAGTCGATGCCAGCTTCATTTTCCGTACCTCGTCGCGACAAAGCGGTAGATTGTATCGCGAACAAGCGTGACGCAGCGCGCATCAGTGGCACGGCACTACGCGCAGCGCCGACATGGGTTTTTGTATTATGGCGGGCACAATTTTGTGTCGCGACAGCGACGCGCGGCGCGACGGCATCAGCAAGACCGATACGACGCCCGCCAGTCATCGCAACACGGCGCCTAACGCTTGACGGCGCGCGACCGGGCATAGCGCGTGCGCCGACCGGTCTCGTGCGCGCATCGTGCACACTATCACTTTGAGATAGTGCAATCGCTTAGGTCACCGCTTGGATCATCGTGGTATAGAAACTCGCTCATGAACAATGTTCATAAGGTAAAAAAAGTGCAAACAAATAAAAAATTTTGTTGTGTATGATTTAATATATGGAATGTGTTTATCTTGCATCATTAATACCTAAGGAATGCATCGATACTGTATGAAATTATTATTTTTTTCTGCATGTGAATAAAGGTCTCGAGACTGTATTTACTACTCTGTAGATATTTCATTAAAAAATTCAACTTGCCATTTGACATGTGTAGATGGCTAGTCAAAGTGGAGAGGACGAGAGGTCATTCCACGAAAGCAGAATCATGCACCACCCGCTTGACCGCAGGCCTTTGCCGAGGTCGTAGGTTGCGCAGCTCAGCTTTGTAGAAGCAAGGTACTGGGGGACAGGAGGTCCGAGTCACCTAAAGATTCATGTCCCATCATGTCTTGCATTCATGCGGAGGAGTCATGGTATGCAACTAATGGCATGCAGTTGAGAAGATATCGGGAGGTGATGAGATACCTCCGATTACGTACTGGGATCGACTAACTACATTCCAAATTAGAAAGCAGGCCCAAGGTGGTGGAATCGGGCGAGACTCCTAGGACTAGAGGCAATGACATGGTAGGAGTTCCGAGCCGCCTCTATAGGCAAGTATTTTCCGCCACCGCTAGGACATGTGAAGGTCAGAGAGTTCCGGAGTTGAAGGTGGCCAGGATTGTGGATTGAGTATGTGGTCGTCTTCATCGGAGTTAGCTTCATTGTCATACTATGTGGCAGATGCCAAGGCCGAGAGATTTGATAATGGGTCGAGAGGTCCGCATTCGAAAGGTGATCATAGGATTCGCCATGGTGATACATGGACTCTATGGTCGGCTCTACTCATGACCATGAGGAGATGAGGATGGCACTGAGCACTCCTGGGAGGCGAGTGCCAAGGGCAAAGAGAAAGGAGAGCTAGTCTCTTCCAGCCGGTGAGTGCGGCCGAGGGCTTCAGCCAGCCGCGATTACCCAGCCGGTGACAGATCAGGTCGCAACCGCAGTGGCAGAGCTGCAAGCCTCCCACTACGCCACTCTGACATTCGAGGTGAGATGGATCGTCGCAGAGTCAGGATCCTGGGTGGATTTTAGACAACACAGCCCCAGCTAGCCATGTGATGCAGAAGGATACAGTTCATTCCTCCGTGACCCTAGTATGGGTCGAGGAACTAATTCCTCAAATGTAGTGGTACTATACTACACCTTCAGCATATGGGCCAGAGGGGCTGCAGAGTATGGGCCGAGGTCGTGTGGCTGTGGCCTACAAAGGTGACTTAGACTCAGGCGTGTCTATGCCGCCGTTGTGCCAGAGGCTGAGCATGCAGATCAACCGGACATGCAAGGCAATGCTTTATACTCATTTTTTTTCCGATGCATCATGTCTCATTATCAGACATCTTAGCGGATACAGTTTGAGCTCGAGGCTGGCAAATTCTCCTCGAAAGCCATTATATGGGGAAGATTCTTCCCATGATCTAGGTGAGAGTTGGTCGATATGTCGGAGATTGTGAGTCAAAGATCCGAGTTATTCGCCATGGTGACCCTTCGCAGAGATATTCCCGCTGATGCTGCCTGTTCTGATGAGTTACAAATTATCAAGTTTCATTATAATGCACCTCTTAAGGTTATCATACCCTATTGGATCTGGTCTTGGAATTATGTAAGGCTGCATATGCATGTGAGTGATGCATATGTGTGTGGAATTTCGAGACAAAATTCTTTTAAGGGGGGGACAAACCTGGTAAAATTTAATTTTCCAAAATGGTAAATGGTAATTTCGTCAAAATCCAGAATCTTTCTAGATCTCGATGATCGAAACGGATCTACCAGTTGGAATTGTATCACAAACTTAGCTACCACGCCGACTTCGCCACCCGAGACAATCGAATTTCACTTTTCGAGGCAATGGGGTAGCGACACTGGCACATTTTGAGTGGCCTGAGCTATGTCATAAAGAATTAGTCAAACATGAGCTCAAGTGTGGGCCATGGGTGGACACATGGCATGATGCCATTTGATAAAAATCCCAAAGTAGAGGGATAAGTGGATGAGGAAATCCTATGAGCCAGTAGTAGTTTGACATGTGGCAAGAGAAAAGACAATTCTATTGACCCATGCTTGACCAACCAGTTTGGGAGAGGAGATAGCAAACTGAGAAAAGGAGAGAGAAAAGAGAAGGTTTTTAGAGAGAGAGTGTCCAACTTCTCTCTAAATTTCCTAGCGATCGGACAGTCGAATCCCGGTGAGCCAAGAGGCAAAGTTGATCCTCACTGCAAGAGCTACTCGTGGATACTGGTTTTGTGGAGTTTTGACAACTCCGGGAGGTAGGGGTCTTCTCCTACTTGATTTAATCTTTATTTAAGAACCTTGTTAATGGTTGGAGTGTTTTGGGCCGAAATGGCCATGAGTTTTCGGTCCTCCAGAGTGGGACTGAAGGCTGAAATTTTTGACAAGCTAGACCTAGGGTTGTAATCGTCACTTGATCTTGTGTGTGTCTAGATGCTTGAAGTGTTCAAAATGAATTGCTTAAAATTGTTTATTAGCATGTGTGAGCTATAATTTTGGGGTGTTATTACATGAATGAATAAATATGTTGTTGTGTGTTAAATTTTGTTAATATACATGCTTGATATATACTAACATGAATTGCTGTGAATCGTATATTGCATTTACATGCGAATTGGGGCACTTAATAGTAGGTGTGAGTGCATGACATGAATTAAATAAGAGGGTTGTCCAAAACAATAAAATGTTATCGGAAAGTTGTCCGAAGAATTGTGTTGGGAATCGTCTAACACCCCGTCTGAGAGGCCTATGAATTGTTTCCCCTGAGTTACCCAACAAATTCACCTAGGAGGATTGTCCAACGTATTTATATCGGAGGGTTGCCCGCAACAAAACAACATTGTTTTGTTTAGAAACGATTTTCTACATGGTATAAGCATGTGAGGGAGTCGGGTGAGGACTCGAGGACATTGGATTGGGCATGTAGACATTCGAGTAGGAATCATGAATCTGAATGTGTGTTTTTCATTGCATGAGACTTAGCGGGAGTAACCCATGAAGGTTATCACTACTGGGCATTGCTCACCTCGCCAGAGAAAATTATTCACAAGGAGTGAATGGAAGACGTGCTTCATTAGAGGCCGTTTTTGAGAAGAAAGCCGATATGTGGCTTGATTGGAAGTTTTGTAAAACATGTAAAGTAAAATATTACAATTTAGAGACATGTCAGATAAGAGTGTAAATTAACTCTTGAAACTATTATATTATAGTTGGGTATATTTCAGAGTATGGGATGTATGGGCCCGGACGTGGCCATTTTATCACATATGGGTCTCATGATGAGACACGTGTTTCTTCGAAGCAGTTGACGGTCAACCCGACTTCGAATGGGGCGAACAGCTTGCATCGTGAGTTTAGATATACGAATACTTGTACTGAGTGGACTCGTGGGCTTAAGTCATGGTCATAAGGTAAGACATCACAAATTCTTGGTATAGCTTGATGTTGATACAATTAGAGTTATAGCTTAGTATCGTAGTTAGGTATACTATTTACCTAGGACTTGTGAAACGTTAGATCATGCATCCTTTGTGCATTTTGATGAATTAATTGTATATGTGGATTGATTGTGTCGTGGTGTGTATTGAGATTTGATGTTGGTGAATAAATAAATAGGGAAAATGTTGAACACTAGGCTTAGAAAATATGTAACCCCTAAGTTTGAGGTAAGGTTTAAGGTTTGTTTAAGAATTCTCAAGTATAATGGTCTAGAAATAAACGAAAAAAAAAAAATTTATGGACAAATACTGTTCCAAATGAACATGAAATACTGTTTTAATTAAAGATTATTCTAGCTTTTCCGCAAGTAAAAAAAAAAAAAAAAAAGGTTGTGATTAAACTCTTAAAATTTTTGAATTGTATAAATAGCAGTTGTTCAAGCTACTGCATCTTAGGAGTAGCAGGTTTTGTAGAGGCTACTGGAAGATTTAAAAAAATAAAATAAAATAAAATAGTGAGGAAAATTTTTCTCGTGGTTTTACAAAGATGTAAAACAGGAAAAAAAATAAAAAATATATATATATATATATATATATATATATATATATATATATATATATATATATATATATATATATATATATATATATATATATATATATAATTCTCTGAGTTCCCATCGAAGATATGAAAAAATAAAAAAAATAAAAAATTTCTATGGCTTTACAGTAGGAGGAACAAAGAAAAAAAAATGTGCAGGAGAGGAAGCTGGATGGGCTACTTCCCATTTTCAAGCTCTGGTCACGATACAACAAGATTGTATCGCGACAGTAAGATGCAGCGCGCACTGTGGCGCGACAGATGCGCAGCGCCGCGATGATGGGCTTCAGATCTCAACAATTTTTGTGTCGCGACAGGCCGCGTGGCGCCACAGCGACACGGTGCGCTAAATGGCCGATATACTACGCCCAACAAGGCTGGGCGCATGCACACCAGCGCAGCGCCCGCACGACCTGGGTCTTGTGTGCTGCGTAATACGACCCAATTTCGAGACAATGCACCGTTTAGGTCACCGCTGATCACCGTTCACTGACACTATTCACAACAAATGTCTATAAGGTAATAAAATAAAGTGCAAAAATAAAATTTTTGTTCAGGTATGATTTAATATATGGAATGTTTATCTTGGTGCAATACCTATGAATGCATTACGAGCTCCTCGATCCTCGTTTGGATAGAGGTACAGTGTAATTCCCACTGAGCCCAACGTTATAAAAAATAAATATTAAGCTATATATCTATAGTGTTTGGAAAATGATTTTAAATGACTTGGAATTGGCTGTGGTGGACTGATGTCCATTGTTGACGTGAGTAAATTAAATTGTTTTATTGTTGTGTGTTGTAATTGACATGTCCAAAAATGTAGGAAACTCGGTCTGCATTTTCTATAAAAATGTTTAAGGTGATAAAAGGGCTTTTCTTCTGATGTTTAAAAAAAAAAAGTTTTTCCCACCATGTTTCATAAGATTTTAATGGAAAATACAATTATAAAATGGTTCACTCACTGACCACTTTTAAAAAGGTTTAAAAAGAAATGAAAGGTTTTTTTTTTTTTTTCGAATCATTGGAGTGTCGTAGTATCCTCTGGTTAGAAAGGGAAACCCGGGTTAGGTTCCTTCACTCCCTCCACCAAAATTCCTCCCCGCCCTTTTTGTTTTTGTTTTAACATAAAGTTCATCTCTCATTCGGTCCGTTTTCTCGCCCGAAATAATTTATTTATTTTCTTAAATTCAATTTATTTTACATGAATCTCTAAATGTTTCACTCCCTGAATTTTCGAAATTTTCGTAAAATCTCGCCCTTGAGTCACTAGCGACTTATCAATTATAAATTGCAAAAATCTGATTGTCTTATAATTCACTTAAATTTTTCTGTCACTAGATTTCATGAGACGAATTTAACCACAGAATGTCCGCTTCGCCATCCGAGATCTGTAGAATCTTCTAGGCTTTCCTCGAACTATTATTTACAATTTATTATTATTATTATCATTTGTCATTTTTGGAAATGCGTCTAATTTTCTCGTGTTTTACAATAATAATAATAATAATAATTTTTAAAGCAAATTTTTATTTTAAATATTTTAGATATCAAAATATTATCTTTAAAGGAAATTTTGGTTATTTTATTTTAAATAGATATTTCTATAGCTTATTTTCATTATCTTTAAATAAAATTTCATTTAAATATTTTAGATACCAAACCTACAGCTTTTCGCGATTTATTTTAATATGAAATAAGATAATTTTTTTAAAAGATTAACACAAGATAAATATGAAAAACAATTTAAAAAGAATAATATAAAATAAAATGACAATATAATTTAAGTAATAAATAATTTTAATACTCATATCAAATAAAAATTGTTTGGATTTTTAAAAGATTTAAAAATATTTTGTAAGTAGATTATAAAATATAGCTAATATTTTAACTTTTCATTCTCAAAAAATTTTAAATATTAAAAATAAGCATGGAAGAAAAAAAGGCAAATTGCCTTTAGAAAAACAAGACCCGAAATTCAAATTTCTGGAAAATGGCAAAATCATACTCTGCTAAAAATCCAAAATTTATTCTCTATATCCTGATGACTGATTTCACTGTTGGAATCAAGTTCTCGCGAAATCTAGCTTGCCAGCACGACGAATTTCGCAATTCGAGATAGCTTGAGTTTGCACGCTTGAGGCATCACAGATCGTGTCAAGTAACGATATACAAATGCACAAAAGTCAAGATATAACACGACTCATGCCAAGTGGCATGAGTAAATAAATAGTCAGAAACTTGACGGCCTAGATAGCACTGAGTACAAATCGGGAAGAAGCGACAAATGTCATTATTTGAAACTTTAAAAGGAAAAGACAAAAGAATAGTAATATCCTCTTAAAAGAGCAAAAAACGTGATGGAACTGGGGAAGATGCAGAACCTGAAATTTATAAGGCCTTAGGAGAGAGAATATCTAACTTCTCTCTAAAATATCGACCGATCCGACCACGAAATCCTTCTCAAAAGGCTCAAGAAGGAAATATTCTACGCGGAGAGGACACAACAAGTGGCACTGGGCTTGGGAGTTTTCACAAACTGATGTAGGGGTTTCTTCCTACTGGGTTTAATACTAAGTGTATTTATGATGCTCATTGTTTAAGGCCTTAACCAAGATCTGATCGGGGTCCTAAAAACTGGGACCTAATTATTGAAAATTTTAGAAACTCCAATGACAAACAAGACCGTCTACCGGGCCGCTTAAGCTGATCATGGTGAAATGTGCTTTAAATTGTATTAGATGTGTGTGAGCCGGAATGGCCAGAAATTCAAGTCCCAAAGTGAACCGATGATTTGATGAGTGGACGAAACAGTAAAACCCGAGGGTTTTACTGCTCATGCGAAATAGTGACACTAAAATAATTTTTTGTGTGGAAACCGTGTTTCTGGTCGGTAATCTGCTGAATTGCTTCGTGTTTAATCATTAGTCTACGTATCAATTTTTTAAGATAATGGATTGTGAAATTATATAGCATGTTTGTGTGATTTAAATTATGTGAATATATGCAATGATTATATATTTACATAAAGTATGGCACTCTGTACTGGAATTGGCATCATGCATTTTCATATAATCGGGCACTTAGAACATAGGAGAGTGCATGAGGTGTCCATTGAGAGAGTGATTTCGGAGGGCTGGACTTTTCAATAATAACACCATCGGAGGGATGAGCGTCCATATAAATAATATCAATCGCCGGAGTCACCCTTAATCGATATACACTGTGAGGGTAGTCCATATAAATCAAGCGCTGAGCCCTACTAATTGATATGCACGGGAGGTAGTCCACAAAATATAGTAACACGGAGTCGGTCCACTACTTATATCGGAGGGTTGTCCATAACAAGAAACAAATAACTTGTTTGAAAATTAGTTTTCTCTATACATGGCTTAGTGTGAGAGCCGGTGAGGACTCGTAGGTATGAGTCACAAGTAGACATTCAAGTAGGATCATGAATTTGCTTGAATGTGTGTTTAATTTGAGCATTGCATATGCACTTAGTGGGAGATAATCTTACTAGGGTGATTCCACTACTAAGCATTAGTCACTCCTGTCGAGGGATTATATTTTCTGTGGTACGTGGAGCGCCAAGGGGACTGGCCATCCTAGAGACCGCTTTTTAAAGAAAGCCGGATTGTGCCTGGTGTTTAGTTGTGTATATTAGAATGTTTCATTTTAATATATGTTGTATAAAAGAGAATCATTAACTCTTTGAAATTATTGGATATAGTTGATGATTATGATGAGTAATGTTATTGGGCTCAAGGGCCGCTTTACTCATGTACTGGATCAGGATCGATGTCGGGATTGTGTTATGTATTCCAGAGCTCTCGTACAAAGGAGACTCTTCCCCGATTTTCTTGAGGCTCCAAGTTACCCGACATTCACGGTATTCCGCTGGTTGACGGTTGCCAACGGACCCTGAAATGGGCCGTCACAGCCTGCACGAGCCTAAGTATACGGCTACCTAGTGGCTGAGGGTTTGGGCTTAGGGCCATAGTTCTGCAAGAACAACACTCACTAGGTGTGGTCTCGATGTCGAGGTTTAGGTATGAGATTACCTAGGAAATCATGGGATAAAAACTTGACACCGCATGTGTTGTGTTTGGTGTGTTTTGTGGGATTTGATGAATCAGTGTTGTTATAGATTGCTCAGGTATGATTAGCACATATAAAAATGTTAGATAATAGTTCAAGTAGCTCAGAATCGAACAAAGAAAAATGAAAAATGAAATAAATTTTAATAAATTTATTTGATAATGAAATAAAATTTTAATAAATTTTATTTATTGAAGATCAGAAGGTTTTGAGAAATTTTTGGACAACATGGTCCAGAATAAAAAGAAAAATAAATAAAATAAATTTTATAAATTCGTTTGAGTATTCTAAAAAAAAAATGAAATGAAAAAAAATGAGCTGATGTTGTGGTTTCAAGAAATGGAAATAATTAGAAAATAATAATAATAATGAAAACGAAAAAAATGTGGTGCAGTGAAAAAAAAAAAAAAAAGGGCTACTGCCCATTGTATTGCAAGACAAGATTTGTATTGCAACCTGGTGGGGCTGGAAGGTGGCTGTTTTAAGGAGGAATTGTATTGCAAGATGGTCAAGTGTATTGCACAGAGGCAAATTAATTGTTTAAGAAATCAGACAAACAGCTTATTGTATTGTGACTTAAAGGGTCAGATAATGTATTGCAATACACTCTGGTGTATTATAGTAAAAAGGGCATGAGAAAGCGCCTACTCTAATACAACCAAAGGGCAGGGCTGGCGCCGGCACGGCAGTGGGCTACGGAGCAAAGTGGTGCCAGCCTAAGCAAGGCATAGAGGCAGGGCGCGGAGCGCACATGGCGTCAAGGACATGTACTGAGTTGCGACACGGCTGAGGCCTTACTGACATACACACAAAAGGCCTCATGCATGGCCTATGCGAGTAAGCTCTGGGCCGCTATAATATAATTCGGCCTACTTTTACTCAATTTTTGAATCTAATTTTGACTCCACACTGCTTCAGTCACTGCTCATGAACATCGTCATTTCACCGTCTTTTCGAAATAAATTTTTTAAAAATTTAATTATATAAAATAAAATCAAATAAAATGAAAAAAAAAATTCGAAAAATAAAATTTAAAAAAAAAATGAAATTTTGTTGATCAAAATGATTTGATTTGTGGATAAATTGTTCTGCATTGTTTCAGATATTGTGGATTCTGGTATAGTTGTTAATTCCATTTCATGTATGAATAGTGTCCTTCGGGCCGTGGTTTATGCCTTAGATATCAGAACTCAGATTAACTGCCATTCAATTCGTGTATGATGGTTAGTCGAGGACGTAGACGAAAGGACGCCCACTGGTAACGTTAGTATCACTCCATACTCTGATCACCATCAAAGATTTGATCAACGGTGCCTTGCAGAGGTCAGAGTCACATGTGGCAATTATACACAGGCCGTATACAGAGCCGGGAGGTCCCTAGTGAACTCCTCCAGAGGTTTAGGCACATCATCCCTCCTACATTCATGTGGGAGGAGACTCTACAAAGAAAAGGCACTACTGGTTTATATGGCATTGAGAAGGTGTTGTGAGGCCACTTGAGATTTGGCTCTAATGTGACCAGGATCAAAAAGAATAGACCCAAACAGAGGGTAGAGGCCCAAGTATGGTGGGAGATAGGTAAGGACCCCAGACTTGTAGGCATATGAGCAGGTGCAGAGTTTTGTGGAGCCGCCCGCGGCAAGCACTTTCCGTAGGATCAAGTGAGGCATGCCAAGGCTCAGAGTTCTAGAGTCAAGCAGGAGTGATGATGCTGATGGACTGATGTGGCTAGATTCATAGATTTAGCCCGATTTGCTGATGACATGTTACAAAAGATATTATGTTAGAGATTTGAGGAATGGAATGAAGTTCTCTATCAAAGGTGGATCGTAGGCCTTTCGCCACAGATATGGATTTCATGGTCGATTGTACTCGGAACACCATAGAGAGAGAGAGATAGAGGATGCCCTGAGGCCGGGATGAGTGTTAGTAGCAAGAGAAGGATACCACTCTCTTCCTCTGGTCAGAAAGAGGCAGAGTTTAATTCATGAGGGTCCTTAGTCGACCATCCGCCGCAGGTGGGATGATGAGAGTTGCCGGCCAAGTGGATAGAGGAAGCAACATTGTCGCAGAAATTCGACATATGAGGACGGGATTGCCCCCAGAGATGTGGATCTGGTCTAGGACAAAGAGACACCCACCCGCAGTGACGCAGAGCACAGAGGTTCCCTCCCACAAGACGCACAGCCGAGGGGCCGCCTCGCTTAGGATTACACAGGCACTCCCATTTTACAGCAGCCCAGAGGCCGAGTATGGGCAGAGGCAGAGGACCCAGGCCCAATGTGCGTGACGCTGTGGGTCGATGGGCGGTCCCATGCCACTCTGACCAGCCGAGTCACGGATTAGCCGCTATACGTGGCATTGTGTTTTGCTATCTCACTATGGGGTGATGTTATTTGATTCCCAGCCAGATTCATTCATTGGCCGACTACGCCAGATAGAGTCTACCAGAGTTTGAGCCCCAGAGAGCTCCTGTAAGGTGAGCTCCTTGTAACGGAAAATAGATCGGTGATGATAACAGGCTGCAGAATCGATCCCGTAGATCTACCCACATGATCCGTGATCATGATACGTCAATGATGCCATCCGGGATTATTGATTTGGTCACACTATAGTATCGTTGATGATTTGCATAGAGGTTGCCCTCCCGCACACTTACCAATATATTTATGCATGCAGCATTATATTTTTTCCCATAACATATTTGTGGAACCAGAAAAATGTGATGTTTAACAATATTGAAAGCAGCCTCATCTTAGAGGACGAGGAGAGACTGTGATTTAGATTTACCTCTAGAAAAGTAGTATGTGGATGTTTTTCCGTAAGAGCCACCCGGATCGCTCCATGTAGGTCGTGAGATTTCGTATCGAAGTTACACTCGTACTTCACCCATCTCTACGACTCGTGACAGATGGCAACTGGGGCTGAGTCGCAGAACTCGGGATCCAACTGCTGAGCTACCCGACAGGATCATTGAGGATCCCAGAGCACTTCACCATGGGGCGTCCGTCTTTCATGGCTGAAGAAGGACAAGACCCTTCGACCGTGCATTGACTATAGATAGTCAACAGTAAGTATTATCAAAGAATCGGTACCAACACTGGGAGATTGATGACTTATTTCATCGCAATGAGAGAGTTTAGCTTCCACCACGATAGGACCTTCTCGCACCAGTACCATCACCGAGAGTTAAGGGAGACATATATCCCCAAGACAGCTGCCAGTTTTAGGACGCATTAGGACACTGAGTTTACTATGATGCCCTTTCACTTAATGACGCGCTTAAAGAAAGATTCACGCCGGATCTCATGAAAGGGTATTCCAATCCTATCATCAGCCATGAAGCTGTGGATGACATTTTTGATCTACTCCTGGCCATGAAAGGGTATGATAATACTTGAGGATTTGTACATAAAGCTTAAGCTGAGACCACTGGCCACGCCAAGTTCGCAGAAGTGCTAGCTTTCTGCAGCCATCGAGGTGATTTTGTAATGCAGATTTAACACCAGAGTTACAATACTGACCTTAAAAGCACAAAGGATGAAGTCAGATGAGACCACACCCTTTCGAGATATCGAGTTTGGGATTGGCTGGGCATTACAGTGAGATCTACTGAGGATTTCTCCGTGATAGCAAGACTGAGCATATGGCTGACCTTAAGGAGGTCAAGCTCATCGACAACTTAGTGAGATGTACTCCAAGATAAGAGAGACAGCCAAGCTCCATGACCTCGATAGTCCCGACAGGGATGTGGGTACACAAGTAGAATAGATGCCTCAGGCCGTATTATGTGCTTGATGTAATCCGGAGGGTAGTAGCTATGATTCTCGCCACTGAAGAATCATGAGCACTACTCTCAAAACACTCTGAGTCATGGCTTAGCGCTCTGAAGATTTGCCACTCACTTATATGACGAGGAGTTCGAGGTATCTGCACTATAAAGTCCTGAAGGGCAGCTTGTTACTGACCTCCTGGAAATATGAGGCAATTGTATGGATGGAGTTCCTAGAGGATTATGATCACTTCATTGTCGATCTCGGGCAACAAATGACACCAAATGGAAGTCAATGAGATTACATAGTGAGAGCTTCTTAGTTAGCAGATGATCGAGACTGTGGAGACAAATGATTGTATAAACGAGTAGTCTCAGGTAAGTTAGAGAGTTTAGTTACACCGCCTCTCGCTGAGCAAAGTGATTGAATCCCCAAGCATGGACGCGCAGAGATAAGGTCTATCGTGTGGACCGTACGCCGTGCACGGTGACGAGGGTCGACCATCCACACATATGGGTAGTCTTCTGTGATAGAGGACTAGTAGTGGTTCCCCAATACCGATTTGAGTATAGATTCTAAGGAGTTTCATCATTTTGATTTGCCAGGCATCCAAGTGGCACAAAGATGTACCTGGGATCTTCGCCGCCAATACCATCGAGCGGGATGAAGAGACACGAGGGGACTTCAGGCGACGATGTCTCACCTCAGCGATGTCGGCGGGGTTAAGAAATTTGAGCACGAAGCCCGGGGCTACGCCCGGCCATTAAGTGGTGGTGAAGTGGGAGCACGTCACGATGGATTTGTGGCCCGCGCGCCTGGGCCAACGTAGAGACGCTGATACGGTATGGTTAATAGTGGTGAGCTCACCCGAAGTCGGCACATTTTCTAATGTGCGGATGACCTTCTCATTGGTGGAAGTCTGCCGGTTGTACATTGAGAATGATGGATTTACATGGGTACCGGTATCCATAGTGTCGGATAGAGGACCCAAGGTTCTGAGCCTTTTGGAAGAGATTCAAGGCTATATGACATAACGGTGACCATGAGGTACGGCTTCCACCCTCGGTGATAATTGATTAGAGGGACTATCGGGTGTTAGAGGACGTGCGCGAGCATATGTCTGCCCAATCACAGTAGTTGGGAAGAGCACTTGCCTTTGGTGGGGTTATTTCTGACTGATAGTTCTGAGAGGCGAGTATCTGAGGATGGCACCATATGAGGCGTTGTATAGAGTGTGGGTCATTATTATGTTGGACGGGAGGGTGGGAGGGGCTCATGGCAGTCCGTCGGTCTAGAGACACCTCAGGAAGGTGGGTTTGATATGACCAAATCTTACAGCCGGCCCGTGAGAAGACTATCTTGATGTCTTGCGATGTTGCCAGATTTGAGTTGGGGATCCACATCTTTGCCCAGTGATGCCTAAAGAGAGTGGTCGAGTTCGGCGGCGTCAGGAAAGTATCAGTGCGGGTTCAACATTGGACCTTCGAGATACCTCGAGAGATAGGCGGTATTCTTGTCTCGGTTGGCGTTGCGCTAAACATGTCGAAGTCATCGCGAGGTATTTCATGTCTCCCATCCTCGAGAATCTCCTCAGATCCAATCTGCATGGATGGATGGGGATCTGAGTTAGACCTTACAGAGTGGATAACAAGAGGAGGGACTGATCTTTGTTTGTGCAGTCAGTGATGACTGGGTTTTAAATCAAACGTGGGATGGTGGTTCAGCATCTCAGATGAAGATGACAGCAGATGATGGACATATCTGGGATCTAGGAGGGTTGGGCGTGCATCATGGATCAGTGTGATGGTTTTGGTATGAAACAGTGAGTTAATTAGTGCTGGCTGTTTGTGGAGTGGAAGGGTGGATGTGGGACGGCTGAAGGACACGATGCGAGGCCACATATCCTTCTTGTTTAGGGATGAAGGTGTAGTTTGATCGTTTAATTAAATGATGAGTTCATGTAGTGAGATGCCGCGTTGCATATTCATGTGAGTGATGTGATTGTCGGAGTTGAGGCCCAGAGGGATTCCTTTAAGGAGGGGAGAATGTAAGACCCGAGAAAATTTCAAATTCTGGAAAAATGGCAAAATCGTAATTTCGGTCAAAATCCAAAATTTATTCTCTAGATCTCGGATAATGAAGCGGTTCTTAGATTCAGACTCGTCATGAAAATCTAGGTATGCAGCAATTTAAGTGGGTTTGGACTGATTGGAGTTTGCAGTTTTTCGAGACATCGTTCAGATGTAGCCATGATATACGATGTGACAAAAGTCACATATAACACATACTCATGTGCCATAAGTGGCATGAGTAAATAAATAATGAAAATGGACGGTCGGGATAGTAGGAGTGTATTTGAAAAAAGAGGCGTAGATGTGTTATTTGAAAAGTTTAAAAGGAAAAAGACAAAAGATAGTGCCATCCTCTTAAAAGAGCAAAAACATGTGAGTTGGGTTCAGGGGAAAGATGCAGAAACTGAAATTTATGTTTTAGAGAGAAGGGAATATACAACCTGCCACAAAATATCGACCGATCAAATAAATCGAAATGTCAGTAGAAGGGAAAGGCTAAATCTCTGTCGGAGAGGAAACGACGCGTAGGCACGGTTTAGGAGTTTTGACAAGCTGGAGTGAGGTGGGGTTTAACCTCTGCTTTGGGTTTACACTTTGTTTAGTGTATTTATGATGCTTGAGTTGTTTAAGGCCTTGAGCGACCCGTTTGATCGATCCACGAGCGGGATCAATTATGAAAATCTGCAGAAACCCGAATGGGCGTGGCACGTCGGCGGGCTATTTAGATTGATCATGATAAATGCGCTCAGGTATATTGAGTGTGTGTGAGGCTGATGGCCGTGGTGGGTTCTACGGTGAGCGATGGTTTGATGGAGTGGGCCAGACGGTGATGACAGGGGTTTCATTATATGAATAGTAATCTGAGAATAATTTTTGGCGTGTGAAGCGTATTTTGATGAGCCAATTCAAGTTGAATTGCTCGTGTTTGATCATTCTTGGCGTGGCTAATTTTGAGAGATAATGGTTGACGAGTGCATAGCAACATATTTTGTTGATTTGAAATTGTGAATATATGCATGATTATATTTACATGTTATCTCAATTAATATTCCAAAATTCATCAGCGAACTTGTGACGAAAGGGTTTTAGAATGATAGGGTGGTACATGAGGTAGTTCATTGAGGAGAGTGATTTGGAGGGTTATTCTTAATAATAATTATCGGAGGATAGTCCACTATAAAATATCAATCCTTAGTGTTGATTGATGACGGAGGGGTAAGTCATGTAAAATATCAATTATCGGGTAGGCGTTGATATACGTGAAGATGATCCACTAAATACAACATGAAGTCAGTCCACTACTTATATGGGAGGTTGTCATAAAATAAAAACCAAATAACTTTGTTTAAATTAGTTTTTCTCAGCCATGGCTTGAGCGGGGTGTGAGGGTCGATCGAGGACTCGGGGTATGAGTTAGTCAGTGCAGACATTCAAGTAGGACCCAGCGAATTTTGTGAATAATTGTTTTAATTTGGTGTGCATACTGCATGGTGAAACCAGTGCGTTGGTGGTTCAGCTCTGAGCATTAGCTCACCTGTTAGGATTATATTTTTTTCGGTCACAGTGCTGAGGACGAGCGCATCACAGGAATCGTTTTAGAAGAAGCGGGATTATATGGCACATTGTTTTAGTTGTGTATATATAAGCCAGATGTTTCATTTTAATATATGATGTGTAGAGGAGAATTTATTAACTCTTTTTTGAAACTAATGGATATAGTTGATATAAACCATGATGATATTGTTATTAAGGCTCAGTGGCGTTTACCCCCTCGTATCATTTGATTATGATTAGTGTTGGAGACGAGTTATGTATTAGGGTAGAGCTTCTCTTTACAGGAGACTCTTGGGTTTTGTCAGTAAGATTAAGATTTAAGAGCATTGAAAATGTCACAGGTTGACCAGGTTGTCGAAAGCCCGGGGCCCATCGGGAAATGGGGCGTCATGAAAAAGCCAAAAAAAAAAAAAAATGGTATTTTATCCACGGTCTATCTGAGGAGTTTGTTTGTTGCGACAAGCTCAGTTCTAGTTTGTGGCTGACCGACCTTCACGGATTCTAAATTAGTCGCGCATCAGTGAATTTGTCAACAAACTAAAATTTAAATTAAGACAAGTAGCTATCTGAGCAGCTGACTTTGTGATAAATAAGTAAGTATATAAAATTAATAAAGTAAAATAGCGATTGTCATTTTAAGAAATTAATAAGATAAATATGAAAAAATAATTTTAAAAGAATAATATAAAATAAAATGACAATATAATTTAAAATAAATAGGATTTTTTCAATAATTATGTCAAAATTTTGTTTTAATGAGGATAAAGCTAATTTAAAATTATACATTTAAAAAATATAGTTTATATTATCTTATTAATTTAAAATTATCCGTTGAAAAAATTTATTTTATCTCGGATTAAAACAATTTTTTGATATTTGATATTAATTATTAAAAAATTATTTATTTTAAATTATATTCTCATTTTATTTTATATTATTCTTTTTAAATTGTTTTTCATATATATCTTATTAATATTTTTTTAAAATATGTTTTAAAAACATTATCTTATTTGATATTAAAATGATCGAGTTTCATACAAAAATCCATTATTTTCCAACATATAATTTAAAATATAATTATTGTTCCTTTAATTTTATTATTATTATAATAAATCTTCTTAAAATGTCGTTGTTGAGGACAACGACTTTCTGTAAAATAATTGAAGCAACTGCTCCGAAATGTGGCAATGATTTGAAAAATTGATAAAACCGTTTTTGGAAAAATGAAATTTTAATCCAATACTCAAGCTCAGATTTACTTCAGAAAGATTACTTACTTGTTAGGAAATGTAAAATATTAAAATAATTGAAAACGTAAAAAGAAAAAACCAGTATTAATTATACCGTGTATTTATAATTGAAACTTTTTTCGATTATGTGAAATTTCCTCATTCTGCATCTTCCAAGGAATTATTCAATAGCCATTCTGGGTTAAAAGTATTGGCGTTGCGTCATGCAGTATGGATCCCTCCCTCACTCTCCTCTCTCTTCCTCCTCTAGCCTCTATTCCCTCTCCTCTCTCCCTATAGTTGTGTTTGTTTTACATCCCCACCCCGTCAAACCTTTTTATTATTATTACTTTTTATTTCAGAGTCCCATTTTTTTAAATATAAATAAATTATTAGATCATTTTAAATCACCCAAAACTATATTTTATTTTATTTTTGAAATCTATTAAATAAAATTTAAATTTTATTTTTAAAATATAAATAGATTATTCAGTTTAATGTAATTTTTTAAATAAATTGGCTATAGAAATTCATTAATTTTTAAATCAACATCAAATGGATTGTTTTAAATATTTTATTTTAAAACATATTAAGTTAGCCTAAATTTTGATAAATATCAATGAATGAGTTCTTAAAAAAAAAAATCAAAATTTATAAATTAAAATTTTAAAATTTAATTATTATATTATTAATTATTATAAATAAATATATTATATTAAAATATTAAATTCTGGATGCATGCATTTCAAACTGCATCTTACTTGATAAACAGAGAGTCCTAGAGTTTCGGACTCCTATGCAACTTCTCTACAACAAAGCTCCCAACTATCATCACTTGCGTATTTTTGGGTGCTAATGTTTCTATCCTTACCTCATTTCTTCTACCCAGGTTTTCCTTGTCCTTCTTCCCATTCCGTCTGTGTTGTGCTCTACTTCCTCATTTCTTTTTATCCTATTTCCTCTGTTTCCCTGCCATCCCACTCATTCAAAGTTCCTTTTAGCCACCTGTTTTAATCGGTTTCTTCCTTCTACTATTCACCACATGCCATGCCTCAATAACCTACACCTTATCCATGATCATGAGCAAATAAAGTTCGGATAAGAGGGCAGTGTACTACGCATGAGAACATCTCATGATATTAGATTGATTCGATGATTAATCTGAAATTATGATGATTAAATAAAATCTTGTATATAGATATAGAAACAATTTGTATAGTCAATCCTAGAAATTATGATAGTTGACCAATCTTATGTATGATGTAGAAACATTGTTTCCCTTTTTTAGGACTAATTTTTTTAGGATGTAATTGTATCATATATTGCCTCTGTTTAGAGAAGATATATCACTTTGAAATCTTTATGAAACTCTATTATTTGACATGGTATCGAGAGCGGAGCGATCCAGAAAAGTACAGAGCCATAAGTATCATCAATTTTCCTCGAGCCCATCACCCTAAATAAGGCTCTTTGTGAGTTCGAATTGGTGGGACTTCTCAAGAACCTCGTAAAAAGATTCTTTGGGAAAGCTACTTGTTGTAATCGGAAGAAAATCAGCAGCCCACTCACTGGAAGTGTTGCCCATCCGAGTGTGTGGTAAAGCATCTGTATTTTACGCAACTAAGAATAGAACTTGGATTAATGGAAATCACAGGTGCATCAAATCCACATAGCGTAGGACTCAATCGAGTTCAATCACATTTCTCCCTTCCTTCTGATGGAGTTGTTTCCACACATGATGGTAGCACCTCCTGTCTGAAGGATGCATTATCTTGTCTAATACTCTCACATTGAATACTGTCATATTGTTCCATCTCTTGAATACAATACAATACATTAGCCAAATTACTTCAACTCTCGCATCTTTGTAACTTTTTGGCCCTCATTTTTGTATCTTTCAGAGACATTCTAACTTGGAAGATTCACTTGGTTATGTTGTTAGGCCAGGGCAAACTTGCACTTAGAGTTGCGGAAGGGTGGAGATCAGAAGTGGAGAGACAAATCAAATATGATGGAACAAGGCTCAGAACAACTATATGGTTGTAGTACGTAGATTAGGACATCTTTCTTTTGGGTTATCTTGAAATTGCTCCACTGACAAAATGGATTGGCGGAGAAGAATAGACAGCTCTTGGAGGTAGTGGGTGCCTCCTCTTGGCATGAACATGCTCGATTTTGTGGGAGTGGAAAATTGTGAAATCTGCGCCTACCTCATCAGCGAACACCTTCTCAAGTAATAGACTTTCAAACTCCTCAGAAGTACGAATCCTTACTTTCAATTCCCCATGTACAAGATCTTGAACCCCGAGTTTTTACTGGATATGTAAGTATATATTCATCCAAAAATCTTGAGAATAAAAGCTCGTCCATGTGCAAAACGATGTTTTTTTGTTGGCTACTCTAAATTTCAAAGGATATAGGTGCTGCCAGTCCACAAACCCGAAAGCTACATGTGACTCTGAGTATAACCAGGAATTAGAGCCTTATTACTCGGAGTCTGCAAAATTCTCTTGAGGAGGCTCGAGTGAAGAATGGGTAGGTGATGGGTTTGTGAGTTAGGAGATATTCAACAAGAGTGATGGAGTGATGGATTTATTGAGTTGGAAAGGTGAATGAACATTTTTAAGCATGTTGTGCGACAAAATTTGTGATCACAATCATGAAGCTGAGGAGTAGATCACCACGATACCCTTAGAGTTGCCCCATCTACACCATTAGGCGAAGAATCAGCCCGGAGATGTTCCTCCTCGAGTAAGTATGAATCCGTGTTTGGAGGTCTAATGAAGTATATATTTCTACTGAGAAAATCTGACTCCTAGATATCCACAAAGATTGAATAGGGAGTTCCGAAAGAAAGCAGTGAACACGATCCTGAAGCGAGGTTTAAATTATGCACAGTTGACAACTCTTTGTCATCGATAGGTTAATTTGAATCTCGTGTGCATTCTGTTAATCAATTTGTCTGATTTCTATTCCTAGTATTATGCAGGATGCATTGGTGATCGAAATGGAGAAGGCGATGAATGAAGAGATGGAGGCTCTGGCATGTCACTTAGAGACTTGTTCCACTACCTAAAGGAATGAAGCCAATTGGATGCGAGATGGAGTGTTCACTGATTAGCCTCGACTGGATGAGTATTGATAGATATAAAGCTTGAGCCTAGTTGCGAGGATATGCCTTGAGTATGGGATGGTATGGGATACTTTTGCACGAGTGGCTAAGATCGATACAATTAATTTCTTAACATATCTATATGACAAATCGGGGCGGCCTACGCAACAGTTTGATCATTAAAAATGCTCCTGTTGGATTTGGAAGAAGAGAGTCTATATGGAGCTACCACTTTCGGAGTTAAAAATGGTTCTTCATGTAAAAAGTGAAGTCACATAAATTAAAAAGTCATTGTATGAAATTGAAGCGATCACCTATAGCATGGTTTGGAGATTCTGACTCTGATGAAGGAGTTAGGCTATAAACAGGAATTGATAAGATTACTTTGCTTATAAAACACAAAGAAGGAAAATAACATCTTTCAAATTGTAGTGTATATTGATGATATGGTCTTGTGAGGAGATGACTTACATTAAGTAAGAGCTTGCTACGAGAGTATTTAGCCACAAAATTTAGGCTAAGTCTCGGGCAACTTAAATATTTTTACAGAGCTGAGTACTTAGATGAAACATAGATGCGCTTACGGTAAAATATAATATTGAATCTCTAAGCAAGAAGCGGAATGTGATTACCAAGGCCAGTAGAAACCTTGTGATGAATCATAAGCTCAGTTTCTCCCAGACCAAGCCCCCGAGCCGAGGGTGTTTATCGGTGGATTGGAAGGATTAGTAATCTACTTATCACACCTGAGGCCCGGATATATCATATGCGGTAGGTGTTGTGAGCCCAGTTCATTGCAGCCACCAGTAGAACATATGGAAGCGGTCTATGGATGTTTAAGATGCTTAAGGTACTCCGGGGAAAAGGTTTGGTGCTCTTAAAGAGTAAGTATCACCCCAACATTGAAGGATACACAGTTACGATTAGGCGGAGTGATCAGAAACAGCAGGAAAGGTCAGCATCCCCAGTTCACCACTTTCTGTGGAAGAGTAATCTTGTCATGGAAAGCAAGACGGAAGGTGGCTGCAAGATCAAGTCTTTATTTGAATTTGGAGGTATGGCTCATGGTGTATCACGAATTATTATGGATAAAGGAATATCTTGAGGGACTTGAAAGGATTGAATATACTACACTATGAATCTATTGTGGTAATAAGTGACCCGTTCAAATTGCCTGAAATCTTATTCAGCATGATCACTTTCTGACATATTTAAAGTTGATGAATCATTTCATCAGGGAACCTCGATGAAAGATTATACAATTCCCATTTATTCAATCAGAAATTAGGTTTACTGATATGCTCTTCAAAGGAAGCGGATTTCGGGAAGGTGTTTCATGGTATAATTGACAAGTTGGGCATGATAAACATCTATGAACCAAACAGGGTCTGCATGAAATTTATCGCAGTATTAGATTGATTCGAGTAATTAATCCTAGAATTATGATAGTTGACCAATCTGTATATAGATATAGAAACAATTTGTGCCAATTAATCACAGAAATTATGATAGTTGACCCGATGCGTATATAGATATAGAAGCAGATTTGTTTTAGCACTAGGACTGAATTTTGGGATGGTGCTGCCATCTATATATTGCCTCTGTTTTAGAGAAGAATATATCACTTTGAAATCTTTCTGCAGAAACTCTATTGTTTGACACTTAGAAATTGGCAATGAGATGGTTCTTATATTGTTTAGTTTCCCACAATATCTTGAAACTTTCTCTTCTTCTTTCATCCGCTACATGTGACTTCAAAATCGGACAGAAATATACGAACTTTCATTATGAAGAAATTCAACATGTTAAACCCATGTTATGCATTGCATTTTGAAAAGAAATACAAGAGAATCTTGGAATATCTCCACAATGTCTTCCAGCTCTGTTTGTGATGAAGTTGAATCAAACCTTGGCCCATTCACGTTCTTATAATTAAAAGAAAATGGTAATTTATCTTAGCTGAGCAAACCTTTTATCTTTCTTATGTTTTGTTTGACTAAATCACAACTGAACTATAATAAATGTTATCTTATATACAAACAACACAACTAAATCTGCACATATGTACCTTAATGGAAACATACATTGAACACAAATTAAAATCAAAAGCAAAATCAAGAAACAAATGGACAGCGAGACGGTCAAAACCTTTGTGAAGATATATCTGAAATTCATCAAGCATAGAAAGGTAAAAGCTGACGAGGATCAACACATAGTACCTCAATATTACAAAATTTCTTTGAGTAATTGCATGCTTCATCATTACTTGATTCGATTCACGAGTTAAAGCTCTGTCCCTCAGTTTCGCCACTCATTGCACTAGATTTGCTTTGTAGGGGCATTCACTTTCCTCATCTAGAGCATCGATTTATGTTTCACAAAAGCGTGGAAGATTAATTTTGACATATGGTAAAAATCCAATTAGAAAGAAGAAGAAAAGGGGGTTTTCATTCAGGAATAGATAATGGTATCTTTTTATGTTACCTGAATCATTGAAGTTGCTAGTATATAAATTTGGGACATGAGCAATCTTGTACCAGTCTTCACCTGTTCCTCGTTTGCATCTATTAGCCAATTTGGGACAACCTTTAATGGTCAAGTGTGTTAGAGCAGATAGGTTTCCCATCTTTTTTGGTAAAGCTAATAATCGAGGGCAATATTTAATCGTCAGTTTCCTTAGGGCAATGAGGTGACCTATTCCCTCTGGCAGAACTGAGGAACGGAGACTTGGGGACTCCTCCTCCTCCTCCTCCCACAATGCTCTAAAGTTGTCACGACTCTCAATGAATAAACTAAGCAAAGTGTTAAGTAGGTCCTTGGTAAGCCAGGCAATCTCAACTTTAGTAACTCGAGACCAGTAACAAAATCCTTTGACTTCCAAACCCCTCGAATGTCATTTGGCACCACATTTCTTGTTCTGACCCAAATGAGCTTTGATCCATAATCTGCAAGATCTCTAATGCAGGTGGAGTGTTTCCAGTAAGGACGATAGACATGAAACATTCCTCAATTATCAAATGTTCTAAGAGCAGTGAAGGGTTCCATCCTTCTAGAGATTCAGAAGAATCACGTCCCTCAATTAATAAAAGCAAGAGAGTTAGGCTTGTCTCCTACCTCCCTAGCTACCTCTCTCTCGCCTTGAAGCTTGAGGAGGCAAAAGCGATTTGTTGTGTCCTCACAATCAAACTCCTTAAACTCATCATCTTCTCAATATGTCTTGGCAATTCTTCAAGAGAAACACATCCTCTTAGGAACAATGTTTGCAAGTGGTGCAATTTGCAAATAGAATTTGGGAGTCTCTTGATGTTTAGATTGTGGCTTAGGTTTAAATATCTGACGAGCTTGAGATTACAAATGGAATTTGGTAGTGCCTCAAGAAGCTGGTTTACATAAGTCAAACACTCGTATGTATTTAAATCTTAAGATACGAGAACATGGAAATAGTTCACTTCTTGGCCATCAACAATGTTGGAGTAAATGGTTCTTATATTATTGTTTAGTTTCAAAAATTTTGGGACTTTCTTCTTCCTCTTACAGCCCTGAAGCAGCGTTCCAGAAACATAGAACTTTTGCTCAGAGATATTTTACAATCAAAATTTAATGTACTCTGTTGGTGCTTGCACGATAATGCAAGATCATGTACAAGATCATGCATTTTGAAGTAGCGGATCTCATGTTCTAATTTCTCCTCAACATCTTGAAAGAATGATATTTGTAATAATTCATCTAAATATCGATTGCCAATATCTTCCATCTCTTCCTTTTGTTGTGATGGTTGAATCAAGCCTTGCCCCATCCACATGTGAATCAACTCAATATTATGGAATTGAAAATCTTTAGGGAAAAGAGAACAAGATGCAAAACATTGTTTTACATCAAATGATAGGTCATCATATACTTAGTTTCAATGCGGACAAAATGCCATCTTTATTTTGCTCAAATTTACTTAACATTATTTGCTCTAGCGCCTCCACCCGATCATTTCGTTAGTTTTAAATAAAGCAAACCTCCCCAAGTTTTTTACTGCAAGGGAGGCCTTGGCATTTGATAATATCCTTTCAATCCTAACAAGCTTTGGATTTTGTTTATCTTCACCATCCTTGAACGCATATCTAATGAATACAGACAAACACTCATCATCAGAAAGACCCTTTAGTTCGTACATCGGATGAGTACCCATAACGTTGGCAACCAATTTATCACAGGCGGTGACAATTATCTTACTCTTAAAGGCCCACATCTACCAAGGCTTTCTAACTCAGTTTCATTTATCTCACTCTACTCCACACATCATCTAAGACGAGTAAGAATTTATTATCATTTAATTCATCCCTCATCAATTGGTAAATCATCACATCTATTATGGGTGACAGAAGTAATGATTTCTTTTATTAATCTTGTAACATCAAACTCATCCGAAACGCAAACCCACATTCTCTTCTTAAAATGTTTGACAACTCTCGCATCGTTATACACTAATTTAGCAAGAGTAGTCTTGCCAAGGCCCCCTATTCCCACCAAGGGAAGAACCGACACATTTTCCTTATCATCATCGCTTGATTGCATCATCAGAAGTTGTATGATGTTTTCTTTATCATCATCCCTTCCGATGACATCGGAAGAACGGACAAAGGAGTAGGTCATTTCCCTCTCCCGACGCGGGCCAGGCATAGCAACAGGCACACCCATTATTTTCTTTGAGATCAAATTTATCGGCATCAGCAGCGATCTTATCTCACCTCTAACTTTGATCTTACTGCCCATTTTAAAGCGGAATGCAAGAGGATCTGAGGTGGAAAGAAATGGCGTACCTTTCTTTCTAAAGCCTCCTCATTCACTACCTCCCGAAGCAGAGAGTCATACCCAAATTCATCAAGCACATCCTCTGCATCGTAAAAGCAACTCTGAGCTTCCAAGCCAATCAGTGAGCTGATGGTTGTTGAGTTGCTGCTCCTCAGCATCCAAGAGCACGGCTTTGACGGCTGATAAGGTGTCCTTGAGATTTTCCAGCTCGGTGTAGACACCCGATGCAAGAGAGACTTGGTCGACGAGGAGGGAGGTGGCCTTCCCAAGAAGCTTATCAGCAATGTTAAAAGCAAAGGATTCAGCCATGGGATTAGGAGAAGGAGAGGGCAAGCAGGCGGATGGATCTGGGAGTGGAAAGACGGTAGAGATGAACGAAAATCTGAACGCGAGAGATGCTGCTGTTAAGTTTGTGAATCTGGTCAACTCTGGCAACTTCATAATTAAAAATTATTATTAATGGAGTAGATGAAATAAGCTAAGCTGTCAGCATGCATCCCCTCTTTCATGTTTTGCAGGACAGCTAATGTGCTGTGCACTTTAGTTGACTGGATTTCAAGGGCTTTTCGATATTTAGTTAAAAAGTAAAAATTATTTTAATTGAATTTGAAGAAACACCATCTAAAACTTCAAAAAAATTTGAATTTAAAGGGAAAATATTTTTGAATAGACATGTTGAAGATAGAAGAGGAACAGATCTGCTGAAGGTTAGAAGACTCTAGAAAGGTTATTGACGTGTCTTGGTGCTTATGCAGCTCATATGACTTTGGAGTTGATCGCGTGACTTCTAGTGCTGGAGAGAACTGAGAACTTCACTTTAACCGAGTTTACTGCATCGGTATTAGTTGTTCCAATAACAAATATTTACTTTTTGAATCTTTTTTCTATGTGAAAAACCTATATAAAAAAAGTTATAATTATTTTTCAAATCATATTTTTTTAGATTTATTTTTATTTTTTTATATTATTTTCCTAAAACTCCGAACTTTAAATGTATCCTCACTCACTTAATAAATACCTCCCCCAATACCTTGCTCTTTGTCATATCTTTTCTAACTTCATTTCACACTTTTACATTTGATTTTGATTTTTATTTTTATTTTTTATTTTTTATTTTTTTATATTATATTAAAATTAATATATTTCATAAAAAATAAAAATATTATGAATTTTTATAAATTATTTATTAAAAAATATTCTTATTATTATTATTATTATTTATATTAAAGTATAAAATAAAATAATAATAAAATATTTTTAAAATATAATCGAGACGGTGCAGGGCGGGAATAACAATATCCCAGCTCATCCGAACCACTGTCTTGGATTTAGAAAATAAGCTGAGCCGTGGGTCATAAATTAATAGTAGTGCGTTAAAGACGAGGACAGGCGAGAGTAAAAATAGCAATTTAACAATTAAATCTACATTAATCGCATATTAAAAGCAAAATAATTTAATATTTAATGTATTAAGAAATCTTATTTAGTATTAAGCTGAAAAATTATGTTTCGTAAGTTAAAAAAGCAGCAGGTTGGATTAAGGGAGCTTTGAAATCTGAAAATTGTAGTTTCGATGCGCCGTGTTTGCTTGTACAGATCAATTGACAGATGCATTAAGCTAATCATTTTTCTGGTTATTAGAACTTCCAAGATATTCTCTCCAAGATTAATTATGCCAGTGACAGAATCTTGAGAAACAACTAAAATCTATTCATTTCTTATTTTACTCATTTAGAATATTTGGTGTATAATTGATTTATTCTTGTAATCTTCTTGAATTAGGATAGTCAATTTATTTAAGTATTTTATTTCCTTATTCTTTGGCATTTTCGATTGAATATTTATTTATACACATTACTTAACAATATATTCAAGAAATATTTTTCCCATTCCTCTGTTAGAAAATGCAATGGGTTGTGTACATCGTAACTTTGAAAGTGTAAT
Organism: Tetrastigma voinierianum; assembly: GCA_016808115.1. Classification (NCBI taxonomy): domain Eukaryota; kingdom Viridiplantae; phylum Streptophyta; class Magnoliopsida; order Vitales; family Vitaceae; genus Tetrastigma; species Tetrastigma voinierianum. The sequence continues at coordinate 2,938,960 of JAEQBH010000137.1, read as the reverse complement.
AAATAAACAATGGGTGTAGACACCCGCTGCAAGAGAGACTTGGTCGGCGAGGAGGGAGGTGGCCTTCCAAAGAAGCTTATCAGCAATGTTAGACGCAAAGGATTCAGCCATGGGAGTAGGAGGAGGAGAGGGCAAGCAGGCGGATGGATCTGGGAGTGGAAAGACGGTAAAGATGAACGAAAATGTGAATGCGAGAGATGCTGTTAAGTTTCATAATTAAAATGATTCTTAATGGAGTGGATGAAATAAACTAAGCTGTCATTGTCAACATTATCATCAACTAGTGCACGACAGCTAATGTGCACTAGTTGACTGGATTTCAATGGGCTTTTTCGACATTTGGTTAAAAAGTAAAAAATATTTTAATTGAATTTGAAGAAACACTGTCTAAAACTTCAAAAAAATTTGAATTTAAAGGGAAAATATTTTTGAATAGACACGTTGAAGATAGAAGAAGAACATATCTGCTGAGTAAAGTTCTGGAAAAGTAGCGGCATTTTATTATCCTCTATAACTTGAGCGTGTTATACAACTTGACAGCTGGAGCTTAGAAGACTCTAGAAAGGTTACTGACGTGTGCTTATGCAGCTCACGTGACTTTGGAGCTGATGCAGGTTGCCTGACTTTTAGTGCTGGGACAACTGAGAAGTTCACTTCTATCGAGTTTCTGAGTTTTAGATAGAAGTAAATTTTTTTGAAAAAAACATATGATTAAATTAGTTTGAAATATTTAGTATTTACTTTTTGAATCTTTTTCTTATGTGAAACAACCCAAGGTTAGTTTGTTTTTTCTTATCTTTGAATAGAGCTTTTGAAACATCTTGAATAGTCTTAATAGTATTAAGTATTAAATTTTGTTTGTTTTTAAAATTGGTGGTGGTAGGGATGACAGACAGGTATTTAGGTTCGCATTAAAGCGCCATTTGCTAATGGCACATGTTGTTAATTTTTAATCGGGTTTTTAATGGGTTTGAGTTTATTTTACCAATCCGTCTGGGGTCAGTATTCTCTTTGTAAAATCAGAAAATTAGAAATTTTAAAATGGCCAATGTTAATAAAAATAATAAATTGGTAAGTTCGGGAAGTTAGAAAATTACCAGATGCGGATATGAGAAGCGGTTGTGTGGATTAAATTCGTCTCGCGAATGCAGTAGCTGAAGTTTCGTCGAGATTACGAAGACAAGCGGAGGCCACCGATTTTATGGGTGATAAGTTGGGTATTTCAAGGCAGATTTTTATTTCGATGACAGTTAGAATGAAGCGATATAGGCAATATATCGAAATAATAATAATAAGCAAAGCTCCGATTATATTTTAAAAATATTTTTATTATTTTATTTTTATACTTTAATATAAATAATAATTATTATTATAATGTTTTTAATAAATAATTTATAAAAATTCATAATATTTTATTTTTATGAAAAAATATTAATTTAATATAATAAAAATAAAAAAGCAAATATAAAAAAATTAAGAATTTAAAAATATAGCAAAAAAATAAAATGTGAGGAGAGTTTGAGAATTTTAAATGCGTCTGTTTAATTTTAAATGAGACAGTTTGAGAATTGAAAAGAAAAAATAAGCGAAGTGGTCGGGATAAGGACAAGCCCCGTCACAAATACTCAGTTGTCATTCACAGTAGTGTATATTAACATTCTTAACATTGAATGATAATTGAGTTTTAACATTTTTTTATGGAAAATGAACTACAGGATAGGAAAAGTCGAATATTTTGTTTTACGAATAGAAAAAGTCGAATATTTAATTTTTATTCAGAACTTTTAAAAAATTTCGTGATAAGTTATGAAAATTAAAAAACAAACGGTACTAATCTTGAAAGGCTATTCGATTCAGCGTTAAATTCAACAAGCAGCCACGCGCTAGAGTTTAGTTAGGCGTCTTGTGATTAATTATTTAAAGTTTTATATATCTACTGCATCATTTGATTTTATCGTTTAACTGTGCTTAATAATTACATCATGCGAGGCCGTTTATTTATGTCGTTTCGCCTGCATAAATTTTATTGTTGAGGTAAATGGAATTAATCCTTCGTTATAATACTTCTAAACATTGTTGAAATGTGCGGAGTTGTTTTTCCAAATAATACATTTTAAAAAAATATAGTACCCATCCAATAAATTTTAAAAAATAATGTTCAAACACAGGTGACTATCATTTTAATTTTAAACTTAAAATCATAATTAATAATTATAATTTTAATTTATAAAAATTTAAAATTGTAATTAATAATTATGATTTTAACTTATAAAAATTTAAATTCATAGACAAAACTATGATTTTAACTTAAGACAATTTAAAATCATAATCATTTACGATTATAATGAAAATATATTAGTTTGAATATTATTTTTATAAACAGTTTTTTTTTTTTTAAACGTCTAGACAAAACTCTCAAAATTTATGTAATTTTTAAGTCAAATGTTGATTTTCAAAGACGTAGCTCACTCTAAACCCTTCTATCATGCCAATACCAAGGGTTGAAGTTAATTTAAAACAATAATTTACTTTAAAACTCTCAAAATTAATGTAATTTTTACGTAGCTCACTCTAAACCCTTCTGTCACGCCAATACCAAGCGTTGAAGTTAATTTAAAACAATAATTTACTTTAAAACTCTCAAAATTAATGTAATTTTTACGTCAAATGTTTATTTTCAAATACGTAAATCACTCTAAACCCTTCTGTCACCCCAATACCAAGGGTTGAAGTTAATTTAAAACAATAATTTATTTTGCTGAAATTTTAATTTTTTACCTTACAAAAGTAAAGCAAAATAGTGTCAGAATAGTGTCAAAAAGTCTAAAAAGCCTGCAAAGTCTTTTCAAACATTAAATGGAGAGTAAGGTTACGTTAATTTTTTTCACTTAATACTGAATATAACTTTTTTTGATCTTAATGCTGAATAGTACTTAATAGCATTAAGTATTAAGTTGTTTGTTTTTTAACATTAGGTAGTGAGTAGGGATGTGCGGAGACAGTTATTTCGGGTTAGGAACTTTCTTGCTTAGTTGCAATGGACGGGTTTGGTTTTAGCTATGTCGGGTTTAGCTGGGGTTTTGGTTTATTTTACCGGAAGTCAGACGGGTTCCAGGCAGTTTGAGGTATTGTTACTCAGCCCACCTGCCAGGTGTATTTTAAAATATTTTTTTATTATTTTATTTTATATTTTAATATAATTAATATAATAATTATTATTAGAATGTTTTAATAAATAATTTATAAAAATTCATAATATTTTTATTTTTATGAAATATATTAATTTTAATATAATAAAAATAAAAAGCAAATAAAAAAATAAAAATATAAAATTAAAAAATCGAATGTAAATAGGACGGGTTTGAGAGTACTACCAAATTCATGCCGTCGAATTTAATTTTTAAATAAGATAGGTTTGAAAATTAAAAAAAAATAAGCAGTTTGAATCGAGATGGAGCGCCTCGTCACGAGCCCTCACTGTTGTCATCCACAATAGTGAGTGTTCTTAGCCGCCTGCTTTTTGGGCGATGATAGAGTTTTTAACATTTTGGTGGGGGAAATGACTTACAGAGATAGAAAAGTAAGATATTCAGCTTTTACATTGACTTTTTTAAAAATTTCGACGATAGGCGTGAAAATTTTAAATGAACAAATTAATCTTTAGCTATTAGAACTTTGGCGTCGTCGAAAAAGCAACGTCGCTATCTGCTAAAAAATCGCATAAAAATGCGGAAATTAGGATTTTTTTTTTTGGGCGTATATTTTGAAAAAAAATACTAACCTAATAAATTTTTTTGTTGAAACAAGTGTTTGTTCAAAATTGTAATTGGTAACTGTAATTTCAATTTGAAAGTTTAAAATCATGATCAATAATTATAATTTTAATTTATAAAAATTTGAAATTATGATTAATAATTATAAGTTTAACTTAAAAAAATTCAAAATTATAATCATCGTTTATGATTTTAAAGAAAACACATTAAATTAGATATTATTTTCATAATTCGTCTTTAAAAAAAAGGTTCTAATATAAGGCAAAACTCTCAAAATTACTGTTATTTTAACGGCAAAAGGTTGATTTTCAAATACGTAGAACCCTTCTGTCACGCAAATTCTTACATAAATAAAAGGGAGTTAATTCCTCTGTTAATCTTATTATTTAAATTACTATCTTTACAAAGGATTGATTTTAATTTAAAACAATAATTTAGTTTGCTGATTTTTTTTACGGTGCAGAAAATAAAGCAAAATAGTGTCAGAAAAGCCTGCAAAGTCTGTTCAAACATTAAATGGTACGGAAAGCACTCGTCCTTCTTATCCTGCTTAATGGTTGGATGGTAAAGATAGGTCATGTTTTTTAAATTAAAAAAAAAAAAAAGGTATGACCGGAGTTACCGGTTATTCATGAAAAAATGGAGTTAAAGAAAATAAATAAATTAATTATAATTAAAATGAGCGATAGTAGAACTAGCTATTTGAGTTGAGGAGATGGACCAATCCACTTTAATTCCAATTTTATGAAGGGTGGGCTGTAAAAACTTATGGCCTCAATAAAAAATGGTTAAATTGACTCGATCCATTTTGACTCATAGTGATGTGAGTTTTATTAGCTTTATTAACCAAAAATCTTTATTTAATTTTTTTAATTAATTAGTTTAGTAATTGAGATTTTTTAAAGATTTATCTACAAAATTCAATATTTTGGCTCTTAACATGGAGTCAAGTCTCTTCTAGCCCCTTTTCCATTAGTAAGGAGGTCGTTTTTATGTAGTGCTTATCGCGAAATAAATACGTCATATATTTTTTGATAAAATTTTATTTACCGATAAAGTGGGTCTTTCTATCTGTCTCCCAGGTTATTAATTTGTTTTGTCATTGATTTTGTTGTCGACTTTGTTGTGGCGTGGTTGTATCTTCTTCGTACAATGTTCCATTTTTTTGTTGTCTTTCGGCATTCTTAGTGTGTGGAGTGATTAATGACAAATATATTTGATCGAAACATGACAATAATCCAATCGTGTCGTCAATATGTTGTAAAATTAGAGTTATAGGTATTCTAGTCATTATAGGATTATCAAATATATATGTTTTGAGCCGATTCATTATGTTATTAACATGAATGTTGTATCTTCCTCTAATTAATAAAATGTATTTCTAGTTTGAATTAATAAAATAAACTCTTTTAAAAAAACTATTTTATTTTAAATTTTGAAATGTATCTTTTTCATTTAATACTTTAAATTTCTTTCTTTTTCAAATAAGTTGTTACTCATTGAAGAAGTACGTAAAGATGCGTTCAAATATTAGGCTTTGTTTAAGTTAATTTAATAGCTAATGGTAATAAATTTAGTCTTGGAGAAATAATAGATAAGTGATTATAAATTACTACTATTTGGTAAAATGGCGATTGAGAAGGTAAGTACCCTATATAGACATGATTGAAGGATATACAAATATATATATATATATATATATATATATATAGAAAAAGAGACAAAAAACAAACAATATCTTAGACTCTGTTTGGTTCCTGTTTTTAAAAAGCGTGCTTGAAAATTTTTGAAAATATAGAAGCGCCACATTTTGGTGTTTTGATAATTGTTAACATTACATAAATTTAGTGTTATGCATTCTTAATGTTTTTTTCGAATATTTATTAAAGACTATTTATTACATATGTAAAAAAAAATTATTACATGAATAAATATTTTAAACATGATATTTACATAAATACCTTATTTAATTAAAATAATATATGTTTTATTTTATCCATCACTATAAAATAGTAAAACAAACCTATTTATGATAAAATAAAAAATAAAATTAAAAAGTTTTAATTGCCATAATAAAACCTAAAATATTTATAATATTTAATATTCATTAGAATTCAAATCTTAAATAAAAGTATGAAGACAAGGATTTCTTAACATTTTATAATCTCATTTATTTATCATTTAATAAATACATTTTATAAAAATTATATATATTATAAAAAAGATTTAAAGAGTATATAATAAGATTTAAAAATAAAAATAAAATCAAGTGAAATCATTGCTTCCTATAGAAATAGGAAGATAAGGATAAAGAAGGATTGAATATTTGTATAGAGCGTTTCAAAGAATGATTGGACTGTTTTTGACCGTTAGCCATATGGGTTTGTCCAAGTTGATTAGGTGTAGCAGTAACCAAAAATATTTATTTAATTTTTTAATTAATTAGCTTAATAATTGAGAATTTTCAAATATTTATCTACAAAATTCAATATTTTGGCTCTTAACATGGAATTAAGTCTCTTCTAGCCCCTGATACCGCGGCCCCAAATCTGGGGTGTCAGTTGATAGTCACGTCGGCCTGCGGAATGTCGTGGATGTCAGATAACAGCCTTGCATTCATGAAAATCGGGCGAGGCTTCGGCACTGTATGAGGAGCTCTACCCGAAGACCAAGCTATATATCATCAACTTCGTGACCATATCGGGTTCGTATCTGATTAAAATGAATAAAAATGGCCGAAACAGACGTAAATCAATATAAATCAAGCATATCAAGCTTATATAACATAGCTCAAGAGTTATTACATTACTCTTATACAACATATATTAAAATTTACAATTCTAATACATGTATACAACGAAGATCTGAGCCCTGGCAGGCTTTCTTCTAAGCACGGCCTCCCGTGTAGTCGCCGTCTGTGGCTACTGTACACGAATGGCGATCCTCGATAGAATTGAGCAAAGCCCGATAGAGATAATTTCTGCTGGGTTGCTCTCAACCTGAGTGCACATACATGACAAACAATCACATTCAAGCAATTTCATGAACTACTTTCGAATGTCTACATGACCAATACCATGTCTCGAGGTCACTGCAGGCTCACTCACATATGCTTAAGCGAATGCGAGTAAAATCACGAGTTTCAAAACAAAGCTATTTGTTGTGAAAACAAAATCTGAAACTTCGGTAAAATCTTAATCGACCCTCAGGCGAATACGTTGGATAACCCTCCGAAACAATTCATGGGCCCCTCCGACGTGAATTGTTGGACAATCTCCCAACACGATTCTCCAGAAAATCTTACGTCGAAATTCATTTCGCAAAACATTTCTCGTTTTTGTTTTCTTTCGTTTAGGTATCGCACTCCTCCCCCAATATTCTAGGGTTCCCAGAGTGCATGGAATGCATGATGCCAATTCAAACACATTCATGCTAATATATTCACATGCATATATATTAACATAATTAAATCACATAAAGCGTGTTATGCGAATTGCGTCAATTACATCAAAATTAACTCACATGAGTACAATTAACAAACACGAAACAATTAGTTTGAATCACTTCGACCAAACATATTTTCACACGAAAATTTTCGTGTCCTTATTCATGAACAGTGAAATCCTCGGGGTTCTTATTCACGACCACACGAAATAGATTTTCTCACGGTTCAGTACTTTGAGACCTAATTTACGGTAAAACAAGCCTCGGAACATTCCTAACCATTTACATGGCTCTTGGCAAATATTAGCAAGTAGGAAAGATCCTACCTCTTGAGGTTGTCGAAACTCCACGAATCGGTCTTACCGCGTGGCCCTTGCAGTGTGGGAACAACTTTCCTTCTTTAACAAAGTCGGCAAACTGATACGTGGGAAACCTAAAGAGAAGGTGCTATCTCTCTCTAAAAATTAAATCTCACACTCACTGTAAGCCCGTTCCAGCCCACTGCCCATTTTTGGTGTTTTGGAGAAGAAGACACTATTCCATGTTTGTCTCATACTCATTAAACTTTCATTTAATACCATCCATGTCCTCAAGTCTTGGATTTTGTGGCTTAGTATCTGCGGTAGTCAGTTCACATCGTCGCTCTAATCTTGCAACATGTGTCACAAGAGTACAGCGCCTTGGTGACTTTACAATCATCCGTATCTCTCAGGCCCGTTTTCTTTTGGGCACCGGTGCTTGAAAAACATGAAATTTCGATTGTCTCGGAATTGACGAGAGTCGGCAGTGGTAGCCTTCAGATTTCGAGGCAGTTCAAACGATTGAAGTCAGTTGCGTCCGTCAAAATCTAGAAAAATTTCAGATTTTCTCAAAAGTACTATTTTGCCAACAGGGAAAATTGGAATTTTGCTTGGGTCGCATTCTCCCTCCTTAAAGGAATTTAGTCGAAATTACGATTTATCTGACCATTTACATGCATATGCAAGCATGCGCTTTACCATGCATGTAAACTAGTCATTACAAGTGATGCTTGGCTAAACCACGTACCTTCATCCTAACGAAGGGATAGGTGTGGCCCATCGTGTCCTCGCGGCTCCCACGTTGACTCCTCCACTCCATGATCTTTATATAACACCCTCACTAGCCTCACGGTGTACTTGAAACCATGAACACGATCCGGTATCAGTAATGCCGCCTTTGGTCCCTCACTCGAAGGTCTCATCGGGTGTGACCTGATCTCTCCCAAATCCACTACATGAAATTTGGATGCAGATTGTACCTCAGGAGCATAGAGACGTGAAAAACCTCGTGGACACTTGACATGCTAGGCGGTGAAGCTACTTAGGCCAGCTACGGTGCCTACTGCTCTCAGTATCTCGAAGGCCCGATAAACCTCGTCTTCCTAAACTACTTAGAACGACCACCCTCTCTTAGGCATCACCTTGAGAAGACGTGATCTCCAGTACTCGAACTCACAGGGTCGACGTCGTACATCTGTATAAGCTCTTCTCTGGGGCTACGGCCGTGAGAGGCAGTCGTGTCGCTCACCTTCTCGGAGGTGTCTCTGTCGAATCCCGGGGACCGAGTGATGGAGCTCTCTCCACCTCGATTAAGGCAGTAATGGTGGCCGTGAGTGCTCTTCCCGGCTACGTATGATCAAGGACGCATGCTCGTGTCTCCTTTTGTATGGTCCTCTTAGGCGACCATGTCTATGGGTGGAAAGTTTTGTACTCATGGTCGGTAGTGTGCGAATGCTTTGGAAACTCTTCCCAGTGTGCCTTAAACCTCGGGTCCTATCGGAGCAAGCATGGATCTTGGTGCTCCGTATGGCCAGGATATCTGCAGATCTCTTAGTGAGAATCTCTCCAATGTGAAGGTTATCATACGGCTAGAAAATGTGTGAAGCTTAGTAGACGATTCTCTATCTGTCTGGCGTCATGTCCTTGTGGTGTCAGTGGCGAGTGGGTCTAAAATCCATCGTGACGTGCTCCCACTTCCCATAGCCTCGATGTTTGAAGTAGCCTGTTGTATACGGTGCTCAGCCTTAACATGGCGACACGTGAGACATCGTTGAACAAAATTACCGTGTCTCTTCATTTCCTCCGTATCTGCTGACGAAGATCTGAGTACGTCTTCGTGCCACACAGATGCACGTCAAATCGAAGCTGGTGAAACTCCGAGATCTCCTATCTCAAATCGGTTGGCGGGAACCACTACGAAAGTCCTCTATACACGAAGACTACCATGCATTGTGGATGATCGATACCGTCACTGTACTGATTGTGCACGGTCACTGTGGACATCTCTGCGTCACCTTGGGACTCGATCCTGCGCTCCTTGAGAGAAGGTGTAGCTACTAAACTCCCCAGCATTGCATGCACCTTTCATTTGTGCGTAGCCCAAATTGTCCCACAGTCTCGAGGCATACGCCCTCCCAGAAAGCTATACTAGCGATGCTCCCAGTGACTTGGGCCGGAGTGCATCGGCCGCCCGCGATTTGCCTTACGGTGGTGTCTGAAGTGAAGTCATAATCCTCTAGGAACTCCATCATCTGCGTTGCCTCATATTGAGGTCCCGGTAAATGAAAGATATACTTTAGACTTTTATGGTCGAGTACTCCCTCAGTTGCTCACCATATAAGTAGTGGCGCCCGAATCTTCCAGAGGCGAGGCTTCGGCCTTGACTCCGTGTCGTGTGTGGGGTAATTAAACCGTGATTCATCAATGACGGGAACCATAAGCTACTATCCTCCCGGACTACATCAAAACGCATCAGTCCGACCTCAAGGCATCCACAATACACTATATACCCACATCAGCAATCAGGGACTATCAAGATGATACGTGGTAGCCTCCTCTTGACTCTTGGAATGCCTCCTCATATGATCATCGATCAAACTTGACCTCCTTAGAGATTGATCTCGTCATAGTCTTTGCTAATGGAGAAATCTCAGGAATCTCCTATAATTGCCAGCTAATCCCAAGCTCACATTATCTCGAAGTGACTTGGCCTCTCGACTAAATCACGGCCTCGACCTTCTGGGTCCTTTGACCGCGCCCGATGCGCGACACCACGTGTCCCGAAATCTCACCTCGTTAAGCCAAAACTCGCACTGCGGAGCAGGTACAGCGATGGTCTCTCGGCCTCTAGTAACATAATCCTCAAATGATACTCATGCTCCCACTCTGATTGGGAGTAGATCAAAATGTCATCCACGAATACTACGACAAACTGATCCAGATAGGGTTGGAATACTATCGTGAGATGCATGTGAATATTCTTGGTGCATTCGTCAATCAAAGGGCATCCTTAGTAAACTCCAAAGTGCCCATAGCAGCGTCTACTTGTCTTGAGGATATCTATCTCACAACCCTCGGTGATGGTAACCGGTGCGAAGGTGCATCTTGGGTAGACTCGCGCTCACTCTCGATTGATCAAATAAATCATCAATCCTCGGTAATGAGTGCGATTCTTGATCGTAACCACAATTCAAGCTATCGATAATCAATGCACAGTCGAAGGGTCTTGTCCTTTTTTTTCATAAACAAAACCAGAGCGCCCCATGGTGAAGTGCTCGGTCACAATGAACCCCTTGTCCAGTGGCTCTGTAAATCCGGACTACGAGTTCTGCAACTCATTGGTGCCATCTATGCGGAGTCATAGAGATGGGCGAGAAATACCGAGTGTAACCGATCTAGAAGTCTACAACCCTCTGCGGAGGCAATCCCGGTGCTCATACGGAAAAACATCCTCATACTCGCGATTACTCGAAAGGTAGATCTAAGTCAGGTCTCACCTCGTCCTCTGGGTAGGCTTGCTAGCCAACCCCTTCTTGTCCCTTGATATACGGACTTGTACAGCATGCAGGGCAAAATATCATGCTTGTCCCTTGAAATACCACGAGTACTTTTCTGCGTGTGAGCGGTAGCCTCTGCGCTCCTGATCGATGCGACCACATGGGTGTCGGCTTGATCCATCCCGAGGATGACGTGAGCTCGACATGTCGCGATCCTGGGTCCTTTGTGAGTAGAGTCCCAGAGATCTCTAACTTGCAATCCGCGACATATCATCCCTATCCTGCATACAATCCGCGAGGAGAACTCACGTACAAAGGCTCCTCCTAAAAGGTCTCGACCTCTAATGGCTACATCCACACGGCCCGATCACGTAATGAATGAATGCGGCCTTTTGAGATAAATAATACTCTTGCCCATGGCGAGATAGCAAAACGTACCTGTATAACTGGGCGATCATTGACTCATCGGTGGTGTGATGGCGTAGACCACGCCCATGAATCACGGCGTCCTGCGTGGGCTCGTATCTGCCTCGGCCCTTGACACGGCCTGCGGCTGCACATTGCAGCGGGAGGTGCCGTGCAACTCCTGAAGCTGGCTGGCTCCTACGGCTGTCTGCGGTACGTAGAGGAATATCTTGTAATCCTCTCTGTCCTCTGGCTGATGGTGTCTTTGTCAAAAGATCCACGTCTGCGAGAGCTGATCCACCGCCGTATGTCAGTTTGCGGCAATGATAACACACCATACGCCGGCGACCGACAACCGATCTGTCCTGGCCGGGTTGGCCGTGACCTGCGGAACCTCGTGAGCTAGAAAGCCCTGCCTTCTTTCAGAACTAGAAGAAGGCCCGACTCTCCTTCCTCTTTGCTACTAACACACATCCAGGTGCTCAGAGCATCTCGATCTCTACATGGTGGTGTCCCTGACCATGGAATAACCATGTCTGTAGGCGAGTCCTACAATCTTGCCTGAATGGACAACTTCGACTCATTCTCGAATCTCTAACCTTGACCGTATCGGTAGCCACGTAGTCATCATTAAAGCAGGGCTAGCTCAGTGGAGAATCTGACCATAATCCATGCAGTCATCGTCCCTGGCCGGCTCACAGGAACTCCTGAGCCTTCGCATGCCTCGCGGTGTCAGAATACCATGAAACGGCTCACGGAACTCGCCTATGTCATTGCCTCGGCGGTCTAGGGTCTTGCGATTCCTGTACTTGGGCCTCACCTGCAGGCGGAATGCGGCTAGTCTAACTCGGTGGTGTCGGAGGGTCTCATAACCTCGACACCTTCTCAGCTTTTGCATGAACCAGTAGTGCCACCATCGGATCTCCTCCCTACGTAGTCGAGAGGATGATGTGCCACTGAACCTCTGGAGGTTTTCGGACCTCCACGGCCCCCTCTTTACACTAAGCATTGCAGCCAGGCGTATGATACCCTCTGACCTCAACAAAAGCACAACGGTCGAATGCGGGTGGTGCTAACCGGTGCCAGTGGACGCCCTCTACGTCCTCGCCCTCAACTAGCCATCTACACATGTCAAATGGCAAAGTTAAATTTCAATCACGGTATCTTTAGGCATAAGCAAACCCTGAATACTATTCATATACAAAAAATATTTCATACACAATGTCCATGCATTTATAGGTAATGCAAGACATGATTTCATTTTATTAAATCATAATCAACATCAAAATTTTATTTTTGAAAATTTCATTTTTGAAAAATTTTATTTCATGTGATTTTATTTTATTAAATTTTTTTGTGACGATTAGCATGACGGTCGTTCGTAGGCAGTGTCCCCAAGCGATTGACTCAGAAATAGTGCGAGTCCAAAGCGGTTGGGTGCATCAGTGCACACCACACTTGACCTTGGCGCCTGATCTTGGATGTCGCGGGCTGGCCGACCTTGTTGCGGGCTGGGCGGCCGTATTGCTGCGGCGCCGCAGCGCTTCCTTTTCCTGGCCGTATCGAGCTTCCCCGGTCGTGTGGCGCACGTATGCATAACCTGACGACGACCAGACGATCAATGTTGTCAAATAAGTGATTGTCAATCAGGATCAACTCGAACAACTGGATCGTCAATCTCTTTATCTGGTTCTGTGGACAACTCAGAGCCGATCGTGCGATCAGGCGGCGTGCGTCGACGACGATTAACATAGACCAATCTTGATAACTGCGTATTGACAACGTAATCGCGTTGATTCGTTATCGTTATCGAACGGAAGAGCGACTGTGTTTGCCTTCTGTTCGTTCTTTCTGACGTCTCGTCGAATCGTTTCTTATCGTAATCGACTGGTTGACGCTGTCATTCTGTTCTGTAATAACATTCGAATGCAATGGTTGGTTCTTGACGTTTGTGATTTACACAGCGTAAAACCTTAGAAAATTTTTTTTTCTTCACATCAATTTTTTTTCATTGAATTCTAGACCATTTTGTCCAAAATTTCTCAACCTCCTAGGTTTTAATTTCTCCTATGCTATTTATCAAGCATACAATTTCACACAATTCATAACAATCTCAACAATCACACAATCACATAAAACACAGTGCATGTAGTGTTCTAATCCTGTCCCGTGATTGTATAGGTAATCACATACCTATACCCTAACATCGAGCCACCTAGTGGTGATGTTCTTACACCTTACGACCATGGCCTAAGCCTAAGTCCCCCAAGCCCTAGGTATTCGTATACCTAAGCTCGATGCAGGCTGTAGCTAATCAGGGGTGTCGTTGATAACTGCGTCGACTGTGAATAATCATGGATGTCGAGGTAACTGACACCACTCATGAAAATCGGGCGAGTCTCCTTTGTACGGGGAGCTACGAGTCTGGCTTGTCCAAACAATCCCAGCTCACTTGTTGACCATATCGGGTTCATATACAATTAAAATGAGTAAAAATGGCCACTTGGGCCCATGCATCAATACTCATCAAACACATATCAACTATATAACATAGCTCAAGAGTTATTACATTACTCTTATACAACATATATTAAAATTTACAATTCTAATACATGTATACAACGAAGATACGAAGCCACAACCCGGCTTTCTTCTAAACGTGGCCTCGAGTGGCGGGTCTCGTGCCTCCTGTACCTAAAATGGTGATCCCTCGGCGAGTGAAGCGAAAGCCCCGGTAGAATAATTTTCTGCAGGTTACTCCTCACCTAGTGCATGCGTAATGAACACAATCACATTCAACTGATTTCATGAACCTACTCGAATGTCTACATGACCAACCCATGTCTCGAGTCTAAATATTGACTCCCTCACATATGCTAAAAATGCAGGAATGCGAGTAAAATCCACCGAGTTTTCAAAACAAAGCTATTTGTTCTTGAAAACACCTCTAGAAAACTTCGGTGAAATATTGGCTTGACCTCAGAAATGATACGTTTGGATAACCCTCCGAAACAATTCATAGGCCCCTCCGACGTGAATTGTTGGACAATCTCCCAACACGATTCTCCGGAAAATCTTCCGTCGAAATTCATTTCTCAAAACATTTCTCGTTTTTGTTTTCTTTCATTTTCGTGTCATGCACTCGCTCCTAATATTCTAGGGTGCCCCAGTGCATATGGAATGCATGATGCCAATTCCAACACATTCATGCTAATATATTCACATGCATATATATTAACATAATTAAATCACACTGCTTATGTTATGCAATTTCTGATCAATTACACCAAAATTAGCTCACATGGGCTAATTAACAAACACGAGCTTCATTTTGAATCGCTCTGACCAAACATATTTTTTCACCAAAATTTTTCGTGTCGCATTACTGAGCGGTGACCTAAGGTTCTTGTTCCGCGACCACAAATAGAATTTTCTCACTCGGTTCAATGCTTTTTGAAGAGGACGAATTTGCTGACTAAAACAAGCCTCATAACATTTCTAACCATTTACATGGCTCTTAGCCAAAATTATAGTAGGAAAAGATCACTTCTTATCTTGGGTTATTCGGAACTCCACCAAATCGGTGCTTATGTGGCCCTCGCCATAAATTAGGGAAACGACTTTCCTTAACAACAAAGTCGAAAATCGGCAGTCGATTAGTAGAAGCGCAGAGAGATTCTCTCTCTTTCTCTCTAAAAAATTAAATCTCACACTCCTTTGTAAGCCGGATTTCAGCCCACTGCCCATTTTTGGTGTTTTGGAGAAGAAGACACTATTCCATGTTTGTCTCATACTCATTAAACTTTCATTTAATACCATCCATGTCCTCAAGTCTTGGATTTTTTACACTTGACACTATCTCGGCCGTCCATTTCTTTCATCGCTCTAATCTTGCAACATGTGTCCCCTGAAATGCATGCTTAGTAAGTGACTTTTTCACATCATGTCTCAAACCCGTTTTACGACTTCCCAGGCACCGGTGCCTCGAAAAACTTGAAATTATTTGTCTCGAGATTCGACGAAGTCGACGTGGTAGCTAGATTTCGTGAGACAATTCCAACGGTGAAGTCCGTTTCATGATCCGAGATCTATAAAAATTTCGAATTTTTACCGAAATTGCGATTTTGCCCTTTTTCAGAAAATTGGAATTTTCTCGTGTCTTACATATTCCATTAGTAAGGAGGGGTGATTTTTTTACAATTCTTACCCTAAAATTACTCCTCTACATCTTTTTTGATAATTTTCTTTCTCAATAAAGCGGGTCTTCTATACAGATATGGGTTGTTAATTTGTTTTGTCGTGATTTTGTTGTTGATTTGTTATGGCGTGTGGTTGTGTCATCTTCATACAACGGTCGGTTTTTTGTTGTCTTGTTGCAGCATTTACTAGTGTGTGGATAATTCAGACGATAAAACATATTCGATCAGACAGAGACAGCAAATCAAACCTTGGTCGTTAATATGTCGTAAAATTAGAGTCATATGTATTTTAGTCATTACAAGATTATCAAATGTGTATGTTTTGAGTCAATGCATTATGTTATTAACCTGAATATTGCATAATCTTCTAAAGTTTTTACTGAAGTTGATTATGTGTTTCTATTGAATGTATTAGTAGTTTAAATTAATAAAATTATATCTTTAAAAAAAACTATTTTATATATTTTTATTTTAAGATAATATCTATTTCATTTGATACTTAATTTTTTTTTAAAAGATGTTATTAAATCGTTATTTATTGAAAAGTATGCAAAGTTTGTTCAACATTAAATGAGGAGTAATACTACTGAACATTATTGAAAATGTCTAGAAATTTGGCCTTCTAAAATTGAATGACTTGTCCTTCCTACTGGTTGGATGGTAAATCGGTCATGCTTTAATTTTTTTTTTTAAAAAAAAAGGTATGACCGGTTGAGGGAGTTACCGGTTATTCATGAAAAAATGGAGTTAAAGAGAATATATTAATTAATTATACTTAAAATGAATAATAGTTACTTGAGTTCAAATAAAATAAATAGTATATACATAAGGATAATTAATTTAATTTGATAATGGATAGTTTGTATTTAAATGAATAATTTTAGACTTATATGAAAAAATAGCACATGTTTTAAAATAGCACATTGTAGAAAGTAGAAGATTGGAAAAATCGTTTTTTCAAAACATAATTTTTAATTATTTGTTTTTAACTAGTACAAATCATCGTAAATTTGGAAATATTTTTTTAAACATCATATTTTAAATATTATTTTTTAAATAAGCCATAGGAAAAACCCTATTAATTATCTGTTAGTCTTATTATTTAAATTACTCACTGTACCAAGGGTTGAAGTTAATTTAAAACAATAATTTAGTTTGCTGATTTTTTGACATTTCAAAACTAAAGAAAAATGGTGTTAGAAAGTCTAAAAAGTCTGTGAAAGCATTAAATAGGGAGTAATAGTACTACTGAACATTGTTGAAAATGTCCGGAAATGTGAAACCCCAGAAAATCCATGATTTTGGATAAAGGGTAAAATAGTAATTTCGGCTGAAAAACAGAAATGTTTTTAGATATCGGATGACGAAACAAACTTCTCCGTTGAAATCGTCTTGCGAGATTTAGCTACCACGTCGAATTTCGTTGGATTAGAGGTGAGTCGAGACCACAGATTTTTTGAGGCACCGTGGGGTGTCGAATGACAGCGTGGCGGGTCAGGGGATCTTACGCAGCGCCTGGGGTGACACTTGGCAAAACCATGTCAGTCCACTTGAGAGAATGGTAACAATTAATGCATGTGTGGGGAAATGGTCCATGGCTCGCGTTAGTTATGAGTGATGTGCGTAAGAGGAATTATGAAATAGGAACAAAGATGGAAAATTTAGAGACGCATTTGGTTTGAGGAAATGGGGAAGAATTTTACTCGCACACATTCGGATGTGTGGTGTGCTCCAAAAAGGAGGAGAAAGTGCAAAGAGAAAGGAGAAAATGAAAGGGAAATGAGATGAGATGAGAGAAAAAGAATAGAAAAGCAAAAAGGAAAGAAAAGAAAGGAAGAAAGGAACAAGAAAGAAAATAGTGCGTAGAGAGAAAAGAAAGGAAAAGGAGAAAGGAGGAAGGGGAAAGGAAGGATTTTTCGGCTTTCGAACAGTCAAAGTTCGACAGTTCGAGGACTAAAGTTGGTGCACGCAGTGCGATCTATGTGTGGACACCAAAAAGTTGGAGTTTCGACAAACTCCAAAATGTAGGATATTTTCCTACTTTGGTTACTTTTAGCCTAAAGGCTATAAAATGGTAGGGGTTATGGGAGGCCGCGGGGCGGAATTTAAATTAGTTTCGACCTTGGGACTAAGGGGTATGGATTTCATGAGCCGGTTTCACACGATCGCAGGCGTAATGGGGTTAAAGTTTGAACTAAGCCCGAAAGTTTACAGGTGTTATGGTTGTTTGTTGTAATGACAATGATGGGAACCGGATTGGTTCATGTTTGTGAAGGGACGGTGAAGTGCCCTGTTGAATGGTCCCAAGTTTGAGACTTAGTTGTGTGTTATGGCTTGCTTAAATAACATGCAGTGTGTGAATATGTTATGTTGATGCATGCTATTTGATGTATTAACATGGTTTGCATGGAGGTAGATTATATGTATAAATTATAATTGTCCATGGTTTGTGAATGTTCATGTAGTGCTCATTCATGCATGTAACATGAAGGAAAATGCATTGGCATCTTGCATTTCATTTGCATGGTCACATCGCATCAGTCGGTGTGGAGTGCAGGGTATGGTTTATTCACCGGTGTTGGTGAATGGGTCGTGAACTCGGAAAAATGGGACAAAGTCGGTGAGAATTCACGAGGTGTAAAATGATCAAAATGATAAATTACATGTTTTGGGGCGGGTAGGTGAGATAGATCCCCCCCTAGGGTGAAAGTCCCAAATGTTATTCACGGTTAGACATGAATCCCGACGATGTTAGTTCGCGAAAATGTTGAAAAGGTGTGCGGCGTCCTGCGGTGTAAACCCGGAAATCCGTGGCCCACAAAAGAAAGAGGAAAAGAAAAATCAAGTTTTGATAAATAAAATTGGAGGGTTTTCTAATGGTTTAGTCATGGTGTTAAACACTGATGACTGGTTTTATTCACACTTGGCATTCTAGGTGTGAGGGAGTCGGTTGGGACTCAGGTCGTGAGCATGAGGGGTTGCATCTCATGCATGATATAGACATTTCATATAATAGTGAATAATTGTATGAAATGTGATTGATTGTTTATATATGTCATTGCATATGTATTTTAGGTGGGGAGTAACCCTCGTAGGAGATTATCACTCTTTGGGGCTTTGCTATGCCGTCGTGGGATACACTTTTCAGTCTGGGAGTATTCGGGAGGCAGCCCATTCCATTAAGTAAAGCTTTTGAGAAGAAAGCCGAAATGTGGCTTTGAGTAAATATTTTGTAAACATGTAGAAATATTTTTGTAAAACCGGCATGAAAACTATTAAAATATAGTTGATTTTTTTTTATGAGTATGGATGTATGGGCCCGACGTGGCCATTTTTACTCATGTATGAGTCTCATGGTATGAGACACACAGGCTTTCCGTAGGTTGACGGTGGTCAACGGGACACCCCGGGATAGGGGCGTCACAGGAAATTTGGCCTTCTAAAATTGAATGAGGCACATAGTACTCGTCCTTCTTACTGGTTGGATGGTAAAGATCGGTCTATGTTGTTTAAATTTAAAAAAAAGGTATGACTGGTTGAGGGAGTTACCAGACGTTATTCATGAAAAAAACGGAGTTAAAAGAGAATATATTAATTAATTGTAATTAAAATGAATGATTATAGAGCTAGTAATATGGGTTGAACCAATGAATCATCCCACTTTGACCTGAATTTTTGGAGGGTGGGCAGTAAAAATTTATGACCCCAATAAAACAGGACTAAATTAACCAGACTCGTAGCCCATGCCGGTTTTGTTTGGGTTGGTTCGATTAGGACAATTAACTCAAAATCTTTGTTTAATTTTTTAAGTAATTAGTTTAGTAATTAAGATTTTTCACGGATTTATCTATAAAATTCGATATTTCGTCTCTTAACATAAAGTCAAGTCTAATTTTGTAGCATAGAGGTTTTAATAATAATAATAATAATTATAATATATAATTTATATATTAAACTATTTTATTTTCAATTTAGCCGTTCCTCATTTGTTCTCTCTTTTAGCCACTTCTCAGGGTGATTTTTTTGGTCTTTTTAGCTTAATATCATCCCTCTACATATTTTTTGATCATTTTCTTTATCAATAAAATGAGTCTTCCATACAGATTTTGGTTGTTAATTTGTTTTGTCGTGATTTTGTTGTGACTTCTTGTGGCATTTGGTTGTGTCTTTTTCGTACAATAGTCGGTTTTTAGTTGTTATGTTATAACATTTACTAGTGTGTAGGCGGATTAAGGTAAAACATATTCGATCGAAAGAAACAAATCAAATTATAGAAGTCGATATCTTTGTAAAATTAGAGTTATATGTTTTTTAGTTATTATACGATTATCAAATGTATAGGTTTTGAACCGATTTATTATGTTATTAACTTGAATGTTATGTCATCCTCTAAAGTTTTTATTGAATTTGATTACGAGTTTCTATCAAATGTATTGTTAATTTAAATTAATAAAATTATCTTTTTAAAAAAAGCTATTTTATTTTTAATTTTTAAACGTATCTATTTCAATTGATACTTATCTTTTATTTTTTCAAAGATATTATTAAATTGTTACTTGTTGAAAATTATGGAACATTATTTGATATCATTTGATACGGAACATTATTGAAAATGTTCAGAATTTTGGCCTTCTAAAAT
This sequence comes from Tetrastigma voinierianum, assembly GCA_016808115.1. NCBI lineage: Eukaryota > Viridiplantae > Streptophyta > Magnoliopsida > Vitales > Vitaceae > Tetrastigma > Tetrastigma voinierianum. Next base: position 2,918,704 of record JAEQBH010000137.1, on the reverse strand, counting down.
TTAATGACTCGTCCTTCTTACTGGTTGGATGGTAAATCGGTCATGCTTTTTATTTTTATTTTTTTAAAAAAAGTATGACCGATTGGGGGAGTTATCGGTTATTCATGAAAAAACGGAGTTAAAGAGAATATATTAATTAATTATACTTAAAATATGTAGTTACTTGAGTTAAAAAAAAATAGTATATACATAAAGATAATTAATTTTAATTTGATAATTGATAGTTGTATTTAAAAAAGAATAATTTTGAAACATAGAAAAACAAATAGTACATGTTTTCAAAAAAAAATAAAAATAGCACATAAATATTGGGAAAATAAAAATATCACCACTTCAAAATAAAATAAATATTATTTTTCCACACTCATCAACCTAGAAAATATAGAAAGAAAAATAAAATGCTAAAATATTTGTTAAGGATACTTATTACATTTAGATATTGTTTTTTTATAGTCGTGAATGTCCAGGTTTAGGTTGCGCACACTTTGATTAATCCCATAAAGTCTTAAAGTTAACGATTAGTAAACTTTCGGTTGCCATGAGGATACTCGAACTACTGACCATTGAATTAAATCTCAAACCTTAGATGAACTGAGTTATCCCTAAGGCTTTATACATTTAGATATTGTTAAAATCGATTATCATACTTCTTTTTTTTAAATTGATGTTTGAAAAAAGTGCAAAAAAAACTAAAATATCACGAAGGGTAAAAGACTTCATACCATTCTTAATTTTTAGTATTTGTTTATTTGCTTATTTATTCTAATGCAATTAGCTTATGGAACCAGTATCAATAATCCGCTGGATGAAGGAGACGAGGCTTCAAAATGGTTCTCGAGCTTATCTGGGAAACCCGATGGCTGATGCGGCTTTAATGCGGGTAGAGCTGACTTAATCCATCCCGAAAATACAAATCCTTTGGTTGGTCTTAGGAGTAACTTTCAGTCAATAATTTATGGTGTTTAAGTGATATGGTTTATCTTATGCAGTTCGTGAACTGACTTCATTGAGCTTCGTTTCAGTGAAATTATTCAGCCAATGAGCGAAGCTCTTATTACTTTATTATAGCGCTTTTAGATCGAGGAAAACATAAAACTTGTTTTATGAGTTATTTTTACTTTGTCATTTTGTGATATCTAGTGGAATTTATTTTCTTGAAATATTGTTGGTCCAAGTTGTTTGACCATTTACGCTTTCATTTCGATGAGAAGCACATGAGACTCTTAGGACCCTTAGGCATGTTGTTTAAGAAATGATTTCCAAGGGCTAAAAAGGAGAGCCTCGATTCATTATTTTCAATTTCAAATTTTCCAATTTGACCTTAACAAAATTATTTTGATGGCGAAGGCTATTAGCTTAAGAACGTGGAAGTAATTTGACATTTGTTTTTTCATGCGTTAATAATCGAGAGAGGAAACTAGAATTTGTGGATCCTAAATTTGCTCTTGGATTCAAAGTTATGTTTTAAACCAGGTACCCATTCTAATGATATCTCGAGTTAGTCCAAGTCTATCTGACTATGTTTCATGAAAATATGATGTTAAAAGGCATGGTATTCATATTAAACTAAAATCCTACAAGCTTGAGCTTTTAGAAGAGTTGGTCGTTTAACATAGGCTCAAGACCTCTCTCTACAATTTATTCCCTATTTGTTGATTTGAAAGTCGATGGTGGACTTTGTTTAGCGGTTTGTTGACTGCCGCGTGCGGGTGTTTAAGTGGTCGTTTAACATATGAAGTAGACACAACATGGTTATGACATGGGATTCATACACGGCCCATTGTCAAATATCAGATCTGCTTTTTCTTTTGCTTTATGATTTTGAGGCTTTTTTGGGCTTGTCGTATACTTCCTGTATACTCAGGGTCTTTTAGGAGTGTTGGTCATTTAACTTATGAAGTAGACACGACATGGTTATGACATGGGATTCATACACTAGATGCTTATTGTCAAATATAAGCTATACTCTCTCTTTTGCTTTGTGTCTTTTTGGGCTTTTTTGGGCCTGTCGTATAATCGAGGTTCCCCTTTTTAATACATTCAAGACTTACTGATAAAAAAAAAAAAAAAGTTGTGTTGTTTGTATCCCTTGATTTTGGATAGAAAATCGAATCTGGATTTCATTAAAATACGTTTTTTTTTCAGGGATCATTGGATGCATTAAATGAGCTTCTCAATTTGTACTTGGTGGGTTAGACCAGTAACCATATGGACTCACACAATATCTTTTCATCTTATTTAAAAGTATTTAGTAATTCTATCACTTGCTTTTCATTTTTTTTTTAACTTTGTCACTTTAAAAGTTGCATCATTCTTGTAAAGGGTTGCGAACCATTTTCTGAGGACTTATGGAAGAAGCTTAAAATAAACATGTTCAAATTCCAGGGTGTCAAGCTATGCTCCCGGTGTAAGGTAAGAAATAATCTTCCCTGGAAATTTCGTGCCTACTTACAACGACGAGTCAAGCTTTCATTTGAAAACTACAGGCCTGTTTGGTTCATGTTTTTGAAAATACTAAGAACACCAGAAAGGTGTTCTTTGGAAACTCTTCTTTGTTATTTAAATTTAGTGTTTTTTGTGTGTTTGTTTATGTTTTTCAGAAAAAAAAAAATTGGAAACCAAATTTGTTTTCCTTGTTTTTCTTGTTCTCCTTGTTTTTGAAAACTGTATATTTTTGAGAACGGAAAACAGTTTTCAAAAACAGTAAACAAGGTTTCTTTTTCTCAAGATTATCTCCACCAAATGATCATCGTGTATTTGAATGTTTTCTAATGATATTTGTGATAACTTTCTTAATGGTTTCGGTACCCACGATCAATCGGGAGAATGGGATTGCCGGTTCACGAACTAATGGAAACCATAAGAATTTACGATCGAGATAAGTCTTGAGCCGCAATAAAAACAACGAGGGAAAGGTGAGACTAAGTGGTATTTATTCATTTCTTTAATTTCGCACAGTCTAAATAGAACTTAAGTTATTTATTCTTTATTCTTTTATTTCTATTAAGTATTAAGTATTAGCAGTGAAAGGTTTTGTTGTGATTGTGTTTTATTTGTTTGAAGTTGTTTTAGTATTGAGCAAAGTCAAATATTTCGACTTCTTTTAATCCAATTTTTTTTTAAAGTAATAAGTTGAAAAAAAAGTTAAAAAAGTAATCCAAAGTTTGAAAGTAAATTGCATTGAATGTTAAATTTAAATAACAAATATGACCTTAGTACCAAAAAAATTCAACCCTATCATGTCACATCCCACGTCGGATAGAGGAGAAAGTCTCTGTCACTATATAAGTTTGGATTTCTCTCAATCTAGTAGATGCGTTTTAAAACCGTGAGGGCTCTTGGGCTCAAAGCAGACAATATCTACATGGTTAGGCGGGTCGTTACATATCATCCATCGTGAATGATACACAAAATGATAATAGGTTGAATGAATTTTGAGTCTACTTTAGACCGAATTTGGTATGTCAGAATCTCTTGCGAAGGGAAGGAAAAATAATTAGTGTGGGAGATTGTGTGTATGTCTTGACAAGGCCTCTTCTCAGTGACGGCGGCTTAAACTTTTTCCATAATATCTTTTGGACTCGACCAGAAAATATATTGTTTGAATTTGTTGTAATAAGATGAAAACTTGCTTTGAGAATTCATCTACTTGTGTTTAAATCTATTATGTTTAATGCATCTTTGATAGAATAAAAAGTAGTTTTCAGCTAATGAGTGGTAGCATCTGTCGATTTTCTTGGCAATTGAATACAAACCCGATGGGTTTCTTCTAATTTCTGAGTGCGAATACAGCGATAGGTTTTACGCACAATTTGGAACAACCTTCACTCGTGAAGCCGTTTAGTACTTTAAGAATCTTAAGGAAAGAGGAAAGTAAGAAGGAAAGAAATTTTGGAGGAAAATAAAAATAGGTTTAAATTTAATGAATTAATTTTATATGTTTATATAAGGACTAAAAAATTTAAAAACATGTAAAATTTTGAGGAAATTTGATTTTATTCCATATTTTTCATAGTGAAACCAAAATGAGAAAATAATTTTCTTTAGTATTATCTTCTTTCCTTAGTACTTTCCGGATTTCAAACAAAGCCTAAGTTTGTTAAGGTAGGAAGGTGTTGTAAGATTTATTTTCTTATGTGACTCATGTGATAAAATTGTAAGATTTAATAAATATTTTTATTAAAGGTTTTAAATAAATCGGTTTATTGGGATGTACCACTTGATGATGGTTTGAAGTGTAATTAAAACATGCATATGGTCCTCTTCTAGAAAAAACAACCCGTAAAAGTCAAACACTCAAAGCGTGTATGTTATTCGGAGAGAAGAAAGAAAGAAAGGGGAAGAACAAGATACATATTATATTTACATACAGGTTTGAAGTTTCGCCATTATGGACAATCTTTCAATGTCTTCCTCTTCTTCACTCATTCCTTCAGATGGTTCATCACGACCGCTTTCCTCACTTTGAGCATCAATTTGTTATGTATCACAAAAACACGAGTGGAGAGAGATTTTGACATGTAAAACTCGAGAAAAATTCAATTTTTCTGAAAAATGGTAAAATGGTAATTTCGGTTGAAAACCGGAAATTCTCTAGATCTCGGATGACGAAGCGGTTTCTTATTTATTAAATTAGTCTTGCGAAATCTAGTGACCCCGAAAAGTTTCGTCGAATGCAAAGACAATCGAATATTTTACGATTTTGCAGGTGATAAGTACGCCCGGTGACCGGGGACGAGATTTTTACGAAAATCTCGGAAGTCAGGAAATGACTTGGGTTAAGTTCATTTAAAATAAAGTGAACTGAAAAGAAATAAATTGTTTTGGGATAAAAACGGACCCGAATAAAACAATATGAATCATGTATCCAAAATAATAATAATAATAATAATAATAATAATAATAAGAAGAAGAAGAAAGAAAAAAGAAAGAAGAAGAAGAAGAAGAAGAAGAAAAGAATAATAAAATAAAATAAAAGGATAAAATAAAAAAAACGAACAAGAGAGAGACGGATGTGAGAGTGCAGGAAGATTTTTTTATTTTCTTTTCTTACAGCCTTTTCTCAGATCTGAAAAGAATGGATAGTAAGTTTTATCGAATTTGAAAGAATTAGTTTTCCTTCCTTCTATTGATTCACGTAGGTCATATATATAATATTACAAATAAAAGTACGCTCTGATTATGCGTACAAGCTATAAATATAAGTATAATGGCAATTATACCATTGACGAGCTCAGGAATATACATATTCACAAAAATAGAAGATTAGATATTCTAAGTATAATCTTAATACCTCAAGTTGGAGCATGGAATCCTGGAAATGCTTGACTTGCCAGTAAATCTGAAAACTGCGCTTGCCAGAGCCTTGGTGAAGATGTCGTGATCAGTAGACACATGAAGCGTAAATATCAAATCACGAATATCACGCGCATGTGATAATCAGCAATATGCTTGAATGCGGCTCATGGAAGGCAGGATTTTTGAGCAATGTAGATTAGGCGACTATCACGATTATAAAGCGCATGGGTTTGTGAATGTGTGACACTGACTCACAAGCAAAGCTTTGAGGCCATTTGACGCTACGAAGTGACGGCGGCCGTGGAGCGTCTTCGGCCGGAAGGCAGGGACAGTATGTTGTTTCTTGGTCTTCCAGAAATCGGAGAGATCAGAGAAACGCATCAACCGGTGGGGGCCGTCTAGTCAAAGGACACGTAGCCGAATCCCGAATCGCACGACTGTCGGAGAGATAACTCACAATCGGGCGAAGAAGATACCTTGCGACGGTTACCCTTTTGAGTAGCGAGCCGTACGAGCGCCGCATCCCAATGATCTGACGGGTGTTGCATAAGCGAGCCAAGATATGAGCGTATAAACCCGAGTCGGGACGGTGGAGGTTAAGTAGAGCGACCCACAAGTCGTCTGCCGCTCGGGATCGGCGACGAGGCCTTTGGCGAAACCAATGTGTGGTCTGCTCCATGGGAAAGTAGCGGGGCTGAGACTGATAAACCGGTTTGATAATATATCAGAGTGTATTTTTGTTGACCTGAAGATGCCCTCGAATTCTGAGCAACCTCGATACCAAGAAAATACTTCAAGGCACCCAGATCTTTCATATGGAAACACTCGTGCAAATAGGCCTTGGAAATGGTCAACGGCGGAAGCATCATTACCGAAATAATGAGATCATCAACATACAAGAACATTAAGTTGTGCAGATCCACTGATGTAGAGTAGAAAGCAGGAGAATAATACGAATAAGGCGGAAGGAAACCATAAGTCTTCAAAGCGACTAACTTGGCATACCCGGCCAGCGAACTGTCGTAGACCATCTGAAGACTTCTTGAAACGACACACTAAACCGGGGAGTCGCGAGCGTTGAAGCGGAAGTTTCATGTAAACTTCTTCCTTCAGAATCACCATGAAGCGCATTATGAACATCCATCGTCACGAAGTGATTCTTGGCCGTGCAATGGCAGAAGGCGCGAGCATTGACCATTTTACATGGCTAGACAAAAGTTTCATTATAATCAACCCTCGACTTGATGATTGCCAAAAAATAACGGATGAGCCTTAAGGCGCTCTACTTGCCCATTCATGATATTTGATTTTGTATACCCATTTAGAACCAAGAGCCTTTTTGTAAGGAGGTAAAGCGCCGTAACCGAGGTGCCATTAGCCACAAGCGTGATTTCTTTACGCATAGCCTCAGCCCGACCTTCATCTTGCATAAGCTTCTTTAAAAGAAGCGAGGTTGTGCAGCCGGTGATCATTGCAAGAAAAACGCGGTGTCGTGGAAAACGTACAATTCACATAATGTCTTTATAGGATAAGAATTGCACGGTAGTAGAAGGCGATGAACACTTTCGGATGGACTCGGGTGTGCAGTGTGGGTAGCAAAGTCACGAAGAACGGAGGGGCGCTTATCCATAACCAGCGCCTAAGTCATCGGTGGAGGCGGAGGAGACGAGTGCGGGGGAAAAAGGAGCGATGTGGGATTAAACCTGATCTCGATCCCGATTGCGAGTTGCGTGATCATCCATGACGGACTCGAGTCTTCCAAAAAATCAACATCAATCCTCGCATTAGAATCAGGTGGCGACGAGGAATAAGCTGGCACTTGAGAAGTAGAAACAGTCTCGTAAGGAAATTCATTTTCATGAAACTTTACATCTCTGGAAACAAAGATGTCACTGTCCCGAAAGGTCATATAATTTCCACCCTTTTTTCCATGTGGATAACCAATAGAACACACTTCCTGCCGAGAAGACAAATTTATTACCTTTGGCCTTTTGATTGTGGGAAAAAGCTAAACAACCAAAACATAAGTTCATCATACTCGGGTGCACGGCGGCGAAGAGAATTTCAAAGGGAGTTGTATTGTAAGGCAAACAGGAAGGTTACATTGTCGGTCTGTTTGCCCGCCAAACACACATTCTCCCCAAGTAATAGGAGATTGCCTTGAAACATCAAAGCACGACCCACATTAAAATATGTTGATGTTTCGTTCCACCACGACCACATTTTGTTGAGGAGTCCCAACCTGAGGTTTGAAAAATAATATTATGTGTATCAAAATAATCGACATACATTTAAACTCAGGTACCATTATCACTCGGGTACTATTTTTGACATGTGTTTCAGTGGAAGCGATCATAGCAAAAATGAACAAAACTTGATAAACTTGTGTTTTTGAGCGCAATAAATAAACCCATACAGCTCTTGAAAAATCATCCACCAAAGTCGAAAAATAATGTGCTCACACGAAATTATCTTATTTGGGCCCCGTAAATCACAATGAATAAGTTCAAGGTCGACTAGCTACTATCAGCGACGGGGAAAAGCATCACGTTTTGCTTTGCTTGAGGACAAACCGCATCTTTATTCAATTTCTTTCTAAATGCGGAAAAATAGCCCAGGAACTAACTTGGCGACTACATCGGCGGATGCGGGCGGCGATGCCCTGACTCAAAATCTGAAATCCTACGGAACCGTTACCGCACCTTTGTAGGAATCGTAGAAAATAATAAGTCCATATCCTTACGCTCACCGGCTCCAATCGCACTTCGAGCGTAGGTCCTCAGATGGCAAAGTACATAATGAATCGAATTGTAAAAGACATTTAGAATCATCACCAATTGTGACAATCGAGATTAAGTTGCAATGTAATCGGGCGGGCATAAATAAAACATGTTCAAGTATCAACCTATCACCAGCTGCTACTTTAGTAGCAATGGCATGTGCACCGCTAGGGTAACCCAATCGAACATCGCGAAATATGATGAGTGTCCGCTAAACATGATTCGCTGCCGCGAATACGGTGAGAAGCACCGTGATCAATAATCCAAGAAAAAGGAGAGAACGCACTCCATCATCCGATCAGCGCCGCGCATTATTTATCATATTCACAAAATTTGAACCTGCTCCGGTTTTAAGTCAGGCAAAGAAATGCCAGAGGACCCATGAGAGGAGGCCACTGAATTGGTCCCCCCACCAACCACAGCATTGGCAGCCACGACCGTGGCAGCCACGGCTTTGGGCCGACCACAAGGAGCAGTTGGAGGAGCCGCAGGAGGTGGTTGTGCATCGGGGCCGCACCGCCGACTCCACGGCTCCGATCTTCGACCAACCGGATATCCATGCGCTTTGGAACAAGTATTGTCATCAGACCCGACCGCTACAAACGTAACAATACAATTTCATTTATCAGACAGTAACACGAGCCTGGGTCGTGCGCTTGCGAGCAAACGATGATTTCTCCGTTCGCTCTATCTCGAAAGCAATACCCCGAGACTTTTCTTCCCGAAGACATGCTTGATACACACGATCGAAAATCGGGTAAAGGAGAAGTGGACAATAAATTAGAACGCACCGCTGCATATAACCTTACCGTTAATGCCAATGAGAAATTGATGGAGCCCTCCTCCGATCCAGAAAGTAAGTCGACCAAAGAACATCATTAAGTACACTACCATTGTGCACACGCATGGGAGAGGCTTGAGACGATCCAATTCATCATACAATCCCATCAAACGGGTATACACTGTCAATAGACATATTCAAGTTTGCTTACGCTTGGTAATATCGCTCAATTGTTGAAGGCGAGGACCACAGCCATTTAAAACCGCTTCAAGATAATCCTAAAGTCGCTTCGCTTCATCATGAAAAGGAATGGAGGCCGATTGATCAAGAGTCCGTGGTGATCCATGAGACAAGCATAGAATTGACAGTGTCCCAATCGAGTTGTTTCTTCTTTCTCCTGTTTGGTGAATGTCCCATCAACAAACACAAACTTTCTAGCGAGCTTCAAAGACAACTAATCAAGACGTGTCTATGAAATATAATTGTCATTAGAAAGGATCACGTGGGTGATCATATTCCCGGTTGATCTCCGCACTCCAAGATAATAAGGAGGAATGGGGATCATTTTCCCCATCGTCGGCCATAATGAGTAAAGAACTCCAGAGAGAGGCGTATGATGACACAAAGCAAATCAGAGAAAGAAAATAAATGGGAAAAGCTTGCCAGTCGCCAGTACTCCGATACCAGCACCCTATTTCCTTCCTTCTATCGATTCACCCGTGAGGTCATATATATATAATATTACAAACTAAAAGTCCAAGGCGCTTATGCATAAGCTATAAATATGGCTATAATATGGCAATTATACCATTGACCAAATCAAGCTATAAATATGGCTATAATATGGCAATTATACCATTGACCAAATCAAGCTATAAATATGGCTATAATATGGCAATTATACCATTGACCAAATCAGAATATACATATTCTAAAAATAGAAGATTAGATATTCTAGTATAATCTAATAGGGCTGAAGGCAGTTGATCTAATGCGACGAGAGCTATCACGACACCAAAATCTCTAGCCTCTGGCCAAACTCCACGAGGCAGTGAATTTTCCTACTTGTATTATTTCTAGCCTAAAGGCCATTTAATGGTCAGGATTGACTTAGAGGCCGTGAGTTATCAGAATTTCAGTTCTCAAATTTGGACTTAGTATAGGAATTTTTAGAAATTTTCAAGATTGTTTTCTGACAAATCGCTAAATTCTCGGACTATTTCGAACAAAGCCAGTCAATTTTCAAGACTGTTTTTGGACAGTCATGACAGAATTTTCTGGACTATTTTCGGGCAGTCCCGGACTGTGTTGAGGTTTGGTTTTGATCCCGGGACTGATGTCTTCAAGCCAGAAAAAGCTGCAGATCACAATATTCAAACATTGAACCCACACAGAGGTACCCTGCTTTTGATGTGTGGGTCCAAGATTGGGGCCATTTTGTGTAAGCACATATTGGAAAGTGAATAAATATGATTGAGGGTTCGTGTGTTGGCCAGTGTACAAATAAATGACACATAGTTGTACATGATCGAGGCCATTACATACCGCTGAGGTCGTGGGACAAATTGTGTCATCACTAGGCCTAGGGATTGATGTGTCATTACCTCGGGTGGTAGTGACTTGTGATGTCCATATATGCTTGAATTAGTATGTTTGATTTGAAATTTGTATGAACCTTAATATGAATGTCCAAATGACGCAGGATAAATATGCATGAGGATGTATGCATCATATAGTTCATTATATATGTAGCATGGTATGAATAGGCACATATAATTGCATTATACATGCACGAAAACATCACATAACATGGGTGTGAGTGCATGGTTGAGATCGACACCTGTTGGGGTGTTCGATGGTGTGTCGTGGAGTACACTTGGCCAGGATCAACACAGCGTATGGTGTTGATTAGTGGGCTCGGTTAATAGACAACGTCCAAATGAGTAGTACGGTTAAGGAAATGGAATGGCTTATTGCATTTCATATGCAATCAGCAACTTAAAACAATAAGAGGAGTGCATGAGGTGGTTTCTTTGAGAGAATTGTTTCGAGGGCTGACCAACAATACATTTATCTGGAGTGTGTCCACTACAAAGACGGAGGGTTAATCCATATAATATCAATCGTCGGAGTCGACCCAATTGATATACATCGGAGGGTTGTCCATATAATATCAATCGTCGGAGTCGGCCCAATTGATATACATCGGAGGGTTGTCCACTATTTATATCGGAGGGTTGTCCACGATTAAAAACAAATACCTTTGTTTGAAAATGGTTTTCATTCATGGCAAAATGCATGTTTGAGGGAGTCAGTGAGGACTCGAGGCGTATGGTTGTAAATGAAAAATAAAAAGATTAAGAGTAATCTTGGGTCGTCATCGAAAATGACAAAGAGTTCACTTGGAAAATCATGTGTGAGGGAGTCGGTGAGGACTCTGATATGGGATGTGGTGAGTCACATTCTCATCCATGACATGTAGACATTTAAGAAAATATACATGATTCACTTGAATGTTTGTTTGTTTGTTTAGAGTGTCATTGCATGTGCACTTAGGCGTGAAAATTTCAGTAGGAGATTATCACTACCGGGCTTTGTTCACTCTGTCGTGGGACCCCCTTCGTGTACAAGTCGTGTAGGCGGCCGACCCGCATTCGAGACCGCATATACAAGAAGCTCTGATTGTGGCTGATATATATTTTGTAAATATATATAAGAGTTTATTTGTATAAGAGCGATGTAATTTAAAACTCTTATGGACTATGGTTTTATGGCCATGTGCTTATATGCTCAGTATGGATATTCAAGTCCCTACGTGTCCATTTTTACTCGTATGTGGACCCCGTGTGGTCGTTGTATAATATTGGGCCATGTTGCCATGTAATTGTACAAGTTGTATTTTGGGTAGAGCTCCCCATACAAAGGAGACTCTGCCCGATTTTCGTTAAATCATGGGTCCCGGAAAAGGGGACACGATGTTGTGGTGTCAGGTTACTCGACATCCACGAGTATTCCGAGGGTTGACGAGTTGTCAACGGGACCCCCGATAGGCTGTCACAAAGATGGTATCGTGAGCATAGGTATACGACTACCTAGGGTTTGAGGGACATGGGCTTAGGCCATTGCTATGGTGAAATTGATACTGGCCACATAGCTTCGTGCATCTAGTTTAGGTACACGAATACCTAGGAGTTCACGGGATCGGCTTGGGGACCACTACATGCATGGTGTGGTCAAGCATAATATTGGGCCATGTTGCCATGTAATTGTAATGTGTTGTATTTTTGCAGAGCTCCCCGTACAAAGGAGACTCACTCGATTTTCGTTAAATCATGGGTCCCTGAAAAGGACACTGTATGTTGTAGTGCTCAAGTTACTCGACATCCACGAGTATTCCGAGGGTTGACGGGTTGTCAACGGGACCCCCGGGATAGGGGTGTCACAGCATGGTATCAGAGCATAGGTATACGACTACCTAGGGTTTGAGGGACATGAGCTTAGGCCATTGCTATTGTGGTGAAATTGATACTAGCATCATAACTTGATATCAGAGTTTAGGTACACGAATACCTAGGAGTTCATGGATCGTTTTAGACCACTACATGCATGGTGTGTTTCGTGTTGTGTCTGGACATGTGTTCCATGTTTGTGATTGTGTGATTGCAGGTTACACATTGGCGTGGAAAACTTATATACCGTATGATGTATATAGGGAAATGTGATCGCGTGGTTATCATACGGAAAATTATATGCACAGGCATAATGTATATAGGAAAAGGAATGCTAAGGTTAGGAACTATAACCCTTAGGGTTTGGAAAATGAAATGAACTCGAAAAGTGTTGAATTTTATTGAAATAAATAAAGGAGTGGCCGCGTATAGCACCACTTAGCGATGAACGGCCGGGCCTTCATGGTTGTTAAGTCTATTAGTACTGGTACGCGGCATTACTACCGACCGAAATGAGATTAAATAAAGTTTGTTTCCATTTGACATGTGTAGATGGCAAGTCGAGGCCGAGGACGTAGAGGTCGTCCACGAAGTGCTAGCCAAGCACCACCAGTATTTGACCAGCAGGCCTTTGCTGAGGCTGTTGGGGTTGCAACTACTGCCATTGCATAGGCTAGTGCATCCGTAGTCGTGAGGTCCGAAAGTAACCTGCAGATTTAAGTCACATCATCCTTCTCGACGCTTATGTAGGATCCGGCTGCGGCACCATTGGTTTCTCGCGCATTGAGAATGTATTGAAGGCTATGGATATTACCTCCGATGCAGCCAAGATCAGGCTAGCTGTGTTCCATGTAGAGGGTGAGTCCCAAGTGTGATGGGATCAAGCAAGACCTCAGGATTTGTGAGGCAATGACATGGGCGTAGTTCCATGGGCTCTTTATGAGCAAGTATTTTTCCGACCACTGCTAGACATGCCAAGGCCCAAGAGTTCTATTTCTTCGAGGCAGGAACGATGACAGGATGGAGTACATGGCCAGATTCACCGAGTTGGCACGTTTTTGGTGATGACTATGTGGCTACGTATATGGCCAAGGTCAGAGATTCGAGAATGGATCAAGTCACCATTCGGGCAAGATTGTGGGTCCGCTACAGAAGACATGGACTCTATGGTCCGACAGCTCGCCATAGGAGAGATTATGACGCACGCGCATTAGAGATGCAAGTGTCGGCGGAAAGAGGAAGGAGGATCGGCCTTCTTCGAAGCTCGGGCCTAGAGGTTAAGGCCTCGAAAGCCATTGTATGGAAAATTCTCCCAGATCTAGGGTGAGAGTCGGGTCGATATGGCAGACATATCGGGTTTTGATGTTATTCTTGACATGGATGAGCTGGACAACCCATCGTTGTCGCTGATTGTGACCTCGAGGCTAAGCACATACCCGGCCACGCCTGAGTTATGTATGCAGCATATGCATGTGAGTAATGCGTATGTGCGTGAATTTCAGTGGACGAATTCTCGCAGGCGGGGGAGAATAAACCCAGAAAAATTCAATTTTTCGAAAAGGGTAAAACGTAATTTCGTTGAAAATCGAAATTCCCTAGATCTCGATGACGAACCATCAAGGCCAGTAAATTCGTTTAGCTAAATCTAGTGACCTAGAAAAGTTTCGGCGACTCGAAAGACAACTGACACGATCAAGATGCTCAATGACGTTGTGACATTTTACTTAAAATCTCAAGTCGTGAACGATTGCTAAGTTCATTTAAAATAAAGTGAACTGAAAAGAAATAAATTGTTTTGGGATAAAAACGGACTCGAATAAAACAATATGAATCATGTATCCAAAATAATAATAATAATAATAATAATAATAATAACAATAATAATAATAACAATAATAATAATAATAATAATAATAATAAGAAAAGAATAATAAAATAAAATAAAAGGATAAAATAAAAAAAAAATGGACAGGAGGGAGACGGGCGTGAGAGTCTGGGAGAGATTTTTGTTTTTTATTTTTTTTCTTGCTTTTCTTGTATCTATAAAATCTGACCGTAAGTTTTATCTATCGGCAGTTGATCTACGCGACTTCAGAGCTACGCTGTGACACCAAAAATCTTGAGTTTCACAAACTCCAGGTAGGGAATTTTCCTACTTGCAAGATTTCTAAAGATAAAAAGCTTACGAATTCATCAGCATTGCTTGTGAGGTCGTGGAAAGGCCGTAAATTTCGCTTCCTCAAATTTTTCGATCTAGTATAGGAATTTTAGAAATTTTCGAGGATTGTTTTCTGACAAATTCCAAGCAATTTCGTGATTGTTTTGGGTCAGCTCGGGCTGAATTTGAAACGTTTCTGGATGTCATGACACTTTGACTATTTTCTAAAAAATTCCTGACTGTGGTTGAGGTTCGTTTTGATCCCTGACTGATGTCTTCAAGTTTTGTGGTGTGTTTGGTATCACAATATTCGATGATGAAATGCGAAGGGACCGCAGGTGCCCTCACATGGGTCTCGAGATTTGGGCCATTTTGTGTGTTATTGTTGAAAGTGAATAATATGATTATGGTTCATGTGTCATTGTGTGACAAATAAATGACACATAGTTGTACATGATCGAGGCCATTAAGAAATGTTAGAGAGGCTAGTCATGGACAAATCAGGTCATCACAAAGCCTAGATTGATGTGTGTCATTACCCGTGGTAGTGACTTCAGATGTCCATATATATGCTGAATTATATGTTTGATTTGGAATTCAGGTATGAACCTAATATGAATGTCCAAATGATGCAGGTGGATAAATATGCATGAGTATGTATGCACATATAGTTCTCATTATATATGTAGCATGGTATGAATAGCATGGTATAATTGCATTTTATACATGTATCTAAACATAGCATAATACGTGGTGAGGCATAGTTGAGATCTATTAATCGTGTTGTGTTCGATGGTGTCGTGAGTACATGAATGCGGGATCAACACCGCTGATGGCTGGATTAGCGGGTTTCTGCTAATAGGATGCATGTCCAAATGAGTAGTAATGTTAAGGAAATGGAAATGGCTCATCAGATTTCATATGCAATCGGGGCACCCTAGAACAATAGGAGTGAGTGCATGAGGTGGTTTCTGCAGAGAATTGTTTCGAGGGTTGACTAACAATATTTATCTGAGCAGTCCACTATAGCATCAAGGGTTGTCCATATAATATGAATCATTGAGTCACTCTAATTGATACATTATTACACTCCGAGGGTTGTCCAATTAATTATATCTGAGGGTTGTCCACGATTGTAAAAACAAATAATTCATTTGGAAATGGTTTTCATTCATGGCAAACATTTGAGGAGTCAAAAGGAGGACTCGAGGCGTATGGTTGTAAATGAAAATGAAAAGATTAAGAGGTTCGTCATTACTGAAAATGACAAGAGTTCACTGCAAATCATGCAGGAGGGAGTCCATAACCGCCATTAGGTCAAACCAAACAACATCACTAAACCTCATAATGTCTCGTAGGGATGTCCCGACGCGCCTTGGGTACATCACTCGCACCCTCGAATCGATGAAACTCCACCTCAAGTCTATCTCGAGTATACTAGACCTCGAGTCGATCAACAACTCATCGATCCTAGGAGTGGACACCGATTATGGATGGTAACTCGTCAAATTGCCTGTAATCTATACACAACCGTGAACCCCATCTTTCTTTTTCACGTCAGAATCGAGACTTCATGCGGGGATATGCCTCTACCAAATGAATCCTTACTTAACAATTCTTCATCCGAGCCTCAAGCTCCTCAACTCACAGGAGCCATCCTATGGGCAGTGAATGTAAATGGGCTCGGGCCCCGGGATCAAATCAATGGTGAACTCCACCTCTCTTTCTGAGGTAATCTTACATAATATCATCCTGGAATACATCTAGAACTCTAACAACCTGAATCTCATCCATCAGAGTCCCTCCTTCCCTGGTCTCCACCACATAAGCTAGATAACCCTAACAACCCTACGCGCAACATCCTTTGCGGGCTGTATGAGATCATACTTAAAGATAACTCTAAGTATTCCTCCGAACTTACCTCCACTTCAGCCTATGCAATCCTACTTCCTTTATAAACACCCAATGGCTCTATGGCGAGATAGCCAATCCATGCCGAGAACTGCCATCAAAATCCTCATATCTGGGCCACAAGATCCGTCGGGAACTCCTATCCCCAATCGTAACTCTACTATTCACTACTTCAGTTCTGAAACGGATCTCCCACCTTGAAGGAAATCCTCATACTAATTCTAATTACCGGGTCTCTATCCTCGAAGCGATCTAAGAAAGGCTCGATGCAGTCGAATGTGTGGCTTCGTCCACTAATGTATATGCATCATGATCAAGGATAGAAATAATACCGGTGAATCACATTCGTGAACCAGATTCCCGCATCTTATGTGAGTCACAAGATCCCCGTCCGAGTAACGTGTCTCGCAGATCCCTTGTGGCACTACCTCTGGCCTACCATGGCCACCCTTCACCGCGGGCCACCGGTCCCTCTCGCTGGAGTCCTCTCCTCAAGACCTCCGAGTACCATCTCGTGCAGGGCAGCTAGGCCGCCACCGATGTCTCTGCACCAATCAATTGAGGACACTCCTTAATAAATGGCCTTCCTGGCCACAATGGAAACACCCTGTACTATATCTCCTACACTCCCCATGGTGTCGCCCCGACACATACATGACGTAAGGAGAATGCCTGGTGTCACTCCCGGCAACCGGGGGCCTCACCGATCCTCGACTGCAGGCGCCTCCGACCGCACTCCTGGCCCCCATAACCTTCGTCTTTGGCCTCTTTGCTAGATCGACCAAAGCTCACAGTTCCCCGACTCCTCTTACTTTCCCGCCTACTTTGATACATAAACAGAAGACTCTTCTCAACCCCTCGCAGCGCCCCTACCAAAATCCCCCAACCGCTTTCTGAGGAACCAGTGCCAGACAAAATGAACTCTGATCCCATATAATCCCCGCTGTAATTGCTTCTTACTCAGGACTTCATTAGCCTGAATATATGGAACCAATCTGACTAACTCTGAGAACCTCTTCTCATACTCTGACACTGACATGTTCTTCTACTCTAATATGAAGAACTCTCAATCTCGAATCCCGTGACTCGAGGGAAAGAATCCCGGTCAAGAACTCTCACGAAACCCGGTCCCATGATATACCATCGTACCTCCCATCCACAAAGATCCCACCAATCCTAGCCCCGGGCTTTCCATCAAAAAACTAGAAAACAAGACTCTCTGATCATCCGTGCAACCCATAACTTCAGAAACCTTGTTTATCAATCCAACCATGTCCAAAGCTGCCTCCGGATCGCGACGCCGCCATATGGCTCGCGCCCACTTCTCGTGGTTCTATCGACCCGCATTCTTCAAGAACCCTAGGTGGCTGGTGAGGCCAGGATCTGCAACGAGTCGCTATGATCACTATCCGAGGAATTGCACACTCCGGGCTCGCAAGAAACAAATTCCGCACTCGAGCTCCCGCGTGCTCAGACGGTCCAGCCTCGACCACGTCTGAGGCGCCGATCTACGGAGGTGGTGCTGGAACCAACTAAGTGCTCATCTCTCTGTGTACTCGGCAGGACGCCTAAAGCCTGAATTGACTTCCCAGACGACCTCACGTCCCTCTCGCCTCATAGTGTTGTATTTAAAAAAAAAAAAAAATCAACTCCGTATAATACTTGAAACACTTACATATGTATGTACTCTGAGTTTGAAATGCATGGTTTCTAAGAGTGTAAAATAAAGGTATACGAAACCATGATGTTTAATAACACAAGTTTCAAGAACTGCTCAAGTACTAACCAGGTATCGTTTCCTCGCCTTAGGTTATCGTAGATGATACCCGGGCTCGATACCAACTTTGTGTTGGTATCATATCCCCTCAAGCCTTAGGTTATTTTAGAGTACCCATGCTCCTGACACTAACTTTTGAATACACCCCCCACCCCTACTAAGGCTATAGAAGGTGGCTTACCTCATTGTAAACCCCTTTGCACTACTACTTCCAATCCACTAGAACTCGTGAAGCGAAAGCCGTGTTGCTTGTTGAAAACCTGTATAAAAATTTTTCTTTTTTAAAGTTGTGATTTTATAAAATTTCGACAAAGATAATACCGTGATACACAGACATATCCCAAAACCCGTATAGCGCTTACACTTTTCAAAATATGGCAATCCAACACACTTTTCAAAGAGCTCAGCTCATCACATTTTCATAATACAAAACTTAGGTACATACATGTCTAACTCGTATAAATTCCAAAGTATTTCCTTACATAAGTTATTTAATACAACACTTAGACTATAAGTCAGAAGAAAACTAAAATGCTCCAGCTGGTCCCAAGATAATTGCATTCGAAAATAGCGAAACAAAAATAATGAGCTAAACTAGAATGCACAAGATTGTATGTTTTATAAAATGCTTGCTTTTTCTAAAATATCTCAAAACTGTGAAAACTATATTTTACAAGACATTTTCCAAAAACTCAGCTGCTTTGCCAGCAAGTTTCTAAAACTTTTCAAAAATTGCTTATTTTGCTTTAAAATCTTATAAAAATTTTCATAAACTACGGAGCCTGGCTTCGATCATTGCCAAAAGTTTCTATAAACTTTTCATAAAATGCTTGCTTGCTTACCAGTTGGTTGATTTTAAAACTCCGTGGTAAAATGTTTATAAATCAAGATTAACCATCGAGGCCTTTCTGTCATTGCACTTGTAAACACGGAGCCCGGGGCTTCAACCGTGCCTGGTGGGAAGGACCTAGGTCCACATCACGTGGAAGGGGCCTCAGCTCACATACTTTTTCAAGAATATGGTGGAAAGACCTTGGTCTACGCCACCATAATCTAGCTAGCGCGCAAGGCCTGATTTATAAAAATATAATTTTTACTGGCTTGAAATATGGTTTAATACTTTAAAACCATTGCTTGCTTGAAATATGGTTTAATAATTTAAAACCATTGTTTGCTTGCTTGCTTGAAATATGATTTAATAAATCAAAACCATCAGATACTCAACGTAGAAAACTATTTATACTATACACTAGTATTGAAAATAAAGCTTCTAGAACACTCACCTCTTACACTAATCACATAACTCCACAATTCCCTCCCGCCTCCGCTTGACCCACACATTCGACGATAGACCACACACGTCAGCACAACTAAGCAATTTGCACACTTGGCGTTACACTACCAAATTTTTCTTTAAATATGCAGTCTCAAATGTCATCTCTCAAACATATGGCCGTATTCTAGACTCAAGGGCTTTCCATGTTCAAAACACTAAAACATTTAAAATTATGTCCTACTTTCGAATAAAATATGAAATTTCAACCTCGAATCGTCCCAAAATTAGTCCCGAATTCACCAGACCGGGTCTCGAAATAGTCCCAAAAATTCTAAACTAACTTAAAATTTTGGACTGGAATTTATGGCATCTCATGGCCTTCAATAATTTCAAGTCATTATATAGCCTTAGGCCCGAAATAACACAAGTAGAAAATTCCCTACACCTTCTTGTGAATAATTTAAAAAGCCAAGATTTATGTGTCCATGCGTAGCCCCCGCCATGTCATGATCAACTTTTGGTCAGTTTCAACAAAAATCTACTAGCCCAATTTCCAGAATATAAGAAAGAAACAAGAGTAGAAAAATAAAAAATCTACCCTCTTTCCACGCCTTCTCTCATTCGTCGTTTGTTCCCTTTATTTTTATCCTTTTTTTTCTTTTTCTTTTAATTATTATTATTATTATTATTATTATTTGGATACATAACTTATATTGCCTCATTCGGGTCCGTTTCTGTCTTGAAAATTTTTATTTCTTTTCAGTTCAATTATTTAAATGAACTTTAACTCAAGCCATTTTCTGACTTCCGAGATTTTTGTAAAAATCTCGTCCCTGAAGTCACTGGCGATTTATCACCCATAAATTAAAATATTCGACCTGGCCCCTAATTTGACGAAACTTTTCTGGGTCACTAGATTTCGCGAGAAGAATTTAACGGCACAGTCCATTTCATCATCCGAGATCTAGAGAATTTTCTAGGCTTCCCTAAACCATTATGACAATTTATTATTATTATTATCCTTTTGAAATTCCATAATTTGTACTTTCACCCATCCACTTTCCTTAATTGCAAAAGTGCCACAATGCTTTGAAAACTTTATAATTTTATCATTAAAAACAACTTTAAAAATACTACCATTTAGCACTCAAATAATTAAGGGAAGCCTCGTCCATATTATACACCTATTTATTTACACATAAATTTCGTACACCCTCTGGGACTCAGGGCGTTACATCTACTTTATATTTGGCATTAGATTTTGCAAGTTTTATCCTCACTTCATTATGAATTTGAGAAGCTTTAACCACCATATTATCTGCTTTCAGACTAGAACCTCGAAGCTTTGGAAGAACGACGAGATCAAGAACATGATTAAGTACCTTAGAATAAAAATCTCAAAAGGTGTTTTACCCGTAGAGCGATTCAGTGAAGTGTTGTAAGCAAACTCCATATGGGAAAGGAGGGTATCCCACTGTTTTTCCTTGTCACCAATCGTAGCACGAATCAAATTGCCCAATGAACGATTGTCAACCTCCGTTTGTCCATCGGTTTGAGGATGAAAAGTAGTGCTAAATTGTAAGGTAGTCCCCAAACGCATCCAAAGAGATTTCAAAATGTAGCTCAAGAACTTTGTATCTCGATCAGAAGTTATCGATTTGGGAACCCCATGTAGACGAACCACCTCTTTGAAGAACAAATAAGCCACGTTGGAAGCATCAGTTGTCTTTTTTCAAGCCACAAAATGAGCCATCTTTAAATAACGATCAACCACCACCATGACAGAATCATTACTCTTTTGAGTTCGCGGTAAGGCTAAAATAAAATCCATGCTCACATCAACCCAAGGAGCGTCTGGAATGGGCAACAGAGTGTAGAGACCCGTATTCTAAATAGCACCTTTAGACCGTTGGCAAATTATGCACTTTTGAACATATTTATGAACATCACGTTTCAAAGAAGGCTAATAATATCTGTCCTCCACAAATGCAATGGTTTTATCACGACCAAAGTGGCCTCCAAGTCCTCCTCCATGTAATTCATGAATAAGGTGAAGGCACAAAGAATCTTGAGGAATACAAAGTCGATTGCCTTTGAAAAGAAAACCATCTTGAAGGAGGAAGTTGCCTTTGAAAAGAAAACTATCTTGAAGGAGGAAGTCATCTGTACCATGAGCAATAGAGCAACACTTTTCCCACATTGTCTTGAATTCCTCATCTTTGTTAAGACTAATATGTATGTGTTCAACCAAATCTTCAACACGGCTACCAAAGACTTTATTCAGTCCCTGACAACGGTGCCAAAAACTTGTTAGTTTACTAAAGATATAAAATATATTGTTTGCCCTGAATGAGAAGGTTCCATTTGAAAATGTGTTTTGGTCTAAATCACTGCAAGTGCATAGATCATACAAGTAATAAAAGTGGATTTAAGTCCAGTTATCGTTCCCACGAGGATTGATAAGAAATTTAAACATCAATGACCCCATCTACTCAAGATCCTTGTTATTTGAACTCCAAAGTTAAAATTGGTGTGGTTTTAAAATAAGGAAGAATAAAAACTAAATTAAACTCTATAACTATGTATAAAGAATTTTGAAATAATTGGATTGGAAAGTTCGCTGGGTAAGTTAACACTAGGAGATAGATTAGTGTACAATTATAAATTTGTGCAGCATTTTATAACATAGCTCAGCCATTAGTTTGAAATCTGAACTTGTTAAAGATGCAAGGTAATATAGTTTGGATTTCTCCAAAAACCATACATTTCACACTGGGAGATCTAATGTCTTTTCATACATGAGTCTAATCAGTTACTTGTAGAATAGAAACCTCTTTCTAAGATTTGAGTATTTTTCCTTTTTAGTACTTCACTCCTAAATCTTAGGACTGAAGAATTCTTGCCCATATAGACAGGATATTATAAGTCTTCTCCAATCTAATTGGTAACTCATCCATTGAATTTGATAAAATTCTATATCTCCTTGGTTAGATCTATGTTAACACGGGATCAAGATCCTTTCATCAGATTGAGGAGAAACCTCTCATCAATTAAATTGATACATCAACTATCCTAACACCATGAGTAAGTTAGTGATCTATCAAGTAATACCCTGGGCAATCGCCCATACTCTCAAGAATCTCCCGTCTCTCGTATCACTCGTAGGACTTCTGGAAACTGGGAGCAAGATACAAATTCTTTTCTAGGTATTAATGCTACTAATATTCCAATAGGTAACTTCAAGATCATTACCAATTAAATAAATTCAAGATTTTGAAATATGACGTTCGATTGCCGAAAGCGTAAAACACCACATCGATCTAATCCCGCAGGGAGCTCACGCTCTTCAAAACGGATTACAATTAATGCGACACTGATCAGAAAATTCATTGAAAATTGCGTTTAACTGAATAAATGAACTCCATAAAATTTCCAAATTCCATTTAAGTCAAACAGTAATGAAAACTCAAATTTTACAATGAACCCAACTTAAAAACTTCACACTAGATCATTATTCAATTCCAAAAGATTTAACTAAATTGCTAAACTAAAACTAAATTGACGAAAAAGAAAACTAAAGAAAAAGAAAAAAAAATTAATATACAAAGAAGTCTCTAGCTACCCATAAATTCTTGGTTTGGCGGAAGCTAGGCACACGTCTCTTACATGCGTCTATTTATGATTTTCAAACGACGGTCGCGACTTCTAAATGAAATCAGGATCCCAAAATTCGCCCAATTGACTACTTTGTCTCGACACAGAAATTTCACGCGATAGTTCTCATCTGTCCCCAAATTCTCTTGTCGTGGCCTGCAGCTTTCTCTATCTAAGAACATATTTTCATGTTTTCTTCTTGAATTTCGTCGCGATATAATTTGGCAATGTCGCGACATAGTTTTGCTGAGGTTATCTAGTCTTTGTCGCGACATGAGTGTCTTGTGTCGCGACATAAAAAACTTTGTTGCAACACAACTTGTCATTTTCTACTGCTTCTGAATTATGTAGCGACATAAATTTCTTTGTCGCGACAAAAATTCTTGTCTTTTAGCCTTGCTCTATGTTGCGACATAAGTTTGAAATGTCGCAACATAAAATACACCGGCCACGGCGCCTTCTCGTTTCTCTCCTCTTCATCTTCGTGAGCATTGCACTCTCGCCTCAAGCTCTTCAACTTTGTTGCAACATTCTTTGCTGTGTTGCGACATACTTTTGTGGTTCTTCTCAATATATATCGCGACAATAATTTCTTTTGTCGTGACAAAGTTTCTTATTGTTGCATGGGTCCGTTTGTCAAGGAGAGACTTTTCTTTGTCGCGATACAGTCTTGTTGTCTCAAAGACCGCCGAGATTAAACTCGTGTCACGACAGACTCAAGATGTCGCAACATATTTTTCTTTCTTTGATCTGTCATTTGTTGGACTGCTTAGTTTAACATTGAAACTTGTCGCAACAAACTTGTCGCGGCCGGTTTCATTTCTTCTTCCATTTTCTCACGACATAGTTTTTCGGTTGACAAAAATTTCTTACTTACATGCATTATCGACATAAATTTGATTATCAGACAAAAAACTATATTGCCACTACTTAATCATTGTCATGTAGATCTCGCCTCTTCGCCTATCAGGTCGCGACATACTTTTCTGTGTCGCAACATTCATCTTGCAATTCTTCTCATCTTTTGTCGCGATAATAGATTTGTTTGTCGCGACATACTTCACTTCAACCTTATGTTGTGTTTATCGTGACATAAAACTTTTCTGTTGCGACAAAGCTGTCTTACCTTCCATTGCTGACTCTGAATTTTGTGTCGTGACATAGTTGTCTTTTGTCGCGACAAAACTTTTCCGCCATCTTCAGTTCTTTATGTCGCGATAGAGTTGTGACATGTCGCAACAAAGTTTTTTCTTATGGCTTGAGTTCAGCTTGATCTTTGTTGTGACATAGCTTCTGCTGGTTCTATTGAGATCCTGTCGCAACATAAAAATTTTCTGTCACAATAGAGATTTCTGCCTTAGCCAATTTTTCTGCTTTTCTTACTAGAATTGTCTCTTTTTCATTTAAAACCTGCACAACACAAAGTTGATGAATATTCCATAATTCAGCATTAAAATTGCTCATAAACTTCTAGAAACATGCCAGAAAAATGGATTAAAACTAGATGAGTTTAGGACTCATCAATCTTCCCCATAAAGATCTTTGACATAATCAAAAGCCAAACACTCATTCCATATAGTGACAAGTAAATGAGCTCGTCTACTTAGTGCATCTACAACTTGATTCAACTTCCCACTCTTATGCTTGATCGAAAAGGTGCATTTGTTGATAGTAGACAACCAACGGTCATGCATCTGATTCACCTTAGCCGAAGTATGTAAGTATTTCAAAGTGTGATTATCCCTATTGACATCAAACGGACGATGAACAAGGTAAGTATTCCACTATTTTAATGCTTGAACAAGAGCAATCAACTCTAACTCATAAGTGGACCATTTTTTTCTAGCAGCAGATTTCTTCTCACTGTAGTAAGAAATTGGATGACCATCTTGAGGCAAAACAGCATCGATGCCAATAATGGAAGCATCATAATCAATTTCAAATGGTTTGTCAAAGTCAGGCATTGTAAGAACTAGAGCACTAAACAACTTCACTTTAAGAGTATTAAAACTCTTATCTGCTTTTTCGGTCCATAAAAATTTCTCATGCTTTAAACAATCCGTAAGACCTGCAATAACAGTGCTAAAATTCCGCACAAAGCGTCGATAGAAAGACGCCAATCCATGAAAACTCCTTACATATTGAGTGCAAGTAAGGGTAGGCCATTCTGAAATTGCTTTTACCTTAGAATCGTCCACTTGAATGCCTTTATCTGACACAATATAACCTAAGAAGACAACCTTATTGGAGAGAAAGGTACACTTCTTTAAATACACATAAAGAGCATTATCAGAAAGCACCTTAAACACCTTTGAAAGATGCAAAAGATGATCATCGTCACTGTGACTAAAGATTAAAATGTCGTTAAAATAAACAATAACGAATTGACTAAGGAAAGGTTGTAAAACCTGATTCATGAGGCTCATGAACGTGCTAGGGGCCTTTGACAATCTAAACGACAACACAAGCCATTCATATAAACCCTCATGTTGTTTTCCATTCATCCCCTTCTTTAATACGAATTTGGTGATAACCACTACGAAGATCAAGTTTGGTGAAAATTTTGGACCTGACAAGCAAATCAATCATATCATCAATCCTTGGAATTGGAAATCGATAAGGAATGGTGATTCTATTCAAAGCTCTGCAATCAATGCACATTCTCCGTCTTTCATCTTTCTTTTCTACCAAAAAGGTCGGACTATCACAGGGGCTTTTGCTCTTTCTAATCAAGCCTTTCTCTAACAAATCATTAACCTATCCTTATAGAATCTAATGTTCAGTGGGACTTAACTAATAATTTGCTTGGTTTGGAAGAGAAGCACCAGGTATAAGATCAATATTATGTTGAAGATCACGTAAAGGAGGCAAGGTAGTTGGCAGTTCATCCAGAAATAAAGCACCAAAGTCATCTAATAAGGATTGTACCTCTTTCGAAATTGACACCATCGGTTTGTGTGCTTCATGAGAACTTAAGGTATGAGTTTTGTGTAGGAACAAGCAATAGCTGCTGCCAATGCGCTTGTGTTGTCATCACTATGATGCATTGGAACTATAGAAGAGTAAGAGGGATGTAAGACTTTCTTCTTGCCATCTTTGTAGAATGTGTAAGTATTCTCAAAGCAATTATGAACCACACGAACATCATATTGCCAGGTTGACCAAGAAGAAGCTGTGTGGTAGTCATGTTGATTACATCACAAAGGACTGTATCTTCAAAGTTTGGAAAAGAGAGTCACAAGACATTGATGAGTGATATTTTGAGAAGAAGAACTATTAATCTAACCAACTTTATAAGGAGTAGGGTGAGGTGTGACTGGCAACTCCAATTTTTCGACCATATTAGAATCAACGAAATTATCAACACTACCACTATCCATGATTATATCACATACCTTTCCTCCAATCGAACATTTAGACAGGAGGATATTATGCCATTGGGAAAAGCAAGGTTGAGTAAGCATCAAAGGACGTATCATCCCCAGAAAGTGTTCACCATATGCCTCATAAATATCATCCGATTCATCATTATCACCATCGTCTTCTTGAGGTTGCTCTTCAATCATTGGAGGATCATCACTAATAAGACCATTAAACTTACGATAGTCACTAGAGGTATGGCTGAGTTGTTGACATATGTTGCACCTTTCTCCTCTTGGTTTGGCGTAAGGATTTAAGGGTTTGTTTTGTGGTGGGAACGATGAAGTGGTCTTATTAGTGAAATGGTTATAGGTATTGATTGCTTGGTGAGGAGGTGGGAAAGTTGGAGGTGGGGTTGATTTATTTTTTGAAGGGTTGGACATAATTGGAGAATTTTGTTGTGGGGTGGGGAATTAGTGAAATTAATGAAGTTGGAGTGTATTGGAAAGGGAGAATGTGGGTAGGGTTCTTGGTATGTAGGATTGAGATTGAACGAATAAGGAGAAGTACGTTGATAGGAACTATTGTATGAGGGATTTGTTGAGTGAAAATTGTTCTGGAAGCGAATAGGTTGGCGAGGTGGTGGTGCTCTAGAAGAACGAAGAACACGACGTTCAACTGTGAGAGCTTGTTGAATTGCCTCCTCCATAGTAAATGCCGAAATATTCATCCCATATTCAATCCTTCTATGAACCTTGACACCAATTGCTCCTCTGATTCATTAAGTTGATTACGAGCAACTAATTTGTAGAACTCTGAAACATAGTCCTCCACTGACATCGCACCCTATTGACAACTTTGAAGTTTTGCAAAAAAGTTGTTTATAGTCTCTAGGCAAAAACTTTTCTTTTATCAACTTTCTCATTCTCTCCCATGTATGAAGAGGTGGTTTTTCATACTTAGAGCGATCCTCACATAGCTTTTCCCACCAAGCCACTACTCCACCGTTGAGTTTGTAAGCAACAAGCTTTTCGAATGATCCGAAATTTCCATAAATCTGAAGAAAGCCTCGACCTCATAAAACCAATCCAATAATTCTTCATTTTTGAAACTTTCATGAAACTTTAGAATATTGGCCTTCAGTTTATACTTTGGCAAGGCACCATATGGACTGTCCAGATTTGAGACGTTTATCCTTTATCCATCTCTTTTGTTGTGCATCTTCAATTGTATCATCATCATCACTATCAATATGAAAAAATGAAGGCTTCTTTTGTGGAAAATTGAGTTAACTTTTATGTTGCTTCTTCCTCCCCAATTCTTGTAAAACCTCATCGAGAATAGTAGCATTATGAACAAAAAGAAGTCTTACTGATATTACGTATCGGAAGAGCGGTTTTTGTTGCTAACAACTCGTCATTTTTCCCATTTGTATCGATATCCTTGCCTTCACGTTGTTGGTAGAATGTTGCACCTTCAATCTTGAGATGTGCGATGATCTTGGCTAAATTGATTTTGATATCCTGCATATCCTCTTGTGTTTCTTTATGCTTCTTGTCGAATTTCGTCGTCAATTCCTCCAATAAAGCCGCAAGCTCGGTATCAATCAATTCCATAGAAGCGTCTCCCATGTTGGGTGTGTTACGAAACGCCAGCTTGAAAGAACGACCCCAGATAAAGATCTAAAAATCCAGTTCGATACTCACTTGGATGACGAACAAACTAAGAAGAATGAAGCGTAAATTACAAGTGCGAGAATGGAGAAAAAGATAGAGAAGGTTTCAAGATAATATATCAAGTTTTATTCTTCTCTAAAAAAACCGAATTTGAACAAAGAAAAAAACTTGACCTTTTAAAGCCAACAACAAAACAAAAAAACTAAAAAGAGACGTAAAAGGAAAAGAGAAACATAAACTAGGACTCTATAAAATAACTAAGGGATAAAAAACAACAAAAGAAATGGATAATTCTTGTTTAGAGTTTGGATGTAGCCAAACTAGTTAGGGATGTCCTACATCAAACTTAACTTCATTTAATTTTTTTTTTTTTAAAGAAAAACTAAACTTAACAATAATATATAATAAAATTCATGTTATAATCAAATTCTTAATAAATGAAATAAAAAACTTAATATTAATTAAATTGCATGTAATATAAACATAATCATATTACAATTGAGATACCGTTATAATTAACAATTTCACCTCAAGTAAGGTTTTTTGAAAACTAAACTTAAGTAACTCAATTAAACAACAACTCAAATGTTTAATAGAAACTTCTAAAATTACTTTTAATATAGAATGATTAGAACTATTTAAGTGGTGAAAGTTTCTTCATTGTATTGAGTTTCAACTCGATTTATCTGAAGGAGTTAATGACATTCCTCATCAAAGGATCAATAAATTGTTGGGCTAATTTTATCTAACTCATGAAAGGTTTCTTCCACCTCCCGATAGGTTATTATTTCAGCTGTCTTGAAGCATAAATATAAATTGAATCTAATTGGTGACGTTTGTGAAAGTGGTAGAGAAAAAGAAAGAGGAATAGGTCACTTTGAGAAAATCCAAAAAAAAAAAAAAGAAAAATGATAAAACAAATAAAAATACATATTAATGTTTTTTCATTTTCCTCTTCCTTCATATGGACTCACTCAACGCCCCTCAATGTAGTTTATATTATTTTCTTTCTCTCTTTTTTACCTATTTTCTCCTTGTTTTTTTTCATTTTATGGTTTAAAAAATGTAAAAGACAAAGTTGGCTGAATTTGAAAGGTAAAAAAGTTAGAAATGGTTTTTTATATGTATACAAAGCGTGAAGCTATAGAATAATTTTAATTAGCATAATTTTCTTTTTAAATAAAAATAGTTAATAAGTAATACCTTATCAACATTACTTAATATAAAGAATTTAACTTAAAAGAATGTTAAACAAAATATTGATGTGTGTATATGCATAACGGATGAAGCTCACCCAAAATAATAAAATGAGCTCAATATAGATTTTCTTTTAAATAAAACTAATTAATAAGTTATGGCCTTTTAATATAGGTTATTTGTAAACAATGATTAAAATATTAAAAATTTTAAAAATACAAATACAAATTTGTACAGCCGGTGATCATTAGCTGGATCTAACTCAATGACAGAGTAAGATTAATTAATATAACTTTCATTTTAAATAAATAAAATTTACAAGAGATGTCCATACATTAACATTACTTTTCAAAAAGTAAAGTGCTGTGATCAACTACTGAATATTGGTATCTTGAACTCTTCTCAACTATTGAAGTTGTTTAATCTCTTAGTGAACTTTTTTGATCACTTGAGGAGATGATCTCGTCTAATGACAAAATTCAAAGTAGTTGATATTCTTGGCTTCTATTTAAGATATACACAAATAATTAGAGTGAAAAGAAATTGGTAACATAAGCATATAAAATTAACCATGGAAATATTATAACTCTGAAATCCCAAGAATTAATCATTTGTGCACAAAGAACTTGTTAAAATGACTATAATGCTAGTAACAAATTTAAACATACATACACACACAAATATATATATATATATTTATATACATGTTATAATATTAATAGGTGAGAACATAATTTGATGAAAGGGAATTGAAGTAATAAATGATTATTAAATTTGGAAGCAGTTACCCAAAGATAGACCAAAATGGATCGTACTACAGAAACAAATTGATACACACTGAAACAGCAGTTAAATGAATTCTTGTCACACACCATTACGTTATATACACACAAACACCATAATATTACAACCAGACAGTAATGCACCTTTTCCTTTCGCTCATGGACCTACTATTACTCATATGACTGAGAGAGATGACCCAATTTATAGCCTTATAATTACTTCCGAGGCAGCCAAAAATACCATAAGAATAACAAACCAAGTTCACGGAGCTGGAGGCTTTTTGCAGTCACGTTGATGAGGTTTGCAACCTATTTTGGGTTTACCTCTTTCATATTTGCCTTATCTAATTGAAGTTCCTTAAGGGTTTCATTAGGTTCAGAGCTAGCATTCCCATTCTCCTGATTGATTGTGGATATTTGAAAACCATTAAAAAAGTTATCGCAAATATCAATAGAAAACATTCAATACATTCAATTGTACGAAGTTGGATAACTATAAAATGATAATATGAGGTTTAGATATGGGTAGAAATCAATCGCAAAAAACTTGTTGGAAGGTGTATTTAAAGAGAAACCCTAATAAGAATTGGTCATCTCTCAACCCATATGTAAAATTTTCTCACCATCAAAGAAGGTTTGCCAAACCATAAGGGGTCAAGAGGAAGAAACACAATTCTCGTGATTGCTCAGTAGAAATTTACTACACTTTTCATTGATCAAGGTACGTAAAGACTCTTATTTTATTATGTGATTGTGAAAATCATTTTGTTCAAAGATCTTGGCTATAATGGTTTTTATATTATTTGTTAACAAAAATTAAAGCTTTCATGTGGTATCAAAGGTTTGATTTAACTCGTGATTTTCCATTAATGATTTATTATGTTTTTATCTCCGCTGCGTTTTTTATACCGAGCATTGTTTTGATCGCTTATTGTGTACATTTTACACACACGATCTGAACCGTTTCTTCTCCTTCTTTTATTATGTTTTATGGGGAATGGCATGGATCAAGTGTTAAAAAAATTTTCTTTGTCAGATAAGAATAAGAGAGATAGTATGATGAAATCATGACAACTACCACTACCTTACTATTAAGAAATTTTGTATTGCAACTTGCAAGTGGAAAGCAAGTAATGTTAATAAAAGGAAAGCAAGTCCCACTACCGTACTATTAACAAATTTCTATTGCAAGCAGAAAGCGAATAATGTTAATAAAAGGAAAGAAACTCCCTCGTTGTACCATGAAATTAATTGTTTTGAATTTGGAATTCTTTGGTTTCTTTCAATCTGTCGATTTCTTCATCCACCATCAACTTCATAAATTGCCACTTCAGTTTACATGCTTACCACCATTTTCAAGGTTGATTTTCAATGGATGTTTTACAGTTTCTCGATTTACGTTTTACAAGAGGAACGTATGCCTATGACAGATTCTTGATTTATTCTTTGCAAATAAATATATGTCTATAATGTTTTATAGATTCTCAGTTTACGTTTCTCAAAGGGAATATATGCATATAATGTTTTATGGAATTTGGCCAAAGAATTATATGTATGTTATAAAGTTAATAATAAGATTATTATATAATTTTTAATTTGATATCTATGTTATGTAAATTTGTTAGTCACCAAAGTGATCAAATTAGAAAAGTTTATGGATGTCAAATTAAAACATATTCAATTACTCATGTTTATATGATGTTTATAAATGGAATGACATCTTGGGATCATAAAGTTTACGTGGATTATCTCTTATGTTATGGTAACATAACATTATGAAGTTTATAAATTATCTCGGGCAATTATCTCTTATGCTATGTAATGATATTGTGAAGGTCTTACATGACTTAAAATTTTATTTAATTTGATATTTATATTATGCATATTTGTAGTCGCAAAAGTGACCAAACTTTGATGTTTGAATATCAAATTATAAAACCTTCATCAATAATTTTGTTTAATTTGATATTCATATTATACTTGTTTGCAGTCATCAAAACGACCAAAAATTATTTGCAGTCATTAAAAAGTCTTGTAATAGATAACTATTTGTATGAATTATACATTATGGAAATCATTGTCAATATTATGTGAATTGACATTTATGAGATTTTGAGTTATTCTTCATATAAATTTAAGTGAAACTTATTATGTAAGATTGTTTTAAAAATCTAGAGTTCACATTATAGCAAAACATTTGACATGTTCACTATTTGTCTTATTATAGAAAGTTATGGTATAGCTTGACACACTGGAATTTGAATATATTTATTCTAAGCTCCTTCCATAAGTCCTCAGAAAATGGTTCACAACCCTCTACAAGAATGCTGCAACTTTTAAGTGACAAAGTTAAAAAAAATATATATTGAAAAGCAATTAAGTGGTAGAATTACTAAATACTTTTAAATAAAATGAAAAGATATTGTGTGTCAATATGGTTGCTTGGGTCTAAATCGATTAATTGGTACAGGTTCCTTGAGAAGCTTATTTAATGCACCCAATGATCCCTGAAAAAACTGATATTTTAATTAATGAAACAGAGTTAGAAAGTAACAAGAAAACATAATTGAAACATAAATGACAAAATCAAGATCACTTTGTTAAGGTCAGATTGGAAATTTTGAAATTACAAAGAAGGAATTGAGGCTCTCCTTTTTAGCCCTTCGAAATCATTTCTTAAACAGCAAGCCTAAGGTGTCACTCTGAAGTGTGTGCTTCTCATCAAGCAGGGCAGAAATGGTTGAAACAACTTGCAAACCAATATTTCAAGATAATAAATTCCACTAGATAATACGAAATGACAGGCAGAAAATAACTCATAAAATAAGTTTTAGCTTCTTCGAAAAGCAGTTATAACAAGTAATAAGAGATGTTAAAAAGAATTTCATAGGGATGTTAAAAAATTTGTTTTTATATATTATTGTGGTTATTCCTTTAACCGAATTTGTACTTTTTTTGATCCGTAGTCTTATTATACCCAAAAAAGAAAAAAAAAGAAAAAAAAAAGAGAGCTCCTTGTGGGTTCCCACTCTCAGTAAATGCATACTTTGGCAGCTCCACCTCAAGTAGAGCAAGTTTTGGTTCATTAAATCCTGGAATTCACTACTAGCCGTTACCACAAAAAATTAAAATAATTTCAGGCATCTAGTTGTTATCTGCACGAAATTTTACTCGTCTCCTTGTATAAAAATGTTGAGGTAGTAATACGTAGACATGCATATATGGTGTTATATCCAAGTCCAAGAAAAAGGGATCACACGGTTATCATTTACAGACAATATGCAACATAGGAAAATAGAATTCAAACAATGTTTGAATCATCGAAACAACACACCCAAACCCCAAAAAACTTGATGTAATTTAGCAAGAAAACCTGTAAAACCCGGGAAAATTTGTAATTTTCAAGAAAAAAATGGTAAAAGAATAATAATAATAATAATAATTGCCATAATGGTTCAGGGAAGTCTAGAAAATTCTCTAGATCTCGGATGACGAAATGGATTGGGTCATAAATTCGCCATAAATTTAGTAACACGTAAGTTTCATTTAATTCATACACAAGCGGAATATTTTACAATTTTCCTCGCGATAGGCTGGCTGATTTCGTGGACGAGATTTTACGAAAAATCTCAAGCCGAATTCGTTGAATGCAAGCTTCATTTAAAATAAAAGTTTAATCGAAAATAAATAAATTTTTTCGGGGCAGAAACGGATCTAAATGAGACCATATGAGCCATGTATTCAAATAATAATATAATAATAATAATAAATAGAAGAAGATAAAATCAAAGAAGAGGGAAAGAAGCGTCGGGGGAGAGAAAGCGGGTAGAGAGAGATATATTTTGATTTTTTTTTTCTTCTTTCACTTTCAAGACATCTACTAACAGATCGTAGGATTTCGTCAAGCAAGAGCAAAGCTTCATCCACGCATCGAAATTTCACGCCAGAAAAGCACCAAAATCTTGTGAGTTTCGCCAAACTCCACGGCGTATGAAATTCTCCTACTTGTGTTATTTCTAGCCTAAAGGCCATTCAATGGCTCGATTGGCTTGTGGAGGCCGTGAAGTCAAAATTCTCAAATTCCTAATTTTTGGACTGAGTGTAGGAATTTTTAAATTTGGACCTGCTTTTCTGACAAATCACAAGTTGAATTTCGAGACTGTTGAACAGCCTTGGCTGGAATTCTTGGGACTGCTGCATACCCGCGCCGAATTTAACCAAGTTTCTGACGGATTGAGTTCGCTCGTTTTGATCCCTAGACCGATAACCGCGGTTTTCAGGGTGTGTCTTGCTATCCCACAATTCTGACGACCGTGAAGGGCCCAAGAAGTGCCCTGTTTTATGTGGGTCCGAGATTTGGGTCATTTTGTGTGTTATTGTTGTAAAATATTAAACAACATGCTGTTGTGTGTAAAAAATCATGTTAATATATGTTATTTGATGTATTAACGTGGATTGCATGAATGTAAATTATATGTCAAAATTATAATTGTCCATGGTGTATTAATGTTTCATGTAGCACTCATATATACATGTAACATGAAGGAAAATGCATTGACATCATGAATTTCCTATGCACGGTCAAATCGCGTCGAGTCGGATGTGGGTGCATGGTACTGTTATTCACCATTCGTGATCGAGTGGTGAGTCTAAATGGTCAACGCCCAAAATCGACTCACTTGTGGCTACACACACAATAATAAATCAAGTGTGTTTGGGTGAAGCGATGGGGCATCCTCCTCAGTGATAAAGACCCAAATTTTATTCTTTGATCAAACATATGTATCCACGATGAGTTCGCGAAAAGTGCTCAAGGCGTTGTGAAGTTCATGAGACTCGAAAATTCCGCAACCCAAATTAACATTACCCGGATTTGATAGAAAATTAGAGGATTGTCCAATAGTTTAAGTCATCGGGTTAAATACCAATGGTCGGGTTTCACACTCGCAATCAGAAAAAGCGAGGAGCCTGGGGCTGGGACTCAGTTGTGAGCATGAGTGGTCGTGATCCCATGCATAACACTACATTTCATATAATAAACGATAAATCAGATGAAATGTGATTGATGTTTATATACGCCCATTGCATGCGGCATTTAAAGGAGTAGCCTCAGAGTAATTTTTCTACTGTGCATCAAGCCACCCCGCCAGTTGACCACATTTGTACAAGACGCTTATTAAAGTGGATTCGCCCTTAGAAAGCCGAGATTTGGTAATAAAGCCGGATTGCTGCTTTTGATATATTTTGTAAATATATATGGGTTGTATTTATTTGTATAAGAGTGATGGAATTTAAACTTATGGACTATGGTTTTATAGTCATGCTTATATGTTTAAGTATGGATAAACGGGCCACAGCACATGGCCATTTTTACTGTATGCGGACCTGTGGTAGTCGATGTATAATATTGGGTCATGTTGTCATGTAATTCAGGCCAGTTGCATTGGGTAGAGCCTCCCGCATGTTTATGATTCTCAGCTCGATTAGTTAATCACGGCCCCCAGTTTTTATTACGATGGTGTGGTGTCGGGTTACTCGACATCCACGAGTATTCCGCGGGTTGACGGGTTGTCAACGGGACCCCCGGATTTGGGGTGTCACAAAACCAGTTGGAAAGTTCATATATATATATTGTAAGACCCGAGAAAATTCCAATTTTTGGAAAAAGGGTAAAATTGTCATTTCGGTAAAAACCGAAAAATTTTCTAGATCTTGGATGACGAAACGGATTTTACCGTTGGAATCGTTTTGCAAAATCTAGCTACCACGCCGACTCTCGCCGAATTCGAGACACCAATTTCCCCACGCTGGCGACCGCCCGTGCAAGAAAATCCAAGCTCGAGAGACATGCTAGGATGCGACAAAAGTCACCCATTACATGTACTCATGACATTATGTCAGACGATTAGAGAGATGATGGGACGAACGCCTGTGATTACTGCTGTCAATAAAATCGTTAAAAATGACAAGATGGGACTTTGAGAAATGTTAATGAGGATGAGACAAATAGCAATAGCGCTCATCTTTCGCCATTAAAACACAAAATGGGCGCGGGTCGGACGAACTGATGTAGTGGCTGATTTTGTAATTTTAGAGAGAAGGAGCTTTCTCTGGGGATTAAGGCCGCTCGGATCGCTTCGCTCGACTGAGCAAGAAGTAAAGTCGCTCTGACGCGGGCGACGCGCTACGCTGCGGACCGATTTGGGCGAGTTCCGACAACTCCAAGAGGTGTAGATCTTTCCTACTGCGGATATTCTTCGCTAAGAGTCATGTTTATGGTTAGGATATTCAGGTTTTTTTTTGATTTACTGCAAATTCCGGTCTCAAAACCTTGGAAACCAAGTCAGAAAATCCCAATTTCATGGCCACAACAAATTACTAACTCCGAGGGTTTCACCGCTCACATGAATAGTTGACGGATTTTCGTGTGATTTTTAGTGATGTCGAGTGATTCAAATGAATTTCAGTTTGCTAATTAGCCCATATGAGCTAATTTTGTGTTATTGATGGTGAATTTGCATAACATGATTTATGTGTGATTTAATTATGTTATTATATATATATATATATATATATATATATATATATATATATATATAGTATATATATATATATATATATATATATATATATATATATATACATGTTTTATGTATTAGCATGACTATTTTGAATTGGCATAATGCATTCCATATGCACCTAAGAACCTTTGAATATTAGGCATGAGCGCATTTGATACTTAAAACGAAACAAAAACGAAAATGTTCAGAAAAGAATTTAAAGGAAGATTTTCTCAAGAATCAGCTTCTCGAGGTGGACGCTCCAAATGTATCACTCTGGATGAGGACCATGACTGCTTCGAGAGTTATCCCCAATTCGCCTGAGGGTAGTCCAATATTTTACCGAAACTCAGTAGCAAGTTTTCGAGAACAAAAAGCTTTTGTTGTGAACCGTATTTTTACTCACATACTGATTAGCATGTGTTATGAGTCAGCCGGCACTAGATATGCTCGGGGCATGTAGACATCTGGTGCAGGTTTATGAAATCAGTTCGATGTGATTGTTTGTCACATAATGCTACATTCTAGCGAGTAACCCGTGCAGAATCATCATCATCGGGCTTTGCTCACCCCGTCGAGGATCACCATTTCGTAATGTGGAGCTGCATAGAGGACGACGCCACTAGAGGTCATATGAAGAAAGCCAGTTGTGGCTTTGGTAGAGACTAGATAACATGTATTAGAAATTGTACATTTTAATATATGTTGAATTAAGAGTAATTTATTAACTCTTGAATTATTGTAGATAGTCAATGTATTTTGTGAGACACGCAGTGGTCTCAAGTGGCCGTTATTTTACTCCCGCATGGACCCGAGTGGTCATTGTAAATCCATCGGGACAAAGTTTGTACCCTCGGGTAGAGCCCCGTACAGCTGAGACTCGCCCGATTTCATGAGCGGTGCCTGCCACCCGACATCCACGAATATTCCGCGGTCGACGGTCGGCCAACCGACCCCGGTTTTGGGGCCACGGCTTGGTATCGCAGCTAAGGTAAACGACACCTCGGGAGCCTCTGGCAGGAACTTAGGTATACCGAATACCTGGGTGGCTCGAGGGACTCAACTTAGGCCACGGTCATCGAGGGTATAAGAACATCATAGCTTGGTATAGCTCAATGTGTTGTGGCTTAGGTATGTGATTACCTAGGCAGCCACGACGTGATTGCAGAACACCGCATGCACGTGGTTATGTGTGCTCGATGTGAACAAGGAATTGTCAGGTATGATCTGTGTGTGGTATGTTGTGTGATTTGTGTGCTTCGTGAATAGCACATAGGAAAAAACTTGTCGAACACTGTGGTGTAGTGTGAGAACAAGTTGTCGAGAAATTTAAAATAGTCCAGAATTAAATGAAAAAAAAAATGATGAGAATAAATTTTTCTAAGGTTTTACAGTGTGTAAAACTGGAAGAAAAATAAATAAAATAAATTTTTATAAATTTATTTGGTTTACTGGAAAATAAAAAAATAAAAAAATAAATAAAAATAAAAATTTTGGGTGGTTTTCCAATAGCTGGAATGAGAAAAAAAAATGGTGTGAAAAAAAAAAAAAAATCTACTCATAAGTAGAGACTGACGGCTATCGCTCATTTGAGTCATCGATACAAGGACTCAGACGTGACACAAAGAACCCCATGTGCAGTGGAAGAAGGGCCATGATTGACGGCCGCCATGCCTTACCATATGGCCATGGCAAGGTCGCGACACTACTAAGGAGGCCACTGACACGGTCGCATTACGCACGCGGCCTCGGGTCGGGGTGGAGGTCGAGATTCAAAGTTTCAGATCCCGACAGAGAGAGAGGCCTCGTCGGAGGTGTGTCACGATACACCGGGTCAGACGTGACAAAGCGAGACTGGGTCACGAGGTGTCGCGACACGCCCTACGATACCCAAGAATACATGGCGCCGCAAAGAGTCACGAGCGTTGCCCGGGCCGACACGACCACGACACGATCGGAGGGCTCCGCGACACCACGGTCGGGCCGCGATATGGCACCCCGCGACTTACGACACGACCGGCCCGGGCGCAGCGGGAGGCGGCCCGCGGCGCGCCGGCCGGGCCAAGGTGTGCATTGGTGCACCCGACCCGGGCTTTTGACTCGCACTGCTCGAAGTCACTGCTTGGGACACTGCTCATGAACACCGCCTGCGAGCACTATTCACGAGGTTTTCAAAATTTTTTTTTGAAATAAGATAAAATAAAATAATATAAAATCTTTTAAAATGAAATTTTCTAAAATGAAATTATTTTGTTGCTTTTGAATTAATATATGAAATTATGGCCTTGCATTACCTATGAATGCATGAACATAGTGTCTGAAATGTTTTCTGTATGTGAATAATATCTCGAGGTTGTGTTTACACCTTAGAGATGCTACATCAAGCCGTGGAAAGAGTCATTTAGAGGTCGAGGCCTTGGAGGAGCCCTCATGAGTTCTCCCCAGGATTAGGGCGAGGATGGGGATGATATGTCGTGGTCATGCGACCATTAGAGATATTATCCGAATTCTACCACAATGGACCAGGGTCATGGACACGTTAGGAGTCTCGACGCCATCCCCGGGATGGATCGGGCCGACGCCCGCTGCATTACCACCGATCGCGGAGCGCAGAGGGTTACCGCCTACACGCCAGGACGGTACTCGTGCTGTGCTCGTGGGGACAAGCTTGACATTTTGCCCTGCATGCAACAGTCCAGTGTCATGGACAATCAAGTGTGGTTGGCTGGGGCCAAGCCTTACTCCTGTGAGGAAGAGGTGAGACCTGACTTAGATCTACCCCCGAGTAGTCCGTGAGTATGAGGATGTTTTTCCTGATGAGCTACCTGGATTAGTTCAAGCAGAGGGTCAGACAGATCGAGTTACACCCCCGGTACGCCCATCACTATGACTTCAGATAGGATGGCACTAGCCAGTCATAGAACTCAGAGTCCAAACATGTGAGCTATCAAGCAAGGGGTTCATTAGACCGAGCACTTCACCATGGGGCGCCCTGGTCTATTTGCAAAGAAGAAGGACAAGACCCTTCGACCGTGCATTGATTAAAGGCAGTTGAATAGGGTTACGATCAAGAATCTAATTCCATTTCCGAGGATCGAAGGATTTGTCTGATCACTGAGAGGAGCGAGAGTCTACCCCAAGATAGACCTTCATGATCGTTACCATCACCGAGGGTTAGGAGACAGACATTCCTAAGACAACGCTCAGACGCTATGGGCACTTCTGAAGCATCGCGATGCCCTTCGATCGACGAATGCCAAGTAGAATTCATGGACCTCATGCATGGTATTCCAACCCTATCTAGATTCAGTTTGTCGTATCTTCTGTGGATGACATTCGATCTACTCCCAAATGTGAGTGGGAGCATGAGAATATTTGAGGATCGCTTTTACATTTGCCGAGAGATCATCACCGTATGCCAAGTCTCGCAAGTGCTAGCTTACTTATTGAGGTGAGATTCAGGGACACGTGGTGTAAGCATCGTACAAGAGACCTCTGAGAAGGTCGAGGCCGTGATGAGTTAGAGACAAGTCGCCTTCGAGATAATGAGTTTCTGGGATCAGTCGGGTACACAGGAGATTCATTGAGGATTCTCCCGATTAGCAGCACCTATGACAAGATTGACCCGGAAGGAGGTCAAGTTTGATTGGGATGACCGATGTGAGGAGGTATTCTAGGAGTTGAAAAGGAGGCTTACTTCAGCTCCTATCTTGATAGTCCCAGATCGGGGACAGGGGTACACAGTGTATTATGATGCCTTAAGGGGCCTGGATGTAGATGTGTTTTGATGCAAATGGAGGGTAGTAGCTTGGTGGTTCCCGTCACGAAGGAATCATGAGTAGAATTTACCCGATACACGCTACGGATCACACTGAGTCTCACTGGCATCTGGGCGCCACTACTTATATGGCAAGGAGTTCGAGGCGACTGCACCATAAAGTCCGCGATATTTTCACGCAATGACCTCAATATGAGTAACGTGAAGGCGGATGGAGTTCAGGAGGATTATGACTTCACTTCAGGCCACTATCCCGGCGCGCAAATGTGGCGCGATGCACTCGGGCCGGAAGTCACTGGAGTATTGGCAGTATAACTTCCCGGGAGGGCGAATGCCGAGATCAGAATAGCTTCGGGCTATAGTACAAATGAAAGGTGCTCAGTGGTACGCTGGGGAGTTTAGAAGCACCGCCTCTCGCTGAAAGCAAGAGTGATCGAGTCCCAGGCGTGACGCAGATAGTGTCCATCGTGAGACCGCATACGCCAAAAAATGCGTGACGAGGGCTGACCATTCACGCAGATGGTAAGATAGAGTGACGTAGTGGTTCCCAAATACCGTTTAAGAGAGGAGATTGTCGTGAATTTCACCGCTTCCTCGATTTATCAGGCATCCAGTGGCACCTAAGATGTACCAGATCTTGTCAGCCAAGACTATCGAGCGGAATGAAGAGACACTTAGGGGACTTTGTTCGACAATGTCTCACGCAGGTCGCAGGTTACCCAGCACTAGAAGCTCAGGCTACTTTGTCATCGAGGTGGCCGAGTGGAAGGGAGCACGCCAAGACGGGATTTTGTGACCCACTTGCCACCGACAATCGCAAGGACATGATGCGGTGTATGGTGATGTGGACCTAAGCCACGGCTTCCATATTTGTAAGCCGTGTGATGATCTTCACATTAGAGAGATTTGCCGCTTGTACATTCGAGATAGTCCCGCCTACATGGAGTACCAGTATCCATAGTGTCGGATAGAGACCCGAGGTTTACGGCGCACTTTTGGAAGAGTTTCTAAAAGGCTATGGGCACACGGATGACCATGAGTACAGCTCCACCCACGCCGCATGCATGGTCAATGAGAGGACTATACAAGTGTTAGAGGACATGCTGCGAGTATGCATCCTGGATCATAAGGGTAGCTGGGAAGAGCACTTGCCCTTAGTGGAAATTCGCCTACAACAACAGTTATCAAACGAGTATACAGATGCCCTTAGAGCACTGGTCCTGATCTAATTAGAGACACCTCCGAGAAGGTGAGCTTGATATGACAAATAAGCCTTCACGCTCGAGCCGGCTGCAAGAGCCGTTGATGTACGACGTCGACCCTTAGAGTTCGAGGCTGAGATCACGCCTCGAAGGTGATGCTTAAGAGAGGAAAGTGCCTGTGCCCTGCGAGGGAAGACATCGCTGAGGTTCATCAGCCCTTCGAGATACCTCGAGAGGTACACCATAAAGATACCTAAGTAGCTTTACCGCCCAAAGATGTGGCAGTCCACGAGGTATTTCACGCCCCATGCTTCAGAGGTATAGTCCAGATCCGTACCTTCATGTAGTTGGATCGGGAGATCGAGGTCGATTAATCGATGGGACCTTCGAGGAGGGACCGTTGCGCATTATGGATACAGTCAGATCGTTTTGCAACGCAAGACCGGTGGAGGCAGCGAGGGTGCTATGGCGCGACCGTGGAGTGAAGGAGTCAACGGGGAGCAAGGACACGACGCTGGGCCACTATCCCTTCATGATGAAGGTATCGCGGGTTTACTGCTTATCACTTAAATGACTAGTTTCATGCATAGAGTAGCGCACGCGAATACATGTGGATCATAGATTGCATGCACTTCGGACGAAATTCCTTTAAGGAAGGAGAATGTAAGACTCGAGAAAATTCCAATTTTTAAAAGTAAACGGTCATTTCCCCGTAAACCAAAATTTTCTGTGATCTCGAAGATGAAACGGATTTCACCGTTGGAATCGTCTCGCGAAATCTAGCTGCCACGTCGAATTTCGTAGAATTTCGAGACAGTTGGAATTTCACATTTTTCGAGGCACAGGGTGTCGGGTGCCATAAAACGGGCTCCGAGAGACACGCGATGCGATTAAAAGCCACCTATTACACGCACCATGTGACACATGTTGTACGACAGAGATGATGGAGATGAATGGCCTGATTATGCCAAGTGTCAAAATCGCGAAAACGACAAGGATAGAATTTTGAGAAATGTTAATGAGGATGAGACAAAATAAAGAATAGTTGCTCATCTTCCATTAAAACACAAAATGGGCGCTGGTCGGATGGAATTGATGCAAAGGGCTAGATTTTTGTGATTTGCAGAGAGTATGAGCTCCTCTCTAGATTTGCTACTGCTCGACTCGCTTCTGTCGACGAGCAAGAAGTAAAGTTGTTCTAACCGGCGAGGGCTATGTGTGGACACCGATTCGTGGAGTTCCAACCCGCAAGAGGCAGTGGATCTTTCCTACTTGTGATATTCTTCGCTAAGAGCCATGTTTATGGTTGCGGATATTACGAGGCTTTACTTCTAAATGAGCACCCGGCCCCTGCACCTAACCGAGCGGAGAAAATCCTAATTTACACAAGGATCAGCTAACCCGAGGGTTTCACTGCTCACTAATAAGGATACGATTTTTGTGTGATTTTATGATGTTGAGTGATTCAAAATAAATTGGTTGTGTTTGCTAATTAGCCAATGTGAGCTAATTTTGGTGTTATTGATGGTGAATTTGCATAACATGATTTATGTGATTTAATTATGTTAATATACATATACATGTTTTATGTATTAGCATGATTATTTTGAATCGCAGATAATGCATTCCATATGCACTGGGCAACCTAGAATATTATTAGGTGTGAGTGCATGACATGAAATGAAACAAAACGAAAAATGTTTGTGAAAGGAATTTCAAGGAAGATTCGAAGAATTGTCTTCGAGGGATATCCAAACGATCACTTTGGACAAGGACCATGACTGCTTTCGTAGAGTTATCCAGAAGAATTCATTTCTGAGGGTAGTCTAATATTTTTATCGAAACTCGGTAGTAAGTTTTTAAGAACAAAAATCTTTTGTTGTGAAAACTGTATTTTTACTCGCATATTGGCTTAGGCATGTGTGAGGGAGTCGGTGAGGACTCGAGATACGGGCCTGGGGCATGCATATTCGAGTAAAGTTCATGAAATCAAGCCAATGTGATTGCTCGCTATGACATGTGCACTTAGGTGGAGAGTAACCTAAGTAGGAAATTATCACTACTGGGCTTTGCTCACCCTGTCGAGGGATCACCATTTCTGCACAGGAGTGTACAGAGGACGACGCTCACTAGAGGCCGCTATGAAGAAAGCCTGTCAGGGGTTTTGCAGAGACTTTGTATAACATGTATTAGAAATTGTACATATTAATATAAGGTCAATTAAGAGTAATTTATTAACTCTGAATTATTGTAGATATTGA
This sequence comes from Tetrastigma voinierianum, assembly GCA_016808115.1. Taxonomy (NCBI): domain Eukaryota; kingdom Viridiplantae; phylum Streptophyta; class Magnoliopsida; order Vitales; family Vitaceae; genus Tetrastigma; species Tetrastigma voinierianum. Next base: position 2,874,804 of record JAEQBH010000137.1, on the reverse strand, counting down.
TGTATTTTGTGAGTATCGATGTGGCCCAAGTGGGCCGTTATTTTACTCGGGGCATGTGGACCCGTGTGGTCATCAGAAACTTGTCGGGACAGTTTGTACCTCGGGTAGAGCTCGCACAAAGGAGACTCTCGCCTGATTAAGGAGTGGTGCTCAAAGCCATCCGACATCCACAAATATTCCGCGAGTTAACGGGTTGTCAACGGACCCCCGGGTTTTGGGGCGTCACACACACACACACATACACACACACACAAATATATATATATATATTATTTCATTTCTCAAGTCTTACTAGATTTCAATATTTTAGTAGCTTTTTAATTCTTGAGATTGTGAAGTGTGAAACATGATATTCATTTTAAACTCAAATTCTACATGTCTAAGCTTTTAGAGTTTGGATTGACCGGAGAGTTCCAAGAATGTAATAGAGTCTGGATTGACCGGAGAGTTCCAAGAATGTAAGGAACCCTTGCATTCCTTATAACGTCCCAAGCTTAGATTTTTTTTTTAATTATTTTTCAAATGTTTTATGCAACATAGATACTGGTTCCATTAGCTAATTGCATTAGAATGAATATTGTGACGCCCCAAACCCGGGGTGTCCGTTGACTACCCATCAACCCGCGGAATACCTATTTGTCTCGTATTGCGAGACTCATACCTGAGTAAAAATTGCCTCTTGGGCCCATAAACCAATATTCAAAATAAATATTCCAACTATATTCCAATTGTCCAAGAGTTATACATTTCTCTTAATACAAATACATATTAAAATTTACAATTATAATACATATTATCCAAAAACATCAAAGCCACAACCCGACTTTCTTCAAAATCGGCCTCTAAGATGAGCCGTCGAATGCCTGCACCGAAAAATATATTCCTCGATAGGCGAAGCACGCCCAGAGCGGAATCACCCTAAATGGGTTACTCTCCACATAAGTGCATATGCAATGCTCCAAAATAAACACACACTCAAGTAAATGCGTGATTCTACTTGAATGTCTACATGCCCATTCCCATGTCCTCGAGTCCTCACCGACTCCACTCACACTCGCTCTAAGCCATGTATGAGAAAATAATCATTTTCAAAACAAAACTTGTTGTTCTTGAAAATATACCACCGAAGTGCCTGCAGAAAAGACGGGACTACTCCTCCCAGGCGAATCTGGCTGGTGAGCTTTCCCAAATGTCATGGTCCTTATCCGAAATGATCCGGCCGCCCATCTCCCAACCCAATTTTAAAAATCATCCCGTGAAATTCCTTTCGCAACCATGTTCGTTTTCGTAAATTCATGCCGCGCACTAACACCTAATCCCTAGGTTACCCAAAGGTATAAGAAAATGCATTTTGCCATTTTCAAACCATTTATACAATATATCAAATATATTAATATGCAACATTCTCAAATTTGCACTCACAACACATGTCATTCAATGTTGATCAACTATCACCCAAATTTGCTCACTTGAGCAATTTATAAATATCATCTCCAATGGTTTACACACACAATTATATTCCATAATATGTGCTTAGCGTTAACACATTAAAATCATGTATTAACCTATCTTTATTCCTTTTGATCCACCAACTCAAGCCATTATCTAATTTCAATCCATTACACAAAAAATTAGCTTCATGTGGTTAATTAACGAACATGAGCAATTCAATTTGAATCACTCACCCAAACACATTCTCTCACAAAAATGTTTTGAGAACACTATTCACATTACTATTCATGTGTCACTATTCACACAAACCCGGGACTGTTTTTAACAGTCCCAAAAACAGAACAATGGGTTGTCCGTGGGCAGCCCACTCACCAAACGTCGGTTCCTCTTGGTGGAATCGAATTCCATACCCATTTCCGGTCTCCTACTCATCAAAACACAATTTATTTCATAAATTATGAAAAAAACACCCTATACAAATTTCTGCACGTCACTTCGACCGTCAAATGGCTCCAAAATTTCCAAAAATTCCAACACCCGGTCCCAAGTTTTGATCGATCAAACTGCCACTCACGCCTCAAACCAACACAAGCATTTACAAACACTTAAACAACGGGTAAAACAAAGAGATAAAACCCCTACCTCACGGAGTTTGTCGAAACTCCAACTTTTTGGTGTCCACGTGTAGCTCTCGTCGCGTAGATCAACTTTGCCTTCAGTCCCGACGAAAACCTACGGTCTGATTTTCGTAGATCTGAGAAAGAAACGAAGAGAGAAAAAATTAAAATATTTCTCTCTCTCTCCTCTCTCTCCTTCTCGTCCTCACGCCCATCTTTTTGACTTTTATACTTTTATTTTATTTTATTTTATTTTATTTACTATTATTATTATTATTATTATTATTATTATTATTATTATTATTTAGATACATAACTTATATTGCCTCATTCGGGTCCGTTTCCGTCCCAAAATTATTTTTTTTCAGTTCAATTATTTTAAATAAACTTTAACTCGCTTGCTTCGACTTCCGAGATTTTCGTGAAAAATCTCGCCCCAAGTCATTGGCGATTTATCACCCGTAAATTGCAAAATATTCTCGACCGTCTCGCACCCGACGAAACTTTTCTGGGTCACTAGATTTCACGAGACGAATTTAACGGTGTAGTCCATATCGTCATCCGAGATTTAGAGAATTTCTGGTTTTCAACCGAAATTATCGTTTTACCTTTTTTCAGAAAAATTGAATTTTTCTCGGGTTTTACATTCTCCTCCTGTGCTGAATTCTCATTCCGAAATTACGGGACGATCATTGTCTCACTCACACGCATATGTAATGTGCACAATAATGATGTGAAACTCTGTCATTTAAATATTAAACTAATTAAACCACGTACCTTCATCCCTAAACAAGAAGTGGATAGGTGGTCTCAGATCGTGTCCTCGCGCCTCCCACGCCGACCTCCACTCCATAAGGCCGCCATAAGACCTCACTAGCCTCAACACGGCCCTGCTGTCGCAAAACCCGATCACGCCTTATCCAAAATGCACACCGGTCCCTCCGAAAGTCCCATCGCTGTCATCCTCAATCCGTCCTCAATCCATCACATGAGCCGGATCCGGAGCATACCCGAGCACGGAGACGTGAAATACCTCGCGGACACCTGACATGCTCGGGCTGCAGCTTCTCAACCTGCGACGCTATAGGGCCTACCCCGAGCATCCTCAAAGGTCCAATAAACCCCTACGATAGCTTCCGCGTCGCTAAACCCGACCACTCCTCTCCTTAGGTATCACCTTCAAGAAGACGTGATCTCCAACCCTCAAACTCTAAGGGTCGACGTCGTGATCTCTCGCATAACTCACCCGGGCCAAATTCTCCGAGCCGAGAAGACGCCGTCAGATCGCTCACCTTCCTGGAGGTGTCTCTAATCAGATCAGGACCCGTGACGGAGCTCTCTCCCACCTTGGTCCAACATAACGGTGATCTACATGGCCTCCCATACAATGCCTCATATGGTGCCATTTGTATACTCGCCTGATAACTATTGTTGTAGGCGAATTCCACTAAGAGAAATTGCTCCTCCGAGCTACCCTTATGATCCAGGACGCATGCTCACAGCATGTCCTCTAACACTTATATATAATCTACACAACATGTAACCCTACACAACCCCTGCTTGGTGTGTAAACGCTGACCTTCCCAAGGTCACAATCACTGACAATCCAATGGACCGTCAACCTAGTCCATGTCATGAATGACATCCATATACCGAGCCCTTACCGGCTCAACAACACCCAATGCAATTTCCAAAGGGGTATCAAAATCTCGAGTCACTCCCGACTCCTATCACTCAACTCTAAGCTCGCGTGATAACTCGACTCGCGGCATTTTCATCTCGCGAGTCACTCCCGACTCCTATCACTCAACTCTAAGTCTCAAGTGGATAACCCGACCGTGCCATCTCTAGCAAATATAACTTTTCGCTTACTAATCGCGAGCCTCTTACATCCATACAGAAATTTCGTATATCTCCTAATGGTCTCTTACACCCACATGCAAATTTCTCGATTTCCACGAGTCTCTTAAACCTATTACTTAAATTTCGATTCCACTGGTCTCTTACACCCACAATGCACCTGGGATACCCTGGCCCTACACTCCTCACGTAAATTGGGACGTCTCCCGGGTCTCTACACCCACACGTAAATTCGGGATACTCCCCACGTCTTTTACACCCTAACCTGTGCTTCTCACCTTAGGGGATTAAAGGCCCCCTTCTTGCTTTGCCCTACACACATCAATTTCTTCGCTTCGACTAACTATGAGTCTCTTACTGGACGAATCCCAAAGACAAACTCAATCCACACTCACCAAGAGCGGTGAATGACCATACCGCAACCACACCCGACTCGACGCGATGTTCCGCGGCACATGCACTAATAATGCTAAACCCGTGGATAATCCCAATCCCAGTGGGTCCACCCCGAAAGCAGACCCGGGAGGAACTCACAACTTAACCTATCCTGGCCAACTCTCACCCTACACCCTAAGGAAGAACATCCACATCCGTTTCAGCGCTCCCAACTCTATGCCCAACCACGTCACACGCATGCAACAACAAATGGTATGATGATCCAATTTAAATGCTACTCTAGTCAACAAGCGCAAGAAAGAGAAACGCACTGCCAGATCCGGCCGCTTCTCAGATGCTCAGCCTATAGTACCATGAGACCCCTGCCTCCTAAGACAATCTCTCCTCATATGCCCAAGTTGTCGACATAAATAACATATCGTCCGCCTCTACTCCGACCAGAAGTCCCGCCCGTGAGTCATGCACCGACTCACCCACACTCGACCCCTCCGCCCACCACTGCAGGCCATCAAGGTGCTTATATCACCCCAATCAAACTGTTCCTTCCACCCATACCAAGGTGTGGAGGAATGGAACAGATACTCTCCTCTCTATACGACCTGGACCGCGCTGTCCCAATACCCTAGGATCCCTGTCTCTGGGGGCAATCCCGTCTCACATGCCCAGCCGACGCGGTATAAACATCACCGGGCCCGGCTCGACTAAATGCCTGGGGCCCCTGGTCTCCAAACTCATGTGGAAGCAAGAAGGTCACCCTTCCCGAACTAGAAGAAGGCCGATCCTCCCTCTTGCTACCAACACCCGCATCCCGAGTGCTCCGAGCATCCTCGATCTCTCTCTCTATGGTCAGGGCCGTCCCAACCATGGAGTCCATGTCCTGTAGGCGAAGTCCTACGATCCTACCCCGAATGGATAACTTCAGCCCATTCTCGAATCTCCTAACCTTGGCCATGTTCGTGGCCACGTAGTCATCAGCAAAACGGGCTAGCTCCGTGAATCTAGCCACGTACTCCATCAATATCTATTAGTCCCCCGTCAAATTTAGGAACTCCCGAGCCTTCAGCATGCCTCGCAGCAGATTCCAGAAAATACTTACCCAGCGAACATCTCCTGAATCGCCCATGTCATTGCTCTAGGTCTCTAGAGGTCTCTTGGCCGCCTCACCATACTTGGCCTCACCTCTACTAGAACGCAATTGGTCTTGATCGGCCTGTCGAGGTAACTCGCAACTCCTAACACCTTCAACTCCGCATTTAGAACTAATTATTCCACACCATCTGGACTTCCCGTGAATGTCTGAGGATGACGTGTCTAACCTCCGAGGTTACTAGACCTCCCGACAACTTCTGTCGATTAGTCCTGTGGCCAGCAATGGCCGTAATACCTACCGCCTCAAGAAGCCCACCGGTCAAACACCGTGGTGCCTGACCAGACTCCCGTGACGCCCCTCTACGCCCCCGTCCCGACTACAGCCAATTCACATATCTTAAAATGGCAATTTAAACTCCAATTCAGTATCTCTAAGGCTCAAACACAGCCCCGAGACACTATTCATTCATAGAATACAGTTCATACACAGTGTCCTTACATTCAAATGCAATGCGAGACAATTAATTCACATCTCAAATCAATTTTATCCACAAAAATTTTATTTTCGAAAATTTCATTTTTTCAAAATTTCATTCATTTTATTTGATTTGATTTGATTTAATTAAATTTTTTTTCTATCACAATACCATTAGGCAAGAGCCCTCCAAATCACCCCAAGTACCAAATTTGTTTTTCAATTCATTATTTCATTTATTTATTTTTCTATTTCTTCAATACTAGAAAAAAAAATATATGCCTATTTTTTTCGCATTTTCCGTAATACTAAATAAATTTATAAAATTCTATTTTATCTAATTCTTACTAATCAAAATCTTTAGAAAAGAATTTTTTTCTTTCACCTCAAATTTTTTTTTTTTTTGACATTTTGTCTAAATCTCCTCAAACCCTTTGATCCAACACTAAACCTAGTGTTCAACCTTAAAATTTATTAAATTTTTTAGGTTATTATCTACTAAACCATAAATTATTCAAATTTGATTTATTTCTCCTTTCTTAAGTTCCTGAATAGCTTTACACACCGTAAAAACTTCTAAACATTTTCCAAAAATTTTCCAACACACATTGTGTTATCTACTAAGCACAGAAACCATACACAATACATGATCCCACATCATTCATGTTATGCATATTTTTCACACAACAAATTATCAAATCACACAAAACACACCAACACATGAATGCAGTGTCTTAGTTTTATCTCGTGATTTCCTATGTAATCTCATACCTAACTTAACATCAAACCACCCAAGCCAGGATGAGTACCAAACCAGCTCCCTAGGTGGATCGTGAGATACCTAAGCTCGATACCAAGTCGTGGACGCCCCAAACCCCGAGTGTCCGCGCGGATTCACCCGGCCAACCCGCTGAATACGGTTTGTCTCAGACGCGAGACTCATACCGAAAATGGCCTCGGGCCCATAAACCAATACTCTAAATAAATATCCTAACCATATCTAAATAGTCCAAGAGTTATACATTTCTTAATACAAATATTAAAATTTACAATTTAATACATATTATCCAAAACATCAAAGCCACAAACCCGCTTTCAAAATCGGCCTCTAAGATGAGCCATCTCTCGAATGCTCCCCTCAGACTCGAAAAATATATTCCCCTCGATGCACAGCCACCCCAAAGAAGGGAATCACCCTAAATGGGCTACTCTCCACCTAAGTGCATATGCAATGCTCCAAAATAAACACACACTCAAGTAAATGCGTGATTCTACTTGAATGTCTACATGCCCATTCCCATGTCTCGAGTCCTCACTGACTCACTCACACTTGCCTAAGCTATATATGAGAAAATAATCATTTTCAAAACAAAACTTGTTGTTCTTGAAAGATATCACCAAGGTTTGTGAAAATATGGACTACCTCCAGGCTTAAATTGGTTGCGAGCTTCCGAAACAGTCATGGTCCTCATCCGGAATGATCTGTTGGCCCATCTCCCAACCCAATTCTCCTAAAATCATCCCGAACTCCTTTCGCAACCACGCTCGCTTTTCTAGTAATCTACGCTACGACTAACACCTAATCTCTAGGTTACCTAGTGCATATGAAAATGCATTATGCCATTTCCAAAACCATTTATACAATATATCAAATATATCAATATGCAACATTCTCAAATTTGCACTCACAACACATGTTATTCAATAGTGATCAACCATCACCCAAATTTTCTCACTTGAGCAATTTATGGCCATCATTTTAATGGCCTACACACACAATTATATTCCATATAATTATGTCCTTATGTTAACACATTGGGGAAATCACGATAACTGACATCTATTCCTTTGATCCACCAACTCAAGCCATTCTCTAATTTCTCAATCCATTACACAAAAATTAGCTTGTGTGGGCTAATTAACGAACACGAGCAATTCAATTTGAATCACTCACCCAAACACATTCTCCCACAAAAATATTTTGAGAACACTATTCATGTTACTATTCACGTGTCAATATTCACAAACCTGGACTGCTTTTAACAAATCCTAAATTGTAATAGCAAGCTGTCCGTGGCTAAAATTCCCACTTCACCAAATGCTCTGGCTCCTCTTGGTGGAACCGAATTCCATACCCATTTCTGGTCTCCTACTCACTAAAACACAATTTATTTCATAAATTATGAAACAAACACCCCAACAGCCCCTACATAGTCACGGACTGTCCAAATGGGTCTAAAATTGTCCAAAATTTCCACACCCGGGTCCCAAGTTTTGGGATCGATCAAACGGCCACCACTACCAAACCAACACAAAGATTTACAAAACACTTAAACAAGCAGAAACAAGTAGGATAAAACCTCTACCTCATGGAGTCTGGGTCGAAACCCAACTTTTTGTGTCCACGCGTAGCCTTGCCAGATCAACTTTTGCTCTTCAGCCCCGACGAAACCTCATGGCCCGATTAGATCCAAAGAAACGAAGAGAGAAAAAAATTAAACATTTATCTCTCTCTCCTCTCTCTCTCCTTCTCGCCCTCACGCCATCTTTTCGACTTTTATACTTTTTATTTTATTTTATTTTATTTTATTATTTACTTATTATTATTATTATTATTATTATTATTATTATTATTATTATTTAGATACATAACTTATATTGCTTCTTTCAGTCCGTTTCATTCCGGTATTTTTTATTTTTTTCAACTAATTATTTTAAATGAACTTTAACTCAAGTTATTTTCTGACTTTCGAGATTTTCGTAAAATCTCTGGGCCCCTTGAAGTCATTGATCGATTTATCACCTGCAGAATTCGTGAAATTATTCCTGACAAATTCTCGTAATCACGAAACTTTTCCTCGGGTCACTAGATTCGCGAGACGAATTTAACGGCGCAGTCCGTATCGTCATCCGAGATTTAGAGAATTTCCGATTTTCAACCGAAATTACCGTTTTACCCTTTTTCAGAAAAATTGAATTTTTCTCGGGTTTTACAAATATGCAAATAAACAAATACTAAAAATTAAGAAATGTGTGAAGTCTTTTACCCTTCGTGATATTTTAGTTTTTTGCACTTTTTTCATATATCAATTTAAGAAAAAAAATGTATGATAAATCGATTTTAACAATATCTAAATGTAATAAATCTCACAGATAACTTAGTTGGTCTAAAGCTTGAGATTTAATTCAATAGTCATTAGTTAGGGTACCCTTAGGGCAACTGAAAGTTTATCGATCATGAACTTGAAGATCCTATAGGATTAATCAAAATACGTGCAAACTAAATCTGGACATTCACAACTATAAAGAAACGATATTTAAATATAATAAGTAAGCATCCTTGACAAATATTTTAGCGTTTGATTTTTCTTTCTATATTTTCTAGGTTGATGAGCGTGGAAAAATAATATTTATTTTATTTTGAAGTGTTGATATTTTTATTTTCTCAATATTTATGTGCTTTTTTTTTTAAAACATTTACTATTTTTTTCCTATAAGCCTAAAATTATTATTTTAAATACAACTATCAATTATCAAATTAAAATTAATTATCTTTATGTATATACTATTTATTTTATTTGAACTCAAGTAACTATTATTCATTTTAAGTATAATTAATTAATATATTATCTTGTTTAAAAAAAATTAAAATATTCTCTTTAACTTTCAGTTTTTCATGAATAACTTAGGTAACTTTCCTCATTTGATGCATCCTTTAAAAAAAAATTAAAAAGCATGACCAATTTACCATCAATGATAAGAAAAGGCAGATAATTTCAATTTTATGTTCCGTAGTATTACTCCCCATCAAGGATAAAAAATATTAGTTTTACAGTTCGGTACTTGGATTTCTGGGATATACTTCAGGATATATCGGTATTTATAAATTATTCGAATTTAAAGATATATTGATTTACATATCGAGAATTAGTTTAGAGGTATGAAGTGAAGGCGTTTCATTTCTCTCTCCTACCATCTTGAGTGTTCTCCAATTTTTGTAATATTAATGATAGCAATTATTAAGAAAGGCATGTAATTTCAATAGTCATCACGATCTTACTCACTAACTACACCAAATAATTAATGATAGTAATTATTAAGGGAAGGCGTCTGATAAATGATATTAATTATTAAGGAAGAGCTTTTCATTTTATATACATGTCTTGTCTCACTGTTCTTTCTTTCTATAATGAGACACTCACCTCAAATATTGTTTTTTTTAATTTTCTCAAAAAAAATCGTGATATTTATGTCTCTCATTTTAATGATATATTAGATATATCGGTGATATTACTTGGAATTTTTGCAGATATTTACATCAGCAGGTGTTGATGTTGTATATCGTATCGATTGACTCCGATACACGATATATCGCGATATTTTTATCCATGATCCCCATTTGATGTTTGAACAGACTTAGCAGACTTTTCAATAATTAACAATTTAATAATATCTTTGAAAAAATAAAATTTAAGTATCAAATGAATAGATACATTTAAAAATTAAAAATTAAATAGTTTTTTTTTAAAGAGATAATTTTATTAATTTAAACTAGCAATACATTTTATAGAAACTCATAATCAAATTTACTAAAAACTTTAGAGGATGACGTAACATTTAGGTTAATAGCATAATAAATCGGCTCAAAACCTATACATTTGATAATCATATAATAATTAGAAAACTTATGTGTCACACCCCCACCCCCTACTATCGCGGGTGTCTTAAACCACCAAGCCCGTAACCTCTAACGGTAGAAACTCCTGTGAAGCGGCCGTGTTACTTTAAGCTTCATTATAAAAATTTTCTTTTTCTAAACTTGTGATTTTATAAAATTCCGGCAGCATAATAGGCACGCTAGGACATGTCCCAAATCTGTATACACAATTTATACATTTCAAATATGGCAACCAACAACATTATTTCACGGAGCCTCGGGCTCAACACATTTCGCAAAACTACACTATGTACATACATATACTCAATATACAAATTCAAAGTATTTCCTTACAAAGAAAAGATTGTTAATTCTGGCCTTATACAAAAGTCAGGAGAATCCCTAATACGCTCCGGTGTCGGGAGTGCCTATACGGAATGGTTTAAAACGAGGAAAATAATGAGCTAAACGAGCTCAGTGAGTGTATGCTTTATAAAATGTTTACTTTTTCTGAAAACATGTAGCTGTAAAGCTATAACTACGTGATATTTTCGAAGCCTTGCTTACTTTAAAGTTTCTAAAACTTTCTGTACATGCCTTGCTTTTAAAAGTTTATAAAACTTTTCATACTTGCTTGCTTTGCTTTGCTTTTCTTTAAAAGTTTATAAAACTTTTCTCAAATCTCTTGCTTGCTTGCTTTACCTTGCTTTGCTTTAAAAGTTTATAAAACTTTTCTCAAATCTTTTGCGTTAAAAGTTTATAAAACTTTTTATAAACACGGGAACCTGAGCTCAACCGCTTGTTTTAAAATCAAAATAGGAGCCTGAGCTCAACCGTTTGCTTTAAAATAACCACGGGAGTTTGGGCTCAACCGCTCGTTTTGAAATAAAAACGGGAGCCTAGGCTCAACCGTTAGCTTTAAAACAAACACGGGAGCTTGGGCTCAACCGTGCACCAGTGGTTGATTTCAAAACTATATAAAATATGCTTATAAATCATCAACCAATGGAGGCCTTTCCTGCTTGCTGTACCCTAGTGAACACGGGAGCCTGGGCATCAACTGTGCTGGTGGTTGGACTTGGGTCCGCATCACCTAGGTGGAAGAGCCTTGGCTCAATTCCCCTTTTTCCGGTAAATATGGTGGAATTGATCTGGGTCTCCATCACCATAATTTAGTTAACGCATTAACCCTATATACTCGATGCGTGCCCACAGTCTCCTTTAAATGCCATGATCACGAGACCTAAGTTTCTTGACCGGAAAATCTAAAATGCATGAATATCCTAACACCACCCAGGTACACGTCACGAATACCTCGACATGCTTGCTTAAAAGCCCAGGGATTTTAGTTAGGCTGTTTTGAAAATATTCTTTTGCTTGCTCTTTGAAACATGGTTTAATAATTCAAAACCATTGTTTGCTTTGAATATAGTTTGATAATTCAAAATCATTGTAACACTAAACTCATTGCTTGCTTTTAAAAGTATGGTTGAATAAATCAAAACCATTACTTGTTTGCTAAACTCATTGCTTGCTTTTCAAATATGGTTTACAATCAAAACCATTAAATACCAGTGTAAAACAATTTATAATAATAATACACTAGTATTTGAAAAATAGGTTTAGAACACTCACCTTTTTCTTTACCAAAACTTTAGCACGACTCCACAACTTTCCCACCTTTGCTTTTATTTCCTCCAAGCAGTCACAGCGAAAACATTAATCGCTGTATTATGGCGTAAAATAACGTACTTCACCGCAAGTCACTTTAGGGTCACCTGACATTCATATAATGCCAAATTAACAATTTACCCTTGAACCTTTAAAAAGCCCACAACAAAAGCCCTTTCATTTTGGTAAACGCTTTTTATGATATACGGACTTTATTACCCAAAAATTCAAACGGTAGCTAAAAATTATGAAACTCTCCAGATCAGTCAGCATATATCCGATGACATCTCTTTATATTTTCAATTTAAAATTCCTTCTCTAAGGCCTCGACCATAACACAAGTTACAACATTTTTTTAATGCCAAATTGGTTAGCTCAACTGAATCACCTGCAGTATCCTTGATTTACGGGGTCTTAACTCCATAAGTGAAATGGTTTCTTCACTCATTTGAAGCTATGGTTCCTAGAGTTTCTTCTCAATTGGAATCACCAATTTGGATCACCAAAACTCAAGTTATTGTATTTTACATCTAGATTACTCAAATTGGCGAAACGAGAATGCACATAGCTCAGCTGAAAATTTATGGGCACTTTAGGTTTACAATACTCCTTCAGCTAACGTGTTCCCCTAGAAGTCTATTTTACCCAGAGTGAATCCACTCAATTTGGATGGTGAAACTCATATGGCCAAAGCAGTGCAATAATCACCACAAAAACGAGGCATAACCGAGTGAGCTACGGGCTCACCTTTCAATCCGTATTTGGGAGCCTTAGAGCTACAATTTGCTCTTGGTCCGCCCATAAATTTGTAGTCTTATCTGTATGGATTCTTTGAAAAGTGGAATCGATTCATTTGGATGATTATAAGCTTGTCTATGGCCAAAAGCCCAACGGGGTTTAATTTTGTGACATTTCATTTAAAAAATTGACATTCTCCTTTTTACAAGCAAAATTCGTGTATTTCAAAAGCGCATGGAATCTAGCTGAAAACAGCTAAAAGCGTGCGAATTGGTGATTTGGAAATTAGAAAAATAATGCTGGGTGAAAATCGAGAATTGACCCAAGGTCGCTTGATTCCCTCTGGCTTCATAAAAATAGGAAGAATTCCTTGTTTATCTCATACCAATTGGGTTTTACCCATGAATTACAACAAATCTAGGGTTAGGATAATCTCTAACAAAAGCCTTAGGAAAGACAACTAATCATCCATAGAAAAACCCTAGCAATCCACACAGTAACCCTAGACATCAAAATCTGCGTGATTTGAGATGAAAGCGTACGGCTTTGTTTAGTTTTCTCACACTTGCTTCTTCATACTTCTTATTTCTCTTCCTCTTCCCTCTTCTTTTTTCAAACGTGGAGCCCGAAGGAGAACAAACTGAGATTTTGTTTGTCTCATCTCCCTATTTATAGTCTCAACTTTCCCTTAATTGCAATTAAGTCCTTAATCACTTTAATATTTGCACATCAACTCTTGTTATTTCTATTTTGGCATCTTATCTTCTCAAATTATGGTTTTCATATCTCATTTGATCAATTATGATTTTACCCTTGTTCTATTACAACATTCCGAGTTCCATAAATCATCATTTCATAATTTCTTCAAATACTCTGATGACACTTAGTGCTCATGTTGCCCTACGATTACGTGCAGTACACCCTCTCCGGGACGGAGAATTCTGAAATCCTCCGCTCCTTTAGAACATTTCGTCCTCGTAAGACAAACTAAACTCGAGGAAAGGAAAATACCTCATTCGAAAATAAGGTGAGGGTCTTGACAGTGTATCCCAGCTACGTCTCCCAGTAGGCGCCTCCCTCTCATGATTCTTAGCTAGGACTTTAACAGTCACCTTACTCCTTAACACTTGTTCCTTCTGATCTACAATCCTGCCGCAGGTGGTTTCCTCACGTCAGTTCTCCTTTAGGCATGGCGGGCTGCACCAACACATGTGAAGGATGCGGGATGTACTTCATACCATCGACACATGGGATGTCATGAATCATGATAACTCTGGGAATGCTTGACCTGTAGCTCATTTGGCCCCGCTTGCTCCACGATCTCATAAGGTCCTATAAATCTTGGGTAGGCTTGCCTCACCTCCCAGCCTCAAAACACCCTTCCAAGGGAAATCTTGAAGACTTAGGTCACCTATCTCGGTGCAAGTCTCTACGGCCAAGTTGTCCCGCATAACTTTTACATCCTATCTCTTGCTTTCTTTAAGTTATCCGCAACGACTTTCACTTTCTACGAGAGTGATGCCTTGCTTGGTCGAGACTCTTGAGTCTTCTCTCACCAACCTCGTCAGTATTTGGAGTCTTACATTTCTACCATGGAGTGCCTCGAATGGAGCCATCTCTATGCGGCGATAGGTTGTTGTTGTAGGCCGAACTCCATCAGTGCCAAATGGTATCTGACTCCTTGATTCCATCACCTGAAGCTCGGCCTTATCCTCTAGCGATGAATGGTCCTCTCGGTGGCCATCCGTACGAGGATGAAATCTTTGTCTTTGGGAAATGAAGGCGAGTACCTAAAATTGTTGCAAACTAGGCGAAAACACGGATGTGAACACAGGGTCTCGGTGAAACTCTCAGCTGGAACCCCCGAGTCACCATTTATCTACATCGCGTCTGGCCGGGCTGACTTTTCCGGAGAATCCTCTGACATTAGCTGTGAGAAAATGAGTGGGCCCACGTGATCGATCGGCTATCACCCATATAGCATCATGTTGCCTTTGAGTCGTGGAAGACACAATCCGCAAAATCATGGTAGTCTTCTCCAGTTTCCATCACGGAATGAGAGATGGCTAATATCTTTCCCTACGGGCCTTTGATGCTCTGCCTTCACCTGTGACCGGGTTAGACATATGAAGCGAAACTTGCGATCTTTCTTACGTCCCATTCCCACTAGTAATGTTCTTTCAAAAGTCTGTACATCTTAGTGTATACGGATGCATAGCATGCGAGATGAATGTGCTTAACTCCATAATGTCTCTCTTGACTCGCCGTACTACGCACGCACATTCTACGTCGCTATTTTGTCATTACCGTCATCTACAATTTGAAACTTCTTTGCTTTCTTTCCTTTCTATCTCTTCCTTAAAAGCAATCATGCGTGGATCCTGTGGCGCCTGCTAGAATCGGAGTCCTTGGAAGAATACAGCATGAATGTGGCTAACAATGCTCCCGGAACCTCAAATTTCCAATATCACCCCTAAAGCTCTTAGATCCACCAATGCTGGAAGATAACTTGATTTCATATGAGGCAAAGAACTCGGGGTCGCCTTACTCTGCTGCATCCTCGCTACGGCATTAGCTTTTCCTCGATGGTACTTCCAATAGTACGCCTTAGTCCTTAATCAACCTGCCATCTTCTTTCCTCGTGTTTAACTCTTTGGGTGAAAATATATTGAAGACTCTTATGATCCAGAAGATCTTGCAATGAACACCAGTAATGGGCCCCATATTTTCAGAGCAAATACAATCGCCGCAAGCCTAAGTCGGTGTAGGGTACTCCCTATGCTTCTTCAACTATCTAGGAGGCATATGCAATCACCCTATCATCTCCGCAGATCAAACACAACCAAGGCCTCTGGGCGGAAGCATCACTATAAAACCATAAACCCATCTCCCATCGGGTAAAATAGAACTGAGCTGAAGTCAACCCACCCTTCAACTCCTCGAAACTCAAGGGCATCCAAATTCAATCATACTTGACATCTTCCACAGCTTGGTCGCTGGGGCTACTATCTTGCAGAACCCCCTCAACAAACTTCCCTTAATACCCCGCTTAAACCAAGGAAGCTTCTGACCTCGACATTCTTCATGCCGAATTTTATCACAATTTCCATTTTCCGGGGATCCACACTCACCTCACCGAGATCACATGACCTAGGAATGCCACCCTGTCAAGCCAAAGCTGGCACTTGCTCAACTTGGCATACAACTACCGCTCCCTTAGGGTTTGCAACATAATCCTTAGGTTCTCTGAATGTTCCTCTGAACTACCTGAATACACTAGGATATCATCGATAAAAACTATGACGAACCTATCCAAATACAGCTGGAATACTCGGTTCATCAAATCCATAAACGCTGCCGAAGCATTAGTCAATCCAAACGACATCACCAGAAACTTATAATGTCCGTATTATGGTCCCGACGCACTTAGAACATCACCCTCCCGCACTTCAACCGATGATACCCCGACCTCAAGTCTATCTTGAGTATCCTTGAGACCCTGGAGTTGATCGAATAACTAATCAACTTAGGAGTGGGTACTGACATGATGGTAACTCCGCTCACCGCCCTCAATCTATACACAACCGCAAACTCCCATATTTTTTCACGAAGAGAATCGGAGCTCTACGGGATATGCCTTGGCCGAATGAATCCTTTACTTAACAATTCTTCTAATCGAGCCTGCGCCTTCTCAACTTTGAGCCATCCCCATAAGGAGGAATGGAAATGGGCCTACTACTGGGATCAAACTCAATGGTGAACTCTGTAATTCTTTCCGGAGGTAATCCCGCTATATCATCTGGAATACATTTGGAACCTCTAACAACTCGGAATCTCATCCACTGAGTCCCCTCCTTCCTCGTCCACCACATAAGCCAGAGAACCCCATAACCCTTACGTTAACATCCTCTACGTCACAGCGGCGAGACCTGCTGACCGAAGGCATAAACCCTCCGCGCATTCCCAAGCAACTCACCCCACCCCTGCAGCCTAGCAACTTTACTCCCTTTATAATGAATCTAATGTAGCTCACATAGATAGCCAACCTGGTGCCTGAGAAAACCACATCAAACTTTCATATCTTAAGGCCACAAGATCCGTCGGGAACCCCGTCCCCAATCACAACTCTACTATCTCCGATCACCGGCTCGAGAATAATCTGACCTGTCGGGAAGGGAAAACTCCTCATACGGACTTAATGGTCAGGCCCTATCCTAAGCAGATTCAAGAAAGGCCTGATGTAAATGAATGTGTGGCTCCTAGGTCCACTAATGTATATGCATCATGATCAAGATTTTACGCCATCACAAGAATTCATATTTGAATAAGTCAGATTCATCCCACAGTCACAACATAAACTCTAGCCCCGAAAGGCAAGCCCTGTCAGATCCCCGCACTACTCCGCTCTTCGCCATGGCCGCCCCACTCCGCGCCATGACCGCCGGCCCCTCCGTCGGGAAACCTCTCCCGACACCGAGTGTCCACCCCACAAGGTCGTAGCTAGGCTGGCTACTGATGTCTCCGCTCCAATCAACTGAGGACACTCTCTAATGAAATGGACTTCCTGGCCACAGTGGAAACATCCTCAGATTGGCATTCCCATGACTCCCATGGTGTCGCTCCGACACATATGACATGGAGGAATGCTCAGGCCACTCCCAAAATCAGCCTCACTTAATCCCTTAATCGCAGGTAGCTCCTGTGACCCGCACCTCACCTCAGAACCTCCGCCCTTGCTTCTCTTTGGCCGGACTCCACTGTAGCTCTGGGAAGTGCCTGTGCACTCCTCTTCCTTTCCCGCCTACTCCGATACAGCCATAAAGATTGGCCTAACTCCCTTGAGCGGCCTCAACTAAGTCCCCAACTCCATTCGAGGAACCTGCATAAATGCAGACTTTGATCCTGGTATCAGAATAACCCGCCTAAAACCTTTGCACTTCAGACTTCATCACCGATATATGGAACCAATCTAACTAGTTCTCGAACCCTTTCCTTAACTGATAATCGATACGTTTTCCGCTCTAATCAAGAACCTCAAATCGAACTCTTGCACTTGGTGAAAGAATCACAAGAAACTCTTGTTGAAACTGGTCCCATGATATACCCTTAGGATACCTCCCGTCCACAGCATCCCACCAATCCTTAGCCTTGTCCTCCTCCTCCATCGAAAAACTAGGAAAGCTAAGACTCCTCCGCCATCCGTGCAGCTCATAACTCCGTAAACCTTGTTTACTCTGTCTAACCATAACCAGTCGCCTCCTGATCACACCATCATCATATGGCTCTCAAAAAGCCTGTACCTTCCGTGCTCTCCTCGACAGACCTCCCTGTGCCCTTCAGAACTTCTCTAGATGGCGGTGGAGGCCGCATCACGCACAGTCGCTATGGCCACTATCCGAGCAATCAGGCTACCCGCTCCGCCGTGAACAATCCCGCACTTGAGCTCACTATGGTGGCCTGTGATGGTCCACTCCCACACCGCCGGAGGCCGATTCAGAGCGAGGAGGAACCAACTACGTGCTCATCTCCTGTACTACAGACGCCTCGAAACCTCCGAATGGCTCTCTAGACGACTCGACGTCCCCGGCCTGACATAGTGCATTTTGCAAAAAAAAAAAAAAATCAACTCGCTTTAATACTTTGAATCACCTCTATGTATGTTTCGTTTGAAAATGCAGCTGGCTGCCGAGTGTAAAGGTTGTATACTTAATTCACGATTTAATAAATACAGGCTCTAAGATCCCGCTCCGATACTAACTTGCTACACTCTACCCCCTACTATCGGCAAGGTCACACCTTACGTAAAATCCCCAAACATA
Organism: Tetrastigma voinierianum; assembly: GCA_016808115.1. Classification (NCBI taxonomy): domain Eukaryota; kingdom Viridiplantae; phylum Streptophyta; class Magnoliopsida; order Vitales; family Vitaceae; genus Tetrastigma; species Tetrastigma voinierianum. Next base: position 2,856,030 of record JAEQBH010000137.1, on the reverse strand, counting down.
ACCTCACGAATTAGAACTCTGTGAAGCGGTTGTTACTTTCTAAAAACTCATAAAATTTTTCTTTCTAAACTTGTAATTTTATAAAATTTCATAAAGATAATAGCTGTGAGAGACATGTCCCAAATCTCAAGACACACAATTTACATATTTCCAAATATGGAAACTAAATAACATTATTTCCCCCACCAGAGTCTTCGTGCCTTCAAACACATTTTCTTTACAAAACTATACTATGTACATACATATACTCCAATATACACCAAAGCATTTCAAAAGACGTTAATTACAACGCTTATACAAAAGTCGAGAATCCTAATCGCTCCAAATATCCGAGTGCCCAGACCGAAAATAGTTTTTAAATAGAAAATAATGAGCTAAACGAGCCTTGAGTGTATGCTTTATAAATGTTTACTCTTTCCAAATGATCTCAAAACCCAAAACTCTCTCTTTTACAGATATATTTTCCGTGCTTTGTCGTTTACTTTAAAGTTTCTAAAACTTTCTCAGACTTGTTTGCTTTTAAAAAGTTTTATAAAACTTTTCATACTTACTTGCTTGCTTTGTTTGCTTTGCTTTCTTAAAAGTTTTATAAATTCCTTTCCAAATCTCGCTTGCTGCTTTACCTTTGCTTTGGCTTTAAAAGTTTTATATAAAACTTTTCTCAAATCTTTTGCTTTAAAAGTTTATAAACTTTATAAACACTTTGTCTACTCAACCGCTTGTTTAAAATCCAAAACGGGCTCGGCTCAAACTCATTCGCTTTAAAATAACCACGGGCTCCTGGCCACTCAACCGCCGCTTTTGAAATAAAATCTTGCCTAGGCTCAAACCGGCTTGCTTTGGTACCAAACACGGAGCCCTGGTCAATCACCAGCTGGGTTGATTTCAAAACTCGTATAAAAATATGCTTATAAATCATCAACCACCGGAGGCCTTTCTTGCTCGTCAGACTTTGTCGAACACCGAGCCCGAGCATAATCGCGCCGGTATCGGACCTCGGCCTCGCATCACCTAGGTGGAAGACCTTGGCCCACCTCCTTTTCCGGCAGCCATGTGAACTGAACCAGCCCCATCAATTATAATTTAGTTAACGCTGCTTAAACTATATACCCAAAGACGCGCCACGGCCCCTTTAAATGCCATGATGCAAGACCTAAGTTTATCGGTTCGTGCAAATCTAAAATGCATGAATGAGATCCAACACCACCGCACGCACGAAACAATACTCCCCGACCGGCATGCTTGCTTAAAAACTAGGATTTTAGTTAGCCTGCCAAAATATTCTTTTGTTGCTCTTCAAAACATGGTTTAATAATTCAAACTGCATTGTTTCTGCTTGAACATATTTGATAATTCAAAACCATTGCTTGCTTACTAAACTCATTTCTTTGCTTTTTTAAAAGTATGGTTGAATAAACTGCAAACTATTACTTGTTCATAAACTCATTGCTTGCTTCTTTTCAAATATGGTTTATAACTCTGTTCATTAATACTAAAGTAAAATGTGTTTTATAAAGTGAAGTAATACACTAGTATTTGAAAATAGGTTTAGAACACTCACCTTTTGTTTTGCAAACTCTGAGCACGACTCCACAACTTTCTCACTTTTGCTTTAGCCTACACACTCAAACGACGATTTACGAAACATTAATCGCCTCACAGATAGCGTAAAACTTTAACGCATTTCACACACAAGTCACTTTTAATGTCACAATAACATTCATATAAAGCCAAATTAACAATTTACTCCTTGAGCAATTAAAAAGTCTCTAACAAAAAAAAAAAAACTTACTCATTTTGGTAAACCTTTTCCAACACACTCTCTGGACTTTATTACCCAAAATTATTCAACGGTCTTCAAAAATTATGAAACTCCATATCAGTCCTTTATATATCCAACGACATCTCTTTATATTTAAAATTTAAAATCTTATTCTAAGGCCTCTCAACCACGTGAATACAAGTTACAACATTTTTAATGCCAAATTGGTTAGCTTTACTGAATCACCTACTGTTATCCTTGATTTCTGGGGTCTTAACTCCATAAATTGGAAAATGGTTTCTTCACTCATCGAAGCTATGGTTCTAAGGTTTCTTCTCCACTGGAATCACTCCAATTTGGATCACCAAAAACCTCAAGTTATTGTATTTTTACATCTAGATTACTCAAATTAAGAACAGAATCTGCACATAGCCCCACTTTGAAAATTTCTGGGAACTTTGGGGCTACACTCTGTATGCACTTCCTTCAGCTAAATTATTCCCTAGAAGTCTATTTTACCCAGAATTTTGAATCACTAATTTGGATGAGCGAAACTCCACTTATGGCCAAAATACTACAACAATACTCCAAAACAGAGATAACTTGTTTTAGCCACACGATTTCACTCTTTCAGTCCGTATTTGGGAGCCTTAGAGCTGCAAATTTGCTCTGGTCCTCTTATATACATTTGTATTAATATCTCTTATGGTTCTTTAAAAATTGAACTAATTCATTTGATGATTATAACTTAATCTAGAGCCAAAACAAAATGTGGATTTTACCAAATTTTGACAGCATTTCCTTTAAAAACCCAACATTCTCCTTTTTACAACCATTCCATAATACCTCAAAAACCACATGGAATCTAACTCAAAAAAAACTCCACAACACTTGAATTGGTGATTTGGAAACTGGCAAACCAAACCCTAGGGTGAAATTACGAGTGCCTAAACATCTTTTATTTATACCTCAAGGCCGGTCTTCATTTTCGCGCTTTATTTTATATCTAATTTCATAGTTTTTGTGGCCGGATACCCAATGGTGATCGTGTGTATGCAGGTGCATTGGTGCAAAAAGGGCAGCTTTTGGAAGCAATTTTGGAGCAGCAGGAGGCAGTGCATAAGGATGGCTGGAACGTCGCGACGTCCCAACGTCGCGAAGTCCCAACGTCGCGACGTTGAGTCAACATATAAAGAAGTCAACAAGCGGCAACGTCAGCGCGAATTCTCCTCTCAATCATTAAAAGGCAAATGGGAACGGAATTCGAGAGGAATCTAGATCGAATCGTACAAAACCAGGCATGGAAATCCTGATGTAGGACATCACGATCCGGGAGAAGAGCCTGATTTGTATTCTTCTTTGTTTTGGATATTAGGAATCCATGTTTTATATATCGCCATGATATTTTCTTATTCATTATGTTCTAGATCTATACCTAGGGTATTGCTGAACCCTGTCACGTTTAAATGGATTAAAGTTTATTAATTTATATTTTCTATTGATTTATGATCTTTATCATCCGCTTTACATCCGTGGATAAATTACATGGTAATGTTTGGCCAAAGATTAGTATGATCATACTGTAGATCCAGATCTCGGTAGATGAGGATACCTAGGGATATGGAGTAGAGCAAATTTTCTATTGATTCTAGAATGTAGATATTCCTGATCCCGAAGGTGGCAATTAAGGTTAGAACATTTAAGCATTTCGGAGTACCGAGTTGGGGTAGAGATACACCCGACTCTACTAGCTTAGATAGGCTTAATACACCTCGAGAGAGTGGTATCTCGAGGCAAGATCACCTTGTCATTAATAAATCAAGTAACATCGAATAATATCATCTTTGGGTGAAATAATCCATCGAAGTGGCAGGGGAGATATAACCCTAGTCCCCTATTAAATAGTAATTGCTCAAACTGCAGTTTAGTTTACATTAAAACACTAGTACCCTTTCACACATTACGTATATCCAGGAGCACATTTTGAAAAGAAAATCTCTGTGAGGTCAACATAATTTTATCCCTGGTGGATCGGAGTATCCGTATCATTGGTACATAATTATATTACTTGGGGCGACAAGGTAATTTTGCGCACAAGGCGCATTTTAGTGCTACCACGCTTATCTCAGTTAGTTTTTGGCGCCATTGCCGTGGATAGGTTTAGAGTGATATAGAGAATAAAGCAATTAGATATTACTGAATTTTTTTGTTTGTATTTGTTATTATGCGCTGTAATTTGGTTTTGTTGTTTCGTGTGTGATCGCAGCTTAGATTTCTGCGTTGAGCATGCGACGCCGATCAAAGCACCAACAACCGCTTGATCCCTGAGCCAAAGAACTTTACATAGAATACGAGAACAGAGAAACGTAATGCATTAGAAATCTAGCAATCATGGAAAACAATGAAGAGCATAATCTTGGCATTGAGCAGAACGAGCCACAGAGAGGCCGAAATGGGAATAAAGGAAAGGAATCACACTCCGGTGCCGCTTATACAAATTAGATGATCCATACATGTTGTTAGAGGAGTTTGCACTCCCACCTACTACTGCCTGCATGTACCTTATCGACAACCACCCATCTTCGTAAACAACTCGAATCAAGTCACTAACATTACAGATGCTTTAACATCTTGCTCTACTTGATTCACCCCATGAGAACCCGAATATGCATCTGACTAACTTCCTTGAAGTTTGCGATACGATCAAGTACAATGGGGTTACTAAAGAAGCTCTTAGGTTGCGACATTGTCTCATCACACTAGGGTACTAGAGCTAAGCATCATTAACCGCCACCACCGATTCCATTACTCGTGAACGATTTAGTGCAGAAATTCCCACCAAGTTTTTTTTCCACTTTCGAAAATTGCAATAAACTCAGGCAAGAGATCAATACGTTTGGACAACTAGAGGGGGAGAACTTGGTCAGAAGGCATGGGATAGATTCCACGAACTATTGAGAAAATGCCCACACCACCGACTGACCAGATGGATGCAGGTCCACACTTTTATAATTGGCCGGCGAATGCGACCAGAATAAACGATCGATGCCTCATCGAGGAGCACTCAATGAAGAAAACCACGCACTGCTTATGAAATCCTAGAAGATGTCGCAACTAATACAAATTAAGGCCTAGAGAGAAGAAGCTGGCACTAAAGAAAGCGAGGTGCACCTGATAATGAGGTTCCCAACAATCTAGTTAATCACGTGGCATACCGGGACTAAACAGCTTAATAGACAAAGCATGAACCGCTAATGCCATGCACTAACCCATGGAGTTGTGTGAATTCCGTGAGGACAAAGACAACAGCACACGTCACCGTGAAACCAACAAGAGCAGCCCAAGACGCGGTCAAGGTTCAATCGTAGTCGATCACAAAGAGTGCTGACGTGATGGGGGAAACAATTATCGACCAAAATCAAGGTGCCAAAGGCGAATAACTGTGACCGTAATAAATGTGAATCAACCAAGGGTATGGATGGAGGAATAATCGTGAACAATATGCCATCAACCGAAGCAGTGAATCTCCTCCGCAGAAAAAGGTGGACTTGTAACAAGCCTCAGGACAAATGTCGAATTCTACCGCTTTCATGAATGGAGACCAAGGCGAATATGCAAAGAAAGAAGCAACCTTAATCGAACAACTCAAGCGCACAACTAAGAAATTTGAGGTACAAATGGGTCAAATGGCTAATCTACTGACAGAAAGGCAACAAGGTTCACTACCAAGCAATTCAGAAGTGAACCCGAGAAGAGATGGGAAACGAACACGCTAGCAAATTTCCATGCCGAGAAGTTGGTAAGGAATCGAGAAGATAAGAGCAATCCCCAGCTATAGAGGAGGTGGATATCAGAAAGTCATCCAAATTCGCGCACGATAATGCAAGATAAGGAAATAAATTCTTAATGAGAAATAAATCGCAGAAAAACTGATCATCGAAGCAAAGGCCAAATTTCTACCAATTCTTACCCATTAACGCCTGTTAAGCATGTCGGATAAGCAAATACAAAATCATGGAAGTGTTCAAAGCTACATCAATATTCCGCTTTGTCGATGCTCCGGAGCACATGCCAAGCTATGTAAAATTTATGAAACATTCCGTCCTGTAATATAAGATTGGCGATCAAACAGCTTAACTTTAATCGAGGAATGCGTTACTCGTGAGGAAGCTTCAAAGCTTAAAGACCCAAGCAAATTTAATTATCCCATGCACCATTGAAATGCTATATTTGAGAGAGCCTCATGCGATCTGGGTGCCAAGATCAATCTCATGCCCTTATCCATTTTTAAACTGCTGGGATTAGCGGTCTAACTACAAATACACTTCAAATTTCGCCGATGATCTCAAGCATCCGAGAGGGGTAATAGAAGATGTCCTCGTGAAAGTTGACAAGTTTATCTTCCCAGCAGATTTCATTGTATTAGATATGGAAGAAGATAAAGAAATACCCATAATCTTGTAGACTGCTTCTTGCCATCAAGTGGGTGGCATAGATTGATGTCTGTGAGGGAGAATTAAAACTCAGGGACAGGAAGACGGCGTAAAGTCTTAACGTGTTCAGTTGTCGTGAGACATCCCGTTAAAGTGATACGTGCCTTCATGGCGTAAAATAGTAGAGGCTATAGTGTTCAGCCAAAGTGGTCTCACCGACCCTTTGAGGCTACAGCCTTAGTAGAGAATGATTCACAGAAATACGAGCGAAGAGGCAGAGGAATATGTTAAATGGATGGACTCTTTCGGACTTAATAGGAGGAAATACTTCGACTCTAGGTGAAGGAGCTAAAACGCCAGTGCCATTGGTGGAACAACCACCCAAGATGGAACAAAACTCCCTACCTAGCCATTTGAAGTATGGCCACTTGGGTAGTCAATTCACTCTACAAAGGATTATCTCAACATCTTCTGACGAACCAAGAGGAGAAATTATCGAGGGTCCCCAGAGATCACTGTAAATGCCTCTAGATGGTCTCTAGTCGATTTAAAGGGATTCACCTTCCATGTGCTTGCAATCAGACTACCGGAAGAGGGTAAACTCTAAAGGGAAGTTGAATGGAGGTTGGAACTAAATAAATGAAAGAGGTGAACCTGGAAGTGAAGTATTAAATGGCTAGATACTCGGGGTAATTTATCCTCTATTTCGCATGCCATTGTGGTTGGGGTCCACCAAGTGGTACTCAAGAAGGAGAACAACTGGCCATAAGAATCGAGAATAAATATATTACTCGCCTTCTCGAATAGCCACGGTGAGGATCTGTATTGGATTATCTGAAACTGAACAAAGCCACTCGAAAAGATCATTTCCCATTGTCGTTTCTAGATCAGATGCTGGATCGATTAGCCGGTCATGAATACTATTGTTGATGGTTATTCCATTACACCAAATTTCATATAGCCCCGAAGATCGTGAAAAGACGACATTCACTTTGTCCTTATGGACATTCGCATTCAGCGGATGCCCTTCTGGCCGTGCAAATGCGCCGTACACTTTCCAACGATGCATGACGGCCATTCTCCGACATGGCTGAGGAAGACAATCGAACTCTTCATGGACGCATTTTTCAAGATCGGAAATTCATTTGATGTACCTGTCTAGAAAACTTGAGATCTCAGACAGGTAAGATGCGCGAGGAGACCAATCTTGTGCTCAATCGGGAAAAGTGCCATTTTATGGTACAAGAGGGCATTGTACCCGGACATCGAATTTCAGCAAGAGGGATAGAGGTAGACAGAGCAAAGATTGAAGCAATTGAAAAGTTACCTCCACCCTCATCAGTAAAAGGAATTGGAAGCTTGAGGCTACTGGATTCTATAGGCGCTCTATCAAAGATTTCTCTCTGGACAGAAAGCCATCGGTTTTAATCTCTTAGTCCAAGAATTTTCAGTTTGAGCCAGCAAAGGTTTGCATGCATTTTCAAGGTTGAAAGATGTTTCATCGCTCCTATTGACGAGTCCTAGATTGGTCCTTCCCATTTGAGCTTATGTGTGACGGCGACTTTATGATTGGGGCAAAGGTTAAAGTAAACGAGAGTAGTAAATTTTTCAGGTAATCTACTATGCGAGTAGAACCCTGAATGATGCTTAGCTGAATTATGCCACTATAGAGAAAGAACTATTGGCTATCGTCTTTGCTTTTGACAAATTCAGACCATATTTGATTGGTAATAAGGTCGTAGTTCACATTGACCATTCTGCCATTAAGTACTTGATGACTAAGAAAGATGCCAAACCCCGATTAATCCGGTGGGTTCTTTTGCTGCAAGAATTCGACGTTGAGATTAAAGACAAGAAAGGCACCGAGAACCTCGTGGCAGATCATCTTTCACGATTGGAAGGGGCTAGTGATGAAGTTCAAGTGAATGACGATTTTCCTGACGAACAACTTTTAGCTATCAATGACAAGAAAGCAATTCCATGGTTTGCAGATTTTGTAAATTATTTGGTAGCTAAAGTGGTCCCTCCGGAGTTTAACTATCAACAGAAAAAGAGGTTTTTCGCCCACTTGAAACACTACTATTGGGAGGAGCCACACTCTGGCGTACATTGCGCCGATCAAGTGATCCGAGATGTGTGCCCGAAGATGAAATGAACAAAGATTCTGAACCACCGTCACATCGCTACCATGTAGGATATTTTGTGAAATGTGAGAACAAGAACTACAGTGCTTCAATCAGTTTCACTGCCTACCTTATTTAAAGATGCTCATCATTTCAGATCCACATGTGACAGTCAAATACGAACGGAGGCATTTCTAGAAAGGACGAACCGCCAATGCATCCCATTTTGGAAGTAGAATTGTTTGACTTATGGGGGATAGATTTCATGGGACCATTTCCCTCATCTTAAAACAACCTCGTACATCTCACGGGGCGTAGACTATGTCTCTGGTTGGAAGCACCCGACCCGCACCAACGATGCCAAGGTCGTGGCTCAATTTCACAGCCCACATATTCTCACGCTGAACACCTCGAGCACCGACTCGATAATGGGACTCATTTCGCAATAAGGTGGTTGACAAGGTTTGCAAAGTATGGGTACGCCATCGTGATATCTCTTGCATACCACCCACACAACAAGTGCTAAGAGGTATCAAATCGAGAAATTAAGTCCATTCCTGAGAAAACAAACACTAACAAATTTAGAAGGATCGGGTCTAAAAGATCAAGATGCACTCCTAAGATCGCACAAGATTTAAGACTCCTTTAGGTATGTCGCCTTTCAGACTTGTGTATGGTAAAGCATGCCATCTTCCAATAGAATTGGAGCATCGAGCCTACTGGGCAACTCCGACAAGAACATGGACAAGACACTAGCCTGAGAAGCGATCATACAAATTTCGTTGAACTAGACGAATTCAGGAACGAAGCTTATGAAAATGCCCAGATTATTAAAGAGAAGACAAAAAGCCTGGAAGACGATGTAATACACATTACCAGAAGGAATTCACAAACAGACAACAAGTCCTCTTATTTAATTCCCGTCTAAAACCCTTCCGGGGAAATTAGTCTAGATGGTCCCACCTTCACAAGAACCAAGGTCTTTTCACATGGCGGCGTGGTTACACATCCTAAGAAAGGCACATTCACGCCACCACCCAACTGAAGCCGTATTTCGAGGCGAGTTCCATACGGATAAGCAACTTCATTCCCTTTGACTCCAGATCGATGAAGCAATGCTAAGCTTATCATAATAGTTTCGCCCCGAAAGCACATCGAGATCTACCGCCGAGCTAACGACATTAAACATAGCGCTACTTGGGAGGCAACCCAAGTTTTTCTTGAAATTTTCCCTTCTTTGAGTTAAATTTTTATCAGTTCGCCGCTTATGTTGGTTTGCCGATTTTGTCCGTAATGGCATTCTTTTGGTCGCTTACTGTGACTCGCGAACGCTGTGTAATCGGAGAGGATCCGCTTTACGCAGAGCATTACAAACGCCCGTAGAGTCACATTTACAAGCAGGGGAGTTTTATCTTAGACACGGGTCGCATCGTGCATTTTAAGCCTTCGTAACGCCGTTGTCTCAACGCCGCGATGTTTCAACGCCGCGAGCCGTCGCTAACGTCAGCGCGACGCTCCCCAACGCCGCGACGCCAATTTTGGCTCCCCGAACGTCGCGACGTGAGATTCGAACATCGCGACGTTGATTTTGAGTGCCTCTGGAACGTCGCGACGTGCGTTCCCAACGTCGTGACGTTGATTTTTACACCCTCTGGAACGTCGTGACGTGAGTTCCCAACGTCGCCACGTTGATTTTGAACATCCTTCTCGAATGTCGCGGATATGAGAATCCAACGCCGCGGAAGTCGCTTATCACATCCTCCTCGAACGCCACGACTGCATACGTCTCTTCAGAATGTCGCGACGAGGTTCTGAACGGTCGCGACGGCTGCCCCGTTTTAAGGCCAAACACAGCCCATTTCGCTCTTCTCACCTTGTATCACCCCTGCCTGAACCCTAGCCTCTCTACACAACCTTCCTGCGACCGCCCCTGCCGTAGTCCCTACTACACAACGGCCTGAGGCCGCATATTTCCCCTCCGACACTCTCTCTTTGCACACCACCGTCACCATCACACACCCAACATCACACCCTCGTGATTCACCCTACATTCAATTTGTCTGACTGGTCTTGTCATCACCGTAGGTCTAGGAGTCCCCATTTCTAGGGTTCACATTTAGGTCTCATTTAGGTTTCTTTCTGTGTCGGGTCCCATTTAAAATATCACCGGTACACTTAGTTAGATTTCGTTTCCTAGTGCACTCCTGTGTGTTCATCGTATTGTTCAGCTCACTGGGCGTGCTAACTGGTGCCATCCCATTGCATTACTCCCAATTAGCACCGAGGTCCCGCTCCAATATGTCCGGGAAAAAGTGCAGAATTACTCACCAAGCCGGTCGATCCAAATGCAGGACCCGACCCCAAATTCATGATGTCACGCTGGCTCGTGAACGAGGGTGTCGCCGATCGGGCCGCAGACCATCCGCAAGAACCGATCGCGACATCAAGGAGAAGGTTTTCACCACCTCGATGATTTTTTCCCGTGAAGACGACGCGCCAAGGGATGGCGTACTTTGCCAACCACCTCATCGAGCTGGGCGATGAGTGTGGTGAGAATTCTACGCCACCTCGCCTCCCACGCCGCCATCAAAAAAGGTTCAGTTAGGAGTATCGGGTCAACTCGCATGAGTCGATCAATAGTTATTATGGGCCTGATCACGTCCTCGCATCCGCTTGATCGCCACGAGCCTGACTACCCCGCGAGATCATCTCTGGGTTTCACTAATGGCCGTGGTGAGTGGAAACTCAATGGGGCTGAGGGCCATGTACCCACCCCCTAAGGCTCAGCACTCGCCTATATCCCAAAGGTTCGCACTTCATCACGCGCCTTATTCCGACGACGAACGCAGGAAGCGACGCCTGCCGCAGCCCGCCTCAACTATGCCATCATCCGTGATATCCCTTTGATGTCAAGGTGTTATGCAGGATGCTATCCTCCATAACCGGATGCTAAGATGCACTCCTGGGGCACCCTTTCCTCATCTTCGGCTTATGCAAACGAGCCGGTGCCCCTAGACGACAATGAGGCGTGGTTAAGCACCCTATCAAAACCATATATGTTGCTAGGACAAACCTAGTGTACCACCTAATCTCGAGGGGGTCTATGATTCCGCCATGAGCCCTGACGAGGACAAGCTCATGACTAACAGGCCCGCTTTGGCCTCCCGGGCGATCCCTGGGGAGACATCAAGTAATCCACCCACCCACCTCCACCACCACCACAAATTGCGCCCCTCCATTCTCACCCGACCTCGAGGACCCTGCTTTCACTCATCGAGCGCTGACGCACTCGACGACCTGCAGGATCATCGAGTCCTCCTCACAGATATGGAGGGCGCTCGCGCTGATGTGCGTATTGTGTCGGGCCAACCAGCCACCATTTTAGCGCCAGCCAGCCTCCGTGTGCCCACCGCTTCAACTCCGCTTCCACCATCCGCCACCACCACCGCAGTGACCCAGAGATCACCAGGGGAGTTCTCTTTACCCTCTACTGTTTTGTATCGCCAAACGACACTAGATATTTTTGCTCGGGGGCGTGGGTGCTACTCTGCCAGGTAGATTAGTTTTATACGCTGAGTGTCAGAGTGTTTTTTATTCATGCATGTTAGTTACATTTCATGTAGTTAGTTTACATTTCTGGCTAGTTTCATTTACAATTGCTCATCTAGGATATTGAGCCAGGTTTAGTCTTCAGGTGTGTTTTAGGTAGACTTATATACATGTAGGTGTCATGTCTAGAGTCGCGTATGTGATGCCATGCTTTAGAATAGTGATCAAATCAGAGTCGAATCCACCCGTGTCAACAAAGAAAGGCTGTATCAAGGTTTGAATGTCGGAATTAGGTTGAATAGAGAAGGAGGCATAGCGAGTCATCTCCTAAGTGATTCAAGAAACCATTTCTTAAGGAGCCTATCACACCCACACAGCATGATCTTGTATGCCTAGGTACCGAGCCCGACCACTAAGGTTCAACAAACCGTGGGAATCTCTAAACACTAAAGAGATGGGACACCGTCAATAAAAGAGGATTGCCTTCGAGCCCCAAACCAAAAAAAAAAAAAAAAGGAAGAGAATATACATGTAGATGTGGTCAAGTGGATCTTCCACCTAACTCCTAGCACAAATCCCAGGGGCCTTTCAAGCCCAATGTCTCCGAGCCAACTCGGTCGAGTCATCGACTTCACCGCCTGCATAGGACAAAGATGGAAGTTACCCACAACTTAGGGCCCTTAGGTTTAGTTGAGTGTTCGGGGTGACGTTCGAGGGAAACTGAATGCCCGGTGCCCTTAACCAACTGGTGGAGAGTCACCAACTAATCCCCACTACATGGACACTTAACATAAACTTATGGGCACTAGTTTTGTTCTATGTAGTGAGTAGATATATTAGATACTGCAAACGGTGCGTTCTGATCCTTTTGTAGTTAGATTTTACCTTAATTAAAGTAGTCAATCAAGCTCGGGGGCGTCTAACTTAAGTATACACTGGTATCATTTATTTATAATACATAGGGTCATTGGAAAGGCCATTGAATATATCGAGACTGAGGTAAAATTAGCCGACTTCACCGAAGTTCAACCCAGTTCTTTCAACATTCGAACACCTTTGTAAAATCTTGTGAACTTCAAATAACGTACAGGTGTGAATAGCCTAAATTGATCCTCTCTATCTATCGCATGAGCAGCAATACCTTTAGTGTTAGACTATAGTACATAGAGTGTGTTGTGTCTAGAGTCGGGCTTCTGTCGCACAAGCAAGAAACTAAGTTTATGATGAGTGCCTAAAACACTCGTGATTATACCACACACTTTTCATTTTCGCTTTATTTTATATCTAATTTCATAGTTTTTGTGGCCGATACCCATTTGGTGATTGTGTGTATGCAAGTGCATTGTGCAAAAGGTGCTTTTGGAAGCAATTTTGGAGCAAAGCAGAGGCGCGCAGATAAGGATGCCGGAACGCCGCGACGTCCCAACGCCGCGACGCTGAGTCAACATATGCCAGTCAACAAGCGGCAACGCGCCGAATTCTCCTCTCAATCACAAGGCAAACGAAACGGAATTCGAGAGGAACTGAGATCGAATCGTACAAACCAGTATGCCGGAAACTCCTTAGAAAGGCAGGGACACGACCGTAAAGAGCTCTGTGGATTTGTATTCTTCTGCTTGATATTAGAACTAATGTTTTATATATCGCCTATTGACATTTTCTTATTCATTATGTTCTAGATCTATACCTAGGGTATTGTTGAACCCTGTCACGTTTGAATGGATTAAAGTTTATTAATTTATATTTTTCATTGATTTATGATTCTTTATCATCTGCTTTACATCCGTGGATAAATTACATGGTAATGCTCGCGCATTAGTATGGGATCATACTGTAGGATCCGAGATTCGAGATGAGGATACCTAGATATGAGTAGAGCGTACTTTGGTTGATTCGGTAAATAGAGATATTCCCAATCCCGAAGGTGGCAATTAAGGTTGTAAACATTTGGCATTGCAGTACCGAGTCTGGGTAGAGATACACCCAACTCTATCATGATAGGCGAATACACCTCGAGAGAGAGGGTATCTCGTAGGCAAGATCACCTTGTCATTAATAAATCATAAATAGACTGAATAATATCATCTTTAAGAAATAATCCATCGAAAGTGGCAGGGGGAGACATAACCCTAGTCCCCATTAAATAGTAATTCGTTCAAATCAGTAGTTTAGTTTACATTAAAACACTAGTACCCTCACACATTACGATAACTGCATAATATTTGAAGCAAACTGTAGTCAACACGCCTATCCCCGTGATCGATATTCGTACTTTATTGGTACACTATATTACTTGGGGCGACGTTGCACTTACAAAGCACAAAGGCGCATATTTTACACACCACGTTTTCAAATTGGCAAAAATCCAAGAATTCAACCTAAGGTCCACCACCTTACAAACCATAAAATGAAGAATTCCTTGTTTATCTCATGCCAATTAAGGTTTTACCCACATGAATTCAACAAATCTAGGGTTAGGATAATCTCCTAACAAAACCCTAGGAAAGGAGCAACTAATCATCCATAGAAAAACCCTAGCAATCACACCAATAACCCTAGACATCAAAATACACATGATTTCAAGATGAAAGCATACCTTTGTTTGGTTTTCTCCCACTTCTTCTTCCTCTTCTTCCTCCTCTTCCTCTCTCTTCTTTTCAAACGTGGAGCCCTAGCCCAAAGGAGAACAAATGAGATTTTTGTTTGTCTCATCTCCTATTTATAGTCTCAACTTTCCCTTAATTGCAATTAAGTCCTTAATCACTTTAATATTTGCACATCAACTCTTGTTATTTCTATTTTGACATCTTATCTTCTCAGATTATGGTTTTCATATCCCATTTGATCAATTACGATTTTACCCTTGTTCTATTACAACATTCCGGGTTCCATAAATTATCATTTCACAATTTTCCAAAATACCACAAAGGACACTTAAGAGCTCATGTGTGCCCCTATGGTTACCCGTACCGTACACCATCTCGGGACGGGGCGTTACATTATGACTCTAATTTTACAGCATATTGACTATTATAATTTGATTTATGATCAAATATGCTTTACCTTTGAATTTCCCATACACTAGTAAATGCTATAACATAACAACTAAAAACCGACCATTGTACGAAGACGACACAACCAAACGCCACAACAAGTCATAACAAAATCAAGACAAAACAAATTAACAACCAAGATCTGTATGGAAGACTCATTTTATTGAGAAAGAAAATTATCAAAAAATATGTAGATGGGTGATTTTAGGCCAAAAAGGCCAAAAAAATCACCCTAAAAAGTGGCTAAAAGAGAGAACAAATAAGATAAAATGAGGGATGGCTAAATTGAATAAAATAGTTAAAACAATAAAGTTTAATACATTAATCATATATTATAATAATAATAATAATTAAATCCTCTATGTTACAAATCACCCCGAAAAGTGGCTAAAAGAGAGAACAAATGAAAGAAAATGAGGGACGGCTAAATTGAAAATAAAATAGTCAAAACAGTAAAGTTTAATATATTAATCATATATTATAATAATAATTATTATTAAAACTTCTATGCTACAAAAGTAGACTTGACTCCATATTAAGAGCCGAAATATTGAATTTTGTAGATAAATCCGTAGAAAATCTTAATTACCAAACTAATTATTTAAAAAATTAAACAAAGATTTCGAGTTAATTGTTCTAATTGAACCAACCCGAACAAAACCTACATGAGCTTTTTAGAGCCCGACCTCCAAAAAGTTAGGTCAAAGTGGGATGGTGCATCAGCTCAACCCATATCACTAGCTTTACTATCATTCATTTTAATTATAATTAATTAATATATTGTCTTTTAACTCCGTTTTTATGAATAACCGGTAACTCCCTCAACCGGTCATACCTTTTTTTTTAAATTTAAAAAACATGACCGATATTTACCATCCAACCACTAAGAAGGACGAGTACAATACCGCATTCAATTTTAGAAGGCCAAATTTCCGGACATTTTCAACAATGTTGAGTAGTACTATTACTCCCCCTATTTAATGCTTCCACAGACTTTGCAGACTTTCCGACACCATTTTGCTTTAGTTTTGAAATGTAAAAAAATCAGTAAACTAAATTATTGTTTTGAATTAACTTCAACCCTTGGTAAAGAGAGTAATTCAAATAATAAGACTAACAGATGAATTAATTGGGTTTTTCCTATATGTACTATTCATTTAAAAAATAATATTTTAAAAATTTTTTCCAATTCTACAACAAATTTGATTGATTAAGAAAAAAATAGTTGAAAATAGTGTTTTGAATAAACGATTTCTTCAATCTTTTAATATATTTTCAATATCATCTTTTGAAAAAAAGATTTATTTTCGATTTATTTCTTTCTTCAAAGCATTTAGAAATCGTCTTTTGAAAAGACGATTTCTTCAATCTTTTAAAAATTGCCTTTTCAAAAAACAATTACTTCTTCAATTAAAAGTTGTCTTTTCAAAAGACAATTTCTAAAAGTTTTATTATAAATATATTTTTATCTTTATTTTTATATTTTTAATATTTTAATGATACATCATTTTATTATTAATTAAAGAATAAAAAAAAATATAACATATATGCTAATAATTTTAAATATATATTATTTCAATTTTTTTTAAATATATAAATATAAATATATATATATTATAAAATTAATTTATTTTCTGATATAAAATAATTATATCAATTATGATATAGAAATATTTAAAAAAAATATTTATTATTTGATATTAAAAATAATATTATATATCAAATGAGATATTAATATAAAAAATATGAATATTTTGATCTTTATTTCTCATCATTTTTTCTACTTAAGGATTAAAAAACAACTATTATCAATTTTATATCCATATTCATGTAAAACTCATAACATTTTCTCTAAACTTGGTTTTGTAGGACTCTTGATGGAAAACAAGTGATTTAACAAGAAATGAACAACATGTTTTCAAAAGGAGAGTCAAGGGTGTCTCACAACCCGTTATTGGGAAGAAGAATTTTTCTGTACCGTCTGAAGATCAAATGGTTCAACTCAATCTATGGTTGCCTTCCATATTCAAAGAGCTTTCCAACGACACCTCACACGCCCAAATCCGAGTTAAAACGAAGAAGTTATAGCCCCGACAAATTAGAGAAGAAAACAAGTTGTTGAGCAAAATCCAAGTTCTCGCAACATATAGCAAATTATCGCAACTTTGGTCAGTAATTTGTCATGAAGCATAGAAATTTGTCACGACACACATTAAGTTATGGTCTGAAGTAGCCACAGGTGGTTTCCCCTGGTGTGGTGCAGCAGCTTTCTAGGCTTGATGTAGTATGTATCTTCAAACTATTGGATTCTTCACCGTCCATTTGTTTCTTGATTTGGCTTTTCATACATTTGGATTTTTGTTCAACAAATGTTTAATTTAAGATGCATTAGTGTGAAAAAATTTAATTGCATGCGTTTGTTTTATGTATGAAGTTCAATTGTTTTTATAAGTCATTATGTGTTTTCTCACACATTAATTGTGCAATGAAGTTAGAAAAGATATGGCGAAGAACAGGGCACTCGGGGAGGTATTTATTAAGTGAGTGGGGATACATTTGAAGCGCGCTATTGCTTTTTTTACTATCGAATATAACTTTTTTAGTTTTAATGTCAATGCACTTAATAAAGATTAAAAGATATGTTGTTTGTTTTTTTAACATCAGTGTTTAGTAGGGATGACAACGAGACAAATTATTTCGGGTTCTCGTCCCGTCTCGCTCTTAATGAGACAGACTTGGTTTAATTGTAATCGGGTTTTTAACATGTTTGAGTTTATTTTCTTCTCAACCAAACTACGGTCTCATGGTTCGTATTGTTACTCCCGTCCCGCCCGATTATATTTAAAATAAATTTTATTATTTTATTTTATACATTAATATAAATAATAATAATAATTAGAATGTTTTTTAATAACAATTTATAAAATTCATAATATTTTTTATTTTTTATGAAATATATTAATTTTATTATAATAAAATAAAAATCAAATATAAAAAATTCTAAATAATAATAAAACAAAATAAATAGAATCATAGCTTTAATTTTCCCATCCTCGCCTCATTTCATTTAATTTTTTTAAAATGAGACAAATTTAGGAATTGAAAAAATAACGAGTCTGGTCTGGATGCAGGGCCGCCTGTCCCAAACCCCTATGTTGTCATCCTTAGTATGCCAGACACAATTTTCATTTCTAAAAAGAACGATGTAATTTTTCTATTTTAGGTGAAAATGACTTTCCTCGAATCTAAAACTAAATATTTTCACTTTTTATATTCGTAACTTTAAAAAATTCCAAAGAATAAGCTCTTTAAAATTTTAAAACTAAATAGCTTTAACGTCGAAACCGATCGCCTTTCAACATTAAGTAAAAAAACAAACAATCCCTTGAATTCTGGAGTTTTAGAAAAATAATATTAAAAAATAAAAGTAAATCTAAAAAAAATATGATTTGAAAAAAAATTATAACTTTTTTTATATAGGTTTTTCACATAGGAACAAGATTCAAAAAGTAAATATTTCTTATTGGAACAACTAACACTGATGCAGTAAACTCGGTTGAAGTGAACTTCTTAGTTCTCCCCAGCACTAGAAGTCACGCGACCTGCGTAAGCACGAAGACACGTCTTCTAACCTCCAGCTGTCAAGTTGTATAAAAGGCTCAAGTTCTTAGGCTAATAAAATGCTGCTACTTTTCCAGAACTTTCCTCAGCAGATCTGTTCTTCAAATTTAGATTCAAAAGTTTTGAAGTTTTAGATGGTGTTTCTTCAAATTCAATTAAAATAAATTTTAACAGTCATCATTAGCTGTCGTGCATAAACATGAATGAGGATAATGCATAAACAGTCATCCACTCCATTAAGAATCATTTTAACAGCATCTCTCGCATTCACATTTTCTTCATCTCTACCGTCTTTCCACTCCCAGATCCGCCTGCTTAGACAACATGGCCGACTCCTTTGCGTTTAACATTGCTGATAAGCTTCTTGGGAAGGCCACCTCCCTCCTCGTCGACCAAGTCTCTCTTGCTGGGGGTGTCTACGCCGAGCTGGAAAATCTCAAGGACACCTTATCAGCCGTCAAAGCCGTGCTCTTGGATGCTGAGGAGCAGCAACTCAACAACCATTAGCTCACTGGTTGGCTTGGGAAGCTCAAGGATTGTTTTTACGATGCTGAAGATGTGCTTGATGAATTTGGGTATGACTCTCTGCTTCGGGAGGTAGTGAATGAGGGAGGCTTTAGAAGAAAGGTACGCCATTTCTTTTCCTCCTCGAATCCTCTCGCATTCCGCTTTAAAATGGGCAGTAAGATCAAGGGGATTAGAGAGATTGATAAGATCGCTGATGCCGACAAATTTAATCTCAAGAAAATAATGGGTGTGCCTGTTCCCGTGATCGCTCCACATAGGGAGAGGAAAGACCTACTCCTTTGTGCGTGCTTCCGATGTCATTGGAAGGGATGGTGATAAAAACAAGATCATAGAATTTCTGATGCAGTCAAGCGATGATGATCAGGAAAATATGTCGGTTCTTCCCTTGGTGGGAATTGGGGGCCTTGGCAAGACTACTCTCGCTAAATTTGTGTATAACGATGCGAGAGTTGACAAACATTTTGATTAGAGAATGTGGGTTTGTGCGTTGGATGAGTTTGATGTAACAAGATTAATAAAAGAAATCATTACTTCTGCCACGCATGATAGATGTGATGATTTACCCATTGATGAGTTGCAACTTCATCTTAGGAATGAATTAAATGATAATAAATTCTTACTCATCCTAGATGATGTGTGGAGTAAGAATCGAGATAAATGGCTTGAGTTGAAAGCCTTGGTAGATGTGGGCGCCAAGGGAAGTAAGATAATTGTCACCACCCGTGATAAATTGGTTGCTAATGTTATGGGTACTTGTTCTATGTATGAATTAAAGGGTCTTTCTGATGATGAGTGTTTATTTGTATTTATTAGATGTGCGTTCAAGGATGGTGAAGATAAACAATATCCAAGGCTCGTTAGGATTGGAAAGGATATTGTCAAATGCCAGGCCTCCTTTGCGCAAAAACTTTGGGAGGTTTGCTTTATTTAAAAACGAATCGAAATGATCGGGTAAGGTGCGAGATATGAATGTTGGCAATCGGAGCAAGAGAAAGATGATATTTTGCCTGCATTGAAACTAAGTTACGATGACCTATCATTTGATGTAAAACAATGTTTTGCATTATGTTCTCTTTTTCCTAAAGATTTTCAATTCGATTATATTGATTTGATTCAAATGTGGATGGGGCAAGGCTTGATTCAACCATCACAACAAAAGGAAGAGATGGAAGATATTGGCAATCAGTATTTAAATGAATTATTACAAATATCATTCTTTCAAGATGTTGAAGTCGATGATGTAGGATTA
This sequence comes from Tetrastigma voinierianum, assembly GCA_016808115.1. Lineage (NCBI taxonomy): Eukaryota > Viridiplantae > Streptophyta > Magnoliopsida > Vitales > Vitaceae > Tetrastigma > Tetrastigma voinierianum. Next base: position 2,835,712 of record JAEQBH010000137.1, on the reverse strand, counting down.
TCTTGCAGCTTCAAAATGCATGATCTTGTACATGATCTTGCATTATTGGTGGCAAGACCTGATTGTAGCACATTAAATTTTGATTGTAAAAATATCTCTATAAAAGTTCGGCATGTTTCAATGCCAGAAGTTGATTGGCCAAAAGAGGAAGAAGAAAAAGTTTCAAGATTTTTTGGGAAACTAAACAACAATATAAGAACCATTTCATTCCCAGATATTGTTGGTGGGCCAAGAAGTGAATCATTTGTGGGTTCTTACATCTTAAGATTTAAATACATATGAGTGCTGGACTTACAAAAATCGAGCTTCGAGGCACTACCAAATTCCATTTGTAATCTCAAGCTCCTCAGATATTTAAACCTAAGCCACAATCTAAACATCAAGAGACTCCCAAATTCTATTTGCAAATTGCACCACTTGCAAACATTGATCCTAGCAGGATGTGAGTCACTTGAAGAATTGCTAAGACATATTGGGATGATCGTAAGTTTGAGGCTTTTGATTGTGAAGACACAACAAATCGCTTTGCCTCCTCGGGCTCAGGGCGAGAGAAAGGAAAAGGTAGGGAGGAGATGCTTCAACTCTCTTCGCTTTTTGCGTCTTGGAGAATGTCATTCTCTGGAATCTCTTGTGGAAGGGATGGGAACCTTCACCGCTCTTAGAATATCGATGACCAGGATTGTCCGTGGCTCATCGTCCTGCTTAAAAACCTACCCTGTGCATTAGAATCTGTGATTATGGGATTGCAAAGTTTTTCTTTTCCTTGATTTAGCTGGGGAACAAAGAATGGGAAAAGGAAGACGACATTCAAGGGTTTGGAAGCCTGCAGATTTTGATACTGTCTGAGTTACCAAAGTTGGAGATTTTGCCTAGGTGGCTTATTCAAGGACCTACTTCTAACACTCTGCTTAGTTTATTCATTGAGAGCAGAACTTAGAGCATTGTGGGAGAGGAGAGGAGTCCCTGTCTCGCCCGCTCCGCTGCAGGAATAGGTCACCTCATTGCCCTAAGGCAATTGACAATTAAATATTGCCCTCGATTATTAGCTTTGCCAGAAAAGATGGGAAACCTATATGCCCTAACACACTTGACCATTAAAGGCTGTCCCAAATTGGCTAATAGATGCAAACGAGGAAGAGGTGAAGACTGGTACAAGATTGCTCATGTCCCATATTTATATACTAGCAACTTCAATGATTTAGGTAACATAAAAAGATACCATTATCTTTCTCCTGAATGAAAACCTCCTTTTCTTCTTCTTTTTCTTTTTTTTTTTTCTGGATTTTTACAATATGTCAAAATTAATCTCTCTCCACGTTTTTGTGAAACATAAAAACTGATGCTCTAGATGAGTAAAGTGAACGTCCTTGTCAAAGCAACTGGTGGAACGAGTGAAGAAGTGAGGAATAGAGCTTTCTCCAACTCTGCAAATCGCACTGTTTAAGGTGGAAGCATGCACCGCTCAGCAAATTTTAATATTGAGGCATTGAAGTTTCTTGATCTGGTTTGAAGCAGCTTTCTATGCTTGATGCATTCTGCATTCTGTATATATCTTCAAAGTACTTGACTCTCTCGCTGTCCATTTGTTTCTTGATTTTGCTTTTATAGACTTGTTAAACAGGAATGTATGTTTCATTTAAGTTGCACATGTGTGAAAGATTTAGTTGTGTTTGTTTTACATATGAAGATGAAGTTCATTTGAGCTATGAAGTTCAGTTGAGATTTAGCGGGAAATTAAAACATAAGAAAGACAAGGTTTTGCTCTGAGCTAAGATGAATTACCATTTTCTTTAATTATAAGAACGGTTAATGGGCCAAGGTTTGATTCAATCATCAGAATAAAATGAAGAGCTGGAAGACATTGTGGAGATATTCCAAGATTCTTTTATTCTTTCAAAATGCAATGCACAACATGGGTATAACATGTTGAATTTTCATAGTGAAAGTTCAGACATATTTCAATCCGATTTTGGAAGCTGCGTTGGGTGGATGAAGAAGAAGAGAAAGTTTCAAGATTTTGTGGGAAACTAAACAATATAAGAACCATCTCATTGCCAATTACTAAGCCTTCTTCATCTGAATCCCTTATTTTGCTCTAGTGATCATGGGATGGGTGTAGAGAGGGAAAGATGTTGGAGGGGCAGTGGAAAGGTGGTGGAATAGCAGAAGGGGAAGAAACTGACGAAACAGGTGAAGCAAAAGGAACTTGAATGAGTGATGGCAGGGAAACAGAGGAAATAGGAGATAAAGAATGAGGTATAGAGCACAACACAGACGGAATGGGAAGAAGGACAAGCGTGAAAACCTGGGTAGAAGAAATGGAAAAGGATGGGAAACATTAGCACCTAAAAATACGCAAGTGATGATAGTTGGGAGCTTTGTTGTAGAGAAGTTGCATAGGAGTCCGAAACTCTAGGACTCTGTTTATTAAGTAAGATGCAGTTTGAAATGCATGCATCCAGAATTTAATATTTTAATATAATATATTTATTTATAATAATTAATAATATAATAATTAAATATTAAAATTTTAAATTATGAATTTGATTTTTTTTTTTTTAAGAACTCATTCATTGATATTTATCAAAATTTGTATTAACTTAATACGTTTTTAAATAAAAATATTAAAACAAATCCATTTGATGTTGATTTAAAAATTAAATAAATTTTGACAATAATTTATTTAAAAATTAAGACAACCGAATAATTTATTTATATTTTAAAAAATAAAATTTAAATTTTTATTTAATAAATTTTGAAAAATAAAATAAAATATAGTTTTTAGTAGATTTAAAATAACGAATAATTTATTTATATTTAAAAAAATAGAATTTTGAATAAATAAAAGTAATAATAATAAAAAAAAAAGGGTTTGACGGGGTGGGGGATGGGGGTTGGCTACAACCGGTGAGGGAGAAAGAGGAGAGGGAATAGAGGCTAGAGAGGAGGGAAGAGAGAGGAGAGTGGTGTTTTGGATCCACACGTTACGCTGACAAAGAATGTCAACACTTTTAACCGTTGTGAAGCATGATACTTGTGCCTAATTCGAAGCATAAGAAAGAAATTATAAAAGTGAACCCTCATATAACCGAAAAAAAAGTTTCAATTATAAATAGAATATTGGGTACAACACTACTGGTTTTTTCTTTTACGTTTTCTCAATTATTTTAATATTTTACATTTCCCAACAAGTAAGTAATCCTTCTTATGCACCTGAGTTTGAGTATTGGATTAAAATGCTATTTTTCCAAAAACGGTTTTATCAATTTTTTTTCAACCATTGCTGTTATTTTGGAGCGCTTGTTTCAATTATTTTATTAAAGTCGTCATTCCTCTAAATAACGATATTTTGCAAGTTAAGATTTATTATAATAATAATAAAATTAAAGTTTAACAATAATTATATTTTTTAAATTATATATGCTGGAAAATAATGGATTTTTGCATGAAACTCGATCATTTTAATATCAAATAAGATAATGTTTTTAAACATATTTAAAAATATTAATAAGATATATATGAAAAACATTTTAAAAAGAATAATATAAAATAAAATAAGAATATAATTTAAAATAAATAATATCAAATATCAAAAAATTGTTTTAATCCGAGATAAAATAAATTTTTTCAACGGATAATTTTAAATTAATAAGATAATATAAACTATATTTTTTAAATAGATAATTTTAAATTAGTTTATCTCGGATTAAAACAAAATTTTGATATTAATTATTAAAAAATTATTTATTTTAAATTATATTGTCATTTTATTTTATATTATTCTTTTAAATTATTTTTTCATATTTATCTTATTAATCTTCTTTTAAAATGATTACTGTCATTTTAATTTTATTAATTATATAATTAATTTTAATATCACAAAGCTACTGCCTCAGATAGCGACTTTATCTTCTAAATTGAAGTTTGTCGTGACAAACCCTAAAGATGTGGCTTACTCACTCCCAATCCAGTTTGTCACGACAAACTCAGAATCTAGGAGTTTCTGCCGCAACAAACAAACTCCCCGACACCGTGACAAACACTATTTTTTTCTTTGGCTTTTTTCTAGGAATATAATTTGCCTTTTTTCTCTTCCCATTAACTTATTTTTTAATATTTAAAAATTTGTTGGGAATAGAAAAAGTTAAAATATTAGCTATATTTTATAATCTATACAAAATATTTTTAAATCGTTTAAAAATCCAAACAAATTTTTTTTATTTGATATTAATTATTAAAAAATTATTTATTGTAAATTATATTGTCACTTTATTTTATATTATTCTTTTTAAATTGTTTTTCATATTGATCTTATTAATTTTTTTAAAAAAATTATCTTATTTCATATTAAAATAGTCGCGACAAACTGTGGAGTTTGGTATCTAAAATATTTAAAATAAAATTTTATTTAAAGATAATGACAATAAAAACTATCGAGAAATATCTATTTAAAATAAAATGACAAAATTTCCTTTAAAGATAATGTTTGATATCTAAAATATTTAAAATAAAAATTTATTTAAAAAGTATTATTATTATTATTGTAAAACCCAGAAAAATTAGACATTTTCAAAAATGACAAAATGATAATAATAATAATAAATTGTCATAATGGTTCAGGGAAGCCTAGAAAATTCTCTAGATCTCGGATGACGAAACGGACTACGCCGTTAAATTGCCTTGGCAAATCTAGTGACCTTAAAATTCTTTGGCTTAGAATTCTAAGACAATCGGGATTTTTTTACGAATTTATGAGTGATGTCACAAGGACTACAATGTGACGCAGATTTTACAAAAATTTCGAAAGTTTAAACGACTGAAATAAGCTCACGTGAAATAAATTGAACTCAAATAAATAAATTATTTCGGGACAGAAACGGACCCGAATAAGAGATGGACACATGGTTAAAAAAAAAAAAAAACAAAAAGGGGCAGGGAGGAATTTTCGGCAGTGGGGAGGAGTGAAGGAACCTAACCCGGGTTTCCTTTTCCTAACCCGCCTCCCGACACTCCAACGGATTCGAAAAAAAAAAACCTTCTTATAAACCTTTGTAAAGCGACCATGAATGAACCCATTTATACAATTGTGTTTTCCATTAAAATCTTATGAAACATGGTGGGAAAAGCTTTTTTTTTTTTTTTTTTTTAAACATCAAACCCTTTTTATACGCTTAAACATTTTATAGAAAATCGGGCAAAGTTTCCTCTGTTTTTCAAACATGTCCCAATTTACAACACTTGTAATAAAACAATTTAATTTACTCCACATCCAACAATGAGACATCAAGTCCACCACAACCACTCTAACCAACTTTAAAATCATTTTCCGAACACTATAGATATATAAACAATATTTTATTTTTTTTATAACCGTTGAGCTTAAGTCAGGAATTACACCTGTACCTCTATCAAACAGAGGATCAGAGCTCTCGTAATGCATTCATAGGTAATGCAAGATAAACATTCCATATATTAAATCATACACAAACAAAAATTTTATTTTTTTGCACTTTTTTTTTTATTACCTTATGAACATTGTTCATGAATAGTGTCCATGAACAGCCGTATCCAAACAAAGGACCCTAAATAAAGGTAATCACCAAAACCGGTCGTAGTGCATAGTGTGCACACTCCAAGACCCGTGTCGCGCGCATCGCGTCAGTCGCGAGCACGCCGCGCGACCGGGCGCCGTGTCACAAAGATTACTGGCGTCAGACATAAATGGCCGCCGCGACTGCAGGTCAAGGCGCACGCAGCCCCCCTGTCGCGACACAAAAAATTGTTTCGTGATACAAAACCCATGTCGCTGAAGGCCATAAGACCGTGTTGCGCCCTAGCGTCATATTTTGCCCGCCGATACAATCCCGCTCAGACGCAACCTCGTAGCCGGAAAATGGGAAGTAGCCCATCCAGCTTCTTCTCTTGCACATTTTTTTTTCTTTGTTCCTCTTACTGTAAAGCCACAGAAATTTTTTATTTATTTTTATTTTTTCATATCTTCCAGTAGAACCTCAGAGAATTATTAGAATTATATATATATATATATATATATATATATATATATATATATATATATATATATATATATATATATATATATATATATATATATATATATATATATATATATATATATATATATTTTTTTTTCCTATTTTACATACTGTAAACCAATGTAAAAATTTTCCTCACTATTTTATTTTATTTTATTTTTTTAAATCTTCCAGTAGCCTCTACAAAACCTCTACTCCTAAGATGCAGTAGCTTGAACAACTGCTATTTATACAATTCAAAAATTTTAAGAGTTTAATTACAACCCTTTTTTTTTTTACTTGGGAGAAAACTAGAATACCTTCCAGACCCCAATACAAACACGATCTGCTCATGTTCAAAACCTGAACAATCAGTCTTAAATTTTTTTTCGTTTATTTCTAGACCATTTTGCCCAAAATTCCTCAAACAAACCTTAAACCTCAAACTTAGGGGTTATATTTTCTCGGCCCTAGTGTTCAACATTTTCCTATATGTTATTCACCAAGCATCCAATCTCAATACACACACAACACACAATCCAATCACATATCACAATTAATTCATCAAAATGCACAAAGGATGCATGATCTAACCCGTTTCCCACCAAGTCCTAGGTAAATCGTATACTTAACTTACTGATACTAAGCTATAACTCTAGCATCCAACATCGAGCTATACCAAGCTGTGATGCTCTTACACCTTATGACCATGGATTAAGCCCAAGTCCCTCAAGCCCTAGGTATTCGTATACCTAAGCTCTGATACCAAGCTGTGACGCCCCATTCCCGGGGGTCTCGTTGACCACCGTCAACCTGTGGAAAACCTGTGTGTCTCATATCATGAGACCCATACATGAGTAAAAATGGCCACGTCGGGCCCATACATCCATACTCACAAAATATACCCAACTATAATATAATAGTTTCAAGAGTTAATTACACTCTTATACAACATGTCTAAATTGTAATATTTCATACATGTTTTACAAAAACGTAATCAAAGCCACATGTCGGCTTTCTTCTCAAAAGTTGCCTCTAATGAGCGCCTTCTTCCCGAACACTCCTTGTACTTGAAATAATTTTCCCTCGACAAGGTGAGCAATACTCAGTAGTGATAACCTCTTACATGGGTTACTCCCCACCTAAGTGCTCATGCAATGGAAAAACACACACATTCAAGTGAATTCATGATTCCTACTCGAATGTCTACATACCCAATCCCATGTCTCGAGTCCTCACCGACTCCCTCACACATGCTTATGCCATGGCGAAAACCGCTTCCAAACAAAAATATTCGCTTTTATCATGCGGCAACCTGAGCAGTAACATTGACAATCCTCGAGGTGAATTCTCGGGGTAACCTCCTAAACAATTCATGGGCCTCGACGAATTGTCGACGATTTCAACACAATTCTTCGACAACTTTCTCCGGGAGCAAAATTCTCCCATTGTTTCGACAACCCTCCGATGATCTATGCTGTCATGCACTCATACTCTACTATTCTAGGGAAAATTTTGCATGTGAAATGCAATATGCGAATTATTAATAATTCATGTTAATATATCAAGCATGTATATATTAACAAAATTTAACACACAACAACATGTTATCTATTCATAAAGCATTTAACACCAAATTAGCTCACATAGGCTAATAACAATTTAAGCAATTCATTTTGAACCGCCTACAACACAAACCACACACAAAGATCACGTGAACAAGAGATAAACCCTAGGTCTCAAAAACCGGCCCAAAAATTTCAGCCTTCGTCCTATACTTAGAGGACCGAAAACTCACGGCCATTTCGGCCCCAAACACTCCAACCATCAACAAGGTTCTTAAATAAGGATTAAATCAAGTAGGAGAAGACCCCTACCTCCCAGAGTTGTCAAAACTCCACAAAACCGGTATCCACGAGTAGCTCTTGCAGTGAGGATCAACTTTGCCTCTTGGCTCGCCGGGATTTGACGGTCCGATCGCCGGAAAATTTAGAGAGAAGTTGGACACTCTCTCTCTAAAAACCTCCTCTTTTCTCTCTCCTTTCTGCTTGCTATCTCCTCCCAAACCGGGTTTGTCAAGCATGGGTCAATAGGAACTTCTTTCTTACCACATGTCAACCTACCACTCCGCCATGCGATTTCCCATCCACTTATCCCTTACGTTGGATTCATCACCTACATCATGCTATGCGGTCCACCCATGGCCCACACTTCAGCTCATTGCTTTCTCGACTAATTCCTCGCATACGACACATGACACCTCTTGAGCCACTGTAATGTGCCAAGATCTCGTGACTTTGCTCGAAAATGTGAAATTGATTGTCTCGACTCACGAAATTCGACGCGGATAGCTGATTTGGCGGCATAATTCCAACGGTGAAGTTCGCTTTCGCCATCCGAGATCTAGAAAATTCTGGATTTTGGACCGAAATTACCATTTTACTACTTTTCGTAAAAATTAGAATTTTCATTTTACATTCCCTAAAAAGAATTTTGTTCCGAAATTCCACACACATACGCATCACTCACATGCATATGCAGCCTTACATAACTCCAAGACCGTGTCGGGTATGATAACCCGCCTAAGGTCATAATTACTGACAACCCGATAGTTGTCAACTCATCCAGGTAAAGAATGACATCAAAACCAAGGAACAAAATATCGGTATTTACGGATATATAGGTACTTGGATTTTACGGAAATATCGGAAATATCGGAAAATATCGGTGGATATTTTGACAAAAATATCGGTAATGCAAAAATTAACAAAAATACTTTGAAATTCATGGAAATACTTTGTTGAACTATAAAAGGCATAAATAAGCAAATATACACTGTCAGCATTTATATTCATTATAATTTATCGGTAAAATTACATCACAATAGCCATTTAAAACCAAAATGAAGACCGATGTGGCTCCATTACATTATTTGATGAAGGATCCCATGTTGATGAAGACAATATTCATACCAAGACATGGTGTTGCAATAATATTGATTGGTAACTTCGAACACATGCATAAATATGTTGACTCTACCCACAACCTCTCCGTGGATAGGAAATTCTGGTTCACCTAATATTGCTCGCTTGAAATCCTTCTTGCATTTGATATGGAATTTGGAATGGCATTTGTGGATCATGAGGATAGTTGACCATTCCATATTCTTCACCAATTGAACCTGAAGGATGCGAAGAAGGCTGACCATAACTCATTGTATAAGGAGGAAATATGTTGGCCTCATTCGATGAATCGCTGAATTGAGTTCCAATACTCATTGACTCAAAACTGGCCGACAACGAATCCTCATTGTATGGTGTCATCCTTCGTTGTCTTCCTCTATATGAGCTCCAATGGCTCCAACACCGACTCGGCCTCCTGCACCAGCGGCCTTCATCTCACAGAAGATGAGTGAAATCATCTTCACCAAAGGAACGGGCTCAATGGATACCGACTTTTGTCATGGATCTCGCAATATCCCCACCATCATTTCCGCATCACTACCATCATTGGTCCCTCCTCGTGAGCTATCATAACTCGTAGTAGAAGTACCAAGAAACTTGGTCTACTACTATGTTCAACACTTGAATCAAAGGAGGGTCAGAAGTAACAACGGTTGAAATGAGTCCCCGTGGTTCACTAAAACTTTCACTATTTAACTTCTTCGATAAAACCCGCTTCAACATTAACTCGCTTCAAACATGTGCAAGAATGCGTGGGATCAGATTTCCATCTTTCATCATCTAAATGTGGAGAGGTCTAACCCATTGAAATAGTTGATTCTTCTTCTTTCTTCTTAACTCAAATTTCGAAATTTCTAGTAAATCGAGAAAATTATTTCGCAACTTTATCTAGCCTCTCGCTCCATATCACTGATCTTTTTAGTTTCATGTTGTAGTCAACAAAAAACCACTCAGGAGCCTAGGATACGCAGTTTGCTTTTGTTTGGTATGAATTAGAGCAAATGTGCTCTAATTCCTTCACAAGCCGAAAATGATGTTTGGGAAAGAACTTAAGGCCAAACTCCTTATCGTCGTGAGCGTGATTTCCATACAAAAACCACCATTCAATTGCAATAAAAATTACTTATATTCAATATATAATAATAAAATAGTTATAAAATTTACTTATAATGAGAATTAACACTCACCAGGAACCATTTTTGATCTTGACGCTGGTCAAGGTTCGACCACCAAATCCTTCTTGCATCACTGAATAAGATAAGTCGCGGAATTCAAAAATGTCAAAAAATCTAAAATAAAAAAATAATCAAGAAAATTGAATCAATTAATTAGAATTAGAAACTCACACTTACCTCGCTTTCCAAATTAGAAAGGCCTTCAAAGATTAGGATCTAATTTAAAAGATATCATGAATGCTGGTAAATGTGGTCAGAACCAATCCCTGTGCTCCGTATTGAAATTCGATCGGGGAGTAGTATGTCGTAATAGTGATTGAGAATTAGTATGCGAGCAATAATATAAACATAAAATTATTAAATGTGAATATCGGCGAAGAGGATATTAATTTAAGCCACCGGGCCGTATTTAGAAGAGGGATGCTTATGAGTTCTATCCCAACGACCAAGGGACATGATAAGTTTCCACCCACTCTTTAGCTTGAAGTCGTTTTTCTAAATTCGGGCCTCTTCATCAACCGAATCAATCATAGACAAATGGCATGGCTGGGACGAGACTTCCGAATCAACAATGCGCGGCTAATCGTGTATAGTGCCCTCATAGATGGACACTGCCTCTCCACCTCTCCCAATGTTGATGATCAAACATGAGTCTTTCGACCTCACGCCCAACTACAAACCGCTAAGCTCAGGAGATGACCAATCATTACTAATAAACACTCCTTCAACCAGCCCTTTTTAGAAGACTGTCAAGGGCAATATAGTTTGTTGCAAATCTTGTTGCTCCAGGACGCACGATATCTCCACCACATACTTGTCGCATTTTTGCAAGTAACCAACCATGATTGTAAATGAAGTTGGTTATCTTTCTAATTATTCCGATCAATCGAAAGCAACACTATCCCTTTTACCAATGTCTTCAAACATTAAATCAATGCAAAGGTGTCGCATTACGGAGTCCAATACGTATTGTATTTTCATCAACAACTTTCCGCTTTCACAAATACCAATCCATTATCCAATTTGAACTGGCATTTGCTTCTCCAACTTCCTTTGATAACGCCCTTCAAACGTATCAATTATAAATGTATTTGTTGTCTTTAATCTTATCCGATGCATCAACAGATTTGAGGAAAATTGTGCTTCCTTTTGAATATACCACGAAATTAATTATGCTCAATTTAGTTGGCCCGGTCCATCCATCACACATAATTGTACATCCATATGTCTCCCATTTCTCCCTTTGCAAGTTGACATAATCTTCCATGTCTTTATACTCCATTTCCAAGTACTTGCTTTTGATTTCATACAGAGATGGTGGTTCGATGCCCATCCCTGCCATTAAGTACAATTCGAGGTTGGTTATTAAAACATATTTCATATGGTGGGATTACAATGTAAAACATATTATATAATTAGACAAACCCGGCTTGTCAGGCAAGAAAAATCATGTTCTTAAAATGGTGTGAGTCCGCTGAGGCGGAACACTTTCATATATGAAGAACTTGCTAATTAATCGCCCCATTGTTTCGACGAATCACTTTGAACATATTTTTAGCTTTTGTTTTCCACTGACTTGTATAATGATGGTGCAATTGCGGTGATGGATCCGTATGCCAACACTTTGTGATCTTTGTATACGCTTTGATGGATCAATTGTCATAAGATTCTCGCCTTATCAGGAATAATTATGCAAAAATAAAATCAACTTACATTATTTTATACATAATTAAGGAAAAATGAATTAGGTATAAAGATTCCACTTATTTTCTTTTGCCTCATAAATCCCGCAACTTGATCTCTGCAGCCTCATTCACTAGCTTTGATGCACGTATCGGCTTCTTGATATTCATCTTCGCCATCGGGTGCAATATGTCACCGGATACATATGCACATCCCCATCACCCTCCCTCCTCCTCATCATCATCAATGATAGTGATGTTTTCCTCTCATCAGGCCTCCTCGTAGACCACTCGAATTCTTCCATATGTTTCGCTTTTCGTCATTTACTCTTCTGTTCTAAAAGGTTTCACTTGTTTTACTTCCGGTGGCACATTTGGACACTTCTTAGTATTTGAATGGGGATCCGTATGTGACAGATGAAACTTCAAGCGAGTAATTCCACCACTTTTTATGCTTAAACCACAATAATTACAAACAGTTCCATTTTTATGTCCCTCCAAAGGTGCGCAATGCCTCCATGCAGGATCTCGGCCTCCACCTCCACTAGCCATTCTATAATTACATGTGATTTTATTGAAAATAAAATTCAAATCAGTGTCATCTTTGTATATGATATCTTGATAATAACATTATATATATGTAATTTAACATAAAAGTAAGACCTAAGTTTATAACATGATATCTAGCTTAATAATATCATTAAGATATCTAAGAATACCTAAATTTCTAAATTTCTAATCAAATAAATAATATAATTAATTAACCAAAATTAAATTATCAAATTATAAACTATAATATAAAATATAGATTATAGTATCAAAGTACTTCAAACATTATATAAGTAGCCATTCTATTATAGTAAATAACTAAGTTTGGAAAATTATATATCAAATAACTAAGTTCTAAATAAATAATATAATTAATTAACTAAAAATTAAATTATCAAATTATAAAACTATAATATAAAATATAGATTATAGTATCAAAGTACTTCAAACATTATATAAGTAGCCATTCTATTATAGTAAATAACTAAGTTTGAAAATTATATATCAAATAACTAAGTTCTAAATAAATAATATAATTAATTAACTAAAAATTAAATTATCAAATTATAAACTATAATATAAAATATAGATTATAGTATCAAAGTACTTCAAACATTATATAAGTAGCCATTCTATTATAGTAAATAACTAAGTTTGAAAATTATATATCAAATAACTAAGTTCTAAATAAATAATATAATTAATTAACTAAAAATTAAATTATCAAATTATAAAACTATAATAAAAACTATAATATAAAAATTATAGATTATAAACCATTTCAAATCAATAAAATAAAACTAAATCAAATATGCATAAAAACAAAATTAATGAACAAAGAAACATACCTTAATTCCAATGATCTTCAAAATAATTAGGGATAAAGAACAAATAAAAATTATTTGAGAGTGAATGGAGGTTAGATGTGGAAGGGATGGGTTTGTAATGATATTAAGGATTTTAGGGGTATTTAAGAAATTTTGGAGTCAAAAATAGCCGTTGGATTGTCAAAAACCATAGGATTTATTTCTAACCGTTGATTTGATTTTGTCTCAAATCAATCGTTGATCATCATATATCCGTTAGAAATCATTCTAGACCGTTGATCAAGCTTCAGATTTTAAAATCAGCCACCACAAAAAGGCCGCGGTAGATTATTCAAAAAAGGCGACGCAACTGGACCGCGGATCAAAACCGGACAAACTGGCTACGTGAAAAGCGCCAAAAACGCCGATAATCGCTGATAATCGGGCGATTTTTTCACTTATCGCCGGAAAATCGCACGCAGGGCTCAAGCCTGTGACGCGCTCCTTCCGCAGCCCAACCGAAAAATCGGCTACCGTCGGAATCCTTCCTCCGATGCCAAAATCTAAGGATTTTTCAAATAAATTTTAAACGATTTTCCATGGATTTTTTTTTCTCCACTCCAGCCGATAACCGAAAAATCGCCAAAAAATCGGCCGATTTTTTCGATTTTTTGTTCCCTGATCAAAACCCGATATGTCTACCACCCGAAGGTCCACCATGAGCAGAATCACTCAGATCTTTGACTCACAATCTCGACATATCTGACCAACTCTCACCCTAGATCCTTAGGAAGAATTTTCCCATACAATGACTTTTCCAGAGGCCTCAACCTCCAAGACAAAACCTATCACACAAGATGCAATAATGAACATGATGCATCGTGAAACAAACGTGTGTATAAATGTACCCCGATGTCCGGCTGATCCGCATGCCGCCCGGCACAACCACGCAGACACACCCCGGGTCCCCGGGTCCCGGCCTCGTGGAGCCCGTGACCTAACCTCGACCCATACCGCCCCCGACCCATCCGTGTCACGGGCGTGCTCAGATAGCACCCCGCGACCGAAATTGGTTCCTCACCCATACTAGGTGCTGAGGGAACAGAACCAGATTCACTCATGTCCCATTTAATCGACCGGTCGTCCCAAAACTCGACCCTCGTCCCAATCCCTCCTCATATGTCCGGCCGGCTCGGCAATGGAAGCACACCATCCGCCCTACCCGCCTGCAACCCCGATTCGTCCCTCGGTCTCAATCGCGCCTAGCGAAGCCCCTGATTTTCCCGAACTCGGAAGAAGATCGACTCTCCCTTCTCTTGCCACTAGCACTCGCCTCCCGAGTGCTCCGTGCACTTCTATCTCCCCTACGGGTCATGGCTGTCCCAAATCCATGAGTCCATGTCCCGGTGGCGCTGCGAGTCCCAATAATCCCGCTCAATGGACACTCAAATTCCATTCTCAAATTCCGACTCGTCAGACCAGGCCACAGGCTTTCGCCGGGTTGTTAACTCCGTGAACCTAGCCACATGTACTCAATCACGCCTCATAGCCCCCGTTCAACTCTAGGAACTCCCCGAGCCTTCGCCATGCCCGGGGCAGCAATAAAATACTGGCTTCATGAGCTTTCATGGAACTCTACCCATGTCATCGCTTTCAGTCCCTTGCAGGCCTCACCAGCTCCACCACACTTGCCTCCCCTAGTTGAATACACCAATTGACCTTATCGGGATTCCAGGTAATTTCCATCGCTCCAATATCTTCTCAACTCCGTGATAGCAAACCATCGGTTAACCACCATCAAACCCTCTCCCATGAATGTGGGGGAGGATGATGGGATATGAATTTCGAGGTGACTCTGACTCTTGTCCCCCAACCCGCGCTTAGCCTATGCAAAGGCAAATGGTCGTGAACCCTACGGCCCTCAACAAAGGCCCGTTGTCAAAAGCCTATGGTGTCTCGACTAGCACCTCGTGGACGACTTACCGCCCTTCTCCTCGACTAGCCATCTACACATGTCAAATGGCAAGTTGAGTTTTAATGAAGTATCTCTAAGGGCGTAAATATAGTCTCGAGACACTATTCACATACCGAAAAAAAAAATAATTTCATACACAACGTCAATGCATTCATAGGTAATGCAAGATAAACATTCCATATATTAAATCATACACAAACAAAAATTTTATTTTTTTGCACCTTTTTTTTTTTTTTTTTTACCTTATGAACATTGTTCATGAACAGTTTTCATGCACAGTATCCAAATGCGGACTTAAACGCGTAATCGCCTCAAAACCGGGTCGCGGAGCAAAGCAGCGCGACACCCAAGACCTGAAAACGCCTCGCGACGACGCAGACGCTGGCGTCGTGTTACGCCACTGGCGTCAGATCGCGCGTCGCTGCTGGCCGCGGTCGCGCCGAGCACGTTATTCTCTATCGCGACACAAAAAATTGTGTCACAATACAAAACCCATGTCGCGAGCGCTGCGCACCGTGTCGCACCGCTCGCACTAGCGCCCTACCTGTCGCGAAACAATCTTGCTGTATCGCGACCAAAGCTGGAAAATGGGCAGTAGCCCATCCAGCTTCCTCTCCTGCACATTTTATTTTCTTTGTTCCTCCTATTGTAAAATCACATAATTTTTTTTTTTTTCATATCTTCCAGTAGAACCTTAGAGAATTATTTATATATATATATATATATATATATTTTTCCTGTTTTACATACTGTAAAACCAACAGAAAAATTT
This sequence comes from Tetrastigma voinierianum, assembly GCA_016808115.1. Classification (NCBI taxonomy): domain Eukaryota; kingdom Viridiplantae; phylum Streptophyta; class Magnoliopsida; order Vitales; family Vitaceae; genus Tetrastigma; species Tetrastigma voinierianum. The sequence continues at coordinate 2,819,758 of JAEQBH010000137.1, read as the reverse complement.
TCCTCACTATTTTATTTTATTTTATTTTTTTAAATCTTCCAGTAGCCTCTACAAAACCTACTACTCCTAAGATGCAGTAGCTTGAACAATTGCTATTTATACAATTCAAAAATTTTAAGATTTTAATTACAACCCTTTTTTTTTTACTTGGGAGAAAACTAGAATAATCTTCCAGAATTCCACAAAACACGATCTGTTCATGTTCAAAAACTGGAACAACTGTCCAGAAATTTTTTTTTTTCGTTTATTTCTAGACCATTTTGCCCAAAATTCCTCAAACAAACCTTAAACCTCAAACTTAGGGGTTATATTTTTTCCCTACTCTAGCGTTCAAACCCTCGTCTAAGCCATGCAAAAGTTCCTACTTTGTGCTTAATTACCTTTAATAGGTTTAGACCCCTAAATAAAACGACTAATGAGTCTTTCAAAAAAAAAAAGAAGAGAAAAAAAAAAGAAAAAAAAGAAAAAAAAGAAAAAGAAAAAGAAAAAGAAAAGAAAAGAAAATTTGTGATGCTTTGTCTTGAAACCCAAGCACGCTCCGAGGTGGCATGGGCGCAAAAGTCTTTAAAGCCCGGGGTTCCCTGGGTTAATCGCTGGGAGCCTCCCACTTTGTGCTCATTACATGGGTGAATAAGCAGAGCTTAGAAAATTGTAGGTGCTAGAGTTTCTAGCTCATTAAAGTCCGGGGCGAAACCTGAAGAGTTAGTGGTTGAGAGATCCTTATGACTTAATTCCCTAAGCCTTAATTGGTTGGGAGTAATTGGTGGACCCCCGTTACATGGACATTTGTGAGTTAGATGCCCTCAGCATTGCACCCCTACAACAAAAAGGAGTCATGGAATAAAAGTGGGTCCTGATCTATTGAGGTTGGTTAGTCTGCTAAGTTTAGACAAGAGCTAGGTCGGGGAGAGGGATGCTTGGATAGATTATTTTTGAAAACTAATCAAGCAACATTTAGGTTTCTTGGGGAAAGGTGTCGCTGGTTATTCAGAGTTAACACTATTTTGATACTTGAATTTGCATAGCACTTACTCTTCTTGAGACAGTCATTGGGTAGGATTTTGATGACTCTTGCTGAAGGTTGGGTTTTATCCCGTCCTTCCTTTTGAAAAACTTTTTGTTTGCAGATGTATATCGCTCATCTTGCTTTTGATTGGTTTCTTCTTCTTTCATTGCTAAGGGACTAGCAATGTGTCGGTTGGGGGGTGTGATTACTACCCAAATAGTGCTATTTTTCACCCTTATTAATACGCTGTGTTTTGGAGCACTTTCAGATAGTAATCGCCCCACTAACCCAATTGGCATATTAAGGACCTAGCAAGGCTACTAATCAAATTTTGTGCCAAGTTTTGTTGTTTTTGCAGTCTATTTATACCATAGATAGGGATTCAGCTCAACCATGGAGAATCCAAGTTGAATTGCGCTAGAAACCAAGAAGAGAGGAGCATAAAGAGTAGAAGAAGAGAGCTCCTTAAATCTTGCAGTGGCTACAAAATTTCAAGTAAAGATCAAGCGAATTCAAGATCGCGAAATTGCCTTGCCCCTGCCACTTTTCACCTTTCCTGTGCCTTTTGACTTTTGTTCCTCCTTTTGATTTCTTCCCATTTTGTCCCTGTAATAGTTAACTGCTTTTGTTCATTTTGGTAATTTGTATTGTTTTGGGCAGTATATAAGCCCAAGCAAACACTGTAACTGGGGACCATCTTCTTCATTAATAAAACTTTTTGAGCGGGAAGCTTTCAGCACTTCTCGCTCTTTCTCATGTTCTCTCACTTTCTCACTAGCCAAACACCCTCCGAGGATGACAACTTGGAGGATGAGTGGATAGAAACCCTTCCTCCTTGAAGGAGAAGGCTGCTAGGTACAGGATCCTAAGGCAACTGGAGGTTTTCATGGTTTTCACGCAGGTACTCACTAGCAGTTTTGTGTTTCCTTTGAACTCTAGGTTTAGATCCCTTAGATTCACCTTGAATGATCCGTATTTGATAATCTTTTTTAGGGTTCAAAGGGATTTTATTGCTAGATCCACTGAGATTCATTAGTTATCATCTATTAGTCATTGGAAGGTGAGTCAAGGAGACTTGTTTTCCACTGTATGAAACCATTGATGCTCGGTGAGTACCATTTCCAAAGGATAGTTGTTTTGGGTCAATTTTATAGCTAAATGAAGAACTGGATCGGGAGATGACTATAGGTCATTCTCCCCAACGCGAGGAATAGGGCCCAAGGACCCCTCAGTTCCCTTTAGAGCTCAAATCTAGTAGCCTGATACTTCAAGGAGTTTTCTTTTATATTTTTCTCCAGTTTATTTCTAGTTTTCAACCATTACACCCCCTGTTTTTACAAAATTCCTGAATTCAAACCAAATTCACCAATTTGAACTTCACTGTAAATCATTTGTGCGAAGAAAATCCATCCATTTGTTCGACCAGAGTTAATTATACTGATAAAGAGTGCATTGCTACCAAGAAGTAGGGAGGAATTAGGTTTATAAATTTTGTTGATTCCGGATACCCTCCGTGCCACGAATTAGTGCTCTTGCTTCCAAGTGAATACTTCCACATTTTGTTTTAGGAAGTGGGATTTAGCTGTCTCTAACGTTTCTAGCTAGCTCGATCTAACGTAGGCGAGGTGTTCCTGGGTCGGTCTTCAAGTCGAACCGGCGTTCTGCCTTTCCGAGGGTGTCGGGTCTGGTGTCCGGGCTCAGCCTCTCATGTTCAGCTCATCCGCGCGACGTCGCCAACGGCTGCTTCATTGACGCCAAGTAGCACTCCGCCCCATCCACCGGGTCTCCTGCCTTCCTACCCCATTCTCTCGTAGGAATTTGACAAACTATATGATAAGCGTAAGGGATGGCCCTATAGCATTGAGGGAAGGCCTGGCCCAAAGAACATGTTACGCCGATGGGGCCTCCATGACGAGGAATTTTGTCGCCGTTGTGGCCTGGTACGGGGGTCTCCTAGAGCGAGCACTAGTTATACGATCCATGACTCTCTCCGAAGAATCCCCTTAAGTGGGTGTTTACCGGTTCTAGCTTCTCCCTTCCAATGACCATTTTGTCAAATGCCGACGCAAAGATGATGTCGGCCGAGCTTCCGTTGTCGATCAGACCCCGTGTGGATCAGTTTTATCGCACGACGACCCTTATCACTCAGCGGTCATCACTGGGTGTTGGCGTACCTCCACGTCGTCCGAGAAGGTTATGGTGGTATCCAATCGAGGGAGCTTGGACATAGCCTGCACCTCTAGTTTCTCCCCTGATATGAAGCTACGTAGGTGGGCCTTTCTGGCCGAACTGACTTCTACTCCAACGGCGAACTTCTGGGGAATCACATGATCTCTCCTGCAGGTCGATGATGTCAACCCGACTAATGACGAGGTGGTGGAGGAGGTGCGCTGCCCGATTTTCGAGCCACGCAATCTGAGATGTCCACGTTGGATCAGGAATTCAATTTCTTTTTTCAATTGAATACAGTCATCTGTCCTATGCCCGTTATCTTTATGGAAGTCGCAATACTTGGTCATGTCTCTTTTGGCTGGGTCCGTCCCTCAATCGTATACGCTATCTTAAAAATTTCTCATGTCAGACCAGACAAGACTTGAGATACCAAGACCGTCAGGGGGGTGAGCTGTTGAGGTGGGTACTTCGGCTACAGCTTGGACTAGAGTGGACCCAAGTGGTCCCTGACGTTATCTCTTTTCTTTAGAGATCGATCTCTGTCTTCCCGCCTCCTGGGAGATCCGTCTCGGCCCCTTCTGCCTCCCGGGCTTCGCCTCCCGCTCTTCTCATCCTTGCTTTTCTTCTTCATGAAGAGCTTCCTCGCTTAGACATAAGGGCCTCCCCGCCGTTGATGTACTTTTTTCTCGCTTTATAGCACTCCTACCATGCTCGTCGAGGGTTTTTGCAATGGAGAACATCGTGCCTGGATCAGATGCCTAGCTTAGATTATGCTGCGTTGATGGCGTATTTTTCATCCGGGATGTCTACCCTTAATGCTTCGAGTTGAACCGACGTAGGACTCGTGTTTTCGAGGGCCTTCGCTTACTAAGGCAGGGTGGTAGCTCTAGCTTCTTGTACGTCTGGTCTGAAGTGAAGGGACAAGAGCAACGGAGTTCCTCGCGACGAGACCGAGGTCGGTGGGAGCCTATTAACCATACCAGTGGCCGATCCTTAAGCGTGATGGCAAAGGCTCGTGATCTTACTGGGTCTTGCATCCATGTAGTTCCATCCGGGGTTCTCGAGGTGCTGAGCGGCCCACTGGTCTTTCATTCCATCGAAGGCTTCGATTTGTGGCATTCTGAACTTTGTTGGGAGAGGGAAGGTAGCACTCGTCAGAACTGAGATCCGCTATCAGACTGGGGAAGGCCCATGGAGACAAGTGTTAACTTTTACCGCCTTTCATGTGGTCAGCTCTTTGGCTGATATCCCGAACCGTCGCTCCCAAGATCTTTCTTCCTTTTCCCTCTGATGAGGGCTCGACTCTTCACCTCCATCGTCCTTGTCAAGTGTTCCTTCGTCGCGACCGTCCCCGGGGGGTACGTAGGGATCATGTCCTATGGTCCGGCTATTTTCTCCTCCTCCGTCAACGCCTGGGCACTAGGTCGCTTCCTCCTACGGTATGGTATTACTACTACGGGATATTGTTCATCCGTGGGTCGTTGCACTGTTTGCGAAGTTCCGCCAACTCCTCAACAGCTCTCGACATTGACGACCGAGGGCCTCCATTCGCTGCTGGGCGCCGCTGAGAGCTCGAACATCTCCGCCGATTTCGCCGCCAACGTCAGCCTTATCGGGTCTTCACAGCCCCTGGTCAAGGACTCTTGTTCATGTTTCGAAGCGATACCATCAACATCGAAATCATTTTATTTGTAGAGGAACGCCGTTCTGGCTGCACGGCGCCAAACCGATGGTGCTTTTTCTATCGACATCACCGAGCCTATAGGAGTTGTCGATCTATAACTCGTAACCTCGCACCGAAAGGATGATCCTACGGTGTACCTACCGGATCTCGATGCCTAAGTCGCTTTCACCCAAAGCGAGTTAATTCAACCGCTTATGGCGTTAGGATTGCATACCTTTAGATTGCATACCTTGTTGGGGGCAGGATTGCTCGATATTTATAGTGGATGATCATGATAACTTTCCTTGTTGGATGATGATACGACGTCTTCCCCATTGGGTAGGGGATTTTTCCTTCCTTATCGTTAACTGAATATTTAGAGGATAATTAGAGGGTCACTCCCTGGGGATCCTCCCTTTAATTGATATCTGATCACGAGACGGGGTGCTTTCCTTCACGTGGCTCACCAAGCACAACTTAACACTATCTTTGTCACCAGTTCGACCCACTAGGCTTAGTTTCGACCTTGGGCTCATGCCTTGAGGAACTGCAGTGGCACTGCCGTCATGTGTTTGAAGTTCCTGAGGCTCTCTCCGCCAACCCCCGTGGAGGATGCAACTCCGTTTCATGGCGTCGCCCATTCCTAAGCCTCGTAAGTCCCCGGGCCTGTGGCTTTATTTTAGGCACTATCAATAATAATAATAATAAAAGTCAAAAGGAGGGGACGGACGAAAAAAAAAAGAGCGAGAAAGAAAGAGAAGAGAGGGGTAGAGAGAGAAAAACTTCTCTCTAAGATCTACGAAATTTAATCGTAGGTTTTCACTGAGCAAAAGGCAAAAGTCACCCACACATCAAGAGCTACGATGGGTCACTAAAATCTTTGGAGTTTCAATAAAACCCACTAAGTATAAATTTTCCTACTTGGGTTATTTCTAGCCTAAAGGCAATTTAATTCGGGCCAGTTTTCTGTATGCCATGAGAGGCCTAAATTTTAGTCCTAAATTTTTAGATCAGTGTAGGAATTTTTAGAAATTCTTCTTGGGATTGTTTCTGATAATCCGATGTGATTTTCAGATTATTTTCTGCAAATTCTGACCGTGTCGAGGTTTGGTTTAGATCCCGGACTGATGTCTCGGTTTTGTGGTGTGTTTTGGTATCACGCAGAATTTAAGTGACGAACCGTAGCGGACTAAGAGGTGCCCCTGTTACATGGTCCAAGATTTTGGCCATTTTATGTATTGTTAGAAAAAAAATAAATAATATAAGGTCAGTGTCAAAATCATGTTAATACGTAAGGCTTACGTGATGTATTAAGATGGAAATTATATGTAGGGAAATATAATTATCCTAATTTATAAATGTTGCATGTAGTACGACATAGCATGAAATGACATATGATTGCATTTCATATGCACCACCATCGTATGACATGGGGGTGTGTGCATGGGTATGGTCATCCATCAATGCTGATGAATGGGTAGTGAGCTCTCGCACGGACGACGTCTAATCAATGTCTCACTATTTAAAACATAAAAAGTGAAATATAATTAATGTGTGTCATGAAAGAAGGGGCCGTTAATCCCCCTGTTAAAGCTCGAACATGGGTGTAAGAGACCCGCCGTGTTATCCGAAAAGTTCTGTATGGGTGTAAGAGACCCGCGACGTAGTCGGTGCCCTGCTTCCCAAAGAAGACACGGTCATGGTTATCACATAGACTTCAGTTGTGTGATAGAGTCGGGATTGACTCGAGATTAGCTGCCAATTGAACTTTTGCATTAGGTATTGGTGAGCCTAAGAAGGGCCTCGTGATATGTGTCATCGGGTACTACCGCTTATGCTGTCACACTTGGCATAATATGTATGAGGAGTCGATGAGTGACTCCTGATATGGGCATGAAGACATTCCATGCATGATATACAACATTCATGTAGACATTTTCACTTCTGATGTATGGGCTGGGTTTGATCATTGTATGAGCACTTAGGCAGGTGGAAAGAACCCTCAGAGATTATCACCACCGGGCTTTGCTCACCTCACATGGGACCCCTTCGTGCACAAATGTGCAAAGTAACACTGTGATTCGGACCGCATATATGAAGAAAGTCGGATGTTGCTTTGGACCATATTTTGTATATGTATATTAGAACGATCATTTTAATATATCATTTTGTATAAGAGTGTATAATTAAACTCTTGTAAACATATCACTACATAGTTGCATGTATAGTATTCAGGGTATGGTTGAATGAGGCCGAGTGGTCGCTATGGCTCATGAATGACCCGATGTGGTATATTGAGCCCGGATGGGTCATGTGTTATATTGTTATACATGTTGTATTTTGGATAGAGCTTCCCATACAAAGGAGACTCTGTCTGATTTTTTGTTAAATTATGGATACCAATAAATGGGACATGATGGTGTGGCGTCGGGTTACCCGACACCTATAGGTTTCCGCAGGTTGAGGGTTGTCAACAGGACCCCTGGGTTAGGGGTGGCACAGCTTGGTATCAGAGCTTAGGTAAACGATTACCTAGGGAGCTCGAATGTGGGCATCCACAAGTATTGTCTTGATGCTAGCTCGTCTCAACTTGAATACCTAGGATTAGTGGGCATGGGTGTAGAACACGGCATTGTGTGCATTGATTGCTTTTGTGTTCTTATATGTTCCACTGGAGATGTATTGTGGTTGTGTGAATATATGCATGATAGAATGTGTATAGAAATTGAAGAACATTAGGGTTAGCAAACGTAACCTTAGGGGTTCGGAAAATAAATAAGCATGATTACGTAGGAATGGTTATTTATTAGTGTTTGGCATTATGCACCACTAATGTGATAAATGAAAATAAAGAATCTCAAATTGCTTTCTTAACTCCACGAGATGGAAAGTCGAGGAGGTGTGAGCAGTGAAGTCGTCACGGGCGGCAATGAAACCTGCTTGCCTTTGGCTGGCCAGTAGTTATGCGGCCATGGGTGCTATAGCTGCTGCCATTGCTCAGGCTAGTGCAGTTGGGAGTCAAGGGGGTCCAAGTAACCTCCAACGGTTTATAGCACATCATCCTCTGACATTTACAAGGAGGATCCGATGTGGCGATCATTGGTTAAACGGTGGAGAGAATTTTTGAGGCTATGGAGATCACCTCTTATGCTACGAGGATCAGGCTAGCCACTTTTCGCCTAGAGGGTGAGTCCCAGATATGGTGGGATTGGGTTAGAGTCTCGAGGTATCCTGAGATGATGACATGGGGAGAGTTCAGAGAGCTCTTCATGGGTAAGTTTTCCGGCATCTGGCCCCAGGCATCGAGGCTCGAGAGTTCAGCAGGTTGAAGCAAGGAAATATGGCCCGTGCTCGAGTCGCCAGCCAAGTTCACTGAGTTAGCAAGTTTTTGGGATGACTATGTGGCCAGAGATATGGCTAAGGTGAGGAAATTCGAGGATGACCTGAGTTGTCCATCGGGAGTAAGATTAATAGGATTTCTCTATAAGACATGGACTACATGGATTGGGAATGACTATGGCCCGTAGAGAGAGAGAGAATGGGGATGCCTGAATTATCCAGGAGTTGCAGTCTTGGTGAGAAGGAAGGAGGATCAACCTTCTTCTAGTATAGAGGTAAAGAGAGCGAAGACTTCTCCTCCCCGAGTGTTTCAAGGGCGGATTCGTAGCTGCTCCCGAGACGAGGCCATTACGAGGGCTTACCCGGTGAGACGAGATGATATTTTATTTTTACCATCGGCTTTGAACATATGGCCGGGATTGCCTTGAAGCGAGATCTTAGGAGTATTACAGGGCGGGCGATCCCGGTCGTCGATCAGACGGTAGCGGGCGCGATTTGTTCCTTCTCACCCAGTGCGGGCAGAGGGTAGTATCGATCTCCCGAGTGTTGCGCCGTGTAATACGCGCTACGGATAGCATGCCGGAGACTAGGGTATGGGTCGGGGTCGAGGTCGAGGCGGGGGTTCACGGGCAGACATTAGGGACCCGGCGTGTCACGCGTCCTGCTACGGTGAGCGGTTGATCGATCGGTGATATAAAGTATGTTTTGTTATCTACGCCCCATGGGTAAAGATCTTATTTGATTCTAGTGCATCACATTCTTTTGTTCTTTGCGCTCCCAGTGTGGATGTTTGGGCTTAGAAATTATAAGGACCTTGGATGACCAGTTACATGTGAGTTCTCCCTTAGGGACTAGGGTGAGGATTGATCATATATGTCGGGATTGTGAGTTAGAGTTCTCAGGGATTCTACTCACGGCGGTGGACCTTCAGGTGGGGTGTATATAGATTTTGATTTCATTCTTGAGCATGGATTGGCGGCCTGGGTGTATTGATTGTGTGATAGTAGGAGGATTACGCCCCTACCTGAGATGGTATCAAAGTGTGACTTTTCAGGGGGAAAAGCATGATGCTTTGCCCTAGGCCGTGCATGACTCGAGGTGGAGTGGACAGTTGATGGGTTGGCTAGAAGCACCGCAGAGGATGAGGGGAGGCGGGATTTGGGTGTGCCTCGGGTTGGTTTCTGAGTATGAGGACGTTTTTAGGACGAGCCGGGATTACCTCATACGAGTGTGGACTTTTCATTGAGTTACACCACGTCGTCTCCCATTTCTATGACTCCTCATGGGAATGGCATCGGTTGAGTTGCATGAACTCGAGAGTCCCATTCTGAGGAATTGTTGGACAAGGGTTTTATTGAATCGAGTACTTCGCGTAGGGTGCTGCGGTTTTGTTTGCTAAGAAGAAGGGCGAGGCTCTTATTTGGCCATTGACTACGTGAGTTGAGCAGGGTTACGATCCAGAATCGGTATCTCTTAGAGAGGATTGATGATTGTTGATGGGGTCATTGAGAGGGGCGCGAGTCTACTCAGAGATGGGCCGCCGCCGCCGGTTACCATCGGTTGAGGAGTTAGGGAGAAATTTGATATCCACACAAAACGGTGTTTAGGATGGTATGGGCATTTTGAGTTACGGTGATGCCCTTGGTTGACAAATGCGCCGGTATTCATGGATCTCATGCATAGGGTATTCTAGCCTATTTGGATCGATTTGTTGTGGTCTTTGTTAACGGCGTCTTAATCTACTCCCCAGTCGAGGAGGAGCGTAGGGATCATTCTTGGATTGTTCTCCCGATCGCTCGGGACCATCAGCTGTATTCCCGAGTTCGATAAGTGCGAGTTTTGGCTTACTGAGGTGAGATTCTTGGGACACGTCGTGTTGGCTTGGGGTTTGTGATGGAGCCACGAAGGTAGAAATTTGTTATGAGTTGGGAGGGTGATCGGTGCCGAGATCTGTGATTTCGCCGGATTAGCGGGGGTATCCACGGGAGGTTTATTGAGGATTTCTCACGGCTAAGTAGCACCTATGACTAGATTATTTGGAAGAATTGGAGTTTGAGTCGGATATTTTAATGTGGTAAGGCATTTGAGAGTTGAGCACTTGATCTTTACATTCCGATGATCACTGGGCGGGAGTAGAATTTTGCATGTGGTTTAACACGTGATGCCCTGGGATGATGGATCATAATGTTGATGGAGTCAGGAAAGTTTGTATTATAGTTCTAAAAATTCATACTGTGAGATTGCATGCTCATATGAATCAGTTCAAAGTGGCCATAAGTCTTTGCCATAAAGATTTGGCGTATATATATCAGTGATGGTTTGAGGTGATACCAATGATAGTGAAGGTATATCTTCTGGACCTGAATGCATTAACATAGATCGGATTGAACTCATCAGAGGTTGTGTTTGCTTTTTGCGTACCATCTGATGAGACAGTAGCGACCTGGGCAATCATTTGGGTGAGTCGTGAGATCTTCATTGCGTGTAACTGGGTGGCGGGTTCTTTCAGAAACTGTGGGGCGGTTTGAAGCTGTGATGCAGTTATTGAGCTCAGGAGTGCTGGGAGTTGGCGCTGCCATCCCTCTGAGCAAGGTGATTTAATCGAGGGACGGGACACGAGATAGCTGTCCGCCGGTCAGTCTTGTGTCGGTATGGGTGACGGTGTGGGAGCCGTCACGGATGGTAGTCTTCGGTATAGGGGACGGGTTGTGGTTCCCCAGCGAACTGATTTGAGAGAGGAGATCCTCAAGGAGTTCCACTGCTCTCGTTTTGCTGTGCATCCATGTGGCACAAAGATGTACCGAGATCTTCGTCGCCATTATTATTGGAGCGGGATAAAGCGACACGTTGGAGATTTTGTTCGACGATGTCTCACGTGTCAGCAGGTAAAGGCTGAGGATCAGAAGCAAATAGGGCTACTCCAGCCATTAGAGGTAGCTGAGTGGAAGTGGGAGCATGTCTCGATGGATTTTGTGACCCACTTGCCATGGACACAACGGAGGCATGATGCCGTATAAGTTATAGTGGACTGACTCACTAAGTCGACACACTTTTTAGCAGTGCTAATGACCTTCACACTGAAGGAATTCTGCCGATTATATATTCGTGAGTTTTTCCAGCTACATGGAGTGCCAGTCTCTATCATATAGGACAGGGATCCCAGATTTACGGCACACTTTTGGAAGAGTTTCCAAAAGGCCATAGGAAGTTTCCTGATTGTGATGAGCCTGACATTTCATCCTTAGATAGATGGTTAGTCGGAGAGGACCATGTCTGGATTTTGGGGACATCTTTGCGTGCATGTGTCCTGGATCTCAAGGGTAGCTGGGAGGAGCATTTACCCTTAGTGGAATTCGCCTACAACAACAGTTATTAGGCGAGTATTCAGATGGCACCCTATGAGGCCTTATATGGGAGGCCATGTCGATCACCAATCTATTGGACATAAATGGGAGGCGTTGCGTGTGGTGTTCCGATCGTTCGGTGCCCTGGTTGACAGTGAAATCTGATACCGGCGACGAGAACCGCGACGGGCGCGACTTAAGTTCGGTGGGTGATCCGCGTCTTTTTAAAGGTGATGTCGAAGAGAGGGTGAATTGATTGACGAGAAATTGCTTGCGGTATGTGGGCCCGCCGGTACTCGAGAGGGGTGGACACGATTGCATATCAGTTAGCGCTACCGCCTGGTTTATTAGGTGTCCATGAGATGTTCCCACATCTCCACATGCTCTGAAGAAGTATACTCGAGATCGACTCATGTAATGGATTGAGGGAGAAATTACTATTGTGCGATGGGATGACCGAGGAGGTCGGTGCGTATCTTGGATAGTCGGGATCAGGTTTTGCGATGCAAGACCATGCGGTTAGTAAAAATGTTGTTGTAAGATCTTGAATTTACTGTTTCCATGAATAGTAAATTTCGTTTTTGATAAGTTATGTGTTGGAAGCTTGATCAAATGAATAATAATTTTTAAAGCAGGCCTCGAAAATAAAAAATGTTCAGAATAATGTATTGAGTCTAAAGAAACTGAAACTGATTAAAACGGAATTCTTTTAAGGGGTTTTTGAAATGTCCGACGATTTATGACGAAAATACCCTTTTTACGAAATAGTTTTAAAAATATTCCTTGTACCCCTAGATTTTTTTCTAAAGCATGTTCATGCTAGGAAATAGTTTAATTAGAGTATTCCGTGGTCAATTTTATGATTGGACGATCATGGAATATTTTCGGGGTTTTTATCGATATAGGGGTATTATTTTCAAGGAGAGCATTTAAGTCATTTAATGAGTAAGCCTAATCTAAGTAAGCAAAGCAAGAACCAATAGAATTGTGCCATGTAAGCCTGGTGATCCATATGATTAAAAATGGACCTATGAGGGCTTGCTATAAATTTTGATATTTATCATAAAGTAGTTAACTTAACTTTGGTTAGTTGATGAATTAAAGTGATATTTATGTTAGCTAACCATGAGAGTTAGTTAAGCCTAACTATGGCTTAAGTTAGTGGGATTTTATGGAACAAAAAGTGAATTTGGTTGCTTTTGGACTATATGGTTATATATGGACCAATTAGAATTCAAGGATACTAACCAATGACATGTTGTTAATTTAAGGACAATTGGAGGGCAAATTAGGCATGAAAAAAGATCATTTAAGTGCAATTGGCTTGGTCTTTTGGGTGCTTATGGGTGAGACAAATTGAAAGGCAAAAAGGAAGCACTCCACGTCCATGCAAGGGAGGCAACTTAGGAAGCCCCTTTCCAAGAAATTCAAGTGATTCTCATGCCATTTCAAGTCTATTTCAAGTGTTCATCATGTCCATGAAGTGCCCTAGATCAAACCCTAAGTGAAAAATCAAGTTTTTAAGGTGAGATCACTTACTAGTCTATGTGAATTTGAAGGTTAATGGAGGAAATGGTTATATGATGGTGTAAATGAGTTTCTTGGCATGTCTTTATGTAGATTTGAACAAAAGATTTCATTTGAATTCAAGTTAACATCAAGACACCAAAACTCTTAAGGTTTTATGGATTTATTTATCTAAACCTTCAATTGAGTTATGTTAAGGCTTTAGCTATTAAATTGACATGATTCTAGGTTGATTTTGCTAAGAAATTGAAGAGAAATAGTGAGATTATAAGGGTTGTAAATTTAGGCCAAGAGAGGGTTTAATTGGAAATGCATTGGTTTGATTTAGCTTAATTGAATCAATGGCATTGGATGAATTTTTAAATGTAATTGTTGAAAGAAAATGGAAGAAATTGAAGAAATAATGATGAATGGGTGACATGTAGGATTAAACCACCTTAGGAATAGTATGAAAAGTTGAGTTTCAATTGAAGATTTTAATCAATTGGAAGTGAAATAAATGCCCTAATGGAATGTATTAAAATTAAATTTAAGAAAAATAATTGATTAAGGTATGAATATGTTTTGCTAGGTGGAAGGCATTATGGGTTTCACTTTAAGCATGCCTAATGGTTTGATTTAAGGCTTGTAATGATGTTGTCATGAGGCAGTTTAGTGGAAGTGAATTGGTGAAGTTGGGATTAAAGTTGAATAAAAATACTTAAGTGTTGCTTTCTAATTTAATAAGAAAGTATAAATGCAGATTAATGACTTAATTGAATATTGTTAAGATATGAATGTTGATAGATTTTATGGATAATGTGGCTTGTAGGAGGAAAGTGACTAAGGACAAAGGTGAAAGGTTTTTAAAGGAAGAAAAAGGGTTTAAATAACTAAGGTGAGGGAAAACGTAAATGTTTATGAAAATATATATATATATATATATATATATATATATATATATATATATATATATATATACTCTATACTGCTGCTATATATATATATATATATATATATTAATGTTACAAATATATATGTTTTCATATCTATGTTATAAATGTTTAAATGAAAAAGGAAATGTGGTTTTCTTGACTTTAATTTTGTTGAGAAAATATGAAATGATTATGGTTTCCATAGTTTTATAAAACATGAATTATGGTTTCCATATTAAATGAAATGCTTATGAATATATATATATATATATATATATATATATATATATATATATATATATATATATATATGTGTGTGAAGCAAATGTGTGTGTGTGTGTGTGTGTGTGTGTGTGTGTGTGTGTGTGTGTGTTTATATGAAAATTGTTTATGATTAGATCCATGGTTATCCTATTTTACAAAGATAAAGTTTAAAGGAAAGTCGACTAAAAGTGCTTTAAGCGTGCATAGTACATGGGAAAGGGATATGATTTTTTTTTTAGAGGGAAGGGAAGAGTGATGCATATTGTCATGCGTGTGAAAAGTACAAAAAGGTTACCAACGTACGATGTTATTTATTCCATAGTGCAATGGTATCTAAAAGAAAAGCACGATTTATCGGAGGTACAGCACAGGTCATCGGTGATCGTAAAGGCTATTTCATCGGAGGTTCTTTCATGGGCCAGCGGTGATTCTGATGGCGGGTTCACATTGGATATGACGGATTCAAAAAGGAAAAGAAAGTAAAGTAAATGTTTATTGAAAAGAGATATTTATACAATTGTTTTACACATTTTATTTGAACTATATCTGTAAACATTATTTTCCTATGAACTGTGCTCTTACTGAGCTCCTTTAGCTCACTCTTTTTCCAAATGTTTTATAAAATGTTTTTAGGGGCAAAGACTGACGAGCAGTTCGAGCATCCTCCGGCCCATGCGACGACCACTTTTTGAAAATGTATTGACCTTTTTGTAAATAACTACTTGTGCACCTTTATTTTGTAATGTATATATGTAACGCCCCGTCCCGAGAGGGTGTATGGTACAGGCAACCGTAGGGGCACACATGAGCACTAAGTGTCACTGTAGTATTTTTGGAAGAAATTGTGAAATCATAAATTTAGTAAACCCAGAATGTGATACTAGAAGAAAGAGAGCGAGTTGTAATTTCCAAAATGATATGGAAGTCATAATGTGAGAAGATAGGATACAAAGTGAAATAAAATAAGTTGATTTGCAAAAATTAAAAGGATGAAGGACTTAATGGCAATTAAGGTATAAATGGATTATAAATGTGATGAGACAAACAAAGCCAAACTGTTTTTTTTGTCTCACAAAAGCTAGGAGCTCACGTTTGGAGAGGAGAGAAAAGACGAGGAGAGGAAGAGGATGAAGAAGAGGAAGAAGAAGGAGAAGAAGGCCAAACCAAGGTATGTTTTTGTCTTGAATTCATGGGTGTTTTGGATTCCTAAGGTTTTGGTTTGGAGAATTGTTGCTCCTTTGTCTAGGGTTTTGGAAGAGATCACCCAAACCCTAGATTTTGTTGAGTTTGGGTAAAACCCCAATTAGTGTAAAATAAACATGGAATCATCATATTTTATATGGTTTTATAGAAGAAATTGGTGGATAACGCTGGTTGAATTCATAAGATTTTCACAGGGTTTTGTGGTATGAATTTAGAATCGTGGAAATTGAGTGTTTGTGGAGTTGTTTTGAGTTAGATTTCATGTGGTTTTGAGGTATTATGGAATAGTTGTAAAAGGAGAATGTTAGGTTTTAAAGGGAATGCTGTCTGGTCCACGTAAAAACCCTGTTTTTCATTTTGGCTATATATTAAGTTATAATTATCCAAATGAATTGATTCAAATTGGTAAAGAACCATAAGAGATAGGGCTACAAATGTATATAAGGGACCAAGAGCAAATTTTAGCTCTAAGGATCCCAAATACGGACTGAAAGGTGAGCTCGTGTAGCTCACTGATTATGCTCTGTTTTGGGTATGTTTGTAGTGTTTTGGCCATAAGTGGAGTTTCACTCATCCAAATTGAGTGATTCAAAATTATGAGTAAAATATACTTCTAGGGGAATAAGTTATCTGAAGGAAGTGCAAGCAAATTGTAACCCCAAAGTTCCCAGAAAATTTGTCAAAGTGGAGCTATGTGCAGATTCTGTTATGCCAAATTGAGTCATCTAGATGTAAAATACAATAACTTGAGTTTTGGTGATCCAAATTGGGTGATTCCAATGGAGAAAACCTTATAACCATATATTGGAAATGAGTAAGAAGAAATCATTTCCAATTTATGAATTTTAAGATCCCGGAGATAAGGATAACAGTAGGTGATTCGATTGAGTTAACCAAATTAGCATAAAAAACATCTTTGTAACTTGTGTTGTAGTTGAGGGCCTTATAGAAGGAATTTTAAAGTGAAAAATTTAAAAGAGATGTCATTAGTTATATAAAAGGACTGATCTGGAGAGTTTCATAATTTTTGAAGACCGTTTGAATAATTTTTGGGTAATAAAGTCAAGAGAGTATTGTTAGAAAAAGGTTGGCCAAAATGAGTGATTTTTTTTGTTAGGGGATTTTTAGTGCTCAAGGGTAAATTGTTAATTTGGCTTTATATGAATGTTGTGTGACCCTAAAGTGACTTTCGTGTGAAGTACGTTAAGTTTTCGCCATACGAGCCGATTAATACGTTAGGTATTCGTTGAGTGTGTAGGCTAAAAGCAAAGGCGGGAAAGTAGTGGAGTTGTGCTCAAGTTTCGGGAAACAAAGAGGTGAGTGTTCTAAACGTATTTTTCCAAATACTAGTGTATTATTATTATAAACTGTTTTTACACTGGTATTTAATGATTTTGATTGTAAACCATATTTTTAAACCAAGCAATGAGTTTTTAAGCAAACAAAATCGTTTTGATTGTAAACCATATTTGAAAAGCAAGCAATGAGTTTAACAAACAAGTAATGGTTTTGATTTATTCAACTTTTAAAAAGCAAGCAATGAGTTTAGTAAGCAAGCAATGGTTTTGAATTTTCAAACCATATTCAAAGCAAACAATGGTTTTGAATTATTAAACCACGTTTCAAAGAGCAAGCAAAAAGAATATTTTTAAACGAGGCCTAACTAAAATCCTAATTTTAAGCAAGCATACGGTCGGTATTAAAATACGTTACGGTGATGTTAGGATATCATTCATGCATTTTAGATTTGCACAGTGGCAAACTTAGGTCATGCATCATGGCATTTTAAAAGGGGGAGACAGCCGTGGCACGTCTTGGAATATATAGAGTGTAGCGTTAACTGAAGAAATTATGGTGATGGAGACCCGGGTCATTCCACCATATTTACAGGAAAAAGGGGAATTGAGCCAAGGCTCTTCCACCCTAGGTAGGCGTACCCAGTCCCGGCCGACACGCGGGACTCAGTTATTCATTAAGTGCAATGAAAGAAAGGCCTCCAGTGGTTGATGATTTATAAGCATGTTTATACAGATTTGAAAAAAATCAACCATTAGTACACGGTTGAGCTCAGGCTCCCGTTTTTATTTTAAAGCAAACAGTTGAGCCCAGTCTCCCGCTTTATTTTAAAGCATGCGATTGAGCGAGACTCAGCTCATTTTATAAAGTTTTATAAACTTTTAAACGGAGATTTGAAAAGTTTTATAAACTTTTAAAGAAAAACAAAACAAAGTAAGCAAGTAAGTATGAAAAGTTTTATAAGAAGCTTTTTAAAAGCAAAAGCAAAGTACATAAAGTTTTAGAAACTTTAAAGTAGCGAAACAAAACTACGGAAAATATCCTGTAAAAGAGAGTTTTACAGTTTTGAGATGTTTTGAGGAAAAAGTAAACATTTTATAAAGCATACACTCACTGAGCTCGTTTAGCTCATTATTTTCCTGTTTTAAGAACTATTTTCGGTACGGGCACTCGACATTTGGAGAAGCTGATTAGGATTCTCGACTTTGTATTAGTCTTTGTGTGTAACATGTAAGGAAATACTTTGAAATTGTATAGTTTGATATATGTATGTACATAGTGTAGTTTTGTGAAAATGTGATGAGCCTAAGGCTCTTTGAAAGATTGTGTTGGTTGCCATATTTTGGAAAGTGTAAATTGTATATACAGGTTTTGGGATATGTCATGTATGCAGCTGTTATGCTGCCGAAATTTTATAAAATCACAAGTTTTAGAAAAGTTAAATTTATCGCGGGTTTTGACCAAGCAATACGGCCGGCTTCACGGGGATTCTCTAGTCGTTGGAGTAATGGTTGGGGGTTACGTGGGGTGGGCGACACACACACCGCTGTAGGAAGTCAGGGGTGTGACAATATATGTTTTAAAGAAATGAACTACGAGAGCTCTGATCCTCTGTTTGGTAGAGTTACGTAGGCGGTTGGGTGTAATCCCCGACTCGAGCCCAACGGTTATAAAAATATTGTTTATATTTCTATGGTGTTCAGAAAATGATTTTAAATTTTAATTTGAAATTGGTAATGGTGGACTTGATGTCTTGTAGTTGGATGTGGAGTAAACGAACATTATTGGGAGTGTAAAATGTTTTATTGTAGGTGTTGTAAAATTAGGAAATGTCCGAAAAACAGAGGAAACCCTGCCCGATTTTCTGAAAAGTGTTTAATCGTATAAAAAGGGTTTAATGTTTAAAAGAAAAGAAAAAACAAATTTCCCACCATGTTTAATAAGATTTTAATGGAAAGCATAATTGTATACATGGGTTTGCTCCAAGGATTCACTTTTAAAAAGGGTTTAAAAGAAATGTTTTCTCAAATCCGTAGGAGTGTTGGGAGGGTCCCTCGGGTTAGGAAGAGGAAATCCGGGTTGGGTCCCTTCAGCTGTGGCAACACCGAGGAGTGGAGAAGGCAACGTGGGAACGCGAGGACACGATGCGGGACCACATGTCTCTCTATTTGAGGTAGGAAGGTGCGTAGTGCAATATTTGGCATTAGAATATTCTTTGCATATGTATATGTTTATGTATTGTGCTGAGTATGTGTGAATTTTGGGGTGAGTGCATTAGAGAATAATGTAAAACCCGAGAAAATTAGAAATTTTCAAAAATGGCAAAATAATAATAATAATAATAAATTGCCATAATGGTGAAGCCTAGAAAATTCTCTAGATCTCGAATGACTAAATGGATTGCGCCGTTAAATTCGTCTCCCGAAGTCTAGTGACCCAGAAAAATTTCGTCGAATTAAAGGACAATTGGAATTTTCTGAAATTGATGAACATTGTGGTGACTCCGGATAGTTTTATGAAATCTGAAGTGGAAACGACGAAACTTCAATTGTTTTAAGATGATGAACTAAACTCAGATCATTAGATTGGGAAGAAACGGACGATGAAGTGGTTTGATATTTAATCAAGAAGTTCTTGTTTAACATTCTTTGTGGATTCAGTACAAGTGTCATTATATTATTTGGAGACTAAATGGAAACGTGATGATATGGAAGTAGGATAGTGCAGATCAGAATTGTTATCTTTATAAAAGGATATGGAGATTAAGTCTGTTAGAGAATAGACAGCGAAAGTGAGAGTTGGTGTTGTAATATTTTGATAACAGGATAAAGTTTTCTCAGTGAAGTTGAAATGTATAGAATGGGAAAAACAAAAGCAAGACTGTTTGAATTCAAAATTTTCTTTGACGCTGGAAGGAAGAAGATGAGAGAAAGGAAGAGAAGAAAAATCAGATATATTCTTGGTTCGATATATTTTATGAATTCTAGACTTGTATGATTGAATCATCTGAATCTCCAGTTGTATACAAAGTTCATGTTTTATTAGTTCATGGGTTGTACTCTGAGATGCTTCATTGGGAGAAAGCTCAACTGAATCATCACATTTGGTTTTATGAAAGATGGTGAACAGGTTGATTCTTTTGGTTTTCTCAGTTTGTGTTGAGGACCATTTGTTAAATGTTGTGGAACATTTTGGATAATTTCATGATAATTAAGTGTATGATAAGTTCATGAAGTGAATTAGTATCAAAGTGAGAAAATAGCAAAATCACAGACAAATTTCGGAAGGTATGCGAGGGTACATGTCTGAGGGTGTGCCGGTACACCTGGCCAAAGTGTACCGGTACACGTTCAGGGTGTACCGGTACACCCCAACAGAATGCAAAGTGTACCCGGTCTGGAGTTCGGGTGTGCGTTACGTAATGCCCAAATGCCCGAATGTTATGTTTTTATTGTAATTAAGCCGGATTCATTACCAGATAGTTTAGGAACCTTATTAAATGATTAAGATAGGTTCGAATAAGATTGGGACTCGATGAAAACGTAGCGTACCTTGCTTCGCCTCGGCGATATTCGTTGAGCATGAATAAGTGCTAGGAAGTAAGTTAAGTTATGTGATTACGTAGGCAATTGATATTTGCCGTATTCGATTGAGTGTGAGTTAAAAAGAAGCAGAAATTTGGTAAAGTGTAGGCCCAATGCTCAAGTTAAGCAAGCAAAGGAGGTGAGTGTTCTAAACTCATTTTCCAAATACTAGTATGTGTCATTATTATCTCATTATTTTACTTGGTATTTCATGGTTTCGAATGCAAACCATTTCCAAGAAACAATGATAGGTTAAAAAGCAAGTAAGCGAATGGTTTTGAATAATTAAGCCATTTTCAAGCAAACAAGCAAAAGTAAGCAAAAATGGTTTTGAATAATTAAACCATTTTCAAACTAACAAGCAAGTAAGTAAATGGTTTGAATAATTAAACCATTTTCAAGCCTGTAATGATAAGCGAAATGGTTTTGAATAATTAAACCATTTTTCAAACAAGCGGCAAGTAAGGAAATGGTTTTGAATAATTAGAAGCCATTTTTTTCAAGCAAGCAAGCAAGCAAGCAAAATGGTTTTAAATTGTAAAACCATTTTACAAAACAAGCAAACAAGCAAGCAAAGGAATATTTGCGAAAACGAGACCTTCTAAGTTATAAGCAAGAAACCAAGAGCCCGGTCGGTGTTAAAATGCGTGCGATTGGAGTTAGGGTCTCATACATGCATTTTAATTTTTTTCTGGTCGACAGAGCTTAGGACATACATCATGCATTTAAAGGAGACCGTGCGAGTGCGAGAGTATATAAGGTTATGAGCTCTAACTAAATATGGTGATGGCGACACGAGGTCAATTCCACCGTATTCACGGGAGAAAAGGTGATCTGCGGACGGAGTCCTTTGCAGGCATGAGGTCGATGCACAGGCTCCGGAGTGTTCACTAAGGGTACAACAAGCAAATAGGCCTCAGTGGTTGATGTTTTACAAGCATGATATACAGGTTTGAAAATCAACCATTGGTTCCCGATCGCCAGGCTAGGAGAGTTTTAATGGCTTGATTAGGCAGGGCTCCGTTTAGATTTCAAAGCGATCGGTAGGAAACGAACTCGGTGGGATTTAAAGCAAGCGGTTGAGCTAGGCTCCTGGGTTTTATTTCAAAGCACTTGTACGGTTGAGCCAGGCTCAGTATTTATAAAAGTTTTGAGAGCTTTTTAAGCAAAGGTTGTGAAAGGTTTAAGAAGCTTTTGAGAAGCGAGATAAAACAAGCAACCCGAGAAATTTTGAGAAGTTTTATAAACCTAAGAGCAAGCAATAAGAGTTTTATAAGCTTTTAAAGAAAAGCAAAGCAAGCAAGCAAGCAAAGAAAAGTTTTATAAACTTTTAAAAGCAAGCAAGTACAAAAGCAAGCAAGCAAGAAAAAGTTTTAGAAACTTTGCAAAGCAAAAAGCAACAAAGTAAAGCTTACGGAAAATAATTGTAGAAGAGAGTTTTACATTTTGAGATGTTTTCGGAAAAGCAAAACCCAGCACATAAAGCATACACTCACTTGAGAACTCGTTTAGCTCATTATTTTGTATTTTAAAAACTATTTTCCAAAATGCAGATACGCAAGGCCATTTAGACCTGATAGGAGTTGTCCTAACATTGTCTGAGTCTTTATGCGAAATTAAAATGTTTGTAAGAACATACTTTGAATTTGTATAATGGGACCTATGTATGTACATAGTTAGTTGTGAGAATGTGTTGGGATGCTGGTTGCCATATTTGGATTTAGAGTAAATTGGATGTATACAGGATTTGGAATTGTTCTATGTGCGTAGATCATCTTGAAGTTTTCATTCTTTCCCAAGATTTTACCGAATCCCTAAGTTATAAATAAAAGAAAAAAATTTTATCTGAGGTTTAAACCGTAGCTTGGCTTCTATTTACGGGGATTTCCTGGTCGTTGGGAGTAGCAGTGGGGATTTGTGAATTAACCGACACATATTTGGTAGGGTGGGGTGTGTCATACGACAAAAAAGTCAAAAGGATGGGACGATCGGAAAAAAAAAAAAAAGAGCGAGAAAGAGAGAAAGAGAGAGAGAGAAGAGAGGGGTAGAGAGAGAAAAACTTCTCTTTAAGATCTACATGGACCATAGGTTTTCGTCGGAGCAAAAAGGCAAAGTCGGTCCACGCATCGAGAGCTACGCGTGGGTACCAAAATCTTGGAGTTTCGTCAAACTCCACGAGGTAGTGAATTTTCCTACTTGGGTTATTTCTAGCCTAAAGACCATTTTAATGGCTTAGGTTTTCTTAGGGCATTGAGGCCAAAGTAAATTCGATCCCAAATTTTGGGACTAGATGTAAATTTTTAGAAATTTTCGAATTTGTTTTGAGACCAGTCGAGTACGCGTTGAATTTGTTTTTGGACAATCCGGACATAATTTTCAGGATTGTTTTCAGGTAGTCTCGGACTGTGTTGAGGTTTGGTTTCAATCTCGGGACTAATGTCTTCGGGTTTTGTGGTGTGTTTTGGTATCCGCAGTGGTCGGTGTGACGAGTGAAGACCTTGAAGGTGCATACTGTTTCATATGGGTCCGAGATTTTAGCCATTTTATGTGTATTGAAAAATAAATAATATAAGGTTGTGTGTCAAAATCATGTTAATATGTGCTTACGTGATGTATTAAGATGGAAATTATATGTAGGAAATATAATTATCCGGAATTTATAAATGTTGCATGTAGCATGACTTAGCATGAAATGACATGATTGCATTTCATATGCACGATCATCGCATGACATGGGTGTGTGTGCATGGGTATGGTCATCCATCATCAGTGTTGATGAATGGGTAGTGAGCTCGTACTTTGGACGACGTCCAATCAATGTCTCACGGTTTAAAACATAAAAAGTGAAATATAATTAATGTGTGTTGGGCGGAGCAAGAAGGGGGCCATTAATCCCCTTAGGTGGAAAGCTTGGAACATGGGTGTAAGAGACCCGCGGTGTGATTCGAAAAGTTATGTATGAGTGTAAGAGACCCGCGGCGTAAGCCGAAAAGTTCTGTTGCCCAAAGAAGACACACGGTCATGGTTATCACATAGACTTCGAGTTGTGTGATAGGAGTTGGGATTGACTCGAGATTAGTTTCCAATTGGAACTTGCATTATGTATTGGTGAGCCGGTAAGGGCTCGGTATATGTGTGTCATTGGTACTACAAATGATGGTTGTCACACTTGGCATAGGCGTGTATGAGGGAGTCGATGAGTGACTCGGGATATGGGCAAGAAGACATTCTATGCATG
Source organism: Tetrastigma voinierianum (assembly GCA_016808115.1). Taxonomy (NCBI): domain Eukaryota; kingdom Viridiplantae; phylum Streptophyta; class Magnoliopsida; order Vitales; family Vitaceae; genus Tetrastigma; species Tetrastigma voinierianum. The sequence goes on along the minus strand of JAEQBH010000137.1, from coordinate 2,796,208 downwards.
ACATACGACATTCATGTAGACATTTTCACTTGGATGTGTATAGGTTGGTTTGATCATTGTATGAGCACTTAGGTGGGGAGTAACCCTTATAGGAGATTATCACTACTAGGCTGTACTCACCCCGTAGTGGGATCCCAACTTCGGTGCGGTCGGAGTCTGGTAGTGACTCGCATTTGGGACCGTACATATGAAGAAAGTCGGATGTTGCTTTGGACCATATTTGTATATGTATATTAGAACGATCGTTTTAATATATCATTTTGTATAAGAGTGTATAATTAAACTCTTGTAAACATATGACTACATAGTTGCATGTATAGTGACCCGGGGTATGGATTTGAATGGGGCCCGAGTGGTCGCTATGACTCATGATGGCCCCGTTGTGGTATATTGAACTTGGATGGGTCATGTGATTTATTATCTGGGGTTGTATTTTGGACCAGAGCTTCGTCTGGAGGAAACTCTGTCCAGGTCCTGTTAAATTATGGATCCTAGATAAATGGGACTTGGTGGTGTGGGTGGTTACTTGCCCTGCCATGCGTGTGACACCCCATTCAGGGTCCTCGTTTATGCGCCGTCCCAGAGGGTGTACGGTGCGTGTAGCGAAGTAAGGGTGGTATATGTACGCAGACTTTCTTAATAATTTAAGTGCCATTATAGTATTTTTGGAAGTTGTTTTTAAGGGTGAAATTGTGAGATGATAAATTGATGTAACCTGGAATTTTGTACTAGAACAAGGGTAAATTTGTAATTTGTCAAATGGGACATAGAGGACATAAGATGAGAAGATGATGGGCTAAAGTAGAAATAACATAGGAGTTGATTTACAAATATTTGAGAGATGAAGGACCCTAATTCTGATTGAAGGAAAATTTAAGTATATAAAAGAGGAGACCAAATTGGTCTCTCATATTTTGGAGCATTTGGGGAAGGCCAGCCGTAGAGAGAGGGGAGAAGAAAGAAAGAAGAGAAGAGAGGAAGAAGAGGAAGAAGAAGAGGAGAAAATAAATGTATGAATCTTTGAATTTTTGTATGCAATCATGTGTATTTTGGAAGTCTAGGGTTTTTGGTATGGATTTTTTATGGATGATTAGTTGCTCCTTTTCTAAGGTTTTGTTGGGAGATTATCCTAACCCTAGATTTGTTGAAGTTGTATGGATAAAACCCTAGTTGGTATAAGATAAATATGATTTTTTTTCCTAATTCTATGGTTTTGTATGGAATCATTTGTATTTTGGATTTTGGTATGGATTATTGGACTTTTGGACTTTTATATGGATTTCCATGGTTCTTGGGTTCTTGATCTAGTTCCTAGAGCTAGGGTTTGAGGTTGTTTTCGTGGGGTCCACACCCTTCGTGACCCCTCAAGGTACCCTTCGGTGGGGCCACTCCTTAGCGTCTTGTGCGCGGAGTCCCAGGCGGCCTTTTCTTTCGCCTCCTTGAGAGCTCGAACCCATGCGCAAAGGGACTCTTATAGCAATGGGGAGCACTCTCACTACCAACTGAGCTAGTTCGTTGAAGGATCCCGACCCGGATTAACCTGTGAACTTGGGGACCTCGACACTCCAGGATATAGAAACATTTTAATTAAAGCGATCAATTAAAATCCATTGACGAACCCCTTCTGATCCTTAACATATCTTTAGAAAATAATGCGGCCCGAAGTGTAAAATTTTTTTTTTTCTTTCCTTTTCAAACACTTGGATTTTATAAAATTGGCGAGTTTCCTACATTTCGGACTTTCCCAAATTTACAAAACACTGCGAAAACATTTAAAAACACTTCTAAAATCTTTCAATCCTCGACTTCTCAACTTCGTTTAGGGACTCCTGCGTCCACAACCGATCAAACCTGATATATACATATATACATTTTATTCATTTCAATCATCAAAACATTTCAAACTTCTTCAATTCCATGCATTTGTTTTTATCAAAAGATTGGGCTTGAGCCGGACTTAAAGCGGAGGCCTCCCCTCGATACCTCGTCCTTGAGGATCAGCCCTAGTGGTTGCTTTTCAAAATATATATACATCTATACATATATACATGACAAAATGTTCAGCCTCATACAATATGCAAAATGTATATACAATGCGATCCACGGTCGTCGTCTCCTCAGTGGCTTCGACTCAGCTGCACGGGGAGGTCCTCTGTCGGCCTTTTTGTCTCGGGTCTGAAAATGTTTTGAAAACACCACGGAAAAGAATGAGCTAAAAGAAGACCCGGTGAGTGTACATTTTCGTAAAATAACATTTTTAGTATATATCAAAGTAATACATACTTATACAATTAAAATCAATTTTATGCCTTAGACATTTATACCTTAAACTTTCTTTCTTTCTTTATAATAAATACTTATACAATTAAAAAGCCATTTATGCCTTAAACTTTCTTTCTTTATTTCTTTCTTTCTTTGATGGAACCCGGAAATAAACACACTTAGAAACGAGTTTAGAATGCGAAAGGTGAGAAGCGATCCCATTCAGTCATAACCTTCTGGCTAGCGGAGAAACTCACGCTTTACTAGGGTTCAGTCATAGCACTATCACGTGTAAGGATATTACTCCTAGACACCCTAATTCCCTCCCTCGGAGTTAGTAACAGCACCCTCTAAATCACCCACACGCTTAAGGTACCTTGGCGATACTCAGTCATATGATCATATGGGGTTAGGGTAACCATGTTAAAACATTTCTTCAAAATACATTTATAAATCCATTTAAAACCTTTACTTTATCATTTATACATTTATGCATTCTTCTTTACACATTTTTAAACTTCCATAATGCCTTAACATATGCATACATATATAAACATTTAATATAAATACATATATTTAGGCAAAGTAAACATTTATACATTTACTACATTCTTATGGATATCCATATATAAACATTTATATTAATCTTTTTCTTTTTCTCATTAAAATCATTTTACCTTTAAAACTCGATTTTCAAATATTAGTTTTACGCTCCGCGAGTTCACCTTTCGATCCACCTTTGCTTCATTCGAGTTCAGTTCCTTAGATAGTCCTTTTCACCTTTTTCAAAGAAAACCACAACTACACATTAATTTCCATTTAATCCTTACTCCATTCGTATATTCTTATTCCTCACATGAATCTATTTTACTTAGGAGTGGAATCAATCCGATCGGATCATCTGACCCCTAAAGTTATGGCATTTTCATACCAACTAGTCCATTCTGGAATTACACTAGGGACGGTTTGTATTACTCATTTTTCAGGGGTCTTAACTTCATATTTGACATTGTCTCTTTGTACTCTTTTAAAGCTAAGGTGCTAAGGGTTCTTCTCAATTTGAATCACTGAGTCCAGGAGGCGAAACTCACGTTACGTCACGAAACAACCGGGCTAATCTATGTTGCGGGTGGACGGTGGCTTGTGGCCCTACTTTGAGTAAATTTTTAGGCCACACTTATAATCGAATTTGTGATTCCTATTTCTATATGTTTGATTCTCCTTGAAGTCTATTTTAACCAACCTTGAATCCACTCAAATCGGATCAGAAAAGAGCAAGTTATGAATTAAAATACAACAAATAGGTTGAAGCAGAAGCGAGCATTTTCTGTCTGGGAACGAAGCGTTGAAAGCACATGGCCCTACTTTGAGTAACTTTTAGGCCACTTATAATCGGAATTTGTGATGCCTATTTCTATATATTTTGATTCTCCTTGAAGTATATTTTAACCATCAACCCAGATCATTCAAATCGGATCATAAATGAGCAGTTGAGATTAAAATCGACAAATGGTCGAAAGCGAGCAGGCATTTCTGTCTGAGACGGTCCCTTGAAATTTTTCCGGAATTTGTGTTTTGCTTCCATTTTCCATATGTTTCCATAAATTCAACTCTATAGTCCATATACACTTCTATAATTCATATACCTCAAGAATTTACATGGAATTCAATCTAAAAACAACTCTGACACTTAAATTGGTGCTATGGAACCTCGAACCTCAAAACCTAAGTGAAATCCAAGAACCCTACCTAAGGTCACGATTCTTTATAAAACCACATAATTTGATGATTTCATGGTTATTTTCTCCCAATTAGGGTTTACTCTCATAACCCCAACAATTCAAGGATTCATGTGCTCTTTGCACAAAACCTAGACAAAGGAGCATCTTATTCTCGCGCGAAGTCTTAGAATGTCCGTTCACTGTGGTTACAAGGCAAAAGACATACCTGATTCTTTTTTTTTTTTTTGTTTACTGCTCCTCCTCCTCCTTCTTCACTACTTCCTCCTCTTAGCTCTCTTCTCCTCTCCCTCGTGAACCTAGCTTTTGGGAGACGAAATATGATTTTGGCTTTTGTTTTTCCCCATTTAATGTTAACATTTCCTTTAATTGCAAATAGCCCTCATCTCTTTAATAATTTTGCAATTGTAACTATTTATTTGTATTGTGACTATCTCAACTTAATTATGCCTTACATATCCCTTTTTTTTTTTTTTTTTTTTTTTGCTAAATGACAATTGTACCCTTCTTTTAATACCAAAATTCCGGTTTTACCAAATTATCATTTCCTACTTTAGTCTCCCAAATACTACAATATGACACTTGGTACTCTTATACACCCTGCAGGTATCATATCTTGTGCATTTCTCTCGGGGCCAGGAGTGGCTACCAGCTCGATTGGTAGTGAGAGTGCTCCCCCACTTACATAAGAGTCCCTTTAGGTCGTGGGTTGAGAGCTCTCATGGAGGCGAAGGGCGATTGGGATGCGTGCTTGATTACTATGGGTGGGCTCCACCTTGAAGGGTACCTTGAGGGGTCACGAAGGGTGTGGACCCCACAATAAAGCGCCTTTTATTGTGGGATTCGCCCTTTGGAGCCCCTCAGTACCACCAGTGAAACCTTCGTAAATCTTGTTCGGCGGGCCCATTGCACCTACCACTGCCTCGTCAGGCTTCCGAACCTCAACAAGGGACTCTTATAGCAATGGGAGCACCAGTGACTACGGCCTCAGTTGGTAGTGAGAGTGCTTTCTGCAAATTCTTTATAAAGTCGCACAGTGCGTGGGTTAGGAGCTCTCACGGACCCGAGCTGGCGGAGTTAGGACACCGCCGAGAAGCAGTACCTATGAGTGGAGCTCCCCTTTTTGAAGGGTACCACAGGGGGTCACGAGAAGTGTGGACCACAGTTTGTATTGTCTTGATTGATTGGATTGGTTTTGAGGAATGACTGTAAAAAAAAAAGGAGAATGTTGGGTTTTTAAAGGACATGCTGTCAAAATTTTGTAAAAACCCATGTTATTGTTTTGGCTATAGATTAAGTTACAATCATCCAAATGAAGTCATTCTAATTGGTAAAGAACCATAAGATATAGGGATACAAATGTATAGAAGGGATCAAGAGCAAATTGTAGTTCTAAGGCTCCCAAATACGGACATAAAGGTGAGCTCGTGTAGCTCATGGGTTATGCTCTGTTTTGGGTATTGTTATAGTGTTTTGGCCATAAGTTGAGTTTCACTCATCCAAATTGAGTGATTCAAAATTATGGATAAAATAGACTTCTATGGGAATAATTTACTTGAAGGAAGTGTATGCAAATTGTAACCCCAAAGTGCCCAGAAATTTGTCAAAGTGGAGATATGTGCAGATTTTGTTCTGCCAAATTGAGTAATCTAGATGTAAAATACAATAACCTGAGTTTTGGTGATCCAAATTGGGTGATTCCAATTGGAGAAGAAAGCACCAGAAAACCATAACTTCAAATGAGTGAAGAAACAATTTCCAATTTATGGAGTTAAGACCTCGAAATCAAGGATAGCAGGTAGGTGATTCGAGTGAGCTAACGATTTGGCATCAAAAATGCGTAACGCTGTTATGTGGTTGGGGGCCTTAGAAGGAATTACAGGTAAATTTAAGAGATGTCATTGGATATATAAAGGACTAATATGGAGAGTTTCATAATTTTTGAAGACCATTTTGAATAATTTTTGGGTAATAAAGTCTAAAGAGTACTGTTGGAAAAAAATTGCCAAAATGAGTGGTTTTTTTTAGGGGTTTTTTGTGCTCAAGGATAATTTGTTCATTTGGCTTTATATGAATGTTGTGTGACCCTAATGTGACTTGCGTGTGAAGTTTCGTTAAAATCCGAATCCGTTTCAATATAGTCGCTTTGTAATAAGTTTTACACGATTACGCAGGCGATTAATGTTTCCGCCGTATTCTCTTGAGTGTGTAGGGTAATAGCAAAGGCGGAGAAGTTGTGGAGTCATGCCCAAGTTTTGTAACCATAAATGTGAGTGTTTTAAACCTATTTTTCAATACTAGTGTGTTATTTATAAATCGTTTTACACTGGTATGTTATGGTTTTAAAGTATTAAACCATATTCCCAGTAGTAATGGTTTGATTTTTTTTTTAAACCATATTTGAAAAGCAAGCAAGCAATGGTTTGATTGTAAACCATATTTGAAAAACAAGCAAGCAATGGTTTTGATTGTAAACCATATTTGAAAAGCAAACAAGCAATGTGATTTAGAAAGCAAGCAAGTAAATTCTTTATTAAGCAAGCAAGCAATGGTTTCAATTTGTGAAACCATATTTTAAAAGCAAGCAAGCAAGCAAACAAGAAAAGTTTATTTTGTAAAACAGGCCTTAAGTAATCCCTAGTACTAAGCAAGCATACCGGTCAGAGGTATTCTGTACGTGCGACATCATTTCATGCATTTTAGATTTGCCTGGTCGACAAATTTAGTTCATACATCATGACATATTAAAGGGGACCATGGCACGTACTGGAGTATATAGGGTTAGCGTGCTAGCTATTATATGGTGACATAGACCAAGGTCTTTCCACCATATTTACCGGAAAAGGTGATGTGGGCCAAGGCCCTTCCACCTAGGTGATGTGGACCCAGGTCCTTCCACCGACACGGTTGAAGCCCAGGCTCCCGTGTTTACTAGGGTACAACAAGTAAGAAAGGCCTCCAGTGGTTGATCTTGATTTATAAGCATTTTTCATGCAGTTTAAAAATCAACCATTGAAGTAAGCAAGCACAAAAAAGCCTGTCGCAGAAAAGTTTTTAGAAACTTTTAAAGCAAAGCAAGCAAGGTTTCTGGAAAATGTCTTGTAAAATATAGTTTTACAGTTTTGAGATATTTTCAGAAAAAGCAAGCATTTTATAAAGCATACACTCACTGAGCTCGTTTAGCTCATTATTTTCCTGTTTTAAAAGCTATTTTTCGAGTCTGGGTATCTTAGGTGGAGCATTTTAATTCTCGACTTCTATTTTAAGTGTTGTATTAAATAACTTGTGTAAGGAAATACTTTGAATTTATGGAGTTGAGCATATGTATGTACATAGTTTGTTTGTGAAAATGCTTGATGACTGAGAGCTCTTTGAAAGAAATGTGTTAGTTGCCATATTTTGAAAAGTGTAAACTGTATATACAGGTTTTGGGATATGTCCTGTATGCAACTGTTATGCTACGAAATTTATAAGGTACAAGTTTGAAAGAAAAAGGAATTTTTATACCGGGTTTTGTGAGCAACACGGCTGCTTCACCGAGTTTTCTAGTCGTTTGGAAGTAGCAGTGGGGGTTTCTATGGGGTGGCTAGCACACCTATTGCTAGTAGGGGTGGGGTGTGACGCAGTTGACCAGATCAACTTCCTTGGAAGCTTGTGTGTCTCATCATATCGTACCCAGGACCCATACACTAAGTAAAATGGCCACGTCGGGCCCGTACATCCATACTCCCTGAGAATATACTTTAACCATATTATAATAGTTTCAAGAGTTAATTACACTCTTATCTGACATGTTTCAATTGTAACGGCATTTCATACCGTTTTACAAAACATAATCAAAGCCACGTGTCGAGGTTTCTTCTCAAAAACGGCCTCTGTGGCGTCGTCTTCCCAAACACTCCTGTACCGAGAGAGAAAGGGGGATCCACGGCCAGGGTGAGCAATGCCCAGTAGCGATAATCTCCTACATGATTCTCCCGCTTTGAGTGCTCATGCGATGAAAAAAATAACATACACATTAGTGAATTCATGATTCCTACTCGAATATCTACATGTAAATCCATGTCTTGAGGAGTCCTCCCATAGACTCCTCACATCTTATGCCTTGTATGAAATCATTTCCAAACAAAAATATTTGTTTTAGTGGCAGACGACCCTTCGTGCTCATCGTTGGAAGAGAATCCTCCGGTGAATTTGTTGAGTAACTTTCCGAAACAATTCATGGGCCTCTCCGACGTAAATTATTGGACGATTTCCAAACACAATTCTTTGGACAAATTTTTGATAAAATTGTATTTTTAATAATTTTACAAAAGAATTCATCGTTTGGACAACCCTCCGATTTTATTTGTCATGCACTCACACCTACCATTCTAGGGTGCCCCGGTGCATATGAAATGCATTATGTCATTTCCGAACAATTCATGTTACTATATATCAAGCATGCATATATTAACAAAAATTAACACACAACAACATGTTATTCATTCATAGCAATAACACCAAAATTAGTTCACGTGGGCTAATAAACAATTTAAGCAATTCATTTTAAACCGCCCAAGCAACACAAACCACACACAAGATCACGTGAGGCGCACAGCCACAGGTCTCAGCGCCAAAAAAATTTCAGCCTTGATCCCAATCCGGAGGGCCAGAAAACTCCGCAGCCATTTGACCCCGAAGCGCTCCGACCATCGACAGGTTCTTAAATAAGGGGATTAAATCAAGTAGGAGAAGACCCTACCTCCAGCGGAGTTATTGAAACTCCACAAAGCGAAGTATCCACGCATGGCCGCGCGACACGAGCAACTTTGCCTCTTGTCTCGCTGGAGGCAGTCGATTCAGATCAGGGAAGTTAGAGAGAAGGTGAGCTCTCTCTCATTCTTTCTCCCCTGCCGTCGGATACCGGGCGAAAAGGAGAAGATGCTTTCTTGCTTTTTTTTCTTTTCATTTGTTCCCTTTTGTCCTCTTAGTTTTGACTTTAAGGTCCCTTTGACATGAACTGTCTCTTATTTATTCGTAGTATGACATGTATCACGTGGATACATGTATTAGGTGGCCCTTGTGCGCATGCATGCCTCTCACATATCATGTGTACTTCTCTCACAGTGTCATCCCGGCGGGCAGGTGCCTCGAAGGAAAGTGGTCCATTTGTCTCGAATTCGAGCGTGAGTAGCTAGATTTCAGGGCAGTTGTGATTGAATTCAGTTTGTCATCAGATGCAGAAAATTAGGTTTGGCCAAAGTACCATTTTACCTTTTGAAGAATTAGAATTTTCTCGGGTTTTATACATCGAGTTCAGGGACAATGAGTTAATGAGGGACCTTCGGGATAGGGGTGTCACGTATTAATATTTTTATCAAAATATCCACTAATATTTTTTCATAATTATTTAATATCCGTAAAATTGAATATTTTTTACTGATATTTGTATTCGTGCTATTTTACATTATCTCTAAACTTTATTTATATATAAAAAATTAGCGAAACCAAAACATTCCACACACACACACACACACACACAAAAGAAAATATATATATTACGTTTATGTTTGGTTTTCAAAAAATACAAAAGAAAAAATGATTGCCTTCTTAATTATTTTGTGAAGAATATAAAATAAAATTAAATATAATTAAAGATGGTTCAAAAACTGATGTAGTTTTGCTAATTTAATCTTTGCAATAAGCTAAAGTAAATGAAATGAGATTAAAATACGTAACAAATAAAAAATGATTTGTTGATTTTAAATATATTTTATTTCATATCTCTTTCTATTTTCTTTTTATTTATTCTTATTCAATTTATTTCAATAATCAAACATAGCCTAAGAGAAAATTTTGGTGTTAGTGAGAAATTTTTGAAAACAATGCAAGACAATCTATTACGAAAAAGCATAAAACTAACTAAGCACAAAGTATTTTGTTAAGGGCCAATTTGGTAGTCTCTCTGAAAAGTGTTTCTAGACCTAAAAATACTTAACTGTTTTTGAGACCTAGAAACACTTTTAAGTGTTTTTAGGACAAAAAAAAAAAGCCTTTGTAACATTTTCAGAAGCACTTTTTAAAAGTTTTAAAAAACACTTTTAGTGTTTTTAATAAAAAAACACTTTAAAAGTTTTTGGATATTCCTAAAATACTTACTTGTTTATCCTTTTATTTTTTCTTAAAACATCTATTTATTTTATTTAAAAAATCCAGATAATATCAAATACAATTAAAAATTCAAATAGTTCAAATATTTTTGTAAATATTTTTAAAATTTTTCTATAATCATAAAAAATATTTTATAAAAATAATTATTTTAATTTTTTATTAATAAATTTTTTTGTATATGTTTATTAATTAATTCAAATCTTTTTGTAAATATCTTTTATAATCATATGACTAATTATTTTAGGATTTTATTAATACAAATGTTTATGTTTGTTTATTCATTAGTTCAAATCTTTTTATAAATATTTTAAAATATTTTTATAAACCTAAAAATAATTATTTTAGGTTTTTATTAATACAATTATTTATATATGTTTATTCATTAATTTTATCTTATTTATGTAAATATTTTTAAATTTTTTATAATCATAAAAATAGTTGATTAGTGCTTAAAAAGTGCTATTTTGAACCCTGTTTATTAGGGTTTTAGTCTTTTATTATCTTAATCTGACATCAATCTTAAGATTTGCATTAAGATCTCTACTATTCTATTGATGCGCGTTTGTGCTAATTTTGTAGTTTTGCAAGCTATTTATGCGAAATTGTTGGAGTCGATCAAGCACGAAGAATTCGAGTCAAACTCGACATTGCGGATCGAGACCCGAGAAGAAGAAGCGAAAATCTGAAGTGAACTGAAAAATTTGCTTCACACGTGATGCTGTTCAAGCGCCGACCTTTGTTCCGCCTCAGTCACTTGTTCTTTTTGCTTTTGGCCTTTCACATGGTACATTTATTTACATTTCTTGTTTCTTCAGAATTGTCTTGTATACTTTTGGTTGGTTTTTTTTTTTGTATGTTACATAAGCTGCGATGGTATATAAGCTTGAGTGAGAAATTTTATTAAGATCAATCAATTCTCAATCATAGCAGCAGAATTTTGGTGGGCTTTCGGCTCTCATATGCAGCTCATTTTCTCTCCTTGTGCTCTGTTTTCTTTCCACTTTACGGGCAGCGAACACCCTCAGGATGAAGGCTTCCGGGAGGGATGAGCGGCTAAAACCCTCTTTTCCTTGGAGTGGAGGCTCTGCGGGCGGGGATCGAGAGGCAGGCGGGGTTTTCCATGTTTTAACGGGAGGTATTCTCTACCACATTTTATAGACTGGTCAACAGGCTTTAATCCTTGAATTGCTTTGAATGAGTGTTAGAGTAGCTTTTGGGTTCATTAGATGCTTATTCTTTAGATCCATTATTATCAGATTAATTCCTCATCCATAGGTTAATGGCGATTCTAGGATATTTTATTTTCTAGGGCCCCAGGTTTGATCCCACTTGGGTTCACGTAAATACTTGATGCCAGTAAGCTTTTGGGTTCATTGTATGATTATTGTTAGATCGGTGACATTAAAACCTAGTTATGATTTATTAATTTGTTGGAAGAGAGTGAGTCAAGGTGATGTTATTCCTTTGTCCGAGACCATCGATGGGGCAAATACCAATTTTTCAAAGATAATTATTTAGGGTCAGTTTTTACAGTTAAATGAAGAACCGGTTTGGGATATGACTATAGGTCATCCTCCCCAATGCGAGGAAATGACCCTAGAGAACCTCAGTTGCCCCAGGACCCCAACCCCAGTGACCTAACACTACAAGGAATTCTATTTTACAATTTTTTTACTTGTGTATTTGCAATGCGCAAATCACCAACTCCATGTTTTTTACTAAAACCCCAAATCAAATTGAATTCACCATTTTGAACTTCACTTTGTCAAATCATTTGTGCAGAAAACTTGATCCACGAGTTCGACCCTGAGGCCGCTATCTTTGCGGTAACTGCCTTTCACGACCGGTAGGTGTGGCCTTCGAACCGGGGTCAGTTGACTACTCTCGGCAAGCGGAATACTAGTGAATGTCGGAGTGGCTTGGGCATTTTCACGAAAATCGGGCAAAGTCTTCTTTGTCGCGGGAGCTCACCGATCTGAACACTGCATAAAACTGTCCCCGAACAATCCAGTATATGGTCTACATAGTTAAAGCGGCCACTTGGGCTCATAAACCCGATACTCATAACAAGTATATATATATCTGACCTATCAACCATAGTTCAAGAGTTCAAATTTGCTATTATCTGACATATATTAAAATTAAAACAATTCTAATACATGTATTACATCATAACCCAAAGCCAGCGTCAGGCTTTCTTCTAAACCTCTATCTCTAGGGCCAGTCGTCCCTCGCACGCTCCCTTTATTGCACCGTAAAATAATATGTTCCCTCGGCGGGGGTGAGTTAATGCTCGTGGTGGGAGATCACCCTAAGTGGGCTGCACTCTCCCACCCTAAGTGCATATGCAATGCTCCCAGATAAACAAACATTCAAGTAAATGCGTGATCTGCCAGATAATACGCATCCTTTCGACTCATATTCAGGGTCCTCCACAGGCTCCCTCGCACTGCCTAAATACATGTATGAGAAAACTAATTTCAAACAAAGTTATTTGTTTATATTTGTGGTCTACCCTCCGATCTAAGTAGTGGACCGTCTCCGATGTTATATTTAGTGGACTACCCTCCGATGTATATCAATTGGGTCGTCTCCGACGATTGATATTATGTGTGGACTACCCTCCGATGTATATCAGTTGGTAGGCTACGACGATTGATATTTTATTTGGACTACCTAGATATTCATTATTTTAGACAACCCTAGAACCATTCTCTCAAGAATTACCTCATGCACTCATTCCTGCTCGTCCTAGGATACCCGATTGCATATGGAATGCGTGATGCCAATTCCGACAATTCTATAACATACAAATATATAATCATGCATATATTCACATAATTTAAATCACAAAATCATGTTATGTAATTTCACATTTCCATACACAAAAAATTAGCTCACTTGGGCTAATGATCAAACACGAGCAATTCAACTTGAATCACTTTCGACCAGACACATTTATTTCACAAAAGTATTTTGTGAACACTATTCGGGAATAGTAGAACCCTCGATTACTATTCTGGAAAAATCACCGTCATGTCAGTTTCACTTTGTGAACCGAGATTTCTGACCATTGGCCCATATACAAACCAACACATACATTAACACATAAATGCACAAATTAGCCACCCAAAACAGCCCGTAACAGCCCCTCCACGGACTGTTTTCACAAATGGTTTTGATAAATTCAAACGGTCGGTCCCGAATTTGGGACAAGTCAACTTAAACCCTCACTGACTCATCAGCTCAAACATCATAAAATACACTTAAATAAAGTGTAAAACTCCAAGTAGGATAAATCCCCTACCTCCGCAGATTGTGAAACTCCTCGAAACCGGGGAGTCCACGCGTTGCTCTCTCGCGTAGAACAACACCCTTCTTGCCACGAAAATTCAGACGGTCGGTTCTTAGGAAAGAACCCAGAGAAGTGGCTCTCTCTCTAAAATAAAATAAAAATCTGCTCCTCTGTCCAGCCGGAGCCCTCTGCCCGTTTTTTTGGTCACTTTTAATTTGGGGAAGACGGCACTATTCCCTATTTTGTTTTTTTTTCATTTAAATCAAATCCTATAATGCCCATTTTGTCCCTTAGCTTGGATTTTCGACATTTGGCACTATCTCGGCCATCCATTTTCATCATTTCTCTACTCATGCCACTTATGGAACATGAGTACGTGTTATATGTGACTTTTACCGTCGTCGAAAATGCGTTACAGACGATGCCTCGAAAAACATGCCAGCTCCATTTGTCTCGGAATTCTACGGGGGGGTACACGTGCTAGCTAAATTTCGCGAGACGATTCCAACGGTGAAATCCGTTTTGTCATCTGAGATCTAGAGAATAAATTTCGGATTTTTGACCGAAATTACGATTTTACCCTTTTTCCAAAAATTGGAATTTCTCGGGTCTTACAGTAGGATTTAGGTTATAAATTTTGTTGATTCCGATACACCTACTGTGACACGAATCAATAGTTGATTTAGGTTTTATTAATATAAATTTTAATGTGTTTATATACTTTTGTAATGAAAATTTTTATTTATTATGATATCATATTTTTATAATTAAATATTAAATGTCATTTTTAATCATTTTAATGATATAAAAGTGTATTTATACGTATGAGACATCTTATAAAAAACCTGTTGTAGAATCACTTTTTCGGATTCCTATGAAAACGTTTATGATAGAAGCTCAAAAAAAAATATTTTAACTAGAATCGTTGTTACAAGAAGTAGTGGCAAACTCACCCTAACTCATATTAACAATCTATGTGAAATTTCATAAACATGATAACAGACACTACAATGGTTCTCATTAGGGCTGGTAAAATTTGACACGACACGTGAACACGACATGAACCCAACACGGTTTTTACGGGTTTGGGTTGAGTATAATCATGTTTTGATCATATTCGTGTTGACCTACCTAACACGTTTAATAAATGGGTCATATTTGTATTGACCTACCTAACACGAATTTGACCCGAATTGACCCGTTTAATTATTATATTAATTAATTAATCCTATTTAATAAGTTATTTGTATTAAATATGGATTATTAATTATAATTCCTATTAATTTAAATAATAAAATTAATAAACATGTTAAATTTAATAGGTTATTTGTGTTAAACATGTATGGATGATTTTTTATAATTCTTATTTTTTAAAATAATCAAATTAAATGGGTCATATTCGTATTGACCTGCCTAACACGAATAATAAATGAGTTAGGTTTGGGTTAACGAATATTGACACGTTTATTATTCGTGTCGAGTTTGGGTTGACGAATGTTGACACGATCCGTACATTGACACTGTAACGCCCCGTCCCAATAGGGTGTACGGTACATGTAACCGTATGGGCGCATATGTGCACCAAAAGACTTTCCTAATTATTTAAGCGTCATTGTAGTATTTTTTCAAATTTTGTATTAGAACAATGGTAAAGTTGTAATTGGTCAAAAAGGGATATGAAGGTCATAATAAAAGAAGAGAGTATGCCATTATAGAATATAGCATAAGTTGATTTGCAAAAAGAAAGAAACTTGAGGACTTAATTGCAAATAAAGACAATATGATAATATAAAAGGGCATGAGACAAACAAATCTCTCATTTTGGTCTCACAATTAGGACTTCACGTTTTTGGAGAAAGGAAGAGAGGAAGAAGAGGAAGAAGAAGAGGGAGAAGAGCAAAAAGGTATGGATTTTTAGATTTTTGCATGGGTTTTGGTTTTGTATGGATTACTAAGGGTTTGTATGGATTTTTGGCTTGTTCCAAACCTAGGGTTTTGTTAGGAGATCATCCTAACCCTAAAATTGTTGAAGTTATGTGGGTAAAACCGTAGTTGGTATAAGATAAACATGGAGTTCATCATATTTCTATGGTTTTATATGAATTGGTGAACTTGAAGATTTCCAGATTTTTACCTAGGGTTTGGTTGTAAGAAGTTCCAAACCACCAATACAAGTGTTTGTGGTGTGGTTTTTAGTAAATTCCCTGTTGGTTTTTGAGGTTGTTTTGTGTTGCCTTGATTGGTTGGATTGGTTTTGAAGAATGGTTGTAAAAAAAGGAGAATGTTGGGTTTTCAAAGGAAATGCTGTCAAAATTTTGTAAAAACCTCTGTTCTTGTTTTGGCTATAGATTAAGTTATAATCATCCAAATGAAGTGATTCCAATTGGTAAAAAACCATAAGAGATAGGGCTACAAATTTATAGAAGGGACCAAGAGAAAATTGTAGCTCTAAGGCTCCCAAATACTGACTTAAAGGTGAGTTTGTGTAGCTCACGGGTTACGCTCTGTTTTGGGTATTGTTATAGTGTTTTGGCCATAAGTTGAGTTTCACTCATCAAAATTGAGTGATTCAAAATTCTGGGTAAAATAGACTTCTAGGGGAATAATTTACTTGAAGGAAGTGTATGCACATTGTAACCCCAAAGTTCCCATAAATCTATCAAAGTGGAGCTATGTGCAGATTATGTTCTGCCAATTTGAGTAATCTTGATGTAAAATACAATAACTTGAGTTTTGGTGATCCAAATTGGGTGATTCCAATTGGAGAAGAAACCTTAGAATCATAGCTTCAAATGAGTGAAGAAATAATTTCCAATTTATGGAGTTAAGACCCCAGAAATCAAGAATAACAGTAGGTGATCCAGTGAGCTAACCAATTTGGCATCAAAAGTGCTGTAACTTGTGTTATGTGGTTGAGGGCCTTAGAGAAGGAATTTTAAATTGAAAATTTAAATAGATATAATTGGATATATACATGACTGATCTGGAGAGTTTCATAATTTTTGAAGACCGTTTTGAATAATTTTTGGGTAATAAAGTCTAGAGAGTACTGTTGGAAAAAAATTGCCAAAATGAGTGTTTTTTTTTTTAGGGGCTTTTTGTGCTCAAGGATAATTTGTTCATTTGGCTTTATATAAATAAGCTGTGTGACCCTTAATGTGACTTATGGAAGTTTCGCTAAAATCGAACTGCTTCAATATAGTCGATTTGTGTTTCCACAAGCAGTTTTACACGACACGCATATTAATGTTTTTTCCATATTCTCTTGAGTATATAGGGTTAAAGCAAAGGCGGAGAAGATGTGGAGTCATGCTCAAGTTTTGTAACCAAAAATGTGAGTGTTCTAAACTTATATTTTATAAGTTTATGGTTTTAAATTGTTAAACCATATTTTATTAAGAAAGCAAGCAAGCAAACTTATATTTTATAAGTTTATGGTTTTGAATTGTTAAACCATATTTTATTAAGAAAGCAAGCAAGCAAACTTATATTTTATAAGTTTATGGTTTTGAATTGTTAAACCATATTTTACTAAGCAAGCAATGGTTTTAAAGTATTAAACCATATTTCAAGCAAGCAATGGTTTGATTGTAAACCATATTTGAAAAACAAGCAAGCAATGGTTTTGATTGTAAACCATATTTGAAAAGCAAGCAAACAATGTGATTTAGAAAGCAAGCAAGCAATGGTTTTGATTTGTAAAACCATATTTCAAAAAGCAAGCAAACAAGCAAGCAAAAAGTGTGTTTTATAAAACAGGCCTTAAGAAATCCCTAGTTTTATAAAGATACCGGTCGAAGTATTCCATACTTGCACGGTGAATTTAGGGACATCATTTCATGTGATTTAGATTTGCCCGTCAGCAAACTTAGTTCATGCATCATGGCATATTAAAGGACCGTGGCACGTATCGGAGTATATAGGGAAGTAGCAAGGCTATTATATGGTGACGAGACCGTCTTTCCACCATATTTACGTGAAAAGGTGATGTGGGCCAAGGCCCTTCCAACTAGGGTGATGTGGACCCAGTCTCCACCGCGCACTCCGCCAAGCTCCGTGCTCCTGTGTTTACTACGGTACAACAAGTAAGAAAGGCCTTCAGTGGTTGATCTTGATTTATAAGCATTTTTCACACAGTTTTAAAATCAACCACTAGTAAGCAAGCAAGCATATTTGAAAAGTTTTATAAACTTTTAAAGCAAATCACATAGCTTTATCGAAAAAGTTTTAGAAACTTCTTTTAAGCAAAGCAAGCAAAGGTAGTCAAAAGCTTTATAAACTTTTGAAGCAAAGCAAGTAAAGCAATTTCCACTAAAGTTCTATAAACTTTTGAAGGTAAGCAAGCATACAAGGATGAAAAGTTTTATGAAACTTTGCCAGCTACAAGTTAAGCATATGATGAAAAGTTTTGTGAAACTTTTATAGCAAGTGCGTATGATTCGAAATGTTTTGTAAAATGATACTTGATCAGCTTTTGAGACATTTTACAGAAAAAACAAGTATTTCCAAAGCATAGACTCACTGAGCTCGTTTAGCTCATTATTTTCCTGTTTTAAAAACTATTTTCCAGGTACAAGCACGTCGGACGCTGGGACATATTAGGATTCTCCTGACTTCTAGTATAAGTGTTGTATTAACTAACTTTTGTAAGAAAATACTTGGAACTTGTATAGTTATGTATATGTATGTACATAGTTTGGTTTCAGAAATGTGATGAGCCCGAGGGGCTCTTTTGAAAAGTGTTATTATCGCCATGTTTTAAAAGTGTAAACCTAAGGACCCAACTCAGTTTCTTCCTAACTCTGGGACCCTCCCAAGACTCCTACGATTCAAAAAAACCTTTCATTTCTTTTAAACCTTTTTAAAAGTGAATCCGTGGAACGAACCCATTTATACAGTTATGTTTTCCATTAAAATTTTATGAAACATGGTGGGACAATTTTTTTTTTCTTTTTAAACATTAAACCTTATAGAAATCGCGTAGTTTCTCTCGTTTTCTGACATATCCCACACTTACAATACATGTAATAAAACAATTTAATTTCTCCACATCCAACAATGGGACATCAAGTCCAACCCAACCACCCCCAAATCAAACTTTAAAATCATTTTCTGAACACTATAGATATATAAACAATCTTTTAAAACCTATATACATTACAAAATAAAGGTGTACAAGTAGTTATTTACAATAAAAGCTATATATTTTCAAAATGGTGGTCGTCACGCGTAGTAGTCAGCGGCCCCGAAAAGATGTAACAGAACTACCGCGTCGATCTTTGCTTTTTGAAAACATTTTATAAAACATTTTGGAAAAGGGTGAGCTAAAGGAGCTCGAGTGAGAGTACGATTCATACGAGAAAATAATGTTTCCCGGATAGTTCAAATACAATGTGTAAAACAATTGTATAGAGATTTCATTTCCATAAACATTTACTTTGCATTCTTTTCCTTTTTATTCAAATACAACGTGTAAAACAATTATATAGAGATCTCATTTCTATAAACATTTACTTTACTTTCTTTTCCATATAGTTCAAATACAATGTGTAAAACAATTGTATAAACATATTCTTTCAATAAACATTTACTTTACTTTCTTTTTCATATAGATCAAATACAATGTGTAAAACAATTGTATCAACATATCTTTTCAATATACTTTATTTTCCTTTTTTGAATCCGTCATATCCAATGGAACCCGCATACCGTTAACCACCGTTGGTCCATGAAAGAACCTCAGGAAGCTTGATCTTACGATCACGATGGCTAAAAGGAACCTCAGAGAAAATAAATTATCATCTGGGTGTACCAGATTGTATGAAAGAACCTACAAAGGGAAACTTGATCTTACGACCACCGATGGCACAAAGGAACCCCGATAAATCGTGCATTTCTTTTAAATACCATTGCACTATGGAATATTAAATCACATTATGCGTTGGTAAACTTTTCGTACTTTTCTGTTGTGTGGCAATGCATCACTCTTCCCTTCCCTCAAAAAAATTCTAACCCTTTCCCATGTACCATACGCGTAAAATTACTTTAGTCGACTTTCCTTTAAACTTTATCTTTGTAACATAGGGTAGCCATGGATTCAAACATTTTCATATAAACATGTATATATAAAATATACATTCATAAACATTTCATTTCATATTTTCTCAACATAATGTAAAGTCAAGAAAACCACATTTCTTTTTTTCATTTGAACATTTATAACATTGAGATGAAAACATATACATTGGTAAACATTAATATATATATATATATATATATATATATATATATATATATATATATATATATATATATATATATATTTCATAAACATTTACATTTTCCCTCACCTTAGTTATTTAAGCCCTTTTTCCTCCTTTAAACAAAACTTTCCACCTCCACGCTTGTCCTTTATCACCCCTTCCTCCTCTGAGTCATTATCTATAAAATCCATTAACATCCATACCTTAATCATGTTCAATTAAACCATTAACTATACTATACTTTCCAGCAACCCTTAAGCATTTAATCACTTCCAATTGATTAAAATCTATTGAACTCAACCTCTTTTGTTTTCATGCTTTCTTATGTTAACTCATGGCAATTACTACCCCATACAATAGCCCACAACATGCCATGAAATGGTCATGTCAAAACCCGACTATTTACATCGACATAACCAAGCAACCTGCACACTTGGTGCAAACCATAAATTTTCAGCCATGTTCTGATCATCCCCTGTACACTAAAGGAATATTTCTAGAATCTTGACTCAATGAGATTTCCATAGAGTCCAAGAACACCCAAAACGGAGTTCGGACGAAGAAGTTATGGCCTTTTCATTCAAAACTGGTCAATTTACTGCATTTACCTTGGAAATTCGTGATACTTGATTTCAGGGGTCTTAATCCATAATTGCACTTGTTCTTTATACTCATTTGGAATACGGTTCTTAGGGTTCTTCTCCGTAGATCCACTTAATCGGATCACCGAAACTCAAGATATATCCTTAATAAATCGGGATTACTCGGTTTTCAAACATAACCAAAAACTGTCTTAACATAGCTCCCCTTTGAATACATTTTTGAGTCCCAATGGGTCGGAATTTGGATAGACCTATTTCAAGGAGAAATGTTCTCCTATCAGTCTAGTTTATCCAACAATTTGAATCACGTAATTCGGATGAGTGATGGTCAAGTTCTGGCTAAAATACAGTCATGGAGTCTTAAAAACATAACAGAAAAACTGCCTGAACATAGCTTTACTTTAAATGCCTTTTGAGTCCCAATGGGTCGGAATTTGGATAGACCTATTTCAAGGCGAAATGTTCTCCTATCAGTCTAGATTATCCAGAAATTTGAAGCACTCAATTCGGATGAGTGATGGCCAAGTTATGGCCAAAATACAGTCATGGGGTCGGAGAAAAAAAACTGGACAACATCTCCTTGGACACACACATGCCCTTAGACAGAAATTAACCCGAGTAGGATAAAAACCTTACCTCAAATGGCGTGATTTCACGGGACACCACCTTTTCTTGGTTTTTTGTGAAAACCCGAACCTTGGACCTTGGAAAAATCTTGTGATTCTGGTACCCACGCGTAGCCCTCGTCGCGTATATCATATTTAATTCTTGACCTAACGAGATCCGACCGACGAAATCCCGTGAATCGAAGAGAGAAGATTGCTTTTCTCTCTCTCTCTCTCTCTTACTCTCTCTCTCTCTCTCTTACTCTCTCTCTTATGGTTTGGCTGAGACCAAAATGGGAGCTTTAGATTTTTAGGATGTTATAGTGTGGACCGTGGCCTGCGTCGCCCACGTGTCACGCTATTCGATTGTTTTAAGCTTGAAACAATTTATTTCGTCCCGGTTTTAATTCCATATATCATAAATGGAAATTCTTTAAATATTTGACATTTTTTGGGATTTTTCTAAAAATCTCGTTTTCAGGGTCCACTCGTTGTCTGTTGCCTCGAATTTCGTGAAAATTCGACTGTTTTGGAATTCAACGAAATTCGACTGAGTAACTAGATTTCGCGAGATGAATTCAACGGTAAAGTCCGTTTCATCATCCGAGATCTAGAAAAATTTCAGATTTTTCTATGGCAAATTACCGTTTTGCCCTTTTTCAGAAAAATTGCATTTTCACCCCTAACATACTTCGCTTTAATCTATTTCACTTCTTAATTAATACATTATTATGAACATTTTTATTTTCGGTTTGTTTTTCAAAAGTTATCTTATTTGACTAAGTCTCTAACTCAAATACCTAACCTATCGAAACGAAATTGTTTATTCATGGAAACTTTAAATTCTGGTTCCATTATAAACCCATATACAGCTGTGTTTTAGATATTTCAGATGCAACAAGTATACCGCCAAAATTTTATAAAATCACAAAGTTTAAAAGGAAAAAAAATTATACTAGTTTTCAACAAGCGACACGCTTTCGTCACAGATTCTCTAGTCATGTAAGTAATGGTCGGGGTTCTCAGGGGGGTGGCCAAGACAGACCGCTTCGCTAGTAGGGTAGTGTGTCAACACGCACAAGAACACGACCCATCGACACGAATTACCACCCCTAGTTCTCACCACGTCTAACTTTAGAACTTCCTAAAGCAAATGTTCCAATTTCATACTTCTTCTATTTTGGAGGATATAGTATTTTTATACAATTGTAAGATTTATATAAACTTTCTTTATAGACCATACCTTTTTTTTTACATTCAAGTCATGATGAACATACTCCAACTTCCCATCCAATGAACACCATGTAGGGTAGTTTGACATTCCTTCTTGTAACAACATTTTTAGTCAAAACCCTTTCTCTAACAATGCTTTTATCATAAACATTTTTATCGGAATTTGAAAAGGATATTCTACTAGTGTTTTTTATAACATGTCACATATATATATAAATGCTTTTATATCATTAAAATTCCTAAATGGGACATTTAATTTAATTACGAAAATAGGATATCATAATAAATAAAAAAAAATTATTACAAAAATATATAAATACATATAAAAATTTATATTAATAAAACCTAAAAGAACTATTTTTATGATTGTAAAAAATTTAAAAAATTTAGAAAATATTTGAATAATGAACATATATAAATCTTTAATAATAAAACAAAATATTATTTTTATGATTATAAACATTTTTAAATATATTTACTAAAAGATTTCAATTACTAAATGAGCATACATAAACATTTATATTAATAAAAACCTAAAATAATTATTTGTATGATTATAAAAAAATATTTGAGTTAATGAATAAAAGTATGTAAGCATTTGTATTAATAAAAACTAAAAATAATTATTTTTATGATTATAGAATATGTTTAAAAATGTTTATAAAAAGATTTGAATTATTTGAATTGTCGAAGGGGGAGGAAGAAACCGACCTAAATCTTGCATCCCTCGACACACTTGGGATCATGACCCGCCCACTTTTCTCTACCCCCCGCTGTAGGGAATGGATCACTAACGTCCTAACACAAGATCAGGAGTGCCTCAATTATCGCCATAGAAAAGATGACCCACATCTCTCGCCCTAACACACTAATTCACTGGAGGTCATCTCGACTACAAAGATGCAAACCAAGAATAAGTCAAGACTAGAACAAGATTGCTCATGTCCAACATTTATATCTCTTTCCTTGATTCAGGTAACTCTTTAGATTCTCTTTTTCTTTTTAATTTGTCGGGTGCATATATCTTCATGTTCTTCTTAATTTCCTTTGTCTTGAATGAAATCCTTTTTTTTTTTCTTCTGCTTTTTGTTTGGTCAATTCAATCTCAATAACTATTCTTTCTAGACTTACAAGATGTGAAAATCTATATCCACGTTTTAGTGATACATAACAAACTGATGTGTTTCAGGAGGAAAGTGGTCTGGGATAAGAAGAGAAGACGCTCAAAGATTTGAACACCATCAATTCCGCAATTGTTATAATTGAAACATTGAAGTTTGTTTAGGTCTGAAGCAGCATCTTTAATTCTTGGCTTGATGTATTTTATATCTTCAAAAGTACAGGATACTACACCGTCCATTTGTTTCTTAATTTCACTTTTCATAAGTTGATTTGTGTTCCAACGTATGTGGAATGGGATAAATCCCAAAACACATTCCTTACAATCAATGTTTATTGGGAACCAGGTCCAAACTCGAGTAGGTATGGGTTATCCAAACCTAACCCGTTTACAAGCAAAGGAACCCAAGCCGAATAAGATAATAGGGTTGATGATAGATTAAAGTAAACACATCGGGGCATCAAATGGGAAGAAGGCAAGAGAATCACCTTGGACAAAAAGCTCAAAGAAGGCAAGGCGCCAGACATGTCATGCCCCCGCCTCACTGCTAAGAGAGGTGCTACACGATCGGGATCATATCTAATTCTTCTCGACATCAGGACCCATTTCGAAATATAAATCTAAACTTATAATGTCATGTACATATAATTCTGAGTCTCATTTACTTGTACTTACACAAGTTCTACTATTACAAAACCAAAAATCAAAACCTACATCAGTGGACTCTATTGTCGTCGGGCCTGGTTGCATGTGGGAGGCCTCGAAGTCCTCTCTTTCAGCATCTACACCTGATGAAACACCGTGCGTTTATGTAGCTTAACGGGAAAATGAATACGTTTATGACCACTTGAAGTGGTCCACAATTACAGGATACATATAACATAATGCATATATTAGAGTTTATGTATAACAGAATTCTATAACAGATTTTTCATATACATAATTCTTAGAACATAATTTTCATATCTCCTACGTGGAGTTCAAACAGAGATTCCTTTGCAAATAAGGCACTGCAGGTACATTACAATGTAATCATGTCTTATGCTTCTTATTGTTCATTATTCAGATTCTTATCTATATAAATGCTTTCCTCAGATAAACTAAAGATCAATGAATGAGAGGATCGACACAACAGGCAAATTCAAGGTACCAGACAAGATCGAATGTTAGACGTGTCTACCCACATAAGAGGTTTGGAAGACAATGCAGAGGCGATTTCGCACTAATAGAGACGTGTCTTCCTTACACAATAGAAGTGTGCCAGCACCAGCGGTGAGTGTCGCATCGATAGAGACGCGTCGCCATGTAATAGAAGCCGCACAGAATACTTCACACAGAAAGGTCGTCGATCGGAACCGGAGACGCGTCGCCTACCGACGTAGGTGTCGTGAACACGTTGTAAAGGTCACATCTGACCACGTGCCTATTCATTCACCATCCGGCCTTCTGAAGGCATGGCTAACACTATATAAACAGCATGTTTTATATCGTTTCAAACACATTAACAAATAAGGGGCAAGAAACAATGTCTACCTAATGACAGGATCATCGAGGCAAAGCGAATGGACCCATTCTCATCACTGTTAGATCTCATTAATCCAATTTTGCGTTTAATTTATTCTCACATTAAAGTCTAAACAAAAAGAGTAATGGATTCTAGAATCAACCGAAGAAGCACAAACCAGAACCGAAGCTCGCCTAGCGTAGTACGCTACGCCTAGCGCAGAGGTCGCCAGCGTAGCGTAAACTCTCAGAAGGGTTCGAAGCTAGCCTAGGTTTACGACCCGCCTGTAGGCGAGCCCACACACCCAGGCGTTGCCGTAAGACCGAGAAATCCAATTTCTCTGAAAAGGGCAAAATCGTAATTTCGTTGGTAAAATTGTAATTTCGGTTAAAACTGGTAATTTATTTCTGATCTCGATGAAGAAACTGATTTCACCGCTAGAATCGTCGTGAAACTAGTTATACGTGAAATTTCATTTAAATTGCAGACAACTGAATTTACACGTTCAGTGCCAGAATCGATTTTCGATGCGACTTAAAGTCATGATAGGCACACGATCATGTGCCATGAGTGGTATGAGTAGAGAATGATAAATGGATTCGCCGAGATAGCAAAAGGTTTAATGTCAAAACTGGGAAATTAAGGACATAATGATCATTTTAGAATTTGTTTAAACGAATAATGTCAAAAATGAACAAAGTATCGCCTCTCTTTAAAGCGGGCTAAAGGGTCGGAGCGCAACTGCAGAGTGGCAGTGAACTGGGTTTTTTGAGTTTTTTGCAGAGAGAGACTCTCTAGTTTTTTCCGCGATCCGACCGTCGGCGCCTCAGACAAGAAGGAAAGTCGTTTACTCAGAGCGCTACGCTGCGGGATTGTTCTGGATTTAAGGAGTTTAGACAAACTCCCGAGGTAGTTTTCCACTCGCTGTATTCCTCTTCTTTAATTACTGCGAATGCTTTAACCGAATTAAGCCGTGAGGGGTTGTTGATCAATCCCAAACCTTGGGACTCAATTTATATGAATTTTGAACAATTCCATCGAGCAAAATGCCGTGGATCACACTTGGCCGACGTTGTTAAATTAAAAGCATTGTATTAAATCATGTATTGGTTCGAATTGGTACGGGAATGGCCGTGAAAATGTGTTTGATTGAGCATCTGCTTAAATTGTCGTTTGGATCATTAATAGCCCAAGGAAAGCTAATTTCTACGTATGAAATGAGAAATTTTATATACATGATTGTGTGGAATTGAATTTCTTGTAAATATATGCATGTTTATATATTTACATGCACTAGACTATATTGGAATTGGCATACATTCATTCCATGGCAATCAGAACACCTGTAGACTTGTAGAGTGGGAGTGCATGAGATGAGCTTGTATGAAAATGGTTCGAGGGCTGTCTAAAAATGTAAATTATCTGAGGGAGTTCAAACTAAAAATATCAATCGTCGAGACTACCAATTGATATACACTCCAGGGTAGTCCACAACACATCAACTGCCTGGAGATGCACCTCAATTGATGGCAGATGCCACTTGAGGGTTGTCCACAAACAAATAAACATAATAATTTCATACGAAATGAAAAGCAGTGTGAGGAGCTCAAGAGGACTCCCAAATATGGTGAGATGATCGCCAGACATTCAAGTAGGATCACGCACTTCCGTTCTGAATATGGTGTTATTTGCAGAAAGATCGCGACCGCGACTTAAAAAGCGAGAGTGAAATTCTATACTTTGAAAGCGATTCCACCATCGAGCACTCAGCTCACCCCGTCGAGGATACTATTTTACAAAGATGTGAGATAGGACTCATTTCGCCTCAGAGATTGAGGATTAGAATAAAAGTTTCAACAGGCTTTATTTATGATACATGTATTGAAACTTCTAATTTTAGTATATGTATTGCATATATAAAATATTGAACTCTTGTGAATCATCGTTATAGTCAGATTCATAGTTGGTATGTATGATTTAGTATTGTTTATGTTCAAGTGGTCGCTTTTACTCACGTGATGATATATTGACCTGTTTGACAAATGTTATGCATTGTATTTCGTAGGAGCTCCTGCCAGCTGAGACTCCCGCCTCGATCGGGCAGTGTCAACCCGACATCCACTCTGTGCATTCGCGGTCGACTGCAAGGAATGCACTCTGGTCAGGGTGTTACAAATTGTATCGTAGCCTAGTGCATACTACTACCTAGGGCTCGAGATCGTAGTTTGCATTATGAAGTTCTGCAAGAACATCACCACTAGGTGGTTCCATGTTAAGTTTGAAATGAGATTACCTAAGAAATCACTCTTTACAAACCAGGACACTACATGTGTTCAGTTGTTTTTGTGTGATTTGATAAAATTGTGTGTAACTAGTGAAATAAAGTGGATCAGTTTTAATTGGTGAACAGCAAATATGCTTTCTGGTTGATAGCATAAGACATTTAAAGTGTGAAAATTTGAGTTTTACAAAGTGTAAAACTCGAAATAAGAAAATAAGAAATAAATTTTTAGAAATTTATTAATATTATTAATGAATAAACTTTTTAATAAATTTTATTTTGATAAATGTGAGAACAAGAGGTTTTGAGGGATTTGGATAAAATGTCCAGAATTAAAGGAAAAAATTTGTATGTGAACCTCGAATGGGCTACTACCTATCGAGCATAAGGGTGGTTTCAGCGTCGCGGGCGCATTTGGAAAGGGCCACACGCACGTCAAGGCAAGGCTGGTAGCGCATGCGGAGAAAGGGCCACATGGCGGGAGGTGGTCGGCGCGCGAGCGTTGCCGGGGTGACGGCGGCGCAGCCGGAGCATCAAGGCTACGGGGCGACGGAAGCAGTAGCACTCGGCACGCCAATCGCGGCCTAGGGCGTGCCGTCGCCAACAAAGTCGCACTCGGTGCACTCACTGCGGATCGCCACCAAGATCGCTCGAGTCGATTTTTGACATTGTTCAGAACCGCCTACAACATCGTTTCATCACAAAATTTTTCGAAAAAAAAAATTATTATTAAATTAAATAATCAAATCAAATCAAATTCGACAAAATTTTTGAAAAAATTAAAATTTTCACAAATGAAATTTTTGTTGATAAAAATATTTTAAATGCAAAATTGATTTCGCATTGGTTTATAAATGCGGACTTGAGAGTATATAATCGATTTTGTATGATTTAGTCCCAATGTTTGTACCTGAGGTACCTTATTAAGATTTAATCTGCCATTGAACTGTATAGATTGGCTACGAGGACGAGGACGCAGAGGGCTCCACAGAAAATTGGCCCAGCACCACCGTTGCTCACCTACCAGTTTTTACTACACAGAGAAGATAAAGAATAAGCATCGCAGCCGGTGATGCAGGTAGACAGAAGATCCCAGAACCTTCGCAGGTTTAGTGGCACTAATCCGGATTCACAAGGAGGAGATCCACGTGTAGACCATTGGTTCAGCGCAGATCAGAAGGCGCAGGCTATGGAGATTACCTCCGACGTGACCGATTAGACTAGCCGCCCGCCAGGGTGAGGCCTAAGTATGGCGTGAAATAAAAGCGACCCCAGAGAATCAGAGCGCGATGCGATACGGGCAGAGTTTCGTGAGTCGTCATGGATAAATACTTTCCAGAGATTGCGAAGGTCAGAGTTCTTAGAGTCGCCGTGGGGCGATGATCGTGATGGGATTATGCACTAGGTTCACGAGCCAACTCACGGCTGATATGATTACGTACACAACCGCCAAGGTTAGGGGAGATTTGAGAATGGACCTGTTGTCCATTCGGGCCGTGATCTGTGCACTTTACAGATATGGATTCAGTTTTAATGGAATGAACTCCACCATAGAGATAGAGGATGTCTGTTACCCCAGATGCGAAAGTGTTAAGTAAAGCAAGAGGAAATGACAACAGTCTCTTCCAGCCTGCAGGTAAAGACTGAGCTCCACAAAAGTGTATTATCGTGGGTTCATGGCGTGTTTAGCTGAGCTGCACAAAGAAATGCGAGCCGCCAGACGCCCGCCATATTGTGGTAATGCCAAGATATTCTCGCCATGGGCAAGAGTGTTATTTGATTCAAAATGCATTCATTCATCAAGGCACTGGTGCGGATGAGTCGGCCAGAGGTCAATCTCGTATATCTCAGGCGTGGTGCCTCCCCCAGGGACATTAGGGCGAGAATAGGGATGATATGTCAGGTTATGAAGCTGGAGATCTCTGACTTCTACCCACAGTGGGACTGAGATCATAGAGATACACCAGAGTTCGATGTCATCCTTGAGGATTTGATCGGGCCGACAAATTTTACACATCATCGATCGCTGAGTTTAGAGGGCTACCTCACCCGCCAACAGATGGCACCGTGTGTGCCTTAGTATGCTACGATATTTCACCCGCACAAAGATAATGCAGTCCTGTGTGTCGTGGACAAATAATCTGCCACACAGCAAGCCCACCTGGAGGACTAGATGAGACCCGCACTCATCTACCCTCGAGTAGTTCGCGAGCACGAGGACGTTCTCCGATGAACTACCTGATTGCTCCATAGAGGGTCAGAGATTTCGCAGATCACTACACCTCCACACCATCTCTATGACTCTCATGATAAACCGCCGGTGTCAGGTGAACCTCGTGAGTCCAGCCATGCAGAGCTACCGACAAGGGGGTTCATTGTACTCGAGCACTTCACTGTCGGGCGCCCTGCCTGCTTAGCAAGAAGACAAGACCCTTCGATCAGTGTATCACACTTATGGCGCTTAAACAGGTTACGCCAAGAATCTAGCACCACCGAGGATTTCATGACGCTGACTATTGAAAGAGGAGCGCGCTCATCTCTAAGATGTACCTTCGCGACCGGCACACCACCGAGGGTTGTGGAGACAGATATATTCTAAGACAAATGCTGGGGACGCTGCTATGGGCACTTTTATTGGGCCAGGATTCTTTGATTGAAGAATGCCACAGCATTCATGGATCTCGTGCATAGGGTATTCCAACTTGACGGATCATTGTCGTCTTCGTGATGACACCTTGACTACCTCGGCCGTGACAGAGCATGAGATTACCTGAGGATCGTGTTACACTGCTTAGAGACCATCAGCCAGGCACTCAAGTTCGGTGGTGCGAGTTCTAGCTATCGAGGCGATTTTGGACACGTGGTGTCAACATCAGAGGCCAATCGACCCAGAAGGCCAGGTGAGGCAAAGGATGAAATGGGAGAGGCCGAAATCACGAGATACGAGTTTTTCTGGATCATCGGGTATTACAGAGATTCATCGAGATTTCCGTGATAAAAGATCACACTCAGAAGCCAACTAAGGAGGTCATGTCTTACTCAGATGACCACAAGAGGCATTCTGTGAGTCAAGAGAGACTTTACTTCACTTCCCATCTCAGAGTCCTACAGTATCAGGGTACACAAAGGTATCGTGGATGCCCTGGTGGGCCTGATTAGGATGTTTTGATGCAACCGAGGGTAGTAGCTTATGGTTCTCGCCGCTGAAGAATCACGAACAATTTTACCCACACACGATAACAGAGCCATGGTCGTAGTCTTCGCCTTTGAAGATTTGGTGCCGCTACTTATACTAAAGGCGAGGAGTTCGAGGGGCGCATCTCGCATCTTGCAAAAGTCCGGCGAGTATTACCGCAATGACCTCAATATGAGGCAACGCAGAGGATGGAGTTCCTAGAGATTATGACTTCACTTTGCATTACCAACCCGAAGGCAAATGTAGGATGATGCACTACCAAGTCACGAGAGCGCCGCTAGTATAACTTCTGGGAGTGGCGACGCCGACCGTTGGACAGCCAGGCTACAGCGACGCTGAGCGTGACTCGTGGCACGCTGGGAGTTTAGTGGCTACCGCTCGCCGCTGGAGCAGAAAGTGATTGAGTTCTAAGTGGGCAGACGCAGATAGTGTCCATCAGTGGACCGAGCAATAACAGTACTTCGTGTGACGAAAATGGACCGCTCGCAGATGGTAGTCAATATAGTGGACGCAGTAAAGGGTTCCTCAAACAATCGATTCGAGAGAGGAGATTCCTCGCAGTTTAATCGCTTCCCGATTCGCCGCGCATCCGTGGCAATGGAAGATGTACCCAGGATCTTCATCGCCGCACGCATCGAGCGACGCAAGAGACACGTAGGACTTCGTTCGGACGAATGCCCTCACGCGTCGCCAGGTTAAGGTCGAACACCGTAGCGGGCCACGGCTACTTCAGCCATCGAGGTGGCCGGTGCGGGAGTGGGAGCATGTCACAATGGATTTTGTGACCCACTTGCCACGACACCACAGAGACATGATGATATGATAGTGGACCGGCTCACGGCCTGCGACATTTTCTGTACCGTGCGGATGACCTTTCGCTGAGGAGATTCCCCAAGGTACATTGAGAGATAGTCCGGCATATGGAGTACCAAGATCCATAGTGCCTGATAGGGACCCGAGGTTTACGGCGTGACTGGGAAGAGTTTCCAAAAGGCTATGGGAAACACTAACACGATGAGCAATAATCCTTCCACCCTCGTAGACAAATGGTCACCGAGAGGACTATACAGTATTGGGAGGACATGCTACGAGCATCGGCCCCGATCATAAGGGCAACCGGAGAGCATTTACTTATGAACACTCCGCCTACAATAACAGCTGATAGGCGAGATGGCTGTGATGGCACTTCAGAGGAGGCACCCAGATGAGAGGCCGCGTGTGGCACCATGTCGGGACCGAGGGGGAGCAGAGCTCCATCACTGTCCCACCGATTTGATTAGAGACACCTCGAGGAAGGTGAGCTTAATTCGACGGCGTCTTCTCCGGCTCAGATGGCGAAGAGTTATGCGGATGCGACGTCAACCCTTAAAGTTCGAGTTTAGGGATCACATTTTTCTTGAAGGTGATGCCACAAGAGGGAGTGGTCGGGTTCGGCAGCGCGGGGAAGCTTCTCATGGTTTTGTGGACCTTTCGAGATACTGGGAGGATAGGCACCATAGCGTACGGTTGGCATTACACTTGACATCGAAGTGTCCACGAAAATTATTTCCATCTCCATGCTCCGGAAGTATACTCTAGATCCAGCTCATGTGGTGGGTGGGGATAGATTGAGGTTGACTCTTGATGGGACCTTTGAGAGGGATGGTCTTGTTTTGGATACTTGGTGATCGGGTTTTGCGGCCTTGAACCGTGAGGCTAGTGAGAGTGCTATGGCGGCACTATGGAGTGGAGGAGTCAACGTGGGAGCGCGAGGACACGATGCGGGCCACCTATCCCTTCTTGTTTAGGGATGAAGATACGTGGTTTAGTCGTTTAAGAATTAAATGACTAGTTACATGCATGGTAGAGTGCACGTTGCATATGCATGTGAGTGATTGTAATTGTCTTGAATTTTGGGATGAAATTCATTTTAAGGAGGGGAGAATGTAAGACCAGAGAAATTCCAATTTCTGGAAAAATGGCAAAATCGTAATTTCGGTTACAAAATTGTAACTTCAGTTAAAAATCCAGAATTTATTCTCTAGATCTTGGATGATGAAAGCAGTTTCAGTTGGAATCATCTGTAAATCTAGCCTTTGTGTAGAATTTATTAAAATTAAAGAGCCCGATTAGGAATTTACCGTTCGAGCATCGTGTTTCGGGCACACGTAAATCAGTTTCGATGCAGCGAAAATTCTCACATATAACACGTACTCTTGTGCTATGAGTGGTATGAGTAGAAATGATGTAAATGGGCCAGTGAGATATTGTAGGGCTGTCAAAACTAGGAAAATAAGGACATAATGGTCATTTTAGAATTTGTTTAAATGAGAATAATGCCAAAAATGAACAGTGTCGTCTCTTTAAAGGGGCAGTGGCTGGGCTTGAAAGCAGAGGGCGGCTTATCAGTTAGGTTTTTTGAGTTTATTTTAGAGAGAGGGCTTCTCTCTAGTTTTAGAGCATATCAGGCCGTTGTGATCTTCAGGGACAAGAAGGACTACTCTCTGGGCCCGAACTCGTGGTTTTGGTTAAGGAGTTTAGACAAACTCCTTGAGGTAGGGATTTCTCCCTACTTGGGTTTTATTCCTTCTTTAAGTACTTTGCGAATGTTTGAGCTGAATGAGGCCGTGAGGGGCCGTTTGATCGGTCCCAAACCTTGGGACCGGATTGATATGAATTTTTGAACACCCATTGGAGCAGCCGTGACTACCACGGTTGATTGGGTTGTTAAAGTTGGAAATATTGTATTAAATCATGTATTGGTTTTTGGATGAGCGAAATGGTAGTGAAATGCGAGTTTACAAAGTGAGCCAAGTGAATTGTAGATTTTTAAAGGGAATAGTAACCGAGGGTTTCACTATTCTCGAAACAGTGTTCTCAAAATATATTTTGTGTGAAAATGTGTTTGATTGAGTGATTCAAGTTAAATTGCTCGTGTTTGATCATTAGCCCAAGTGAGCTAATTTTGATGTATAAATGAATTTACATGACATGATTGTGTAGGGTGGATTTTGCCAATATATGCATATTATATATTTACATGTGAATTAAATTGTATTGGAATTGGCATACATGCATTCCATATGCCTTTGGAACACCACTAGGACTATAGGGTGAGTCGTGAGATGAGTGCCAGAGAAAATGGTTCGGAGGGGTTGTCTAAAATGTAAATTATCGGATGGCCAAACTAAGGCTGTCGTCGGAGCGACAGATTGATACATCGGAGGGTAGTCACAAATAGCTATCAATCGACCGGAGCGACTGGTGATATATATTTATTCGAGTTTAATCCACAGCCAATAACAATAAATTCTCCATCCCCAGAGGCTTAGGCGAAGTGTGAGGGAAGTCGATGAGGACTTCAGTGCAGAGATGATCAGTTAGACATTCAAGTAGGATCATGCATTTGCTTGAATGTGTGTTTATTTTAGACATTACCACTACATAGGTGGAGAGTATCCACTTAGAGAGATGATTCCACTACTGAGCACTAGCTCACCACAATGGGGATGCTATTTTCTGAGGTACGAGGGGAGCGTGAGAGGGGATGGCTGGGTCCACAGGATTGAGGATTAGAAGAAAGTCGGGTTGTGGCTTGGTTTTATGATGTATACATGTATTGAACTAATTTCATTATGTGTATTGTATAGGTAAAAATATTGGAACTCTTGTAACTATTGGCTATAGTTGGATTCATAGTTGGTATGTATGATGGAGGTATTATTGTTTATGGGCCCAAGAGTGGCGGGTACCTCCATGCTGTTGATGATATATTGGACTATTTGGGACCCGAGGTTTATGCAGTGTATTTGGGTAGAGCTCCCCGTTAAAGGAAATTTGTGCGATTTTTACGAAGTGGCATCGGGTAACCCGACATCCACTTGTATTCCGCGGGTTGACGGGTAGTCAACGGACCCTCGGGTTTGGGGCGTCACACGTGCACTCCTATGCCTAGGCGTATGGGTGTCAAGATTGTACAAAAAGGGCCAATTTTGGCCATTTTCAATGGAAATTTGCTTCCAAACCAAAACCAACTCAAACAAACATCAAAATAAACCACAAAACTCATCTTATACCATCTAACAACATTTCTAATATGATTGCTCCTACACAACTTAGACAAAGAGAGATTTATGGTAGTTCCATACAAGTAAACCATACATGCATTCCATACCTTGATTTCTTCTCTACTTCTTTCCCTTCCCTTTTCTTGAACAATTGGAAACTCAAAATGGCTTCTTCTCCTCTCAAAACCGTAAACCCTAGGTCTCTCAAATCAAAAATGAGAAAATATCTTCTCATAAGACCATGTTTGGTCTTATCCAAATTTGGCTTAAGGCCATGTTTAGCTTATCACATTTTTGGCTTAATTTCTCCTTTTGCATTTTAGTCCTCCAATTTTATTCCATTTGCAAAACAACTTATCAATATTCTAAATTAGCATATCATCTTCTTGTGTTATGACCTTTGGGTCCTTAATGTGACATTTTACCAATTTACCCTTAGTGCTTAAATTTTCGAAAAATACAAATTTTACTTATATGATTGATTAATGCCCAAAAAGTGCAATTTTGAACCCTATATTAGATAGGTTTTGAGTGCTTTTTGCGCATTAATCATGTCATTTATACCAATTGAAGTGTTCTAGTCTTCTTAGTAACACTTATGCCATTTAGAGGGTATTTTTGGTTGTTTTGTAGGCTTTTGCACACTCTTGGAGTTCAATCTCGAATCAAATGATGAATCATGAAGTTGGAATTCAAGTCTCAGCCATCAACCAGCCCAAGATTCAATGAGAAAACCAAGGCAAAATGAAGAAAATTCAATGCAGTTGAAGACAGGAGGCAATGCAGTGAAGAATCAACAATGCAGGGATTTTCGCTAGAGTTGCGAAAATTTTAAATGGAGACCTGCGAAAATTTCGCAACCTTAGCAATTATAACCTTAGCGAAAACACCATTTAACTAGACCACTCCAAATTCATAACCTTGTTCCTTAGCGAAAATAGTGATTTCACTTCTCACAGCTAATTTCGCTAGCTTAGCGAAATTTCGCTAACTCAATTACTCATTAAGCGAGAATTTCTTGTTCCGTAGACACATTAGTTTAAGCTAATTAAGCGAAATTCCTCGATCTAAGCGAGGAGTTTGATACCTAGATCATGCTTCAGCAGTAATGCCAAAACCACCTCAAACTTGGTGTATTATGGTGTCCTATAACGTAATTCATAGGACTTTTGGTATTTTCATACCTTGTGGGAGATACAGCCACTCTTGTTTAACCCTAAAAGTAACAGATTGGGAGAGCAATAATCTCTATTGGAAGATATTTTTATAAGTTTTTATTTTTTGTAAATAAAGTCTTTGGCACTAGTTTTGTTTTATTTCTTTTCTCTCTTCTCTCTCCTCTTTCTCTCCCTTTCTCGGCTGCCAAACACCCCTCTTAGGGGATGACAAAGCTCAAGAGATGCCCAGCTAAGCCTTCTTCCTTTGAAGAGGAAGGAAGCTAGCAGTGGTGGGGCATATGCATGTTGTCCTCACCCTTCCCAAAGCTACATGTAGTGTATTTATGGCCCTTTTCTTCTCAAAATATGGTTAAGTAACATTGAATGTCATTTGATTTAGCCAATACTTTCCATGCTTTAGGATTCAGTGCATACCTAGGGTTAGATGCACTGTGATTCTTTAGATGGTCTTTACGAGCCTCTAGAATGATGTTTAAATGTTAGGGTTTCAAAGTGAGGGTTGAATAGCACTTAATGTTATTGATTTGGCCAATACTCTCCATGCTTTAGGACTATGATTCTTTAGATGGTCTTTACGAGCCTCTGAGATGATATTAAATGTTGCAGGTTTTTTAAACTAGAAAGAGCCATAACACATACTACACCAATATTGACCTCAAATAGGAGATGTTTCATGGGTGAGGTTTGCTAGTTAAATATAAGATCCGGTTCATGGACTATATGTTGCATGTCATAGCAGCGAGGATAAAACCGAGGACACTTGTTTGCCCTAACGCCAAGTTAATAACCTAGAGAGAATCTTCAAGAGTTAACTTTCACACTTAAATTTCGAGTTTTTACAATTCTCGAGTTTTCAAACCATTCCCATTTTTTGAAACACAATTCAAGAAGTCCAATAAAGCCTTACATAGGGCACGTTGATATTTTTAGGATAGAAACCCATCCCGTGTTATGTGACCTAGACCACTATCTTCACATTGGCCAATTTCAGCGATGTAGTAGGCTGAACATGTTTGTGATTGACTAGCCCTCACATTGCAGATGTTTTAAACATGCTAACTACTAGGGTATTTGAGATTGTTACAACTCTCCCCCTTAAAGAATTTTGTCCGCGAAATTATACTGAATGGAAAGAGTTGCGGATACGTGCCCCTCATTATTTGATTCTAGTTCAGTTGTTTCTTGCCGTGATGTTGCCAAAGCACCTTTACTAGAGGGACTTGCTTGTTCTGCAATTGCTTTACTTCACGGTCGAGAATAGCTTTTGTCTTTTCATCAAAAGTGAAGTCCGATTGCACTTGAATATCTTGTACGAGTAAGATATGGGATTCATCATAAAGATATCTCCGAAGCATTGACACATGGAACACATTATATGGTTGGCCAACTGGGAACCAAGCGATAAACAGCTTCATTCCAATTCTTTCCAAAATCTCATACGGTCTGATAAATCTTGGACTCAGTTTTCATTTCTTTCCAAACCGGAGTATCTTCCTCCATGGCGATACTTTCAAGAATACTTTATCTCCTACTTCATATTCAATATCCTTTCTTTTCAAACATGCATACGACTTTTGTCCATCACTAGCAGCTTTTAACCTTTGCTAAATGATCTGAACTTTTTCTTCTGTTCTTTTACTATGTCAGGACCAATTACCTTATGCTCATTCAATTCTATCGAACATACGAGTTCATTTCTTCCGACACTGGGCTACAGTCGCCATACAAATACTTGATGATAGCGTTGTTATGAAAAATTACAAGGAAATATACTTATCCCAAGCTTCTAGGAAATCTAGCACACAACCGAAGCATATCTTCCAACACTTGAATGCTCTTTGATTGTCCATCTGTTTGTGGATGGGAAGCGGTACTAAAAATTTAGCCAGTACCAGGGTGTATGATCTTAAACCACCAGCCTTCAAATGATGGATGGTAATTGATTCTTATTGATAATGGAATTCAATGCAACCGAACTATCTCGTTCACATACAACTTCGCTAATTGATCCATGGAATAGTCAAGTTGAACTGGTAAGAAGTGAGCAGACTTTGTGAGTTTGTCGACGATTACCCAAACTGAATCATGTTTCTTTTGGGTGAGGGGAAAACCGGATACAAAATCCATAGTAATGTTATCTCACTTCCATTGTGGAATTGGAATGAGATTTAACAAATCGGACGACACTTGATGTTCAGCTTTTACTTGCTGACAAGTCAAACATTTGGATACATACTCTACTATATCCTTTTTCATCCCTCGCCACCAATAGTATTGTTTCAAATCCTGGTACATCTTATTACCTTCAGGATGCATGGTGAATACGGTATTGTGGTTTTCATAGATCAATTTCTTTTTCAATTCCTAGACATTCGGTACACATAATCTGCTCCTGTAATACAATCCTCCATAATCTTTTATAAAATAATCAGTCGAGTCTCCATTTCTGACTAATTGTACACTTTGTTGCAACTTGACATCATTTTCCTGAGCATTTATTATCATCTATTTCAAATCAGGCATAACTCTCAATTAAGCTAACAAAGCTCTGTCATATGCAAATATCCATGCACCTTCATTCAGGGATAAACCAAAAATCATTTTTCTACTTAAAGCATCTGCCACCACATTAGCTTTTCCAGAATTAGTAGTAATTATCTGTTCATGGGCCTTAAACAATTCTAGCCACGGCGTTGCCTCGAGTTCGGTTCTTACGAGTTGAATATTTAAGACTCTTATGATTTGTAAATATCATACATTTTCACCACCGATGAACTGTTGCATCTTCAGTGAACACTTCCGTGCCAACTCCGGATCATGTGGGATAATTTTGTTATTATGGTTCCTGCATGCGGAGGCATATGACACCACTTTTCCATCTTGCATCAATACACATCCCAACTCAATTTTGGACGCATCACTATACATGTATTCTCTGTTGCTGAAGTAATTTGGTCAACGATGCTTCAACCAGTATTTTCTTCTTGGTCAAAGATTCTTGACATTTTTCTGTCCCAGACAAACTTTACCCCTTTCCGAGTAACTTAGTAAGTAGGATGCTATAATAGGAGAATCCCTTTTTACTAGCGAATCATTTCATACTAACCGAGGCTTCTCACCTCTGTTTACATTTCGATTGGTTTTAGTCCACAATCCTTCCAATCTTTGTAGAACAGACTCTAATACCCTCTACAAATACAATATGGCCTAGGAACGACACTTCCTTAAGCCAAAAATCACATTTACTTAACTTTGCAAACACCTTTTTCTCTCTCAGGATCTGCAACACTATCTTCAAATGTTGTTCATGTTCTTTTGTATCCTTAGAATACACCAAGATGTCAACTATGAATACCATGACAAACTGATCCAAATAAGGGTGGAATACCCTATTCATCAAGTCCATGAATGCGTCCGGTGCATTAGTCAACCCAAATGGCATTACAAAAAACTCATAATGAACATATCGGTATCTAAAGGCTGTTTTCAGGACATCAACATCTTTCCTTTCGAAGTTGATAATATCCAGTCATTTGCTCCTTTCAATTGATCGAAAAGATCTTGTATTCTCGACAACATATATTTATTCTTTACTGTTACGTTATTTATTTACCGATAATCAATGCACATCCGGAGAGTGTCATCTTTCCTTTTAACAAACAAAACTGATGCACTCCAGGGTGAAACACTAGGTCGGAAAAATCCCTTGTCCAATAATTCTTGAAGTTAAGTCTTCAACTCTTTTAATTCAGTTGGGGCCATACGGTAGGGTGCCCTAGAAATAGGATTCGTCCCTTGTACAACTTCAATAGACAGATCTACTTCTCTTTCTGGTGGCAAACACGGTAATTCCTTGGGAAACACGTCAGGAAACTCCTTTACCACTGGAATATCTTCCAGATTTACTTGTCCCTTCTTAGAGTCAAGTACCAAAGCCAAGAAGGCTTCACAACCATTTCTCAGAAAACGTCGGGCTTGCATAACTAAAATTAGATTTGACACTAGTCCAGATCGGATACCCTGTACTATTACCTTTGACATGTCAGAACATTTAAGTAGTACTGTTTTCTTATCACAATCAATTATAGCCCAACGTTTGGATAGTCAATCCATCCCCAAAATCCAATCAAACTCATGAAAAGGCAAAGCAATTAGATCAACCAAAAATTCTCTATGTTGAACCTTATTTCAGGGGATGATTCTTACACTCAGTTAGAAACTCTATTATATTCTTTGAGAGGCGATAACAAGCATATCATGCTAAGGTTCCTCTTTGATGGCAATGTATCACTCAATTTTTCAATGCATATATAAGAATGTAGTAGATCTGGATCTACCGACATACATTTCATTGTTATAAAAAGTGAAATACCCCTACCTTACTGGTGCATCCTGATCTTCATGGGCTCTCATGGCATAAGCTCGGGCTAGGGCTACAGTAGTAGGGCGTTTTACTATTTCTGAAGCAATACCTCTCCCTTGCTGTCCTGAACTACCTCGCCTCTACCTCTATCACGAGTCGATGGAGGTACATTTGATCCTCCTTTACTACTTCCTTGAGAATTTCTAGAAATCTCCTATCCTTGCGTACAATTTGCTATCAGATGGTTTGTGCTTCCACATCGGAAGCACCCCCCAGTTACCCTTATGCAAATACCATAATGATTTTTGTGACAGTGCGGGCATTCAGGTCTTTCATCTTGTCCGGTTGAAATGCCTCTACCGGAACCCTGTGTCATAGTAGGACCTTGTCTCCTACCTCTTGTAACTAAACCATGTACCGAGGCCACTTGAGACTCTCTAGTCCCTTTACCGAAAGACGAACCACCTCTAGAGAACTTTCTCTCCCGATTTCTTTCCTGATTCTTCATTTCCGATTTCTCTATTTTCAGTACCGCTTGCACCAGCTGATAAAAATTCACCGCTTGTAACGATGTTAAAAGCTCACCGAACTGTGAGGTACCTCTTTATGGATTCCTTTAGGCCATCCTCAAACCATCTACATCGAAAATTTTCAATGGGGTAGTTCGGGTGCATGCCTAACGTCATTCAAACTCCTTTTATACTCATATGATTCCTTATTTCCCTTATTCGAAATTGCTTCCACTTGGTCTCAGTCATGTTGCGTAGCACATGCGAGAGATTCTCAGACAAAAGTCCCATAAGTAGTTACGGAAGTAATGGTTTTAGAACTAACTACAATCATAGGCGCATCTTACCTTATTGAGACCACACATTTGGCTATTTGTTCAAGTGGACATTTTACTTTGTCCAAAGCTCTTTGTAATTTCTCAAGCCAAAACTCGGCTTTATCAGACTCTTCTAAACTTATACCACCAAATTCTTCTGTGTGCTTTCTTACGAGAGAATCGACCAGGAGCTCGAGGGTGGGTGAGTCAGTCATGGACCCTTGTCATATCTTGAGAAATTTTCAACAACGCTTTAGTTAAAGCATATTCACTTCTAGTCGACCTAGACGGACCAGAGACTGATGGATCAAGATCCATAGGATTGACGCTTTCAGCTATTTCCTCCACAACTTCCTGGGATTGATCCATTCTAGACAATATACAAAACAAGGACATTCGTATTAGGCAAAAACAATACTATGTAGGTACATTTTAAAACTAATAAGTTTTCCAAAATGCACCTAAACCTGAGCTCACGATACCCTTTAAAATTGTCACCCCTACCTCGCCTAGGGAAGAGATGGGGCTCGGCCTTGCGGAATTTGGAACTCCTTTACACGATTTTGCTGTCTTGGTGAGCCCGTTTGATATAAATCTAAACTTGTAATGTCCTGTACATATAATCACGAGTACCATTTACTTGTACTTATACAAGTTCTACTATTACAAAATTTTACATTTACATTACAAAACCAAAAATCAAAACCTACATCAGGTGGACTCCTATTGTTGTGTTGGCCCTGTTGTATGTGGAGTGCCTCTATGAAACCCCGAGAAAATCTAATTTTCTGAAAAAATGGCAAAATGGTAATTTCGGTAAAAATCCATAATTTTTCTATATATCGGATGACGAAACGGACTTAACCATTGGAATCGTCTGCTGGAAATCTTCTTCTGGTAATTTCATCAGATTAGAAACGATCGAATTCCGTTTTGAGGCAGGGTGTCGGGTGCCGTAAAACGGCTTGTGAAAGACATGTTTTGTGACAAAAGTCACCTACTACATGTACTCATGTGACACATGTTGCATGATTAGAGAGATGATGGAGATGAATGACTTAGATTAAACCATGTATCAAAAACCAAGACAAAAGGACAAGATGGGAATTATTGAAATGTTAAATGAGGATAAGACAAAAGAGCAAATAGTTTTCTTCTTCATTTTTGAGACACAAATGGGCAGAAACGTGCAGTGGGTGGCTGGTTTAGTTTGATCAAGAGAGGAATTTAGCTTCTCTACCGTTTCCTTGGATTCGGACCGTCGGTTCTCGGCCAGACAAGAAGCAAAGTCAGATCTGCAGCTGGAGAATACGCGGGGACACAGAATTTAGTGGAGTTTGACAACTCCAAGGGTAGGGATCTTTTCTACTTGCTTTGTTTATTTTCTTAGCTAAAATTACATGTAAATGGTTAGAGATATTCGAGGCTTGATTTACAATGAATTTAGTCTGATATTTTGTTAGGAGTGGAGAAAATTTCTAATTGTGTGTGGCGACAGGCACAATTTGGCAGGGGGTTTCATTGTTCACATGACATACATATGTGAATTTTATGTTGTTGAGTGATTCAAAATGAATTGCTTGTATTTGTTAATTAGCCCATGTGAGCTAATTTTGGTGTTATTGATTTTGAATTGAATAACATGGATTATTGTGAGTTAATTATGTTAATATACACATGAAATATATTATGAATATTTTGGGATTGGCTGTGCATTCTGTCTTGCTCAGACACCCCTAGAATATTAGGAGTGAGTGCATATTTTGAAAAGAAAATAAGGAAAAATGTTTGTGAAATGAATTTGTTGACGAGAAGATTTTAAAGGAGGATAATGTTAGTTAATCATTCATTCACGTCGAGAGGGCCCATGAATTGTTTCGGAGGGTTATCCAACAGATTCGCCTCGGAGTTGTCCAATAAATTTTACGAAACTCGGTAGTAAGTTTTGAGAACAAAAAAGCTTTTGTTTGGCCATCTGTTTTACTCGCATTTGGCTGCGACATGTGTGAAGTCGGTGAACTCGAGACATGGGTTTGGGCATTTAGACATTCAAGTAGGATCATGTATTTGCTTGGATGTGATTGTTTCACCATGACATGCACTTAAGTAAGGGAGTAACCCATGTGAAATTATCCTCTTGGGGCACAGCTCACTGTGACGGGAGATCACTATTTGGGTATAGGGGTGTATAGGAGGCGGCTCACTGGGGCCGCGTTTTAGAGCCCAGGGTGTGGCTTTGGTATTTATTTTGTAAACATGTGATAAAACTTTTAGAATTTTGATATATGTTTGGTTAACAATGTGTAATAACTCTTGAACTAGTGGTATACTAGTGATATGTGTTCTTATGATGAGTATTGATTAACTGGAGGCCCCAGTGGTCATTTTTACTCATTTTTATTCATACATGGACAGGAATTTGTGGTCGTTGGAAATTTGAGACTGAGGTTGCCATACTGATTGGGCCAGGTTGTATTTTTGGTTGACTCCCACGTACAAAGATTCACTTTAATTTTCATGGTGATGTCGGGTTTTGACATCACAGTATTCCGCGAGTTGACGGGTTGTCAGCGAGACACCGAGATCGGGCGTCACGACCTCGGATGTCCTCTTTGTTCACCTACAGATGACTTACGCTGCAAGCTTTATAGCTTAGTGGGAAAAAGATAACAAATATGACCACTTGAAGTGGTCCATAATTACAAGATACATATAACCAAGGAACAAAATATCTCTAATTACGGATATATCGATGCTTGGATTTTATTGATATATCGGAAATATTGGTAAATATTGGTGGATATTTTGGCAAAAATATCGGTAAAGCGAAAATTAACAAAAATACTTTGAAATTCATGAAAATACTTTGTTGAACTATAAAAAAGACATAAATAAGAAAACATACACTTGTTGAAGATAATATTCATTATAATTTATCGAGAAATTACATTATAATAGTCATTTAAAACCAAAATGAAGACCGATATAGCTTCATTACATTGTTGATGAAGGGATCCCATCTTGAGTGATGTCTTCATGCAGAGACCTTGGTGTTTTGATAATATTGATTAGTAACCGAACATGCCATGCATAAACACGTTGACTCTACCCCTGACCTCTCCAAGCGGATAGGAAACTCGGGGTTCCACGGTCTCGTTTAGAAATCATTTACCGCATTTGATATGAATTTGGAATGGCATTTGTGGATCGTGAGGGATAGTTAATCATTCCATATTCTTCACAATAGAACCTCAAGGATGTGAAGAGGGTGACCATAACTCATTGTATAAGGGAGGAATATGTTTGCCCCTCATTCAATGAATCCTCTGTCATTGAGTTCAATACTCATGGACTCAAAACTAATAGAAATGAATACTCATTTGTATGATATAATCAT
Organism: Tetrastigma voinierianum; assembly: GCA_016808115.1. Taxonomy (NCBI): domain Eukaryota; kingdom Viridiplantae; phylum Streptophyta; class Magnoliopsida; order Vitales; family Vitaceae; genus Tetrastigma; species Tetrastigma voinierianum. The sequence goes on along the minus strand of JAEQBH010000137.1, from coordinate 2,752,145 downwards.
CATTGTGTCTTACTATGGCTTTCCAATGGCTCGATACCTAGGCCAGCTCTCCTAGACCCATGGTGTAGCGCCCCACGTCTGAGGTCGTTGACTTCTAAATCAACCCCGTGGAAACACTAGTAGATATCAATTGACCCGACATCTCTCACGAAAATCAAGCAAAGTCTCCTTTGTACAGGGAGCTCTACCCATATACAAACCTGTCCCAAACAATCCAATATAACAATATATGAGTGAAAACGGCCACTTAGGCCCATAAACGATATTCATCAAATAAATCAACTATATACAATAGTTCCAAGAGTTAAATTTACTCTTATACACAACATATATTAAAATTCTAGAATTCTAATACATATACTATCATATCTGAAAACTACAAATAAACTTTCTTCTAAAACAACCTCTAGGACGAAGCGGAGTCCCTCGCCGCTCTTTGTACCTAAAAATAATATCCCTCGGCAGGGTGTTTCTTCGCCAATAGTGGGAATCTACCTAAATGGACACTCACCTAAAGTGTGCATAATCTTAGCAAGAAACAATAATAAGTAAATCATTGATCCCTACTTGAATGTCTACATGATCAACTCATGCCCAGACCCTCATGACTCCCTCACACTTGCCTAAGCCACGTATGAGAAACATTATTTTCAAAACAAGATATTTGTTTATATTTGAATACCAACCCTCCAATATAAATGTGGACCGACTCCGATGTTCTATTTAGTGGACAACCATAGATGTATATCAATTGGGCCATTCCAGGCGGTTGATCATTTTATATGGACTACCCTCGATAATTATTATTATTTAGTCAACCCTCCAGATGGTGACCAGTAGCCCTCAGGCATCTCAGAATCACCTCATGCACTCCCACTCCTATTGTTCTAGGGTGCCGATTGCATATGAAATGCATGATGCCAATTCCAATACAATTATATAACACATGTAAATATATGTAATGCATATATTCACATAATTTAAATCACACAAACATGTCATGTAATTTCACAATTCATTACACAAAATTATCTCACAGGCTAATTATCAAACCACGAGCAATTCAACGGAATTACTCAAGCCAAACACATTTTTCACAAAAATTATTTAGTGAACACTATTCACGTGAACAGTGAAACCCTCGGGTTCTGGTTCGGTTCCGCAAACCACATTACATTTCCACACAACAATTCAAAGTCATTCCGCCTCCATATCATCTTCAGATTTATTTCATAAATTTATGAAATAAACACCCAAACTTGACCCCTCGCAATTACAAGCGCTTTTATTGGGTTCCTTCATTCAAACAATTGATTGATTTTGGGACCGATCAAATAGTTCAGGCCTCAAATAGCAAAACATTATAACACTTGAAAATAAAGTCTAGAGCCAAGTAGGGATAAATCCCCTCACGGAGTTTGTCGAAAACTCCTTATGGAACCCACTCGAAGCCCCTCGTTTGGCCAGCCTTTCTTCTTGGCTGAGAAGAATTCAGAAAGGTCGGATTGCCCAGCTGAAGTCTCTCTCATAACCACTCTGTTTAGCCTCTTCTTTAAAACCGTCAGCCCACACCATCTTTTGGCTCCCTTTTCATTTGAAGACCACTATTGGCTATATTTTGTCTTATCTAACTTAAAAATTCCAAAATGACATCTATGTCCCCAAGCTTTGGATTTCGACATTTGGCACTATCTTGTAGTCAATTTCCATCTTTATACTCATGCAACTTAAGGCACATGAGTACATGTTATATGTGACTTTTGTCACATCAAATATCGTTTTCTGGCACGGTACTGATACACCAGAAAAACACAAAATCATTTATACCGAATTTGTGAAGTCCCGACGTGTTAGCTAGATTTGAGAGGCGATCAACGGTGAAATCCGTTTAGGTCATCGAGATCTAAGAAAAATTTTAGTTTTTGCAGATTACTGATTTTGCCTTTTCCGAGGAAATTACGGTTTTTGCACCGGTCTTGTTCTCCCTCATAAAAGGAATTTCGTCCCAAAATTACGGACAAATCCCATCTCCACATGCATACATGCAACGTGCACTACACCATACATGAACTCGGCATTTAATTATTAAGCGACTAATCACTTACCTTCATCCCTAAGCAGAAGGGATATGTGTCCATGCGTGTCTCGCTCCATGTGGACTCCTCAGCTCCTCTGCATAGTGCCGCCATAGCACCCTGGCTAGCCTCACGGTCTTGCGTCGCAAAACCCGATCAAGCCCCATCCAAAATGCATCTTGGTCCCTCCTCGAAGGTCCCGTGATGTCAACCTCAATCTTGTCCTAATCCACTACATGAGAAATTTGGATACAGGTATACTTACGAACATGGGGCGTGGGCTTTCGTGGACACGACATGCTTTGGCGGTATGGTAGTGCCGCTCTGATTACTATCCTTCCGAGTATCTGAAGGCCTAATAAACCTCGGCGACCGCTTCCAGCCCGGCCGCGGCCAGCGCCCTCCTCTGCCAGGCATCACCAGCCCCAAAGAAGGCGTGATCCTCCAACCTTGAACTCTAAGGGTCAGCGTCGCACATGCTGCATAGCTCTTATCGCGGCTCGAGCCGTGAGAAGGCTATTTGTTGTATCAAGCTCACCTTCGTTGTCTCTAATCGAGATCCAGTGATGGAACTCTCTCTACCTCGGTCCAACATAGCGGTGACCTACATGGTCTCCCATGATGCCTCATATGGTGCCATCGTGGCACTAGCTGGTAACTATTGTTTGGCTGTCACGAGTCCACCCCTAAAGGCGAGTGTTTCTTCCCAGCTAGTGATGATCCGGGACACATACTCGCGACATGTCCTCCTAGCTCCCTGTATAGTCCTCTCGGGCCCGACCATCGTACGAGGGGTGGAAGCTGTACTCATGTCGTCATTTAGGTGTGCCCTGTGCTTTTTGGAAACTCTTCCAAAAAGTGCGCCGTAAACCTGGTCCCTATTCGACACTATGGATGCCCGGTACTCCTTCATGGTCGAACTATCTCTCGAATGTCTGTTAGGCGAGATCTCTCAATGTGAAAGGTCATCCGCACGGCTAGAAAATATGCCGACTTCGTGAGCCGGTCTACTATCACCCATACCGCGTCATGCCTCTGCTGCGTCCATGGCAAGTGGGTCACAAAGTCCATCGTGACGTGCTCCCACTTCCACTCAGCTACCTCGATGCTGAAGTAACCTCTTGCGTATACGGTGTTCATCACCCAACCTAATACGCGAGACATCATCGAACAAAGTCCCCTCATTGTCTCTTCATTCCGCTCAGTATCTGCTGACGAAGATCTTGTTTTGTCTTCGTGCCACCTGGATACGGCAAATGGAGTGAAACTCCTGAGACCTTCTCTCTGTTCAGGTCGTACCAGGAACCATACGATCCCTCTATCTGAAAGACTACCATCCGTGTGGATGATTGACCCTCGTTACTGCCAGAAATTTGCAGCGCCCGGTCCGTGGACACTATCTACGCATCCACGCCTTTGGACTCCATCCTGCTGCTCAAACAGGAGGATGGGTGCCAGCCCGCTAACTCTGTTTGATCTGTTCAGCATTCTGTATGGCGCCCACAGTCTCGAGCATTTGCCACTCTCGAGAAGCTATACAAGCCAACGCTCCTTGTGACTTCCGACTTAGTGCATCAGCCACCACATTTTCCTTACCAGGATGGTAATGCAAAGTGAAGTCGTAATCCTCTAGGAACTCCATCCATCTACGTTGCCTCATGTTGAGGTCCCGGCTAGCATTAAATATACTTGGACTTTATGGTGCAGAGCCCCTCACTCCCTCGCCGTATAGGTAGTGGCGCCGTCATCAAGGTGAGACTAATTTTGCATAACTCCATATCGTATGTGGGTAGTCGCTCATGATTCTTATTTGGCAGAACCATAAGCTACTACCCTCCGATTTTGTCAAGCATCACAGTCAGCCTGAGGCATCTGTACCATTTGTAGCACCACTTGTCCCATGTCAGGTTTATTAAGATAGACTAAAGTAAATTCCTCTTCAGCTCTGATATACTCACTCCGCAGTCGGTCATCCCAGTCAGGCTGACACTCCTTGTAGATTGACCTCGTCATAGGTCTTTATCTGGGAGAGAATCCTCAATGAATCTCTGTAGTACCATGTAATCCCAGCTGCTTATCTCGAAGACTGACCCCGGCCTCTCTAATATTAAAGCTCAACTTCTCACCAGTCCTTGGCACTCTGATCTGCCAGAGCACCCGGTGTCCCAAAATCTCACCTCGATAAGCCAAAACTCGCACTTATGAACTTCTTGTCTGTTGATGGTCTCTCAACGACTGTAATACAATCCTCAGATGATACTCATGCTCCCACTTTCACGACAGGAGTAGTCTGGGTCTGTCCACGAAGACCCACGACAAAAGCCCGATCTAGATAGGGTTGAAACACCCTATGCATGAGATCCGTGAATCTTCTTTGGCGCGTCGTCAATCAAAGGGCATCAAGTAAACTCAAAGTGCCATACTTAGCGTCTATGCTGTCTTAGGGATATCTATCTCTCTAACCCTCAGCTGATGGTAACCAGTTCGAAGGTCTATCTTGGAGTAGACTCGCGCTCCTCTCAGTGATCAAAGCAAAATCATCAATCCTCGTGTGGAGTACCGATTCTTAATCATCTTCTTTGTTCAGCCACAATCACGTAATCAATGCACACCGGTCAGAGGTCTTGTCCTTCTTCTTAGCAAATAGAGAGCCAGGACGCCCCTTGGTGAAGTGCTCGGTCTAATGAACCTTATGGTGGCTCACAGCCCAGTTTGGACTGCAGTTCTATGACTCAACTGGTGCCCACTCTATGCGAGTCATAGAGATGGAGTGAAATCTCAAGTGTAACTCGATGCAGAGTACCACAACCCTGCGTGGAGAGTAGTCCCGAGGGTGGCTCATATGAAATCCACATATTGTGCCTACTCGAGGTAGCTCTAAAGTCGGGTCTGCCATAGATCCTCCCAGGGTAAAGGCTAGCTAGCCAGCAGCTAGCTGTCCACGACACTTGGACTGCGTGGCGTAAGGCAAAATGTCATGCTGTCTGAGGCTGCGGTCGGAGTCACCGGTGTGAGGCGGTAGCCACTCCTACGCTCACAATCGATAATGACCACAACAAGTTTATCAGCCCGATCCATCCCCAGGATGACATCGAACTCTGACATGTCCATGATCCTCAGGTCCACTATGAGTAGAGTCCCCGAGATCTCCAACTCGCAACCACGACAAATCATCCCTATTCTCGCCCTAATCCCTAGGGGAGAACTCACATATAAAGGCTCCTCTAAGGTCTCAACCTCTAAGCCCAACTCTATCTGGCCCAGTCACGACAATGAATGAATCACGGCCTTGCTTAGAATCAAATAACACCTCTTGCCATGTGTCTTGCAGGGATATAAGCGTCTGTGACACCCGTCCTGGCGACTCGGTAGGTTGTGTGATGGCGTAGACTATGCCCCCAGACTCCCGACATCCACTTTGTGGGCCTCGTCTACCTCTACCCATACTGCGGCCTCTCGGGCCTGTGTGAAATGGGTGGTGCAGGTGTAACTCTTGAAGCTGAGCGATCTCCGAGGCACATCTTAGGACTGTGGAGGAACGTATTGTATCCTCTTCCTGTCCTACCAGGCTGGGCGCGTCCGAAACCCTAGGATCCCTTTGTCTGCAGGGCAATCCCCTGTTTATCTTGGTTGTTGGCTTGTGGTAGTACACCATCTTGACTTGACCCGGCCAACTCTCACTGTCCACCCCAGCCGGGATGGCCGCGACTCTGGAACCCTTATGAACTAGGAAGCCCCTGCGCCCCATTTCTGAGCCCGGAAGAAGACTCCTCTCCTTTCTCTTGCTACTAACACCCACATCCAGAGGTGTTAGGAGCATCTCATCTCTCTCTCTTGTGGTCGGGGCTATCAAACCATGGAGTCCATATATAGAAGTGATTACCTGCGTCATGACCTGAATGGACAACTTCAGCCCATTCTCGAATCTCCTAACCTTGGCTATGTATGTGGCCACGTAATCATCAACAAATCGGGCTAGCTCTATGAACCTAGCCACATAATCGCTCTGATTCTTGCTTTAGCGACTATATGGAACTGCTGTTTTCTGCATGCCTCGCGATGTCTGGAAAGTACTTACCATGAACAACTCATTGAAATACGCCCCATGTCGCCAGCCTCTAGGTCTCGAGTTACCCATTTCTACCATACTTGGACTTTCTTCTCTGTTTTTGAACTCACGGTAGTCGATCTTGGTCGCGTCGGAGGTAATCTCCGTAGCCTCCCAACACCTTCTGCACGCCAGACAATAGTGCACCACCATCGGATCTCCTCATCGTGAATGTGAAGGATGATCGCTAAACCTGGAGTTACTCGGACCTCCACGACTACTGCCACAGCTTTGTTGCCATTTGCCGCGCAATCCTACGAAAGCCTCGCGGGACTGTGATGAATGCGGTGGTTGGCCCGAATGCTAGTGGTGCGACCCGGAGTGCCTCGTGGACTCCTCCCGTCCTCGTCTCGACCATCTACAGAGTTCAAATATGCCCAGTTAAACAATGAGTATCTCTAAGGCATAAACCTGACCAGAGACACTATTCATATACAAAATCGATTAATATACCAAGTCCTTGTAAGACAAAGTTCCATATTAAACCATTTTTTTGTCAAAAAATTTTATTTCGAAATTTCATTTTCAAATTTTGTCATTTTATTTGATTTTATTTTATTTAATTAAATTTTTTTTTCATTTAATTTTGAACATTTTGTCCAAAATTTCCTCAAAATCTCATGATCCAACACTAAACCTAATTATTCCCGACCTTAGAATTGTAATTTTATTATTCTATTATCCACTAAACCAAATATTGATTTATTCAAAATTTGTTTCATTTATTCCTTTGTTCGAGTTTACGCCTTTGTAAAACTCCCAAAGAATTTTCTAACACTTATGTGCTACATACTAAACACACAAACCAAACACAACACATGATCACACATCATTCATGTTATGCATATTTTCACACAGCAATTCATCAAATCTGCAATCACACAGAAACACATGCCTTGGTGTTCTAATATTTACTGTGATTGTCTGAGGTACCTCGTACCTCGCCCACGTAGAACCACCAAGTGGTGATGGATACCCAAACCCGAGCTCCCTAGGTATTCGTATACCTAAGCTCTGATACCAAGCTATGACACCCCATCTCCCGGGGGTCCGTTGACTACCCGTCAACCCGCGGAAACACTCGTGAATGTCAATTGACCCGACATCTCTCACGAAAGGGTGGTAGAGTCTCCGCTTTGTGGGGGAGCTCTACCATATCTAAGCAATCCCAAACAATCAATATAACAATATGAGTGAAAACGGACACTTGGGCTATAAGCCAATATTCATCCAAATAATCCAACTATACAATAGTTCCAAGAGTTAAGGGTACTCTTATACAGCATATAGTAAAATTCTAGGAATTCCTAGCCATGTACTACATCCATAATACCAAAGCCACAACGGCTTTCTTCTAAAACAACATCTAGGACGAGCCGTCCCTCGCAGACTCCCGTACACGAAAGTATCTCCCTCGAAACAAAATTAGTGATGAGTCAAAAACTTATAGATTTTAATCCATTTTCTGGTTATTATGAGATAAATGTTGATTTGTTTACGAGGAAAAGTGGATAATTGACTCAAATTTCATTTGGAAAATACGCATAAACTCAAATTTTAGCAAAATTAGAAGAAAGCGACTACTTGTGATTGGGGTCTGGCGGAAATTTAAGTCGCGCGGGGAATGCCGATTGACCATTTCCAAGTCACGACATCAACAAATTTGGCTCACGAAGAAGAAATAGAAAACTTGAACAAAGTGAAGTCGTGACTTGAAGAAGAAAGTTCTTGGAGACAAAGAGACGTGGTGAGACTAAAGGAAACAATCAAATGAAAGGAAATTCATGTCGTGACTACTTTCGTGTAGCGACACACTAAAAGAGATAAGAATGATATTCCTTTGACATCACTCACGAGTCAGCGACAATGATCCGTCTATGAAGCAACCGCAGGGGTCTTTGCAAAAGAAAGAGAGGTTGCAAGCTGGGTTTTAAATACAAGGTTCCATTTCGCTGGCGACATCACTCGATGTCGACTATACTGAGAAGATTCAAAGTGCAACCAGAAATACAGTTTGAAAGGAGGTCGTAACCTGTAGCCAAATAGAAACACTTGCCAAAGAACTAAATTTGCGACCTATTACAAATCAAGGATCAGAAATGATGTCGCGACCACTCATTAAGGTCGCGACCTGAAGAAGAAATTTGAACGAAGAAGTGAGGTCGCGACCTGGTACCTTGATGTCGCGACACAGCGATAAGTGGGAAGAAGGAAATTGGTTACAACGTGGAACGGAGGTTGCAAAGCTGAAGAAGAAATGGGAAGCAAAGAAGTCACGACATCACCATGATACTTCGCGACGCCGTTGCAAGAAGATATGAAGGCGAAAAGACCGCCACTTAATTCGACGAATCGAATCCACGACATAAGTCATCGCCACCACTTGACAAAAAATTAATTACGCCAACCTAAAGCGTGTGCCTTTCAGTGGAAGAATGGGAAGACCATAAGTGATGTGGCGAGCAATATACGCCCGGGATGCTGTGGTAGCATCAACACTAAGACGGGCAAATGGTGGCGACCACAAGCGATGTCGCGACCAGCTAATCAAAGCGTTGCAAGACATTGATTTGCAACAGGAAGGGTTGGCCGATCGCGGAGCCAAAGCGAGAAAGAAGTCCATGTCGCGACATCAACGAGAATTAGCGACATGGGACAATGGTACGACTTTTCTGGATTTCCACGGAGCATTTTGGGGTTGGCTAGATTCTTTTAACGATTATAAATAGATAGCTTTAGAAACGATCGCGGCTTGAGTCTTCATACCGAAGGAAAAGAAGGAACTCGGTGTATAATTTGAGTAGATTTTTTTTTTTTTTAATTTTGGTTTTGAATGCGCAAGTGTGCGAGGCAGTAGAGCTCGATTTTAGTTATATTATTTTTCTCAAGTATTGCGCACCAGAATTTGCAAATCTGGCAATTTAAGAATTCATTTCTTCTCGGTTTATTGCAATTACAATGGTTGCGTGCGTGATCGGTACTCCATTTCTTAATTCGCAATGCGTGATCGAGCTGCATTGTTTGATTTGATTACATTTAATTCTGGTCTTTCACATATTGGAAAATTAATTTGGGTTAGTTTTTGCCAATCGGTGTCGTTTTGGATAAGTTCCTAATAGTAGTACCTAATACCCGAGTTGAGGAATGTATCTTACTACGATGCTCCCCGGGATGCCCTCTGCATGACAGGCGGGAGATTCTACGAGAGCATTCTTTTAAGGTATGTTGGTACCATTGGCTGAGCTCACGAGTTCATTTTGAATAAATCCCCCCATTCGCTCATAATTGAAGTTGGAGGGTGTATTTAACAATATAAATGATCAGGAGAGTTCACATGATCTCTGATTGGGTTCAATCCGATGTCAAACTTAGATCTAATCAAGGAAGGGATAAACCCGCCAGATGGAGGTTGAGCCACCATTAAGTAGTAGAACGCTGCGAAAATGCGAGAAAATTAAAAGCAAAGTTATCATCAGAAGAATGGGTGTGAAGTATTGAGAAAGAAAAATGGATCTTTCTGAGAGAACCCAGAATCTGGTGGTGGTTTGATCTTGTCCCACGAGAACAAGGATATCTGAGTGAATATGGAAAATCAATTAATAATTAGGCAATCACTTGGACAAAAATTAGATCCATACAGACCCGAGCAATGGATTTTAGTCTTTAAAATTATTGTTCCATTGTATTTCATGATGATTTCCATTTCTCAGAAATAGATCAATCCATTCTTTCTAGAATAAATTTATTTTTATTCATTTTTACACCTGCAATTTTGTTTAGTTTGATTATATATGTTAGTATAAATTTTTAATTTTTTTGTTGTTTAGATATCAAAATCTTCACTATGCTGAGTTTTTTGAGTCAAATAGTATGGAATTTTAGTAGTTGGGGTAATTGATGTTGTAATTCGTCTATCAATCTCTGTGAGAATGATACTGGACTTCAGTTCAGTTTTACTACTTATATCTTGTGCTTGGTCTCATAGACTTGACCCTATTTTTAAATGTATGAATATCAGAAAAATATGTTATCAAGCAAACTTATCCAAAGTGATATGGATACAAGAGAAGTGTAAGGCTCTTGTAGCTATGTTAATTTGAGGGGTTTTAGTCTATATAGAAAAAGGCAAACAGTGAGCTATTGCCCAGTAGTGGAATCACCCTAAATGGGTTACTCTCCACCTAAGCGCATATGCAATGCTCCAATGAAAACATACATTCAAGTAATAAGTGATATCTGTGAATGTCTACATGGCGATCAACTCCTTACCCAGGAGTCCTCACAGGCTCCCTCACACTTGCTAAGCCACGCATGAAACATTATTTTCAAAACAAGATATTTGTTTATATTTATGGACAACCCTCCGATAAGTGGTGGGCATTTCTATCTTCATTTAGTGGACAACCCTCGATGTATATCAATTGGGCCGACTCCGACATTGATATTTTATATGAACTACTCGATGATTCTGTATTATTTAATTCAGCCTAAAGCCATTCTCTCTCGAGAATCACCTCATTCTGCTCTATTATTCTGTTTCCTAGTGCATATAAATGTGTTTTAATTCAATACAATTATATAACACATGTAAATATATAATAATGCATATATTCACATAATTTAAATCACACAAACATGTCATGTAATTTCACAATTCATTACACCAAAAATTAACTCACTTGGGCTAATTATCAAACACGAGCAATTCAACTTGAATTACTCAACCAAACACATTATTTCACAAAAATATTTTGTGAACACTATTCGAGTGGTGATGGGAAACCCTAGGGTTCTGGTTCACGGTTCACCATTCACATTACATTCCACACAATTCAAGCCATTTCCTTTCTCTATCATCAACACAAGATTTATTTCATAAAACTATGAAATAACACCCAGACACCTGCATTGATTCTTTATATTCTGGTTAGTCAATTAAGCAATTCAGTCAGTTTTGGGACCGATCAACAACGTTCAAGGCCTCAGTCTAATAATTTGCATTATAAAACACTTAAATAAAGTGTAAAACCCAAGTAGGATAAATCCCTACCTCACGGATTTTTTGTAGAAACTCATCAGCCAATTCCCACACGAAGCCCCTCTGCATTAGAAGGCAGCACCTTCTTGGCGAAAAATTGACGGTCGGGATTGCCCCGAAACCTGAAGTCTCTCTCTCACTCTAAACACTCACCATTTTAGCCTACACACACAAAACAGCCCGACCACTTGCATCTTTTGGCTCCTTTTTTCATTGAAGAATATATTACCTCTTGGCTATCTTGTCTTATCTAACTTAAGAATTCCCAAAATGACATCTATGTCCCCAAGCTTTGGATTTTCGACATTTGGCACTATCTTGGCCGTCAATTTCCATCATTTCTCTACTCATGCAACTTATGGCACATGAGTACATGTTATATGTGACTTTTGTCACATCAAATATCGTTCTGACACCGTACCGGTGCCTCGAAAAATGTGCAAAATCTGTTGTCTCGGAATTCGGCCCAAATTCGTGTTGCTTCGTTGCCAAAAGATTCCAACGGTGAAATCCGTTTCATCATCCGAGATCTAGAAAATTTTCGGATTTTTACCGAAATTACGATTTTGCCATTTTTTCAGAAATTGGAATTTTCTCGAGTCTTACACATGGTCTTCATCTTGTGTAACATGTGTGAAAATCGCTCACCGGTGAATAGATCAATGGTTGGCTTTTTGTGGATCCTGCAATATCCCACCATCCATTTTCTAGTATCACTACCATCATTGGTCCCTACCATCTTGAGCCATCATAACTTGTAGTAGAAGTACAAATGCAAAACTTGGTCTACTGTATATTTCAGCACTGAATCAAAAAGAGGTTGAAATGCTGAAGGTTAGAAATGAGTCCCTCGTGTCTTGACTAAAACTTTCACCATGAACTTCTTAAGATAAAACCCGCTTAACATTAACACCTGCTTCTCGAACATGTGCAACAATTTGTGGATCAAGATTTCCATCTTTATCATCTAAATGGAGAGGTCTAACCCATTGAAATAGTTGATTCTTGTCTTCTTCACCATACTCGGTTGAAATTTCAAGTAAATCGAGAAAATTATTTTCGGTAACTTTATTGGTCTCTGCCTCCATATCACGTATCTTTAGTTTCATATCGTAATAACAAAAAACCAATTGTTGGAGCCTAGGGTAAGCAAGTCGATTTCTTTGTTTGGTATGAATTAGAGCAAATGTGCTCTAAGTTCTTTCAACCGCTGAAGATGATGCGGATTGGGAAAGAACAGCCTAAGGTAAATTCCTTCTTTGATTGAACTTGATTTCCATCTGAAACCATTATTAAATTTTGCAATAAAATTACTTATATTCAATATATAATAATAAAATAGTTATAAAATTACTTTTAATGAAATTAACACTCACTAAAACCATTTGATCACCCCAGTTACTGTGTTGACCGATCATCAAATCCCTTTTTGCATCACGGAATAGTATAATTTGTGAATTCAAATGTGAAAAATCAAATCAAATCAAGAACAGATCGGATATTAATTAGGAATTACGACTCATTGTTACCTCGTTTCAGATACAAAGGTCTTGACATTAGGATCTAATTTAGAAAACGTCATGAGCAGTTGAAGTAGCTCGGGAGTCCACAACCAACTCAGTGTGAAACTTTCCGGTTTAGATAGTATGTTGCAATAGTTATTGAGAATTAGTTTGTGATAATAATATAAACATAATATTATTAAATGTGAATATCAATGAAGAGGATATTAATTAGTTACCTGCTGCATGAAGAGGATGCTTAAGGGTTCTATCCCAACGATCTACGATGATATGTTTCACCCACTCTTTAGCTTTGAGTCGATCTAAATTTGTATGTAGAGCTCAACTCGTAAACAAATGGCATGGATTTGGGACAACTAGCAATCAATAATACAAAACACTTTAGTGTATAATGCCTCATAGATGGACAGCTTCTCAGCCTTCTCCCAATATTCATGATCAAACGCGAGCCTTTCAACCTCATGTCTAACTTTTATCCATTATGAGCTTGTGAGATGCCCATTCATTACTAATAAAGATTTTCTTCGGATCAACCCTCACTTTTTTGAAGACATCAAAGGCAATATAGTTTGTTACAACAATCACAATGCTCAGACCTTTAATATCTACCTGGTTCGTGCTTGTTTGTGACAATAAACCATGATTGTAAATGAAGTTAGTTATCTTTCGGATATTCATGATCAACTGAGCAACACTATCCCTTTTACCAATGTCTTCAAACATTATGTCACACCCCCACCCCTACTAGCGTGCGGGTATAGACACCACAGGCTCCAGTCGTTACTTCCAAACTCAGATCTATATGGGCGCGAAGCCGTATTGCTTCTTTGGCTTAGATCAAACTTTCTTTTCGCACTGTATTGAAGTTTTATAAATTGACAACACTCTTGATTGCATACGGGACATATCCCAAAACACAGTATATCTGATTTACTTTTCAAAATATGGCAACCAACACAATCTTTCAAAGAGCCTCTCGGGCTCATCACATTTTAAAACAAAACTATGTACATACATATGTACTTGTACAAATTCAAACTATTTTCTTACACAAGTTATTTAATAATTATACTAAAGTGGGAATCCTAATATGCTCATTGCATTACGCATGCATTACTAGAAAATAGTTTTAACTTGGAAAACATAATGAGCTAAGAGCTCGGTGAGTGTATGCTTTATAAAAGACTTGATTTTTAAAGAAAATGTCTCAAAAGCGTAAAACTATCTTTTACAAACATTTTCTAAGGCTTCTTGCTTTTGCTATAAAAGTTGCTAAAACTTTTCAAATTGCTTATATTTGCTTTAAAGTTTCTAAACTTTTTGAGAAACTATTTACTTGCTTTTAACAAAGTTTCTACAAACTTTTCATAAAATGCCTTGCTTACCGAGTGGTTGATTTTAAAAGCTATTGAAAATGCTTATAAATCAAGATCAACCACTGATCTCTTTGCTAATTTTGAATCCATAATTTGGATGGTGAAACTCCACTGCTCGTGGCTCACTGTGATACCCAAGCATTTCTTATGTTGGCTTTTAGAACTCCACACTTTCAGTCACATAATTTTGGGCCATGAGCTACAATTTGCTCTTGATCCCTTCTATAAATTTGTAGCCCTATCTCTTATGGTTCTTTACCAATTAGAATCAATTCATTTGGATGATTATAACTTAATCCATAGTCAAAACAAGAACATGAGTTTTTACAAGAACATGGAATTTACCCAAAACACACCACAACACTTGTATTGGTGGTTTGGAACTTCTTATACCAAACCCTAGGTAAAAATCCCAAGAATTCAACCCAAGGTCCACCAGATTCCTACAAAACCATAAAATAGGAGGATTCCATGTTTATGTTATTTTCCAACTAGGTTTACCCACAAAACTTCAAGATTCTAGGGTTAAGGTGATCTCTCACAAAACCCTAGAAAGAACCTAATCTCCATAGAGAAAACCCTAGCAATCACCAGCCAACCTAGACATCAAAATACACTTGATCCCATACAAGAAAACATACCTTTGTTCTTCTCCTTCTTCTTCTTCCTCTTATTCCTCTTCTTCCTCTCTTCTTCTCCCTTTTCTCCTCCAACCGTGAAGCCCTAGCCAAAAATGAGACCAAAATGAAATTTGTTTGTCTCCTCACCTTTTATATTATCATCTTTCCCCTAATTACAAGTTGGTCCTCAATCTCTCAAGTATTTGAAATCAACTTATGTTATTTTATAATAGCTCTCATCCTTTACTCATAGCTGCTTTGCCCTTCCATTTAACAAATTACAAATTTACCCTTGTTCTAGTACAAAATTCCAGTTACCACATCAGAACATATCTCACAATTTCATCCTTAAAAACAACTTCCAAAAATACTATAATGGCACTTAAATAATTAAGAAAGTCTTTTGGTGCACATATGTGCCCTTACGGTTACACGTACCATACACCCTCTCGGGACGGGGCGTTACATATTAAATCATTGCGGTCTTGTTGCCCATGGAATCAATACGATTGTGTTTCTTCGCCAGCCCGGCACCGCTTTCACAAATGTTGATCCATTATACGTACAATTTGCACCACATTCATTTCTCCAAACTTTCTTGTTAATATAACAAACCATATATGTATTTGTTGTCTTTAATCTTATCGTATCAACGGTTGAGGAAAATTATGCTTCCTTTGCAGATATCTTTCTGAAATTAATTATGCTCAATTGGTTGGTTGGTCCATCCATACTTTATAATTGTGCATCCATATCTCACGTTTCTCCCTTTGTATGTTGACATAAGCTTCCATATCTTTATACTCCAGTTCCAAGTACTTGCTTTTGATTTCATATGGAGATGATGGTTGGAGTCTTATTCTACGTATAATTAAAGGAAAGTTGGTTAGTGGTTGCCAAATTTGCTATAATAATTTAGATATTATTATCATTTATTAAAACATAATATACAATTAGACAAACATAGCATTTGACACCAAATATGTTCTTAAATGAGTGCAGTCGCACGAGGTGGAACACTTTCATATGAAGAACGCTATCAATGTATATTTCCTTGATTGAACCACATTTGAACATATTTTTGGGCTTTTTTTATCTTGCGGTAGAGAAGACTTGTACAATGATGGTGCAATTCGCGTGATAAGATCAGGTATCACAGAACACTTTTTGATGCTGCATACGTCTTGATGGATCACACGGTTGTGAATAACCTATTGCAATTATGCAAAAAAAATAAAATAAAATAACATTATTTTATATAATTATGTGAAAGAAAGTGGTTTGTGTAGTTTCTATTTTATTTTTCCTCTCCGTATAAATCAACCATTTGTTCTCGATTTATTCTGCCCAGCTTTTGATGCACGTGTGCTTTCTCGATATTGTGTCTGCTCTGTCGAGGTGCATGCTCAACCGGATACATATACACACATCTCCATCGACCTCCCTCCTCATCATCATCATCAATGCTGATAGTGTGATATTCTCCCATTATTACCTCATAATTATTTCAATTTCTTCCATATCGGCGGCTTTTAGCTTTTGTTTTGCACATGTTCAGGGCTGCTTCATTTATTGTTTTACTTCTGGCGGCACATTTGGACACTTCTTATTATTTGAATGGGGATCCGTATGTGATAAGTGAAACTTTAAGTGAGTAATTCCACCACTTTTTATCATTAAACCACAATAATTGCAAATTGTTCCATTTTATTCCCTCAAGATACCTGACCTCATGCAGGATCTTTCGGCCTCCCTTCCCACTAGCCATCCTATAAACCATGTGATTTTATTCAGAAAATGAAATTCGAATCAATGTGATAATATAATATGATATCATTATAATAACATTATATAAATGTGGTTAACATAAAAAGTAAGATCTAAGTTTCTAACATGTTATCTAACTAATTTACACTTTAGACTAACATGATGTCAATATAATAATTTAATATTATGACATCTATGTTATTTAATATTATTATATTTAAAATATCTAAGTTTCTAACATGGAAATAATTATAGTTGTTTAGTAATATATTATGTGATTATGTCTAATATAATTTAATTAACTAAAAATTATATTAGTTAGTAATATTATAGACTAAAATAATATTATTAAGATATCTAATAAGATCCTAAATTTCTAACATTAAATATGTCTAAGATCTAAGTTTCAAACATTATATAACTAAAATAAGATTATAGTATAAATATTTCAAAATTTAATGTACTATTAACTAAATAA
Organism: Tetrastigma voinierianum; assembly: GCA_016808115.1. Taxonomy (NCBI): domain Eukaryota; kingdom Viridiplantae; phylum Streptophyta; class Magnoliopsida; order Vitales; family Vitaceae; genus Tetrastigma; species Tetrastigma voinierianum. The sequence goes on along the minus strand of JAEQBH010000137.1, from coordinate 2,735,160 downwards.
CTAATATAATTAATTAACTAAAAATTATATTGAATGGATATTATAGACTAAAATAATATCCCTTATATATTATGAAGATATCTAAGAAGATCTAAATTTCTAACATTAAATATGTCTAAGATCTAAGTTTCAAACATTATATAACTAAAATAAGATTATAGTATAAATATGTTTCAAATTTAATGTACTATTAACTAAATAACTAATATAATTAATTAACTAAAAATTATATTAGTTAGTTATATTATGAACTAAAATAATATTATTAAGATATCTAAGAATATCTAAATTTCTAACATTAAATATGTCTAAGATCTAAGTTTCAAACATTATATAGCTAAATAAGGACATAAATATGTATATTTCAGAATTTAATGTACTATTAACTAAATAACTAATATGATAATTAACTATAAAATTATATATCCATTCAGTTATATTATGAACTAAGAAATAATATTATTAGAATATCTAAAGAAGATATAAATTTCTAACATTAAATATGTCTAAGATCAAGTTTAAACATTATATAACTAAAATAAGATTATAGTATAAATATGTTTCAAATTTGAAAATGTACTATTAACTAAATAACTAATATAATTAATTAACTAAAAATTATATTAGTTAGTAATATTATGAACTAAAAGAATATTATTAAAATATTTGTCATAAACTTCTTCAACATCAAAAATAAAAACTAGATACATATAAAATAAAATATGCATAAGCACAAGTGTTCACAAGAAACTGTACATAATTCAAAGATCTTCCAAAATATTAGGATAAGAACAAGAAAATGTTTGAGAGGAGCTTGGATGTGGATGAATGAGTTTGTAATGAAATTGTATAATTTTAGGGGTATTTATAGAATTTTTTGAAGTCAAAATAGCCATTGTATTGTCAAAAAAACCGTTGTGATTTATTTCTAACCGTTGGATTTGATTTTGGTTCAGATTCCGACAAATTGGATCATCATATATCCGTTAGAAATCATTAAGACCCGTTAGATCAAGATTCAAATTTAAAATCAACTGTTGGATAAAAAATATAGTCGTTGGATGCATTTAAAAAGGCGGACGAAATCTGGACCGTTGAATCAAATCAGGACAAAATCTGGATGGTCCATGTCACCATCGATATTTTGAAAAGGACCTGTCTCACATCCTCGAAATATCGGGAATTTTCGATATTTCGGTGATATTTCCGATTTTTCTCCGATTTTTTGCCCAACCGACTATCAGTTGGTAATATCGTTTCGGGGCCCGCCAATAACCTATATTTCGGTCGAAAAAAATCGAAATTTTGTTCCTTGCATATAACATAATGCATATGTCAGAGTTTACGTATAACATAATTCTATAACGAGTTTTTCTTATATATACATAGACTCTTATAACGAAATTTTCATATCTCAGTAGGAGTTCAAAGCTTAGAGGATGTATCTGAGAGGTACCCGTGGGTACATTCTGAGCAATGATGTCTTAACTCTTTCTTATTGTTCATTATTCGATTCTTATCCTTATAAATATGTTGTATGTATAGACCCATTAACAATGAATGAGAGGGAGTAACATAATAGATTTTCAGAGGAGTGCAGGTATAGTGCGAATAGAACGTAATACGCCCATGTAACAAAGGTGTCGTAGCACAATGCAGGAGTGTCGTAGCACAATCCAGGAGTGTCGTCGCACTGAATAGAGACGTGCCTGCCCACATAATAGAAGTGTCGTAGCACTAGCAAGAGTTTCGTCGCACTGAACGAGGACGTGTCTACCCATGTAATAGAAGTGTCGTAGCAACGCGAGTCTTTGTGCTGACGAGAGGACTTTATGTCTGCCATGAAGTGTACGTAACACAATGTAGGAGTGTCGTCGCAATAATCAGACGTGTCTATTCATTCACTATCCAGTCTCCGACAAGCATACAATAATATAAATTACTAAGCTTGTTATATTGTTCTTAAACACATTAACAAATAAGGGGCAAGAAACAATGTCTGCCCAACGATAGGATCGCTGAGGCGAAGCGAATCGATCCTTTCATTCAATTGTTAGGATCCTCATTAATCCAATTTTATGCCTAATTATCTTCATTGAAAGTCCAAACAAAAGAGTAACGGATTCTAGAATTAACCGAAGAAAGAACAAAAATGGAATTGTAACTTGGCCTAGGCGTAACAGTGCTACGCCTAGGCGTAGAGGTTCGCCTAGAGTAGCAAAAACTTCTCGGGATGGGTCTCGAGTTTAGCCTAGGGCACTGGGACTCCGCCTAGAAGGCCTCACCTTAGTGCATCTCCTTCAGACGTATGAGACATAAAGATTGTATAGAAGGGCGGTTTGGCCATTTCAAATTTGCTTCCAAACCAAAACCAACTCAAACAAACCTCAAAATAAACCACAAAACTCATCTTATACCAACTAACAACATTTCTAATAGGATTGTTCCCACACAACTTAGACAAAGAGAGATTTATGGTAGTTCCATGCAAGTAATCCATACATGCATTCTATACCTTGATTTCTTCTCTACTTCCTTCCCTTCCCTTTGCTTGAACAATTGGAAACTCAAAATGGCTTCTTCTCCTCCAAACATGACTGATCCCAAATAAAAATGAAAATATCTTCTCCATAAAGACCATGTTTAGTCTTATCTAAATTAACCAGAGCCATGTTTGGCTTATCACATTTTTGCTTAATTTATCCTTTTGCATTTTAGTCCTTCAATTTCGTTCCATTTGCAAAAACTTATGTTCCTTAACATATCTTCTTAATGTTATGACCTTTGGGTCCCTTAATGTGACATTTTACCAATTTGTACTGATGCCAGGCTTAAAAATACAAATTTTACTTATATTACACCTAAACAACTCAATAAACTACTGGGGTATAATTTGAAGTGTTACCGATACATGCGTAACAGTCGTGGACAATTGTGTACAAGTAAATCTCGATGAATGTTAATAGTGTAAAGAAAATGGAAGGACTCTCATAGAGTGTCATGTGAGCGTGAGTATCAACCACGACCCAGGGGTATAAAAGAGTAAGATAAAAAAATAAACAAGGGACAATTCTTTGGCTATTATTGCTATTACTTTGGGAAAGGACTAAAGACCCTTTCATTAGCCCGTCGTGAACTTCCACCATCTATGATTTAGTTACCCAGTCTCACCACGGTGGGGATAATGGGTGATCTACCCTCCAGTTCAAAACCCTCCATGGACCAACACTTGATGCAGTTGGAGCGTGGAAGGAGCAGCGCTGACTCCCACCAGCGACAATTGTTCTCTCTTTTACGAGCCATGCCTCTCTATTTGAAGAACACTTAGCCTGCGAAATGTCGTCTAGCTTTTCCTCGTCATTGCGCCATGCCGTATGGGCGCCCTAGCAAACTATCAGGCCCCATGCAATTCGAGTCCACAGACAACTTCTCCCCACTTAGACACCAACCACGATAGCATAGGGGGCTCTCTCATAAAGAACGAACGCCTATACCCAGGAGGAACCTAGACCCCGCGTTATAGGCGTTGGACCACATCTTGACGTCGTCGTTCATTCATGCTATCCTCAACTAGGAGGCTCCACCGTATTTCTCGCTACCGAGAGCTAAATATAGATAATTTGTAGGACCCCTTCGACCACCTGATGCATTACTTCGACCGTCATGACTCTCGAACAAAAGCGTTCCTTCTTATCTGGTATTCACCTTAAGCTTGGCGGGTCCCGCCTTGTCATGGTTCCATCGCTTGGCCCCAAACTCAGTGAAGTCTTTTCGCTAGTTGTCTTGAAAATTGACTTTCCAGATGCATGTCTTAGTCTGCGGAAATAAAGTGTCTTAGTTTGTTTCAGTTTTAGATGGAAAGGATTTAGAATCCTCGGTTTCATGGAAAGGCGGTTTAGAAATTTGCCTGCGCTAGTTGCATTCTATTAGCTCAGTCACCGTCCTGCCGGTCATCAAGTAGGCCATTCGTTCGAACACACAGTTCTTTAATTCTCTCTCTCTATAGCCTCCGACTTCGATCGATGAACTGTTTCAGAGAGGTAACCAATACGCTATGCTCGGCGGATGTTATAGAAGCGACCAGAGTGGGCGACCTTGACGCCTTCTCAAATCGCAGACTACTCCAAGGGGCAAGAAGAAGAGGGCCGCAGCGAACAAGATGACGAACAAGATGAGAGAACGAAGCTCAGGCACCATCCCTTGACCTAAAGGCTAAATCGAAGAGGCGTCTAGATGAAGCCTCCACGAGAATCTGAAAGTTATTGCATCCCAACTAGTAACGTGTCAAAGAATTAAACCTAAGTATCGGGCAATATAAAACTAATCATCATTAATTTATACCAAGCTTGAAAGCTTGTGCTAAGATCCATGAGACGAACTCCTTGATATGCCAAGCTTAAGAGCTTGTGTCGAGCTTCATGAGACGAACTCCTTGATATGCCGAGCTTAATAGCTTGTGCCGAGCTCCATGAGACGAACTCTTTGATATGCTGAGCTCAAAAGCTTGTGCTAAGCTCCCCGAGTAGAATTCTTGAGATGACTATGTCTCCATGAGACGAACTCCTTGAGATAATTGTATCTCCATGAGACGAACTCCTTGAGATGATTATATATCTCCGTGAGACAAACTCCTTGAGATGGTTCTATCTTCATAAACTACTTGAGATGATTCTACCTCTGAGTAGTACTCCTTAAGATAATCCTATGAGATGAGTTCCCTAAAAGAAAATCGTTGAGATATTCTACCCGAGATAGAGATAAAACCTGAGATATATTCGTCTAGATTGAGATATACTCCATGATATGTTCTCCCTGAGATGTTATCCTTGAGTTGTACTCCATGAGTTGTACTCCATGAGATGTTCTCCTTGAGATGATATCGCCTTAGGCAGCTAGTCCTGGATGACCCTCGGCCTCAGGCACCATAAGTCCTACACTTCGGGCGTCTCGCTTGTCCTCATCGCATGTAGAGCTCCTATGACTCGGGCAGGGGAGGACCCCTCGAACCCTTAAGCCTTGAGCGACCTAGACCGGGAACAAATTGGACCTCGGGTCATGGAAGCTCGAGCAGGTTCGCCTAGGAAACCCTCTCGACTAACTTCTGATAAATGTATTTCCTCCATGTTTATGAAGTAATTTCGGCAGATCTCCCTTGTTCCAATGCATGAATAAAAGTTACAGTATTTCTCCTTGAGATGCTCTCCATGAGATGATAATATTATGCCTTGGGCTGCTAGCCCTTGATAGCCCCTGGCTTTGGGCAACATAAGACCCTTTAGGCATAATTTTCTCCCTGAGATGTTCTCCATGAGATGATTATATTATATGGCCTTTGGCGCTAGCCCTCGACAACCCTTGGCCTCAGGCACCATAAGTCCTTACAGGCTTTTTTTCTCTTTGAGATGACCTTACTCCTCAAGCACCTGGCCCTTGACCTCGAGCAGAATAAGTGCCTACAAGCTACTTGTTAATAAGAAACAGGTGCGTCAGCCAAATTTCTTATCATACGATATTTTAACTAAATACCATCTGACAAATCTGAGTGTGATGTGCTTTGGGTTGATATCAGAGATTGACCTCCTCCTGGGGCTCAGCCTTAGTATCTTGTCAACTCTGAAGCTTCCTCATAACGTGATGCTTCTCCATTTGAGTTGGGCACATCAGCCACCAGCTTTGCCACTTTCTCCACATCGGCGGCCGTGGTGGCATGATCTTTGAAAAAGTCGACCCATTACATCCGAGCTTCCTCCAAGTCACTTTCCGACCTCGGATACTTCCTTTGCTGAAGTACCTCCCAAGCCCCTCAAATTTCCAGTCACGTGACCTTACGGAATTATGAACTCAGGTAGTTATCGAATACCTTAGAGTGCAGCCAATGGCTTTTTACGACACACGACGATCGAAGAGTTTAGCGTCATTCCAACCCCAATGGCTTGAAATAATGCTAGGGGGGCTAGTGGAATGGGATAAGTCCCAAAACACGTGCCTTACAATCAACGTGTATTGGGAACCAGGCCCAAACCTAAGTAAGTATGGGTTAACCGAACCTGACCCATTTACAAGCAAAGGAACTCGAGCAGAATAAGATAGAAGGGCAGACGACAGATCTAAGTAAACACATCGGGCATCAAATGGCAAGAAGGCATGAGAATCACCTCGGACGAATGGTGTACTTGAGAGTAGAGGCGTCGTACATCAATGAGTGTGTGAGTAATCTTCAAGTAAATGCAAATGAATGTCATAGTGAGCTGGAGAAGGACTCTCATAAGTGTCCTCATTATGAGCATTAAACATGTAACCCCCAACCCAAGGGTATAAAAGGGTAAGATAAAAAATAAACAAGGGACAATTCTTTGGCTATTATTGCTTTTACTTTGGGAAAGGACTAAATACCCTTTCGGTATGTTTAATTAATTTAAGATGTTGCATTGTTTGTGTAAAAGATTTAATTGTGCTTGTTTTAAGTTTGTAGGTAATTCAGTTGTTTTTTATGAGTCATTGTTTGTTATTGAACCAAAAATAAACGATAAATAGATGGATATCCTGTTCTTGTAGCTTAATGGCTGGTTATCATGAAATACTCATACTTTTGTTCGTATATAAGCTTCATTTTAAGACTTCCCTTTTATTCCTATTTGGTAGTTGGTACTTTTATGTAGTTTTAAAACAAGATTTTTGCCACTAAGGCGGCTTTACATGGTTAAGGCTCATGGAGCTTGGAGAGGGGTCAGGAGTTCTAGTCCTAGTAAGGTAAATTTAGCCCCACGAACATACTACTATGATGCAATGCAAAATGATTAAATATCAAATATTTATATATATATATATATATGGATTTATTAGAGTTTAAATCTTATCTATAGTTGGAGACTAAAGACGCAACACCTTCTTGCCTTAACAAACATAGGATCCGTTAGGAATTCAAAAAGTAGTATGAAAAAAAAATATTAAAAAAAATGATTTTTCTCATATTTAGTTTCTCTGTGAAACATATAGAAGAAAATAAATATAATCAAAATTTCTCAAAAATTTACATGTTTTTAATTTTTTTTTTTTTTGTCCTTAAATAATATAAAGAAACAAATAAAATGGGTTTAAATAAACATATAAAATTAATTTATTAGTTTGTTTTCTTTTATACTTTATCTAATTTTCTTTGTTCAGCTTTTTTCTATCCATTTTCTTATATGTTGTTTGGAGAAAATAGAGAGGAAAAATGGGAGGAAAATATAAAATAGGTTTAAACTTAATAAATTAATTCTATATGTTTATTCAAACTCATTTTATTTGTTTCTCTTTATAATATAAAGACTAAGAAATTTAAAAAATATGTAAAATTTTGAAAACTTTTGATTATATTTGATTTTCTTTTGTATTTTCCACCATGGAATCGAGAAAATCGTTTTCCTTAGCCCTTTTTTTTTTCCTTTCCCTAATACTTTATGGGTTCCAAACGAAGCCTTAATGATAGAAGATTGTTTTAAATTAGCAGAAAGATGCCTAACCACCTCCCTGAAACCCATAGCCTTGTATTCGTTTAATACTCTATTCTTAGTAAAATGGAATAGATGCTACCACTCATTAGCCAAAAAACTACTCTTTATTCTATCCAAGATTGCATAATTAAACATAATAGATTTAAACACAAGTAGATGAATTCTTAAGGTAAATTTTTATCAAATTACAACAAATTCAGACAATATATTTTTTGGTCCAGTCCAAAAGGCAATAACAGAGACTAGAAGATATTATGGAAAAAAGTTTAAGTTGTTGCCTCTGCTTTTGAAAAGGCCTTGCTGAAGACATACACACAATCTCCCACATTAATTGTTTTTCCCTTCCCTTCTGTAAGAGATTCTTGACATACCAAATTTTGTCCAAAGTAGACCTGCAAAAATTCATTCAACATATTATTATTTTATGTATCATTCATTATGGATGATATGTAACGACCCGGTCCAACCATGTAGATATTATATGCTTTGGGCCCAAAAGCCCTCACAACTTTAAAATGCATATACTAGGTTGAGAGGAATCCATACTTATATAGTGTCAGAGACTTTCTCTTCTATCTGACGTGAGATGTGACAAACACTCGCCCTCATGGAGACACAATGTGTCCCATGGGATTGTGGGGCCAAACGGAATAAACTCTCATAGCGGGGTCAGGGATCGACTCTAATACCATTTGTAAGGACCTGACCCAACCATGTAGATATTGTCTGTTTTGGGCCTAAGGACTCTCACGGCTTTAAAACTCGTCTACTAGGTTGAGAGAAGCATATACATATATATTGTCAGGAACTTTCTCCCCTATCCGATGTGGGATGTGACATGATAGGGTCGAATTTTTTTGGCACTAATGTCATGTTTGTTATTCAAATTTAACATTCAATGCAATTTACTTTCAAACTTTGGATTGCTTTTTTTTAACTTTTTTTTTTTTTTTTTTGAACTTATTACTTAAAAAAAAATTTTGATTGAGAAAAAGAAGTCGAAATGTTTGCTCAATACTAAAAACAACTTTTTGAAAGAAATAAAAATCTCAACAAAACCTTCACTCTGTTAATACTTAATACTTAATAGAAATAAAACAACAAAGAATAAACAACTTAAGTTCTATTTAGATTAAGGTGGTGTTTGTTTTTTAACTTTTTCATGACTTATTGCTGCAATTTCTAAAAAAACTTATGAAAAGAAAAAGCCAAAATATTTGGCTTTTCTATTCAGAAAAAGTCAATCTTTCAAAACAAGAAACACCATCTTCACCCAACAAGGAGGAAAGCTAGTAGTACTCACTATCCAATGCTAAAAAACAAATAACTTAATACTTAATACTATTAAGTACTATTTAGCGTTAAGTTGAAAAAAGTTATATTTAGCATTAAGTTAAAAAAACAAACGTCATCTTCGTGAAATTAAAGACATGAATAAATACCACATGAGTCTCACATTTCCCTGTTGTTTTTTATTAGGGTGCAAGATTTTATCTGATCGAAATTCCTTAAGGGTTTCATTAGGTCTTCACGAGAGCCGATAATCCCATTTTTTCTCATTGATTAGTACTCGAAATGTAAACCCAGAAAATTAGAAATTTTTAAAAAAAAAAGGCAATGATAATCGGTCACATTCCCGATTCCTGGCCCGACCGACATGATCCAAACCGAGTTCGGTGTGAGAACATATACCGACTTCTTTACTCGCTTAATCAGACATTGGTATATCCAAGTCTTATAATATATCAACATATCATATAAAAAGTCCAAAATAAAACTACAACCGTAGTGGTGTTTACAATGTCATATATACAGTACTGAGTCCCATTTACATATTCAAAAACTATACATTTACATTTACTGATCAGAGCGCGGAACCTATAGTGATGAATCCCTACTGTAGTTGGCCCTAAGAATGCGTGAATATCGCCGCCTTCTTTCTTTCTATACCTACACTGGATGAACCCGTGCTAAGCTTTACGCTTAGTGGGAAACATAGGTAATATGCATATACACAGTTATAATAAACGTATAACAATAACAGATATCAGAAATAGCATGCATTCATATCATGAACTTATACAAGTACTTATGCTTATAACAGGCTTATGCTTATTCGGTCTCCCGTAGGAGTTACAGAGCTTATTCTTATTCAGAACTTATACTTATAACAGACTTATGTTTATTCGTGTCTCCCATAGGAGTTACAGAGCTTATTCTTATTCAGAAATACCCGTAGGTATTACAAATTGATTCGCGCTACAAGAGGTCGAGCTAAAATCAATGTAAAAATTTATATACACTCCAGCCTTATTAATGCTTAGTCAAGCTACTGCAAAGATAGTGGTTCAGGCCGAACACTGGGATGGGTTTTCATCCTAAGAATGATACGCATGAGTGTAAAAAGGTAAGGCTTTCTATTTGGACTTTTTGGATCTCTGGCTCAAAAACAAAGGAAGTTTAGCTTTTGAAAATTGAGGAATTGTAAAACCGAAAAGTAAAGTGTGAAAGTTAACTTGAAGATGAGGGTCACTAACTTGGTAAAGTTAGGCAAACAAGTGTTCCTGGTTTTATCCTCACGTTATGACAAGCAACCTATAGTCCGGGCGCATAACCGGATCTTATTTAACTAGCAAACCTCACCCTAAAATCAACTCCTATTTGAGTCAACACAGTAACATGCATCTATAGTCTTTTCGCTTTGAAACCCTAGCATTAAATATCATCTCGTAGGCTCGTAAAGACCATCTAATGAACCACAAGACATCTAAAGAATAAGTATGCACCAAGATCCAAAGCATGGAGAGTATTGGCCAAATCAACAACATTCAATGCTATTCAACCCTAATTTGAGAAGATGAGGGCCATAAATACAGTACCTGTGACTTTCAGTACAAGAGGACAACATGCATATGCCCCACCACCAAGCTAGCTTCCTTCCTCTTCAAAGAAAGGAGGCTTAGCCAAGCATCTCTTGAGTTGTCATCCTCAAGAGGGGTGATTGGCAGCCAAGAAAATAAGGGAAAGAGGAGAGAGAAGAGAGAAATAATTCAAAACCCAACTGTGCTACGAAGATATTTACAAAAATGAAAAACTTACAAAATTTCTTCTCCCAAATTGTTGCTTCCAAAATTCTATATTGATTACAAAAAGAGAGGGGTTTATATAGCCACCTCAATACATGAAAATACCAAAAACCTAACAATTTGGCTAAGAAGGACAAGAGAGTAATACACCAAATTAGCCTAAGCAAGTATTAATTACAAAAACATGACGAGGCAAAGGAATTTCAATAGATCTAAGAATTTCGCTAGGCAGCGAAATCACCATGCATAAATAAAATAGAAAATTTCGCTGTTGCTTGGCAATTGCTATTAGCTAAATTTCGCTAGCTTAGCGAAATTTACGTGAGTAGCTTAAACATGAAATTTCGCTTAGAACAAGGCTCAGCGAAAAACTCCTCGGTGTGTTCAGCTAAAATATACAATTGCTTAAATTATGAAATTCATTGGAACCATAAATTTTCGTTAGTTCAAATAAATTCTCGCAGCTTAGCTTAAATTTCGGGATTCACATCTTCACCGCTTAGCTCTCGTCTTCATCGTGAGATCAATTTTTCTTCACTTTGCCTTCGCCATTGATTCTGGGTCGGGTTGATGGTCGACACTTGAGTTCAAACTTCATGATTCATCATACATCCCGATATCAACTTCTAAAGTGCGAAACCGCAAAACAACCCAAAAATACTTCTTAAATGGCATAAGTGCTACTAAGAAGACTTGAACACTTAATTGGTATAAATGACATGATTAATGCGCAAAGCACTCAAACCCATCTAATATGTGGTTCAAAATTGCACTTTCGGGGTACTAATCACGTATCATAACGATACACATTCGCTTCCTCTATTCATTATTCAAATTATTATCATATATAACTATGGGAATGGCCCTAGACCAAGACTAATAATCGAGTAAGATGACAGACAATAAGTATCTCAAGATACTATATTAGCACTTAAGTGCCATAAAGATAAAGCAGAGTGCCGGGCACTAATCGTATCAGAGCGTCGTGAGCACCAATCGGGAGTACCGGCACACCGTGAGGTCAGAGCACTAATCAGGATAGGAGTGTCATAGCACTAACAGGAGTGCCGAAGTACTAATCAGGAGTGTCGTAGCACTAATCGTGACAGAGTGCCGTGAGTGACTAATCAGACGGCGAGACCACGCCATACGTAAGTGTTTGCGTTTTATTTAACACCGGTCTTAGGCATTCCTACTATTATATGTATTCAGAAACTTCCTATCTTATTATTGGGGCATGAACTTTGCTCCCATCGAATTCGCTTCGCCGAGGCGGCGAGGTACGGTACATTTTTCACTTAATTTTATCCTTTTATATACTTCTGGTATGCGAATTTTAGCTTAAATACGCAAAAATAACAAAACCTGGTCGAGAAGAGCCTACCTGCACTCTGCATCACCGACCGCACCCAGACAGTTCTAAGTTTCCTCGAAGGTGACCGGCATCGATTGGGCTGGCATTCAAGATCGATTTCCGGGCTGCGACCGGGCACCGCTTTGCTATCGCATCACGGCATTCGATACCACTCCAAAGGTGTACCGGTACAACTCTCCGAAATTTGCCCAAAAATGGTAAATTTCACCATTTTTCATGCACTTTTCTTCCATAATTCTCTTCTATTCCACTCTTCATCAAAAATTAACATGAAATCCCTCAAACAACTCCCCAAACACTTTTAATTAGCCAAAGAATCCAATGATTATACCAAGGTTCACTAAACTTTACAAACCTTGGAATTGTGAAGGATTCCATATTTAATTATGATCAACTAGGGATTTTCAACCAAACTTCCTTTAAATCCAGGAGTCAGATGTCTTCCTAAACAAAACCCTAGAAAAGGGAACCAAATTAATCTCCAAAGAAAACCCTAGCAATCCATACCCAAGTAGTTTGTGTACAAAAATCATACCAAAATCCATGCAAAAGTCATGTATCCATACCTTTGCTTGATCACTCTCTTCTTCCTCTTCTTCTTCTTCTTCTTCTTCTTCTTCCCGTTTTTCTCTCTTATTTGGAGACCAAAAATGGGTTATTTTTGGTCTCCTCCTCTATTTATATTTAAAGTTTCATTTATTTGTCTTTTTGGTCCTCCCTCTTCCATTAATTACATTCAATTCAAGTATTTACTTTGACCTATAGTCTTATCAAATTATGATTTTATACAAGTCCCTTTTTTGCAAATTACACTTTCAGCCCTATAACTCTCAGACACTTCCGGTTTCTAAGTTTCTTTATTTTCGCATTTAATTTACGAAAGTTCAATTTATGCCTACAAAATACCCTAAACATGTTGAAAAAAACTAGGGTATATTTCGGGGTGTTACAATAGTAATAATAATAATAATAATAAATTGTCATAATGGTTCAGGGAAGTATTGAAAATTCTCTAGATCTCAGATGATGAAACAGACTGCGCTGTTAAATTCGTCTCGCAAAATCTAGCGACCTTGAAAAGTTTCGTCAAATTCTAAGACATTCAGAATATTTTTACGATTTTCTGGGTGATAAGTTGCCAATGACTCAAGGGACGAGATTTTTACGAAAATCTCAGAAGTCGGGAAATGGCTTGAGCTAAGTTCAGTTAAAATAAATTGAATTGAAAAGAAATAAATTGTTTAGGAGTAGAAACGGATCCGAATGAGTGATGGACACATGGCGCAATGTGAGCCATGTGTCCAAAATTTAAAAAAGAAAAAAGAAAAGAAAAGAAAAGAAAAGGAAAACAAATAAAGAAAGGAAGGGGAGGAGAGACTAAGAGCCTGATGTGAGTGAGCTGAGAGAGAGAGAAAGAGCAAAGATAAAGTAGAGAGAGAAACTTCTCTCTAAGATCTACTTAAAATTCCGACCGTAGGTTTTCATCTGAGCAGCAGAAGTCGGTCCACGACGAGCTACACGTGGTAATTAAAATCTTGAGTTTCGTCAAACTCACTTAGGTAGGGAATTTTTCTACATGGGTTAATTCTAGCCTAAAGGTCATTTAATGGTTGGGTTTTCTTAGAGGTCGTGAGAGCCATAAATTTCGGGCCCTAAATTTTGACTTCTAGTGTGGTGGAATTCTTGACTGCTCGAACAACAGATCGATTATTTGGGACTGCTTTCTGACAAATGAGGCCGAATTTTCGAGACTATTTTCTGATAGGATTTTCGAATCGCTGAAGCAAATTCCTGATTGTGTGTCAGGATTTGGTTTTAACTCAGCCCGATGTCTTCGTAGTTTTGTTGAGTTTTTCTAAGATCACCGTAATTTGTTGATGGTCGGGAAACTAAAAATCGTTCATGGTCGTGAAAGGATCGAGAGGTGCCATGTTTATGGGTTCGAGATTTGGGTCATTTTGTATGTTATTGTTGGAAAAATAAATAACATGCTGTTGTGTGTAAAAATCATGTCAATATGTATTTGAGTATGTATTAACATGGAAATGGTGATGAATGGAAATTATATGTAGGAAATATAATTATCCGAAATTTATAAATGTTGCATGTAGCATGAAATGGCATGATTGCATTTCATATGCGCGGTCACATCGCATCAAGTCGGGTGTGTGTACATGGTGTTGGTTATTCACCATTCTTGGTGAATGTGTGGTGAACTCGAAAATGGGACAACGTCCAAAATCGAGACTCACGGTTGTGTGAAACAATAATAATACTAAATCACGTGTGTTTGGGGTGAAGCAAGATAGGGCAGTTTCCCCCCCCTCAAGGTGAAAGACCCAAATTTTATTCTCTCGCCAGCTATGCGCGTCAGTAATGTAAGTTCGTGAAAGTGTTCATGGCCTACGGTGAGACCCTACCCGCCACCCAATAAAAACATATGATTTGATAAATTAAAATTGAGTGTCAACTGAATGGTTTAAGTCATGAAACATCAATGATCGATTTTCACACTTAGCATGTGTGTGAGGGATCTAATGGGACCCTGTCGGGCATGAGAAGTCTTATCTCATGCATGACACGAAACATTCCATATAGGATTGCATTATTTATATGGAATATGATTTGATGTTTTATGTATGTCATTGCATGTGCATTTAGGCGGGGAATAGTCCTTGTAGGAAAATTTTTCTACTGGGCATTGCTCACTCCATCGTGGGACCCCCTTTCAGGTACAGGGGGTGTATAGGGAGACGGCTCACCGACGAGGCCGTGATTATGAAGGAGGCTGATGTGTGGCCTTGATATTACTTTTGTAATAAAGTATTTTGTATAAAAGAATTGTAATTAAATTCTTTTGGGACTATCAAGCCTAAATAGCTCGCATGTAATTATGGTAAGAGGGCCATGATCGGACTCATACAGGCTGTAATTAAGTGTTTTATTTTCATATTTTAGATTTAAATGTGAATGAATGGATCCCGATAAAGGGATGTATTAAGGTGGTTCCGAGTAACTCGGTGTCCATGAATAGTTATGATATAGTTATATATTGGGGATATGGACAGATGGACCCTGTGTGGTCATTACTACTTCTATTGAGAACCTGGATGGGTTATGGTTATACAGCCAGATGTTGGAGTAGATCTCCCGAAGGAGACTCGCCTAATTCTCAGGAAAATATGAATCCTAATAAATGGGACACAACAGTTGTAGTATCCGGGTCACCCGGGAATTAATAGATTCAATATGTTGACGGATTGTCAACGGACCCCTGGATTAAAAGTCACAAATTGGTATTAGATTAGGTTAAGGACATCTAGGACTCCTAAAGCGGGTATCCACCGTTGTTTTCTTGATATTGGTCATTATATTTAGTATCGAGAGTTAGGTGTCCGGATACCTAGGATTAGTGGGCATGGGTGTAGAACACGGAATTATGTGCATTGATTGTTTTAGTGTTCTAATATGTTCCACAGGTGATGTATTGTGGTTGTATAAATATATGCATGATAGAATGTATATAGGAAAAGATGAACACTTGGGTTAGAAAACATAACTTTAAGAGTTCAGAAAATGGATGAACGGAATAGTTCTGGATGTTGATGTCTATTAGTGGTTGGCATGTGTACTACTAAATAGACAATGAGAGAAATCTCGATATGGGCTTAGAGATTGAAACCTTGAAAAGTCATGAAGGTGAATTCTCCTCTAGTGGACAAGGGTGAGTGCTCGATAAGATAAGGCTCAGGGTCAGGCTGTAGATCTCCGAGATTCTACTCACCCACTCCATGGGTCATGGACATGTCGGAGTTTGATGTCATCCAGATGGACCGCTGATTCGCGACACCGATCGTACACAAAGAGGGCCGAGCTAAATCAACAAAATTTATATACACCTGTTTCCTACCACGCCGTAGTCAAGCTACTCAAAGATAGTAGTCTGGTGGCCTAACACTCGGGATGGGTTTTCATCCTAAAATGGTTTCAGACGTTGCATGAAGGTAAGGCTTTTTATTCGACTCTTGAATTGTGTTTCAAAACAAGGGAATGGTTTGGAACCGAGAATTGTAAAACTGGAAAGTAAAAGGTGAAAAGTTAACTCGAAGATTTAGGTCACTAACTTGGCAAGTTAGTGGCAAACAAGTGTCCGGTTTTATCCTCGCTGCTATGACATGCAACCTATAGTCCACAAGATAACCTATCTATATTTAACTAGCAAACCTCACCCATGAAGCAACCTTATTTGAGTCAATACGTAGCATGCGCTATGGCCCCTTTTAAAACCCTAACATTAAATTATCATTTCGTAGGCTCGTGAAGACCATCTTAAGAACAATAAGGCATCTCTCAATTGTGCACCGTATCCTAAAGCATGGAGAGTATCGCCGAAATAATAACAAGAAATGTTATTTAACCCTAATTTGAAGAAACCCTAACATGTAAATATTATCTCGCAGGCTCGTAAAGACCATCTAAAGAATCCACAAGATTTCTCTCATCGAATATGTATCGATCCTAAAGTACGGAGAGATCGCCAAATCAATAACATTCAATGTTATGCAACCATGTTTTGAGAATATAAGGGCCATAAATACACTACCTCGTAGCTTTTAGTACAAGAGGACAACATGCATATGCTCCCACCACCGCTAGCTTCCTTCCTTCAAAGAAAGGAGGCTTAGCTACATCTCTCGAGCGTCATCCGGTGAGGGTGTTTGGCAGCCGAAAGTAAGGGAAAGAAGAGAGAAGAGAGAAAAGCAAACCCTAACTAAAATACGAGACTTTATTTACAAAAATGAAAACTCTACAAAAATATCTTTCTTCCCAAAATTGTTGCTTAGGTTACAAACAAGAGAGGTTTATATAGGCCACCTCAATGTAAGGAAAATACTAAACCCTAAGTAAAATTGCTAAGTTGCAGGGACAATTACAATACACCGTTTGGAGGCGGTTTGGCATTAATTACAAAGCATGACGAGGCATTAAATTTCGCTAGGTCAAGAATTTCGCTTAACTAGCTAAAATCACGCATAGCGAATGGAAAATTTCGCTAGAGCCGTAATTCTCGCTTATTAGCGAAATTTCGCTAGCTTAGCTAAATCAGAAAGCAGAATAACCGCTTTTCGCAAAAAATGGTGCTCGGAAGCGAACCAAGGTCTAGCGAATTGGCATTTTCAATAACTTGCGAATATTCATAAACTCCACAAATTTTCAAGTTTGCTAAATTTTCACAGTTTAGCGAAAATTTCTCGGTTCCGCCTTACCTCGCTTCCACCGCATCGAATTTTTCTTTGATTACTTTGCTTTTCACGATTGGTCGGTTGATATCGGTGACTTGAATTCCAACCATGATTCATCCTTTGTATTGAGATTGAACTTCTCAAGAGGCAAGAACACCTGCAAAACAACCAAAAATACCCCTCTAAATCCGGGCATAAGTGCTACTAAGAAGACTCTTGAACACTTCCAATCAAATATGATTAGTGCGCAAAGCACTCAAACCTATCTAATATAGGTTCAAAATTGCACTGGGCACTAATCACACACCGAGTCAGCTTATCGATCATGATCATAAGAGTTAATGCTTCACACAGATGGTAATCGTGTTATGTTCTCAAGGATAAGCACGATGTTTACCCTAGATCCGTATACGACTCCAGCGCATGGATACCGAATGGGTGGCTTAGCAAGCCTTACCTTATAGATGAGGGGAGACGGACTGGAGCCTACCCTGGCTCATGAGCATGAGGATGTTCTTCCTGCGATGAGCTACTAAGATTACCTTTGCACAGGATGTGGACTTTATCATTGAGTTACACCTCAGCACGTCGCTCATTTCTATGACCTCATAGAATGTGGCACCGGGAACAGCTGTGATCTCGCGTCCAACTGCAGAATTGGCTGACAAGGGTTTTATAAGACCGAGCACTTCACCATGGGAGTCTGCCTGCTTGCAAAGAAGCATGACAAGACCCTTCGATCGTGCATAGATTACCGACAAACTGAATGTGGCTACGATCAAGAATCTGGTATCCCTTACTCGAGGATTGATGATTCGCTTTGATCACCGAGAGGGGCGAGTCTACTCCAAGATGTATCTCGCGACCGATTACCATCGCTTGAGATTTAGGAGGCTGATATCCCTGGGCTATTTGCTTAGCACGTGGTATGGGCATTTCGAAGTTCACATTGATGCCTGCGGGTCGACACGCGCCACATTCATGATCTCATGCATAGGCATTCCGTACCTCTATTTGGATCAGTTTGTCAGGTGGTCTTTGTCGATGACATCTCGAATCTACTCCGCTTGGAGGAGGAGCATGAGGATCATTTGCGGATTGTTCTCTAAGCACTCAGGGACCATCAATTGTATGCCAAGTTCAATAAGTGCAAGTTTTAGCTTATTGAGGCGCAGATTCGTGGACACGTTATAAGCCTGGGCCTGTGTGTTAGCAGACCTGAAAATGCCGAGGTCAAGGCGTAGTCAAGAGGCCGGGTCGGCCTTCAGACACGCAGCTGATCATGGTACTACAGGAGGCGGCTATCGAGGATTTCTCCCAACTAGCAACACCTATGACTAGATTGACCCAAAAAAGGGTTAAGTTTGAATAGAATGACCTGTGTGAGAAGGTATTCCAAGAGTTGAAAGGGAGGCTTACTTCAGCTCCTATTCTGATAGTCCTGGAACGGTGGACTTTTGAGGTACACGGTAATACCTGTGGATGTTTCAAAGGGACTACCCGGGATGTGTCTTGATGCAGTCCGAGAGGGTTGTAGCTTATGGTTCCAAACAGCTAAAGAATCATGAGCAGAATTACCCTACACATGACCTAGAGTCAAGGTCAGAGTCTTAGGTGAGTTAAAGAAGTGTTTTCTGCACCACAAAAGTCCGGGCATATTGACACAACGGGGCCTCAATATGAGGCAACGCAAATGGATGGAGTATCTAGAGGATTATGACTTCATTTTGCATTACCATCCTGGTAAGATAAATGTAGTGGCTGATGCGCTCAGTCGGAAGTCATTGAGAGTACTAGCTAGTGTAGCTTCCCAAGAGTGGAAAATGCTCGAGACTGTGGGACAGTTTAGACTACAGTATAGTGATCAAGCTCAGGGAACATTAAGGAGTTTGGTGGCTACGCCATCCTTTACAAGCAGGTGATTGGGAGTCCCCAGGAGGATTTAGAGATATCATTCATCAAGGACCGCACAAGCCAGTACGGTGATTTAAGGTTGTAATATCCACACAAATGGTAGTCTTGTGATAAGGGATGGGTCAGGTTCCCCTTAAATGTGATCGATTTTGAGAGAGGAGATCCTCATGGAGTTCCACTGCTCTTGTTTTTTTGTGCATCCAGGTGGCACGAAGATGTACCGAGATCTTCATCGTCAATATTATTGGAGCGGGATGAAGCAACACGTTGGAGATTTTGTTCGTCGGTGTCTCACGGTCGCAGGGTAAAGGCTACATCAGACGCAGGCTTACTCCACCATTAGAGGTAATGAGGGAAGTGGGAGCATGTCACGATGGATTTTAGGACCACTGCCACGACACAACAAAGGGTATGATGTCAGATGGTTATGCGGACCGACTCACTGGCTTCCAGACACTTTCTAATGGTGCGGATGACCTTCACACTGGAGGAATTCCTATCGGTTGTATATTTGTGAGATTGTCCAGTTACATGGAGGTCGGGCCTCATCGTGACGCATGTGGATCCCAATTACGATACACACTTTTGGAAGAGTTTCCAAAAGGCCATGGGGACGTAGTGGATGATGAGCACCCCTTTTTTATCCACAGACCAATGGTCAGTCGGAGAGGACCATACAGGGTTTAGACGACATGTTGCGAGCATGCGTCCTGGATCTTAAGGGTAGCTGGGAGCAGCACTTACCCTTAATGGAATTCTCATACAACAATAGTTATCATGCAAGTATACAGATGGCACCCTATGAGGATTTATAAGGGAGGCCATGCCGATCTCGATCATGACAAGAGGTGGAGAGTTCCATCACCGGTCCTGTATCTATTAGAGACACCTCTGAGAAATGGGTTTGATATAGAGCCGTCTTCATGTACCAAAGTCGATTAAGAGCTACGCCAACATACGGCGTCGACCTCTAGAGTTAAGGTGGGTGATCACTCTTCTTGAAGGTGATGCCTAAAAGATGAGTGGTCAAGTTCGGCAAGCGAGGAAGCTAGCGCCGAGGTACATTGGACCCTTCGAGATACTCAAGTGAGGCAAGAATACACAGACACCCACAAAAGCTACCACTCAGTGTATCAGTGTCCATAAGGTGTTCCATGTTCCATGCTTCAAAGTATACTCAAGTATCCAACCCAAGTAAAGGGATCGGGAGAAATTCACGCTGGAGCACAGATGGGACCTTCGAGGAGGGACCGGTGTGTATCATGGATAGACAGGATCAGGGTTTGCGACGCAA
This sequence comes from Tetrastigma voinierianum, assembly GCA_016808115.1. Classification (NCBI taxonomy): domain Eukaryota; kingdom Viridiplantae; phylum Streptophyta; class Magnoliopsida; order Vitales; family Vitaceae; genus Tetrastigma; species Tetrastigma voinierianum. Next base: position 2,714,752 of record JAEQBH010000137.1, on the reverse strand, counting down.
GATCATGCGACTAGTAAAAGTGTTGTGGCAACACCGAGGAGTGGAAGAGGCAACGTGGGAACGCGAGGTGACACGATGGCCATTTATCCTTCCTACTGGAGGATCATAAAAATTGTCTAACATTCGCATTAGAATATTATTGCATATGCATGTGTTTGTGTGATTATGTGTGAATTTGGGACGAAATTCCTTTTAATGGGGAAGAATAAACCCAGAAAATTCCGGAATTTTCAAAAAAAAAAAAAGGCAAATGATAATAATAATACAATAAATTGCCATAATGGTTTAGGGAAGCCTAGAAAATTCTCCTAAATCTCGATGACTTAAACTGACCGCGCCATTAAATTGCCTCGTGAAATCTAGTGACCCGTAAATGTTTCATTTAATCTAAGAGTCTAGAATATTTTTACGATTGGTGATAAGTCAGCCACGACTCTGTAGAGACGATATTTTTACAAAATCTCGTAAGTCATGAATGTTGAATAATTCATTAAAATAAATTCGAAACTGAAAAGAATAAATTGTTTCGGGTAGAAACGGACCCGAATGAGTGATGGACACATGGCGTAATGTGAGCCATGTGTCCAAAATTAAAAAAAAGAAAAAAAAAGAAAAGGAAAACAAATAAAGAAGGAAAATAAAGAAAGGAAGGGGAGGAGAGACGGGACAGCAGACAGAGTGAGCGGAGAGAGAGAGAGAGAGAGAAAGGAGAAAAGTAGAGAGAGAAACTTCTCTCTAAGATTTATGAAAATTGAACCGTAGGTTTTCATTGGAGCAAAGGCAGGCTCACCACGCATCGAGAGTTATGCGTGGTGTCAAAATCTGGAGTTTTTTGCCAACCTGACAGGTAGGAATTTTCCTACTTTGTTAATTCTAGCCTGCAGGCTATTTAATGGCTTAGGGTTTCTTCAGAGGTCGTGAGAGGCCATAAATTTCAGTCCCAATGGTCACCCCAAATTTTGACCGAGTGTAGGAATTTAGATCAAGTTTTCAAATAGTTCAAGCTTTGAATTTTTAGAATCGATTTCGTTAATCGCTGAATTTTCTGACTGCTTTCTGACGCTTTGGGCTGAATTTTTTAATGGTTTTTGACAGTTCGACAGATTCGAATCAAGCGCACCTTCGAACCTGTGGTCGAGATTTGTTTTTAACCTGATCATGTCTTCTCGTTTTGCTGAAGTTTTTCGGGAGATATCACTCCACTTGTTGATGAATGGAACCAAAAATGGTTCATGGTCGTGAAGGGACCGAGAGGTGCCCTGTTTATGTGGGTCCGAGATTTAGGCCATTTTGTGTGTTATTATTGGAAAAATAAATAACATGCTATTGTGTGTAAAAATCATGTCAATATGTGCTTACGTGATGTATTAACATGGAAATGGTGATGCATGGAAATTATATGTAGGAAATATAATTATCCGAATTTATAAATGTTGTATGTAATTCACACATAGCATGAAATGGCATGATTTACATTTCATATGCACGGTCACATCAAAGGTCGAAATAGAGTGTGTGTACATTGTGTTGGTTATTCACCATTCTTAGTAGAATGTGTGGTGAGTCTAAAATGCACAACGTCTAAAATCGAGACTAATGACAGTGTGTGAAACAATAATAATACTAAATCACGTGTGTTTGGGGTGAAGCAAGATGGGGTAGATTCCCCCCAAAGGTGAAAGACCCAAATTTTATTCCTGCTACAGACATATGCCTTGGGCCTATAAGTTCGCGAAAGTGTCGACATGGGCGGGTTCTCGCTGAGACCCTAGAAATTCGCCACCCACGGAAACACACGGGATTTGATAAATTAAAATTAGAGGGTTGTCCAATGGTTTAAGTCATTGGGTGAAACACCAATGACTAGTTTTTCACACTTGGCATTGTAGGTGTGAGGGATCGATTGAGACTCAAGTTGTGGGCATGAGGAGTCTCCATTCATGCATAAACATTAACATCTCCATGTAGGATCAGATTATTTATATGGAATATGATTTGATGTTTTATGTATGCCATTGCATGTGCATTTAGGCGGGGAGTAGCCCTTGTAGGAAAATTTTTCTACTGGGCATTGCTCACCCCATCATGGGACCCCTTTCAGGTACAGGGTGTGTACAAGGAGACGGTGCTCTAACGAGGCCGTGATTATGAAAGAGGCCGATGTGTGGCCTTGATATTACTTTTGTAAAAAGTATTTTGTATAAAATAATTGTAACAAATTCCTTTTAGACCATAGTCTAACATTTCATGTAATTATAAGAGGGTCGCAGATGACTCACTGGGTCGTAATTAAGTGTTTACTTTCATATTTTAGATTTAAGGAATGAATGGATCCCATAGGATGTATTGAGGTGGCACAACACTCGTGTGGTTGTAATTTCAAAGGAATTTTGGTGTTCTTAGTGTTTTGCACATAGAACCAAACCCGCTCCATAATTTTCAAATGAAAGCCTCACCATGTTGTAAGCATGCACTAAATTTTCAGATGATTATTTCTTCCTACACCTAGATAGCTCGAATAATTCTCGAATTTGGCCATGTTTATTCTGATCTCCTTCCATAAGTCCTCGGAAAATGGTTCACAACCCTTTATAAGAATGCTGCAACTTTTAAAGTGATAGTTGAAAAAAAAATGAAAAGTAAGTGATAGAATTACTAAATACTTTTAAATAAGATGAAAATACATTGTGTGAGTCAATATGGTTACTTGGGTGTAAATCGGTTAATTGGTATAGGTTCCTTGAGAAACTTATTTAATGCATCCAATGATCCCTGAAAAAAAAGATATTTTAATGAAATCCAGATTGGATTTTCTATCCAAAATAAAGGGCTACAAACAACACAACTTTTTTTTTTATCAGTAAGCAAAAGAATGTATTAAAAAGGGGAACCCCAAGTATACATCAAGTATACGACAAGCCCAAAAAAGCTCGAAAAGACATAAAGCAAAGAGAGAGCAGAGCTTATATTTGACAATAAGCATCTAGCGTATGAATCCCATGTCATAACCATGTCGTGTCTACTTCATATGTTAAATGACCAACACTCCTAAAAGACCCCCGGTAGGGCAATTATAATGACGGGCCCAAAAAGCCCTGGGCAAAATCATAAAGCAAAAAGAGAAAGTGGGCCTACATTTGACAAGAGTCTTGTATGAATCCCATGTCATGTCTACTTCATATGTTCAATGACCAACACTCCTAAAAGACCCCTGATGAGTGCCTAAAACACTCAGATTATACCCGCGTCCGCTTTATGTTTTTAGTTGATTTTTTATTTAAATAAGCGCATTATAGCCTAAGATCTGATTTCTGGAGTTTTTGTGGAATTGGGTGTGTCAAGAGGTGGTTTTTAGCGATTTTTGGAGCCAAATGTAATAGCTAGGAACACTGCACCACGTCGTGATCTTCACAATGTCGCAACGCCTCGTCACCGCAGAAAGTCAACAAGCGACTCAACGCCGCGGACGCGGACAACGTCAGTGGACGCTGACAACTTCGCGACGTCACCACGATTTCTGTGCTAGCATCATTAAAAGCAAGGGGAGACCTAATTTCGGAGGTATCAAGGAACGTGGCGATTGCGCTAAAAAACGTGAGCAACAAGGGACCCTGATTATCGAGAAGACACTTCCTTTGTATTTCCTTTTCTCGAATAAACTACTGATGATTGTTAGATCGATTATATTATATTCATTCAGCGATGTTCTAGATTTCATCTGTGGTTTTGTCGAACCCTCACAATTGAATGGATTAAGTTAAAACATATATTATTCAGCTTATTTATGATTTCCATCGAATGCTCTATATTCATGGATTTAAATACATAGAATGTCCGGCCAACATTGGCATGATCTTGCTGGGTATCCGAGATCGAGAGATAAGGACTCCCAGGGATCTGAATAGAGCGACCCTCGGTTAAATCGGTAAATAGAGATATCCCGATCCCGAGTGTGGTAATTAGGGTTTGCTCATTTAAACGTCTTGGAGTATTGGGTCGGGGCAAAGATGTACCCAACCCTACTGGCGAGATAGGCGGATATACCTCGAGAGGGGGTATCTCGTAGGCACGATCACCCCGTCATCGAGAAGTCATTAATAAACAGAGTAGTAATTCCTATAAGTAATGTATCCATCGTATGGCAAGACAAATCCTCAGTCTTACACGCAGAGTACCTTTACACGTTAATTTGGGATTTAGTTCTAATCACGCAAGCGGTTAATGGAAATTCAGAGTTTAAGTCCAGATAATATTTAAAGACCAATTCCAATAGTCAATGCACTTATCCCCGTGGATCGATATCCGCATTTCAAAGATTATATTACGGAGCGACGTGTATCGGCGATAGCGTACACATTTTTACTACACATCACGCCTTTCTACTTATCAAGTTACGCCGCGCCTCTGAGTTGTTTTAGAGTTTATATTGAAAAAGTGCAATTATATATTACTATGGAATTCCTTTTAATTTTTATTTTGCTTTTGCAAGTGTTTCAGAATTCGGTGTTCAAGGTTTGTGTGATTTCAGACATATATTAGAATGTACGCGAAGATTCGGGTCAAGTTGAACTACGTCTGTTTGATCTTGAACCGGAAAGAACTTTACACCGTTTATGCAGAGAACAAAGAGAAGCACAACACATAAATCTAGCGATCATGCAAGACATTGTAGAACAAGATCATGGCCAAGAGCAAAACGAGCCGCAAAGGGGTCATAATGGGAATAATGGAAGGAATCAAGCACCCAAACCGTTTATACAGCCTGATGATCCATTCATGTTGCTATAAGAGTTTGCCCTACCACCCACAGTTGTTTAGACGGCTATCTGAAGACCACCTATTCAGGAAAACAACTTCGAGCTGAAGTCGCTGGATCTGCTGGGATGCTTCCACCATCCCATTCCACTGCCAAATGAGAATCCGAATACGCACTTGACCAACTTCATCAAGCATGTGACACCTACAAGTATAATGGGGTAACTCGAAGAGGCACTCGTGCCGAGATTGTTCCCCGGGCCTCACTAGGTGATAAAGCAAAGCACCGTCGACAAGTCACCAATCTGATTCATCACGTGGAATGAAATCCTAGTGCGGTGTTTCTAATGGAAGTTCTTCCCGGCCGGAAAATCATAGACAATTTATACAGAGGATCACTGGCGACATTTGGACGCAGAGGGAGAGAGTCGCGTAAGCATGGGATAGGATTTCACGAACCGGGCTGAGAAGTGCCCACACCAATAAGCCGACCAGTGGATGCAAGTCTATACTTTATAATGGTCTCGAGGAATGCGACTAGAATAAAGGAGCTGATGCCTCGACAGAGGCACTAATGAAGAAGACCACTGAACCAAGCATATGAAACCCCGGAGGATGCCGCTACCAATACCAATCGCGGCCTGGGAGATACATTACACTCAAAGTGGAAGGCCGTGGGCCGCACAGATAATAAGGTTCTCAGCAATCTGGTAACTCATGTCGCGCAGCTTACTAAACAGCTTACTAGGCAGCAAGGTACTGCGAATGCCATCCAGACTAGCCCATGGGAGTTATGTGAATTATGTGGAGGTCAGCACAGCGATACAGATGTCAGTTGGGACAACAAACAGTTAAGCATGCTCAATATGTGTCAAGGTTTAATCAAAATCAGCCACAGCAACAGGGTCAGTATGGAAGCAACAACTATGAGAGCCAGAATCAAGGCCAAGGGTGGTGTGATAATCAGAATAATCAGGGCAATCAGAGTTATGGGTAGAGGAACAATCAGAACAACATGCCACCACCCCGAGTGTTTAACCACCTCCCGAAAAGGTGTGACTCAACAAGCCATCACAAGAAATGCTTACCTCGCATACCGCCTTTATGAATGAGACAAAGGCGAATATTCAACACCATGCCACCCAATTGAACAATCAAGTAGCGCAGTTGAGGAATTTAGAGGTGCAGATGGGCCAAATGGCCAATCTATTGACAGAAAGGCAATAGGGTTCCTTACCAAGCAACTCAGAAGTGAACCCGAGACGAGAAGGGAAAGAGTACTGCAAGGTCATTACTCTAAGGAGTGAAGTAGAGTTAAAATACCGACAACAACCAAGCGGTAAGAGAAGTGGTTAAAGAACAAAGAGTCAGGTCCACCGAAAGATCGCAGCCAGCGGGAGTATCCCCCAGACAATAAAGTACGTAGTGCGACAGAGAAACAGTAAGAGCAGCGAACCCGCTATACCAATTCGTATCCTCACTGATCAATAGCGGTAAGTTAGAGTAGCTAGTCGCAAAGTTTGATATATTCAAGAAATTACATATTCATATACCCTTTATGGATGCACTAGAGAACATGCCAAGCTACGTGAAATTCATGAAAAAGATCTTGGCAAGTAAGAAGAAGTTGGAAGAATATGGGACCATAACTTTGACTGAAGAATGCAGTGCAATCCTACAAAAAAAACCTCCCCTAAAACTTCAAGATCCTGGTAGCTTTACTATACCATTCTCTATAGGAAACCGAGTATCGGGAAAAACCCTTTGTGACCTAGGAGCAAGCATCAACTTGATGCCGCTATCAATGTTTAAAGGTTGAGGTTGGGGGAACCAAAATCGACTACAATCAGTTTGCGACCGGGTCGATGTGTCCTACCAACACCCTGTATAATTGAAAATGTCCTAGTAAAAGGGTAAATTCATCCTTCCCCGGGGCAGATCAGTCTTAGACATGGAGGAAGATGATAATAGCTCCCATCATACTTGGTAGACCCTTCGCTACTTCCGGAAAGGCGCAAATCAACGTGCAAGAAAGTGAGCTTAAATTGAGAGTCCAAGGAGATGAGGTCACCTTCCATGTATTCCAGCCCATGAAGCATCCAGATGATGACCCTAATGGAGATACCTTGGACTTTCATCCCAAGGACATCTTGCAAGGCGACTCCTGGTGAAACTACCGGGATGTTTGGTCAAGGTACGTGAATGACGCCAAGAGGGTCAAGGGCATGGAAGCCAGGATATTTCATCCGCTCCTGGTGCGTCAGGTTTCAGATGGGAGATGTGGCGTCGGCCCTAGCCTTTAAATACACCGCTGTTACGCAGGGTCGTAGAGCTAACGACGTTAAACATAACGCTACTTGGGAGGCAACCCAAGCTTTTTGAACTCTTTATTTCCATAGTCTAACTTTGCGAGTTTTAGTTTTTTTTTCTTTTGGTTTTTTTTTTCTAGCAAATTTTGTCCGACTCATTCCGTAATCGGGCGTTCATTTTGATTGTCTGTTTTCAGGACCCGAGAAAGCCCTGGAAGCGGGGAGATGGCTCAAGGAAGATCATTTCTTTGACGTGCATAAGTGCGGCCGATTTCATTCAGGGGTTTCAACACTTTAGAAATTTTTGAAAATTAAGTTAATTTGTTCTTCTTTCGTCACGCCGACATCGTTGCACGCCGCTACGCCGACGCCGCCACGTCCCCACGTCGCGACATTGGCCATATCAATAAATAATCAAGTCTCTGTCACGTCGCGACGTTGGCCCCAACGTCGAAAACGTCAGTTTGGACCACCCTTTGCCACGTCGCGATGTTGGATTTATACCTCCTTCGCAAGTCGCACGCTATTTCAACGCCACACGCTAGATTTATCATCCTCCGTAATGTCGCTGGCGTTGGTCTCCACCGCCGCGACGTCGGGCTAATAAATCCTCAAGCACACGTCGCGACGTTGCCTCTGGGCTTTACGAGCAATTCACTTCGCCTTCTTCCCCACATAAACCCTAAGTTTGAGCTCCCCCTCCCTTTTGCTCCTGTCCACCCCTCGCGCGCCCCTCTCCCGCTTATCCCAAATTTCTAACTCAAAGACTTTACGCCCTCAAGGCCAGCATCTCTGTGGGACTCCGCCTCCCATTGCCCTTCCCGGGTTTGGTGCCCTAATCCCTGCCTTTCACTTGCCCCAGTGCATTTCGCCCATTGAAGGTGCCGATCCTGGGTCCCGTGTTGTGGGTCTTGCTAGGTTAGCAGGGATCCCTTGGGCCTGCTTTCTGTGTTCTAATCTATCTTCGGCCAAGCCACCACATCTCTCCCCTATCGTGCCCCAGTGTTCGACACTTTGCCCGGGAGCGAGCCTGCTGGGGGCTGCCTCAGGAGCCCATTCTTCCCTCCGTTCATACCCAGTTAGAGGTGTCGAGACCACACTTTGGCCCCCTTCCTTGCCCATCCATCCACACCTATGTCGAGTAAGCGCCAAAAGATGACCGCCAAGCGCGGGCGGGCTAGTGACGAGCCCTCCCGTACATCTGACCATGCCAAGTTTGTCAATGAAGGTGCGGCCGAGAAGTTCGGCCTCATTTGCAAAAACCGATCCTTCATTAAAGACAAGGGGTTTAACCACCCCAAGGACTTCTTCCGCAAAACTATTGGGTAGCCTATGGGATGGTAAGCCCTGCGGTCAACCGCCCGTCCCGCTACGCCAACAGCGTGGAACAGAATTCTAAGCCAATCTCGCCTCCCATGTCGTGGAAATGTGTCTGGGTGCGCGGCTGTCGTAGACTTCGCGAGGCTCATCAACCAATATTATCACCTTGACCCATCCCTCCTAAGCCCTTCTTCGATAGGGTCTATGAGCCGCAGCCCAACTACCCCGAGGTCATTATTGACCAGCGAGGCAAGAACAGCTGGCCCGAATAGTGGCCCGGGCTTGCGGGGCACTTCGGGCCAGGCTCATTTGGCCTACATCCCCAAGGTCTGGCATCACTTCGCGTCTCATTCCGACGTCGAATGTGCGTGAAGTGACGGCCAAATGCACCCTGCTCAATTATGCCATCCTCTAGGACATCCCTTTTGATGTAGGGCAGGTTATCGAGGATTCCATCCTCCATAACCAGGATGCGAAAATGAACCTTGGGCACCCCTTTCTCATTTACGGCCTATGCAAGCAAGCCGAGGTGCCCGTAGAGGACAATGAGGCGTGGATACACCCGATCAAGGCAATTATAGTTAAGAGAGACAAGCCGGGTGTCCCACACTCCGATACGATGTATGAATCGGGCAATGAACCCTTGGATGAGGATGAGCTTCGAGAGTATCAAGCCCGGTTTGGCCTCTCGGTCGACCCTCAGGGTGACGCTGACCCGACCTCCTCCCATCCACCACTACCACCATCTTCCTCCCATCCCTCACCACCACCGTCACTCCTCCATCCCGACCACGGTCGTCCGGGAGGAGGGATCAGTCGATCCTTCGACACCCGCCGAGGACCTGGGTGCTTGACCTCACGGCTCGTTGAGGCCATTGGGATGAGACCGAAATGCGAGTCCTCATTAGTCGGGATATGGGGCCCTCGAGGCCCCCAGTATGGGGCACGGTCCTGGCCAGCCAGGCGACCATCCTCCTTGACAACCGAGTTCCTCCGGGGACGGCTCACGGATTCTCACCTCCCTCCGGCCTCCGCCGCCTCCGCCTCCACCGTGATCTGGTCGATCCCCAGGGAAGTTTCTCCACCCTCTCTTATTCTTTCATTGATATTGAGGACAATGTCACTCCTTGTTGGGAGGGGGGGGGGAGGGTGTGGAATTATCGGGTTTGGTGATGTTGAGTTATTTTGCTCTGTGTGTGTGTGTTTTGTTTTTTTTTTTTTGAGTTATATTGGTACTTTTTCCGCTTTAGTATGTTCTAGGTTATATTTAGTTATATGTGTCTTGTTTAGTTATATTTGTTTTCCAGTTTCAGTTGTTTAGGTAGTGTGTGCGTGATGCCATGAATGCTAATCGGATCATTTTGACCACTTCGAATCTTGTTGGAAAAGCACGAGTTTGTCGAAAGGATGCGTAGGGTGTTGGGTAACAAGAGATTTCATGTTGGATAGGTTGGAAGACAAAGTGAATCACCTTTGGGAGATTTAAGAAACCAATTCCCTGCAACTAACCCACCTTTACCTTTGGATGATCGCTAGGGTATGCTGAGCTCGGGCAGAAGCACAGGTCATTGACCTTAAGGGGATTCTAACCGCCTAAGTGATGGGACACTAGTGAGAGTTTGACATGAGCCCCAACCGAAAAAAAAAAAAAAAAAATATATATATATATATATATATATATATATATATATATATATATATATATATATATATATATATCATATATATATATATAAGTGGATCTTCTATTCGGAATCCAGGAGGCACGGTCAGGGGCCTTTCAAAGCCCTAATGCCACTGAGCCAGGCGGGAGCCATTGACTTCACTGCCGCTACATGGGATAGAAGATGGAAGTTTCCCACAGCTTAGGGCCCTTAGGTTTGGATTGAGTGTTCGAGGTGAGATTCGAGGGAATTAAAATACAGGTGTATAACTTAGCGGTGGGGAGCCACCAACGAATCCCAGCTACATGAACACTCAACATAAACTTACGGGCACTAGTTTTTCTTTTAGGAGTAGGTATGTTAAGTGAATACAAATGGTGCGTTCTTATCCTTACAGCCAAGTCAGACGGCTTCCCAGTAGGTGGGTGGAATTCAAGTTTGGGGGTATCGGAACCGAGTTGTACGCTAGGGATCACTATCAAATGCACAAATGCACATAGGCTCCTTGGGAATAGCTATTGGAGATTTAGGAGGTTGAGTCACTTGTCAACTAAATCATGTTCAGCTAAGTTCCTCCGAAAGTCAAACATCCTTATGGATCCTCTGAAATTCAAGTGAAACGACATGATTTGTAAGTCAGTCCATTTTGATCCTTATTCTAGCAGCATGGGCATCGCAATCATGACGTCGAGTTTAGTATGTTAGGATCTTGTGCGTTGAGTTTAGAATCGGTTTCTTGGGGACAAGCAGAGGCCAAGACCCAGGAGTGTGATGAGTGCTAAAACACAAGTTATACCCAGCGTCAGCTTTATGTTTTTAGTTGATTTTCATTTAAATAAGGCGCAATATGGCCAAGATCTTATTTATATAGTTTTGTGAATTGCGAGGTCAAGAGGGTGGTTTGGGCGGTGTTCATGAAGAAGCGGAAATGCGCGGCTACGTCATGTCATAGCGTCGCGGCGTCATAGCGTCACGGCGTCGCAGCGTCGCGGCGCTGGTCAGCGGAGGAAAGTCAACAAGTGACTGACGTGGCAACATGACAAGCGTCGCGGCGTCACCGATTGCGCGATCATTAAAAGCAGGGGGCCTAATTCCGGGTCGAGGCGTGCGGTTGAGGGCGAAAAGCGGAAGCGGCGGTGACCGGATTATTGGAAGACACTTCCTTTGTATTTCCTCTTTTACGATAAACTACGGATGATTGTTAAATTGATTATGTTTATATTCGGTTCGGTATATTTCTAGATTTCTATCTAGGGTTTGTTGAACCTGTCACAATTGAATGGATTAAAAGTTTAAACATATATTATTCGGTTATTTATGATTTCCATCGTCGTCTCTATATACGTGAGTTTAAATACATGGTAATGTCGTGACATTGGCATGATCCTGCTTTGGGTATCGAGATAGAGATAAGGACTCGGGGATCCCGAATAAAGCGACCCTCTGATTCGTCGGTAAATAGAGATATCAGATCCGAGGTGTGGCAATTAGGGTTTGCTCATTTAAGCGTCTTGGAGTATTGGGTCGGGGCAGAGATGCACCCAACCCTATTGGTGAGATAGGCGGATATACCTCGAGAGGGGGTATCTCGTAGGCACGATCACCCCGTCATCGAGAAGTCATTAATAGACTGAGTAGTAATTCCTATAAGTAATGATCCATCAAAAGTGGCGAGAGACAAATCCTAGTCTTCTGTAGTAATTCTACACGTTAATTTAGATTTAGTTCTAATCACGCAAGTTAGTTAATAGAAATTCAGAGTTTAAGTCCAAATAATATTTAAAGACCAATTTCAATAGTCAACGCACTTATCCCCGTGGATCGATATCCCCGTGGATCGATATCCGTACTTAGGTACACTATATTACTTGAGGCGACGTGTGCACTTGCGCGCATAGGCGTACACATTTTACACATCACGCTTTCGGCCTATCAACCCCGTGTATAATGGAAGTATACGATGGGCTCAAAAAAGCCCCAAAATCATAAAGCATAAAGCAAAAGAGAAAGCAGATCTTATATTTGACAGTAGGTCGTGTATGAATCCCATGCATAACCATGCCATGTCTACTTCATATGTTAAACGACCAAATCCCTTAAAAGACCCACACATGGAAATTCAAACAAACCAAACAAAATCCACCATCGACTTTCAAATCAACAAATAGGGAATAAATTGCGAAGAGAGGTCTTGAGCCTAGGACCTTCTACCAAACCAAGATCTGATACCATGTTAAATGACCAACTCTCCTAAAAACTCAAGCTTATAGGATTTGGGTTTAATATGAATATCATGCCTTTTAACATTATGTTTTCATGAAACATAGCCTGCATAGGACTTGACTAACCTGAGATATCAGTAGGAAAGGGTACCCATCGGAAAACATAACTTTGAATCCAGGAGCAAATTTAGGATCCACAGCCCTAGTTTCTGACACTGCATGAAAACCGTTAAGGATTAGTCTCCTAATCCATTTAGGATTCTTTTTTCTCTCTCTTTAGTCTCCTAGTTAGACTCTAACTTTGTTTTCTTTTTTCCCTAACACTAGAGTATATATATATGTGTGTGTGTGTGTGTGTGTGTGTGTGTGTGTGTGTGTGTGTGTGTGTGTGTGTGTGTGTGTGTGTGTGTGTGTGTGTGTATTTTTCCTCCTTTGTAAATTAATGAGAATACAAAATTCATTTTATCTCAACAAAAACAAATGTCAAATTACTTCAGGTTTTCTTCTACGTCAATAGCCTTTGCCATCAAAATCATTTTGTTAAGGTCATATTGGAAAATTTGAAATTGAAAATAACGAATCGAGGCTCTCCTTTTTAGCCCTTGGAAATCATTTCTTAAATAGCAAGCCTAAGGTGACACTATAAGAGTCTGAAGCATGTGCTTCTCATCGAGCTGAGCAGAAATGGTTGGAACAACTTGAACAACAATATTTCAAGAAAATAAATTCCACTAGATAATACAAAATGACAGGCAGAAAATAACTCATAAAACAAGTTTTATAAGCTTCTTCTGGATCTAAAAGCAGTTATAACAAGTAATAAAAACTATCTGTCAGGGAATAATTTCAATTGAAAATGAAGCTTAATGAAGTTGGGTTCAGTTTAACAGACATAAGATAACATGTCATACAGAAGCACCATAAATTATTGATTCGAGTTACTAGGCACCAACCAAAGAATTTGTATTTTCGGGAATCATTAAGTCAAGCACTCTACCTGCATTAAAGCGTACCAGCCGACTAGGTTTCCCTGAACAGGTGGAACATTTTGAAGCCTCGTCTCCTTAAATCGGCGTAGAGCGGACCGAGTCCATCTGAGACTCAAATACGCCTTTGCATTGTTTACCCAAACAAACATTCAAGTCATCCATTCTCGGGGCTTCTCTTTACCCTTTGCCAGAACAACGTAAATGACGTTTAATATTTTTTTATCGGTAAAGAAAAACTAATATATTGATCAAAAAGTATATAAGTATACAGAGAGGCCACAGAACCGACAAAAGGGGCAAAAGAAAGCGGCATACAAACCAGCCCAAAAAACAAGCACCTAAGCATAACCATAAAATCTATATAAAAGCATCCTAACAAAAGGGATATCCGGGTTTGGAATACAACTAGCCCAAGAAAAGTGAGAGTGAATAACAGAAAGTTTCAATCTCAGAGTAGAAAAAGTGGCATCTTTGAAACAAAGTATAATAATTTCACATCTAGAGATCTGAAACAAAGTATATGTACCACAAAAGAGACTGCATAATTTCTTATGAACACATATAATAATCCCGAGCCTAAGACAAAAACCACCAACTAGTGAAGGTCACAACTTATGAGCTATTAACTTGATTTAGACAAGTCTTTAAGATAAGTATGCTTTACAAAATACATACTTGTAAGCACAAAAGCTTTGAACTTGGTCCCCTCCCCTCTTTATGCCCAAGGCTAGTCTTTAACCACTAAGCTAGACCTTGTTAGTAGCTTTATATGTGTTTATTATGTTAAAATCGTAATTACTAACCATAGTTTTAATGTTAAGCTTAAAAACATAATCACCAATTACGGTTTTAACTATTTTTAAAAATTAAAATAAGTAATCGCCAACTATGGTTTTGTTGATATGACAAAAATTCACCAATTTGGACATTATTTTGAAACATTCATTACTTTGAGATTCATGCTTATGCCATTTGTAACTCGCTGGCATCGGATGTCACAGTGGGAAGCGCATTGGTCGACATGTACGCGAAATCCGGTTGCTTAAACCTATCCAGAAAGGGGTTCGATGAAATGCCTAACAGAAATGTGATCACATGGAATGTTCTCATCATGGCTTATGGAATGCACGGAAAAGGGGAGGAAGCTTTAGAACTATTGTTGTCTTTGCAGCATGCAGTCATTCTGGGCTGATAAATGAAGGCCTAACCTTATTCTACAGAATGAAAAATGATCATGGAATCGAACCGAAATCAGATCACTACGCTTGTGTCATAGACTTACTTGGTCAAGCAGGTCGACTGGAGGAAGCTTATGGAACTTGACAAAGTTTTCACATGGAGTAGCTTGCTTGGTGCCTGTCGAATTCACCAGAATCTGGAACTAGGGGAAGTTGCAGCTAACAATTTGCTTCATCTAAATCCAAATGTTGCAAGCCATTACATTCTAATCTCAAACGTCTACTCCTCCGCTGGGCTTTGGAACAAAGCCACCGAAGTTCGGAATATCATGAAGCAAATGGGGGTGAAGAAAGAACCAGGGTGCATTTGGATCGAGCTTAGAGATGAAGTACACAAGTTCATGGTCGGGGATGTATCTCACCCGCAAACCGAGCAGCTTCATGCTTTCCTGGAGACATTATCAGATAAGATGAGAAGGGAAGGGTGCGTACTTGATACTTCTTGTGTTCTTCATGATGTTGATGAAGATGAGAAGGGGAATCTACTATGCGGGCATAGCGAAAGACTGGCTATAGCATTTGGTATTCTGAACACCGCTCTTGGAACTACCATTCGAGTGGCGAAGACCCTTAGAGTTTGCAATGACTGCCATGTTGCTACAAAGTATATCTCAAAAATTGGAGAGGAAGATAATTGTTAGGGATGTTAGGAGGTTCCATGTGTTCAAGGAAGGGAACTTGTTCTTGTAGGATTATTGTTGAGCAATGTTTTAAAAGCTGGATCGAATCGGCTGAGTACGTCGGTTGGTTATTGACGGTGAGCCTTTCGATCTCGATTTAATCGGTTGACCGCGGTTCGATCATCGATTACGCCCACTAACGGTGAATTAATAACTTTTCGATTCGATCAAGTGCAATTTTAACATTGTTAGTCTTTCATGTCTGATTCTTTTGAAGTCCAAATACCTTATAAAACTGCATAATTCCAAGTGTATGCATCCATAAGTTACCATTGTTGTATTAGAAAGACTTAGGAAGTAGTGTAGTGATATATATTAATTATCATGTACTCTTTGTAACTTTTTGTTATAGTAGTGCATCTAACCCGGTATTTCATGTACAGACATAACATATTTAGATAGATTGTCATTTTGTCCATAAGAAGACCCAATTGGGGTTGATCTCTATCGGATATGTAAAGATCAGAGAACGGTTAAAAAATATTTTCACAAAACCTTTGAGTGGGTAATGAGGGGGAGTGTTATAGTATTGTAGAATTGGAAACTAGTTGAGAAAATGAAATTTGTATATAGGTAGAATTAGGAAACTTAATATTCTTTCCTATTTGGTTTGAGATTGTCTTATATATAAATAGGCTATTTGTGATCAATGGAAAGCACAATTTTTCCTTCAATTATCTCTGATTACACTTTTCAATAATCAATACAACAATTGTCCATATTTAGCTCTCTCTTCTCATACCCATTGATCTTTCTCGCAGTTGCACACCGTTAAACAGCCAACCCTCCTACAAGCTCAAGCTTGTAGGATTTAGGTTTAATATGAATATCGCGCTTCTTAACAAACTACGATGTGGAGAGTGAAGCTCAAGCTCAAACATCTTGACCCCATTCCCATACGTGGAGAGTCAAACAAATCACAAAGTCCACTATGGACTTTCAAATACATAAATAGAGATTAAATATTCAAATTAAGGAAAGGTGGCTAGAACCCATGACCTCTTGCCAAACCAAGCTCTAATGCCATGTTAAACGAACAACTATTCTAAAAGCTCAAGCTTATGGGATTCGGGTTTAATATGAATACTATGCTTTTTAACACACACCAACTCAACTCATCCTCTACAACTGTATCGGAGACCTTAATCTTATTAGGTCAAATAGCTTGGTATATCAATGGTTTTCTTGAATCATATTTAAATGAGTAATGTGCATATATCCTTCTTTGACATCCATTTTAAGGGGAGCTGATCAAAGCTAACCAGTACACTAAAACCACCACTGCCACCTACTTGACCAACTTAAGTTGATAATAAACAACCCCTATTCTAAGAAAAGCTATGCAAGGAAGCTTAGAGCATTGTTTGTTCCGAAAAAACACAGATTTATGTGGAAATGTTACAAGAGAAAAAAACCACAAGCAGAAGAGGAGAAATCCTCTATGTTCAAATCTATTGTCCTTGTCGAAACACCTACCTGCATTAGAGACCTTGGTGATTAATAATTGTGAAAGCCTTGAATTTGATTTGGGGAATAGGAATAGGAATGGGGAAAGAGAGATGAGAGCTGACACTCGAGGTTTTGGAAGCCTCACGGCATTTTGATATTTAGTAAGTTACCAAAGTTGGAGATTTTGCTCAAGTGGCTACTTCAAGGACCTACTACTTCTAACACTACTCTGGTTAGCTTATTCATTTCCGAATGTGACAACTTTAGAGCATTGTGGGAGAAGGGAGAGTCCCTAAGTCTCACATCCCTCAACACCCTTGAGATTGAAGATTGCCAATGTTTCTCAATTCTGCCAGAGGGAATGGATCACCTCACTGCTCTTAGGCGACTAAAGATCACAAATTGCCCTCAATTATCAGCTTTTCCAGAAAAGATGACCCACCTCTTTGGCCTAACACACTTGACCATTCGAGGTTGTCCTGCATTGGCTAAAAGATGCAAACTAGGAACAGGTCAAGACTGGAACAAGATTGCTCATGTCCAACATTTAGATCTTGATAACTATTTAGTGATTCAGGTAACATATATATAAAGATACCATCTCTTCTTCTTTTTTTCCACCTTCTTTAAATTCTTTCTTCTTTTTTGTCGGGTGCATATGTTTTCTTGCTGATCTTAATTTACTTGCCCTATTGCTTCTACTATTAATCATCGTGTTTATTTCCTTTGTCCTGAATGAAATCCTTTTTTTTTCTTTTTGTTTGATCAATTCAATTTCCATAGCTATTTTATCTCCACGTTTTAGTGATAAATAACAAACTGATGCTCTAGGTGAGGAAAGAGGTCTTGATGAACCAGAAGAAGGAATGAGTGAAGAAGAGGTAAACGAAGAAAGATTTGTCCCACTCTGAAAATCACACTCTTGAAGGATATATGGAAGCCAAGCAACGTACCACTCCACTCTGTAACTGTTAGAATTGAAACATTGAAGGGTTTGTTGATATGAAATTACAGGCTGTGGAAGACTGACCATGCATGCACGGAAGGCTTTCTTGGCAATTGATGTATTCTATATCTTCAGAAGTACTGGATTCTACACCCTCTATTTCTTTCTTGATTTCACTTTTCATAAGTTGATTTGTGTTACAACGTATGTTTAATTAATTTCAGATGTTGCATTGTTTGTGTGAAAGATAATATTGTGCTTGTTTTAAGTTTGAATTAAGTTAATTCAGTTGTTATTTATGAGTCATTAATTGTTTGTTATTGAAACAAAAATTAACGATAAATAGATGGATATCCTGTTCTTGTAGCTTAATGGCTAGTTATGAAGGTTAAGATTCAGACTTCTACACTGATACTTTCTTTGTATATAACGATAAATAGATCTAAGACTTCGCTTTTATTCCTATTTGGTAGTATTTTCTTTGTCTCTTAATTTTAAAACAAAGAATTTTTTTCGTTAATAAGGAAAATTATTTTTTTGGTTTCACCTTGAAAAATAGAAGAAAATCAAATACAATCAAAATTCCTCAAAATTTACATGTTTTTAAATTTGTTAGTCCTACCTATATGATAGAAAGAAACAAATAAAATGGGTTTAAATAAATATATAAAATTAATTCATTAAATGTAAACCTATTTTTTTATTTTCCTTCAAATTTTCTTTCCTTCCATTTTTCCTCTTTATTTTTTTTTTCTCTTAGTACTTTCCGAGTTCCAAACGGAGCCTTAATGATCTAGCATTGTCCTAAATTAGCTGAAACCCATTGCCTTGTATTCGTTCAACACTCTGTTTTCAGTAAAACCGAATAGATGCTATCACTCATTAGCCAGAATAGAATAATACTCTTTATTCTATCCAAGATTGCATAATTAAACTTAATAGATTTAAACACAAGTAGATGAATTCTCAAAGCAAGTTTTCATCATATTACAACAAATTCAGACAATATATTTTCTGGTCCAATAGTTTATGGAAAAAAGTTTAAGTTGCTGCCTCTGCTGCAGAAAAGGCCTTCTTAAAGACATACACACAATCTCTGGCACTAATTGTCTTTCTCTTCCCTTCATTCAGAGATTCTTGAAATACCAATTTTGTCCAAAGTATACCTGCAAAAATTCATTCAACATTTTATTTTGTGTATTATTCACTATGGATGATGTTAAATGACTATAGTTTTACGATGACTCAAATTATAACCTGACCTGAAATATTTTGGGAGCTCAACCCGAAAGGAAAAATTTTTTTGTGAGATATGTGGTGGTAATGGAGGTGAGGGCCGTGTTGCCCCCCGCGGTATGGACTTGACCCGATTGGAACGACTCAGGTTGATTTAGGGTTTATATATATTTTTTGTGGGTGTTTAGGGTTCTGTAGTATGTACTTGAAAGTCATAATCAATAAAAATGTCTCCCTATCCGTAGACGTAGGTCACATTAACCGAACCACGTAAATCTCTGTGTTTCTGCTATTTTCTTCATTTATTTTTCTTTTTATTTGTTGTTTATTTTGCAACAAATAATATGTTGTTCCTGACCCAACCATGTAGATATTGTTCGCTTTGACCTAAGGGCCCTCACAGCTTTAAAACATGTTTACTAGGTTGAGAGGAGCTCGTACTTATATAGTGTCAAGAACTTTCTTTCATATCGATGTAGAATGTGACATGATAGGTTTAAACACTTTTATTTCATATTTTCCATGGTATAACCAAACACAGATAAAATAATTTTTCTTAGCATTTTTTTATTTCCTTAATACTTTTTGAGAACCAAACAAAGCCATGGAAAGATCTGTATATCAAAGGGATCTATGGATGATGGATTATAAAGTGAAAATCATAGTTTCAAGCTAAACCTAAAAAACTGAACCCATATCAACAAAATGCATTTCACTTGTCCAATAAAAACACCTTGAAAGGCAGTTTAAGAAAGTGTTATTTTACTGGCTCATGAGCTCCTCCTTTGTCTCAGTAATCATGGGTATTGTTATAATAAATAATATAGTTCTTTGGTTGAATTATGCTACTTATAAGATATTGGACTTTTTCTGAATCTTAATATTTACAATTTTTTTCATATTTATAGAAGCAAATAAAACAGTACATCGTTTAGCTAAAAAATGTATTTATAGTACTAATTCAAATATTTGATGATCTGAATTTCCTAGCTAGGGATATTAGAAAAATTGCTTTTAAAGATTATTGTGGTTATTCCTTTAACCGAATTTGTAATTTTTTTTTATCCGTATTCTTATTTTACCCAAAAAAAAAAAAAAACAAAAACAAAGAAAAGAGAGCTCCTTGTGGGTTCCCAACCCTCAGTAAATGCATACTTTGGCAGCTCCACCTCAAAGTAGAGCAAGTTTGGTTCATTAAATCCTGGAATTCACTACTAGCCGTTGCCTGTCCCACCAAAATCCTGTATATTCCAGCCACAAAAAATTAAAATAATTTCAGGCATCTAGTTGTTATCTGCACTAAATTTTATTCGTCTCCTTGTATAAAAACGTTGAGGTAGTAGTACACCTAGACATGCATGGTGTTATATCCAAGTCCAAGAAAAAGGGATCACATGGTTATCATTTATAGACAATTATGCAACATGGGAAAATAGAATTTAAACATTGTTTGAATCATCGAAACAACACACCCAAGCCCCAAAAAACTTGAGGTAATTCAGCAAGAAAACCAGTTGGCAAATTCAGATTCACATATATATAGTTATTGAATTCAATCAAATGGGGGAAATCAAGAAAATAATAATAATTATCATTGTTATTATTTCATTTCTCAAGTCTTACTAGATTTCAACGTTTTAGTAGCTTTTTAATTCTTGAGATTGTGAAGTGTGAAACATGATATTCATAATTCTATGAGTTTAAGTTTTTAAAAGAGTTGATTATTTAATATGGTATTGGAGTTTAAATTGTGAAGTTTTGAAGAATGTAAAGATCATGCATTCACTTATATCCTCCCAACACTTTTAATTATTTTAAAAGTTTTATACAACATGGAAATCTTGGTTCCATAAGCTACAATTGCATTAGAATAAATAAGCAAATAAACAAATACTAAGGTAGATGGTATGAAGTCTTTTACCATACGTGATATTTAGTTTTTTGCACTTTTTTCATACACCAATTTCAAAAAAAGAAGTATGATAATCGATTTTAACAATATCTAAATGTATAAAGCCTTAGGGATAACTTAGTTCATCTAAGGTTTGAGATTTAATTCAATGATCATTAGTTCGAGTATCTTCATGGCAACTGAAAGTTTACTGATCGTTAACTTTAAGACTTTATGGGATTAATCAAAGTGTGCGCAACCTAAACCTAGACATTCACGACTATAAAAAAACAATATCTAAATGTAATAAGTAAGTATCCTTAACAAATATTTTAGCATTTTATTTTTCTTTCTATATTTTCTAGGTTGATGAGTGTGGAAAAATAATATTTATTTTATTTTGAAGTGGTGATATTTTTATTTTCCCAATATTTATAATGTGCTATTTTTATTTTGAAAACATGTACTATTTTTTTCTATGACCTAAAGTGTTCTTTTAAATACAACTATACGATTATCAAATTAAAATTAGTTATCTTTATGTCATATACTATTTTTTTTTACTCAAGTAACTATTATTGTTTTAAGCATAATTAATTAATATATTCTCTTTAACTCCAGTTTTTCATAAATAACCAGCCTTTCTCAATCGGTCCTTACTTTTTTAAAAAAAATTAAAAGCTGTAATGGATTTACCATCAACCGATGAAAGGGCGAGTCATTAAATTTAGAAAGGCCAAAATTAGTTTAATAATATTCGTATCAAATGATATCAAATAATGTTCAATAAATTTTCAGCAGTAACAATTTAATAATATCAGAAAAATAAGTTAAGTATGTCGATTAAATAGATATTAAAAATTAAAAGTAAAATAGCTTTTTAAAAGATAATTTTATTAATTTAAGTAACAATACATTTGATAGAAACTCATAATCAAAATTCTATAAAAACTTTAGGATGATGTAACGACCAGTTAATAACATAATGAATGGTTAAAACCTATACATTTGATGTCGATAATAACTAAAACTTTGCTCTAAATTTTTCTGGCATATTTGTGACCTCTAAATCGAGGGGTACATTGATAACCATCAGCACAACGGAAAATTTGTGGATGTCGGGTAACTTGGCACCCTCCGACAGGTCCCCTTTCCCGGGACCGGGGTTTGAAAATCGGGCGAAAGTCTCTTGCATGGGGAGGCTGCCCGAAATACATCATGTGCCAATTTCATAGCCTGTCCCAATGTTTATACAATGACCACATGGGTGCATACGGTAAAAATGGCGCGTAGGGCCCATTTATCCATATATCCCAATCTATATCTTGAAGCCACAGAGTTATTACATCACTCTTAATGTTAATAAACATTCTATTAAAATAACATATTATATAATATACAAAACATGGATCAAGGCCACAATCAGTAGCTTCATAATGTTGGCCTCTACGGAGTACCGTCTGCCTACACATGTCCTATGCACAGAAAGGAGGGTCCACTGACAGTGAGCTAACTTACCCAGTAGAGATAAGTCCTATGAGGGCTATTCCACCTAAATGCATGAATGGTCAAGAACCAAGCGCACCAACTGGACATGCAGTCTGCTAAATCTACTGCATCTCATGAATGAGGCAGGCTTATCATGCATGTATAGTCCTCATCGACTCCTCAAGCGTCGTTTCGTGAATGAAAACCATTTTCAAACAAAGGTATTTGTGTTTGCAGTGAATGACCCTCGATATAAATAGTAGACACACTTTCCCAGATAATCTATTTACAGTGGATGCCTAGATGTATATCAATTGGTCATCTTTCAGACGATTGACATTATATGGACAACCCTCAGATGTATATCAATTGGGCATCTTTCAGATAAATAATATTGTTGGTCTGACCCTCAGAACAATTCTCGAAACCACCTCATGTTTGCACTCACTCCTATTGTTCTAGGGTGCCCCAATGCATGTAATGCAATGAGCCATTCCATTTTTCACTTAGTGCAACACCATGCAAACCGTGGATCATTGGACTACATCAAAAATGCAGGTCCACGGCCCATTCACCAAGGATGGTGAATGACTTAGCGTATCTCACACCCGCATAATACGTGTCTCAGTGCCGATTGCAATGCAATTGTGCCATTGCACTCTGATCTGCAATGTATAAAGACCTCTACATGGACACCACATCCGTGCATCCACGTGTACCATGGACACTCATCTAATGCACACAAAGATCCATACATTCATTAATGATTAATATACATCTGGTCATACTAACATTTATCACATTCATTCCAGTATCAAACAATATCAACATCATTCCGACCTACTACTTAGACAAATGTCTACTCAAATCCTAAACTGCATGTGGCATAATGCCAATAAACTGGCCTAACATATACATGCAATAGCCATGTCCACACGAAAACACATCACAAACTCAATAAGTTAGAGCACATATTGACATCGAAGCATGACTACCTCTTAACCAGAAATGTCATTTCAATCCAATCACACAAACACATGTTAACATTTCATCAAAGTCACTACCTAGAAATGACACACCTCATTTCCTAGGCTAATTCATGGCATATCATGCACTAAGATAACTTACAACGCACATGCCATGTAATAATATGACACACAATATATGCAGCCAACAATTGCTTGCATGCTTTGTAACAATCAATTTTCAACAAG
Source organism: Tetrastigma voinierianum (assembly GCA_016808115.1). Taxonomy (NCBI): domain Eukaryota; kingdom Viridiplantae; phylum Streptophyta; class Magnoliopsida; order Vitales; family Vitaceae; genus Tetrastigma; species Tetrastigma voinierianum. The sequence continues at coordinate 2,691,351 of JAEQBH010000137.1, read as the reverse complement.
GATGTAGAACCAATTTACCATTGAAAATCATATGGTCAGATTCTAGACTCAATATCTTTCCATAGAGTCCAAGAACACCCCAAGCGGGCTGAGACCCGAGAAAGTTATGGCCATCGAAGTTGGAGCTCGTATGAACAGTGACTGACCCACTGGAACCAGCAATGGCTTACTGTTTTACAGTGTTTTGGATAAATATGAGCTCAAAATTTATCAAACTATATATGGATGGATTCTAGACTCAAAGGACTTTTTATAGAGTCCAATAACACCCAAAACAGAGCTCGGACAATAAAGTTATGGTCGTCCGAAGTTGGAGGCCTTGCACAAATAGTGCAGCTGGGCAGCTGCGTGAAACCCACGAAATTGAGTTCCTGGGGCTCCTTTAAAACTCCCGTACATGCTATTTTTTCTACCCAAACTCGTCCCGGAAACAACCCTTTCACCCAACAACAAACCCTAGGTTAATTGGGACCACAAATCAAACCATAAACATGGCACAAAACTCATCAACTCAGCCCAGAATCAGCAAAGCTGCTAAAAAAATCAGTTTTTGTGTTAGGGAACACAGCAACAACCTGAGGCTCAACCAGGAACAAAACAGCATTTAGATGAAATATAGAAACTGATGGAAGGTTCCTACACTCTTGGGCGAGACAAACTTTTGGAGTCAGGGCCGAGACCACGACCTTCGAACCGCTCAAATCTTCATGAAAATTCTTGATTTGGTGTCCGCAGCGTTGCCTCGTAGTACTCCGACTTTAAGTCTTGGCCCGACGAAAACCGAGCCGCCGATCACCGTAAATCTTAGAGAGATAAGTGAAACTTCTCTCACTAGCTTTTCTTCTCAAGCTTGAAATCTTAGGTGGCGCATGTTGTCGATACCCGCAGCGTAGCCCTCGTCAGTAGATGAACTTTAAATCTTGGCTCGACCAGTTCCGTAGCCACAGTCTTCGTAAATCGTGTCGAAAGAATGAAAGAACTCTCTCTCCTCTCTCCGCCCTCTCTTTGCATGTTGCCAATGGGGAGAAAAAAATAGATTTTCTCTTATCTTTTCCTTTTAAGTTTAAGTTGGAGCGTGAGGGCGCACCTTGCGCCTAGCATCCACAGTTCGGAGTTCGTTTCTGTGCGAGCAATTTATTTTCGTCTCAGTTCAATTTGGCTTTTAAATGGAGCAACTCAAGTCATTTCTAACTCGATGTTTAAGAATTCGTTCTTTGAGGTTTACTAGATACACAACTTCAAAAAATTCATAAAGAATTCCTACCTAGGAATTGCTTGGCACTACGAGTTATTGTCGTTTTGTTGAGGCGGACTCAACGGCGTAGTCGTTTCGTCATCCGAGCTCTGGGGAATTTTCTAGGCTTCCCTGAGTCATTTCAGCAATTTATTATTTAATTTTATACTTTTAGAAAATTTTAAATTTTCTGAGGTTTTACAATATTGACTATTATAATTTGATTTATTGTATCTTTATGATCGAATATGTTTTACCTTTGAATCGCCCACATACTAGTAAATGCTATAACATAGCAACTAAAAACATGGAAGCTATTGTTAGCTTGACACAACCAAATGCCACAAGAAGTCACAACAAAATCACGACAAAACAAATTAACAACCAAGATCTGTATGGAAGACTCACTTTATTGAGAAAGAAAATGATCAAAAAATATGTAGAGGGATGATATTAAGCCAAAAAGACCAAAAAAATCACCCTAGAAATTGGCTAAAGAAGAAGAACAAATGAGAAAAATAAGGGACGGCTAAATTGAAAACCAACATAGTTGTATATTAATAATATATTATAATTATTATTATTATTATTAAAACCTTTATGCTCTGAAATTAGACTTGACTCATGTTAGGAGCGAAATATCGGGTATAGATAAGTGCATTGAAAAATCTTAATTACTAAACTAATTGCTTAAAAAATTAAGCAAGATTTTAGTTAATTGTCCTAATCGGACCAGCGAAACAAAACCATAGGCTCTGAGTGCAGTCGATTTAGTGTATTTGTAGATATCATTTTTATAGCCCACCTCAAGTTGGGTCAAAGTGGGATGATTCATGGTTCCAGTGTAGCCGTCCAAGAGAGTGTACGATTACATGAAGCGCTGAGGGCTTATCACGAGCACCATGTGAAATTTGTATTTTGGGAGTTGTTATTAAGGATGAAATATGAAATGATAATTTATGGAACCAAAATTTATTAGGACAAGGGAGTAGAATTGTAATTGATCAAATAGTTTATGAAGGGCATAATCAAAGAAGATAAGTATAAATAATACAAGTTGATAGCAAATATTAAAGATATGAGGATCTAGTGAAATTAAAGGAAATATTGATATAAAGGGTGAGACAAAAGCCAAAAATTCATTTGGTCTCATCTCATTTTGCTAGGCAACGTGGAGGAAAAGGGAAAGAGGAAGAGAGGGAAGAAAAGGAAGAAGAGGTGGGAAGACCCAGGCAGGTATGTTTTTATTGAAATCGTGGTATTTTGCAGTTCAGGTTTTGGTTTGGAGATTTGTTCTTTTTTTTCTAGGGTTTTGTGGAAGAGATCACCCAAACCCTAGATTTATGGAGGTTATGTGGGTAAAAACCCAATTGGTGTAAAATAAACATGGAATCATCAAAATTATATGGTTTTATATAGAATTGGTGGACCTTGGGTTAAGTTCATAAAGTTTGGTTTTCACCTAGGTTTTGTGTGAGTTCCAAATCATAAATTCAAGTGTTTGTAGAGTTGTTTTGGATGATTTCATGATGATTTTGAAATTATTAAGGAATGAAGTTGTATGAAGGGGTGGTACCAAAAAGTGGCAAGAAAATAGCAAATGGGCAAATTTTGAGGCAATGCTAGTGCAGTGCGAGATTTGTCTGGGGTACACTGACAAAAGCCAAGCGGTCTGGAGTAAGGTCTAAGCATTTATCAAATCTGAGTTTTAAATCTTAGAATGTTATGTTTTGTATCATTTAACTAAATTCATACTCAGTTAGTATGGAACCTTATTAAATGATTAAGAGAGGTTCAAGGCCAGGAGTTTCAGACTAGGCGAAAAGCGATAGCTACCTCGTAGCTGGCGAAGCGAACCTGAATCATCCATTGGGGTGTGACAAGTCTAGGAAATGCGATTAAGTTATAAGTAAGTAGTTAATGTAAGTCCGCCTGTTGGTTTGGTGTGTAGGCTAAAAGCAAAGGCGGGAAAAGAGGTGGAATTGTGCTCAAGTTTAGTAAGCAAAAAAGGTGAGTGTTCTAAACCTATTTTTCAAGTACTAGTGTATTATTATTATAAACTGTTTTACACTGGTATTTAAATGGTATTGATTGTAAACCATAATTGAAAAGCAAGCAATGAGTTTAGCAAGTAAATGGTTTTAGATTATCAAACCATATTCCAAGTAAACAAATGGTTTTGAATTATTAAACCATGTTCGAGCAAGCAAATGGTTTTGAATTATTAAACCATGTTTGAAACCATGAACAGCGATGATTTTGAATTATTAAGCCATGTTCAAGCAAACAAAGCAAAATCTTTGTGAAAACAATTTAACTAAATCCTAGTTCTAAGCAAGCATACAGTGAATTATTAAAATGCGTTTGGTGGTGTTAGGATATCATGTACATGCATTTTAGATTTTCATTGACAACACTAGTTCATGCATCATGCATTTTAAATTTGCTGAGTAAATGAACTTAGTTCATCATCTCATGTTCTCAAGGAGACCGTGGCACGTCTTTGGGTATATAAGGTTAAGAGCTCTAACTAAGTGTGACGATGCGACCGGTCAATTCCACCATAGTTGGAAAAAGATGGAGTGAAGTGTGCGGGCCCTTCCACTGGGTGGCCGGACCAGTCCGATAGCGCGGGTGAATGAATACGTGTTCACTAAGTGCAATGACGAGGAAAGGCCTCGGTGGTTGATGATTTATAACATGGCGGTTTCGAAAAAATATGCGCGAACACGATTGGCGGGCTCCGTGTTTGTTTAAGCAAGCGGTTGGTCGGGAGCTCCAGTTTTGTACTAAAGCAAGCGAGCGGGCGTCATTTTTATTTCAAAGCAGCGGTTGAGCGGGCTCAGTGTTTATAAAAAGTTTTGAAACTTTTTAAACAAGGAATGAAAGGTTTAAAGCTTTTAAAACAAGGGATTTGAGGAAAGCTTTATAAACTTTAAGAAAACAAGCAAAGTAAGCAGAAGCAGAGTTTATGAAAAGTTTTAGAAACTTTAAAAGTAAGCCAGGCTTAAAATACATATAAAGTTTTAGTTTAGTGATGTTTACTCAGAAAAATAAAACATTTATAAAGCATACTCGAGCTCGTTTAGCTCATTGTTTTAGTGTTTAAAAACTATTTTTCAGTCACGGGCACTCTCAGGTTAGATGATTAAGTTCTCGACATTTATTATAGTGTGATCATTAATAATATGTGTAAATACTTTGATTTACAAAATGGAACATATGTATGTACATAGTGTAGTCATGAAATTGTGTTGAGCCTGAGGCTCTTTTGAATGAATGTTGCTGGTTGCCATATTTGGGAAAAATGTAAGTTGTGTATACAGGATTTGGAACATATCCTATATGCAGTTGTCATCTTCTTAGGAGTTTACATTCTTGAGACTACCAAATCTAAGTTGGAAAAAGAAAAAATTTTTATATGGGGTTTAGAAAGCAAGCAATATAGACCGCTACGAGGATGTCTAGTGCGTTAGAGTACTTGTGGGATTTCACGTGAATTAATTAGTCATTTCTTGTGGTAGGGAGGTGTAGGGTGTATCAACCCATATCACTAGCTCTATAATCATTCATTTTAATTACAATTAATTAATATATTCTCTTTTATCTCCGTTTTTTTCATGAATAACGTCCGGTAACTCCCTCAACCTGTCATACCTTTTTTTTAAAATTTAAAAAACATGACCAATCTTTACCATCAACTTGATGGGAGCTGATCTTGTGTGCCTCATTCAATTTTAAGGCCAGAACTCGTTATTTTCAACAATGTTGAGTAGTACTATTACTCCTATTTAATGCTTCCCTGGACTTTGCGAGACTTCAGGCACCATTTGCTTTAAATACAGAGGAGTAATTTAAATAAGACTAGAGATAATTAGCTGGGTTTTCCTACGAACCTTTAAAAATATGATGTTTAAAAAAATATTTCCAATTTTGCGATAGTTTTTACTAATTAAAAAATAAATAATTGAAAACCATGTTTTGAAAAAACGATTTCTCCAATCTTCTACTATCTTTTCAACAATGTGCTATTTTAAAGCATGTGCAATTTTTTCATATAAGTCTAAAATTATTCATTTAAATACAAACTATCCATTATCAAATTAAAATTAATTAACCTTATGTATATACTATTTATTTATTTGAACTCAAACACTATTATTCATTTTAAGTATAATTAATTAATATATTATCTTTAACTCCATTTTATGAATAACTTAGGTAACTTGATCCTAGCGGTCATACCTTTTTTAAAAAAAAAATTTATAATGATTTACCATCCAACTTGATGGAAAGAGACCCAGGTCATTCAATTTGTAGAAGGCCAAGATTTGGTTTTCAATAATGTTTGAAAAGTAGTATTACTCCTCATTTATTTGAACAAACTGCATACTTTTCAATAAATAACGATTTAATAACATCTTTTAAAAAAAATTAAGTATCAAATGAAATAGATACATCTAAAAATAAAAATATATATAAAATAGTTTTTTTTAAAGATATAATTTTATTAATTTAAACTAACAATACATTTATGAAGCACATAATCAAATTCGGTAAAACTTTTAGAGTGTATAAACATTAAAGTTAATAATAATAAATTGAGCTCAAACTTTATTTTGATAATCTTGTGATAATTAAAATACATATGACTCTAAGTTTTTAACATAACTATGAAGTACAGGAAAATCAAATTAGAAAGAGGTAAAATGGTAAGATTTTGGTCAAATCTGAGAATTTTCCTGAACTTGGATGACAAAACGGACTTCACCGTTGGAATCGTCTTGTGAAATAAAGCTACCACGTCGAATTTCATCGAATTCTGAGACAGTTGGAATTTCACGTTTTTCGAGGCACCGAGAGTAGTGCGGGTCACTTGGCATGTGATGAGTGGCTCACAGTGTGCCACGTGTCAAGTGTAAGATGAGTCAAACAATCAACTCTCAGAGTGTGGGTCATGGAGATGTGACACCAGGCCGGGGTCGTTGACGCCCGATCAACTGTATCGAAGCTTTGTGTGTCTCATACATGAGTAAAAATGGTCACGTTGGGCTCATACATCCATACTCACCAAAATATAACAAACTATATTACAATAGTTTCAAGAGTTAATTACACTCTTATACAAACATATATTAAAACTAATTCGTTCTAATATGTACACAAAACATGAATCAAGGCTCACGATCCAGGCCAACTTCATAATCTCGGCCTCTAAAGACCCCTTTATGAAAGGGGAATTGATGGGTGGCAGTGTTGATAGTTGGATTTTCCTACTTGGGTTACTCCTCACCTAAGTGCTCATGCAATAGCACACCAAACGTCCAAATGAAACATATGTCTCTATAAGATGTCTACATGTCACTGGATGAGAATGTAACTCACCCTTTCCACATCTAGAGCCTCTTTGGCTCCTCGGCATCTAAGCCAAGTGTAGAAACATTGTTTTCAAAACAAAGGTTTTGTTCCTGAAAACAAAATACTGATTCCGATAAAATTCGTGGACAACCCTCCGAGGTGAATTCTTTGGATAACTCATGATCATGGGTCATCCTAAGATATGAGTACATTGGACAATAACTGAGCAATATTTCTTGAAAAATCTTTATAAAACTCATTTTGACAACCATGTTTTATGTATGGTATCATACCTATTATTCTAGGTTACCCCAATGCATATGAAATGCAAAATGCCACTTCACAATAATTCATGTTAATATACATCACGCATACATATATATTAACGAAATTCACATACAAACACATGTTATTCATTCATAGCAATAACACAAAAAAATTAGCGCTCACAGCAAATTTAATAAACAATTCGGTAGTCCATCTTGGACCCACCCGAATTACACAAATAGCACGTAACAACTACAAGGTTATGAAACCTTGATCCGACCCACGGTCTGGTACATCCGGCCCACCTGAGGATTTCTCGCTCAGTCCCAATCTTTAGGATAAAAACACGATGGTATTTCAGATATCCCATCATTAAATGGCTCTTAGCCAAAGATAAATCAGTGGGGCTTCCACCTCCTGGGTTGGCCGACTCCACATCCCCAGGCCTGCAGCTCTTGCGGTGGGGATCAACTGCCTGCTTGTCTCGTTCGTGGACGAGATCACCGGAGAAAATCTAGAGAGAAGTGAGAGCTTCTCACTCTAGATTTTCTCTCTCTCTCTCTCTCTCTGTTGGTTTCTCTCTCTATCTCTCTCTCTCTTCTCCCCGGCCCAGAGTTTGGGAGAATGTGCTCAGATAGGGTCGAAGGACTTGTCCTCTCGTTGACACATAGCGATTCTCATTGGCTCGGATTACACCTTATCCTCATCCATCTGTGGTTCTTGATGGCATGTGATGCCATGTGTCTCTCATGGGATCCATTTGATCTCATGTTTGACTCATTCCATATATGACATGTGGCACCTCTTGAGCCACTCGCGATGTGCGAGTCTGCACCGCTCCTGGTGCCTTGGCTTGATGAAATTCCTCTCTGAATTCAATGAAGTCGACGTGGTAGGTAGATTTAAATGAGGCGATTTCAATAGTGAGGATTCGTTTAGTCATCAAGATAAGAAAAATTTGATTTCGATCGAAATTACCATTTTACCACTTTTGAAGCCGAATTTCGGGAGGTTTCATAGGAGACACATGGCACCTTGTGAGTAGATGGAAATCCATGGTAGATGGATAAGAGGATAAGGAAAATCCTAAGAGCCAATGAGAACTTGACACTTGGCAAGTGAGGGGACAAGTTATCTTGACCCAACCGTTTGGATGGGGGAAAAGAGAGGGAAAATAGAGTGAGAAAAGAAAGAGGAAAAAGAGAGGAGAAATTCTAGAGAGAGAGGCTCTACCTTCTCTCTAGATTTCCCGGTGAATTAGTCCCTCGAGTGCAAAGCGAGACAGAGGCAAGTTGATCCCCCTTTGTAAGAGCTACGCGTGGGTGTCGGTATTGTGGAGTTTTGCTTTCCAGGGAGGTAGGGGTTTTCTCCTACTTTGTTTATTCTTTGTCCAGGCGGGTTTAATGGATATAGAGATATCTTGAGGCATGGATGGCGTGTTTTGATTAAGGTGGGTGAATGGTAAATCCTAGAGTGAATTCGTTGGGCAGTTTTGAGACTATGGATTGGGCACATTCACGCATGACTTTGTATGTTGTTTGTGTAATGCTTTGGATAGTTCCAAGATGGACTGTCGGTTTGTTTATTAGCCCATGTGAGCTAATTTTTGGTGTTATTCTTTATGAATGAATAACATGTTGCTTTATGCTGAATTTGTATGTGTATGCTTTGATATATTAACATGAATCGTAATGGCATAATGCATATCATTGAGTAACAAATAATGAAATATGAAGTGCATATTTAAAAAACATGGTTGTCAAATAGTCATGGAAGATTTTTTGAGCGAAGTACCTTGAAGTTATCAGCAGTTTTCTCAGAATTCATAGTATTATTATATTCCGAGGAATATATTGGTATTATTTTTTGAAAATAATGTTTTCTCACAATGCGATGTGGGAAAGGGTGTCTATTCTATCATGTATCTAGACAACCGATAGAAATCATAAAATTCATGAATGTTTGTGCACCAGCACTTGAAACATCCAATGTGGTGCTCTTGTTTCAGTGGAATCCTTCAGTGCAGTATCGGGAAGATGACGCTCAGCAGAGAGGCTGTTTTGAGAAGAAGCTAGACATGTGGCTTTGGTTATATAATTTTTGTAAAACATATGAAACATTCAGTTGATACATGTTTGTGTAGAATGTAGTAACTCTTGAAACTAGTAACAATATAGTTGAGTTATATTTTGGTGAGTATGGATATATAAGCACGACGTAGCCATTTTACTCTGTTTTGAGTCTCGGGTAGAGAGACACTCATTTTGTGGCATTGAGACACTCAATGGCTACATGTATTCCGCGAGTTTACGGATTGTCAACGGACCCCCAGGTTTGGGGCGTCACACTAACGACCATGATTTGATTTGTTGTCTCTGTCGATCAGAATGATTTTATATTGTAAATTGCCACACACAGTAAATCTTTATAACAAGACAGCAAACGACGTTGTATGAGGTGACATGACCACACGTATAACAAATCAATAACAAAATCACGATAAAACAAATTAACAACCCATATCTGTATAGAAGACCCGCTTTATTGAGAAAGAAAATCATCAAAAAAGGTATAGAGGAGTAATTTTAGGACAAGAATATTAGCAAATCACCTTCATACTAACGGAAAAGAAATTTTGAGGAAACACTCGTGTTAAGGCAAAAATATTGAATTTTGTAGATAAATCTTTAAAAAATCTCAATTACTAAGCTAATTAATTAAATAAATATTTTTTTGGTTTTATAAGGCTGTCGAATCAACGGACAAAGCTGACTAGACTCTGGTCAGCGGTCAATCGATTTATGAAACGGCTCTTAACCACAAATATTCAACATTCCTTTTATCCTTATCTTCCTATTTCTATAAAAGATACAATTTCACTTGATTATTTTATTTTTAAATCTTATTATATCTAATAAATTATCTTTTATAATTATATATAGGTACATAAATATAATTTATTAAATGATAAATAAATGAAATTATAAAATCGTTAAGAAATCCTTTGTCTTCATAATGTTTATTTAAGATTTGAATTTAATGAATATTAAATATTATAAATATTTTAGGTTTTATTATGGTAATTAAAACTTTTTTAAGTTTATTATTAATTAAAATCCTAATACAATAATTTTATTTTTTATTTTATCATAAATAGGTTTGTTTTACTATTATTTTATGATGATGGATAAACTCAAACATATATTTTAATTAAATAAGATATTCATGTAAATATTATGTTTAAAATATTTATTCATAAATGTGTTTTTACATATGTAAATAGTTTTAATAATCATCTGAAAAAAAAACGTAAGAACACAGACAACACTAGAATTTATTTACCCACGAATAAGAACAATTATCAAAAGAACACCAAATGGTGCTCTCTATGTATAAAAATTGTTCTCTCAAGAACGATTTTCATGAACTCTGTTTGAAGCCTAAGATCTTTTGTTTTTGTCTCTTTTTCTATATACATATATATATATATATATATATATATATATAACATATATATATATATATAACTATATTATATATATCCCTCAATCTCATGTCTATATAAGCAATTAACCACTAATCAGTTACTTTACGAATAGTAATTTATAATCATTTATCGTTTATTATGTGTATGCCTTCTCTTTTCATTATTAACTATTAAATGAACAACAGACTCTTAATATTTGAAACGAGACTTTGCTTTCAACAAGTAACAACATGTGAAACCCAGAGAAAATCAATTTTCTCAAAAGAATAAAATCATAATTGATGCATTCTAAATTTTCTGATCTCGGGATGTGAAACAAACTGTAGTTGGAATCGTCTATGAAATCTCTCTACTTAGCATCCAATTTGTCAAATTCAGACGAGTCGAATTTGCACTTTTACAGAGAAACGGCGCTCGGGAGGGACGCAGGCGCATTTTTGGAGTGGCACCTGGGGTGCCACGTGTCCAGCTCAATTGATCAAGTTGAGCTCAAAGGTGGGACCCATTGACCACATGGCATGAACCATTGGATAGAAAAGTCCAAACTAATGAGAAGAAGGGACATAATGGTATTATGGGAAAGTTTAAATGAGAATGTGACAAAAACTAGAATAGTGATCATCTTACCATTAATTAGGAAGCAAACGTGCGAGAGAGCCCAGCAATTGCAGAGGCTGGTTTTGATATTTTTAAAAATTGAGAAAGATTATTGCCTTCTCTCTAGGATTCGGGTGATCAATCGTCGGTTCCTTGAGCGAAGGAAAGGCGTTACGGAGAGGGACAAGCATGGACTCGGTTTAAGGAGTTCGACAAAGCTAGGTAGTGGGGAGTTTTATCCTACTTGTTTATTCTTGGTTTAAGTGCTTTGTTGATGTTTGTGTTGGTTTAACGAGGCCGTGAGGGCCGGTTTGATCATTCAAATCTTGGAACCGGTGTGAAATTTTTGGACACTTTGGTGAGTCAGTGCTCCCGGTTCAGGAATTGATTTGAGTATTTAATATCATAATTTATATAATAAATCATGTATTGATGTGTAGGAGGCCGGATATGGCCGTGGAAATCGGTTTCAAAAAGTGGAACAAATGGTGGATGAGTAGGCTGCGGACTGACCCATGCTGTTTTTGGAATTTGGTAAAAGCGATTAGGGTTTCTATGGTTGGACCAAAATCGTCCATATGTTGTGTGCTTGTTGAAGTGAATGGCTTGGTATGTGTGAAATGGTAGGTTAATACATGACTGTGTTAACACAGTGACACAATTATATGGAATAAAATTGTGTTGTAAAGCCATTGGAGATGATATTGTAAATTGCTCCAGTGGCTAATTAGGAGTTGATTTGATCCAAATAAATTAATAGGTTATTGCTTTGAGAAATTCTACTTTACTTTCATTTCTCTCTACACCCCATTAGAGAATAAACATAAACATGAAATTGTGTCTCTAATAAAGTGTGAGAGAAATGAAAGAAATTAGTAAATCATCTATCTTTATGTGTTAACATGAGATTCTAATTATATAGAAATATAATTGTGTGTGTAAACTCGATGAAAATGAGATTGTGATTTGCTCAAGTGACTAATTGGAGTGATAGTTGATATGTTGATTACATGTGTGTAATTGATTGAGAATATACATATTGACATATTGTATAAATGGTTTTGAAAATGCGTAATGCATTTTTATATATACACTGGGTAACCTAAAAGTTAGGTGTGAGTCATGGCCTTAGTTTTTGTAAAAACAGGATGTGGTTGCAAAAGGAATTTCACGGGATGATATTAGGAGAATTGGGATTGGGAGATGGGCGATAGATCATATCGGATGAGGCCAGCGAAGCTGTTTCCGGCTTCAGCCGTCAATTCGCGCCGGTGACCATATTTTACCTAATATTTGGTAGTATATTTCCAAGAACAAATAGGTTTGTTTTGAAAATGATTGACCTAAATACATGGGCTTAGACGAGTGTGAGTGGTCGGTGAGGACTCGTGACATGGGGTGATCATGTAGACATTCCAAGTAGGATCACGTATTTGCGAGTGTGTGTTTACTTTTGAGCATTGCATATGCACTTAGGTGGAAGTAACTCTGTTTAGGGTGATTCGGCTCTTTGACGTTATTACCATTGCAATAGAGAATATCATTAGTCTGAGGAGTCGACGGCTCATCTTAAAGGCCTATTTTGAAAGCGGGTTATTAACTTTGATGCTTTTGGATATAACATGTATTAAATTTTAGATTTTAATATATGTTTGTATAAAAGTGTAATCAACTATTGAATTATTGGGAGATAGTGGAATATAGTTATTATTTGTTTTATGATATTGGTTTATGAGCCCAAGAGGCTATTTTTACTCGGGTATGAGTCTCGTAATCTGAGACATATAGATTTCAGCGGGTTGTGGGTAGTCAACAGACTTGGGTTGGGGCATCACAACTTATTTGAAAGAAAAAAAAAAGAAATTTAAAGTATTAAATGAAAAAGATACATTTCAAAATTTAAAATAAAATAGTTTTTTTAAAAGAGATAATTTTATTAATTCAAACTACAGAAATACCATTTACATTGAATTAGAGGATGATACAACATTCATGTTATGCTTGCGTGAATCGAACAAAAGATATCATTTGATGTCGTGTAATGGTAGAATCACTTATAACTCTAATTTTAAGCGTATGTGTAATGTGATTTGATTTGTTTTAATGTTTGATCAAATATATTTTATCGTTTGAATCATTTTTTACTAGTAAATGATGCGAAAAGACAACAAAAAATGGAGCGTTATGCGAAGGAGCCTACAACCACTGCGTAAGCAACAAGTTGACGAATCGTGACAAAACAAATTAATAACTGAATCATAGAAGACCCACTTTGTTGAGAAAGAAAATTATCAAAAAATATGTAGATGGATGATTTCAGGACAAGAATGACAAAAAAATGACCCCTAAGGACTAATGGAAAAGGGGCTAGAAGAGACTTGGCTCCATGTTAAGAGCCAAAATATTGAATTTTGTAGATAAATCTTTAAAAAATCTCAATTACTAAGCTAATTAATTTAAAAAATTAAATAAAAATTTTTGGTTAATAAAGCTAATCGAGCTAACCTAGATAAAACTCACATCGCTATGAGTCAAAACAGGTCAAATCACTTTAACCATTTTTTATTTAGGCCATAAGTTTTTACAGCCCACACTTCAAAAAGTTGGATCAAAGTAGATTGGTCCGTGTGCTGAACTCAAATAGCTGGTTCTACACTTCTACTATGTCATTTGGTGGGTAATTAACATATTTTCTTTACTTCATTTTTCATCTTAAGTAACTCCCTCAGCTACAGTCCTTTTTCAAAATTTAAAAACATATCTTTACCATCCAACCATTAAGAAGGCTAAGAAGGACGAGTGCCTCATTCAATTTTAAAAGGTCAAATTTCCGTACTATTTAATCTTTGAACTGACTTTGCAGGCTTTTCTGACACCATTTTGCTTTATTTTCTGCACCGTGAAAAAACTAAATTATTGATTTAAATTAAATTCAACCCTTTGTAAAGATAGTAATTTAAATAATAAGATTAACAGAGGAATTAACTCCCTTTTGACCTATGTAAGAATTTGCGTGACATAAAGGTTTAGAGTGAGCTACGTATTTGAAAATCAACCTTTTCCCTTTAAAATCACAGTAATTTTGAGAGTTTTGTCCTATATTAGAACTTTTTTTTTAATGACGAATTATAAAAATAATATCTAAATTAATGTGTTTTTTTTTAAATCATAAACGAATGATTATAATTTTAAATTTTTTAAGTTAAAATTATAATTATTAATCATAATTTCAAATTTTTATAAATAAAAATTATAATTATTGATCATGATTTTAAACTTTTAAATTGCAATTATAGTTATCATCTATAACTTTAAACAAACAATTGTTTCAAAAAAAAAATTTATTAGGTTAGTATTTTTTTTTTAAAATATATTATTTTTGGGCAAAACTTCCAAATTTCCGTACATTTTCGACAATGTTCGTATTACTTCCCATTTAATGTTTGCAGAGACTTTGCAGGCTTTTTAGACTTTTTGACACTATTCTGACACCATTTTGCTTTACTTTTGCAAGGTAAAGAAGAATTAAGAAATTTCAACAAAGTAGTCTGTTAAATACTTCAACCTTCAGTGACGCAGAAGGTTTAAGTGAGCTACGTATTTGAAAATCAACATTTTGACAAGTACATTAATTTTGAAGTTTTGTCGAACGTTTAAAAAAACATTTTATGAAAATAATGTTTAAATTAATATATTCTCATTAAAATCGTAGTAGTCATATTTAAATTGTCTTAAGTTAAAATCATAGTTTTGTCTATGATTTTAAATTTTAAGTTAAAATCATAATTATTAAGTATAATTTTTAATTTTATAAATTAAAATCATAATTATTATTATGATTTTAAGTTTAAAAATCAAAATGATAATGACCTATGTTACAATTATTTTAAAATTTATTGGATGGGTATATTTTTAAATGTATTATTTAGGAAAACAATTCACACTTTCAACAATGTTCAGGAATAATTATTCATTGAACTTTGTGCTTTCTGACACCATTTTGCTTTAGCATCAAGTAAAGAATTTAAAAAAATTCAATAAGTAAATTATTGTTTTAATTAACTTCAAACCTTGATAAGATTAATTTTAATAATAAGACTAACGGAGAATTAACTCCTATCATAAGAAATTTGCTTGGCCACAAGTGTTTAGAACTTATGTGTGAACTACTTATTTAAAAATTAACCTTTATATAGTAGAATATGATGTTGAAGAATATTTTTCTCTATGCATTGTTTTGATTATTAATTCTGGTGCGTTTTTAAAGAAATCACAAATATTGACAATGACATGTTTTATCACCTATATCAACAAATCATTTCATTCGCATTTTCTTCATCTCTACCATTTCTCCAGTTCCAGATGCCTGCTTTTTTCCTCTTCGCTACGACAGTTAGCATGTAGAAATCATACCATGTTTAGTATTGTTGATAAGCTTCTTGGGAAGCCTAAAATTATTCTTTTAAATACAACTATCAATTATCAAATTAAAATTAATTATCTTTATGTATATACTATTTTTTTAACTCAAGTAACTATTATTCATTTTAAGCATAATTAATTAATATATTCTCTTTAACTCCATTTTTTCATGAATAACCGATAACTCCCTCAATCGGTCATACCTTTTTTTTAAAAAAAATTAAAAAGCATAACAGATTTATCATCCAACCAGTAAGAAGGACGAGTCATTAAATTTTAGAAGGCCAAAATTTCGGACATTTTTGATAATGTTATATCAAATGATATCAAATAATGTTAGGTAATTTTCAACAAGTAACAATTTAATAATATACTGAAAAATAAGATAAGTATCAATTGAAATAGATACGTTAAAATTCAAAATAAAATAGTTTTTTTAAAAGATAATTTTATTAGCAAATTAACAATATAAACTGATAGCTGCGTCAGTGGAGTAAAGAAAGCTTTAAAGGATGAACAACATTCGAGGTTATGACATAATGAATCGATTAGCTATTCATTTGATAATCAGATCTAATAACTAAAAACATATAACTCTAATTTTCTGGCATATTGGCTATTATAATTTGATTTATTGTTCTTTCTTATCAAATATGTTTTACCTTTGAATCACCACATACTAGTAAATCATATAACATAACAACTAAAAACCTTATTATGCAACTTGACACAACCTAATTACCATAGAAGTCACAAAATCACGATAAAACAATTTAACAACCAAGATCTGTATGGAAGACTCACTTTATTAAGAAAGAAAATGATCAAAAAATATGTAGATTGATGATATTAAACCAAAAAGACCAAAAAAATCACCCTGAGGAAATTAGCTAAAGAAACTAAATGAGAAAATGAGGAATGACTAAATTAGAAAATAAATAGTTTCCATATAATAATCATATATTATAACAATAGTGTTATTATTAAAACCTTTATGCTGGTAGACTTGACTCCATGTTAAGAGTCGAAATATCAAATTTTATAGATAAATCCGTCTCTTAATTATTAAACTAATTACTTAAAAAATTAAACAAATATTTTGAGTTAATTGTCCTAATCGGACCAACCGAAACAAACCTTTATTAGCCTACTACTAGGTTATAATTCTATGGGCCCACCAAAAATTCAGGTCAAAGTGGGATGATTCATCGGTTCAATCCATATTAATAGCTCTATAATCATTCATTTTAATTACAATTAATTAATATATTCTCTTTTAACTCCGTTTTTTTCATGAATAACGTCTGGTAACTTCCTCAACCAGTGATACTTTTTTTTTAAATTTAAAAAACATGACCGATCTTTACCATCCAACTAGTAAGAACGAGTACCCTGTGCCTCATTCAATTTTTTTAGAAGGCCAAATTTCTGGACATTTTCAACAATGTTCAGTAGTACTATTACTCCCTATTTAATGCTTCCACAGACTTTGCAGACTTTGCAGACTTTTCGACACCATTTTTCTTTACTTTTGAAATGTCAAAAAATCAACAAACTAAATTATTGTTTTAAATTAACTTCAACCCTTGGTACAAAGAGAAATTTAAATAATAAGACTAACAGATAATTAACTGGGTTTTTCATACGGCTTATTTAAAAAATGATATTTAAAAAAATATTTTCAATTTTACAACAGTTTTTACTAATTAAAAAAGAAATAATTAAAAACTCGCTTTGAAAACTATCTCTGACTTCTACTATCTTTTCAACTATGTGCTACTTTAAAACATGTGCTATTTTTTCATATAAGTCTAAAATTATCACATTTAAATACAAACTATCCATTATCAAATTAAAATTAATTATCCTCATGTATATATCATTTACTTATTTGAACTCAAGTAACTATTATTCATTTTAAGTATAATTAATTAATATATTTTTCTTAACTCCATTTTTTCATGAATAACCGGTAACTCGATCCCTCAACCGGTCATACCTTTTTTTAAAAAAAAAATTTAAAGCATGACCAATTTACCATCCAACCAGTAAGAAGGACGAGTCATTCAATTTTAGAAGGCCAATTTTCTAGGCATTTTCAATAATGTTCAGTAGCATTACTCCTCATTTAATGTTGAACAAACTTTGCATACTTTTCAATAAATAATGATTTAATAATATCTTAAAAAAAAAATTAAGTATCAAATTAAATAGATACATCTAAAAATAAAAAAAAATGTAAAATAATTTTTTTTAAAGATATAATTTTATTAATTTAAACTAATAATACATTTAATATAAACATATAATCAAATTCAGTAAAATTTTGAAGATCATGCAACATTCGTGCTAATAACATAATAACAACTCAAAAAGATATATATTCATAATCTCTGTATCACCAAAATACATACGAGACTATACCTTATAACATATTAACGACTATGATTTGATTTACTATCTCTGTTTGACCGAATATGTTTTATCGTCTGAATTATCCACACACTAGCAAATGCTGCAACAAGACAACAAAAAACCGAACATCAGATAAGCATTTACACAACCATTAATGCCATAACAAACTGCACAACAAAATCACGAGAAAAACAAATTAACAACCCATATCCAGATAAAATACCCGCTTTATCGGGTAGTTAAAAATTATCAAAAAAGCATGTAGTGCTAGTAATTTGTGACAAGAATAAGAAAATCACCCCTTCTTACTAACGAAAAAGGGGCTAGAAAAGACTTAATTCTATGTTAAGAGTCAAAATATTGAATTTTATAGATAAATCTTTGAAAAATTTCAATTATTAAGCTAATCAATTAAAAAATTAAATAAAGATTTTTGGTTAATAAGGCTAATCGAATCAACTTGGACAAAACCCATATGGGCTACGAGTCAAAAACGGGTCCAATCAATTTCCTGAAACGCTCTTATACAAATATTCAACTTTTCTTTTTATCCTTATCTTCCTATTTCTATAGGAAGCTACAATGATTTCACTTGATTTTATTTTTATTTTTAAATCTTATTATATACTCTGTAAATTATATTTTTATAATCATATATAATTTTTATAAAATGTAATTTTATTAAATGATAAATAAATGAGATTATAAAATACGTTAAGAAATCCTTTGTCATAATAATTTTTATTTAAGATTTGAATTTAATGAATATCAAATATTATAAATATTTTAGGTTTTATTATGGTAATTAAAACTTTTTAATTTTATTATTAATTAAAATCCTAATACAAATAATTTTATTTTTTCTTTTATCATACATAGGTTTGTTTTACTATTTTATAGTGATGGATAAAATAAAACATATATTATTTTAATTAAATAAGATATTCATGTAAATATCATGTTTAAAATATTTATTCATGTAATAATTTTTTTTACATATGTAATAAATAGTCTTTTAATAAATATTCTGAAAAAAAACACATTAAGAACATAAATAACACTAAATTTATACAATAAGAACAATTATCAAAGAACACCAAAATTGTGCTCTCTATGTTTTCAAAAATTATTCTCAATAATAGTTTTGTCTCTTTTATATATATCCCTCAATCATGTCTATATAGACAATTAACCTTCAATCAATTACTTTACAAAACAGTAATTTATAATCAACTATCGGTTATTAGCTCTAGCTACTAGCTATTAGGTCAATCCAAACATGTTTTAATATTTGAATGCACTTTAAGGTATTTTCAATGAGTAATAACTATTTAAAAAAAAAAAAAAAAATTTAAAGTATTAAATGAAAAAGATACATTTCAAAATTTAAAATAAAATAGTTTTTTTAAAAGATATAATTTTATTAATTCAAACTAGAAATACATTTTATTAATTAGAGGATGATACAATATTCATGTTAATAATATAATGAATCAGCTCAAAACATAGATATTTAATAATCTTGTAATTACTAGAATACCTATAACTCTAATTTTACAAACATATCAACGAATTACGATTCGACTATTGGCCTATGTTTGATCAAATCTATTTTGTCGTTTGAATCACCCACACACTAATAAATCTATAAAACAACAAAAAAATCTAACGTCAGACGTGCCAAGACACAACCACATGCCACAACAAGTTGACAACAAAATCATGACAAAACAAATTAATAACCTAGATCTGTGTAGAAGACCTACTTTATTAAGAAAGAAAATTATTAAAAACATTAAAAACGAACGACGTAACAAAGAACGATAAAAATAACCCTTCTTACTAATGGAAAAGGGCTAAAGACTTAAAGTTGCTTGTTTTTGACTGAATTCACGTTTATATTCGCCAAAGATTAAGTCGTTTGTTTTAAAAATTTTACGAATAATGCTTTCCAAATTTTTTTAAAAAGTTCGAATAAAAGTGAAAATATTTGCCTTTTTTCTTATCTCGTAATAAGTCATTTTTCATTAAAATAAGAAAAACTTCATCAAGCGTCTAACAAGAAAAGCATTGAAGAATATACACCACGGTGATTTGATGTTTTATATTTGGGGGACAAGCGGCCCTATCCCTAATCTGTACTGCTTATTTTTTTCAATTCAAACTCATTTTATTTAAAAATTAAACTTAAGATGTGGATGAAAATTCTCAACTCCATTCTAGCGAAAGATTTTGTTACTTTTGCTTTTATTTTTATTTTATTATACAAATTTGATATATTTCATAAAAATAAAAATATTATGAATTTTTACAATTATTTATTAAAAACATTCTAATTATTATTATTATTATTAAAGTATAAATAAAATAATAAATAATTATTTTTAAAATATAATCCAAGTGACGGAGTACACACCCGCCAAAACCCTACAATTAAATCAACCGTTTCATTAAGAAATGGTATGGGCTTATAACTCGAAATAATCCATCTCGTTAACATCCCATCGCCACCCAACGTTAAAAACAATGACTAATACTAATCTTATTAAGATTATTCAAAGATTGTCAAAAACCATTCAAAAGATATAAAAAAACAACAACATCTTAGTTTGGTATAAGAGTCAAAATATTGAATTTTGTAAATAAATCTTTAAAACATCTCAAATACTAAACTAATTAATTAAAAAAACTAAATAAAGATTTTTGGTTAATAAAACTAATCTATCTAACCTGGATAAAACTCACATCGCTATGAGTCAAAACAGATAAAGTCAATTTAGCCATTTTGTATTCAGGCCATAAGTTCTTTTTAAATTTAAAAAACATGAACTATCTTTACCATCCAACCATTAAGAAGGATAAGAAGGACGAGTGCCTCATTCAATGTTAGAAAGCCAGATTTCCGTACCATTTAATGTTTGAACAGACTAATACAGTTTTTCTAATAACATTGTTTTTAGCTGCACTCATGAAAAAATCAACAACCAAATTATTGTTTTAAATTAAATTCAACCTTCGTATAGTAATTTAAATAATAAAATTAGCAGAGGAATTAACTCCCTTGACCTATAAGAATTTGCGACATAAGTAAGGTTAGATATGGCTACGCATTTGAAAATCTAATTTTTGCAGTTAAAACTACAGCAATTTAGTTTTGGTCCTAAAACCTTTTTTTTTAAGATCAATATGAAAATATCTAAATGATGTTTTTTAAATCTAACGAATGATTATAATTTAAAATTTTAAATGAGAATATAATTAATAATCATAATTTCCAATTTATAATTAAAATTGAATTATTGACGATTTAACCTAAACAAATTTATAATTTATCAATAATATTTTAAACAAACACTTATTTCAAAAATAAAATTTATTAAACACATTTTTTTCAAATATATTGCTGGGCAAACTCAAATTTCTGTACATTTTCGACAATGTTCAGTAGTAGTATTTCTCCCCATTTAATGTTTGAAGAGACTTCGCAGGCTTTAGAACATCTCCAACCCACTCTCTATTTCTTCTCTTTTAGCCATTTTAGCTAGTTAAACATAAAAAATTCTCTCCAACCCACTCTTTATTCCACTCTCTATTTCCTACTTTTACCAAATTGGCCACAAATATAGAGCCATTTGAGTTTCCTAAATTCTCCCTCAACCCGCTTCTCTATCTCTCTATATATATGCTTGACTTTTTTTAAAATTATCAAGCTGGTGCAGAAACAGACATGGTCGGTTTTATTTTAAAAAGCCACATAAAATATGCGAATTTAATGATTGCCATATTTGTTGCGTGATTGAGATGCTCTTATAGACTTTTTGATACTATTCTGACACCATTTTGCTTTACTTTTGCAAGGTAAAAAATTAAAATTTTAACAAAGTAAATTCTTGTTTTAAATTAACTTCAACCTTGGTTTTGGCGTGACAGGAGGGTTTAGAGTGAGCTGCCATCGAAAATCAACACTAATGCAAAATTACATTAATTTTTAGAGTTTTGTCCAAGCGTTTAAAAAAAAAAACCTTTTTATGAAAATAATGTTCAAATTAATATATTCTTATTAAAATTGTAAATGATCATGATTTTAAATTGTCTTAAGTTAAAATCATAGTTTGTGTTTATGATTTCAAATTTTTATGTTAAAATCATAATAGTTAATTATAATTTTTAATTTTTATAAATTAAAATCATAATTATTAATTATGATTTTAGGTTTAAAATTAAAATTATAGTCACCTGTGTTTGAACATTATTTTTTAAAATTTATTGGATGGGTACTGTATTTTTTTAAAATGTATTATTTGGAGAAACAACTCCGAACATTTTTCAACAATGTTCAGGAGTATTACTCCCCATTTAAGACTTTGCAGCCTTTCTGACACCATTTTGCTTTAATATTCCAACGTAAAAATTTTAAAAATCAGCAAAGTAAATTATTGTTTTAATTAACTTCAACCCTTGGTAAAGAGATTAATTTTAATAATAAGACTAACGGAGGAATCAACTCCCATAAGAATTTGCTTGACACAAGCGTTTAGAACTTATGTGTGAACAACCTATTTAAACAACCTTGCCCGTTAAAAACCACAGTGCAATTTTGAAGATTTTTGCACCAGGTTGTTTAAGAATTATTTTTTCAATTTCTTCTGGTACGTTTTAAAATCCTAATGTTGAGAGCTGCTCATTTCCACTCTCTGCATCAACAATCATTTCATCTGGGCATTTTCTTCATCTCTACCATTTCTCCAGTTCCAGATCCGCTGCTTGCCTTTTCCTCTTTGCTTCGACAGTTAACATGGCGGAATCCTTTGCGTTTAACATTGCTGATGAGCTTCTTGGGAAGGCCACCTCCCTCCTCGTCGACCAAGTCTCTCTTGCATCGGGTGTCTACACCGAGCTGATACCACTAATCGGGGCGATCCCGACCCTATTGAACTCAGATGAACCTGATGACCTCCTAAGACTCCAACCTACATGTAAACTTTTCCTTAAAACAAATGAGCGAACCCCTTTACAATCCTTAACATATCTTTAGAAAATAATGCAGTTTGGCGATAAATTTTTTTTTTTCTTTTTCTTTTGTTTTTTTCAAACACTCGATTTTTCGTAAAAATGCAACAGAAGCCTGCTTGGACTTTCCCAAATTTACAAACCCTGATAAAAGCATTTAAAACACTTATAAACTTCACTTGTATTTGTTATTGTGACTTCTCGTCCACAACCCAATCAACACAATATACATACATATACATTTGTTTACTTCAAATCATCAAAACATTCAAACCCTCTTAAATTCCATGCACATTTTTATCAAAACATTTTGGGCTTGAGCCGGACTTAATACGTACCATCTAACAGGATCAAAGCCCACGTAGTTCCTCCTTTTTCAACTTTATACATATACATATATAAGATACAAATATTCCATATGAACAATATAAATTATATATACAATGAAAGCGCCTCGCTCCATCAATTCAGCCACTTCACCGTACATGAGTGACCTCTATCTACGTAATTGCCTGGGTCCTCGAAAATGTTTTTGAAACATATAGAAAAGAATGAGCCAAAGGAGCCCGCTGAGTGTACATTTCATTAAAATAACATTTTCAAGATATACCAAAATAATACATACTTATACAATTAAAATCCATTTATACCTTAAACATTTATGCCTTAAACTTTCTTCACAATATCATATTTAAAATCCATTTATGCTTTAAACATTTGTACCGTAAACTTTATTTATTTATTTATTTATTTATTTCTTTCTTTCTTTTCTTTCTTCGATGGAACCTGTGGAATAAACACACCGGTCAGCTCTCCGCAATCGACTGAGCTACATTCCGGGGCCATAACCACTACGTCGCGGAGAAACTCACGCTTTGCATAGGGCTCCCGCCATAGCACTTTATCACGCAGCGATATTACTCTGCACACTTATTTCCTCCTCGCTTAGCACCTATAACTTTACCCTCTAAATCCTTACACGCTTAAAGCTTCTTCTCGGCCGAGATCAACATGAACAAATTTTAGGGTTTTAGGGTAACCATCAAAGAAACATTTTGCATTTATAAATACATTTAAACTTTACTTTATCATTAAAACACAGAAGTACCTTAAACATTTTTAAACTTTCATAATACCTTAACATATGCATACATATTTAATACACATATAAATATATGCATTGATGCAAGATAAAACAATGCAAGATAAAATTATTTATATGTCAACATTTACATAAAAATTTACATTAAACTTCTGGGCTTAACATTAAACCATTCACTTTTAAAACCCAATTTTCATTCATTTTCACTAATAGCCACACGCCTGTCCCGCTTGCTTCCCGCCACTCCTTCCCATTCATACCCTTTTCACCTTTTTTCAAGAAAAACCACAACTATACATTAATCATAACTTCCATTTTATCCACCATACACATTCATATTTAAAGCCAAATGAACAAATTACTCTTAAGCACTAAACCCACTCATTTTGGAATAACTTTTTTCCAACATTACTCATGTATTTGACATCAAAATTATCTAAACGGTCTTCAAAATTTATGAAACTTCCAGATCAGTCCTTTATATATCCAATGACATCTCTTTAAATTTTCAATTTAAAATTCTTCTAAAGCTTCCCAACCACATAACACAATATTGTGTTTACATCTAGATGGCAGAACAGAATCTGCACATAGCTCCACTTTGACAAATTTTATGGGCACTTTGGGATTACAATTTGCTTGAACTTCCTTCACAACTTTTCCCTGTAAGTCTATTTACTCAGAATTTTGAATCACCAATTTGGATGAGTGAAACTCCACTTATGGCCAAAACACTACAACATACCCAAAACAGAGCAAAATCTCAGTGAGCCACACGAGCTCACCTTTCAGTCCGTATTTGGGAGCCTTAGAGCTGGCACTTTGCTCTGGTCCCTTCTATACATTTTTAGCCCTATCTCTTATGGTTCTTTACCAATTGGAACCAATTCATTTGGATGATTCTAACTTAATCTATGGCCAAAATAAAAACAGGGCTTTTACAGAAATTTTTTTTTGACAGCATTCCCTTTACTTTACCCAACATTCTCCTTTTTACAACTATTCCATAATACCCCACTCTACAAATCCCTAACCAATTTCAACATATCATACAAAATTCAACATCAAACCCCAACTATCTACTCACTTGATTTTTCAAACCCTAACCTAATCCATTTCTTTCTCAATTTCATCAAAAGCATCATCATTCATCCTCAAATACCCCAATTTACCATCCGTACAAGAAAATCAGCATTAGACATGAAAACATAAAACTCAATTTCCCACCATTAAAACCTACTTGTTTTTGGCTTCTTCCGTCCCTCTTGATTCCACTTGCGTAGATCACTTGGAAGAGCTTGAATGAGGAGAAAAAATCATCACATCTCATACCTTGGCCCTTCAATTTTTTCTTCTTGCTTCTCCTTTCTCCTTTCTTTCCCTTTTCTCCCTCCTTCTCTCCTACGGCTCTCCTTAGAGCCAACTTACCCTTAAATTTAGATTTTGCTTCACACTTTCTGATAATGTTCTCACACTTAAAACAGAACCAAAGAAGCTCATTATTCGATTTTAATAATCACAAATCCATTAACCTATTATTTTATTCATAACTTAGTTAAGAAAAGGTTTTGACTGGCTCACAAGAAAATATCTCCCTTATAAGCGGATTTTATCTCAGTTTCACCTTATACTGCTTTTATACCGATTAAATGTCAAAAATATTCTATGGTCGTCTAAACTTCAAATTGACCATGAAATATTTTAATTAAATCCTTCACATTGGATTCCAGGCTCTGAAATCATCGAAATCGGATTTAAAATCATTAAAATCGGAAATCCGGATAATAGCGTATTATTATCCAATTACGCCTTGACGCTCTCGAAACTATCCAAACGGACTCCGCTTTCACTCTGCTTTCACTGCTAGACTCTATGATATATTCTGATATTTAATCTCGCCCACTTCCGAAAAATTTCAGCGCAGGCTCCGAATTTCAGTCCAGAAATCACTATTCACTTAAATCTCCAATTCTCTTCTAAATATCGCTCAGTGTCATAAAGAACCGAAATTTCCTTTAAAATTCCTTTGCAAACCCCTCCATCCGGATATAATAAGAAAAATCACTATTTCTTAGGGCTTTCGGTTACAATTTTCGAAAATTCCACATCATGTCCAAATGACGTCCGGAGTGTTCTAAATTCTAAGCTACCCTCGTTTCTATCATTAGACCTCAAATCAGCCTCAAAACTACTATTATAACATCTAAATCAGTCAGGGTTTACAATCACCTCCTTGGCAAAATTCTCACCCTAAATTAAAACATTCGTGACCGCGATCGTAAAGAGACGGGAATAATGCCTCTTTCATCCTCCGGCTTCCTCGTGCCCCATGTAGCTTCTCACTGTATGACTCCCCTCCACACACTTCACCGTACGAATAGTCTGTTGCACGCATCCTTGCTCTCGACCTGGCCGAGGATTTGCACTCGTTCCTCTTCGTATAAAATAAATTCTCCATTTTAATCGGCTTCGTCATTAATACATGTGGAAGGGTCTGGTATGTACTTCATAAGCACAGAAACATGGAAAACATCGCGGGAATGCGATCGAGGTCGATGGGCAACTCCAATCGATATGCCACTTCTCCAATCCTCCCTCAACAACAGACAAGCCCAATATATCGTGGACTCAGCCTTTCCACGTTTCCCAAATCTTAGTACGCCTTCCATGGGAAATCCCTGCACACATATCCCTACCGACCTCTAGGTCCTTAATGCGATTGTCCATGATAACTTTTCTGGTCGGTTCAGGTACTTTCTTCATCTTATAATGGATCTCATCACAGTCACTAAGAATTTCCACTCCACTTCTTCTACCATCTCTCGGCCCAACATCGGAGTTCACATTTCGTCCATAAAGAGCTCCTCATAAGGGGCCATACCAAGGTCGGGTCGATAATCTATTACGCGAATTCACCGTGGGTAGATGGGTGTCCCGCCTCCTCTAAACTCTAGAACACATGCCCTAAGGCATCCTCTAAAGTCCTATAGTCCTCTCGATGGCCACATCCGTTCAGGATGAAAAGCCGTATCAAATGCACAGCAGTGATACAAGGGCATTTCAAATCAATAAAACCAGCAAACCTGACTTCATGAAACATGAAATCAAGCGTAATGAACAATCTGAGACTTTTAACGATAATTGGGCCAACTTATCCAATGAATCACTATTCCCGATAGGAGGAAATGGGCCGATTCACTACCACACACAATCACCCATCGTATCATGGCCATTCCGGCAACGTGGAAGTCCTACCACAAAATCCATAGTGATTCTCTCCCATTTCCACTGAGGAATTGGGAGTGACCGTAATAGTCCCGTGTGCTTCGATGTTCGACTTCACCCGACATGTGAGACATTCTCGAGACGAACTCGCACATCCCTCTTCACACCTACCAAGAGCATTCTCAGTGGTATGATACACCAGGCTTCCCTGAGCGTACATGCTGCAGGAAACGGGCTTCCTCCCATAATCTCTCTCCCCACATCACCTACATCCCGCACACACAACCTCTCCCATGACCACTGCACGATCTTCTCAATGACAAATCCCTCGCCGCCTGCATTCTACTTCACTTCAACTTCATATCTGCGGATCTTGAATCAAAACTCTAACTCGCCTATCACTACAGACATACCCGAAATGTGGCTAACAATGCTCCCCGACCATACCTACCACACCCAGCATCCCGCCATGATTGAGAATATGATCTGGCCTCACGCGCGATAGGGAACTACGGGCTTACTAAGAGCATCCGCTACCACGTCGCTTTCCATGATGATATTCAATGGTACATTCATAATCCTTGACCAGCCTAATCCATCTCCTTTCTCATGCTTCGGGCCTTCAGATAAACAGATAATCGCAAGCTCTTATAATCCTAGAAAATCCTGGGCAGTACTCCAGGAGGGCGCACTGCCTCCATATCCATTACAAGAAAGACGCAAATGAAGGTCGGTGTAGGAAAATTGCTCATGCTTTCACCGCTTGTGAAGCATATGCAATCACCTTGTCATTCTCAAGATTAATACAGAACTATACCATGCCTAGGCATCACAATACACTCCGCAAAGCCATCCCCAGCTCGATGAAATGTGAGTACTAGAGCCAGGATCAATCTCCTTTTCAATTCATCGAAACTCACGACGTCAATGCCATAAAAACGGTTCCTCTTCGTCACCCAGTCTGTGCCGTTTATCCTTGAAAATCCTCAACGAACTTACAAGAATAACTCACAAACCCGTAAAACTCCCATTCCCAGAACACCGAGATGTTTCAACTATATAGCCACCTTCATGACCATCGACACCACCTCTCGTAAACCATGAACCCAAAGGCACACCGCTGAGCCAAACTCGACACTACCAGCCGCATAAACTGATGTCCCAAATGTTTGCGTAACTATCCTCAAATGCTCGCATGTTCTTCTCTGACTACCCCAACAGACCAATATATCATAGTCAATAACAACCGATCTGGCAAGGCCTAAAATCCTCTGCTCATGAGATCCATAAAGCGGCCGGGCATTCGTAAGTCCAAATGGCATGACTAGGAACTCAAATGCCCGTATCGGTTCACGTCAGCTCGGGAACATCCTCATCATAAAGTCTTAGCTTATCCAATTGGCCTGACTAAATCAAGACTCATACAAATATTCTAAAGCCTTAAATCAAGCCATTATATCCTTAAAGAAACCCATATGCCCCTTACCTAGCAAAACATATTTATACCTTAATCAATTCTTCTCTTAAAACATTAATTCTTAAATACACCTATTAGGCATTTAATCACTAATTGATTAAAATCAATGGAAACTCAACTTTTCCATACTTCTCCCATCGTGGTCAAATCCTATGTCACACATTATAATTATTTCTTCAATTTCTTCCATTTTCTTTCAACTAATTATTTGATAATTCTATCCCAGTCATTGATTTACTTAAACTAAATCAAACCAATGTATTTCCAATTAAACCCTTTCGTCTAACCCTCTCATCTCATTTTCTATTCAACTTTAATTCCATTAATTCCTTCAAGCATTTCAAGTACTAATTGAAGAGGGGCCAACCATAAAATCCTAATAGCTTACTAGAACCTCCTAAACTCCACATCGACCCACCCGCTTTCTCGTTCCTGACTTTGCGTAGCTCGGGATTTCAACTCATGCTCCTTCTCATCCTTAATTTAAGTGCCTCCACACCAATGATCGCAGAATCACACACTGTGGTCCTAATCGATGGATTCATTAAGACTTATAGCAAACCTCTTCAAGCCATGATATGGACCTTTTTGAGTTTTCCATTTTATCTATCAGTTGATCTCAACTTTCAAGCAATGATACATGACTAACTTCTCTTAATACATGACTTATGGCATTTCTGAATAATGAACTATCCAATTGATTAATCTATCATTAGAATCGCCTTCTTCAAAAAAAAAATTTTTTTTTTCAACAATCATTCGAAGACCGATTCCTAAACATCGATATCCCATTTCCACATGTCAAGTAGTACTCGCATTTTCATTCTGACGAATAGACTCCCATTTTGACAAGTCTCGATTTACATTACATTACACTTCTGTGGTGATGATGAGTGACCTTCATACATGCCTACAATTTCTTTTCCAACTTGATCTTTTCACTCACACTATTCTCCTCCTATCCTCCATGTAATCTTTGAATTAAAGTCCAAGACTCTTTGTTTGTGACCTTCCAACTCAAAAGATCTAGTATTATTTCCTATAAATGAAACCTCGTATTTGTGGAAAATAACGCTTCTGTGAGCTTCCCAAAAGTGGCCGGCCTCGACGACGTGATTTTCCGTGAATTCAAATTCAATATGTCATGTAATGCATATATGATTTTAAATCACATAAATAATTTATGCAATTTTAAAATAAAACATTAAACAATCATATATGAACATAAATATTTTCAAATCTTTATAACATTTTCAAAACTGCTCGATAACACGTTGAAGGATCCCCACCGGATTAACCTCATGAACCCGAGGGGACCTCCCGCACTCCAATGGATATAGAAACTTTCCTTAAAACAAGGGGAGCCAACCCTTTACAACTTCTTAAATATATCTTTAGAAAATAATAAACATGATAAATTTTTTTTTTTCTTTTCTTTTCTTTTGTTTTTTCAAACACTGGATTTTAAAAAATCAAGCCGTGAGTTTCCTCTCGCTTTTTCGGACTTTCCCAAAATTTACAAACTCATAAAAGCATTTAAAACACTTATAAACTTCAATTTTATATCATATTAGGACTTCACAACTCCAATCAAATAATATATATACATATACATTTGTTTACTTCAAATCATCAAAAATATTCAACTCTAAATTCCATGCACATTTTTAGATTAAAACACTTAGCTGAGTCTAGACTTAATACTACCTCGCTCCATCAGGATCAAAGCCCCTCCACGTAGTTCCTTTCAATCTATATATACATATATGCATAACAAAAATATCAAACATGAAACACATGAAACATATATACAATGAAATCACAAATTCGCTCACCAATGGCTCGACTCACCGACAGAGTGACCTCTACCGGCGCACCCGTCTGGTCCCGAAAATGTTTTTGAAACATATAGAAAAGAAATTTCAAAGGAGCCCAAAGAGTGCATTTCATTGTTACACGTGATATACCAAAATAATACATACTTATACAATTAAAATCCATTTCGTACCTTAAACATTTATGCCCTTAAACTTTCAATAAATACTTATGCATTTAAAATCCATTTATGCTTTAAACATTTGTACCGTAAACTTTATTTAGATTATTATTATTATTATTTTTCTTCTTCTTCGATAGAACCTGTGGAATAAACACACCGGTCAGTTTCGCACTGAATGTGTGAGGGACAGCCACATTCCAAATATAACCACTAATCATGGAGAAACTCACGCTTATAGGTTCCAAATACAGTAATTTATCACGTGTAGATGATACTATACACTTATTTCCTCCTCGCTTAGTAACCTATTAGTAACTTTATAAACTCTAAATCCTTACGCTTAAAGTTCTTGACGATACTCAGTCCTGGAGTCCATAGGGTTTAGAGGTAACCATGGTAAACATTTCTTCATACATTTATAAATACATTTAAATCTTTACTTTATCATTAAGCACATATGCATTCTTTTAAACATTTTTAAACTTTATATCTGTACGCGTATAAATACGATATTTAATACACATATAAATATGGCACGTGATGCAAGATAAAACAATGCAAAGATAAAACATTTCCATATCTTAACATTTACACATAAAAATTTACATTAAACTTTCAGTTTAACATTAAAATATTCCCACTTTTAAAAACTCAATTTTCAAAAATATCATTTTCCTCCAGTTCACCGCTCAATCCCAGCTTGCTTCAGTTAATTCCGTTCCGTCAGATAGTCCTTTCACCTTTCAAGAAAACCACAGACTATAATTAATCACTTAACTTCCATTTTAATCCACATACACATTCATTTAAAGCCAAATGAACAAATTACCCATAAGCACTAAAAACCCACTCATTTGGCCAACCTTTTCCAACAATACTCTATAGACTTTATGACTCAAAAAATTATTCAAACGGTCTTCAAAATTTATGAACTCACCCAGATCAGTCCTTTATATATCCAATGACATCTCTTTAAATTTTCAATTTAAAATTCCTTCTCTAAAGCCCTCAACCACATAACACAAGTTATTGTGTTTACATCTAGATAGCGAAACGGAATACGCATAGCTCCACTGACAAGACACATGGGCACTTTGGGATTACAATTTGCTTGAACTTCCCTTCAAATAAATTTTCCCCTAGAGTCTATTTGCAAGAATTTTGAATCTCAATTTGGATGAGTGAAACTCCATATAGCCAAAACACTACAACATACCAAAACGAGCAAAATCGTTAGGCTACACGAGCTCACCTTTCAGTCAAGTATTTAGGGTATAGAGCTACAATTTGCTCTTGGTCCCTTCTATACATTTTGCTTCTCTTATAGTTCTTTACCAATTGGAACCAATTCATTTGGATGATTCTAGCAATCTATGGCCAAAATAAAAACAGGGCTTTTCTGAAATTTTTTTTGACAGCATTCCACTTTTACTTTACCCAACATTCTCCTTTTACAACTATTCCACTAATACCTCAATTTCATAAATCCTAACCAATTTCAACATATCATACAAAATTCAACATCAAACCCTAACCATTCACTCCCCTTGATTTTCAAACCCTAACTTTAATCCATTTCTTTCTCAATTTTACATCAAAGCATCATCATTCATCCTCAAATACTAATTCTACCATCCATACAAAAAATCAAAGCATTAGACATGAAAAACATAAAAATCCAACTTTCGGCATTCAAAACTTACTTGTTTTTGGTTTTCCTTAGCTCCTCTCTCTTGATTCCCTTGTAAGATCGCAGAGAGCTTGAATGAGGAGAAAAAATCAAATCTCATTACCTTGGCCCTTCACTTTTTCTTCTTGCTTCTCCTTTCTCTCCTTTCTTTTCTCTCTTTTCTTCCCTCTCCTTTCTCTCCACAGGTTCTCCTCCTTTTGAGCCAACTTAATCTCTTAAATTTAGATTTTTGCTTCACCTTGACAAAGTGCCCTTTCACACTTGCCAAAATTACCCTTGAACCAAAGCTCATTGGTGTTTCTAATGAATCACAAATCCATTCCTTTATTATTTGTTCATAGCAATTATTAGAAAGGTTTTAATTGGCTCTCACGAAAATATCTCCTTATGACAGATTTTATCTCAGTTTCACCTTATACTGCTTTTATACAGATTAAATGTCAAAAATATTCTATGGTCGTCTAAACTTCTAGGTGACCATGAAATATTTTGAATTAAATCCTTCACATTGGATTCAGGGCTGCGAAATCATCGAGAAATCGGATTTAAAATCATTAAAATAGGAAATCCGGATAATAGCGTATTATTATTCGAATTACGTTCGGATAGCGACTATCCAAACGGACTTCAGTTTCACTCTGTTCAGTTAGTTAGACTCTATGATATATTGGACATTTTCATTATTTATTAATTTCCGAAAAATTTCATGTGACTCGAATTCCGATCCGGGAGAATCACTATTCCACTTAAATCTCCTATTCTCTTCTAAATATCGGTTCAAAGTCATAGGGCCTTCTTTAAAAATTCCTTTGCAAACCCCTCCATCCCGGATATAATAAGAAAAATCACTATTTCTTAGGGCTTTCGGTTACAATTTTGAAAATTCCACATCATGTCGAATGGCGTCGGGCGTTTCGTTCTAAGCTACCCTCGTTTCTATCATTTGAGACTCCAAATGGAGTTAGCTACTTATTATAACATTCAGGTTGGGGTTTTTCGCTAATTGTCTTGCTCTTCCAAATTAGACCTACAAAATGAAAGTTGAACATATTATTCAATATTATCACCACTATGGATTTTGCATGGTACTAAGGTGGGGTTTGTCTTTCAAATTTGCGTTTAATGTGATTTGCTGGACTTTAGATTTCTTGTGCCTTCTTTCCAACTTGTACTTATTTAAAGAATTATTGAATTAAAAAAGCCAAAATATTTTACTTTTTCTTTGAATACGAAAATAATTTTTTGACAAATAAAACATAACTCAACACATACTTCAATCTATTAATATTTAATACTTAATGTAAATAAAATAATGAAAAGTAAACAACTTAAGTTCTATTTAGATGTAAGTGAAATGAATAAATAAATAAATACCAATTCTCACCCTTCCCTATTGTTTTTCATTAGGATGTAAGACTTTCTCTCAGTCGAACTATAGGGTTTCATTGGGTTAAAGCCAGCAGTCCCATTTCACGATTTCACTTATGGAATTGCATACCTAGAAATCATTAAGAAAGTTATTATAAACATCATTACAAAACAATTATTATATTCAAATTATACGAAGTCAGGTAACTATAAAATGAAAATCGATTTAGATCATGTGTTAAATCAATACTAAAAACTTTATAAATTATCATAAATTCCTTTTTTTTAGAATAGTAGATAACCTTTTTCGCATGGAGCACGTGTTACAAATAAAAATTGAAAACTGAAAAGACAAATAGAATCCATGAGAGGGAGGAACTTGGGTAAACTATATATGAAATTTAAGTGTAGGGATTATTGCAGTGCCACGAATGAAAATAGTTTCTTGAGAAAATAATTATATGTTTTGCTTTCATACTATTTTTCATTGTTAAAGCGCATAAAATGAAACATGCACATGCATATATATATATATATATATATATATATATATATATATATATATATATATATATATATATATATATATATATATATATCCTTTTTGAAATGATTTATTTTTCATTAATTTTTTTTTCAAAGTTGCATAAAACTTGTAGCCATAAAAGTGATTGTACCATTTTCATTTCTGCTTCCAAAAGTTAGTAAATTTGGATTACACATAGTTCTCATTCATTTGGATGGCCATTTAGGAGAGAAATTAAAAAGAAATAAGCAAACTCTAAACAATTTTTAATCCACGGGACTATGATCATTTGGTATAGATAATCTTCAGAAAAAGAACCTTTGGAATGTACCTCAACACCATAAACATGTTCTACTCCATAAGCATGAAATAAAATACTGTAAAACAATGTTTTGAATCTTGTTCACTTTTTCCTAAAGATTTTGAATTCAATTGATCCAATGTGGATGGGCATAGGTTTGATTCAACCATCTAAACATAAGGAAGAGGAAGGTATTGGCCATCAGTGTATAGATGAGTTATTACAAATGTCATTCTTTCAAAATTCTTTCCCTATTTAAAAATGCATGATCTTGTACATGATCTTGCATTTTTGGTGGCAAGGCCTAAATACAACATGTTAAATTTTGATGGTAAAAGTATTGTTAGGCATGTTTGATTTCGAGGCGATTAACTGAAGGAAGAAGAAAAAAGTTTCAAGATTTTTAGGAAACTAGACAATAATATAAGAACCGACAGGTATTCATGGGTTTGGGCATTAGATCATTTTATTAATACTTGCATCTTAGATTAAAATGCATTGCGAGTGCTAAACTTACAAAAGTGAGCTTGAGGCACTACCATTCCATTTTACGATCTCAGGCTCCTTAGATGTATTTAAACATAAATGGCAATGTAAACATCAAAGAGAGACTCTAGGTCATTTGTAATTACTGCAAACATTATGATAGGTGGATGTGACTCACTTAGGAATTGCCAAGAAATATTTAGGAGAGAGATGATAAGTTTGAGGTATTTGATTGTGTCGACACCAAATGGCTATTACGAAAGAAGTCGTGGGGTAACAACCTCTTAAACTTTTTATTTAATTATAGAGTCTTGATTGTTTGAATCTCTTGTGGACGGGATGCCAAGTCTTAAAGCATGCGATAATTGTAGATTGTCAAAATCATAATTCTTGCAAACACCTACTTGCATTACGGACCATAGTGATGCTGAATTGCAAAGCCTTGAATTTGATTTGGGGAATAGGAGGTAATGGAAAGAGATGAACTCCTGACTCTTGATATTTATTGAGTTACCAAAGTTGAAGATTTTGCCCAGGTGGCTACTTCTAGGACCTACTACTTCTAACACTACTCTAGTTAGCTTATTCATTTCCGAATGTGACAACTTTAGAGCATTGTGGGAGGAGGGAGAGTCTCTAAGTCTCACAACCCTTAACACTCTTGAGATTGAAGATTACCCATGTTTGTTAGTTCAGTCAGAGGGAATGGATCACCTCACTGCCCTTAGGCGATTGAAGATCACAAATTGCCCTCAATTATCAGCTTTGCCAGAAAAGATGACCCACCTTCTTACTAACACTTGACCATTGGGGCTGTCTAGAGTTGGCTAAATAGTCTGAAACAAGGAACAATTCAAGGCCCGATACAGGTATATGTTCATTTGGTTCTTGGTGACTGAGATTTAAACATATGAAAAAAGATACCTTCTCTTCCCTTTTTTTGCACCTTCTTTAAATTCTTTTTTCTTTTTAATTTGTTAGGTGCATATATTTTCCTACATATCTTAATTTACCCCCTTGCCTTACTATGTCATCGTGTTCCTTTGTCCTCAATAAAATCCTGTTTTTTCTTCTTTTTTGTTGGTCAATTCAATTTCAATAGCTATTATTTCTAGACTTATACAATATGTCAAAATCTCTCTCCACTCGTGTTTTTGTGATACATAACAAATTGATGCTCAAAGTGAGGAAAGCGGTCGTGATGAACCATATGAAGGAATGAGTGAAGAAGAGGAAGACATCGAAAGATTGTCCACATAATGGCGAAACTTCAAACTCGTATGTAATATAATATGTATCTTGTTGCCATTTTCTCTTTCTTTTCTTCTCTAACTTGACATACGCTGGTGATGTTTGACTTTCATGGGTTGTTTTTCTGAAGGGACCATATGAATGTTTTAAATTTCAAATTTCAAACCACTTCCATCAACATCCCAATAAACCGATTTATTTAAACCTTTAATAAAAATATTTATTAAATCTTACAATTTATCACATAGGTCACATAGAAAATAAATCTTACAACTTTACCCTTCCTGCCTTAACAAACTTAGGCTTTGTTTGAAATCCGGAAAGTACTAAGGAAAGAAGATAATACTAAAGAAAATTATTTTCTCATTTTGGTTTCACTAAGAAAAATATGGAATAAAATCAAATTTCCTCAAAATTTTACATGTTTTTAAATTTTTTAGTCCTTATATAAACATATAAAATTAATTCATTAAATTTAAACCTATTTTTATTTTCCTCCAAATTTTATTTCCTTCTACTTTTCCTCTCTGTTTTCTTTCCTTAGTACTTTCCAAGTACTAAACGGAAGCCTTAATGATTGAAGGTTGTCGCAAATTAGCATAAACCTATTGGCTTGTATTCGTTTAATACTCTGTAAATTAGAAGAAACCCATTGGCTTGTATTCGTTTAATACTCCGTTTTAGAGTGTCGAATAGATGCTACCACTCATTAGCTAGAAAACTACTCTTTATTCTATCAAAGATGCATTAAACATAATAGATTTAAACACGAGTAGATGAATTCTCAAAGAAAGTTTTCATCTTATTACAACAAGTCGAATGATATGTTTTACGATTAGGAGTCCAGATATTATGGAAAAAGTTTAATTTCTTGCCTAACTGGAGAAGAGGCCTTGTTGAAGACATACACACAATCTCCCACACTAATTGTTTTTCCCTTCCCTTCAGTAAGAGATTCTTGACATACCAAATTTTGTGCAAAGTAGACCTGAAAAAATTCATTCAACCTATTATCATTTTGTGTATCATTCACGATGGATGATATGTAACGACCATGACAATAGCCCTTGTCTACTTTGATGAAGCCCCTCACGGTTTTAAAAAACGCATCTACTAGATTGAGAGAAATCAAACTTATATAATGACGAGACTTTCTCACTACATGGACGTGGGATGTGACATGATAGGAGTTGAATTTTTTTGGTACTAAGGTCATGTTGTTATTTAAATTTAAACATTCAATACAATTTTTCAGACTTTGGATTACTTTTTTTTTAAGCTTCAACTTATTACTTTAAAAAAATATTGATTAAAAAAGAGGTAATATTGACTTTGCTCAATACTAAAAACAACTTTTTGAAACAAATAAAACACAATCACAACAAAACCTTCACTCTGTTAATACTTAATACTTAATAGAAATAAAAGAATAAAGAATAAATAACTTAAGTTCTATTTAGACTTAGTGAAATTAAAGAAATGAATAAATACCACGAGTCTCACCTTTCCCTGTTGTTTTTATTAGGCGCAGACTTTTATCGGTGAAATTCTTTAAGGGTTTCATTAGGTTGGTCGGCAATCCATTCTCCCGATTGATTGTGGGTACTGAAACCATTAAGAAGTTATCCACAAATATCATTAGAAAACATTCAAATACACGATGATCATTTGGTGGAGATAATCTTAAGAAAAAGAAACCTTGTTTACTGTTTTTGAAAACTGTTTTCGGTTCTCCAAAACATACAGTTTTCAAAAATAAGGAGAACAAGAAAAACAAGGAAAACAAATTTGGTTTCCAATTTTTTTTTTTTCTGAAAAACATAAACAAACACCTGGCTTACTAAATTTAAATAACAAAGAAGAGTTTCCAAAGAACACCTTTTTGGTGTTCTTAGTATTTTCAAAAACAGGAACCAAACAGGCCTGTAGTTTTCAAATGAAAGCCTGACTCGTCGTTGTAAGCAAGCACGAAATTTCCAGGGAAGATTATTTCTTACCTTACAGGAGCATAGCTTGACACCACGGATTTGAACATGCTTATTTTGAGCTCAGCCATAAGTCCTCGGGAAAATGGTTCGCAACCCTTTACAAAATGTTGCACCTTTTAGCATTGACAAAGTTAAAAAAAAGAAAAACAAGTGATGAATTACTAAATACTTTTAAATAAGAGCGAAAAAAGATATTGTGAGTCCATGTATGGTTGCAGGTCTAAATGGTTAATTAGTACGGTTCCTTGAGAAGCTCATTTAATGCATCTCGATGATCCTGAAAAAAAACGTGTTTTAATGGAAATCTAGATTCGATTTTCCATCCAAAATCAAGGGATACAAACAACGCTTCTTTTTTTATCGATGATCTTGAATATGTATTAAAAGAGGGAACCTCGATCTCTGACGAGGCCAAAAGCAGACACAAAACAAAGAGTAGAGCTTATGTTTTGACAATAAGCATCAGCGTATGAATCCCATGTCATAACCATGTAAATTGTCTACTTCATAAGTTAAATGACCAACACTCCTAAAGACCACACACGGGGATAAAAGTATGACCAGGCCCAGAAAAAACCTCAAAATCCCATAAAGCAAAGCGGATATGATGTTGACAATGGGCCGTGTATGAATCCCATGTCATAACCATGTTGTGTCTACTTCATATGTTAAACGACCAACTCTCTAAAAACACCCGCACATGGAGAGTTAAACAAACCAAACAAAGTCCACTATCGACTTTCAAATCAACAAATAGGGAATAAATTGCAGAGAGAGGTCTCGAGCCTATGTTAAACGACCAACTCTCTTAAAAGCTCAATCTTGTAGGATTTTAGTTTAATATGAATATCATGCCTCTTAACATCATATTTCATGAAACATAGTGCACGCAGGACTTGACTAACACGAGATATACGGTGGAATGGTGCAGTTGGAAAACATAACTTTGAATCCGGGGCAAATTTGGGATCAAATACAGTTTTTGACCTTTGCATGAAAACAAATGTCAAATTACTTCACGTTTTCTTCTACGTCAATAGCCTTCGCCATCAAAATAATTTTGTTAAGGTCAAATTGGAAAATTTGAAATTGAAAATAACGAATCGAGGCTCTCCTTTTTTAGCCCGCCAAATCATTTCTTAAACCTTGACATGCCTAAGGGTCTAAGAGTACGAAGTACGTGCTTCTCCTTCAGTGAAATGGTTGGAACATGTTAACAATCTATTTTCAGAAAGAATAATTCCTTAGATAATACAAAGCAATGACGGCTCTTTCGTAAAACAAATTTTATAAGCTTCTTATGGATCTAAGCGGTTATAACAAGTAATAAGAAGGCACATCCATAGAATATTCAATTCAAAATGAAGCTCGATGAAGTTGGGTTCGGTTTACGAGACATAAGATAACCATATCACTTAAACACCATAAATTATTGATTCGAGGTTACCGGCACCAACGAAGGATTTGTATTTTAGGATGCATTAAGTCGAGCTCTACGCATTAAAGCGTGCCGTATTGGGTTTCCTAGATAAGTTAGGAAACCATTTTGAAGCCTCGTCTCCTTCGTCCGGTAGCGAGCGGACCATTTTATCTGGAGACACCATCTGCCTTTGCACATTTTTACCTAAACAAACATTCAAATCATTCATTCCCGGGGCTCTTACCACTGCAAGACAATGTAAATGATGTTTTAATAATAATTTTTTTTTATCAGTAAAAAGCAATATATTGATTAAAAAAGTATACAAGAGAGGCCCTAAGAACCAACAAAAAAGGGCAAAAGAAAAAGAAAGCGGCATACAAACCAGCCCAAAAACACAAACACCTAAGCATAACCATAAAATCTATACAAAAGCATTCTAACAAAAGGGATAACCGTGTTTGGAATACAACCAGCCCAAGAAAAGAGAGAGCGGATAACAGAAAGTTTCAATCTCAGAGTAGAAAAAGAGGCATCTTCGAAACAAAGTATAATAATATCACATCTGGAGATCTGAAACAAAGTATATGTACCACAAAAGAGACTGTTTAATTTCTTATGAACACATATAATAATCCCGAGCCTAAGACAAAAACCACCAACCAAGAAGGTCACAACCCATCGTGAGCCTATTAACAAATTCTGTATTAATCGATCCTTGAATAAACTATGCTTCCCATAAAATACATACTTGTAAGCACAAAAGCTTTAGCTAAATGCAAACTCAGAAATGCCTTGACACTTGATTTCCGTGAGCTACCTCATCAAGCCATTGTCGCATTATGTTTGACTCCATCTCCAAGAAAAAACTATACCTGTGTTTTTCTATTCCTATAGACCATGTCTTGCCTAAATATTTGAAGAAAAATGCTAGGGAAAGAGAATGAGGTAAACTAGAAGCAAATTTTCCAAGTTTCTAAATTCATTTTTTTTCTATATTTGATTTTATTTCAAATTTTTCTGGTGGTACAACCAAACATGATAAAAATAATTTTTCTCAAAGAATTTTATTTCCTAAATACTTCTAAGTAATAAACATAAACAAGAAATTCCACATAAATACTTAAGTTATTAAATAATGTTAAGTGTCAGTTTGTTTAAACAAAATCTCGAATTCCTAGATTTTAGTTCAATATGAATATATGCTTCTTAACACTAGATCTCTCTCTCTCATATTAGGGTTTTAAGCCTTCTCTCTCTCTCTCTCTCTCTCTCTCTCTCTCTTTCATATTAGGGTTTTAAGAGTGCCATCCCAAATTCTGTTTTCGGAATGAAAGCTTCTTTCCTTGTGTGTCAAAGAAGCTCTAGCTAGCTACTCGCATGCAGGAGAAGAAGTAGGTGGGCCTCATAATGGTTGTTAAATTGGGCTCAGCCCAATTGTTGTAATGGTCTTTTTGGATCCAGCCTAGTGCTTTCTTTGTTGGCCAATGCTTATGTTCGAGCGCTTGACACGCAGGATAAGATGTATTTCATGACTACATTTATTTTTTATTTTTCAATCTAATAAGGTTTGGTAAGAGATGCATAAATGATCATAACACTAAATTGGACAATTTCATAATGTAACAAGAAAGAAAAAAAGTAAAAGTATAATTTTTAATGTATTTTGGAGAATAATGAAAAACAAAAAAGTCATTTCAAGATTTAAATAGAGTTTAAGAGCTTTATTTAATAAAAATTTAAGAAGCGTATTACAAAACCTTCCAATGACATAGTTTCAAGTGAAACATAGGATAAGCAAGTGAAACATAAGTTTCAAACCTAAAAAGATGAACCCACATAAATGAAAAGCATTCCACGTACATTCAAACAAAACTCAACAATGTATAAATAAAGTAACGTTTTACCTAACATAGAGCTCTCTTGTTTACTCAACAACCATCAGTAAATGCATCCTTTGGAAGCTCCACTCGACTAGATAGTTTCGGTTCCACCCTCTGGGTGTATGCCTTTGAATTACTATCAGCCATTGTCTGTCCCATCGAAACTCTGCACACTCAAGCCAGAAAGAAATTGAAATAATTTCAGGAATCTAGTTGCTATCTGCCCAAAATTTTACTCATCTCCTGTATAAAAATAAGACAAGATGTCTCATCATCTCTAAAAATGATTCCAAATAATGACATACTCATACCCATTGTCATTAGCAGGGTTATGAGTTGTAGTTTCGCTCAGAAATATAACTAACAGCTATATTGCTTGTTTCACTATAAATTCCTCAGATTATTCTTGTTCACCCAAAAATATACTTTGTAAATAGGTTTCGTGCACACACATATCTCACTGTCTCATCTGATTTTCTTAGAAAGAAAAATGGATAATTTCCTGCAAAGAAAACGTGGTACCGTATGCCAAGATTTGGTAGATTACATGTGTCTTAACACCTAGACATGGTGGGTTATATCCAAGTCCAGAAAGGTTATCATTTTGTCTCTGTTCATGACAAAATATCAGAAAACTATGCACAGAGGAAAATAGAATTCAAAACCAGTTGTGAATTCAGTCAAAGGTGGAAAATCTGCTTCTTCTTCGTATTTTTTTGTTCATATTCTGGTCAAATTAAGAAAAAACATATAATTATTGTTATTATTTTATTTGTCAAGCCTTACTAGATTTCAATGTTTTAGCAGTAGCCTTCAATTCTGTAGGTTAAATCCTAATTTCAGTTATATTTGAATGAAAAAGTTAAAAATTTTAGGTTTGGATTTCTATATACTCATACTTCAGAGAGAATGGATGAAGACGGAAAAGGAATTAGCCTGCAGTCCCCCATGAAACACACTCAACATGTGATGCTCAACAATACAGAAGGGTTCAAACATTGATCAAAAGTTATACCCAGAAAAATAAATAAATAAACCCATCACCATAAAACATCAGACTCTTAAAAATTTGAGTCTAAACCAGCAAAGAAACAATTTCAGCATTTGGGCTGTTGAAACAAACTTGAAAATTCAACATGCAAATAAACCAAAAAAACAAAGAATACCCAGAAATAAACACTGAAATTAATAGATACAAGAATAAGTGGGGTGAGAGACAAAATTGACGAAATTAATTCAATTAATTAAAAACCTAAGAAAAAAAAGGAGGAAGGGAAGAAATGGGTCTGTGAGAGAGTTACCAGTAAGTGAGATGGACGCTTGAGAAACAGAAATCCCACGACATGATTTTATGGGATAGATGAAGATTGAAGAGATTTTTGCCGTGGGCGGCTCTTCAGATGATGACACTCTATCCATTTTCTCCCCTGATTCTCTCTCTCTCTCTCTAAATAGATTGAGATATGTTTCTAAGATTCTCAGAGTG
This sequence comes from Tetrastigma voinierianum, assembly GCA_016808115.1. NCBI lineage: Eukaryota > Viridiplantae > Streptophyta > Magnoliopsida > Vitales > Vitaceae > Tetrastigma > Tetrastigma voinierianum. The sequence continues at coordinate 2,648,359 of JAEQBH010000137.1, read as the reverse complement.
ATATTTCTTTTTTGTTCAAAATTGATCATTGTCCCAAAATAATAATTTTATAATAATAATAATAATAAATGTTTATAAAAATGCCTTTTTGATCTATGGATACAGATTGAAGTAGATGACTATAGTTTTACACTTAAAAATTAAAATTATGGTTGAAAACTACCATTTTAAAAAAAAAATTATTAAAACTTGGTGACCATGGTTTTGAAAATTTTTTAAATTATTAACACCGTAGTTATTAACCATGGTTTTAATTTTAAACTTAAAACCGTAGTCACTAACCATGATTTTAATTTTAAGCTTAAAATCGTGTTCACCAAGTAGGGTTTTAGCTATTTTTAAAAATTAAAAATCATAGTCACCAATTTTGATTTTGCTGATATGGTAAAAATAAATTAATTTGGACATTATTTTAAAACATGCATTATTTTAATATTTTTTTAAAAAAAAGTTATTTTGGGATATTACAAAATTTGTTCATACCAGCAATATTGGCTTCCTCTTGCTATATATATCTTTGTTTTTTCGAGGAAAATAAAATCAATCATTTAAAAAGATAAAATGATACCTATAAAAATATTTTGTTCCTTCGATGGATTTTTTAAGTAAAACAATTGAATTTTTTTTGTTTAGAAAATAATTTATTTTCACCCTGTAAATGGTTTGAATCAGTTAAAGAGAAGTAACAATTTTTTTTTTTTTAAGTTAATGTGAAAATTTTAAAAAATAATTCAAAACTGTTAAAGAGATAATTAATTTGAAAATATATGGAATTTAATAAAATGTTAATATGAACAAATAAAATCGTTTATATCACATGTTTATTTCCTTAATACATTTTTTAATTACATGTAATATATTTCTATTATTGAATTTCTTCAAAAAAAACACATATTTAAAAAAAAAAAAACATTTGTTGATGTGGTAGTCATGTCGCCTAATAATCATTGTCAATAGTTCCACATCATGGTATATATGGGTCATAATGACTGATTTAATGTGTTATTAAATAAGATCATTTTATGATTAGGCTTTATAATATTTTCTTATAAGAATTAGGATTTTCCATCTTTAATTATTTTATTAATTTTGAAATGCATTGGTAAATTTATATGATGTAATATCTGTGGTGTCTCACATCGCTTAAAGACAAAATAAGAGTGTCCATTTTGAGGATTCATAAATCAACACGATTTATGCCTGATAGTTCCTCAAGTCTAACTCCAGAGTCAAATTCAAAAGATAAAGCTCCATAGGTAAAATAATCTCCTGCCTTATGATCATCAAACACTTTTTGCATGAATCGACAAGTGCACAGATCATTCCATACCTTTGAGAGAATCCTGACCACGTGACAACATTCACTCTAAAGCGCTCACACCATAACATTCACTCCGATCACCTTCGGGCACTGCACTCTTCTAAGTAACCCTTTCCCAAGTAGCCCTCTCCCGCTACGTACCGCCTCTTAATAAAAGCATCAATGATAGGGTCTCAAGCCCAATCAAAAAGCCCAGTACTAAAGCATCACCGACATTTTAACCTTCAGTTTTACAGTACCATTCCACACTCTCAGGCGGAACTCGATGCGTAATCAGATTGATCCACTACCCTTGAGAATCCTGACATCCACATACCCAGAGAGATTCACTCTACGTGGCTCACACTGATAAATATCCACACCCAGACCCACTTTGGGCATCTGCAGCCCTTTCTAGGCAACATTTTCCCCAAGTGACATCTCACTACGATTACTTCTAAATAAAGATCAATGATAAGCGCCCAAGGCTAATCAAAAGCTCAACTTAAAAGACCTATTCGAAGGCGAGAACTTTCAAGCTTAAGTATCACTCTATACTCTTGTGTGAAACCAATATGGGTTTGTATTAATACTTTTTCTTTAAGACATAGATCCAATAGAAAAGCAAAACCGAGAATGACAGGTAGGAAACCAAAGCCTGAAAAATGTTTATCACATTCTACTACCAAACAAATTATGATTCCACATTTGGGGCCTAGTACTTTCAAATTTGGCATCCATGCATTTCACCATGTTTTTGTGTACAATTCAAAACTCCACATGGATAATGTAGGTGATAAAGATACAACATGAATGAAATTACCGATTTTTAGTATAAATAAATAAAAATACATTATTTTTTCAAACTTTACTCCCAAATTTGTGCAAATATGTAGTTCTTATAAAATTAAAAGAAAAATGGTGTTTGGATCATGGATATATATGATCGTGATATTAAAGTGCTATTCTAAAAATCTCATATAAGTAATTTTAAAATAACACAAATTTCTGTATTTTAAAAATGTAAATATATATATATATATATATATATATATATATATTATAATGGTAGTAAATGTTTGGGACTCGAACCTGGAACCCCTCCTTTTCCGGATGTCCTATATTTTTAAACTTTAAACGCTCTACCAAATTGATTATTTATTTTTATGAAAATACTATTTCTTGAGAAAATCTAGTTATAATCTATTTGGATTTTTTTATAATCCCTTGGAATTTTTTATACTTTAAAAAAGAAAATCCTTTTCAATTTTTTTATACATTAAAATGAAAATCTGTTTGGATTTTTTATAATCTCTTTGGATCTTTTATACTCTCTTAACGTGCCGTTTGTTTTTTTTTACTAACTGCTTAATATAACTTTATTCTATTAGATTAAGTTTTTTTAAAGAAACTAAACACTAAAACCCGACCTCCTTCCCTATAGGGATCGACATGGTTAGGTTAACCGAAGCATGACACAAAATAAAAACCGACAGTCAATTTTTGGTTTGTTATTTATATAAATAAAAAATCAATATTTAGCTAGACATAATGAGCCGACAAGTATTTGTTATTTGTTATTTTTTAAAAATCAATATTTTAATTTTTATCAAAATTTTGAGAAATTAATTTTTTAAATAAAATTTAAAATACGTATGCTTATTTAAAATACATGATTTTCTCCTATTTGTTAATAGTTCCTAATATGAAAACATTAAAAAAATTCATTAAAAACTAAAGCCAAATATTCGTTTTTCCTATCAACCAAAAATTCAAAAATCCAACAATAAGTCATGAAAAATTAAAATATATATATATATATATATATATATATATATATAGGCTCAATGCTAAAAGCAAATTGCTTCACAAAGGCAAAAATAAACAATACCTTAACCACAATTTAATAATAATAAAGGAGAAGAAATAAATTAAGGTTTTCCAAAGTACTTTTCTTAAACAAAGTGACTGCTTCATTCTTCTTATTTCCCCTAAAGAACTAATATTTTTCAAAAACCTTTCTTACACCATATCCTAAACACCTTTAAGTTTTTAAGAGGTAGACCTAATTCGACTCTTAACAAGTTAAAGTGAAAAACCATTGAAACTTGGCTCAATGATTAAAGGTTGAGTGGAACACAAAAAAGAACAAGTTCAAGTTTATATGAAAACAAAATACTATAACATGACAATACCAAGTACATAGATGTCAAAAAAAAAAAAAAAAAAAAAAAGTTAAATCTAAAAAAACAAAAGTGTGTAAATAGACCATAAGTGAAGCTTCTTCGAAGTTCAGGCAGGTCAACCTGATTATGTTTGGGGGACTTGTCGCTGGTTTAAGACTTGACTATAAAGAAGGATGTTGATTTACCCTACACAAAATATCGGTTAATATAAGTCCGAGACGATACCAATAATTATTATAAGGCATTGAAGTATGAATTATATGAGACTAGATTAAATAAGTATCTATGCTCCACAAAACTATCTTGCGAGGTTGTCTTGGTTGCGTAAAGCCCAGTAAGTACCCCATGACCATAGGAAGGTCCAATTTGAACGATGATGTATTTAAAGAAAAGAACACCCCAGTCGGAAGATATTGTCGGAGAATGGGCCCCGTGGCTTTGAGAATTTACGTAATATTAGTTTGTCTGTATTTGAGCTGCTGTTTAGTAGGTGAAAATTTTACATTTCTCTATTCAAACTTTTGAAAACAAGGCTTGTTTGGTGCGAGAATAAGACGAAAACAAATTTTGAAAAGCAGAAAATAGATGCAACTGTGTTTATATATAGATGACGAGTAAAAGGCTGTTTCATTTGTTCCGAATTAAATTCAACCAAATTCAACCAAATGGGAGTTTGAAAAGTAAACGTATTTTCTTGTTCAAGTCACGAAGCATTATTTTAAAATGAAAACTAAAGATTAGAATCGTTGAAATTTTCATATTACGAATTTTGGATATAGTTGAAATTTTGGTAATTCTTGGAATGTAATTATTTATTTTTATGCTAACACCCTCTTAAATTTAGTGAGTAAGGATGAGGTGGAAATGGAAGAATTGAGTTTTGAGCTTCAAAACTATCTCGAAGCGTAGTAACTTCACCCGATGTCCTATAACGTCACCATCTTCTCTGCCACTCTTCCTTCTTCACATTTCTCCTCCTCCCACTTCCAAAGCCCGCCAAAACCCACATACCAACACGCCCTCATGGGTGGGCCTTTCAAGCTCCTAGTGATCGAACCATTTCAGAAGCCATTTCCACCACATCGAATGGTAGTCGGAATTTCGACTTGGAGCCAGCTTCTCCTTTCGACTCTGACGGCTGACTGAGGCGGAGCTATCCGGGACTTGGAAGCTGGGGCCAGTTCTGGCCCATTGTGAAATTCGGTCTGGATCGTCTTCGGTGGCCTTGGCGAATCGCTTATTAACATCTGGGAAGTCACGGTTCATTCTTCATCGGGGATGCGGCATAAGGTGTTTGATAATTCTTGAGAGAGACCAAGTGTCGTGGAACTCTTTATAATAGATGATTGTGTCGGTTTGAGATGTAGAGGCAAGCGTTGGAGCGTTAAAGCGGTGTTTCTCTGGAGGATATGGAGCCGCCCCGGTTCATTTACGGTGAGAGTAGCGCTTGCACAACCCAAAGTGATTCATGGTTTAAGCCTCGGAAGCAGTGCACGGGTATGGTTGAGGGCGGAGTGGTGAAGCTCGAATATAACGCATTGATGCTTAATGCTCTGGCCATGGGAAGAATTGGTGAGTCGAGCTGTGTTTGATAAATGCATTGGACCGCGATATCATCTCGTGGAACACCGCCATGGTCGGCCGTTCTCGCAGTGATCAGTTCTCTAAGGCATTGAATTTCTTCCGTTTATGGTTCTTGAAGGGGTTTAGGTGATAGCGTCTACAATTACTGAATGTTCTTCACCTTGATACATTGGAAGGTTAGATTTACAGAAGAAGTGCACATATTGAGAAACAATGGTTTGATTGAGAATTCTTTTTTGAGGCGGCGCCCTTTAATGGGCATGTCTTGCAAGTTGCCATGGCGTTGAGAGTGGTAGGAGAGTTTTGTGGTAACTGGGGTGGCGAATCAAGCTGCGAGTGCCATGATTAATTGGTTTATCACGCAGTGGTTTTTGTTGAAAGGCCTTGATTCTCTTCTGGCCAGAATCTGAAAGTTGCGATGTGAAGTATACGGCTTCACCACCACAATAGCAAGTCATTATGCACCTTGTGTGTGCAGTGTGAAGCATTCTCTAGCTAGGAAAGCATTCATGGATACACGGTAAAGCTCGGTTTCGAGGAAAAACTGAGTATGTCGAGAATCGCTAATGGACATACTCAGGGCGAAGGAAGATTGATATTTCGGAGAACATATTAGACAACATGGAGGATAAGGATGAGTGTCTTGGAGACACCATGATCACGGGTTTGCGTTCTCTCACAGTTTCATAGTGATGCGTTTGTTACGTACATGAGATACGGAGGGTGGAGGAAAAAGCGATAATGATAAGAAGCGAAATGGAGGTTCATAGGCAATTCATCTTTGCTCATGGTTCTTATGATTGTAGACACTGGTAAGTATAGCAACAGAGAAGGATTCTGTACCTCAGCCCCATTTAAAAACTCATCGGAAAATATATATATGTAATGTAATAATTTTAAATATATATTATTTCATTATATATATATATATATATATATATATATATATATATATATATATATATATATATATTATAAAATTAATTTATTTACTACGATATAATTTATTATATAAAATAATTATATATATAGTATTTATAAATAGTAATATTTTAAAAATATTATTTGATATTAAAATAATATTATTTATCCAAATGAGATAATATAAAAAATGAATATTTTGATAAATTTATTTCTCATTATTTTTCTACTTAAGGATTAAAAAACAACTATTATCAATTTTATATTCATATTCATGTAAAACTCATAACATTTCCTCTAAACTTGGTTTTGTAGGACTCTTGATGAAAAATAAGTGATTTAACAAGAAATGAACAACATGTTTCCAAAGAAGAGTCAATCGGGTGTCTCACAGCACGTCATTGGGAAGATGAATTTTTCTGTACCATATGAAGATCAAATGGTTCAACTCCATCCATGGTTGCATTCTACATTCAAATAACTTTCCAACGACACCTCACACACCCAATTCCGAGTTAAAGAGAAGAAGTTATAACCTCGATAAGTTAGAGAAGAAAACAAGTTGTTGAGTAGAATCTAAGTTGTCTTTGACATACGAATAAGTGCTCATTATTTGAAGAGGAATAGATCTAAGGCAAGTGAAGATTAAATCTTGCCCTAAATTATCAGCTTTGCGAGAAAAGAAGATGGGAAACTATTTGCACAACACTTGACCGATGAGGTTGTCACGGGTTGGTTAATAGATGCAAGACAATTGGTGTACAGAGATTGCTCATGTCCCAGTTATATATTAGCGACTCTAGGGTCGGGTAACATAAAAGATATCATTATCTATTTCTGAATAGAAAACCTCTTTTCTTCTTCTTCTTCTTTGTTTTTTGGATTTTTATATGTCCAAATTAATCTCTCTCTACGTTTTACGATGCATAAGAGCGATGCTCCTAGATGAAAGTGGTCCATTCTTGTCAGAGGCTTATTTGGTGGAACAAGTGAAGAGGTGGAGGAATAGAACTTTTTTCCAACTGCACCGATACATATGCATTTAAGGGTGGAAGCATGCATCGCTCGACAAATTTTAATCGAGGCATTGAAGTTTGTTGATGCAGTGCAAGTAGCTTTCTATGTGATGTGCAGCTATATATCTTGAAGTCTTGACTCTCATTTGTCCATTTGTTTCTTGATTTTTTCATAGATTTTAATTTGTTCAATGTATGTTTCATTTTAAGATACACATGTGAAAGTTTAGTTTGTGTTTGTTTTACATATGAATGAAGTTCGGTTGAGCCATGATGAAGTTCGGTTGAGATTTAGTTGAGGTAAACATAAGAAAGATAAGGTTTTTTGCTTTGAGCTATATGATAGTGCCATTTCTTTAATCATTAGATCAATGTTTTGCATGTTGTTAACTTTTTCCTAAAAATTTTCAATTCGACAACTTTGGTGTTGCAATGTGAATGGGCGAGGTTTGGTTAATCATCAGATCTATTGTATTGAGAAGATATTCCAGTTCACATGTTCTTTCAAAATTGCATGGCAGCTTGGTATAACATGCTGAATTTTCATAGTAGAAAGTTCAGACATATTTAATCAGATTTTAGGCTTCGTTGGGTGGAGGAAGAGAAAGCCTCAAAATTTTGTGGAAAAGTAACAATATAAGAACCACCACACATTGCGATCACGGTTAGATTCGAAAAAGTGAATAATTTGTTTGTCACTATTTGTATCTTAAGGTTAAATTACTCTTTGTTGAGATTAAATAGGCAATTGAATCGATACATAGTTTAGACCATTCAATTCTTGATGGTGTTCTCGACCTCACGAAAAAATAACAAAGAACATTTGAGGATGTATTTTATTAACAGAAATTTAATGCAAATACTTTGATGTTTTTGGAGTTTATATTAATCGATTCACATAAAGGAATTTCGTAAAAAGAAAAGAAATGGGGCTACTGTTTTCTCTGCCATATTTAAGTAAGAAAAAATCTTTTCTGTTTGTGTATATACATGGTTTTAGATATCCATGGCCACAGATTTGGTCTGACCAATGTCACATGACGAGAAGAAACCAGTTAAGATTGGGGAGCTCTCAAAGTGCATGTGGGAGGTTGATGATTCTCTCTCTCTGATAAGGGATTCATCTGGGCCATTCTTGCCAAAACCAAAATACAGGTTATATATAGTTGATGAAAAACAATCAATCCCCTCACACATTTAGAAAACGAGAAAACAAATATTTCGAACTAATTAAGCTGTGAAACATAATAGTTTAACCTTAGTAGATGATGTTCAAAGCAAGTTTTCATTTGGTTACCAATAGATTGACTACATAATTAAGGCACTAATTGAAGTTGCTGCCTTTGCTGGAGAAGACATGCACACAATCTCCTACACTAATTGTCTTGCTCTTCCAAAGTAGATCAACAAAATCGTGAACATATTGTGTAATATCACCCACTATGGATGATGTCGAATTTTTTTGCATGGTACTAAGGTGGCGTTTGTGTTTCAAATTTAACGTTTAATGTGATTTACTTTGAGACTTTACGATTTTTATTTTAATTTTTTTCCAACTTATTACTTATTTAAAATTATTGAATTAAAAGCCAAATATTTACTTTTAGTAATACAAAATAAATTTTCAAACAAATAAAACATAACTCCTTTGCAGCAATCTATTATTTAATACTTAATGTAAATAAAATAATGAAAAGTAAAACTTAAGTTATTTTAGAAGTGAAATGAATAAATAAACACCAGTCGCACCTTCCACATTGTTTTTCATTAGGGCCTTAAGACTTTATGCAGTCCTATTTCCTGATTGCTTGTGGGTACATACCTAGAAATCATTAAGAAAGTTATTACAAACATCATTGGAAAACAATTATTATATTAAATTATACAAAGTCAGGTAACTATAAAATGATAATATGAGGATTTAGATCATGGGTGGAAATCAATACACAAAAACTTTATATAAATGATCATAAATTCCTTTTTTTTTATGAATAATGAATGGCCTTTTGTGGAGCACGTGTTGCAAATAAGGCGAAAGTGAAAAGTGGAAATAGAACACGAGAGGGAGGAACTTGGGTAAACTATATATGAAATTTAGGGTCTTAGGGGATTATTGGTAGCACAAATGAAAATAGTTTCTTGAGAAAAATAATTATATGTTTTGCTTTCATGCTATTTTCATTGTTTAGCACTTTATAAATGTAATATACACATGCATACATATATACATGCATGCATATATATATATATATATATCCTTTTTGAAATATTCATTTTCAGGATTTTTTTTTTTCAAAAAAGTTGCATAAAACTTGTAGCCATAAAAGTGATTGTGCCATTTTCATTTTTCCTGCTTCCAAAAGTCGAAAATAGGATTTGGATTACACATAGTTCTCATTCATTTGGATGGCCATTTAGAGGAGAAATTAAAAAAAATAAAATGCAAAAAACCAAAAATCCTAAACAATTTTCAATAATCTTGGGACTATGATCATTTGGTATAGATAATCTTCAGAAAAAGAACCTTTGGAGTGTACCTCAACACCAGAAACATGTTCTACTCCACAAGCATGAAATAAAATACTGTATATACTAAAATTATTTACATATTTATGAAATTATGACTTTGAAGAGGCTGTTATTGGCCGATCACGGGGGTCTTTTTTTCTCAAATGAGCGGTGACCGGGAGCGATGTGGCGTCATTGACAATGACCAGGCGTATACATCAGAGTCTGGGCAGGCGCTAAATCTGTCATAACATCAGTTGAAACATTTGTTTTTAATAGATGCATGTTGTACTTCTTTGATCTCTGTTTTGAACGTGTTCACCAGACACTATTCGGATCATGTTGTTTTGGAAAAATAAATCATTACCAGTTTGCAGGAAGTCTGCTCTCATGATAGTTTATCATATCTATGCCATACTGTGCCGTGTTTCAATTTTGAATCAGAACATATTGGATCCGACCCTGATTGTTGCATGAAATAATCATATCAATTACTTCCATTTTCTTCTCCGTCTTGAAACCAAAGATGGGATCATTAAAAATTCTTGAAATCTTTCAGAAAACATATTAAATAAAATATCAGTACTAATTTTTCTATTTTCATATCCACTTTTTTTCTCAATTACTATTAAATAACTAATTTTCTCTAAAAACCAAGTTTGCTGGTTTGTTTTAAATAACAGAATATCATGTTTCTTTATCATCTATCTACCTGATGAGACAAACAAATCAACAAATCGCTCAAATATCATCATGAAGTCAAACTAAACTCTGCTATCTTATTTAACTACGATTTTCCTAAGTTAAACATGAAATTTACGAATATATTTGCCTTTTTAATAATTACTACTGTTAAGAAGGTTTTTCAAATTTAATATCAATGGCATGACATTCTTCTGACCACCAAATAGTGGTAGGACCCTGGTAGTGCACGACAATTCTTTTCTAATTATATAATAAGTTTATTAATCAGATAACAGAATGGAATCATTGAACTATAATGTAACAAAATATAATAATATATTTCTTTTAGGCAATTCCCCACCACCTTAACTTTACAAGGACATTAATTTGCTTTATCATAATTAAGGTATAAGGTGGCGTTAGAAGCTTTATATATAGTCCTTTATCTTCGAAGATTGTTTTTGTAGAAGAGAAGTAAACATCATTCCATTCATTCTTCAAGGACATGTTTTAATTCAAATGGAACCAGAGGGCTTTATGATTAAGTATTAAGCCGACATATTTAATAGTACAAGCTTAATTGTTAGACAATTCAATTGATTGTTCACAACGAATTTTTATTTAAACCATGTTTAATTATTTAAAATTTGAAGAAAAATATGAATTGAAAAATAACAAAAAGGTTAAAATAAAAATAGATAGAAAATTGAAAGCCTTGGTAGATGTGGGCACTAAGGGGAGTAAGATAATTGTCACCACTCGTGATAAGTTGGTTGTCGATGTTATGGGTACTCATCCGATGTACGAACTAAAGTCTTTCGTGAGAGTGTTGTTTTGTATTTGGTAGATGTGCGGTTCAGTATGGTGAATCGCGATATCAAGGCTTGTTGTGATTGGGAGCGATATCATCAAAAATGAAAAAGGCCTCCTTTGGCGATAGAACTTTGGGAGGCTTGCTTTATTTAAATACAAGCGAACAAATGGGTGAAAGTGCGAGATATTGAAAATGAGTGGTGAGCAAAAAGGAGTATGATATTTTGCCACGCGTGAAACTGGTTACAATGACTTATCATTTGATGAAAAACAATGTTTGCATCTTGTTCACTTTGCCTAAGATTTTTAAATTAATTACCTTCAATTGATCCAAATGTTGATATTTAGGTTTGATTCAACCATCAGAACATAAGGAAGGGGAAGATATTGGCAATCGGTATATAGATGAATTGCTACAAATATCATTCTTTCAAAATACTGACCAACATAATGTAAGATTTTTTCCCTATTTAAAAATGCATGATCTTGTACATGATCTTACATTATTAATTCAACAAAACTGAATACGACATATTAAATTTTGATGGTAGTAACACCACAAGAGTTCGGCATGTTTCGATTTGAAAGTTGATTGACAACCGAAGGAAGAAAGAAAATGCAAAACCACAAAATTTAAAATTTTTAAAAGTATATAAAATTAAATAATAAATTCTTTGATGGCTCATGATCTAGAAATTCCTAGAGGTCGGGATGGCGGCTTGGTTGCTTTCAGTTGGTCGAGTCTCATGAAAATGAGTAACTCAAAAAAGTTTCGTTGAATTCCTAGGTAGTGGGAATTCTTTATGAATTTTTTAAGTTAGGTATCTAGTAATCCTAGGAACGAGATTTTCTTAAAAATCTCGAGAGTTAGGAAATGACTTGAGTTAAGTTCATTTAAAATAAATTGAACTGAGACGAAATAAATTGTTTCGGGACAGAAACGAACCCGGACGGGTCGTGGATGCATGGCACAAAGTGGGAAGGCCGTGGGTCTCGGATCTTCGGGACTCCAAAAAGTTTCGTCTTTGCTCCAAGAAGTAGGGAACCTTCCTACTCGGGTTTATTTCCTATCTAAATATTGTTTTGGTCTAATTGGGCCCTAGGGCTGTTTTGGATTAATGTTCCCAGAACAAAAATGCGATATTTGCTGATTTGGAGTTGTTTTTGTCAAGTTGATTTTCGGGCTGAGTTTGGGACGGGTTTTGTGCCATGTTTATGGCTGAATTGTGGACTCAATTGGGGCGGGTTTGTTGCCGGGTGATAGGGTTGTTTCCGAGATGAGTTTGGGTAGGAAAAAAGGAAAAATAGCATGCGGGAGCATGCAAGGCCTCGAACTCAATTTCATGGGTTTCACGCAGCTGCCCAGCTGCACTATTTGTGCAAGGCCTCCAACTTCGGACGGCCATAACTTTCTCATCCGAGCTTCGTTTTGGTTGTTCTTGGACTCTATGAAAAGCCCTTTGAGTCTAGAATCCATCCATATATAGCTTGATAAAATTTGAACTCATATTTGGTCCAAAAATGATGAAAAACAGTAGGCCCCTACTGGTTCCTTGCGTCAGTCACTGTTCATACGAGTTCCGACAGGACTGGCCATAACTTTCTCACATATCGAAGCTCCATTTAGGTGTTTAGACTCTATGGAAAGATCTTGGAGTCTAGAATCTGACCATATGCTTTTAAATGTAATTGGTGCTCACATCATTGTTGAAAAATTGATTGTTACAACAAGTGTGCTAATTGTTAGTTGTGTGGATGTGAGGAGTTGTGTCTTTGAAAGTTAACCATTACATGGCAGGTTGTAGGCTATCTTGGAGTGCATGATATGCCATGAATTAGCTAGAATGAGATGTGTGTGCTTGTCTAGGTAGTGACTTGATGAAATGTTAACATGTGTTTGTGTGATTGATTGAAATGACATTTCTGGATTAAGAGGTGTCATGCTTGGATGTCAATATGTGTTAACTCTAACATATTGGTTTGTGATAATAATTTTACGTGTGGACATGGCTATTGCGGCATGTTGGCAAGGCTTCCGTTTATTGGGCATTATGTATGATGTAGCACCGAGATTTGAGTATGACATTACTTGTCTAAGTAGTAGTTGGAATGATGTTGATGCATGCGTATGATGTGTTGACATGAATGTGATAAATGTTAGTATGACTGCATGTATATTAACGTTTAATGAATGTATGGACTTTTGTGTGCATTAGACATGAGTGTCCAGGTTACACGGCGTAGTGTACGATATAGAGTGTCCATGTAGAGGTCTTTATACATTGGGCATGACTTAGAGGGCAATGGCACAATTGCATTACATTATGCACTAGGACATCACATGACATGGGTGTGAGTGCATAGTCGTTGTCATTCACCATCCTTGGTGAATGGGTTGTGGACTTGTACTTTGGACGAAGTCCAATGGAGATCCACAGTTTGCATGGTTGAAATCAACATTGTGTTTGGTGTCGATGATGAGACCGATAAATGGGACAAAGTCCGTTGAGTCTCATGGTTGCATAGCATGAAATTAATACCCGTGTGTTGGGCAATTTAAGTAGGGATAGACACCCCCTTAGGTGAAAAACCTGGAACTTTGTGGTTGAACATGACCCCCATCATTAAGGCGATAAAATCGTGGTGGAAGCTTGCGTGGAGGTGAGACCCAATCCGTGGCCTGTTATATACACACGACCTTGATTACATCAAGTGGCCTTTGGAGGATAAAAACCGGTGGGTATGGGTTTATAAACAGCTTTTGTTTTATGAAATAAATGATTTTATAAGGGATGTCAAAGCCTTTGGATTTGAAAAAGAAATGAAAACGACTTTATAAAATGATCATTGGATGTGATCCGGAAAAATAAAGGTTTTTATCACGCATGGGGTTCTATCATGTGTGAGAGGAGTCGGTGAGGACTTGATACATGGGGCATGATGAGTCGCGTCTCATTCATGATAAGTAGGATTACGTCTTTGGGGATTGCATGTCACGGTTGGTGTGTTGCTTGGTTGTTTGACCATTCATGTGCATTTAGGTGAGAATAGCCCTTGTAGGACTTATCTCAACTGGCGTTAGCTCACCCGATGCGATGGGACCTTTAATTACGAGGACGCATGTGCATGCGAGCAGTCCTCATAGGACGGGATTATGAACGAGCTGGGTGGCCTTGATTATGTTTTGCTATATATTGAGACATGTTAGTTTTAATATAATGTTTGTATTAGAGTGATGTAACTCTTGGTGGCTTGTTGATATAGATTGTATTTATAACCCGGATAAATGGGCCCCTCGTGGCCATTTTACTCATGTGGACCAGGTGGTCATTGTATAAATGTGCTGCAGGTTGTATTTTGGATAGAGCTCCCCGTACAAAGGAGACTATGTCCGATTTTCGTTAAATCTTGGGTCCTAGGAAAAAGGGGACTCGATGGAATGGTGTGAGATTTTGACATCCTAGAATTCTAGCAGTTCGACGGGTTGTCACTTGGACCCCGAATTTGAGGTGTCCATAGAAAAAGTTTCAAATTTTTAGGAAGCCCAAATAATAATATAGAACCATTTCATTCTTAGGTATTCATGGAGTTTGGGCTGGAAGTGAATCGTTTGTGGCTACTTTCATCTTAAATTAAATACGTGAGTCTTGAACTTACAAAAGTGGCTTAGGCATACACATTTCATTTGCAATCTCGAAGCTCCTCAGATATTTAAACATAAATGGCAATGTAAACATCGAAGACTCCTCGATTCGCAGCAAATTGCACCACTTGCAGCGTGGGTGGATGTGACTCACTTGAGGAATTGTCAAGGAAATATTGGGAGGAAGATGATAAGTTTGAGGTATTTGATTGTGTCGACACACCCAGATGGCTTTATTGTCCTGAAGGAACAGATGCGTAGGAGATGCTTCAACTCTCTTCGCTTTTTGTTTAATTATAGAATGTGATTGTTTGGAATCTCTTGTGGAAGGGATGCCAAGTCTTAAAACATTGATAATTGTGAATTGTCCACGTCTATCGTCCTTGCCAAAACACCTACTTGCATTCGGACCTTGAGTGATTATGAATTGTGAAGCCTTGAATTTAGTTGAGAATAGGAATAAATGTTGGAAGAAGGCAAAGAAGAAGATGGCACTCGAGGGTTTGAAATCCTACAACTTTATCGAGTTACCAAAGTTGAAGATTTTACCCAGGTGGCTAGCTACCTCTAGGACCTACTACTTCTAACACTACTCTGGTTAGCTTATTCATTTCCGAATGTGACAACTTTAGAGCATTGTGGGAGAAGGAGAGTCCACCCCAAGTCTCCATCCATAACACTCTGAGAATATGAAAGATTACCCATGCCTCGAGTTCAACCTTGGAGAGATGGATCACCTCACTACCCTTACGACCGAAGATCTGGGGTGCCCTCAATTATTAACTGCTTGGGAAAAGATTGACCCGTCTTTACCTTTAACACCTTGACCATTGAGGCTGTCCCAAGTTGGCTAAAGATGCCAGCGAACGGTCGAGGCGGGTCTGAATTGCTCATGATCAACATTTAGTTCTTGGTGAATGGTGATTTAGGTAACATATAGAAAAAGATACCTTCTCTTCCTTTTTTTGGCACCTTCTTTAAATTCTTTTTTTCTTTTTAATTTGTTGGGTGCATATATTTTCCTACTTATCTTAATTTACTCGCCCCGTTGCTTCTACTATTAATCATTGTATTTATTTCCTTTGTCCTCAATGAAATCCCTTTTTTCTTTTTGTTTAGTCAGTTCAATTTCAATAGCTATTCTTTCTAGACTTATACAATATGTCAAATCTCTCCCACGTGTTTTTGTGGTACCATAACAAGCTGATGCTCCCAAGAGTGAGAGGCTTGGTCTTGATGAACCATCTGAAGGAATGAGTGAAAGAAGGAAAACATCGAAAGATTGTCCATAATGGTGAAACCAAACTACGTCACATGTCGCAATATGTATACCTTGTTCTTTCCTTTAATACTATTTCTTTCTTCTCTTACTAACATACAATGGTGAGTATTTGACTTATGGGTTGTTTTCGAAGAGGACCATATGCATGTTTTAAATTTCAAGGAATTTCAAACCACTTCCATCAAGTGGTACATCCCGATAAGCCGATTTATTAAAACCTTTAATAAAAATATTTATTAAATCTTACAATTTTATCGTGTGAGTCGCGCAAGAAAATAATCTTACAACACCAGCCCCTACCTTAACAAACTTGAAACTTTGTTTAAAATCAGGAATAATAAGGAAAGAAAAAAATACTAAAATTATTTTCTCATTTTGTTTTTCACTATGAAAAATATGAAGAAAATCAAGTCTCATGTATTTATGTTTTCAAATTTTTAGTCATATAAAATTTATAAAGTAGGTTTTATATAACATATAAATTAATTCATTAAATTTAAACCTATTTTTCATTTCTCCAGAAATTTTCTTTCATTCCACTTTTCCTTTACATTTCTTTCCTTAGTACTTTCCAAGTACTAAACGAAGCCATAATGATTGAAGGTTGTCGTAAATTAGCAGAAACCCATTGGCTTTTATTCGTTTAATACTCTGTTTTCAGTAAAACCGAATAGATGCTACCACTCATTAGCCAGAAAACTACTCTTATTACAGTAAGATGCATTAAAAACTATAATAGATTTAAACAGTAGATGGTCTGAAAGCAAGTTTTCATCTTATTTGACAAATTCGGACAATATATTTTAATTGAAAGGTCGAATATTATGGAAAAAGTTTAAGCATTCTCTCTGGCACGGAGAAGAGGCCTTCTTGAAGACATACACACAATCTCCCACACTAATTGTTTTCCCGCTATATTATGAGATTATTGACATACCAAATTATGTCCAAAGTAGACCTGAAAATTTTCATTCAACCTATTATTATTTGTATATCATTCGATGGGATGATATGTAGCGACCGATCGACCATGTAGATATTGTTTGCTTTGAGCCCTCACGACTTTAAAACGCATCAACTAGGTTGAGAGGAATTCAAACTCATATAGTGACAGAGACTTTCTCCTCTATCCGACGTGAGAAGTGACCTGATAGGGTTGAATTTTTTTGGTACTAAGGTCATATTTGTTATTTAAATTTAACATTCATATGATTTACTTTCAAACTTTGGATTACTTTTTTTTAACTTTTTTTCAACTTATTACTTTAAAACTGAAGTGGTGAAAAAAGAAAAAGTCGAAATATTTGACTTTTGCTCAATACTAAAATAACTTTTGAAACAAATAAAACACAATCCTGACAAAACCTTCACTCTGATAATACTTTATACTTAATAAATAAAAAAGAATAAGAATAAACAACTTAAGTTCTATTTAGACTTAGTGAAATTAAAAGAAATGAATAAATACCACATGAGTCTCACCTTTTCCACTGTTGTTTTATTAGGGCGCAAGACTTTATCTGATCGAAATTCTTTAAGGGTTTCATTAGGTTCAGAGCCGGCAATCCCATTCTCCTGATTGATTGTGGGTACCTGAAAACCGTTAAGAAAGTTATCACAAATATCATTAGAAAACAATCAAATACACGATGATCATTTGGTGGAGATAATCTTGAGAAAAAGAAACCTTGTTTACTGTTTTTGAAAATTGTTTTCCGTTCTCAAAAACAAGGAAACAAGAAAAATACGGAGAAGCAATTTGGTTTGATTTGTTTTTCTGAAAACATAAACAAACACACAAAACCTTTAAATATAAATAACAAGAAGAGTTTCCAAAGAGAATACCTTTTGGTGTTAGCAGTGTTTCAAAACATGAACCAAATAGGCTTGTAGTTTTGAAATGAAAGCCTGACTCGTCATTGTAAGCAGGCACGAAATTTCCAAGGAAGATTATTTCTTACCTTACACCGGGAGCATAGCTTGACACCCTGGAATTTGAACATGTTTATTTTGAGCTCCTTCCATAAGTCCTCAGAAAATGGTTTACAACCCTTTACAAGAATGCTGCAACTTTTAAAGTGACAAAGTTAGAAAAAAAAAATTGAAAACCAAGTGATAGAATTACTAAATACTTTTAAATAAGATGAAATGATATTGCCTAAGTCGATATGGTTACTTGGGTCTAAATCGGTTAATTGGTACAGGTTCCTTGAGAAGCTCATTTAATGCATCTAATGATCCCTGAAAAAAAGAAGGTATTTTAATGAAATCCAGATTAGATTTTCTATCCAAAATCAAGGGATACAAACAACACAACTTTTTTTTTTTATTAGTAAGCAAGAAGAGAATGTATTAAAAGGGGAACCCAGTACACATCAAGTATCGACAAGCCCAAAAGACCTATAAGCAAAATGAGCAGGCTTATATTTGACGATGACCTCAGCGTATGAATCCCGTGTCATAACCGTATCGTGTCTACTTCATATGTTAAACGACCAACTCTCTAAAAAAACCCGCACTTGAAGAGTCAAACAAACCAAACAAAGTCCACCATCGACTTTCAAATCAACAAATAGGGAATAAATTACAGAGAAAGGTCTCGAGTCCAGAACCTTGTACCAAACCAAGATCTGATACCATGTTAAACGACCAACTCTCCTAAAGGCTTAAGCTTGTAGGATTTGAGTTTAATATGAATATCATGCCTTTTAACATCATATTTTCATGAAACATAGCCTGCATAGGACTTGACTAACCTGAGATATCAGTAGGAATGGGTACCCGTCGGAAAACATAACTTTGAATCTAGGAAATTTTGGATCCACGACCACTGGTTTCGACCTTTGCATGAAAACAAATGTCAAATTACTTCACATTTTATCCTACGTCAATAGCCTTCGCCATCAAAATCATTTTGTTAAGGTAAGATTGGAAATTTTGAAATTGAAAATAACGAATCGAGGCTCTCCTTTTTAGCCCTTGGAAATCATTTCTTAAACAGCAAGCATAAGGTGACACTGCAGAGTGCGGGGTGTATGCTTCTCCTTCGGTGAGCATAAATGGTTGGAACAACTTGAACAACAATATGTCAAGAAAATAAATTCTACTAGATAATACAAAATGACAGGCAGAAAATAACTCATAAAACAAGTTTTATAGGCTTCTTCTGGATCTAAAAGCAGTTATAACAAAGAGCTCTACCAGGGAATAATTTCAATTGAAAATGAAGCTCAATGAAGTTACTTGGGTTCGGTTCAGACATGGAATAACCATATCACTTCTAAACACCATAAATTATTGATTCGAATTGCGGCACCAACGAAAGGATTTGGTATTTGCTGGATGGTAAGATCAGCTCTCTACGTATTGGCGTGCGGGATTCGGTTCTTGATCAGTTGAGATCGTTTTGAAACAACGTCTCGCTTAATTCGATGGGCGGACGTTCCATCTGAGACCACCATCTGCCTTTTGCGTGTTTTCTTAAAACAAACGATCCGGATCATCGTTCCGGAATCTTGTACCGGACAATCATAATGATCGTTTTGCAATAATATTTTTATGGTAAAACGTCTGTTGATTGATATAGGCCTTCAGAAATTCAAAATTGTTCAAAAGGCGAAAAGAAAAGAGAAGCGTTCTAAAAACAGTAAAAGCAAACTTTGCATAACTATAAAATCTATACAAAAGCATCCTAATAAAAGGGATATCCGTGTTTGGAATACAATCAGCCCAAGAAAAGAGAGAGCGGATAAAAAAAGTTTCGATCTCAGCATAGTTTAAGAGTTTAAGAGTTACAAAAAACCTTCCAACGACACATAGTTTCAAGTGAAAACATAGGATAAGCAAGTGAAAACATAGTTTCAAAACTCACAGCCTAAAAGATGAACCCACATAAATGAAAAGCTATTCCACGTACATTCAAACAAAACTCGTTGAATAATGTATAAATAAAGTAACGATTTTACCCAAATATGAGCTCTTTGTGGTTCTAACCATCGAGTAAATGCATCCTTTGGAAGCTCCACCTGGCCGAGCAAGTTTCGGTTCCACCCTCTGGGTGTATGCCCTTCCTTTGGAATTCACTACTAGCCATTGTCTGTCCCATCGAAATCCTGCACACTCAAGCCAGAAAGAAATTGAAATAATTTCAGGAATCTAGTTGTTATCTGCCCAAAATTTTACTCATCTACTTGTATAAAAATGTTGAGAAGACAGTCTCCATCATCTCTAAAAATGATTCAAAATGTTTGACATACTCATACTCCATTGTCATTAGCAGGGTTATGAGTTGTGTTTCAAGCCCGGAAATATAACTAACAGCTATATTGCTTGTTTCACTATAAATTCCTCAGATTATTCTTAATCTACCCAAAAAATGATACTTTGTAAATAGGTTTCCTTATGTGCACACACATATCTCACTCATATCTTCATTCTATTTTCTCTGTGAAAGAAAAAAAATGGATAATTTCCGCAAAGAAAACGTGTTACCGTAAGCCAAGATTTGCAGATTACATGTGTCTTAACACCTAGACATGGTGTTATATCCAAGTCCAGAAAAGGTTATCATTTTTGTCTGTGTTCACATGACAAAATATCAGAAAACTATGCAACAGAGGAAAACAGAATTCAAAAACAATGTTTGAATCATTGAAACAACACACCCAGACCCCAAAAAACCAGTTGCCAGAATTCAGCCAAAGGGGGAAAATCTGCTTCTTCTTATTATTTTTTTCATATTCTGGTCAAAGCAAGAAAAAACATGTAATTATTGTTATTATTTTATTTCTCAAGCCTTACTAGATTTCAATGTTTTAGTAGTAGCCTTCAATTCTGTAGGTTAAATCCTAATTTCAGTTATATTTTGAATGAAAAAGTTAAAAATTTTAGGTTTGGATTTCTATATACTCATACTTCAGAGAGAATGGATGAAGACGGAAAAGGAATCAGCCTGCAGTCCCCCATGAAACACACTCAACATGTGATGCTCAACAATACAGAAGGGTTCAAAACATTGATCAAAAAATATACCCAGAAAAAAAGATTAAAAAAAAACCCATCACAATAAACATTAGACTCGCAAAATTTGAGTCTTGGATCAGCAAAGAAACAATTTCAGCATTTGGGCGGATGAAACACACTTGAAAATTCAACATGCAAATAAACCAAAAAAACAAGAATACCCAGAAATAAACGCAGAGTGTATATGGTTTAAGAAATAGAGTGGGTGAGAGAGACAAAAGCTGACGAGAATTAATTCAATAAATTAAAACCCATGAAAAAAAAAAAAAAGGAGGAAGGGAAGAAATGGGTCTGTGAGAGAGTTACCAGTAAGTGAGATGGACGCTTGAGAAACAGAAATCCCACGACATGATTTTATGGGATAGATGAAGATTGAAGAGATTTTTGCCGTGGGAGGCTCTTCAGATGATGACACTCTATCCATTTTCTCCCCTGATTCTCTCTCTCTCTCTCTCAAATGGATTGAGATATGTTTCTAAGATTCTCAGAGTGATATTTCTTTTATACTCAAAAATTGGATCATTGTCCCAAAATAATAATTTTATAATAATAATAAATGTTTATGGTTGAAAATTACAGTTTAAAAAAATTATTCTAGACACAGTTGATATGTTTGAAATTTTTAAATTATTAAGCAGCGATTACATGCGATCACGAGTTTTTAATTTTAAACTGAAATGCATGGTCGTATATGATTTTTAATTTTAGAAAGCAAAGTGGGTGTTACTCGACAAGGTTTTAGTTATTTAAAAAATTAAAAATCATAGTCACCGATTTTAATTTCGTTGATATGGTAAAAATGTACTAATTTGTACATTATTTTAAAACATTCATTATTTTGAGATTTAAAAAAAAAAAGTTATTTTGGGACAAAGCTACAAAAATTTGTCCATACCAAAGATGTTTGCTTCCTCTTGCTATCTTTGTTTTTTGAGAAAATAAAATCAATCATTTAAAAAGATAAATTATACCTATTATAAAAGATTTTGTTCCTTCGTTGGATTTTTAAGTAAAACAATTAAATTTTTTTTGTTTAGAAAATAATTTATTTTCACACTGTAAATGGTTTGAATCAGCTAAAGAGAAGTAACAAATTTTTTTTTTAAGTTAATGTGAAAATTTTAAAAAATAATTCAAACTGTTAAAGAAATTAATTTGAAAATATGGAATTTAATAAAATGTTAATATAAACAAATAAAATCGTTTATATCACATGTTTATTTCCTTACGCACATTTTTTAATTACACGTAATATATTTCTATTATTGAGTTTAAAAAAAAAACATTTGTTGATGCAGTAGTCATGTTTCGCCCAATCATTGTCAATAGTTCCACATCATGGTATTTATGGGTCATAATATTTAATGTGTTATTAAATAAGATCATTTATGATTAAACATAATATTTTCTTATAAGAATTAGGATTTTTCATCTTTAATTATTTTATTAATTTTGAAATGCCTTGGTAAATTTATATGATATAATATATGTGGTGTCCCACATCGCTAAAAGACAAAAAGGTAAAGGTTCATTTTTGGAGGGCCGTGAACTTCAGTATTTATCGGTACCTGATAGTTCGCCGAGTCAATCGAGAGAGTCAGGTGAAAAGATGGCGCGATAGGTGAAAAACCTCTCAGTTTAGAATGCCTTCACGGCGTTCTTGTAAGCGATTGTGAGATCGTATCGTTTGTCACCTTTGAGAATTCGATTGTCCAGCTAAACAGCGTGTTTCTAGGTGGCTCACACTATTGGTAGCATTCACTTCGGACCCGTCTTTGGGCACCCTTTCCCAGGTTGTCTCTCCCGCTACGTACCGCCTTTCAATGAAAGCATAAATGATAGGGCCTTAAGTCTAATCGGAAAGCCTAACTCAAAATATCGGCCTAATAGGTGGAAGAACCTCACAAGTTTAATACAACTTCATACTCTTGTGCGGAACTGATGTGGGATCGTATTATTCCATACTCTTTGAGAATTTGGACATCCACAAACGGCATTCACTCTAGATGGCTCACACTCTGAATAGCATTCACTCTAGACTCACTTTTGGGCATCCGATAGCCCTCTTCTAGGTAACCCTTTCCCAAGTAGCCCTCCCCCGCTACATACCTCATTTCAATAAAAGTATCAATGATAGGGCTTCAAACCTAATCAAAGAGCTCAACTTAAAAGATCGGTCTGATAGGTAGGAGAACCTCTCAAGCTTAAATATCATTTCACACTCTTATGTGAAACCGATATGGGATTGTATCAATACATTTTCTTGAAGGGATAGATCCAATAGAAAAGCAAAACCGAGAACGACAGGTAGGAAACCAAAGCCCGAAAAATGTTTATCATATTGTACTACCAAACAAATTATGATTCCACATTTGGGGCCTAGTGCTTTCAAATTTGGCATCCATGCATTTCGCCATGTTTTTGTGTTCAATTCAAAACTCCACGTGACTTGATATAGCAACTAGCAAGTGGACAATGTAGGTGATAAAGACACAACATGAATGAAATTACCGATTTTTAGTAAAAATAAATAAAAATACATTATTTTTTCAAACTTTACTCCCAAATTTGTTGTGCAAATATGTGGCTACATAAAGATTAAAGAAAAAAAATGGTGTTTGATCATGGACGATGGCGAACCGGGGATTCAAGACCGATTAAGGGGGCAGATTAAAGTAATATAAGTTTTACAAAATTTTTAAACTTGGGTTTCAACTCAATAGCTTAATATTTAGAAATTTCAGTGAGAGTAATATAGTATTTGAGCGAATTTCATAAATACAATAGAAATTGTTTTCAAAAAAATTGATTGCTTATATCTAGAAATTTGCAGTCTTGGCCGGCCGAGAGCAGAGCTTTGAACATTTTGAGCTAGGCTTGTTAATTTATGAGTAGACTCGAGCCGTAGGCACACGAACCAGGCTTAAAATCGGGCCTGGCTTGGCAGTTTAAAAAAAAACAGCAGGCTCATTAGGCTCGTTTTCCATATGAGCGAGCTAGAGCTTGCTTCTCGAGCTGAAGCCCGATCCAGAGCCTACTCTGAGTTGTATTGTAATCAATCCTCGAAACTCAGTCCATATACTTTTTAACTTTTTGTAGTCAATCGATAACAAATACATCAATTAAGGAAATAATTTTCTATGAGTTTGTTTTATATTGATTTAGAAATTGAAGTACTAAAGTTGTTAAAGCCACTTCCTTCAACATTTGTTTCCACTTTTGGATTACAGCGAGAATTCAGCTCTTGAAACAACTACCCAGCCAGAAAATTATGAAATAGAATTAAAACAAGTAGAAATTGCATAGTGAAGAAATAAGATGCACGAAATCATTGAATAAGAAACATGATTGGTTTAATCAGTGTCTAAATAAAGAAATAATATAACAAGATCATCAAAGCAAACTCATTAGTAACAACATACCGGCTATTTTGAAATATCTTGTTGCCTGTAGTTAGGATTAGCCGCCACCCTCGAGCTACGAAGAGATCGCATGATTAATTTCAAGGCCACCCTCTGGTGGAGATCAAAATCACGCCCACCATGAGCCGGTCGGCGCAAATTTTCATACCAGGTGGCGATGGCACTCCGCGTTACGCGTACGTTACGGTAGTCCCGGATGTCGGCTCCTTGTTTCCTCGTAATACGCAGCGCGTCGCGCGATGCGCTTTACCCGTACCACGCCTAGATGCGCTAGGTTAAGTCCGATTACCGATATCAAGAGCCCCAATACCCCCAAGATTTGGTGGATCCTTGTTCATGTTTGAATTGATCGTATCGATGGGTCAGTGCATTTGCCCTCAATGCTACTCAAGATCGGCAAACGCGATGCAAGAAGCTCACTTGGCCACCAGCCTGCATGGTTTCCCAGACCCAAATATCATCATATTTGTAATCGGAATCTTGTACACTGGGATCGTAGTGTTGCAGGTGGGTCATACCCGACATCCATGTCCTTCCCAGACGTCCCTTTCTTTGCCTTCTTCACGCTATCCACCTTTGAACATCTGAAGTTCATGACACCTTCGCGCTGCTCATTGGGTACCATTCAGCTAGAAGCGGTCTGGAGATCTAGGTACAGTCCCCCCAGTCGACGACGTGGGATTCGCTCGAGCTCCGCCGTCTTCGTCGTCAGCGCCTCTCACGGCTTCGTGAGGATTCACGCATTTGCCATCCACCATATCGGCCGGATCTAGAGCTTGAGGATCCATTACATGTCCGATATCCGGGACACATGACTGGACATTTCACTCATGGCGCGAAGTCGGGATTACCTTGGTGAAGACCGGATCACGTTGGCCGGAGGCCGTGGCGGAAGCCTCGTTCCGGTGGCGGATGGGTCCGGCCGCGCCGAGCTTTCGGCCAGAGGCCGTAGAGCCCCAGAATTCTCAGAGCTTTAAATTAAGGCGCTCGGCTTCATTTCGTTAGCTCACGGTGAGCCGTAGCTTTGGCCAGGCAGGCCAGAGGCAGTAGCTTGGCTCGTTACCAGCCCTACTTATATCCGCCCCTGATCATGGATATATATAATCGTATACGAAGTGCTATTCTAAAAAATCTCATAAGTAATTTTAAAATAACACAAATTTCATATTTTGAAAAGTATATCCTAAAAATCTCTTAAAAAAATTATATCCTAAAAATATGTTAAACCAAAATATTTCCATAATCACTACCAAATAGATTTTTTTTTTGATAACTAAACATTTAAACTCTCTATGTCTGAGTTATTTATTTTTAAGAAAATACTATAAAGTAATTCTCCTGAGAAAATCTACTTATAATCTATTTGGATTTTTTATAATCCCTCCGGATTTTTTATATATTAAAAAAGAAAATCTCTTTGAATTTTTTTATACATTAAAATGAAAATCTCTTTGGATTTTTTATAATCTCTTTGGATCTTTTAAACTCTCTTAATGTGTCGTTTGTTTTTTTAGTAACTGTTCAATATTACTTTTATTCTTATTGGTGTTTAATAGGGTTAAGTTTTTTTAAAAAAACTAAACACTTTAAACCCGGGACCCCCCTCCCTATAGGGAACAGACGGTTTTTTGTTTGTTATTTATATAAATAAAAAACCTAACCATTAATATGGTTAACCAAATCTTCGGTTAACAATATATTGGTTTTTCGGTTAACCATAATAAAAAATAAATTTGAAATTCTATAATCATATATTAAAGTTCAAATTATAATAATTATTATAAATACAATAAAAAATGAAACAAAAAATGAATACAATCTATTCATTTACAATTTCATGACATTTGTGCATTTATAATATACACATTTATAATATATTTACAAATAATATATGAAACGCATGAGATTAACTTATTTAATCACATTTTTTTAATTAACCGCATGTTTTAACAACTTCAATAGAAAAAAAAAATTCAAAGAAATCGCATCTACATGCTTTGGTTTGAAGGAAAATGGTAAAAACTTGGTTTTTAGGAAAAAAATAAAAGAAATGAATAGAAGTGGAAAAGTGACCACTTACACAAGCAGTGTAACCTATTTATATATGTAGCCTTGGAGATCGAGAGGTGAGGATGACTTAAAATGAAGCCCATGAGAGACAGTTCCTTTGAGACAACGAAGAATCCTTTTTACAGCAAACCAATGTACATCTGTGGGGTGAGCCATAAATTGGTACACATGACGATGTCAGGACGTGTGACGAATAACAACAATACGATACTCAATTGGATATAATAGAACACCATCAAATTGTGATAGCGTGCGACCAAGACATCCAGGGGTAGACATAGGCTTAGAGTCCTCAATTTGTGAGTGATGTGAAGAGAGGAGCCAAGCCTTTCAACTTGTATCCCCAGAAAATAAGATATGGGGACTGGGACTAAGTCACGAAGAGAAAATTGCTGTCTGCTGATGAAGATAAGAAATAAGCATTCTTCATCTGAATCCCTTATTTTGTTCTAGTGATCATGGGGTGGGTGTTGAGAGGGAAAGATGTTGGAGGGGTAGTGGAAAGCTGGTGGAACAGGAAACTGAAGAAACAGGGGAATTAAGCAAAAGGAACTTGAATGAGTGATGGCAGGGAAACAGAGGAAAGAGGAGATAAGGAATGAGGTATAGAGCACAACACAGACGGAATGGAAAGAACGACAAGTGTGAAAACCTGGGTAGAAGAAATGGAAGGGGAAGGAGGTAGAGACTATATATGATTGAAAAGAGTAACCATTTCTAGGGGCCATATTAGAGTTTATGGGTCATGTAGGATCTCAAGGAAGGGATAGTTAGGAGCTTTGTTGTAGAGAAGTTGTATAGGAGTCTGAAACTCTAGGACTCTGTTTATTAAGTAAGATGAAGTTTGAAATGCCTGCATCCAGAATTTAGAGGGAACTGAGGCTTGAGATAAAAGAGCCAAACCCGTTTCAACCAAATGCCTTATTTTCCTGGCCCCGGGTATACTAAGCTTCCTTTAAGACCGCTTTTATTCCTATTTGATAGTTTATTCCTATTTATTAGTTGTTTTTGTCTTGTAATTTTAAAACAAAGAATTTATTATTCCTATTTGGTAGTTTTATTCCTTTTTTATAGTTGTTTTTTGTCTTGTAATTTTAAAACAAAAAATTTATTTTGCCTGGACACTCAAATGATTAAGAGCTCGGGGGCATGAGGAGGGGTCTAAGGTTTCGAGAGTCCACAATGCAGTGGAAATTTGTAAAGAAGATACTAATAAGATATAATGCAAAGTGATTATATATATATATATATATATATATATATATATATATATATATATATATATATATATAAATAGTTATTAAGAGTTTAAATTTGATCTATAGTTGGAGACTAAAGACGTAAAACCTTCCTACCTTAACAAACATAGGCTCCGTTAGGAATTTGAAAAGTAGTAGAAAAAGAAAAAAATATTAAGAAAAATGATTTTCTCATATTTAATTTCACCTTATAACATATAGAACAAAATCAAATATAATCAAAATTTCTCAAAAGTTTACATGTTTTTTAATTTTTTTAGTCCCTATATAATAAAAAGAAACAAATAAAATGAGTTTGAATTAACATATAAAATTAATTCATTAAGTTTAAACCTATTTTATATTTTCCTCCAAATTTTCTTTCCTTCCACTTTTCCTATATGTTTTCTTTGCTTAGTACTTTTCGGGTAGAAAATAAAGAGGAAAATATTTTTGAAGGAAAATATAAAATAGGTTTAAACTTAATAAATTAATTCTATATGTTTTATTCGAGGACTATTTCCTATTTCTCCTTCTATAAATACTAAGAAATTTAAAAATATGTAAACTTTTGAAGATATCTTTATTCTGTCAGATGCATTAAACATAATGAGTTTAAACCTGGTAGATGAATTCTCAAAGCAAGTTTCATATTATTCTGACAAATTAGACAATATGTTTTACGATCCAATAGGCACTAACGAGAGACTAGAAGATATTATAGAAAAAGTTTAAGGCTGCTTTGCCTGGCTGTGAAGAGGCCTTCTTGAACATACACACAATCTCCCCACACTAATTGTTTTTTCCCTTCCATACGTAAGAGATTCCTGACATACCAAATTTTGTCCCAAATAGACCTGCAAAAATTCATTGAACATATTATTATTTTGTGTATCGTTCATGATGGATGATATGTAACGGTGACCCAACCATGTACACTCTTATTGCTGTTTTGGGTCCCGAATGCATCTGAGGATTAAGAAAGTCCATGCCGTATAGTATTAGACACTTTCTCTTCTATCTAACATGGGATGTGACAATATACTTGTATGGTATTAGACACTTTCTCTTCTATCTAGCATGGGATGTGACAAACACCCATTCCCATGCAAACACAACGTCCTTATTGTGTTTCATGTGATTGTGGGGCCAAACGGAACGGACTCTCATAGTAGGGTCAAGGATAAACTCTGATACCATTTGTAACGACCAGACCCAACCATGTAGATATTGTTTTTTTTTTTTGCCCAAGAGTACTCATGGCTTTAAAATGTGTCCACTAGGTTGAGAGGAGCTCATACTTATATAGTGTCAGAAACTTTCTCCCCTATCCGATGTGGGATATGACATCGAAATTGTTTGGTACTAAGGTCGTGTTTGTTATTCAAATTTAACATTCAATGTCATTTACTTTCAAACTTTGGATTACTTATTTTTAACCTTTATTTTTCTCAACATATTACTTCTTTTAAAAAGATTTTGGTTGAAAAAAAGAAGTCGAAATATTTGACTTTTTGCTCAATACTAAAAAAAAAATTTGAAACAAATAAAACACAATATCAACAAAACTTTCACTCCATTAATACTTAATACTTAATAGAAATAAAACAATAAAAAATAAACAACTTAAGTTCTATTTAGACTTAGTGAAATCAAAGAAATGAATAAATACCACATGAGTCTTACCTTTCCTGTTGCTTTTTGTGGCGCGGGCTTTATCGTCGAAATTCTTTAAGGGTTCCTTCGGGTTCGAGCCCGACAATCCCATTCTCTTGATTGATTGTTGGTACACGAGAAAACCGTTAAAAGATTATCACAAATATCATTAGAAAACATTCAAACACACACTATGATCATTTTGGTAGAATAATCTTGAGAAAAAGAAACATTGTTTATTGTTTTTGAAAATTGTTTTCTATTCTCAAAAACTAGGAAAACATGTTTGGTTTCCAGTTTGTTTTTTTCTGAAAAACAAGAAAAAAAAACACTAAATTTAAGTAACAAAAAAGAGTTTCCAGAGAACACATCTTTGGTGTTCTTAGTGTTTTTAAAAACATAGACGAAAAACGAGCTCATTAGTTTTTCAAATGAAAGCACGACTTCGTCGTTGTAGCGAGCGAAATTTCGAGGATGATTATTTCTCACCTTACATCGGGAGCATAGCTTGACACCACAGGTTTGTTTATGTTTATTTGAGCTCTGTGACGCCCCAAAACCAGGGGTCGATTGACTACCGTCGACCGCGAATACAAGTGGATGTCGGGTGCAAGCGCCCGCTAAAAATCGGGCGAGAGTCTCGCTGTGCGGAAGGCTCTACCCAGTCTGATTACTGCGTATACTGTCCCAAAGCAGGTCGATATAATCCCAACATGAGTAACTTGACCTCTTGGGCCCGTAATACAATACTAAATCACAATATATCCAAACTATATCGATAGTTTCCAAGTTAATAAACTACTCTTATACACATATATTAAAATGAAAAGCATTCTAATACATGTATACAATGTGACGCAAAGCCACATCCCGGCTTTCTTCAAAACGACCTCAGGATGGGCAGGTCTCCTGTACGCTCACGTACTTTTTTGTAAAAGGGGATCCCACGACGGGGTGGTAATGCTCGATGGGAGAATCGCCCAAATGGGTACACTCACCACCTAAGTGCGGTCTCGATGTTCCAAAAGTAAACACACGTTCAAGCAAATGCATGATCTACTTGAATGTCTACTGGCGGCTTCAGATCAGAAGGTCCTCTGAGCTCTCTCACACTTTCACCTGAAAGCCTTGCCTTAAGGAGCTGTTGACAACAAGTGGACAGCCCTAGATGTATATATCAATTAGGTAGCTCAGACGATTGATATATTAATTGTTTTGTGGACTACCCTCAGATGAATATCAAATTGGGCCGCTCTAGGCAATTGATATTTTTAGTTTATGGACTACCCTCCGATAATTAATATTTTAGACTACCCTCCAGAAGACAAATTTCTCTAGACTCATCTCATACACTAACTCCTATGGTCCTAGGATGTTCAGTTGCATATGGAATGCATATTATTACCAATTCGATACGATCTAATCACGTACAAATATATATACACGAATATATTCACATAAAAAATTAAATCACACAAACATGTTATCTTAATTATCATTTCAAACATCAAATTAGCTCTTGGGCTAATGTTCAAACCTGGCTGGTCGGTCAGTGCACTTAACCAAACACATATTTTCACGAAAATACATTTTTCGTGTCACTTATTCTGAGGCAGTAAAACCACACAGGGTTTCACGGTTCTAACACTTAACAATTCATCGGTTCACTTAGTGAACTTCGCATTTCCGACCATTTCAGGCCTCATCCAAATCAATCCATGATTTAAAACATAATTTATGTATTAGGAGACTCAAACGATTCCCTCACGGTTACGGGCTGCTCACATTGGGTTCAATAAATTAAATCAATTCGGTCCACGAAGCTTTGCAGATAGATCAAGCTTGGCTGGATTGAGCCTCATTCAGCCGAGAAACATTTATAAGTGCTTAAAGGGAATAAAACCAAGTAGGAGAAACCCTACCTGTTGGGTTGAGGAAACTCCATAAATCGTGTTTTCCACGCGTAGGCGCTCATGTGGGAACAACTTCACTGTATGTAGAAAATTTCTTAGACGGTTGGATCGCGTACAAAATCTAGAAAGTGTTCTCTCTCTCTAAAACAAAAGCTCCATTTTCGGCTACTGGATCAAGCCCTCTCCAATTTCACGTTTTCTCCCCTTTTTAATTTGAGAAGAAGAATACTATTCCTTGTTTTGTCATTTAGCTCATTTAAACAAATTCTAAAATGACCATTACGTCACTCTTTTACCAGAATTGATATTCGGCACTATCTCGGCCCTCCATTTTCATCATTTTTCTATTCATACCACTTATGGTACATGAGTACGTGCTATATGTGACTCTCATCGCATCGAAATTCATTTTACGACACCCGAAACGCGATGCCTCTAAACGCAAGGCCGACCGACCGTCCCTGAATATTACTTAAATTTTTACGTATAACTAGATTTCGCTGAGACGATTCCAACCAGTGGAAACTGCTTCGTCATCCAAGATCTAGAGAATTAATTATTTATTTAACCGAAATTACAATTTTGTAACGAATTACGATTTGCCATTTTTCCCTAAATTGGAATTTCTCGGGTCTTACAAGTTCCTCTTCCATAAGTCCTCAGAAAATGGTTCACAACTTTTACAAGAATGTTGCAACTTTTAAAGAGAGAAAGTTAAAAAAAAAATTTGAAAAGCAAGTGATAGAATTACTAACTACTTTTAAATAAGATGAAAAGATATTGTGAGCGATATGGCGGCTTGGCCCAAATTTGCACTGCATGTGCTCCATCAACCTCGAAATATACCCTGAAGTCATTTTCGTACATGCTTAGGTATTTTGTAAGATAATTTGACTGCTTTCTGAGTTAAATGCGAAACACTAAATCCAGAGACCCTGGAATTTACAAAACTTTAAGGACAAGATTGTAATTTGTCCAAAAAAGGGGCCTAAAGATATGGATTAAGAAAATCGAGGCCAAATGAAATAAAGGAAACTTGAAATACAAATGGCTTAAGAGTTATGGGCTTAAAAGCAATACGAAACTAAACCCAAAAATGGGTTTTTGGAGGGCCAAACAAGGCCTAAGAAAATCTGGATTTAAGACCAAATTTGGTCTCAAATTGGGGGAGAACCCGTAGAGAAGAAAGAAGGGGAGAAGAAGAGGAAAAGGAAGAGAAGAAGAGAAGAGGAGCCAAGCAAGCCAAGGTATGGAAGAAGGTGACTTTATCATGGATTCTATGAGATTATGTATGACTTTTCCATGTTTCAGATGATTACGCTGTCCCCAAACTCGGGGGTTTTGCTAGTGGTTTCATCTTAACCCAAAATTATGGAAAGTAAGCTTGGTAAAACTTTGAATGTAACAAGAAACATATGAAATCCTCCTCAGGTTGATTCATAGTTCAATGGCAGTACTGAGTTGTGGCTTGTGAATAAACCCTAACTGTTTACATGTTGTGGTTATGTATGGATCATAACCCATATTAGAGTGGGTTTGAGAGTAATTCATGAAAGATTTTTGAAATAAGAGAAGTATTGAAAGAAGAATTAAGTAAAATTGAGGTTATAGGATGAATTTGGAATGGCTTTGAGGTGTTTATGGAGTATAGGGTTTGATTTGGGTATCAAAATATGGAAAAAAGGGAGAAAACACACATTCTGGACATTTTTGGGTCATGTGTACCGGTACACCTTGAATGTGTACCGGTACACCCTTCCAGAATCCAAAGTGTACCGGTACACTTTAGGGGTGTACCGGTACACCTGATGCTCTGTTCCCAATTTCGACCAGTTTTTGTATTTTGGCCATAACTTTCTCATTTCTTATCCGATTTGAGTGATTAAAGTGGACAATTAAAATAGACTTCAAGGAGAACCAAACATAAAGAAATAGGTATCATCAAATTCTGGCTCTAAATGGTCCAAAAATCACTCAAAGTGGGGCCATGTGCAAGCCAATTCCTGCATCCGTTTGAACATACAATCCGGGTTGTTTCTGACACTTGAGTTCCCATCCACCGTGATTCCAGTTGAATAGAACCCTTTAACACCTTAAATTTAAAGGAGTACAAAGAACTAGTGTCAAATATGGAGTCAAGGCATTGGAAAATGAGTATTTCAAATCGGTCTCCTGCAAAATTCCAGAAAACCGACTATTGGCATGAAAATGCCATAACTCAGCTCGACGATCCGATCGATTGATTCCCAATTCCTTGCAAAGTAGATTAGAAGAATAATAATAATGGAATAAGGTGTGATTACATGCTCATCATACCTACCGCGACATAACACGATCCGTCATGAACGTGATAATGTGGCTAAATGCCCTATTATAAAATAGTAAGTTACTCGAATCCATATAATTGTAAAACTATCAAGACCGCTTATTAATCCACAGTAGCACTCCCGTTTGATTAGTATTTCTAAGACTCATAGTGCTCCGACACTCCCCGATTAGTACTTCCTGCAGATTCCCGCGATGCTCCCAAGACTCCGATTAGTACCGCAGATCTCCGTTAGTGTCTCGACACTCGATGGGTA
This sequence comes from Tetrastigma voinierianum, assembly GCA_016808115.1. NCBI lineage: Eukaryota > Viridiplantae > Streptophyta > Magnoliopsida > Vitales > Vitaceae > Tetrastigma > Tetrastigma voinierianum. The sequence continues at coordinate 2,614,519 of JAEQBH010000137.1, read as the reverse complement.
CTTCGGCACCCTCGATTAGTGCTACTACACTGGCCCCGTTGGGCGCTACTAAGACTTCGTCTTGGATTAGTGCCACTAAGACTTCAGTCCCGATTAGTGCTACTTCAAGACTCAGCATCAGATAGTATCTAGGTACTGACAGGTCAGGTCTTACCCATTCCGTGATACCATCGGTCTAGGAAGTCAAACAGCTTATATGATAAGACTCAACAGAATAAGAGTAAAGATCCTAATGTACCCTCTCAGATATGTTCCGTGAGTACCCACGTACTCTCAGATTTGATTAAGTTCGTCTCCGGTTCTCTAATTTAGCCCGTAGTACCTTCGCACTCTCTCGCATCTCAATAAGCGGTGTAAGACCTACGGGTATTCCCGTTCTCCGATTAACTCCCTGCCTCGATTAAGTCCTCAGAGTACTTCTGGGTACTCCCGTGACTGAACAAGTTCGTAGTACTCTACGCGTACCCTCAGATTCTGATTAAGTTCCAGAGTACCTGCGGTACTTCTCTGTATTTGATTAAGTTTCAGAGTACCTACTTCGGTACTCTCTGTGATTCAATAAGTTCTCGCCTCAGATCCGAATAAGTTCTCATTCCAGATCCGAATAAGTCTCCTGTCCCGTATCCGATTAAGTTCTCAGAGTACCCCAATGGTGCTCCCGTATTTGGATTAAGTCCCTCACTCGCCTCCGATTAAGTTCTCAGAGTACCTACCGGTACCCGTATTTGATTAAGCATGCTCAGATCTTATCAGCCTCAGAAGATCTACCTGACACTCTCAGATCTAATCAAGTTTCAGAAGCACCTTACCTGCACCGCAACGATAATATAAATATGCCCAAGAGTACCTACTAGCACCTACGCACGCTAAAATAAAGTATGTCCAAGAACACCTAAGGGCAATTTCGTGATCCGTAGCCAAGTATATGTATCCTGCTCTCGACCAGACTTACGGACTATTCAATGTCCATAATTCATATATATCTCAGATAAGGCCTGATCCGACCAGAGTGGGATAATGACATGATTAGTTCGATTTATCGCACCTACTGCACTTTCGCACAAGTATAAGATCCGAATTACTTCCATATGTGCCTCGAACAACAAGATAAGCTTTCAGAGTAATTTAAGCAAGTACTTCCGTGATAAGAATAAGTTCCTTATCACCAAGACATCGCTCCAGACCTCCAGATACCTACTGCACTCTCGAATAAGTGTAAACTCCGTAAAGATAAGTATAAGTATAAGTTCTCAGAATTCCTATTGTGAGTCCCGACCGAAAATAAGTCCGTTATAAGTATAAGTCTTGTATAAGAATAAGTTCGAACTCCTGGTCTGAGCCCGAATAAACATAAGTTCGTAAAGTATAAGTTCAGAATTTCACTGAGTCCCGAATAAACATAAGTCCGTAAAGTATGTTCAATACAGCCTCTGTGAATTCCTACTGAGCCCTCAATAAACATAAGCCCTGCGGGTAAGAAGAAGTATTTCAGATAAGTTCATAATATAAATGCATGAAATTTATATTATCTCAAGTTGTTTTATGAGTTAAATGTGTATATGCATAAGATATATAAGCCCCAATTGCCGTGCTTAGCATGGGTTTTAATCCGTGCACAGAGAAGACATCTGGCGATCTCCAGATATCGCGGCTAACGCGATCGCATAAGGCCCACTAGCGTGTGAATTCTGGCTCGATTTGTAAATGTAAAAGTACCGTTTTGTAATTGTAAATGGGACCCAGAAAATTATATGATACTGAGCAAAACAGCATAAGATGTGGGCCATAACCCAATGTGTACCAGCTCAGTTTAAAAAAATCAGTAAAGAGTCCCAAGATATGGTCTCGTGTCCTAAAACTCTAATGGATCCGCCTAAACTGGGTCGGGCCTGGATTCGGTGACAGCCCTTTGAGAAGCCTATTTAATGCATCCAATGATCTCCTAAAAAGATATTTTAATGAAATCCATATTGCATTTTCTATCCAAAATCAATGGATACAAACAACACAACTTTTTTTTTCTTTTATCGCTAGCAAGAGAATGTGGCTAAAAAGTGGGAACCCCATATACATCAGCATACGACAAGCCCGTAGTGCCAAAAAAGACATAGCAAAAGATAGTGCAGAGCTTATATTTGACAAGAAGCATCTAGCGTATGAATCCCATGTCATAACCATGTCGTGTCTACTTCATATGTTAAATGACCAACACTCCTAAAAGACCTTGAGTATACAAGAATTATACGACGGACCCAAAAAAGCCCCAAAATCATAAAGCAAAAGAGAAGGCAGATCTTACATTTGACAGTAGGTCGGTCGTGTATGAATCCCATGTCATAACCATGCCGTGTCTATTTCATATGTTAAACAACCAACTCTCCTAAAAGACCCACACATGGAGAGTCAAACAAACCAAACAAAGTCCACCATCGACTTTCAAATCAACAAATAGGGAATAAATTGCAGAGAGAGGTCTCGAGCCTATGTTAAACGACCAACTCTCCTAAAAGCTTAAGCTTGGTGTGGATTTTAGCTTAATACATGCACATCATGCCTTTTAACATCATATTTTCATGAAACATAGCTCCAGATAGACTCGATCAAACTATATCATGAATGGGTACCATTTGAAATATAACTTTGAATCCAGAGCAAATTTAGATCCATGTACTCTAGTTTCTGATGATCGTAGTTAAAACAAAATGTCAAATTATCGCTTTCTTTCATTATTGAATTCTTCGCCATCAAAATCTGGCCATAAGGCTTGATTGGAAAATTTGAACAAAAATAACGACCGAGGCTCTCCTTTTTAGCCCTTGGAAATCATTTCTTAAACAGCATGCCTAAGGTGACTCTAAGAGTCTAAAGTGCGTGCTTCTCATCAAGTTGAGCAGAAATGGTTGGAACAACTTGAACAACAATATTTCAAGAAATAAATCACCAGATAATATAAACACAAAGAAATAACTCATAAAACAAGTTTTTTATAGTTTCTTCGATCTAAAAGTGCTTATAACAAGTGATATAAGATTTGGTTCATTGTGAATACTCAACTGAAAAATGTGTTTAATGAAGCTCAAGTCCGCTTTAATGTGATAAAGATAACCATATCACCTCTAAACACCATAAATTATTGATTCGAGTTACTTGGCACCAACCAAAGGATTTTACTTCAGTGGATGGTTGAGCCAAGCTTCCCCACTGCATTAAAGCCGCACTACAGCCGACTGGTTTCCTTAGATAAGTCGAGAACCATTTTCGGTCTTCTTCGCTCTTCATCCAGCCGTAGAGCCACCACTCCCATATATTCCATTCGTCTTTGTACATTGTTTACCCAAACAAACATTCAGGTCATCCATTCCCGGGGCTCTCACCCATCGGTAAGACAACATAAATGGCCTGATTATAGCAATTTTTCTTTTTTATCAAGAAAGCAATATATTGATCAAAAAAGTATACAGAGAGTATACAAGAGAGGCCCTAAGAGCAAAAAAAAAAAAAAAGGGCAAAAGAAAAAGAGCTATGATACAACTAGTCTAAAAACATGCACCTAAGCATAACCATAAAATCTATACAAAAAATTTCTCTAACAAAAGAGATATCCGGGTGGTTCGAATACAACCAAACAAGAAAAGAGAGAGGATAACTAAAGTTTAAATCTCGAGGCAGAAAGCAAAAGATCTTCGAACAAAGTGATAATAATATCATATCCGGAGATCCTAAACAAAGTATATGTACCACAAAAGAGATCATGAATTCTCTAAAGAACATATAATAATCCCGGTTTTAAGACAAAAACCACCAACTAGTACAGGTCACAACTTATATCTTTATGCTTCCCACAAAATAAATACTTGTAAGCACAAAAGCTTTAGCTAAATGCAAAACTGTAAATGCCTTGACAACTTGATTTCGGGTGTGTGAGACCCCGAAAAATCCAGATTTCCTAAGGAATGATAAAATGGTAATTTCGTAAAACCGAATTTTTCTGTGATCTCTCGATGATTTAAACGGGACTTCACCGTTGGAATCGTCATGAATCTAGCTGTACCACGCCGACTCTCGGGTCAATTCCTCGAGACACAATTTCACCGCTTTTTCGAGGTTAACGCAAAGGGGATGCATGACACTTGGCACGCTTGGGTGGCCAAGGCGCTCACGTGTCCGCGGCGCCAAACATCGAGCCTGGCGGGCTCACATGTGACACATGGCATTACGCCATCGGTTTTAATCCAAGTTGGGATTGATGTTTGATAGCAGAATCTAAGGTGTCCAATGGGAAATGGATGATTTGGCATGAGAGGACAAGTCCTTGACCAAGTCTCCCAACCTGCTTGTGAGAGGAAAGAGAGAGCAACCGAGGTTGGTAAGGAAAATGCTGGATTTTTGTGAGAGGTAGCCTACCTTCTCTCAGAATTCCCTATGATCTAATCGCTCTGCTTCTCCTACGAGACGAGAAGTGCTCCCCACAAGTACTGACTACGCTGGTACCAGCCGAGGGGTTTCACAAACTCCTGGAAGGTAGGGCTTTTCTCTCTACTTGCTTTACTTTGCTTAAGGGCCTCAGAATGGATGGGGATTTGTCGAGGCCCTGATGGTCGTGACTTCGGCCCAAAAGATTTGGACCGGTTTAACAAACTTTGCCAGGATAATATCCACCTGATCGCTTGTGTGATTTGTGTGATGTTGTTGCCATGGGTGAATAACATGTTGATTGTGAAATTCTATGGGCTGCTCCAAGACGAACTGGCCGGATTGCGGCCTTAGCCCCATGTGAGCTAAGTTTATGTTATTATAAACTCGAATAACATGATGTAAGGGTTTAAATTTGTTAATATATGCATGAGTGATATATTAGCATGAGTTGTATGTTTGGTGTGCCATTGTATCGCACTTAAATGGTAACCCAAGTAGGGAAATTCCACTACCGGCTTCGTAGTCAATCTGCCGTGGGAATATATTTTTCGTGCAATCAAGACGATTTTTAGGGGTGGGACGCATCCGGGACCTTAGAAGCGAAGATATGGCCAAGATGGTCCTCTCTTGTAGTTTGTAAAATTCTGGGCAAGAGAACCAGTTTTGTGTAAACTGTAATTAAATACAATTGTAAGTAAAATCATTTTTGTATAAAATTTATATTTGGGTTGTATGGATGAGTAGGCCCAAGTGGCCATTTTCGCACATGTATGGGTCTCATGACGTGAGACATGTAGATTTCCGCGGCCGACGGTAGTCAACTGACACCTGGCTCAGGGCGGCCAGGTGAGCCACTTTACTGGTTGTCACATTATGTTTGATCGACTTCCAAGAAAAAATATCCCTGGTCCTTGTGTTTTTTCTATTCCTATAGACCATGTTCTGTTCCAAAAATTTGAAGAAAAATGCAGGGGAAAGAGAATGGGGAGGAAAACTAGAAGGCAAAAAATGCCTAAGTTTCTAACTAATTTTTTATGTATTTGATTTTATTTCATATTTTCCATGGTACAACCAAACATGATAAAATAATTTTTCTCAGCAATTTTTGACTTCCTAAATACTTTCTAAGAACAAACATAACCATAGAAATCTCCACATAAATACTTAAGTTATTAAATAATAAGTGTCAAGTTTTGTTTAAAATAAAATTCGAACTTGTAGGATTTGGGTTCAATATGAATATATGCTTCTTAACACTGGATTTCTCTCTCTCTCATATTAGGGTTTTAAGCCTTCTCTCTCTCTCTCTCTCTCTTTCATATTAGGGTTTTAAGAGTGCCATCTTAAATTCTGTTTTCGGAATGAAAGGCTTTTCCTCGTGTCAAAGGTGTCAGCTAGCTACTCGCATGCAGGAGAAGAAGTAGGTGGGCCTCAGAATGGTTGTTAAATCGCTCACCAATCGTTGTAATGGGCTTTTCATCCAAATTTCTAGTGCTTTATTGGCCGACAAGCTTTATGCTCGAAGACACGTGTGATGGCATGGTTTTCCCATGATTACATTTATTTTTTATTTTTCAATCTATTATTTAAAAGTAGATGCATAAATTATCATAACAATTTAAAATTGGACACTTCATAATGTAAAATTAAGAAAGAAAAAAGTAAAGTATACTTTAATGTATTTGGAAAACATGAAAAAAAAAAAAAGTCATTTCAAGATTTAAATAGAGTTTAAGAGTTTTTATTTTAATAAAAATTTAAGAAGTGTATTACAAAAAACCTTCCAATGACACATAGTTTCAAGTGAAAACATAGGATAAGCAAGTGAAAACATAGTTTCAAGCTAAACCTAAAAAAGATGAACCCACATAAATGAAAAGCGTTCCACGTACATTTAGGGTTGGTCCCACGCCTGCCGACCCGATCAAGTTAGGGTCCCGCAGCCTCGGTCGTCGGACCGATAGGTCCGTCGACCACCAATCCGGCCGCTCGGCCGGAATTTAATTTTTTTAAGGCTCGCGGCCACCCACCCGGCTTTATAATCGGGCGGCCTCGACTTCGCCTCGTAGTGGCGACGGACGGCCTATGGGTGACGGCCGATCCGGGCCTGTATCATAAGTCCGGACGGCCTGCAGTGACGGCCCGACGGCCCAGGGAGGGCCCGGTCAGCCCCGCCCTTCCCTCCTCCCTCTCCCGGCCTGCCCCTTCCCTCCCTTCCCTCCTTCCCGGCCCCTCCCCCCCCGCCCCCCTTCCCTCGCCTCTAACTGGCCATGTTATACGACCAAGTGGCTACTCCCTCCCCCTCCCTCTTCCTTTGCAACGGTCACACGACCACAGACACCTCTTTTTTTTTTTTTCACTTATTTTTTCTCTATAAATACCACACATTCTCTTAATTTTTCATCAACTATCTCTTAATTTCTTTTTCATACTCTCTCTCCAAATTCACTTTTATTTTCACAATTGTTTCTCATATTCTCTAATACTATTTTCTTTCACTCATTCTTCATATTACATGATTATTATTGGTGGTGCAAATCAAGTATCAGACTCCAATAGTTCATATTTTAAAGAATTTTTACTGACATTCTCCAATTGAGTAATATTTCTCCATCTCTACTTTTTCTTATTTGTTACATTTTATTTTGATTCATTATTTTATTTTTTTAGTATAATATTGTATTAATAATTTTAATATGGATAGTGCATGTGCATCTTCTTCTAGTCCATGTGCATCATTAAGCAAAAACTTAGTTCAAATATAATGGAATTCTTGATAGAATAGAAATAATTTTAGAAAATAATAAAAAGAATAAAAGCAAAATGTAAAATTTGTAGCAAACTTTAGTGGTGGATCAAATTCAAGTAATAAGTCATTTAAAAAGACACAATGAACAAATGTAAAATAAGCATAACGTAGAGTATTGTAAATTATACGCAATTAGGTAAAGATAAATGTGGAATTTAAACATATTTTCTTACGATGAGCCTGCTGTCAGGAATAACGGTTGATTACATAATAAGAGCCGAACAACCTTTTTAATATGATGGAAACTGGAGAATTATACAGAACAATTCAAACATTGATTAGTCCTCAATTCAAATATTGGTCCGAAATACTGCAAGATATATTATGAAAAAAATTTCAAATGTGAACGAGAAAATTTAAAACAATATTTTGCAAATTTTGAAATGAAAATTTGTTAACATCCGATATCTGTGACACATCTTTTAATGCATACGCATGTGACACTGCTCATTATATGATAGTGAATGAATGTTAAATAAAAGAATAATTTCATTTAAAACTATAAATACTCCACATAATGGTAAAAATATAGCAACTTTAATAAATGATGAAATTATAGATTTACGTATTCATGATAAAATATTTACAATAACATTAGATAATGCTTCCAATAATGATGTAGCAAAGATTAAAAAGATATTTCCAAGTAAATAAACGATGATCATGCAAAATTATTTCACGCACGTTGTTGTGCACATATTTTAAATTTGATTGTAAAGATGGATTAAACAAGTTGATAGCACATTAGAAAAAATTAGAGACATTGCATATACATATTAATTGTTCCCAAGAAAACATGAATTATTTTTTTTTTTTGTTGCAAATTGCAAATATGAAAAGAAAAAATATAAGCTTAGATGATACCAACTAGATGGAATTCTACTTATGTTTACAAAATATAAAAAAGTAGTAATAATTATACGAAATGCAATTATCTAATAATAATATTGATGTAGATGTTGATGTATTAAATGATTATGATTGGCACATTTGGTGCACTTCTACGAGATCTTTTTGAAATTTTCGATACTCAACAAATATTTTTGTAGCGCGTATTATCCAACTTCACATCGGGTCATTATGCAAATAACTAGTATTTATATGGTACTTCAAAATTATTCAAGCATGAATTTTTAATACAATTTTTGGTAATGATAGAAAAATTAAAAAATATTGGGGAGAAATACTTTTAATATAATATATTGGTTTAATTGTAGACCCTAGATTAAAATTTGACGCTTAATGAAATGGTCAGAAGTTATTTACAACGTAAGCATCAAATAAAATCAAGAAATTAAAATGAAGTAAATTAAGATTATATATTTTATATAATATTTATAAAGAAAATATGGTAATAATATTAGTTTGATAAAATCATCATCCACCCATACAAGCTCCTCATCTTTTTTATAAAAGCCCTTAGAAATGTCTGCAAGTAGAAAAAGGCAACAACTAAGCTCCAAATACAACGTAGACATAGAGATATCTCAAGCAGGTAAACAATTCCATTTGAAGATAATGAAGATTTTGATATTTTAGAATGGGGCGGAAAACAAAAATTAAATACCCTAAGTGTTATCTATTATCGCACGTGATGTAATAACCGCGCCCTGAGTATAGTCGCATCTAAGTCGCTTAGTGCAGGAAGAGTGGTTAGCAAAAGCAGATGTAATTATCACCTTTAATCAAGCAGTAGTGAGGAGGTTTTAAGATCGAGCTAATGACAAGAGATTGTACGATCACGCTCGAAGTCGAACTAGTAGCCGATACGTAGAACTTAAAAATATCAAGACATGAACGGATCAAAGATAGTTCCCGGGTCACCGCAACAATGATTAAAATATTTTATCTGAACGTATGTTGTATTTTTTATTTTCTTATGGTTGAAAAGTACAAATGATCACAAATAGTGAGGCAGCCAACCTACGGGACAAGTACTTATTCAGAAATACGTAAACTTTTCATGCATTTCTAAAATGTAATTATATTTGGATTAATAAAATTTTAAATGATGTATTTTTATTTTGAATCGATGAACTTACTTTTTATTTAACTAATACAATTTAAATAAAAACTTACGTGCAGGGTCAGGGCTTTAGGCAAAGCTTATGGGCTTTTAGCCTTCATGCCTATAAACATTTTGTGCTGGCTTCTAAACGGTTTTCCGCCGCCTCTCAGCCTCAGCGGCCCGTACTCTGGCCCGGCGAGCCCCAGGGTCAAGCCTGGCTGCCCCTCCCACGGCCTCCGGGCCGGCTGGACCCGGCCTGGGAAGCTCCACACTCAAGCCAACCCACCGGGCCAGCCGGCCGCGCCGAATGAAGCCGCTGTGTCTCGCCGCCTTAACGGGCTCAGCCTCGCCTGGACCGGCAAAGACACCCAGCCGATGTGGCTCAAAGAGCCCCTGCTCGGGCCTTTTGAGACCCCTTACGACATTCAAACAAAACTTGCTGAATGTATAAATAAAGTAACGCTTACATGAGCTTCAGTTTCATTTCCAAATCATCAAGAATGCATCCTTTGGAAGCCCACTCGACTAGAGCAAGTTTCGTTCCACCTCTTGGTGTATGCCCTTCCCTTGAATTCCACTACTAGCCATTGTCTGGTCCCATCGAAATCCTGCACACTCAAGCCAGAAAGAAATTGAAATAATAATTTCAGGAATCTATTGCTATCTGCCCAAAATTTTACTCATCTCCTTGTATAAAAATGTTGACAAGATGTCTCATCATCTCTAAAAATGATTCCAAAATGTTTGACATACTCATACTCCATTGTCATTAGCAGGGTTATGAGTTGTGTTTCAAGCCCAGAAATATAACTAACAGCTATATTGCTTGTTTCACTATAAATTCCTCAGATTATTCTTAATCCACCCAAAAAAATGATACTTTGTAAATAGGTTTCCTTATGTGCACACACATATCTCACTCATATCTTCATTCGATTTTCTCTGTGAAAGAAAAATGGATAATTTCCGCAAAGAAACGGTACCGATGCCAAGATTTGCAGATTACATGTGTCTTAACACCTAGACATGGTGTTATATCCAAGTCCAGAAAAGGTTATCATTTTTGTCTCTGTTCACATGACAAAATATCAGAAAACTATGCAACAGAGGAAAATAGAATTCAAAAACCAGTTGCCAGAATTCAGTCAAAGGTGGAAAATCTGCTTCTTCTTCGTATTTTTTTGTTCATATTCTGAATGTTAAGAAAAACATATAATTATTGTTATTATTTTATTTGTCAAGCCTACTTAGATTTCAATGTTTTAGCAGTAGCCTTCAATTCTGTAGGTTAAATCCTAATTTCAGTTATATTTTGAATGAAAAAGTTAAAAATTTTAGGTTTGGACTTCTATATACTCATACTTCAGAGAGAATGGATGAAGACGGAAAAGGAATTAGCCTGCAGTCCCCCATGAAACACACTCAACATGTGATGCTCAACAATACAGAAGGGTTCAAACATTGATCAAAAGTTATACCCAGAAAAAATAAATAAATAAATAAATAAACCCATCACCATAAACATCAGACTCTTAAAATTTGAGTCTTGAATCAGCAAAGAAACAATTTCAGCATTTGGGCTGTTGAAACAAACTTGAAAATTCAACATGCAAATAAACCAAAAAAACAAAGAATACCCAGAAATAAACACTGAAATTAATAGATGTTTTAAGAATAAGTGGGTGAGAGAGACAAAAGCTGACGAAATTAATTCAATTAATTAAAACCCATGAAAAAAAAAGGAGGAAGGGAAGAAATGGGTCTGTGAGAGAGTTACCAGTAAGTGAGATGGACGCTTGAGAAACAGAAATCCCACGACATGATTTTATGGGATAGATGAAGATTGAAGAGATTTTTGCCGTGGGCGGCTCTTCAGATGATGACACTCTATCCATTTTCTCCCCTGATTCTCTCTCTCTCTCTCTCTCTCTCTCTCTCTCAAATGGATTGAGATATGTTTCTAAGATTCTCAGAGTGATATTTCTTTTATACTCAAAAATTGGATCATTGTCCCAAAATAATAATTTTATAATAATAATAATAATAAATGTTTATGGTTGAAAATTACAGTTTAAAAAAAAAAATTTATTAAAACTATGGTTGGTAACCATGATTTACCGCAGTCACTAATCATAATTTTAATTTTAAGCTTAAAACCGTAGTTAGAAATCATAATTTTAATTTTAAGCTTAAAATCGTAGTCATTAACCATGATTTAATTTTAAGCTTAAAGTCGTGTTCACCAAGTAGGGTTTTAGTTATTTTAAAAAATTAAAAATCATAGTCATCGATTTTAATTTCGTTGATATATAAAAATGACACTCAGACATTATTATTTTAAAACATTCATTATTTTGAGATTTAAAAAAAAAAAGTTATTTTGGGACAAAGCTACAAAAATTTGTCCATACCAAAGGTGTTGGCTTCCTCTTGCTATATCTTTGTTTTTGGAGGAAAATAAAATCAATCATTTAAAAAGATAAAATGATACCTATTATAAAAAGATTTTGTTCCTTCGATGGATTGTTAAGTAAAACAATTAAATTTTTTTTGTTTAGAAAATAATTTATTTTCACACTATAAATGGTTGGAATCAGCTAAAGAGAAGTAACAATATATATATTTTTTTAAGTTAATGTGAATTTTAAAAAATAATTCAAAACTGTTAAAGAGAGAATTAATTTGAAAATATATGGAATTTAATAAAATGTTAATGTAAACAAATAAAATCGTTTATATCACGTGTTTATTTCTTACTGGGACATTTTAATTACACGTAATATATTTCTATTATTGAATTTAAAAAAAAAACATTTGTTGATGTGGTAGTCATGCTTCGCCCAATCATTGTCAATAGTTCCACATCATGGTATTTATGGGTCATAATGACGGATTTAATGTGCTATTAAATAAGATCATTTTATGATTAGGCTTTATAATATTTTCTTATAAGAATTAGGATTTTCCATCTTTAATTAATTTATTAATTTTGAAATGCATTGGTAAATTTATATGATATAATATTTGTGGTGTCCCACATCGCTCAAAGACAAAAAGGTAAAGACATTACTCAAAGACAAAAAGGTAAAGACCCATTGGAGGACCTGGCGAACTCAATACTACTGATACCTTACTGGCCAAGTCTAACGAGAAATTTCACAAAGTGAAAGAACCTCCTGCCTAAGATAATCAAACACTATCAAACCGGACATGATCATATTATTCCATACCTTTTGAGAATCCAGACGTCCATTCACTCTAGGTGGCTCATACTCTGGATAACATTCACTTCGACCATATTTGCAAGACTAAGAATTCTTCTGCAGAACCCTTTCCCAAATTGTCGCTACATACGTCATCAAAAGTATCAATGATAGGGCCGGAAGCTTAATTAAAGAGTTCAACTTCAAAGACCTACCGACAGATTTTATAACATCCGCCTTAAGACTATTCCACACCTTTACGCTTAAACCTGATATGATCGTGATCATTCCATACCCTTTCGTAATCCGGTGATTCACGCATCTGCATTCACTCTGTGCGCCACACTCTGACAACATTCACCGACCCACCTTCAACACCTGGGTAAACAAAGAACATTTTCCCAAGTAGCCTCCCGCACGCCTTAATAACATCAACGATAACGCCTGCTCTTAATCACAAATTAACTTAAAAGATCTACTTAATGCGTATATAATCCCCAAGTTTTAAGATCACTCATACTCTTTGTATTTAAATCGATTAATCGTATCAATACTTTTTCTTTAAGACATAGATCCAATAGAAAAACAAAATCGAGAAGGACAAGTAGGAAACCAAAGTCCGAAAAATGTTTATCATATTCTACTACCAAACAAATTATGATTCCACATTTGGGGCCTAGTGCTTTCAAATTTGGCATCCATGCATTTGGCCATGTTTTCGTGTACAATTCAAAACTCAACGTGGATAATGTAGGTGATAAAGACGCAACATGAATGAAATTACCGATTTTTAGTAAAAATAAATAAAAATACATTATTTTCTTCAAACTTTTAATTCCCTAAATTTGTGCGAATATGTAGTTCTATAAAAATTAAAAGAAAAAAATGGTGTTTGATCAGGGATATATATGATCAGATACAAAGTGCTTTTCTAAAAAATATCATAAGTAAATTCCATCACTCATGACAGTTCTTCCTGGTTGTGCAGCCCTGGCAGCTCTAGCAAAGGGGAAAGAGATTCATGCCTACGCCATTAGAAACCTGCTGGCATCGGAAAATATATATCATATATACGATGATGTAATAATTTTAAATATATATTATTTCAAAAAATTAAATAAATAAATAAATAATATATATATATATATATATATATATATATATATATATATATATATATATATATATATATATATATATATATATATATATAGATAGATATACTAATTTATTTTCTGATATACCCTTATTATATAAAAATAATTATATATAGTATTTATAAATAGTAATATTTTAAAATAATTATATATATAGTATTAATTATTTATTAAGTTATGGTCTGAAGCAGCCACAGGTGGTTTCCCCTGGTGTGGTGCAGCAGCTTTCTTGGCTTGATGGAGTCTGTATCTTCAAACTATTGGATTCTTCATCATCCATTTGTTTCTTGATTTGGCTTTTCATACATTTTGATTTTTGTTCAATAAATGTTTAATTTAAGATGCACAATTGTGAAAAATTTTAATTGTACGTGTTTGTTTTATGCATGAAGTTTAGTTGTTTTTATGAGTCATTATTTGTTTTCTCACACATTAATTGTGCAATGAAGTTAGAAAAGATATGGCTAAGAACAGGGTACTCAGGGAGGTGTTTATTAAGTGAGTGAGGATACATTAGAAAAATAATATAAAACAATAAAAATAAAATGATTTGATAAATAATTCTAATTTTAGTCTAGTTTTTTTTATTTAGGCTTTTCAAGATTCAAAAAGTAAATATGTCTTATTGGAACACCTAACACAGATACGGTAAACTCGGTTGAAGTGAACTTCCCAGTTCTTTCCAGCACTAGAAGTCATCAGCTCCAAAGTCACGTGTGCTGCATAAGCACCAAGACACGTCAGCAACCTTTCTAGAGTCTTCTAACCTCCTCAGGCTGTCAAGTTGTAGAAAAGGCTCAAGTTCTGGAGGATAATAAAATGCTGCTACTTTTCGAGAACTTTCCTCAGCAGATCTGTTTTTCAAATTTAAATTCAAAAGTTTTGAAGTTTTAGAAGGTGTTTCTTCAAATTTAATTAAAATCACAAACTTAACAGCATCTCTCAGCATTCACATTTTCTTCATCTCTACCGTCTTTCCACTCCCAGATCCGCCTGCTTAGACAACATGGCTGAATCCTTTCCGTTTAACAATGCTGATAAGCTTCTTGGGAAGGCCACCTCCCTCCTCGGCGACCAAGTCTCTCTTGCAGCGGATGTCTACACCGAGCTGGAAAATCTCAATGACAACATATCCACCGTCAGAGCTGTGCTCTTGGATGCTGAGGAGCGTGCGGCCAATTGGATAAGATAATAGAACTCCATCAAATTGTGATTGTGTGGGGCCAAGACATCCAGGGGTAGACATAGGCTTAGAGTCCTCAATTTGTGTTCTAAACAAGAGGTCATGAATGTATTTTTTCTGGAGTGATGGCGAGGAGCCGTTCAACTTAACCCCAGAAAATAAGATATGGGGACTGGGACTAAGTCACGAAGAGAAAATTGCTGATGAAGATAAGAAATAAGCCTTCTTCATCTGAATCCCTGATTTTGGTCTAGTGATCATGGGATGGGTGTTGAGAGGGAAAGATGTTGGAGGGGTAGTGGAAAGCTGGTGGAACAGGAAACTGAAGAAACAGGGGAATTAAGCAGAAGGAACTTGAATGAGTGATGGCAGAGAAACAGAGGAAACATGAGATAAAGAATGAGGTATAGAGCACAACACAGACGGAATGGGAAGAACGACAAGTGTGAAAACCTGGGTAGAAGAAATGGAAGGGGAAGGAGGTAGAGACTATATATGATTGAAAAGGAAATGACATTTCTGGAGGGGGGTATATTAGAGTTTATGGGTCATGTAGGATCTCAAGGAAGGGATAGTTAGGAGCTTTGTTGTAGAGAAGTTGTATAGGAGTCTGAAACTCTAGGACTCTGTTTATTAAGTAAGATGCAGTTTGAAATGCCTGCATCCAGAATTTAGAGGGAACTGAGGCTTGAGATAAAAGAGCCAAACCCGTTTCAACCAAATGCCTTATTTTCCTCTCAGCCATACCATTTTGTTGGGGTGTGTAGGGACAAGAAAACATGTGCAAAATACCATGTTGTTGAAGGTAAGAAGCAAAGGCAAGATACTCTCCACTATTATTTAACGGAGGTATTAAGTTGTTTCTCAATAAGAGTGCGAAAGTGAATAAAAGTATGTAGAGCTTGAGCTTTTGTAGGAAGAAAATACACCCATGTATATCGTGAAAAATCATCAACAATTATCGGAAAATAACGAGCTCCTAAAGTTGAAAGACATGGAGCTGGTCCCCAAAGATCAGACAAAAAAAAAATTGGAAGTTGATGAGATTTCGCCATGGGAGAATGCATACAAGAGTCAAGCATTTTATTGGTTTTAATGATAAAAACAGAATTCTACTAAATTATAACTCTTCGAAAAAAATAATAAAACAGTTTTAATGATACTGATTCTTTAATATTTTAATCATAATTTAAGATATTTTTTTTTTATTAATTTGGACTTCCAGCTGGGATGGCATCTCTGCACATTGAATTTATTTATTGGGGGTGTACTAACATAAAGATAATGTCCACTGCTGCACATTAATTGTTGTGCAAAAATAAAAAGGATAAAGATAACGTTGACAGCTTAGCGTTAGTTCAGCCATTGCATCAACACAATCGTTTTAGTTACGAAGCTGCAAGAGCGACTGTATTCATAAACTCAAAGATTCTTATTTTCTTCATCTCTACCATTTGCACGATTTGATGTGATATAAAAATAAAATTTATGAATTTGTTTTATTTAAAAAACATATTTTTTTGCTCATGATTAAATGTGTTTATTTAAAAAAAATTAAGCACTTTAATGAGCTAATTTTCCCTTATTTTCTTGTCCCTACACACCATAACAAAATGGTAGGACTTAAAGGAAAATAAGGCATTTGGTTGAAACGGTATACATATGAAAAACAATTGGTGGAACACCTGTGTGAGAGTAGTGTTTTCCTAACCTAATGCCCTGCAGTGCTATGTTATCTACAGAAAACCCAAATAAAAAAAAATTCAATAGCGAAAATTACAACCATGTATCCTTTGGTCTCCCTATGGAACTTTGGAAAGTACAAGTAATGGGGAAAAATAAAGAAAAAAATGTTTTTGGATTAAAATAAAAAAAATATGCTTAATTTTAATAAATTAATTCTATATATAATCAAATTTATTTATTTATTTTTCTTTAATATAAAAAATTTAAAAAATTTAAAAATATGTAAAATTTTGAAGAAATTTGATTATATTTAAATTTTTTTATATTTTCTAATATGAAATCAAATATAAAAAAAATCATTTACTTTATGAGTTACAATGGAAAGCTTAGTGAATGATCCGAATAAGAAAATGAAAAAGATTGTTTCTACACAATTAGTGTATGATCCGATTAAGAAAATGATTATTTCTATACAATTACTTAAAACAACAGCGAAAAATAAAAAATAAAAAATAAAAAACCATGTCCTAGAGTAAAATGCTTATAACTCGTATTTTTTAACCGTATAAAAATAATCCCAAATCCCAACACGTCATCAGGTTTGATTATAAGGGCCATACAATGGATCTGTAAAAAAAAAAAAAGCAACATATATATTCATCCGGACGACTATCTGTCTAGATCCAATTGATTAATTTAATGGAATTTAGAATTCTTTATAGCATATTTTGGATGATCGGTTGATGGTAACACGACACAAACTCAATATGATTTTTGTGGGTTTTAATTGATTATAATCTTGTTTTGATCAAATTTGTGTTGACTCATATGACCCGTTTAATAAATGAGTTATATTCGTATCAATCCATATAAAACGAATTTGACCTATTTAATAATTATCTTAATTAATATTTAACCTAGATAAACCTCTTATATATTATTTGTGTTAAATATTGATAAATTAGTTATAATTTATATTATTTTAAGATATAAAATTAATAAATAGGTTACACGTGTCTTATTATGTTACACGATTACTAATTGAGTCATGTTTGAATTTGTTATTTCTGACCCATTTATTATTCGTGTTGTGTTCGGATTGATAAATACTATAGAAAACATGTTATTGTCACAACCCAAACATAACCCGTGAACACAAATCGGTTGAACAAAAAATATTATCATAATTTGATATAAAATAAATAAATTATCATAACTTCACATTTGATTTATTATATTCATCTTTTTTTCCTGCATTTATTTCCCTTGCATTAGAATCAGATTGCTTTTTTATAATTTTATCTTTATTTGGACTCGAATCCTAGACACTTTATGTCTACCCTAACTTTTAACCACTTAAATTAGGTCTCATTAGCTACTAAATATTTAATTTTATTAAGCACAATTCAAAGCAAAAATTTATTTAACTTAACAAAAGTTCTATTCAATATAAAATAAAATAAAATAAAAACAAATTAACACCTAGTCTCAAATCATCTAACTGTCTCACTCCTCAAGTATGAGAGATCCTTTCAAAAAAAAAAAAAGAGTGGTGAGCTTTTTTTTTTTGTCTATTTTATCCTGAAACAATAGTAAATCCAATCAACTTCATTTCAACAATCTTAAAGAAAAGAAATTATTAAGATTTATGTTATAAAATTGCGGGATTAATGAGTTTTAATTGATGATCATATTTCTTGATTATAGGGTTTTTTTTTTTGTTTTCATGCAAATCTAATGAATACGCGGTTTGAAAAAAAAATGGAATATAAATTTTGAAAAATTAAAATCGTAAAATTGTTTATTTATTACACTTTCAAAGTTATGATGTACACAACCGATTGCATTTTCTAACAGAGGAATGGGAAAATTATTTCTTGAATATATTGTTAAGTAACGTGTATAAATAAATATACAATCGAAAAGGCCAAAGAATAAGGAAATAAAATACTCTAAACAATTGACTATCCTAACTAAGAAGATTAGAAGAATAAATCAATTATACAACAAATATTCTAAATGAGTAAAAGAAGGAATATATCATATTTGTTACGCCCCCTCAAGATGGTGCGCTAGTGGAGACACCAATCTTGAGAGAACATTCTAAGCCGACAACGAGGTGAAAGCGATTTAAGAATAAGATTCATTAACCGATCTCGCACAAAGTTAAAACATAAAGAGTATTAATCGAAACCGACAATTTTGTACTAGTTCACTAATTGCCAAGGTTGCTTTTTTTACTTAATAATCGACATAATTTTTTTTTAAATTTTTAACGCCGAATAAGACTTTGAATAACACTAAATATTAAGTTGTTTGTTTTTTAATATTGGGTAGTGAATAAGGATAACAATGGTATGTAATTATTTCGAAGTTTTCGTCCTGTCAGCACATCGTCCTTACCGAAACTGCCTTGGCTTTTAATCAGAATCTATTTTAACGCTCGTTTATTTTTCTTAAATCGAGCACGGACTAAACGGGTTTCGTATTGTTATTCTCATCCTCGTACTTTATTTATTTTTAAAATATTTTTTTATTATTTTATTTTATACTTTAATATAAATTATAATAATAATTGTAATGTTTTTTAATAAATAATTTATAAAAATTACTAATATTTTTTATTTTTATTTAAATATATTAATTTTAATATAATAAAAAACAAAAATCAAAAATCAAAAATCAAAATCAAAATCAAAATCAGAATCAAAGGTAAAAGTGTGAAATAAAGGGGGAAAAGATACAGGAAGAACAGCAGAATGGGGAGGTTATTAATTGAGTGAGGATATATTTGAAGTTCGGAATTTTAGAAAAACAATATAAAAAATTAAAAATAAATCTAAAAAAATATGATTTGAAAAATAATTATAACTTTTTTATATGCGCTCATGCGAAGCATTCAAAAAGAAATATTTTATCGGAACAATCCACCGATGCAGTAAACTCGGTTAAAGTGAACTACTCAGTTCTCTCCAGCACTAGAAGTCACGCGATCAGCTCCAAAGTCACGTGACCTGCATAAGCACCAAGACACGTCAGCAATCTTTATAGAGTCTTCTAACCTCCAGCTGTCAAGTTGTATAAAAGGCTCAAGTTATTCGGATAATAATTTTTGCTTTCTAACAGCATCTCTGGCATTCACATTTTCGTTCATCTCTACCGTCTTTCCACTCCCAGATCCGCCTGCTTGCCCTCTCCTCCTCCTACTCCCATGGCTGAATCCTTTGCGTTTAACATTGCTGATAAGCTTCTTGGGAAGGCCACCTCCCTCCTCGGCGACCAAGTCTCTCTTGCAGCGGGTGTCTACACCGAGCTAGAAAATCTCAAGGACACCATATCCACCGTCAGAGCTGTGTTCTTGGATGCTGAGGAGAAGCAACTCAACAACCATCAGCTCACTGATTGGCTTCAGAAGCTCAAGGATTGTTTTTACGAGGCTGAGGATGTGCTTGATGAATTTGGGTATGACTCTCTGCTTCGGGAGGTAGTGAATGAGGGAGGCTTTAGAAGAAAGGTACGCCATTTCTTTTCCTCCTCGAATCCTCTCGCATTCCGCTTTAAAATGAGCAGTAAGATCATGGATTTGAGAGAATAGATAAAATCTCCGCCGGCGCTGGGATAAATTTAATTCAAGAAAATAATGTGGTGCCTGCTCGTGATCGTCCAGCAGAAAGTGAGAGTGTGAAAAGACTCACTCTTTGTGCGTGCTTCCGATGTCATTGAAGGGATGGTGATAAAGACAAGATCATAGAATTTCTGATGCAATCAAGCGATGATGATCGTGAAAATATGTCGCCCTTGTCACATCAGCTCCTGGGCAAGACTACTTGCTAAATTAGTGTATAATCTATTGTCGAGTCAAGCCAAACACTTTACGAAGAGAATGTGGGTTCAGGTTTCGAATGAGTTTGATGTTACAAGATTAATAAAAGACATCATTACTCGCTTCACTCCATCATAAATGTGATGATTTACCTAATGAGCTGCAACTTCGTCTTAGGAATGAATTAAATGATAATAAATTCTTACTCCTCTTAGATGATGTGTGGAGTAAGAATCGAGATAAATGGTTTTAGTTGAAAGCCTTGGTAGATGTGGGTGCTAACGGAAGTAAGATAATTGTCACCACACGTGATAAATTGGTTGCCAATGTTATGGGTACTCTTCAGATATATGAACTAAAGGGTCTTTCTGATGATGAGTGCTTGTCTGTATTTATTAGATGTGCATTCAAAGATGATGAAGATAAATGATATCCAAGGCTTGTTAAGATTGGAAAGGATATTGTCAGGACGCAAGGCCTCCTTTAGCAAAGAAGAACTTTCGTAGGCTTGCTTTATTTAAAATATCTTAATCGAAATGATCGTGCGAGGGAAGTAGATAGTGAATGTCGCAATTGGAGCAAAAGAAAGATGATATTTTCGTCGGCGATTGAAACTGTTATGACCATTTGACGTAAAACAATGTTTTGCATTATGTTCTCTTTTTCCTAAAGATTGTCAATTCAATACTCTTGAGTTGATTCAAATGTGGATGGGCCAAGGCTTGATTCAACCATCACAACAAAAGGAAGAGATGGAAGATATCAAGTAATCGCATTAGATGAATTATTACAAATATCATTCTTTCAAGATGTTGAAGTTCGAAGGATATAGATTATTTTTTGCGAATTCAAATGATCTTGTACATGATCTTGCATTATTGGTGGCAAGACCCGACTGTAAAGATTAATAAATTTTGATCGTAAAAAATATCTTTACAAAGTTCGCATGTTTCAATGCCGGAAGTTGATCGCCGTAAGAGGAAGAGGAAAGTTCCAAGATTTTTTGGGAACTGTTAATATAAGAACCATTTCATTCCCAGATATTGTTGATGGGCCAAGTAGTGAATCATTTGTGGGTTCTTGTATCTTAAGATTTAAATACATACGAGTGCTGGACTTAAAAAATTCGAGCTTCGAGGCACTACCAAGTTCCATTTGTAATCTCAAGCTCCTCATATATTTAAACCTAAGCCAAAATCTAAACATCAAGAGACTCCTCGAATTCTCTATTTGCAAATTGCACCACTTGCAAACACGCCTTCCAGGAGGATGAGTCACTTGAAGAGTCTCAAGCCAAGACATATCAGAAGATGAGGAGTTTCAGAGGCTTTATCAGGAAGACACAACAAATCGCTTTACCTCCTCAAAGCTCAAAGCAAAGAGGAGTTAAAGGTAGGAGGAGATGCTTCCAACTCTCTTCTCGCCTTGGGTCTGTACAATGTGACTTTCTTTTGGAATCTCAGGGAAGGGATGGGAACCTTCACTGCTCTTAGAACATTGGTAATTGATGCTTGTCCACGCCTATCGTTCTTGCCGAAACACCTACCTGCATTAGAGACCTTGGTGATTATGGATTGCAAAAGCCTCGATTTGGGGTTGGGGAACAAGAACGGGGAAAAGGAAGACGACATTCGAGAGTTTGAAGCCTAGCAGATTTTGATAATTTTCTAAGCTACCAAAGTTGGAGATTTTGCCCAGGTGGCTTATTCAAGGACCTACTTCTAACACTCTGCTTAGTTTATTTATTGAGAGTTGTGATAACTTTAGAGCATTGTGGGAGGAGGAGGAGGAGTCCCAAGTCTCTGCCTCGCCTTGCCAAAGGAACAGATCACCTTGCTATGCAGCACTCGAAAAATCCATTATTTCCTGGCTTGGGCCGATAAAATTAATTTCGGTCAAAAATCTCTAATTTTTCTAGATCTCGGATGACTAACTACTCACCGTTGGAATCGCCTCACGAAATCTACCACCACATCGACTCGTCGACCTCGAGACATCAATTTCACATTTTCGGCGCACTGCAGGATGCCCCATTCGCACGCTTTGGGTGGCCAAGAGGCGCCACGTGTCCCATACGTAAGAGTCAAACATTGAGCCTGGGCGCGCCACATGCGACACATGGCATCACGCCATTGAGGGAAATCTCATGGTCGGATAAGAGGATAGCGTGTAATCCTCTCAAACCATCAGTGAAATTGACATGTGCAGACAGAGTGACTTTTTCTTCTCATTCCCACTCGACCAAATGGATTGGGAGAGGAAGAGAGAGGATAAAGAAAAGATAAACTAAGAGAGAGGAAATGGCTGATTTTTGTATCGCAGAAGCCTCTACATTCTCTAGAATTTTCTACTGATCGGCCTACGAGCCCGACGAGACAAGAAGGCTGTTCCCACTCGCAAGGACTACACGCGGCACTTCAATCTTCAGGAGTTTCTTACAAACTCCCAAAGGCAGTGTTTCCTACTTGTTTTACTCTTTGCTTAAGGCCCCATGCAATGTGATGGGGATTCGCTGAGTCCTGGATGGCCGTGATTTCGCTTTCAAAAAGATTTCGACTCTAGTGAATAAACCGGATGGTTCGACACCCACCTGACCGCTTCGTGGATTTTCCAGGTGATACTGCGGTTATTGCCATGAGAAAAATAACATGTCAGACAGACTTTTTATGGCCGCCCAAGAGCGGATCATCGAATTGTGCCTTAGCAAATGTGAGCTAATCTTATGTTATCATGGTAAATCAATAACATGATTTATGGAATTAATTTTGTTAATATATGCATGAGTGATATATTAGCACGTGGTCGACGTTTTACAAAGTATTACATCGCGACTTAGGTGGGGAGTAACCCAGTAGGGAAATTCCACATCAAGCATTGCTCACCCCGTCGGGACCCTTTTTCGTGCACCAAGACGCACTCGGGGGATGGGACGATTCGGACCTTAGAAGCGAAGAAATGGCCAACTGGCCTTATCTTGTATTTTTGTAGAAAATTCTGGGCAAGAGACCCATTTTTGTATAAATTGTAATTAAATACAATTGTAAACAAATTGTAATTAAATCATTTTTGTATAAAATATACATTCATGAAGGATGTGCAGCCCAAGTAAGCCATTTTTAACATGTATGGGTCTCACGACATGAGACATGTAGATTTCCTCGCGGCCGACCGTAGCTAATCCACACCTGCCTGTGGGGGGCGTCACATAAGGCAACTGAAGATTAAATCTTGCCCTAAATTATCAACTTTGCTAGAAAAGATGGGAAACCTATCTGCCCTAACACACTTGACCATTGAAGGTTGTCCTAAATTGGTTAATAGATGCAAACAAGGAACAAAGACTCGGCACAAGACGTTTCATGTCCCGTGATTTATATATTAGCACCCGTAGATTCAGTAACATAAAAGATATCATTATCTATTTCCGAATGAAAACTCCTTTTTCTTCTTCTTCTTCTTTGTTTTTTCTCGATTTTTACCATATACAAAATTAACCTCTCCATCGCTTTTCTGATACATAAAAACTGATTCTCTAGATGAGGAAAGTGGTCCATTCTTGTTGAAGCAGCTGGTGGAACGAGTGAATAAGTGGAGGAATAGAGATTTTTCCAACTCTGCAAATCTCACTGTTTAAGGGTGGAAGCATGCACCTCTCAACAAATTTTAATATCGAGGCATTGAAGTTTGTTGATCTGGTCTGAAGTAGCTTTCTATGCTTGATGTATTCTATATATATCTTCAAAGTACTTGACTCTCTCGCCGTCCATTTGTTTCTTGATTTTGCTTTTCATAGATTTTAATTTGTGTTCAATGTATGTTTCATTTAAGATGCACATGTGTGAAAGGTTTGGTTGTGTTTGTTTTACATATGAAGATGAAGTTCAGTTGAGATTTAGTTGGAAATTAAAACATAAGAAAGATAAGGTTTTGCTTTGAGCTATGATGAATTACCATTTTCTTTAATCATTATATCACGCTCAGATGTTGTTAATTTTTTCTAAAGATTTTCAATTCAAAGAACATTGAATTGATTGTAACGTGAATGGGCCAAGGTTTTGATTCAATCATCAATCATGGCTTGAGGAGATATTCCAAGATTCTTGTATTCTTTCAAAATTGCATGGCAAAACTTGAGTATAACATGCTGAATTTTCATAGTGAAAGTTCAGACATATTTCAATCCGATTTTGGAAGCTCATTGGGTGGAGTAAGAAGAGAAAGCCTCAAAATTTTGTGGAAAAGTAAACAATATAAGAACCACCACATTGCCAATTACTGACGTTGGGTCGAAAAGTGAATAATTTGTTTGTCACTACTTGTATCTTAAGATTTAAGTACTCTTTGTCGAAGGAAACGAAGCAAGTGAGATCAATACACAGTTTGAACCATTCAATTTACTGATGAATTGTTCCTCAACCTCTGAAAAATAACAAAGAACATTTTGAGGATATATTTTATTAACAAAGGAAATTAATCTTTGTCACTTTGATGTCTTGGAGTTTATATTAATTCCATTCACATAAAGGAATTCAGAAAAAGAAAAGAACGGGGCCACTGCTTTTCTCTCGCCATATTTAAGTGAGAAAAATCTTTTCTCAAGCTTAAGTGTGATATACATGGTTTTAGATATCCATGGCCCCGACTTATCCCATTATCACATGAGACGAGAAGAAACCACCAAGATCGGGAGCTCTCAAAGTGCATGGAGAGTCGATGATTCTCTCTCTCTCCGATAAGGGATCTATCCGGGGCCATTGTCGCTAAACCAAAATACTGTGTTATATATAGTTGATGAAAAATGAATCAACTTACTACATTTAGAAAGCGAAAACAAATATTTCGAACTAATTAACAGTGAAACATGAGATTTAAAACACAGTAGGATGATGCTCAAAGCAAGTTTTCATATGGTTACTAATAGATTGACTACATAATTAAGGCACTAATTTAAGTTGGTGCCTTTGCTGGAGAAGACATACACACAATCTCCTACACTAATTGTCTTGGTTTCTTCCAAAGTGCGGACCTACAAAATCATTGAACATATTATTGTGTATCACCACCGATGATACGTTGAATTTTTGCATGGTACTAAGGCGTTTGTCTTTCAAATTTAACGTTTAATGTGATTTACTTTTAGACTTTAGATTTCTTATTTTTAACTTTTTTTTCCAACTTATTACTTATTTAAAAAAATTATTGAATTAAAAAAGCCAAAATATTTTACTTTTTGCTGAATACAAAATAATTTTTTCAAACAACAAAACATAACTCAACACACCCTTCAATATATTGATATTTAATACTTAATGTAAATAAAATAATGAAAAGTAAACAACTTAAGTTCTATTTAGATGTAAATGAAATGAATAAATAAATAAACACCAATTCTCACCCTTCCCTGTTGTTTTTCATTAGGACGCAAGACTTTAGCCAGCAGTCCCATTTCCTGATTGCTGGTGGGTACGTACTTGAAAATCATTAAGAAAGTTATTACAAACATCATTAGAAAACAATTATTATATTCAAATTATACGAAGTCAGGTAACTATAAAATGATAATATGAGGATTTAGATCATGTGTGGAAATCAATACACAAAAACTTTATATAAATTATCATAAATTCCTTTTTATTTTATAAATAGTAGAAAGTAACAAGAAAACATAATTGAAACAGAAATGTCAATTTTAATTTTTCTTTCATATATTCACCTACCTCTATGTGTTACTGTTAAATATGAATATTATGTTTTTAACACCCTATCCCCATACCTGCACGTAGAGAGACAAACAAATCAAACAAATCCAACTCAAACCCATGTCTTTCAGTCAAACCAAGCTTTGCTACTAACTACCAATTTTCCTAAAAGTTCAAGCTTGTAAAATTTGCCTTGAATATGAACTGCTTGCTTTTTAATAGTTAATTGCTAAGAGTTGTTTTTCAAATTTGAACAATCATCGTATGACATTATTAGAGCCACTCAAATAGTAGATCGGGACCCCAAGGTAGTGCACCAACAATTCTTTTCTAATTATATGACAAGTTTATTAATCGAATGTAGAATGGAATCATAGAAACTATAGTAATTTCCAAAATATAATAATAGCATATTTCTTTTTTAGCAATTCCACTAATTTTGCTTTACAAAGAACACACTCTATGTATCATAAATTAAGGTATAAGGTGAGCGTTAGAAGCTTTATATATACTTTTCCTTTATCTTTCGAATTGTTTTTATGTTGAAGAGAAGTAAACATCATTCCATTCCATTCTTCAAGGACATGTTTTTTACTAATTGAAAATGGAATAAGAGGGCTTTATAATTAAGTGTTAAGCCGACATATTTAATAGTATAAGCTTAATTGTTAGACAATTCAATTGATTGTTCAAAACGTATTTTTATTTAAACCATGAATGATTATTTAAAATTTAAAGAAAAATATGAATTGAAAAATAAAAAAAAGGTTAAAATAAAAATAGATATAAAATTGAAAGCCTTGGTAGATGTGGGCACTAAGGGGAGTAAGATAATTGTCACCACTGTGATAAGTCGTTGTCGATACATAGTAATTAACCGATATGGTAATCCAAAGGTTCTTCGATGAGGAGTGTTTGTTTGTATTTATTAGATGTGCGTTCAAGGATGGTGAAGATAAACAATATCCAAGGCTGCTTGTGATTGGGAACGATATCATCAAAAAATGAAAAAAGGCCTCCCTTTGACAGTAAGAACTTTGGGAGGCTTGCTTTATTTAAATACAAACGAAAACAAATGGGTGAAGGTGCGAGATAGTGAAATTTGGCAATTCGAGCAAAGGAAAGATGATATTTTTCCCGCATTGAAACTAATTAAGCTACAATGACTTATCATTTGATGTAAAACAATGTTTTGAATCTTGTTCACTTTTTCCTAAAGATTTTGAATTCAATTACCTTCAATTGATCCAAATGTGGATGGGCCTACGTTTGATTCAACCATCAAAACAGAAGGAAGAGGAAGGTATTGGCCATCAGTATATAGATGAGTTATTACAAATGTCATTCTTTCAAAATGCTGACAAACATAATGTAAGATTCTTTCCCTATTTAAAAATGCATGATCTTGTTCATGATCTTGCATTATTGGTGGCAAGGCCTGAATACAGCATGTTAAATTTTGATGGTAAAAATATTTCTACAAGAGTTAGGCATGTTTCGATTTCGGAAGCTGATTGACCAGAAGAGGAAGAAGAAAAAGTTTAAAGATTTTTTGGGAAACTAAACAATAATATAAGAACCATTTCATTCTTAGGTATCTATATGTCACTGAAGTGAATCATTTGTGGCTACTTGCATCTTAAGATTAAAATGCATTCTGAGTGCTGAACTTACAAAAATTGAGCTTCGAGGCACAACCACATTCCATTTGCAATCTCAAGCTCCTCAGATATTTAAACATAAATGGCTATGTAAACATCAAGAGACTTCGATTAGCTTGCAAATTAACACTTGAAAACATTAGCAATGGGTGGATGTGACTCACTTGAGGAATTGCCAAGAAATGTTGGGAAGTTGATAAGTTTGAGGTATTTGATTGTGTCGACACACCAAGTGGCTTTATTGTCCCACAAAGAGAGAGAGGTACGTAGGAGATGCTTCAACTCTCTTCGCTTTTTGTTAATTATAGAATGTGATTGTTTGGAATCTCTTGTGGACGGGATGCCAAGTCTTAAAACATTGATAATTGCGAATTGTCCATGTCTATCGTCCTTGCCGAAACACCTACTTGCATTACAAACCTTGGTGATTATGAATTGTGAAAGCCTTGAATTTGATTTGGGGAATAGGAAGAGTAATGGGGAAAGAGAAAGCAAAGCCTACAGCTTTTGATATTTATTGAGTTACCAAAGTTGCCCAGGTGGCTACTTCTAGGACCTACTACTTCTAACACTACTCTAGTTAGGTTATTCATTTCCGAATGTGACAACTTTAGAGCATTGTAAGAGGAGGGAGAGTCCCTAAGTCTCACATCCCTTAACACTCTTGAGATTGAATATTACCCATATTTCTTATTTCAGTCAGAGGGAATGGATCACCTCACTGCCCTTAGGAGACTGAAGATCACAAATTACCCTCAATTATCAGCTTTTCCAGAAAAGATGACCCACCTTTCTGCCCTAACACACTTGACCATTTGAGGCTGTCCCGAGTTGGCTAAATGATGCAAACAAGGAACAGGTCAAGACTGATACAAGATTGCTCATGTTCAACATTTAGTTCTTGGTGACTAGTGATTTAGGAAACATATAGAAAAAGATACCTTCTCTTCCCTTTTTTTGCACCTTCTTTAAATTCTTTTTTTCTTTTTAATTTGTTGGGTGCATATATTTTCCTACATATCTTAATTTACTTGCCCCTTTGCTTCTACTATTAATCATCGTGTTCCTTCGTCTACAATAAAATCCTCGCTTTTTTCTTCTTTTGTTTGGTCAATTCAATTTACAATAGCTATTATTTCTAGACTTTTACAATATGTCAAAATCTCTCTCCACTCGTGTTTTTGTGATACATAACAAATTGATGCTCAAAGTGAGGAAAGTGGTCGTGATGAACCATCTGAAGGAATCAGTGAAGAAGAGGAAGACATCGAAAGATTGTCCATAATGGCGAAACTTCAAACTCGTATGTAATGTAATATGTATCTTGTTCTTTCCCTTTTCTCTTTCTTTCTTCTCTGACTGACATACATGATGGTGAGTGTTTGACTTTTATGGGTTGTTTTTCCTAGAAGAGGACCATATGCATGTTTTAAATTTCAAATTTCAAACTACTTCCATCAAGTGGTACATCCCAATAAACCGATGATTTAAAACCTTTAATAAAATATTTATTAAATCTTACAATTTTTCACACAAGTCACATAAGAAAATAAACTTACAACACTTCCTACCTTAACAAATCCTAGTTTTGTTTGAACCGAAAGTACTAAGGAAAGAAAAAAATACTAAAGAAAATTATTTTCTCATTTTGGTTTCACTAAGAAAAATATGGAAGAAAGTCAAAATTCGTCAAAATTTTACATGTTTTTAAATTTTTTAGTCCTTATATAAACATATAAAATTAATTCAATAAATTTAAACCTATTTTTATTTTCTTCCAAATTTTCTTTCCTTCCACTTTTCCTCTTTGTTTTCCTTAGTACTTTCTGCTACTCAACGCGAGATTAATGATTGAAGGTTGCTGTAAATTAGCAAAACCTATCGTTTGTATTCGCTTAATACTCAGAATTAGAAGAAACCTACTGGCTTGTATTCGTTTAATACCGTTTTTAGTAAAATCAATAGATGCTACCACTAATAGTTTAAAACCTACTTTTATTCTATCAAAGATGCATTAAACATAATAGATTTAAACACAAGTAGATGAATTCTCAAAGCAAGTTTTCATCTTATTACAACAAATTCAGACAATATATTTTCTGGTCGAGTCCAAAAGATATTATGGAAAAAGTTTAAGCTGCTGCCTCTGCTGGAGAAGAGGCCTTGCTAAAGACATACACACAATCTCCCACACTAATTGTTTTTTCCTTCCCTTCAGTAAGAGATTCTTGACATACCAAATTCTGTCCAAAGTAGACCTGAAAAATTCATTCAACCTATTATTATTTTGTGTATCATTCACGATGGATGATATGTAACGACCTGCCCAACCATGTAGAAATTGTCTGCTTTGAGCCCAAGAGCCCTCACGGTTTTAAAACGCATCTACTAGTTTGGGAGGAATCCAAACTTATATAGTGACAGAGACTTTCTCCTCTATCCGACGTGGGATGTGACATGATAGGGTTGAATATTTTTGGTAGTAAGGTCATATTTGTTATTTAAATTTAACATTCAATGCAATTTACTTTCAAACTTTGGATTACTTATTTTTAACTTTTTTTTTCAACTTATTACTTTAAAAAAAAATTGATTGAAAAAAAGAAGTCGAAATATTTGATTTTTTGCTCAATACTAAAAACAACTTTTTGAAACAACAAAACACAACACAACAAAACCTTTCAAATTGCTAATACTTAATACTTAATAGAAATAAAAGAATAAAGAATAAACAACTTAAGTTCTATTTAGACTTAGTGAAATTAAAGAAATGAATAAATACCACATGAGTCTCAATTCTCCTATTGTTTTTTATTAGGCGCAAGACTATCCGATCGGAATTCTTTAAGGGTTTACTAGGTTTAGAGCTAGCAATCCCATTCTCCCCGATTGATCAGGGGTACTGAAAACTATTAAGAAAGTTAATACAAATATCATTAGAAAACATTCAAATACACGATGATCATTTGG
This sequence comes from Tetrastigma voinierianum, assembly GCA_016808115.1. Classification (NCBI taxonomy): domain Eukaryota; kingdom Viridiplantae; phylum Streptophyta; class Magnoliopsida; order Vitales; family Vitaceae; genus Tetrastigma; species Tetrastigma voinierianum. The sequence continues at coordinate 2,583,904 of JAEQBH010000137.1, read as the reverse complement.
TGGAGATAATCTTGAGAAAAATAAACCTTGTTTACTGTTTTTGAAAATTGTTTTCTGTTCTCAAAAACAAGGGGAATAAGAAAAACAAGGAAAACAAATTTGGTTTCCAATTTGTTTTTTTTTTTTTTCTGAAAAACATAAACAAACACACAAAAAACACTAAATTTAAATAACAAAGAACACCTTTTTGGTGTTCTTAGTGTTTTCAAAAACAAGAACCAAACAAGCTTGTAGTTTTCAAATGAAAGCCTCGACTGGCCGCTGTGGTAGGCACCGAAATTCCAGAAGATTATTTCTACCTTACACCGAGCATACTGACACCTGAATTTGAACATGTTTATTTTGAGTTCCTTCCATAAGTCCTCAAAAACTGGTTCACAACCCTTTACAAAAATGCTGCAACTTTTAAAGTGACAAAGTTAAAAAAAAAAATTGAAAAGCAAGTGATAGAATTACTAAATACTTTTAAATAAGATGAAAAGATAATGTGTGAGTCTCTATGGTTACTTGGGTCTAAATCGGTTAATTGGTACAAGTTCCTTGAGAAGCTCATTTAATGCATCCAATGATCCCTGAAAAAAAAAGATATTTTAATGAAACCCATATTATATTTTCTATCCAAAATCAAGGGATACAAACAACACAACTTTTTTTTTATCAATAAGCAAGAAGAGAATGTATTAAAAAGGGGGAACCCCAAGTACACATCAAGTATACGATAAGCCCAAAAAAGCCCGAAAAGACACAAAGCAAAAGAGAGAGCACGACTTATATTTGACAGTAGGCATCTAGCGTATGAATCTCATGTCATAACCATGTCGTGTCAACTTCATATGCTAAATGACCAACACTTCTAAAAGACCCCGAGTATACAGGAAGTACACGACGTGCCCAAAAAAGCCCCAAAATCATAAAGCAAAAGAGAAAGCAGATCTTAAATTTGACAGTAAGCCATGTATGACTCCCCTGTCATAACCATGTCGTGTCTACTTCATATGTCAAACAACCAACTCTCCTAAAAGACCCTGTAAGACCCGAGAAAATTCCAATTTTCTGAAAAAGGGTAAAACGGTACTTTTCGGTAAAAATCAAAATTTTTTCTAGATCTCGGATGAAAAAATGGACTTCACCGTTGGAATCATCTCGTGAAATCTAGCTACCATGTTGAATTTCGTTGAATCCCTCGTCGACCCCCGAGACAAATTTCATCGCTGAGGCACCGAGTGCTCCGTGCCGTGAAAACGGCTTCGAGACATGCCATGCGACAAAGTCACCTACTACATGTACTCATGTGACACATATTGCATGATTAGTGAGAGGATGAGATGAATGGCCTAGATTGTGCCAAGTGTCAAAAATCAAGAAAATTGGAACATTATGGGAATTTTTGCAAATGTTAATGAGAATAAGACAAAACTTAAATAGTTTTCTTCTCCATTTGAAGACCAAAAACGTGCAGGAGGTGCAGTAGCTGGGTTTTGTTGATTTTAGAGAGAGAAGGAGCTCATTTTCTCTAGATTTGCGGTCGCTTGACCTTCTACTCTCGAGGGAGCAAAGTAGAGTCGGACGACGTAAGGCATAATACATGATACCGGACTGGTGGAGTTTCTTTGACATTAACCCAAGAGCGTAGTGATCTTTTCCTACCAGGTAATTTTGGCTAAGAGCCATGTAAATGGTTGGGGATTTTCCGAGGCTTGATTGTTTGTGTTTTCTGCCCCAAAACATTTGAACCGAGTGGGAGAAAATCCTTATTGTTAGGTCAGGAACAAAGGCTAACCCGAGGTTTCACTGTTCATGTGAATAGTGATGTGATTTTTGGCGGGAATTTTTATGATGTTGAGTGATTCAAAATGAATTACTTAGGTTTGTTAATTAGTCTTAGAGCTAATTTGGTGTTATTGATTGTGAATTTGAATAACATGATTTAGCGTGGAATTAATTATGTTAGTATATACATGTTTTATATATTTGCATGTAGTTGTTTGGATCGATATAATGCATTTCATATGCACCGGGGCACCCTAGAATATTAGGAGGAGTGCATGACACGAAAAATGAAAGAAAATAAAATGTTTCAAGTAAAGGAATTTCGACGAAGATTTTCCGAAGAATTGGTTTTGAGAGTCGTCAAAATATCACTTCCTGGATGAGGACCATGACTGCTTGGGAGCGCATCTAGCAATTCATTTCTGAGGGTACTTAATATATTTACCGACCTCGCAAGAAGTTTTCTAGAACAAAAGCTTTTGTTTTGAAAATTGGATATTTATCGGGCATCTCTAGCGAGGCACATATGTGAGGAGCTCTGAGGACTCTAATCGGATTGGTCATGTAGACATTCGAGCAGGTTCATGTAATTGCTTGATGTGATTGTTTGCCATGGCACGTGCACTTAGGCTGGGAGTAACCCATGTAGGAAATTATCTCTATCGGGCTTTGCTCACCCCGTCAAGGATCATCATTTCGTACAGGAGGTAATATGAGGACGACGCCACTAGAGGCCGCGCTTAGAAGAAAGCCGCTGTGGCTTTGCATTGTCATTTTGTATAAATATGTATTAGAAATTGTACATTTTAATATATGTTTGTGAAGAGTAATTTATTAACTCGAGCTATTGTATATGGGCTGATGTATTGTGAGTATTAATGCAGTGGGCCTAAGTGGCCATTATTTTACTCGCATGTGGACCTGAAGCAGTGGCTCGGCTTGTTAATTGTTAGGATAAAGTTTTGTACCCCGGGTAGAGCTCCCAAGACAAATCGAGACTCGCTCGATTTTTAGGCAGGCTCGTTACCCGACATCTAGGAATATTCCGTAGGTTGACGGGTTGTCAACGGACCCCCGGGTTTTAAGGCGTCACAGACCCACACGTGGAGAGTCAAACAAACCAAACAAAGTCCTCCATTGACTTTCAAATCAACAAATAGAGAATAAATTGCAGAGACAGGTCTCGAGCCTATGTTAAACGACCAACTCTCCTAAAAGCTCAAGCTTGTAGGATTTGGGTTTAATATAAATATCATGCCTTTTAACATCATATTTTTCATGAAACATAGCCTGCATAGGGCTTGACTAACCTGAGATATCAGTAGGAATGTGTAAGACCCGAGAAATTCCAATTTCTGGAATAAGGGCAAAATCGTAATTTTGATTACAAAATTGTAATTTCGGTTAAAAATCCGTAATTAATTCTCTAGATCTCGGATGACGAAATGGATTTCACCGCTGGAATCGTCTCGCGAAATCTAGTTAGCACGTAAAATTTCGTAATATTCAGAGAGACAATGAAGGTCTGCTTTTCGAGGTATCGCTTCGAAAGTGCCATAAAATGAATTTCGATGCGACGAAAGTCACATATAGCACGTACTCATGTACCACAAGTGGTATGAGAAGTGAAATGATGAAAATGGACGGCCGAGATAGTACCGACATCAAATCAAATTTAAGGGACATAGTGGTTGGTTTAGATTTGATTTAAGTCACAGTGACAAAATAGGAAATAGTGCATCTTCTCCACTTAAACCCAAAGACCAAAACGTGGAAGGGATTTGAGATGCAAAGGGTCTTCGCTTGAGAGGATTTTAGAGAGAGAGCACTTTCCTGTGATTCGCACCATCCAACCGTCACGGCCTTCGGCGTGAAGAGGTTCTACGCGAGCAAAGTAATGCTATGGACTCCGGATCGGAGTTTCTTCAAACTCCTTGAGGTAGGATTTTCTCCCTACTCTGGGTTTTATTCCCCATTTTTAGTACTTTTCAAATGTTTGAGCTACATTTGAGCTATTGTGGGTTGCTCGACGTCCCAAACATCGGGATCGAATTAATATAAAAAGCCGAGCCCAACGCGATAAATCTGGCTGCTCCACGACGGATGTGGGTATGAACTTGTGTGTTCTTGGTGTTAATCATGTGTTGAATGGATTTGAGGCCGGAAGTGGCCGTGAGATGCGGGTTCTTAATATGAACCGATGTTTTATTTGAGTGTTGGAACAGTAAACCCTAGGGTTTTACTGTTCTTAGGAATAGTGACCCGAAAATGTATTTTTGGGAAAATATGTGCTTGATTACACTAATGGAATTGCTTCAGGTTTGCATGTTAGCCCAAGTGAGCTATAATTTTTGATGTTGAATGGAAAATAAGACCTCATAACATGTTGTGTGATCTAATTTTATGTGAATATATTTGTGTTATATATTTGCATGTGATTAGATCAAATGAAGTGACATACATGTATTCCATATGCACCGCAAACATCCTAGACTCGTAGGAGTTAGTGCATGGCAAGTCTGTAGAAGATGGTTCGAGGGTAGTCTAAAGTAAGTGCCTGAGGTAGTCCAAACTAAAATATCAATCGTCAGGCGTCCAAATTGATATTCATCTGAGGGTAGTCCATTAAAATTTATATATCAATCGTCGAGCTACTTCACCCGATATATATATACATCTGAGGGTTGTCCACTAATAAAATAATAATTTCATACAAGGCTTAGGCGAGTGTGAGAGTCGGTGAGGACTCGGATCTGAGTTAATAAGTATAGACATTCAAGTAGATCATGATTTGCTTGAATGCTTGTTTAAATTGAACATTGCACGCACTTAGGTGGTGAGTAGCCCACTTAGGGCGATTCTCCTACTCGAGCTTTTTAGCTCACTTATCGTGGGAATAAAGAAACCAGTGGTTCCATCGCTCCTAGAATAGTGACCAAAATATACTGGGAAATATGTGCTTGATTGGCAATTCGAATGGAATTGCTTGTGTTTGTATGTTAGCCCAAGTGAGCTAATTTTGATGTTGAATGGAAAAATACATAACATGTTGTGTGATCTAATTTTTTATGTGAATATATTTGTGTTATATATTTGCATGTGATTAGACTGTATTGGAAGTGACATACATGCATTCCATATGCACTGCAACATCCTAGGACTGTAGGAGTTAGTGCATGGTATAAGTCTGCAGAAGATGGTTCGAGGGTAGTCTAAAAACATTAAGTGTCGGAGGGTAGTCCAAACTAAAATATCAATCGTCTGGAAATGTCCAATCGATATTCACCTGAGTAAGAATTATCAAACAATTTATATATCAATCGCCTGAAATACTAATCGATATATATACACTCCGAGGGTTGTCCACTAATAAAATAATAATTCTACATGCTTTCTAGGGCGAGTGTGAGAGCTCTGCGTGAGGACTCTGATCTGAGTTGGTCACATAGACATTCAAGTAGGATCATGGATTTGCTTGAATGCTTGTTTAAATTGGAACATTGTAATCGCACTTAGGGTGGGTGAGCAGCCCACTTTAGTATGATTCTTAACGAGCTTTACCACCTATCGTGGGACCCCTTTGTTTTTCAGCACCTGAGCGTATGGAGGTGACGTACTCATCCTAGGAGCCGAAGTTTCAAGAAAGCCGTGTGGCTTTGATGGTTTTCCACTACATGTATTAGAATTTCTATTTGATATATGTCGTATAAAAGTAATTTACTAACTCTTAGAACTATGGGTTAAGTATAGTTTGGATCATAGTTGGTATGTGTATTATGTAATCGTTTATGGCCTAAGTGGTCAGACATTGATATATATTGCATACATTGGATTGTTTGGGATGTATATGCAGTGTAATCGTTGGTAGAGCTCCCAGACAAAGGAGATCAGCCTGATTAAGTGGCGCTGTAACCCGACCTCCACTTGTATTCCGCGGGTTGACGAGTAGTCAACGGACCCCCGGGAAATGGGGCGTCACAGAATGGGTACCCGTCGGAAAACATAATTTTGAATCCATGAGCAAATTTAGGATCCACAGCCTTAGTTTTTGACACTGCATGAAAACAAATGTCAAATTACTTCACGTTTTCTTCTACGTCAATAGCCTTTGCCATCAAAATCATTTTGTTAAGGTTAGATTGGAAAATTTGAAATTGAAAATAACGAATCGAGGCTCTCCTTTTTAGCCCTTGGAAATCATTTCTTAAACAACATGCCTAAGGTGACACTCTAAGAGTCTGAAGTGTGTGCTTCTCATCGAGTTGAGAAGAAATGGTTGGAACAACTTGAACAACAATATTTCAAGAAAATAAATTCCACTAGATAATACAAAATGACAAGTAGAAAATAACTCATAAAACAAGTTTTATAATCTTCTTCTGGATCTAAAAGTAGTTATAACAAGTAATAAGAGTCATCATTGTCAGTGGAATAATTTCAATTGAAAATGAAGCTTAATGAAGTTAGGTTCAGTTTAACAGACATAAGATAACCATATCACTTCTAAACACCATAAATTATTGATTCGAGTTACTCGGCACCAACCAAAGAATTTGTATTTTCGGGATGCATTAAGTTAAGCTCTCTACCTGCATTAAAGCCGCATCAAATTTAATCGGGTTTCCTAGATAAGTTGAGAACCATTTCTCAAGCCTGGTTCCTTCCATCCAACAAGGCAGAGCCGTACTCATTCCCATACAGAGACACCATTTTCCTTTGCACATTGTTTACCCAAACAAACATTCAGGTCATCCATTCCCGGGGCTCTTACCACTGCAAGACAACGTAAATGATGTTTTAATAATAATTTTTTTTTATCAGTAAAAAGCAATATATTGATCAAAAAAGTATACAAAGAGTATACAAGAGAGGCCCTAAGAACCAACAAAAAAGGGCAAAAGAAAAAGAAAGCGGCATACATACCAACCCAAAAAACAAACACCTAAGCATAACCATAAAATCTATACAAAAGCATCCCAACAAAAGGGATATCCACGTTTGGAATACAACCAACCCAAGAAAAGAGAGAGCGGATAACATAAAGCTCAACTCGCAGTAGAAAAAGAGGCATCTTCAAACAAAGTATAATAATATCACATCCGAGATCAAATTGTGGCATAAGGTACCACAAAAAGAGACTCTTTAATTTCTTATGAACACATAATAATCCTGAGCCTAAGACAAAAACCACCAACCAGTAAAGGTCACAACTTATCAGAGCCTATTAACAGATTTAGACACTGATCTTTGAATAAACTATGCTTCCCTTAAAATACATACTTGTAAGCACAAAAGCTTTAGCTAAATGCAAAACTGCAAATGCCTTGACAACTTGATTTCGGGTGAGCTACCTCATTGGTTGCCGCATTATGTTTGATCGAATTTCCCAAGAAAAAAAAATCCTATGTCCTTGTGTTTTTTCTATTCCTATAGACCATGTTCGGTTCCAAAAATTTGAAGAAAAATGCATGGGAAAGAGAATGGAGAGGAAAACTAGAAGGCAAAAAATGCATAAGTTTTTAACTAATTTTTTTCTATATTTGATTTTATTTCATATGTACAACCAAACACGATAAAATAATTTTTCTAAGAAATTTTTTATTTCCTAAATACTTTCTAAGAACAAAATAACCATAGAAACCATCAGCGTCTATGCACTACAAGGAAATGAGCTTTTAGTTGGGGCCACTGACCCCAACCAAAAGGAAGGTTATGTGCAACTATTTGATATGGTTGCAACTTAAATAGGCCGCAACAAGGTGTGACTATAAGGGGCATGACTAAAAGATTATAGTTGCAATTTTAGCTTGAGTCGCAACTAAAGAAGGTGCAAACTAAATGCGGGCCTATGATGGGGTCATTCCTAGCCACAACTAAAGGAGAAGATTATGGTTGGGGTCATTTTTAGGCCGCAACTAAAGGAAAGGATTATAGTTGTGGCTATTTCCTATCCGCAACTAAGGCAAATATTCTCCCACCGCAACTATAAGATGATATATAGATGGGGTCATGTGTTGGTCGCTACTATAAGGTGATATATAGATTGGGACATGTGTTGGCCGCTACTATAAGGTGATATATAGATGAGGCCATGTGTTGGCCGCTACTATAAAGTGATATATAGATGAGATCATGTATTGTCCGTTACTATAAGGGACCCTTGCCGAGACCATGTGTTGGCCGCTAATATAAAGTGATATATAGATGGGGTGGCCGCTACTATAAAGTGATATATAAATGGGGTCATATATTTTCCGTTACTATAAAGGACCCCTGCCTTGTTGCTTCTGCCATTGCTATCATTCCTTTTTTTTTTTTTTTTACTTCTTTCTTCTCTCCCTGCTAACCTCTTTTGCATCATTATTTAATCTAATTGACTAATTCTTTATTGAGTATTTTTTTTCTGGAGATGAACCCTTTAAGGAGGTAAACCATTGCTTTCAAAGTAAATCGAATTAGACAAAAGCTTCATAAGAGCAAAGAAATTGCTTTAACCAAGAGAAATAAAACATCAAGCCAATAAACCATCTGGTCCTTCTTCCTATCTCGATAAATGTGAGAAAACTAATGTTGAAGCTCATTTAAGTCACTCTTTATTTGCCTCATTAAAAGCTTCAGGCTCCACCTGCCTTGAAAATCTTCACTTGCTCCTCTGAGTTCACTCCATTTTCTTCATAACTCCGGTCAGGAACCGAAGTCGCCTAGGTTCGCACTATACCGCATAAGCGTGGAGTCAGAGGCCAAGACACTGGATAGTAACTCATTGTTGAAGGAGCTTGAAACATAGAATAGTATGTAAAATAACTTTTTTCCATTATAATAGGACATGGATAAAAATATATGATAGTTCGAGTTAGGAATTCATCACCCAAAATACTATAAATAGAAAATCTATGAGTAGAAATTGATAAACAAGAACATGTAACTTTACCCTGTACCTCATATAACAAGATTTAAAAAATAATCTTAATTTTCTTACTTCCCCTATTCCTTTTATTCCATTTTTTTTGCATAGTAAATGAAAATCATAATTTAGACAGCTTAGCCTGACATAAATTTTTTTGAGCTCATACTTATGTCACAGGGGAATCAATCTTCTTTTGTCCCGTCCCCATCCCCCCTCTTTTTTTCTTTTCTTTTTCCCCCCACTTTTATTATTATTATTATTATTATTTATCATACGAAAATGCAGATTAACGTTACAACTTTAACAATGTAGTTAAGGATCTAACTTTAACTTGCAATTACGATTTCATGTAGCAATTTTGTAATGTTCCGCAAAAATAATACTTTCAAAATTTTATGATTTTCATATCCCTTGTTCTTTTGGAAGAAGAAAAGAACAAGGGATATGGAAATCCGCTCTAGTTGTGGGCATTTGGCATTTGGCAAGGAAATTAAGAAGAAGGTAGTTAAAAGAGGAAGTTATGGGTTCTAGTGTATGAGCCTAAGTATTCAGATGCCGGAGTTATGGTTTATCACTAAGTAATAACCACAAAATTTGGTCTAACTGGACCTATCGAAAAAAGGATAAACAAAAACAACCCAGGGAAGAAGAGGGAATGAGAGCAACTGAGAAGACAAATTCATTGCAAACTAGTGAAATAGCTTAAGTGGAAGATGGTAATTAGAAGATGATGCATAGATGTGAAAGTGTCCGCTAGCCAATCAATGGGCTTTTTGAGACATGATCATCGAATTTAGGAACCACTAAAACAAAAAGTGTTAATTGTAAAAGGACAACCAAAACCAACTCAAAAATAAAATAAGCAAGTTGCAGGACTTAAAATAATCCAAAGAACAAGAAAAATGAAAATGTGGGTGGGGAATCACTTATAGAGCACTTTAGCTGGGTGCTTTGATTGCCAGAAAGGACATAAAGCAATCACCATGTGTATATTGCATGCTTACTTAAAAAGGTAAGAAGTTATCACCAAACAAATAAACTCATCACCTTGTTTACTTAAAAAGGAAAGGGGTTATCACCAAACAAAGCCAACAATTTAATGCAGCAAAACCAAGAAATGGTTGGTATATATTCTGAAACTATAAGTGATTAAAATTTGCAAGGTATGACCATAGAGGGTATTTTGGTAACTCCTCATTCCCATTCTACACATCTTAAGTTCTTAACCAATTTTCAGAATTTTGGTAGGACCATAGATAATTCTATCTGGTTAAATTACAATGATTAATCAGTTGAACCAGGGTAAAAACAACCACGTGTTTGGTCAGGTTATACTCGACTAGTTTTTTCTTATTTTTATTTTATCATATAACTATTACTACCTGTGTAAATTCTAAAATGTCTGATTCACACGAGGTTTCAATCCCGGCATTCTAAAAGCATTTAGATGTAAAACTTATCGACCAACTAACCAAAGAGAGTGTATATCCACCAATCCTTCCTTAATGTTTTTTGCCATGAGTTTTACTTAGAAACTACTGGGGTCCACAGCCATTTTCCTTCTTGTTTATTATGGAAATAGAATCTACTATGGACCAAGAATATTAAATGAGATTATAAAAAGAAACATAAGAGAAAATGAAAAGAGAACGATCATATTTATTAAAAGTTAAGAGTGACGTAACACAAACAGGGAGCTCCAAAAAGAAAAGAAGAAAAGAAAAAAGTCAAACAAGAGCAGTAGAAAGAAGGAAAAAGAGAACTGAGATTCTGCAATGAATTACCTCAAAACCACGATAGAACTTTTCTTCACCGACTAGCTAAAAATGAAGTATAATACAAAGATAAGTAAATAAATAACAAGCATGCCAAAAGATTGTCTATAAAGATCATTTTCAAGTGGAAAGTAATTTCAACCAATATGGACCTTGTAGTCGGTAGTCTATTATATATATATCTCAGGCTTGGCTTGGGAGTTTATATCTACGTAAGGCTTTGAGATAAACTAAGGTTGCAAGCCGTCGCAACACATTCGTCTACTTTCAATGTTGAATCAAGCATCCTTTGAGTATTTCCTTTCAGACAACAAGTACTAAAGTCATCATCAACCGTAGGAGTGGTACGACTTTTGTATAAATCAAATGAAACCATTGTATTATAAAGATATAGGTATTCAAATAAATTCAAACAATTGTAGTTATATCAAGCATTCCTACAAATTGCCTCTTTTGGACCTGGGGACAAAATCTTTAGTTAGCCATTTGTTTAGAAAATATAAAACCCTGTGACCTAAGAGGATAAAGACAATGTATACCAAACTAGATAGCGCATAAATAAAACTCTACATGTCATTTCTATTTGATTACTTTGTTGTTCCAAGGGTCCATTATCTCCGTGATCTGGCCAACTACCTTTATATGCACCAGTTTCATTTTGTTTGGATATCTAGTCACACTCTTGCCTTTCTCCAGAACACCATTTTACAAGAAGCACAAGAGCTAGCACCAAAATTATAAATACCAAGAGCTCTGTAATTGATATCCAAACTATCCTTTTAGTGTGCGCGTAAAACCAACTCTTTTCCCCTGAATTTGATTACAAAAAGGTCACCATCAATGCATCATCAAAGAGGTTCTTCTTTCCCCTTGTAAATTCATGAATTTAGAAGGTAAATGTGTACCGTATTGGAAAACAAAAGGAAAACAAGTTTATGAAATGGGTTAAGAGAAGCTCTTACCTTTTGGTACAAGAACATCCATAGTAACTACAATTTTCATCATCGCTAAGCCTCATGTAGAATGCTTTATCCCTTTCGGGTAATCATGAACAATAACAGCTTCTTAAATGTTATCCACTGCCAAGGACCAACTTTGTTGCTATGTCCATGATGAGCAGTTTGGTGTTTGCGCCACATTTTGGAGCATTTCTTTGAAACCAACTAGAGAAAATGAAGTATATGGCATGTGCATCTGGCCACAATCACAGATAAAAACTTTAACCAACAAAGGATCTATTTGAAGAAAACAAGTGCAAATTTTTGCAGCCTGAAATCAATAGTTACAGAATGACATCAAGGATGCAATAGAGTTGCATTGAAAGTAACATGAAGCTCAATAAGGACTTCAACTAATGAAAAATCATTTTTACATGAAAAGAAAATATAAAATTGTAGTAGCCTTGGAATCGCTTTTCATTTTTTTCCCAAAGTGGAACAAATTAATATGACTTACATCTTTCTTAGCCGGACTATCGGGAATTCTCAACCCTTTGCCTATCGACTTTAAACGTGGGGCAAATTGCCATAAGCTAAGGTTACCACAAGGTTCTTCTCATAGATAAAGTGACAAATGCGCGACACAACCACTCGCTTTCAAGTATCAAAACTCGCCGCATTTACTCAAGCAAAGAAACATACAAAGATCAATAAACCGCTTGCAAACAGATTTTTAAAACTTTTTTTTATTTAAAAAATCAGAAGAGATTGTTCCGTCAAGCCCTTGACGAACAAGATTTTAAGGTTTATGCAATCAAAGGTTTAGGGGTTTCTTCGAACAATAAGATTTAAAGTAATCCACAACAATGGATCTGAGTAGTGATTCTAGCGCTATTCCTGAAAGGAATTTGCAGATCAGTAAGGAGACACGCGTGAATTTATTACAACTTACAAGCCTTCTTTTTTTCACTGAGAAATTCACACAGTAGTGAGAAAAGGGAGAGAATAGAGAGAAGCTAAGCAGAGAGATCGAAGAAATCATACCTGAAATGAGTTCCTAGGGTTTTATGGCTGTGGAAGAAGAGTGAATGATTTCACCAACACACAATGCTGGAAGCCTCATCGATTGAAGAGGTAGTGCTCATGTACATCGAGAATAAAGGATTTCCATAGACAACGCATTTGTTGTGAAGTTATTAAGTACACATGGGTTTAGTATCCATAAGAAAGGAATGTGTTTATTAGGCATCTTTTATTTTTTTCATTAAATAAAAATTAATATATAGAAGCTTGCCACCTTTATTGTATGTACTGTGTGTCTTATAGTAGCACTCAATCTATTTCAGACTTATACTTCCAAACCCTTATCCGCCACCAAGAACGGGGATATATAACCTATGGTTGCAAATTTTTTGACCCCAACTAAAATTGTGTCTCCATATATCAAATTTCTTGTAGTGATGGCTGATAGATAATGTATAAATAAAGTAATGTTTTACCTAAATATGAGCTCTTTCGCCGCTTCCCAACCCTCAAGTGAATGTATTCTTCGAAGCTCCAATTTAATCGAGCAAGTTTCTAGCTTGACCTCGGGTGTATGCCCTTCCCTCGAATCTACTACTAGCCATTGTCATTCGATCAAATCCCGCACACTCGCCGTAAAGAAATTGAAATAATTTCAGAATCTAGTCGTTATCCGCCCAAAATTTAACTCATCTCCTCAGATAAAATGTTGAGAAGATGTCTCACCATCTCTAAAAATGATTCCAATTTTGCATGAATATTTCAAAATGTTTGAGATACTCATACTCCATTGTCATTAGCAGTGGTTAAGGAGTCAGGTTTCAAGCCCTAAATATAACTAATGAAACATTGCTTGTTTCACTATAAATTCCTCAGATTATTAATGATACTTTGTAAATAGGTTTCCTTATGTGCACACACATATCTCACTCATATCTTCATTCTATTTTCTCTGTGAAAGAAAAATGGATAATTTCGCAGAAAGAAAACGCGGTTAACGTATGCCAAGATTTGCAGATTACAGAGTCTAACACCTAGACATGGTGTTATATCCAAGTCCGTAGGTTATCGACACATCTGTGTTCACATGACAAAATATCGAAAACTATGCAACAGAGGAAAATAGAATTCAAAACCGGTTGCGAGTCGATCAAAGGTGGAAAATACGCTTCTTCTTCGTATTTTTTGTTCATATTACGGTCCAAATCAAGAAAAAAAACATATAATTATTATTTATTATTTTATTTCTCAAGCCTTACTAGATTTCAATGTTTTAGTAGTAACCTTCAATTACGTGGGTTAAATCCTATTTTCCAGTTATATTTTGAATGAAAAAATTAAAAATTTTAGGTATGGATTTCTATACTCATATACTTAGGAGAAGAGAATGGATGAGACCGATGGAATAAGCCTGCGGTCCCCAACTAAAAACCATGAAACACACTCAACATGTGATGCTTTCGACAATACAGAAGGATTGAGAGCATTGATCAAAGTTATACCGGAAAAATAAATTAAAAAAAAAAAACCCATACTTGCAAACATCGAGACTCTTAAAATTTGGAGTCTTGGATCGACGAGAAACAATTTCGACTATACGGGGCGGATGAAACAAACTTGAAAATTCAACATGCAAATAAACCAAAAAACAAAGAATACCCGGAAATAAACACTGAAATATATGGTTTAAGAAATAAGTGGGTGAGAGAATGGTGTGAAATTAATTCAATAGAATTAAAACCCATAAAAAAGGAGGAAGGGAAGAAATGGAGTGTGAGAGAGTTACCAGTAAGTGAGATGGGCTGCTTGAAAGCGAAATCACGACATGATTTTATGGAATAGATGAAGATTGAAGAGATTTTGCGGGTGGCGCTCTTCGAGATGACACTCATCCATTTCTCCACGATTCTCTCTGCTCTCTCTCTTTCTCAAATGGATTGAGATATGTTTGTATACCTTTCCTTTATCTTTCGAATTGTTTTTATGTAGAAGAGAAGTAAACATCATTCCATTCCATTTTTCAAGGACATGTTTTTTACTAATTGAAAATGGAACCAGAGGGCTTTATAATTAAGTGTTAAGCCGACATATTTAATAGTATAAGCTTAATTGTTAGACAATTCAATTGATTGTTCAAAATGAATTTTTATTTAAACCATGAATGATTATTTAAAATTTGAAGAAAAATATGAATTGAAAAATAAAGAAAAGGTTAAAATAAAAATAGATATAAAATTGAAAGCCTTGGTAGATGTGAGCACTAAGGGGAGTAAGATAGTATGCGCTCGTGATAAGTTGGTTGCCCGATGTTATGGGTACTCATAGATGTACGAACTAAAAGGTTCTTTCACGATGAGAGTGTTTGTTTGTATTTATTAGATGTGCATTCAAGGATGGTGAAGATAAACGATATCCAAGGCTTGTTGTGATTGGGAACGATATCATCAAAAAATGAAAAAATGCCTCCCTTTGGCAGTAAGAACTTTGGGAGGCTTGCTTTATTTAAATACAAACGAAAACGAATGGGTGAAGGTGCGAGATATTGAAATTTGGTAATTCGAGCGAAGGAAATATGATATTTTGCCTGCATTGAAACTAAGTTACAATTACTTATCATTTGATGAAAAACAATGTTTTGCATCTTGTTCACTTTTTCCTAAAGATTTTAAATTCAATTACCTTCAATTGATCCAAATGTGAATGGGCCTAGGTTTGATTCAACCGTCAAAACAGAAGGAAGAGGAAGGTATTGGCCATCAGTATATAGATGAGTTATTACAAATGTCATTCTTTCAAAATGTTGACAAACATAATGTAAGATTCTTTCCTATTTAAAAATGCATGATCTTGTACATGATCTGTGACGCCCCAAATTTCGGGGGTCATATTTTTTTTTTTATACAAGAGTTTAATGTACACTCTTACATACCAAAATATAGGAAACTATATTGTTCTAATATAATTTTTTTTTTTTAGAAAATACTTCTCAAGGCTACAACCCGGCCTTCTTCGTACTCACGGCCTTGATGGAGCACCGTCTTCTCGTGTACCTGAACTGAAAGGGGGGTCCCACGACGGGGTGAGCAAAGCCCAATAGTGATAATCTCCTACAAAGGTTACTCCCCACCTAAGTGCACATGCAATGGTTGCACAGAAAACACACATCTAAGTAAAATGCCTACATGAATGTCATATGTCATGCATGAAATGTCATCATGCCCATACCCCGAGTCACTCACCGACTCCCTCACACCTAACTATGCCAAGTGTGAACTATTGTCATTTTCCGATGACAACTAAAGACTTTTCTTAACCTTTTAACATTTTCATTTACAACCACGCACATTTTAAAACTTGCAACCCATTGGGCAAACCCCCAATGTCCATTTGATTTGATCAAATTTTGGTGTGTTTATGTATTTGAGGGCCACGGATTTTTGGGATTACACCGCCGAATGCCACGCACCTTTCCGACATTTTTGATAGGCTTTTACCACCGGTGACACTACAAAAAAACAGAAAAATTGTGACCACAAAAAGTGGTCACAAAGTGGTCACTAGAGAGGTATAGCGACCACTTAGTGACCCATGGTGTGGTGCTTGAAAATCTCGTCGCAAAGGCGAATTGGTGACCAAGTGGTGCAAAGTGTGACCACAAAATATGGTCAGCGTGCTGACCACTACTCAGTAATTCGCGGATTTGTGATCTGAATGCGAGCCACAACAATGTGGTCCGCGGATAAGTGTGACCACAAGAAATGTGGTCACAGGATAGCGGCCACTCTGATGTGGTCACGGATAAATGTGACCACGAAGTGTGGTCACGGATAGAAAATGTGACCACGAAATGTGGTCACAGGATAATGGCCGCTCTGATGTGGTCGCGAGATAATTCTTTAGATAGTGACCCGATTTTATGGTCGTCTTGTAGTCGATAAGTTATGGTTCTTTGATGTGAGTCGATATATAGTTTCCCTTCTTAGTGACCCACATCTTGTGGTCACTAAATTATAAATATTGTAATTATTTAATTAATATTTCATAAATTAATTATTACTTATATATTAATAAGTTTTAAAATTGCGGCTTTTATATATGATAAGTTTAAATATATTTATCATTTAAATTTAAACACGGTATTATTAAACATTAAAAGTCGAATTGAAGTCCAATTAATGTTTGAAAACAATACAAAAGTATTAAACATTAAAGTCAATACTAAGGTCCAAATGTTAAAAAACACAAAGTATTAAATGTTAAAAAAACATGATATACCTCAAGACTAAACATACGGTGTGGCCCATACGATCATGCACGGACCATGCGGTGTGGCGCAGGCTCGAAACCTCTCTCTTTCCCTCCATCATACGCCATCATGCGACACATCATCTCCTCGGTCTGAAGTCTCCACTCATTAGAGGACTGAATGTTACTTCGTAGCTCGTGTACTTCCTCTTGCAACTGAGATTGTGCTGACTCAAGCTCTCTAATCCGTTGATGAGCCACCTCGAGGGGTGTAAAGGATGTAGGGCATCGGATGCAGTTGGATGGTTATTCGACCGATCCCATACATGTATACGCCGCATGTGATGAAGCCTCGGTAAGCTTGCGGAATATCTGATCCTCATCTTCCTTTGACAAAGGAACTGGTTTCTAGATTCTGGGATTAGGTAGCAATTAGCTCTTGTATCTTCTCACGAAACAAACGTCATATGAAACTAATGGTTTCTTAGTTAGGATGTAAGATAGGTTTTTGAGCACTTACCCCAGCTTGTCTTGCACGTTGATCAATATAATCATGTGATCCCTCTGAGTTCTCTTCATATGGGTATCGTGAAAATTAGGTACCTTGCTTGGAGGGCACCCTCCCTCATTTCTAAAATAAACACATTAGATATTAGATATGCGAAGTGAGACATTTTTAAAATGCATAAAATATATATATATATATATATATATATATATATATATATATATATGTATTCTTACAATTCGTTTTGCGTGCTTCGGCTAGCGATATGGATCCATAGCCGTGTCGTGACATTCCGGATCTGGTCCGCGGTCTCAACATATGTGATTTCTCGATTGGCGGCTCCTTATCGATTGGAATGAGCATGCTCCCGCGTGCGCCAGCTGCGCACACCTCATCGAACTTCGTCACGGGTTTCCTCATTTCACTCCAGCGATGAAGCATATTTGAATATCTCTTACCGTAATTGCTCCCCTGATTTCTTACTTGATCCGTTCAAATACCCTCGGCTCCTTAGTATTTACGTAATATATAAAGTTAGTCAAATATGGACTTAAAAAAAAAAATCTAAAGTCTCCCCTAAAAATGCATTATCAAAATTACCTACAATGTTTTTCAATGTACATTCACCAATTCTCAATAAATTCCACCAATTTATGACAACTCATATTCACATTATTTGACAATTTTCAATATATACAACTTAAAAAGCACAATTACAAACATCAATTTGATATGATCAAGCATTTCGAATCATATCAATATTCACAATATCTAAAATATATATAAATATATATATATAGGTATATATATATATATATATATATATATATATTAAAAAAAATCGATGAGTCTCCCCTAAAATTGCAATATCTAAAAAATATCCTACAATATTTTTCAATGAACATCTTCACCACTTCACAATTCCACCAATTCATGTCAACTCACATTCATATTATTCGACAATTCTCAATATATACAACTGAAAAGCACAATATACAAACAACATCAATTCGATACTTATCACATTTTCAACTGGCACAACATTCAAATATCTCGAAATATATATATATATATATATTAAAAATATTCACAGAAGTCTCCTCTAAAATTGCATTATCCAAAATTTCCTACAATATTTTTCAATGTACATTCACCAATTCTCAATAAATTCCACCAATTCATGTCAACTCACATTCATATTATTTGACAATTCTCAATATATAGAACTTTAAAACATAAAAGAAACAACATCAATTTGATATGATCAAACATTTTCAATCATATCAACATTCAATTATTCAAATATATGAAGTATATATATATATATATATATATATATATATATATATATATATATATATATATATATATATATATATTAAAAAAAAATTTATTGTAGTTCTAAAATTCAGATTATCCAAAATTTCAGCAATATTTTTCTAAATACCATTCACAAATTCTCAATAAATTCCACCAATTCATGTCTACCACATTCATATTATTTGACACCAATATATAGAACTTTAAAAACATGAAAGAAATAACATCAATTTGATATGATCAAGCATTTTCAATCATATCATTCAGTATCTCAAACTGATTCTAAGCAATTTTTGCTTTATTATAATTTAAATCAACAAAATGTAAAATAGAAACCTAAACATTGTTTACCTGAAATTCATCCCAATGGTAGATCTCGAACTTTCAGGCACTCGCTTTCACCTATATCCGCCATGTAGTCTCTCTGAAAGATGGCCATATTCGAAGATGACATCTTATGAGACTCAAATAAAGCCAATTATATAAATATAGCTGGGTACACTGTATACATTACAATTAATCAGTGAATTAAATAGTATTAAATGTCTCACCTCCCAACATGCACTCGTGAGTTTCCTCACGACTACCTATATAGCTTCTTCCCACGTAGAATCTCGAACCAGTGTGACATGGATGGCTGGGATTCGAGGCCTAATCCCCGAGAGTGATTGAGGTATCGAACAGATGCTCCGAGAGAGCTAGACGAACCGCCTGCCAGGATAGAGATGGAGATGTTGGCCAGCTAATGTCATGATTCAGGCCAATTGTCTCTATGCCAAGGCAAGAGGATGCAGATGTAGAAGAGCTACCTGATAAAGAATGACCCTTCCAAAGGTTCCCCGTCCTCGACTATCATCATGATACACTTCCAAAGACGACTCTTTAATCATATTGGAAAAAATCAAAATTAAGATAATTAACAACTAAACACTGTACTATAACAATATTCAAGGACAACTACCTCTTTTATCAACTATCTATTTCATTAATATCATTTAAACTAATTTATCCTCATTAAAAAGAAAAATAATTAACAATCGAACACTTGTACTATAACATTATTCAACCCGCAACTACTCATTTAACTATCGCTTCATTCATATCATTTAAATTCCATTCATTTTCAATCAAATGAACTTCTCTGCTTGCAATTCTTCTTCTTTCTTCTTCTTCTTCTCTTCTTCTCTTCTTCTTCTTCCATAATACATCTTCCTGGGTCACCTATTAGATCATTTAATGTCGTTTGTTGATCTTCTTCATTGATTTCAACATTATGGATTTCAATTAACTCCTCTTGGAAATGGAGGAGTTTCTTGCATATATGTTGTCTTTGGAAAGGTCTCGGCATCACAACAACTCCTATTGGTTTGATTTTTCGATATTAACCCACCAATCAACTTTGCCTTTCTAAACTTCTTGGGTATGAAATTCAAAATATACTGAGCCGCTTTGAATTGCAGGACAAAGGGTTCATACTTGTCATATCGTCTTCTATGGTTTATCTCCTAACAATGTTGTATTGCTCATGAACTCTATGCCCCTATTAGAGCTCTGATCAAACCAATCACACATGAAGAGAACTGCTCACTTAATTGGCCAATTAAGATATTCCACTTCCACTACTTCTCTTAACTGACCATACCAATCATCTGCATTATGGCTATAATTTTGGCCTTTGATGCAAACCCCACTATTTATTGACATTTTACTTGCACCATGTCCAACTGTGTGAAACTTGTATCCACTTACAAAATAGCCATTATATATTTTAACAGTTTCCAATGGACCTTTTGCGAGATCTTGTATGAAGTTGTTATGGATACCAGAGTTTGGATCTTCTGCCTGGAACAATAAGATATAGGTATTTTACACATGTTACTAATATTAAGTTTAATTGATAGGTCGAAAAGAAGGCTTACATATGCTTTTAAAAAGAAGGCTTTAATCATAGGGTGCAAAATAAGCCTGCATCACGATGTTAATATGATTAAATTGATAGGGTGGAAAAGAAGGCTACATATGTTTTGAACCGTATAGCAAGTCCATCTCAAGTTTAGCATCACTGTATTTGTTATGTTCGATTGAGATGTTGTAACATCCGAAAAATCCTATGAATTGACAAAATTTTAGATATGTTAGTTAAAATATAATGGAGTTGTGTAAACAATATAATATATTGGAAATGTTTTACCATAAAAATTAACCCGACATTTCACGCTTACAAAATGTAGGAATGAGCCGCCTTATATTCTTGTCGAGTCATATGTCCTCGCTTTAGAAACGACCAAGTGGTCTACCACCGCATTTGAAAATCGGAGCAGGTTTAAAGGATCATCTGATGGAATATAATCTCCACCACCTTCATAATTTCGAGGCACGGTCCTAGCTTTTGTTTGTACATGATCCTCAAAATAATATGAACAGAACGTTGATGCTTCCTCAACTAGATATGCATTGCATATCGAGCTTTCCACATGTGCCTTATTCCCCGAGTATCGAGCTTCCACTCTCAAGATACCTATAAAATGATATGTTAAGTAAGACACATGTACTAATTCAAGGTTATCACCATTATGATTTACAGTTAGAAGCTAAACTTCTCAAATGGATACATCCATCGGAATTGCACCGCCCCGCAATGCGCGCCTCATGCGGCAAGTGAACCGAAGATGTTCATAGAATCAAAAAACTCGAGGGAATATTCTTCTAACTCGATAAATAATTGGGATGTCTGATTCTAGTCTGGCCATGTCTTCATTCGTAATTACTATTGAAGTAAGACTTTTAAAAAACAAACTAAGCTCGGTGATATCCTTCCACACATTAGCAGGTAGTAGTTCTTGAAATGCTATAGGCATCAACCTCTGCATGAAGACATGACAATCGTGACTTTTCATTCCAAACAACCCTCGATCTCTCGTCATTCACACATCTACCCATGTTATTAATGTGAACCATCAGGAAATTTCAATTTTGTTAACCAATCAAACAACTCCTTCTTAGCCCTATTGTCTAGGGTGTAGCAAGCCTCAGGGTATTTTGCTGTTGTTTAACTGACGTCTCCGCCTTCGGCTAATAGGTATTTAGTTCTCGCTTACTTCTTAAGAGTGTCTGCTTTACCATGTATATTCAACACTCAGATAAACAAGTTATCGAACACATTCTTTTCTCAATGTGCACACATCAAGGTTAAGGTTTAATTAGATTAGAGCTCCACATGGCAAATCCTGCATTATGTCGCTTTCTCCAACCACATGACGACTTAACTGCACGTCATAAGTACGATTCGTCACCTTCTTCAAATCAAGATGATCAATTATGCTTAGTATTTCGAACTGGACCTAACCTGGAGGTGCGCCAATCGGGTCACAATTCTTGTTTTTCGTAAATGCACTCTTATTACGCCTAAATGGATGATCAAGTTCCAAGAACTTCCTATGATTGTCAAACCATGACTCCACGCTCCTATTTAGCCATCTAAAGGATTCTCAGTCCCCATAAAATAAGGACAAGCTAATCGTCCCGTCATTGCCATCCGCATAACATTGAATACGCCGAAAGTCGCTAATAGTCCACATCACGTCGCCGCGAACTGAAAATTTTGATTCCGAAATGTCAATGCTTCAACCCCATAACCCGGTTAATGTATCTACCATGAACAAGGCGTAAGTACAATATCTAACCCGTCTTTGTGGATTTCGTGGGTCCCGGAATAAGAATAAAGTAAGAACATGGATGCATCCTTCATACATAACCATGGAGGTAGGTTATACACAGTGACAATAACAGGCCAACACGAGTATTGTTGCCCAGATTGGCCAAAAGGTTGAAACCCATCTGTACAAAGGCCGAGACGCACATTTCTAATTTCTATTGCAAAATCAGGGTGAACATCATTGAAGTGCTTCCAAGCAATAGAATCGGACGGATGTTGCATGACATTATCCTCGACCACATAGCCTCCGTGATGCCACCTCATTTCATTAGCAAAGGGGCTTTTAGATGAATATAATCTAAGAAGTCGATCCTTCAAAGGAAAGTAATACATTTTCTTAAAAGGTACGCCTGCTTTTCTTTCTCCCTTTTCCATTAGTGTCAGTGTTTTTCTTAAAACGTGGATGGTCACGGAACCTACACAGAGTCTTGTTCAAATCTTCCCCCCAATAAATCATGCATCCATTAGGACAACAATGTATCTTCTCAACTCGGTAAAACCTAAGCCTAACCATACGCTTGTTTACAAAAGCTGTAAATGATAAGATTCTCTTAGCACAATCTCTTTCATTAGTTTAGCAATTGCATCAAATGCACTTTCGCATGCATGCAGGACGTACCTTGATATTCAACATTCTAGCCACTGCCACGATAACCTGGTGGAATGATTTTCACACCCTTGCCACAATGGATTATTGGCAAAGATCACTATTACTATAAAATTGCTCGCCAGTTGATTAGCATTCTCCTCCTCATATTCAATTTTGATCGAAAGAATGACAAGTGAAAGATCTATAAATCATTGTATAATAATCATTCATCGATTAGAAGGACCTAGCAAGATAATCCATAGAATGATGCTCATATATCACATTATTTGTTTCCCCATGCCTATTCCACACAATATATTCTGCTTTGAAACCATGTCTCAGCAGAAGGTATTTCACTGTCTCCCTAGCAAGAAACTGGCGATTGATCTCCTACACGGACACTTTATTTTTTCCCCGTCCATCCACTCTGTATGAGCAAAAGCAAATTCCAAAAATTTCTCAACCCCAGAAACAAACTCTGGATTAAGAAAGCCATCTATCAACCTTTGTTACATCCAGTTTCTATTCTCATTCATGATTGTGTCATGTGGGAACAAGGTACGATTAGGGTGCACTGATCTCGAAATGAGTCGATATAAGAGCCAAGCCTTCGAACTCGTATCAACCCATACAAATTCCACAACAAAATTATTTTTTAGATGAAGATTATTGAATAATGTATTATTGAATGCTTTCTACCTAATAGATGCCTAAGATTCTAATCATTTACAACACACCGCCAAATTTCTAGAAGGTCTTATAACAACCTAATCATAAAAGGAAGATTTGAATAATTCAATGATGGTACGCTTTAGTCGGGCTAACAAATAGTCTCATAGCCATTATAGCAACACTTTCTTTTGATATATTCACATGGAACAATTTCAAAAAATAAAAATAAAAATAAATGTGAGCAAAGAAAAGTGGAAAGCATGTTTACCTTTCTTTGTTTCACCGAACTCTGTTTTCTTTAGTGGATATGTGTTCCACTTTAACACGTTGTTGTGATGGAATTTTGTATATGGATTGAGTTTGGGATTTGTTAGGGTTGGAGAAGATCAGATGCCCGAACCAGAAGGCCTTAGTGCCACCCCTGAAACGACGATAATCAGCGAAAATCGAACAGAGAAAAAGAGAAAGAAGGATGAAATCGAAAGTTAATAGGAGAAAAGAAAAATCACACTACAAGGAAAAAGTTAATCAATGCCATGTTTAATGCGTCATTCAAGAGTTACAATGACACAAAATTTTCTGAATTTTAGTGAATGCTCTGCTCTCTCTCGATGTCTAGTTCTCCTCAAGATTCCGTACTTTATCTTCATTCTTTTCGATTCGCATTTTCCCTTTCTCTCATCACTAGGAATTCCTTCAAGCAAGTAGTCTCGGATCCAAGAAGATGTAGCTAGATTCCAAAATGAGGGAAATAATGACATATAAACCAGAACATAAAAGAAGATGTAACTGCTAGGCTTATGCGTAGGTGAATAAAAGAATAAATCTCATTAAGGCATAAAAGGATGAAAGGATGAGGTTGAGCTGAACCTGTCTCAACGACCAAGGGACTCAAGAAATGCATAAAACTACCAACTGTGATGCTCGCCTTCTTCTACCCACAAGCTCATTGACTCCTCCCATGACATTGGTATCTTTCCAATTCGATGAAGCTCGACGAGGGACCCTCACGTCCACCGATTCAAACCCCAGCTTCCTATCGCAAACAACCACAAAGAAACAACAAGTACAAATGAAGAACAAAGTATCATAGCCAATCAAGCTATGATCAAAATGGAAGCATCAAAGGAAACCCTTGTGATAGAAAGGAAAACATGGCTTAACACCAAAAACTATATATAATAAACGTAAAATACCTCGAAAGTGAGAAACTGATCTTGGTAACCTCAAAGTCTCCTAACTCATTCAAACACCAACAATATCTCGTAGTAGAAAGGAAGGAAAAGCCGATTCTAATCTCCCATCTTCATAAAATACAAGTTGTCTTCATCTACCACTCACACTCATATCCACCTACCTGCATCCTTCCCTTCTTCCCACACGTCCTCTTTCTACTAAATTCATCTTAATCCTCTCCCACTTCAAATTTAGCTATTATGGTGTTTCTTCTATTTTCTTTGGCGAAATTTTAACGTAGAGGAAGAGAATGGAATGGATGGAAAGCGTGGAAAGGAGACGAAAGTGAAAAGAGATTAGGGTTAGAATTTGGGGAAGATCGAAGAAGAAGAGAACTGAGCCACAAGGAAAAAATCTATTTAAAACGTGTAAAAGGTTTTTGTATCATTTCAAATAAGACACTTTCATTCTAAAAATCTATTAAAAAACGTGTCATAGATTTTAAAATTTTCAAATTAAGTTTCATTCTAAATTTAATCATATTCAAACAATCTACATAAATTTTAATTTTTGTGAGTAGTGTCATTGTTTTCTTAGGTGTCGATATTTGCGAAAAAAGAAGAAATTATGTTCCCGGGAGATTTGTTTTTTTTTTTAATATTTTTGAGGAAATTTGAATTTAATGCAAATTTAGAAACCATACGGTAATGTGTTTGAGATGGTAATTTTTTGATGAAATTTCAAGAGAATAATAAAAAGAATAAGTTAAAACAAAAAACTCGTTGAAGTTGGGAGCTACCTAAGATGTTTTCGTCTTCGGCAAATATGGAATGATGCTCTGTGAGAATGGCAAAGGTAAGTGTTGAAGAAAAATTGTGGCTAAAGAGGGGCTTCGTGGGAGAAGAATAACGAAAGGGGGAAAATGACATAGGCCAAAAGGGTTTGGTATAATGAGAGTTTAAACTTTACTAAAATTTAAACTTTTAAAACTATAAAATTAAATAATAAAATTAATAAAATGACTTAGGAAGCTTAGAAAATTCCTAGAGTTAGGATGACCTAAACGAACTGCGTCGTTGAGTCCTGTCTCGTGAAAACGAACAACCTTAAAAGTTTCGCTGAATTCTGTGTATTGAGGAATTCTTATGAATTTTTGAAGTTTGGCATCCCGAATTTAAACTTTTTTAAAAATATAAAATTGAATAATAAATAACTAAAATGAGTCGTGAATAGAAAATTCCATAGAATGGATGACGAAACGAATCGCTCACTGCCGAAGTCCGTCTCAGAAACTATAACTGTAAAGTTTAAATTCTAGGCATTGAGAATTCTTTATGAATTTTTGAAGTTTGGCATCTCGAATTTAAATTTTTAAAATATAAAATTTAATAATAAATTACTAAAATGAATCAGTAGTCTAGAAAATTCCTAGAATTGATGATCAAACGAATCAAGGCTGTTGGAGTTCGTCTGCGGAAAACGAGTAACTTAAAAGTTTTTGAAGGTCAATTCCTAGCCATTGAGAATTCTTTTATGAATTTTGAAGTTTGGTATCTCGAATTTAAACTTTTTAAAAATATAAAATTTAATAATAAATTACTAAAATGACTCAGGAAGCCTAAAAATTCTAGAATTCGTGAGGACGAAACGAATCAAGGCCAAGAGTCCGTCTCAGAAAAACGAGTAACCTTAAAAGTTTCACACCTTGTATTAAGAATTCTTTTATGAATTTTCAAGTTTGGTATCCTGACCAAACTTTTAAAATATAAAATTAAATAATAAATTACTAAAATTACTCAAAGGAAGCTAGAATTCTGTGAACTGATGACGAAACGAAATGTTATGTGGTGAGTGGAGGGTGATGCCGAGAGGAGGAGAGAGACGAATATAGTTTGGACAAAGGATCATTAGCTTTATGTGTCGCCATCGCGGACTACATGCTATAGTATTGACGCTGACCTACTATGGTCGCCGACGTTGATCACGGGCTATGGGAGTCACCGATTAGTGACCACAGCCTCTGTGGTCACTGATCAATGACCACAGGATATGTGGTCACTTCACTGTGGTCACAATGTCGCCACGTATAAGGCCTGAAGCCAGGATCGTACAAAGGGTCGTAATGTGGTCACTAAATTATGAACACTTTTGTGGTCACAATTTGTGGTTACTATTTTGCTATTTTTTTGTAGTGTGATCATGTCTAACCTCAATAAAATTTGGGTCTTTCACCCTGGGGGAGATCTACCCCATCTTGCTACGCCCAACACACATATATTTATTTTCATTTCTTTCAAAACTGTGTGACTCATTTGGACTTCTCATTCCACTAACCGAGCTTCTCTCCACTAACTGGAAGACCATACACAAAGGTTGATCCACAACCGTGTTCCATGACACTCCATCGAACACCTAACACAAGGTCGGCCCCAACCATGCACTTCACACCCATGTCATGATGCTTTCAGGCACGGTACGCTATTATGTCGTTTATATATGAGTGCTAAGATATAAAATAAGAACTATATGTGAACACATACTACGCATATTCATCCATGCATCATTTGGGCATTATATTAAAGTGCATACAAATTCCAAACCATGTTATCCAACGGACTATCAATACACTGCTATGCACATGCATATTAAATTTAAATTTCAACATACCATGGATACTATAATTATCTATATAATTTCTGTAATAACCCATGTCAATACTCTCTATACAAAGATACATTAACATGTCAAATTCACATCGCATGTTATCTACACAAGCCATAACACACAACCTAACCGGGCCGTAATAACTCCGCCTGACACAATGTCCTCCACAGAATATGGCTGCAATCTCACCAGTGGATTTATAGATTCCAAGAACACCCGGACCGAATTGATCGGGCAGCGCGACCTTCCGGTCGAGGTCGCACATGACGGTTAGCCTCGCCGCAGCTCTTACCCACTGCCCGAACGCCTCTTTCCGGCCGGCTCCGGAACCCACTGCCCTCCAAAGACATCCGGCTGGAAACTTGACTCAATGGGCTTTCCATGGACTCCAAGAACACCCAAATCGGAGTTCGTACAAAGAAGTTATGACCTTCCGAAGTTGGAGGTCACACATGACTAAGCTGTCTCACCCGGGCAGCCTACCTTACTTGCCCGAACGCCCTCCGGCCAGCTCCGGCACTGAATGCCATCCAAAGACACCCATCTGAAAACTTGACTCAATGGGCTTTCCATGGAGTCCAAGAATCAATTCGACCGAGTTCCTGTGACACAGTTATGACCTTCCGAAGTTGGAGGTCACACATGACTAAGCTGTCTCACCCAGGCAGCCTACATTACTTTCCTGAACGCCCCTTTCCGGACTACTCCAGAACCCACTGCCCTCCAAAGACATTGGGCTGGAAACTTGACTCAATGGGCTTTCCATGGAGTCCAAGAACACCTGAATCGGAGTTCGTACGAAGAAGTTATGATCTTCCGAAGTTGGAGGTCACACATGACTAAGCTGTCTCACCCGGGCAGCCTACCTTACTTTCCCGAACGCCTTTTTCCGGCCGGCTCCGGCACCCACTGCCCTCTAAATATATCCGGCTTGAAACTTGACTAAATGGGCTTTCCATGGACTCCAAGAACACCTGAATCGGAGTTCGCATTTAAGAAGTTATGACTCTTCGGGTCGAGGTCACACATGACTAAGCTGTCTCACCCGGGCAGCCTACCTTACTTGCCCGAACGCCCTCCGGCCAGATTCGGCACCAACTGCCCTCCAAAGACATCCATCTGGAAACTTGACTCAATGGGCTTTCCATGGAGTCCAAGAACACTCGAATCGGAGTTCAGACGATGGCATGACCTTCCAAGTCGAGGTCACACATGACTCGCTTCGCCCACCCGGGCAGCCTACTCCATTTTCCCGAACGCCCTTCCGGCTCTGCTCCAGAACCCACGCCCTCCAAAGACACATGAACCTGACTCATCGGGTCAGCGAGTCCAGCAACACCCGAATCGGAAATTGTGACAAAGAAGTTAGTGACCTTCCGGGGTCGAGGTCACATGACTAAGCTGTCTCACCCGGGCAGCCTACCTTACTTTCCCGAACGCTCCTTTCCGGCCGGCTCCGGATCCCACTGCCATCCAACAACATCCAGATGGAAACTTGACTCAATGGTCGATGAGCCCGCGTCACCAATCGAGTTCGACGGTGCTATGACCTTCCGTCGGGAGGTCACATGACTAAGCCGCCCCACCCGGCAAAATTTCTACCTCTTACGCCCGAACTCCCTTTCCGCCTCCGATCCAAAGACCCAATTCTCCAAAGATATCCTAGCTGAAACTCTAATTCAAATGGGATCCATGGAGTCCAAGAACACCCAACTGAGTTCAGACAAGCAAGCTACGACCTTCCGGTCGAGGTCACGCAGATCCAATGACGGAATCATCCAGATAATTCATCCGGTGAACTCAGCCGGCATCTAGTCAGATCAACAGGATCACAAATGTGACAGACTAGCTGTGGTGACCCACTGTGAACCTAGCCAATCCCAAATGACAAAATTCTTCCACTAGATCAAGCCGAGTAAATGGAATACAACTGGGCTACAGAGGTCCAATTTAAGAAATTCAAAGTCTAACATCAATTTCAATCGACATGCGCACCTAATTCAAGGACTAACTAACAAATTCCTTTCTTCCTACCCAAAATCGCCTCTAAAGTCCGGTTAATGTGTGTGTGCTACCCCAATGTGGCAAATCCTCTGTCTGTACATAAACTGCATTCCCTAGAAAGGCAAACAACCACCACACAACCCTGTATAAATAATCAAAGTAGAGAAAACCTACAACTTGGAGTTTTTTTTTCAAAACTCCCCAACTCCGGTCTCTATGTGAAGCCCTCGTCGTGAGGTTGAACTCTTCCTCTTGCTCCGCTTGAAACCGCTAGTCCGATCGTCGGGAAATTTAGAGAGAAGGTGGAGTCTCTGTCTCTAAAACTCTCTCTTTTATCCCTCTTTCTTTTCTGCTATCTTTTTTTTTTCCTCCCATCCCACTGCTTGGTCCAAGATGGGCCAAGAGTCATTCCTCCTCACCGCACATGTCCAATTTTCTTTGGTCAAGATTTCCCATATCCCTCTCATCCATCTACCACGGATTTCTTCAATACACATGCCACATGTCACCTATAGCCCATACTGAGCTCATTGCTTCACTTGCTCATGACCGGGACACGTGTCTCATCTCAGCCACCCTACGCGCCAAGTGTCCCGCACTACTCGCGCCGAAAAATGAAATTCCAAACCGCTCCAATCATGAAATTTGACATGGTAGCTAGATTTCGCGAGACAATTCCAATGGTGAAGTCCGTTTCATCATCCGAGATCTAGAAAAATTCCGGATTTTATCGAATTTACCATTTTACCATTTTTCAGAAAATTAGAATTTTCTCGGGTTTTACATGATCTTGCATTATTGGTGGCAAGGCCTGAATACAACATGTTAAATTTTGATGGTAAAAATATTTCTACAAGAGTTAGGCATGTTTAATTTTTGTGCCACTGACCAAGAGGGAAGAAAAAGTTTCAAGATTTTGGGAAACTAAACAATAATATTGTGAACCATTTCAATACCCAGTATTCATGGAGTTTAATGAAGTGAATCATTTGTGGCTACTTGCATCTTAAGATTAAAATGCATTCTGAGTGCTGAACTTACAAAAATTGAGCTTCGAGGCACTACCACATTCCATTTGCAATCTCAAGCTCCTCAGATATTTAAACATAAATGGCAATGTAAACATCAAGAGACTCCCCGACTACGGTAAATTGCACCACTTGCAAACATTGGCAATGGGTGGATGTGACTCACTTGAGGAATTGCCATAGAAATACCGAAGATGATAAGTTTGAGGTATTGATCGCGTGGACACACCAAATGGTTTTATCAGTCTCCACAAAGAGAGGTAATAGGATGCTTCAACTCTCTTCGCTTTTTGTTAATCATAGAATGTGATTGTTTGGAATCTCTTGTGGAAGGGATGCCAAGTCTTAAAACATTGATAATTGTGAATTGTCCACATCCATCGTCCTTTTTGAAACACCTCACAGATTATAGACCTTTGGTGATTAGTGAATCGTGAAAGCCTTAATTGGATTTCAGAATGAGGAATAGTAATGGGGAAAGAGAAGGCAAAGAAGAAGATGGCACTCAAGGGTTTGAAAGCCTACATCTTTTGATATTTATTGAGCTACCAAAGTTGAAGATTTTGCCCAGGTGGCTACTTCTAGGACCTACTACTTCTAAGTTCTAACACTATTTTGGTTAACTTATTCATTTCCGAATGTGACAACTTTAGATCATTATGGGAGGAGGGAGAGTCCCTAAGTCTCACATCCCTTAACACTCTTGAGATTGAAGATTGCCCATGTTTCTCAGTTCAACCAGAGGGAATGGATCACCTCACTGCCCTTAGGCGACTAAAGATCACAAATTGCCCTTAATTATTAGCTTTGCCAGAAAAGATGACCCACCTTTCTACCCTAACACACTTGACCAATCGAGGCTGTTCTGAGTTGGCTAAAAGATGCAAATGAGGAATAGGTCAAGACTGGTACACGATTGCTCATGTTCAACATTTAGTTCTTGGTGACTAGTGATTTAGGTAACATATAGAAAAAGATACCTTCTCTTCCTTTTTTCGCAGACCTTCTAATTTTTTTCTTTTAATTTAGTCAAGTATATTTTCCTATCGATCTTAATTTACTCAGCCTGCTTCTCACTATTAATCACTCGTGTTTATTTCCTATCCTCAATGAAATCCCTTTTTTTCCTCTTTGTTTGGATCAACACTTCAATAGCTATTCTTTCTAGACTTATACAATTTGTCAAAATCTCTCTCCACGTGTGTTTTTGTGATACATAACAAATTGATGCTCTAGGTGAGGAAAGCGGTCTTGATGAACCATCTGAAGGAATGAGTGAATAAGAGGAAGACATCGAAAGATTCTCCATAATGGCGAAACCTCAAACTCGTCTGTAATGTAATATGTATCTTGTTCTTTCCCTTTTCTCTTTCTTTCTTCTTTGACTAACATACACGATGGTGAGTGTTTGACTTTATGTTGTTTTCCCATAAGAGACCATATGCATGTTTTAAATTTCAAATTTCAAACCACTTCCATCATGGTACATCCCATTAAACCGATGATGAAACTTTTAATAAAATATTTACAATTCACTTGATCATGTGAGTCATATAAGAAAAATAAATCTACAACACATTCCTATCTTAACAACCAGTTTCGTTGAAATCCGGAAAGTATTGCTGAAAGAAAAAATATTTTTAAAGAAAATGATTTTTCATTTTGGTTTCACTATGAAAAATATGGAAGAAAATAAAATTCCTCAAAATTTTACATGTTTTTAATTTTTTTAGTCCTTATATAATTATAAAATGGGTTTATATAAACATACAAAATTAATTCATTAAATTTAAACCTATTTTTATTTTCCTCCAAATTTTCTTTCCTTCCACTTTTTCATAACATATGTTTTTTAAAATTTTCAAAAGAAGGTATAATGATTAAGAGGTTAGCTTAGTAACAAATTAGCGAAACCCCATTGGCTTGTATTCGTTTAATACTCTATTTTCAATGACCAGACAAGTTATATCATTTCAGCGAAAGCTACTCTTTGTTTTCATCAAAAGTTATTAAAATATAATAGTTTAAACATAAGTGATTTAGTTATAAAAACAGTTTTCATCTTATTGATAAAATTGGACAATATTTTGAAACAGATTCCAGTATTGTAGGAAAAAGTTAAATTCTTGCCTCTGCTGGAGAAGAGGCCTTCTTTGGCTATACACACAATCTCCCACACTAATTGTTTTCCTCCCCTTGATGAGATTCTTGACATACCAAATTACATCCAAAGTAGTCCCCAGAAAAGATTATTAAACTATTAATGTTTTTGTGTGGCCGGGATGGATGATATGTAAAGACCCGTCCAACCATGTAGATATTGTCTTCTTTGAACCCTCACGACTTTAAAACACATCTATTAGGTTGAGAGGAATCCAAACTTATATAGTGACAGAGACTTTCTCCTCTATCCGACGTGGGATGTGACATGATAGGGTTGAATTCTTTTGGTACTAGGATGCATGTTTGTTATTAGAGTTCAACTGTATTCATTGATTTACTTTCGACTGGGTTGAGCATAACCATTCTTTGAAAAGAAAAAAATTGGATGAAAAGAAAAGTCAGAAATGTTTATTTTTAACCGTACTGAAATAGCTTTTTGAACAATAAATACGTCTGTAGAGCCTTGCTGTATTGCTTGGCCAGCAATGAAATGAAAAGATGAGAATAAGCAACAGGTTCTATTGACAGTGAAATTAAAAATCGAATAAATACACGCTGAATTATACCTTTCCTGTTGTTTTATTAGGGCGCAAGACTATTTGAGTGAAATTAACAAAAGTTCATTCAGGTTAGACAAGCAAATCCCATTCTCTGATTGATTAAGATTTTTAGAAACTTCTTAAGAAGAAAGTTATCACAAATATCATTGAAAACAGATAAAATATATGATGATCATTTGGTGGAGATAATCTGGAAAAAAACATGTTCTGTTTTGTGTTTTCAGTTCTCAAACAAGGAGAACAAGAAAAATGAAGCTGAAATTTGGTTTAATTTATTTATTTTAAAACCTCATAAACTTTAAAAATATAAATTTAAGTAACGAAAGTTTCAGATAACACTTTTGTTCTTAGTGTTTTACCAGCGAACTATGATCCTTTATGGTTTCAAATGGCTGACTCAAGTGGACCATAGCGGTAGTGAAATTTCAGGAAAGATTTACTTCTTTTATACCCAGAGCATGTAGCGGCGCCACCAGATTGACATGTTTATTTTGAGTCCTTCCACCAGTCTGGAAAATGGTTCTTAAACCTTTGCAAAATCTTGCAGCTTAAAAAGAGAGAGAAAGTTAAAAAAAATTGAAAAGCAAGTGATAAATTACTAAATACTTAAATAAGATGAAATGATATTGTGTGAGTCGATATAGTTAGGTCATCGGTTAATTGGTATAGGTTCCTTGAGAAGCTCATTTAATGCATCCAATGATCCCTGAAAAAAAGAAGGTATTTTAATGAAATCCAGATTAGATTTTCTTTCCAAAATCAAGGGATACATCAAGTATACGACAGGCCCAAAAAAGCCCGAAAAGACACAAAGCAAAAGAGAGAGCAGAGCTTATATTTGACAATAAGCATCTAGCGTATGAATCCCACATCATCACAACCATGTGAACATGCCCATGTATATTGAGACAGTGCATCTGAGACTGGTATGGGAAGTATCACAGCCAGACTAGCCTCGAAATCATAAAAGCAAAGAGAAAGCAAATCTGATATTTGGCAATGGGCCGTGTATGAATCCCATGTCATAACCATGCCGTGTCTACTTCATATGTTAAACGACAAAGCTATCCCTAAAGACCACTTTATGGAAAGATCAAACAAACGAACTCTAAATTCGCTGGCAAAACTTCAAATCAGCGAAGTAAGGGCCAGAGCAGAAGTGCGAGTCCGGGACCTTCTACCGGTTCGACTGAATGCCATGTTAACGACCAACTCTGAAAACAGGCTTGGCGGGTTTTGGTTATCCATGGTGTCTTAACATCATGTTTTAATGAAACCGCTTTGCGCCAGGACTTGGCTAATCTAAGAATATGGTGAATGGTGCCGATGGAAAACATGCTTTGAATCACGGGGGCAGGTTGGGGTCACGGCCTGGTTTGCAACATGAAAACATATGTCAAGTGCTTCCACACGTTTTCTTCTACGTCAATAGCCTTCGCCATCAAAATCATTTTGTTAAGGTCATATTGGAAAATTTGAAATTGAAAATAACGAATCGAGGCTCTCCTTTTTAGCCCTTGGAAATCATTTCTTAAACAGCAAGCCTAAGGTAACACTGCAGAGTACGAGTGTGTGCTTCTCATCATTTGACAATGGTTGGAACAACAATTTCAACAATATTTCAAGAAAATAAATTCCACTAGATAATACAAAATGACAGGCAGAAAATAACTCATAAAACAAGTTTTAAAGCTTCTTCTGGATCTAAAAGCAATTATAACAAGTAATAAGAGTTGTCTATTTTCAATTGAAAATGAAGCTCAATTAAGTTGGGTTCAGTTTAACAGACATAAGATAACCATATCACTTCTAAACACCATAAATTATTGAGTTTGGGTTGTGTTTAACCAAAAGTTTGTATTTTGGGATTATTAAGTGGGGCTCTGCATTAAAGTGTACCAACCGACTAGGTTTCCTGAATCAGATTAGAGGCATTTTGAAGCCTGATCTCATTGTGTGTGACCGAGACCATTCCCATCTGAGGAACACCATTTGCCTTTGCACATTGTTTACCCCTAAACAAACGTCCAGGTCATCCATTCAGGAGGCTCTTACTGCTAACGAGACAAAATAAATGGCGTTTAATAATAATTTTTTTTTTTATAAGTAAATGCAATATATTGATAAAATAAGTATACAAGAGAGGCCGTAAGACTTAAACAGCAAGACAAGAAAAGCGACATTACCATTGTTAAAAACGACTGGCGCGGCATGTAAGTCATGGCGTCACAACGAAGGGATGTGGACGGAGTTAACTGTGCGAAGAAGAGAAGCTGGATCAACGGCAGGTTTTAAATCTCATAGTGAAAGAGCATCTTAGCGAGTATAATAATATCACATCGGAGATCATAAACAAAGTATATGCGAAGAGCAGACGTTTGTAGACACGCGCTAATAATCCAGAGCCTAAGATAAAACCACCCGACGATAAAGGTCACAACTTATCAGGCCTGTTATGGTTTGGTGTTTGATCTTTGAATGACTATGGCCCATGGAAAATACATGTGTGGCACAAAGCAGCTGGTGCCAGTATAAAGTGCGCCGACAGGCTTGGTTTGGGATTGAACTCTTGCGTGATTTTATCTATTTGTTAATTTGAAAAAAAAATCACCTTCTTGTGTTTTTCTTCTATGAATATGTTGATTCAAAAATTTTAGAAAAATGGAAAGGAATGGAGAAAGCGAGACAAAATGCATAAGTTTCTAACTAATTTTATCTATATTTGATTTTATTTCATATTTTCCATGGTATAACTAAACACGATAAAATAATTTTTCTAAGCAATTTTTTATTTCCTTAATACTTTCTAAGAACAAACATAACCATTGAAATCATCAGCATCTATGGCCGATAGATAACATAAGCAAGTGAAAACACGGTTTCAAGATAAACCTAAAAAATAAACCCACATAAATGAAAAGCATTTCACTTACATTCAAACCAAACACGTTGAAGAGGGTTTAAATAAAGTAATATTTTACCTAAATATGAGCTCTTTGTCGGTTCCCAACCCTCAATAAATGCATCCTTTGGAAGATTTGCACCTGAAACTAAACGAAGTTTAGTTCCACCCTCTGGTGTATGCCCTTCCTTGGAGATTCACTACTAGCCATTGTCTGTCCCATCAAATCCTGCACATAGGCTGAAAGAAGTTAAGTGTTTTCAAGGAATCTGTTGTTATATATTGAATTTTATATTCATTTTGTAAAAAATGTGAGAGATGTATATAATATACAAAAATGATTCAATTTTACATGAATATTTCAAAATGTTTGACATACTCATACTCCATTATTATTAACAGGTTCTTGAGTTGTGTTTAAACAAATATAACTAACATTATATTGGCGACTTTCATATCAGGAGTTCTCAGATTTATTATTCTTAATCTACCCAAAAAAAAACCTTGATACTTAGTAAATAGGTTTCCTTATGTGCACACATATCTCCACTCATATCTTCATTCGATTTTCTCTGTAGAAGAAAAGGATAATTCGCGAAAGCGTGTTGCATGAGCCAGTTTGCAGTTGCATTGTGTGTAACACTGGGCGCTGTGTTATGTCAGTCAGAAAAGTTTTATCATTTTTGTTTGTGTTCACATGACAAAAATATCAGAAAACATGCAACAGAAGAGGGAAAACAGAATTCAAAACAATGTTTGAATCATTGAAACAACACACCCAGACCCCAAAACCAGTTTACTTGAATTAATGAAAGATTGGAAGATATGCTTCTTCTTTCTTAT
This sequence comes from Tetrastigma voinierianum, assembly GCA_016808115.1. Taxonomy (NCBI): domain Eukaryota; kingdom Viridiplantae; phylum Streptophyta; class Magnoliopsida; order Vitales; family Vitaceae; genus Tetrastigma; species Tetrastigma voinierianum. The sequence continues at coordinate 2,547,102 of JAEQBH010000137.1, read as the reverse complement.
TTTTCTTCTTGTTCTGATTAAATCAGAAACATATTTTGTGTGGACACAAGCAAAAATGATAACCCTTTACCAGGACTTGGATACAACACCATGGTGAGCAGAACTTGCGTGTAATCTGCAATAATTATTGTTATTAATGTTATCAGGCATACTGGTTCAATGTTTTGTGTAGCCTTCAATTCCTGTAGGTTAAATCTAATTTCAGTTATATTTTGAATGAAAAGTTAAAAAATTTAGGTATGGATTTCTATATACTTACTTATTGGGAAGATAAGGATAAAAGAGGGCTTGGAAAGATGTATACTTGCAGTCACATGTTTTCACTTTGTGGTGTAAACAGTGAAGGTTTTAAACATTGATAAAAAAATATACCCAGAAAAAAAGATTAAAAAACTATGCAATAAGCCATTGACTCATAGTGCAGTTAAGGATCAACAAAGAAACAATTTCAACATTTGGGCCGGATGAAACAAACTTGAAAATTCAACATGCAAATAAACCAAAAACAAGCATACCCAGAAATAAACACAAGAATTATCCACATGGTTTAGAAATAAATGGGTGAAGAAGAACAAAAGCGACGAAATTAATTCAATAAATTAAAACCCATGAAAAAAAAAAGGAGGAAGGGAAGAAATGCGTCTGTGAGAGAGTTACCAGTAAGTGAGATGAACGCTTGAGAAACAGAAATCCCACGACATGATTTTATGGGATAGATGAAGATTGAAGAGATTTTTTGCCGCGAAAACAACCCCAGATGATGACACTGTGTTTTTGCTCCCCTGATTCCTCTCTCTCTGTCTCAAATGGATTGGGAGATGTGTTTGCTTGTAAGATACTCACTGTGATATTTCTTTTATACTCAAGTGGATCTTTTGTCACAAAATAATAATTTTAAAAAAAAAAATAAATGTTTATAAAAATGCCTTTTTGTTCTATGGATACGGTTTTAATTTTTTAAACTGAAGTTGATGACTATGGTTTTTACACTTAAAAATTAAAATTATGGTTAAAAATTACAGTTTTAAAAAATAAAAAATTATTACAACTATGGTTGGTATTGTAGTTTTGAGAAAATTTTAAATTATTAAAACCCATAATCGTGACCATGGTTTTAATTTTAAGTTTAAAACCGTAATTCTAAATTATGGTTTTAATTTTAAGCTTAAAACCGTAGTCACTAACCATGATTTTAATTTTAAGCTTAAAGTCGTGTTCACCAAGTAGGGTTTTAGCTCTTTTTAAAAATTAAAAATCATAGTCACCAATTTTGATTTTGCTGATATGGTAAAAATATATTAATTTGGACATTATTATAAAACATACGTTATTTTGAGATTAAAAAAAAAAAAAAGTTATTTTGAGACAAAGCTACAAAATTTTGTTCATACCATAGATGTTGGCTTCCTCTTGCCATATCTTTATTTTTCGAGGAAAATAAAATCAATCATTGAAAAACATAAAATGATACCTATAAAAAGATTTTGTTCCTTTGATGGATTTTTAAGTAAAACAATTAAATTTTTTTTGTTTAGAAAATAATTTATTTTCACACTGTAAATGATTTGAATAAGCTAAAGAGAAGTGACAATTTTTTAAAAGTTCGTTGAAAATTTTAAAATAGTTCAGCTATTGAAATTAGTTGAAGATGTTGGCAGTTTGATAAGTGATACATGACGGCAAAGATCGTTTATGTCGCATGTCTATTTCAGCTAACAGACATTTTTAATTACCCGTAATATATTTTCTATTGAATTTAAAAACATATTTAAAAAAACATTTGTTGATGTGAGCCAGTCATGCTTCGCCCAATCATTGTCAATAGTTCCATATCGCGTGGTATTTGTGGATCATATTATTTGATTTATATTGTGTTCAAAATAGATAATTTCATGATTATTTTGTAAAGGTATCATTTATTATTTTGTCAATTGGAAATGGTATTAAATTGCAGCGATATATAATAATAAGTGGTGATACATAAACAAAGCAGAAAAGAGTAAAGTCACACTTTTGGAGACCTGAACTCTTCATGATGCGATGGTTCTCAGTCTAGCTGGGGAGTCAATTCAGATGGACGATAGAGTAGCGAACTCAGGTTAAGTACCAAACACTCTTATGTGAAACCGATGTGGGATCACATCATTCCATACCTTTTGAGAATCCGAACGTCCATAGAAAATATTCACTCTATGTAAACTACGGCACAGATGGCATTCGCCGGACAGCCCGTTTTTGGGCATAGAAACCAGCTTCTAGGTAACCCTTTCCCAGGTTGCGTCTCTCGCTACATACCGCCTTTTAATGAAAACATCAATGATAGGGCCTCAAGCCTAATAGGAGAGCCTAACTCAAACGATCGGACTAATAGGTGGAAGGAACATCTCTGGGTTTGAAGTACATGTACTCATGTGTGAGCAGATATGAAGTATATCATTATGCAGCGTATACGAGAAATTCGGACATCTGAGCAACATTCACTCTAGGTGGCTCACACTCTGGATAGCATTCACTCTGGACCCACATTTGAGCATCGGATAGCCCTCTTCTAGGTAACCCTTTCCCAAATAGTCATCTTCGTTCATCTGTTTTATAAAGCATCATTAATGAGATATAGTAATCAAAGACTGGCACTAAAATAAACTGGTGGTGGGAGAACCGGCTTGTTACCTCACTCATGTGGAACGATGTAGGGATATTAATCATTCATACCTGCAGAATCAGGGCATCACGATGGCGTTCATCTGGTGTGTTTCTGGATAACATTCACTCCGGACCCACCTTTGGGCATTGGGTAGCCCTTTTCTAGGTAACCCTTTCCCAAGTAGCCTTATCCCTCTATGTATCGTCTTTTAATAAAAGCATCAATGATAGGACCTCAAGCTTAATCAAGGAAACCACAAACTAAAAGACCAGGCTGGTAGTTTGAGAAACTCTCAGAGCTTGAAGTATGCTCCATGCAACGTACAGGCAGAATCTGAGGATAAGTATCAATACTTTTCCTTGGGAATGGATCCAGTGAAAAAACTGGCAGAAGACGGTGGGAGACGAGGCCCGAAGTGTTTTGTCATATTTTGCTACCATTAATTTGCTGAATTTCACATTTGGGACTCAAATTAGCTCAAATTTGCCCAGTGTTGTTTCTTATGTTTTGTGTTTTGAGTTAAAACCTCCACATGGACAATGTAGGTGATAAAGACACAACATGAATAGAAATTACAGATTACAAATAAAAAATGATAAATGCATTATTTGCTCCAGGCTTTATACAGTTTGTTTTAGTATGTGGTTCTGTAAAATTAAAAGAAAAAAATGTTTGGTGTGGATATATATAATCATATACGAAGTGCTATTCTAAAAAAATCTCATAAGTAATTTTAAAATAACATAAATTTCATATTTTTAAAAGTATTTCCTAAAAATCTCTTAAAAAAAGTATATCCTAAAAATATAGTTTAAACCAAAAATATTTCCATAACCACTATCAAACATATTTATTTATTTTTATTTATAGCTGACATTTTATGTTTATGATACAATGATTTGGTGGAGATTAGACTTCCACGACACTCCATACTGGATAATGTACATTTTTAAAGGCTTTTTGCGGCATATAAGTATTCTATTGTTTTTCTTAAATGCTATAAGTAATTCTGTTGAAAAAATCTGCCCATAATCTATTTGGTTTTTATATTATCAAATTTTTATACGTTTAAAAAAGAAAATCTCTTTAGTTTTTATACATAGGCTAAATCTTTTGAATCACCATACTATCTTGGATCTTTGATATCTTGTGCGTTGTTTTTTAACTTCACTTTATTCAATATAACTATTATTCTTCAAATTGTTGTTGGATCAGTTTTTTTCATCAACATTTTGGACTCAATGGACCCCATATATAGGAGTTAACATTATCAATTTATACTTGGAGGCTTTGACTATCACCTCATTATAGGGTTGCTGGCAGACAACCAGGGATAATATTGCAGTCAGTTGTGGGCCAATTATTATGTTATTTGAGTCTGGTTTCTCATCTTGACCTCACAATGCCCAGTCTCATTGATGCGTCTTCTGTGGGGCCCATTACTTCTCAGTGGGCATAGACCTGTGCCAGTTGTTGTAACCTCGAATGCCATATTCGATGGTGGCGATGACCTCTCTCAACTTGAACAAATAACCACCCTGATGGCTGTCAAAGGCATCATGGGTGGAAGTTGTGAGGCGATTTGAAACATCTCAAGGAAGAAACGAGTCATAACATCACGAACCGCGCCACCTTCCCGCTAATTTGGGAGGAAATCGCGTCTCGCTTGTGAAGAATTGGGCGATGGCTCTATCGCTAAGAAGAATTGACACCGTAGGTAAGACATTCGTATTCAAAGAGGCCGATTCTTTTCCATCTCAGTTCTGATCAAACTTGGCGTGGGGATGGCGGTCATATTCACGTTACCGTTTGAGTTGGTGTATTGAAGTTGAATTATCTGATGATCAGTTGTTGAAATTAAGAGACTATATTGGCGCGATGCGTAGGAGCGATAAAGGCAAAAACTCATCAGCTGATTCTGCGAGGAGCTTGGAGTTTGTAAAACTTGATGATTGTCTAATATGTGAAGCTGGTAGTGATCATTGCGGGTAAGTCAAACTTTGTCATCGTCATGACTAGCGTTCAGCGGAATGGATTCTCAGAAGATCGAGTTCGCGATGGCGCGGAATAACGGTGGCGGGAGGCGGGGCTGAACGTATGACATTGCGGTGTCGACCATTTGGCGAAAGCGGGTAACGGTTGCTTTGAAAGGGTGAGCGGATCGAAAATGCCTGAGGAGTAGCCACCAGCGCCCCTAGTTAAACAAAATAAAACAAGAGAACCTATGAGGTCAGATGGCGTGTTTGATGAATAATGGTTGTGTTCACGACGGCTCCATGGCCACAGTCGCTGAGCGGTCCGTTGACAACGGATCAACACAACGGAATAATCGGGGATGTCGGGTAACACGACACCACTCATAGCATCAAAATGAGAGTCTCCTTTATGCGGGAGCTCTACCCAAGGTACAAAACTGTCCCCCAATAATCAACAATGACCACCTGGGGTCTACATGCGAGTAAAATAATGGCCACTTGGGCACAGACAAACACAAAATATCAACCAACTATCTTACATGGTTCAAGAGTTAACCACATTACTCTTAGTTCAACATATGTTAAATTTTCAATTCTGAAAAATGACATGCAAGTCAGTGCGAGGCCTGGCCGAAACATTTCTGTGGCGACCTGCAGTGACGGCACGTCCTCGTCTTACCTCCTGTACAAATAATTCACCAATGGGGTGACCAGCCCAGGTGTTTGTTAATTTCTGCAGGTTTATACACCCAGTGCGCATGATATGGCAAACAATCACATTCAAAAATTTCATGAACCTACTCGAATGTCTACATGCCCAAACCCATTAATCAGAAGTCCTCAGGCTCCCTCACATGTCTAAGCAGATCTGAGTAAAATAATCGATTTTCAAAACTAAAGCTGTTGTTCTTGAAAACACACTACAGTTTCGATAAAATATTGGACCGGCCTCCGGCTGAATACGTTGGATAACCTCCGGGAAACAATTAATACGAGGCCCCTCAGGCATGATTGTTGGACGTCTCCCAACCACAAATTCTCAGAAAAATCTTCAATTGAAATTCTTTTTCTGAACCTTTCATTTTATTCAATTTATATTGTCTTATCACTATTATTAAAGGCGCGTTGCGTAGCATGGATTAAAATTACATATGATTCGATAATTTATGTTAATACAATTCACATGCATATATTAACATAATTTACTCACAACAATCATGTTATTCAATTTCATTCATTGCATTGCAAAATTTAAATGCGCCTGAACAAATTAGCGAGCACCAAACAATTGTTTTTGGATCACTTTAAGACACATTTTCACGGAAACTAAAAATGTTAATGCTCATTGTATGAATTGGTCAAACCTCAGAAGATTCGTTCATTGCACCCAAGTTTTGAGGTTTCTCCACTTGGTTCAAGAGGTTTGGGACAGAGTGCATTCAGATAAGGCACCAGATATTTTCTTATTAAGCTTGGCTCTTAATGAGAATAAACTCAGGTAGGAAAGTCTCTGGGGTTGGCTTAGGACTCACGAGTAGATGCTGCGTGGCCTCTTGGCGTGAGAACCGCCATATAAATTCGAGGCAGCGATCCGTTAGTAAGAATCTCAGGAAGACACGCTTTCTCTCTCAGAAATTCACAAACCTCACTTCTTTTAATCCTCAAGGCCCTTTTGTTTTGTATGACTGAAGAAGTCAGTGCTGTTAATCTTTGTGTAATATGTAACAATCTCCATAATTCCCATTATATCCCTCTTTGTAGTTTTGACACTTGGCACTCTTCTGGGTAAATTGTTTCTCACTCTCTCTACTCTTGTATAATATCACATGGAATTTGCCATGTGTGGGTGACTTATCCACATCACATATCTTTCAAGCAGTTTTCGACTTTTGACACATGAAATTGAAATTTTGTTTGTCATAGATTGACCAAGTGGCGTGATAACTAGATTTGTGAGACAGTTAACGATGAAGTCATTTACTAATGAGATCCTAGAAAAATTTTGGGTTTGAAATTACTCTGGATCTTATCACTTAAAATTACTTCCCGAAGAACAATGTGGAGCGAAATTGAGAAAGAGCTCGTGATGTTCGATAAAATTGTCAGTTGGCATTGCCTCATTGGATGGGAAGATAATTGGGAAGGCGACGATCGGACGCGCCCTGGCTATACCGTGGCTTGGGGTGCTGCTTATCACTTCATTCGGGTATCCGCATTCAATTTACACGAGTCCATATATGCCTATACCTACTACTGTCAGGGTCCTAAGGACATCTTGTCATCATTAGGCGACACATCGGTGTGGGCCACTCACGACTTTGCCATACCACCGTTTTCCATGTATGATGGCTCCTCTGACCTCCTGGCCATGTTTGCCGACTGGCGTGAGTTCTTGGCGCAGAATGATCGTCTTCTGCCGGTGTTCATTGTTTCGAAGGACCCTCACGGCTGGTTCCATAAACTCGGAAGGGATCCATAAACTAGTTCAGCGAGTTGTGGGCTGCATTCATTTCCCAATACTTGTCTCGGTCAACAAAGGAAACATCGGAGTTCATACAAAACCGTCTTCAAGCGCGGGAGGATGAGTCTGTCAGGGACTTCACGGGGAGATTTGGACAAGTTGTCAAGCAAATCGATGCATGCAACATGGGCCCTTGAAATCAGAACTTTTGGAAGAAGAAGCGGACCAGCTCACCCGCCTGTTTCCCAGTTGACATTCACTGGGCACTCTGGGTGGGCTGTGCAAGCAGGCGGAGGCCAGATATATGCTGAAACAATTTTGGGCGGTATCACGGGCGGTGATGATTACCACCAGAGTAGCAAGCCAACTTGAGAAGGCGGCCCAGGAGCAAAAGGGGAACCAGACTAAGGACCATAAGCGCTCTCGAGAACAGTAAGAGAGGAAGTGGGAACCTCCCGATTTACCCAGACATCCTACAGCGAATCTCCATCTCTTGAGTTCATGGGCTTTGTGCCTCTGTTGGTAGAGGTCCCAGAAACACTTGATCGATCCTGAGGTCACCGATTACCATAGTGACCATGGGCATGAAACTGCGGATGCCAAACTACGAAGTTCTGGTGGAGGAACTAATCATTTGGCCACCTCGGGAGGATATCAGAGGTCGGCCCGCAGATAGAAAACTGCGTCGGTAGGCGAAGAATAAATGACCGATTCGAGCTCATGTCCGAGCCTCGGCCCACCATCAATTACATATTGGGGGCCCGATGACTTGATATTAGTCTGTCGTGGAAGGGAAAAAGCTGCTCTGATGGCCACGATTCGGGCCGGGTAAAAACACCATCGGTACCTTGGATATGAGAAGTGATACGGCCGAGTTGGCGACCCCATATCCTTTCCTCCCATTAACGTCGGGGTTATCACTCCACCACGATGCACTTGTGCTTACTTTATTCATTAACCATTTTGATGTACACAGGTGTTTCGTTGACCACAGCGGCCTTGATCGAGCTTGTTGTTGTAACTTCGGCGCGAGCGAATCTGAGATTAAGCGTAAGCTGGTTCTGCGGACAAATTTTATTCCGGATTTAATGACGACCACGCTGCTTTAGGAGATATCGCTCTCCCGGAAATCGAAGCGGGAGGCCCGGATTTACTCGGTAAAGTCTTATTCTCGATTAGCTGAGCGGGCGCCCTGATATTATCGTTGGTTGAGCGCGCGCCGTCTATGAAGCGTTTGCCGTGCTTCTCATGACGATCAGTTTGCTGGCGGATCGCGCGATGGGTTGAGCCTCACGGCGGGCAGTTCGCGACGTGATTACTCATCAGGGCGTGAGTGTGATGAAGATGAAACCAACAAGCACGAAACCGGTCGGGTCACGAATAATCGGTTGTTGCCGATGACAAAGGAGATCAGAGCGTTAGCTATGGATCCACGAGATCGATATAGTTGAAGGCACGGTCTCGCACACTTATGTCAGCTCCCTCTTGTCTGAAGAGGAAAAAGAACAATTGTGGCAGGTTTTGCTTCATAACATTGACATATTCGCCTAGACCCACTTGGACATGACTGGCATTAGCCCACGCATACTTCATGCCGTTTGAATGTTGTCTCGTGCGTGATCGATCGAGACCGAAAAGTAAGGTGTTTCCGCGAATTTCCATCAGTTATTAGGCTAATATAGATATCCTTTTGGAGCCTTGAGTTCATCGGGAAGTCAAATACGAGAATAGGCGCTAATGGCGGTGGTAGTGAGAAAAAGTGGTAAGGTGGTGTGCGTAGACTATATTGTTTCTCGGCAGCGTTTGCCCCAAAACGACTTCAGTTACGCATAAGACTAGATTGTCGGCGTCATCGAGGCATGGGATCTTTGTCATTCTGGATGCCTTCTCGGATTACCATCAGATCCCCATGTACCCACCGGCGGAAGAACGCGTCGCTGTCGCTATCGGATATTGCGTTGCCAATGTAATGTCGTTTGGGTTAAAGATAGCCGGGGCGACTTATCAAATGCGGTGACTAAGATATTTGGAAGGCGGATTCTTTGGGTAAAACCATGGAGGTATATATTGATGATATGCTAGTAAAGTCGAAAGAACGCCCGGACCACACTACGCACCTACAAGAAGCTTTCGACCTCCTCAGGGCATACGACATGAAACTCAACCCCTTAAAGTGCGCCTTCGGGGTCAGTGTCGGCCGATTCTTGGGCTTCATGGTGACCCAGAGAGGGATAGAAGCAAATACACCCAACTTAAAGGTTATCCACAGAATCAACACTTTGGCTCTAGTTCGAGAAAAGAGTATAATAGGCGATCGTGGGATTAGCGATCATGGGCGGTTCATTTCTCAGTTATGAGCCATGCGAACCCGATGTCGCCACCTTGAGGAACGACCAGTCAGGATGGGATGAAGAGTCGCTGATGAGGCCACGGTAACAATTCGCGCCATGCAGTGGAACCTCCCAGTTCTGCTAGCCCGAATCCGGCAGAGACACTCTTCATATATTCTGATTCGAAGGCCTCGATAAGCATCGTCACATTCCGAAAAGGACATGATGGAAATCGAAGACCGGTGTTCTTGATCGGCCAAGTCATGGCAAATGAAACCAGATACACCCACCTTGAACAGGCCGCTTTAGCTCTCTGGATAGCAGCCAAGAAGCTTCACAGTTTTCCGGCTTTGTTGGCGTGTAACTAACGCCGCTAACGCTGATCCGACATGGAAATGGCCCGGTGGGCGTTAGACTAGCGATACGATATCGCGCCGCGGCGAGGTGCTGAAGGGCGAATGCGGTGCTTCCTGGTAGAGTTCTGCTGGAAGCAGATTACGCGCTGGTTAAATGGTGGACTCTGGTGAAGAGGGCATCCGCGACAAACAAAGGGCGGGCGTGGCATCAACTAAAGTCCCGGGTGAGATAGATCCAGTGAAACTATCAGAAGTGGAAGCCGGGCGCAACCATTGATGAATATGACGCTGCGGGTTGAACTAAACGGCGACAATATCTGCAAACAAGCGTAAATTGGCGTTGCGAATTTGGTGTGGTGGGCCAAAGTAGAATGAGTCAAGGATAAATGGCGATATGTAATTATGGTTAAACAACGCCTAGCTAGCTTTTTAGCATGGAAGCTCGAACACGTTCCCAAGGACTCTAATGAAAGAGCAAACGCCTTAGCCGCCGTTGTCGCATCTCTTCCTATAACAGAAACAATATTTCTGCCTATATATTACCAACCGGATTCCTCGATAGCCACTATCCGGGTAAGCCAGGTAGGCGAAACCTCCCCTTCCTAGATGGACCTTATAACACAGCATATCAACACGAGAGAACTCCTAACGAGGACCGATGTACGGTGGGTTAAATCCTGGTGCCGCCGTTGATGGCCCGATTGTTCAGGCAATCATGAACGGGCCGAATCTGAAATGTTTAACTACCGAACAAGGCCAGTATGTGTTGGCCGAATTGCACGAAGGGATATGAGGCAACCATCCGGTGACGAGCTTCGGCACCGCGAGCACACTTTCGGGGGTATTATTGGCCAACCATAGTCCCCGGCGGCGCCAATTCACGTGCTGCAAGATAACGGCGGGTTGTCATTTGACGGGACACATCTTCAGATCGTCGGCTCAAGATCTAATGTCTATCTGAAACTACGACCCTTAAATGATGATGGGGAATTGACATAGTAGAAGACCACTCCCTACCAGCCTGGCGGAAGAAGTTGTTGCTAGTGGCGCTGGCTCTTGACAAATGAATGAGGTCGAGGCTTTTGCATCAATCAAAGACAAAGTGGTCACTTAGTTTATCTGGAAAAATATCGTTTGTCGGTTTGGTATTCCTGTCAATGGGTGTCGAATAATGGAGCTGATTTGATAGTCGGGCCTACAGAAACTTCTTCCATGAATTGAACATAAGAACTCATCTCCCTCCCCTCCCCACAATACCCATGAGGCATGGCCCAGAGGAAGGGCTGGCCATTCCACTATTGGCATTAAAACGATTGGATCTTGTTAAAACAATGGTGAGACGAAACTGAAGTGCTGAGCTACCGCGAAACAGCGCCGCGGAATGCGACCTATGCCGCGCGCGCGCCGGGATGGAAGCTATAATCCCTACAGAAATCGGTATGCCTACGCTCCTAACAGATATGCTCGAACAGTTGAGTACACAGTTCGTAATCAAGGACTTAGACACGGCGGATGAACTGCACGAGACAATAGCCATAGGATGGCGTCGCTATTACCTTGCTGGTTGGAAGTCGCCGCTTGAACCAATATAAAACCGAATGTTTCTGACCATGAGACACAGTCTTAAGAAAGTCTTCGAAAACCGGCCGATCCGATGAGGAAAGTTTATTGGCCCAGGAAGGATCATATATTGTAACACGAGTCGGTAAATCCGGATCATATGCTTTAGATAAGCTAGATGGAACACCTATACCCAGAATGTTGAATACTTTACACCTCAAAAGGTATTATCCATAAGAAGATGATTTTTTCCTCTAAACTATATCTTCATCGCATAATTTAACTTATAAAGTCCGGATGGCGCTATTACTCTGTCCGGCCCAGTATGGTTAATGCCTAATTGGCTCGGCATAAAGAATCCGAATAAGAGCGCTATTGCCACATCAGGCCAGTATGGTTAATGCCAATGGCTCGGCATAAAAAGTCTTGACGAGCGCCCAATGCCTCAGGCCCGACCTGGTTAATGCAGTGACTTAGCATGAGGTCAGGATCTGAGTGCTTATATTATTAATCGACCAAAGCCATGATTAATACCCGTGGCTTCGATATAAAGAATCCGGATAGCGTTATTGCCACAATTCGACCAGTATAGTTCTTGCCAGTAGCTAAACATAAAGTCGGATAATACGCTATTACCCTGAACTAATGCTGATTTGATACCCTAGCCGACTTTGTTCTAAGTCGGATAGCGCTTGAATGATAATGCAGTCTGACCAAATATGTTTCAGGTCTTTATATTAAATAAGATTTTCAGTAGATTGATGTCTGATAGATTTTGATTGATGTGGATGATACCTGCTGCAAAGGCTTGGATGTAATATCCCAAAATATGCCCTAACAGTTTTATAACATGTTTAGGATGTAATATAAGTTAAATCATAATTTTCGGGAAATAAAATCAGAAAAGGAAATTTTATTTCAAGAAGTAAAGGTATATTATAAGTGGAATTTTTCAAATAGGACATAGAAGTCAAAAGTTAAGAAGATGAGAGGCTATTATAGAATAGAATATATTGATTTGCAAATATTAGAGAGTTAGAGAACCAAAGAAGTAGAAAACCAAGGGGTGGATCAGTGGGAGGCCTCTGTTTTGGGAGGCAAGCGGGATAAGGGAGAGGAGAAGGAAGAGAGAGAGAGAGAAGAGGAAGAGAAGGAGAAAGAATATTATCAAAGGTGTGGATTATGTGGATTACAGTTTTGTGTGGAAAATCAGTGCATAATGTTTTGGTGAATTTGGTGTAAAGAACTTCACTTGTATATTGACTAGATTAGATTTGGAGTTGTTTTGGTTTGGTTTTGTGGTTGATTTGGGGTTGTATAGAGCTAAGTATGGATTCCCAAAATTTTTAGACTTAGGAAACTCTCTAACCATTAATTTGTAAGGTTTTCTCTCTTTGGTTCCCATTTGCATTTAAGAAATTTGTGTGGTGTCTTGCCCAAGGAAATTACGATTTGCTCATGTTGCATTAACCAGACTTTAGAATTGGTTTTTGGGTAGGAAATAAAGGGAATTTAGCAGTGAGTCCTTCAAGTAAATTGTAGCCACATCAGTGAACTTGATTTTAGGCTTTTGAATTTCCTAATTTGGACCTCTGTAGCTCAAGTTATGGTTCGTTTACCCTGAATAGTCTAAATGGAAAGGCAGCCGGTTAGGGGTTAGCCGGGCGGTTAGGGCCAGCTAGCTAGCGGTTAGGGCCAGCCGGCTAGCGGTTAGGGCCAGCCAGCTAGCGGTTAAGGCCAGCCGGCTAGCGGCTAGGGCCAGCCGGCCAGCGGTTAGGGTTAACCGGTTGGACTCATGTGTGACCCCTTCAGCCGGGGCGTGCAAACGCTTTACAATTCAGGGCACCATTTGGATTGTTCTTGGACTCTATGGAAAACCGTTGGTCAAGATTTAACCATATGTGATTGTTGGTGTAATCTTCTGAAATATAGGTTTTGGAGCTCGGCGGATAGGTGGCGGCTAGGATTGGCTAGTCATGTGTGACCTCCAACTTCGGACGGCCATAACCTCTTCGTCCAAACTCCGTTTCGGGTGTTCTTGGACTCTATGGAAAGCTCATTTAGTCAAGAAGTCATCCATATATAGCTTGATGAAATTGGAATGATAGTAAATAGCTCATAAGTATACGTGGTAACCATAGTTATTCATGCATATAATGAGATAGGAAAGTACCGAGATCTGAATAAATGATTGTAAATATACGATTTTGGGATGGTAATAAGTGTTGGGAAGTGTAGATCTATGTACAAATAAAATACACCAGCTGAGTGTGGCAGCCCAGAGCACAGTAGAGAGGATAGATGGGCGGAAAACAAGTGCGCAAAACATGCGATTAGTTGGCCCCGTTTGGGTCATTACAGCGCCTTCGGGCCCTTATAGATGGTCATTGTCTCGTACAATGATAATAGCGCCTTCGGGTATTTATATACCACTATTTCGTGCAATTAGTGCCGACGCCTTCGAGACCCATATAGTTTTCTTTATCAACTGGGTTTATGCGGGCATAAAACATAAAACAAATGACTTGAATATAGCTATTATGCAATGATATGATATGATAAGATAAGCATACTTACCGCTATCGATGAAAAGTATATTGTGACAAGAACAAACAAAGTGTAAAATGATAAGCAATGAAACATGGTATGAGAAGTAAATATGAAATATGTATAAAACATGTTTAAATGATATGATATGTTAGATAATGTATGCATGTGTATAGAAGTGTGATATTACTATTAGAGTCATCCATATGTAATCAATTCCCACTATCATATAAGCTTAGCATGGATATTTCATCCATGTAGGTACGGGAGAAGCGAAACAAGATGTCGAGACCTCCCGCCGGCAACCAAGGCTGACACTAGGTGCCCACTTAAGACCTTTTGGTCTATTTTTGTCTATGTTTTGTTTTTGTAAACAATGTAAATATTGTAAATGTTGAACACTTCCATATATGGAGCTTGTATATATTTTGTAATCCACTGCTACAAAATATAGTACAAGTCAAATGTTTAACATTATATGGCCGAACAAGCTTAAAGTTTATAAGTTTATAGTAATAAAATAAAATGACACCCTCGTTTGACACCATGTGCCGAGTTAGGGGCATCACAGTTTAGTGGTATTAGAGCCTAGGTTTAGGAGTTTCTGGAAGAGTCTTATATTAAGGATGTACCTACATAGTAATGTATTGACCTTTGATGTGGATGTCCTTGTGTTTTGTATAGATGGATCGTCTTGAGGAAGTTGCTGAGAGTGTTAACCCAAGGGAACAAGAGTTATCAACTTCTGAGCCTTCAAAAAGTAATGTACCTATGAGCCCACGGAAGCCTTGCTGAGAATATCGTAGGACATGGCTCGGGTATTAGATAGATTGACCGCTCCTAAAGCTCTAATAGACAAAGTGAGAAGACATGGAGCAGAGGAATTCCATGGGACGAGCATGGAAGAGTCAGAGAAAGCCGAATTCTGGTTAGAAAAGTTAGAAAGGGTATTGGAAGAGGTTAGATGCCCTCCCGATCAGAGAGCATGATGTGCAGTCTCACTATTGCAGGGTGAGGCATATGATTGGTGGAAAATATTATTAAGAAATCAAGACTAAATCATGACATGGGGTATGCTTTTCCAGGGTTCAAAGGCAAAGTATGTTACAAACATGTATGGGAGTCAGTGAAGCAGTTCTACGAATATGAAGCAAGACTTATGCGTAGAGTATGAGAAAGAGTTCAGCCGTCCTCGGCCAAATATGCATAGGAAGCCGGTCCTCGCGCGTTTGGGTGTGGGCAATTTGAGATGGACTACATGATTCCATCGAGAAGTACTTAGCACTGTGACTTCTCTCCAAGTAATTGAACTTTTATCGATTGGTCCAATTTGCAATGAAAGTGGAAGATTGAAACCGTAGTAAGGAAAGTCCTCAAAAAGAAGAAGTTCTCAAAAAGAGCCTCCTCCTCTTCTAGTAAAAGAACTAGAGATGTTCAAGCCGAGTCAATACAGGGTTCGGCTACAAGAGGTAGAAGACATGGAGGTACAACAATATCTAGTGTGGGTAGAGGTGCCTTAGTTGGACAGGGAGAAATCCGTAAGTGCACTCATTGCCATAGACGGCATTCGGGTGTTTGTAGGTTATTGGCAAGAGGGTGTTTTTGGTGTGGAAGCCTTGAGCATTTGATAGCACAATGTCCCCGAGAGTCAGGGGATAATAGAAGTCAACAAGGAAGTGGCAGAGGAAGATCTGTAGCACCACTTTCGACTCGCGATCGAGGTAGGGGTCGTAGTGGCCCATCTCAGCATAAAGAACGAGGAGGCACAGTTTCAGAGACAGTGGATCGTCCTATGCTTACAACACCAGAATGAGCATATGCTATGAAGGCTCGTGAAGATTAGGATGCTCCTGAGGTTATAGCTGGTATATTTTCTTTATATGATATTGAGATGCATGCATAGATTGATCCTGGATCTACTCATTCATATGTGTGCATGGAGCATGTATTTGACAAAGTACTAGCGATGGAGAAATTAGCATATGACATGCATGTGACTAGTCCGTTGGGGCACATCGTTAGTGTGAATAGCGTATACAGAAATTGCCCCATTGTTATACAAGCAAGAGAGTTTCTCGCTGATTTGATAACCTTACCATTCCGAGAGTTTGACTTGATTCTGGGAATGGATTGGTGAGTAACACCGAGCCATCGTTGATTGTGGACGAAAGAGCGATGTGTTGAGATGCTGCGATCAGTTTGAGGTGATATCCTGGGCATTAGATCAGCGTAATGTCAATGTAATCGACCATGCGGCGAGATTTATAAGAAAATGATATGGTTCCTGGCGCCCGATGCCCGACTCGAGGGGTCGAGTTGATGTGGAAAAGATTCAGTAGTAAAGGGAATTTCGGATGTATTCCTAAAGTTACCAGGTATCATGAGAGGGAGGGTTGGACTTATCCATAGAAATTGTGCCGGGAACAGCCTGTGTCTGGACACCTTACGGGATGGCTCCGGCGAGTTGGAAGGAGTTAAAGGTTGTTCTGAGAGCTTTTGGATAAAGGGTTTGTACGACCCTGATATTTAGCCTTAGGGTGCACATGTTTTATTTGTGAAAAAGAAAGATGGCACTCTACGGATGCATCGATTATCGAGCCAAATCAATAAGGTGTAATGAAATAGTGCCATTGCGAATCAAATATCTTTTGATGGGTTGAAGGAAGCGAGGTGTCTTTTCGAAGATCGACTTGCGATCTAGATATTATTAGATGAGAGTAAAGGAAGTAGATGTGCCGAAGACCGCATTTAGAACCCGATATGGCCATTATGAGTTTCTGATAATGCCATTTGGGTTGACTAATGCACCGACAGCATTCATGGATTTAATGAATAGGGTATTCCAGGCCACATGGATCGGTTGTGATGCTGTGATGACAATCACGGTGTATTGGGATGCACATGAACATGAACAACAGCTGAAATATTTCTGAGTTGAGAGAAAAGAGGGAAGTTATATGCTAAGCTCCTATGTCTTGATTTTGGCTAAGGAAGTTTCCTTCTTAGTAGTATTAATGTCGACGGAGGGTATAAAGTTGACCACAAAGATTAGAAGCCATTATTGAATTGGAACCACCTCGGAATGTAACCGAGGTGAGAAGTTTCTTAATGCCTAGCAAGTTATTATAGAATTTGTAGGAGGCTTTTTGTCCTGCTTCTCCGCTCACCAAGTTACTCAGGAAAGGAATAAAGTTTGAGTGGACAGACAAATGTCAGAATAGTTTTGAACAGTTGAAAGGGATGCTGGTTGAAGCACCAGTATTAACGTAGCCTACTTCGGGAAAAGAGTATATCTTGTATAGTGATGCTTCAGGCATTGGTTTAGGATGCGTGTTAATGCAAGATGGGAAAGTGGTGGCTTATGCGTCTAGACAGTTGAAGCCACATGAACAGAATTATCCCACTCATGACCTAGAGTTGGCTGCGGTAGTGTTTGCTTTGAAACTATGGCGACACTATTTATATGGGGAAAAGTGTAGAATTTACACCGACATAAGAGTCTCAAGTACTTGCTCACGCAGAAAGAGTTAAATTTGAGACAACGGAGGTGGTTAGAGTTATTCAAGGATTATATTTGCACATTATAGACTACCGCGGGAAAGTTGTCATAGTATCAATGCTTTACAAGCCGAAAGATAGTGGTAGCAATGTCACTACAGTACAGTGATTGGAGACTAGCAGATGATGGAGCTATGTTAGCTCAACTAGAAGCACAACCCATTTTAAAGCAAATGGTTATAGATGGGCAGAAAAATGATGAAGAGCTACAGAAAAAGTCACAGACGGTTAAAGATGGTGACGAGACCGAGTTTTCAGTGAAAGAAGCTGGAAGTTTGTATTTCCAAAAGAGATTATGTGTTCCAGATGATAAAGAGCTAAATATTTGAGGCTCATAATACGGTATTTACCATGCATCCTAGAGGTAATAAAATGTACAAGGACTTGAAACAGTTTTATTGGTGGAAAGGAATGAAAAGATATGTGACTGAGTATGTGTCTAAGTGTTTGACGTGTCAGCAAGTCAAAGTTAAACACCAAGTGCCAACAGGTTTGTAAATCCCCTTCCAATTCCCCAATGGAAGTGGGATAACATTACAATGGATTTTGTGTCAGGTTTCCCCCTCACTGAGAAGCATAGACAAGCTCTGTGCATTGTGATTGTTGATAAACTCCTAAAGTCGGCCATTTTTATACGGTCGGGGATGGACTATTCTATGGATCGACTAGTTGAGTTATACGTGGAGGAGATTGTACGATTGCATGGTGTACCGTTATCTATTGTACCGAGCAGAGATCCCCATTTCCATCAAGGTTCTGTATGAATTGATGGGCCACGGTAGGGCACTGTCGGTTCAAAGACAACATTCCATCCACAAACTGATGGATAGTCAAAGAGGTTGATTCAAGTACTTGAAGATATGTCTGAGGTTGTGTCATGGAATTTTCGAAGTTGGGATGTAGAGACCCATTGATGAATTATTATAACAATAGTTTTCAGTCAAGCATTGGTATGGCACCATACGAGGCTTTGTATGGCCATAAATGTAGAACTTTTGTGTGTTGGATGGAGTTAAATGAGCATAAAGTGATTGGTCCAAACATAATGAAAGATACGGAAGAGAAAGTGCAGGTTATTCGGAAAAGGTTAAAGGCGGCTAGTGATCGACAAAAGTCATATGCCAACCTAAAGAGGAGAGATATTGAATATGAAGTAGGAGACAAGGTCTTCTTAAAGGTATCACCGTGGAGGAAAATTCTACGGTTTGGTCAGAAAGGAAAATTGAGTCCGAGGTTCATAGGGTCATATGATGATTTGGAACGAATTGGCCCTATGGCTTATCGTCACATTCCTCTAGAGCTCGCCAAATTACACAATGTGTCGGTTGTGTCAATGCTTCCATAGATACCGGGTCGACGTAGTCGCACATACTACCGCAGGTGATGTGGGCACAAGCAGATTTGTTTATATGATGAAGAGCCAAATCTATTCCCAATGAGAGGTGAAAATGGGTCAGGAATAAGGCACTGCTAGTGAAAGTGCTTTAGCAACACCATGGCAGGGAAGAAGCTACTTGGGAGCCAGAAGCAACTATGAAAGCAAAGTATCCGTAACTCTTCATTACAAGTAAAAATTTCAAAGACAAAATTTCTTTAAGTGGGGGAGAGTTGTAATATCCCAAAATATGCCCTAATAGTTTTATAACATGTTTAGGGTGTAATATAAGTTAAATTGGAATTTTCGGGAAATAAAACGAGAAACGGAAAATTTATTTCAAGAAGTAAGGAAATATTATAAGTGGAATTTGTCAAATAGGACATAGAAGTCATAAGTTAAGAAGATGAGAGGCTATTGTAGAATAGCATATATTGATTTGAAAATATTAGAGAGTTTGAGGACCAAAGTAAAATAAAATGGGATAAGATCAAATGGGAGCCTCTCATTTTGGGGAGAGCAAAAACGGATAAGGGAGAAGAGAAGAGAAGGAGAAGAAGAAGAAGAAGAAAAGATAAGAAGGAAGAAAGAAGGAGAAAAGAAGATCAAAGGTATGGATGCTATGGATTTATGATTTTGTATGGAAAATTAAACCATAAACCCATTTTTGATGAATTTGGGTCTAAAAGAACCCTACTTGGTATATTGCCAGCTTTAGATTAGATTTGGAGTTGTTTTGGTTTGGTTTTGTGGTTGATTTGGGGTTGTATGGAAACTAAGTATGTATTCCCCAAATTTTTAAGACTTAGGAAACTCTCCTAACCCATTAATTGTGTAGGGGTTTCTCCTACTCAGGTTCCTTTGCATTTAAGGGCTGTGTGGTGGTGTCTTGCCCCAAGGGAAATTACCTGATTTTGCTCATACGCATTAATCCCACTTTAGAACTGGTTTTTGGGTAGAAAATAAAGGGATTTTAGCAGTGAGTCCTTCAAGTAAATTGTAGCCACATTAGTGAACTTGATGTTAGGCTTTTGAATTTCCCAATTTATTCGGACATCTTTAGCCAAAGTTATGGTCCGTTTACCCTGAATAGTATAAATGGAAAGGCAGCCAACTAGGGATCAGCCGGGCGGTTAGGGTCACCAAAGTAAGTAGGGCCAATCAAGAAATGCCGGGTGGTTAGGTCATCCGGTGGTTAGGCCGCCCGGCTAGCGGTTAGGGTCAGCCGGGCCGGACTCTCAGATTCCTTCAACTCGTGACGGTCATAACTTCTTCGTCTGAACTCCGTTTCGGGTGTTCTTGGACTCTATGGAAAGCCCATTGAGTCAAGATTCCAACCATATGCCTGTAGAGGACAGTAGGTGAACAAAAACCTTCTGAAATCTATGTTTTACAGAGCCATCGGATAGGGCTGGCCTACGATCGCTAGTCATGTGTGACCTCCAACTTCGGACAACCATAACGTCTTCGTCTGAACTCCGTTTTGGGTGTTCTTGGACTCTATGAAGAGCTCATTGAGTCAAGAAGTCATCCATATATAGCTTGATGAAATTAGAATGATAGTAAATAGCTCATGCGATATGAACCATAGTTATTCATGCATATAATGAGATAGGAAAAATGCAAAGATACGAATAAATGATTGTAAATATCACATATGATTACCGGATGAAAATAATTATTCGGGAATATGAGATATGTACTGAAAATAAAATACAAACTGATTGTCTACTTAGAACCTGGTAAAGGGATAGATGGGCATGCCTATTAAGGAAAACAAGTCTCTGGCAAAGATACTAATAAGTCGTCCCGTTTTGTCATTACAACAAGCATTCGATCCTTTGAGGTAGATGATCATTGTCTCGTACAATGATAACAGTGCCTTCGGGCCCTTATATACCACTTTTTCGTACAGTGAGTACAGCGCCTTCGGGTCCTTATAGTTTCCTTTATCCACTTCTAAGGTTTATGCGGGTATAAAACATAAAACAAATGACTTGAATATGACATATGCAATGATATGATATGATAAGAGTAAGCATAGCACCGCTATACGATGACAAGTATATTGTGACAAGAGAACATATAAAGTGTAAAATGATAAGCAATGAAACATGGTATGATAAGTAAATATGAAATATGTATAAGCATGTTTAAATTATATGATATGTTAGATGTGTATGCATGTGTATAGAAGTGTGATGACCCTTATTAGAGGTCATCCATACGTATTAATTCCCACTAAGCTATAAGCTTAGTACGGGTGTTTCATCCGTATAGGTATAGGAGAAGTAGAAACGAGATGTGCGGACACTCCACATCAGCAACCAAGTCCAACACACTACTAGGTGCCCACTTAAGACCTTGCCCATTTCGCCATGTTTTGTTTTTGCAAACAATGTAAATATCAGAATGTTGAATACTTCCATATATGGAGCTTGTATATATTTTGTAATCCGCTGCTACAAAATATAGTACAAGTCAAATGTTTAACCTTATATGACCGAACAAGCTTAAAGTTTATAAGTTTATAGTAATAAAAAAAAAATGACACCCTTGTTTGACACCATGTGCCGAGTTGGGGGCGTCACACTGGACATGAAAGAAAGAAAATAAACCAAAGAACGGTTGCTAAAACCTGGACTACACTTTACTCTCTACACATCAGCGCCACCCAGCTAAGCACAAATGAACCACTTGATTCAAAAGGGGAATCAGTAAAGTCGCAAAATAACACATGCTTCATTAAGAAGACCAATTACACTATATCAAGATACAGAACGGAGACAAAAGAGAAAAGGTCGAACAAGCAAGCAATGCATCGTACCCTAACTCGCTGATGCAATCCCCAGCTCCTCCCTCTCCCTAAGCACTCCCGACTAAGAACCGCAGTTATCACCACCTTAGCCCCGACTCGCATAGGTGCTCGACCTCTCACTAATGTCCGCCTAGAGTGGCAAAGAATCTCACTGGGTGAACAAAGACCGGGGAATAGGTTCACAAAGAACTCTCGATAATGGATTTGGTTATGTCTGACATCCCAAATAGAATCCTGCTTATTTCAAGAAATATTATGTGCAAAGACAACATCCATAGCCATAATTAAAGATAACTTCCAAACCAGCCACATAATTCCGCTCCAAAGCCTTCTTCTTCGAGACCCCAAACACTTAGTGCCGGACAACTCGTCTTTGCTAGCCCCATGCTCTATAAGTAAGGAAACTCGCTCATCGGTTAGACGACTAGCTTCCTCCTCTGATGAGTGCAAAACTCATCTATGTTTTGAGTTCATTTCACATGCTATTTTGTGCATTTAATATCCAAATTCATGTAAAACTCATAAAATTTCCTCTAAACTTGGTTTTGTAGGATTATTGATGGTAAAAGTGTTAGATTTGGCAAGAAATGAGCAATATATTTCAAAGAAGAGTCACTAAGAGTCTCATAGCGCACCATCGAAAGATGAATTTTTCTGTACCATCTGGAATATCAAATGGTTCAAATTCATGGATATTCATTCAAAGAGCTTGAAAGTACTACACGCCAAATCCAGTTGGAAACTAAGGCATGTTTTCTTTTTTCGAAGTTATGGCCCCGACAAGTTAGAAGAAACCAGCTTGTCGTCTGTAAAATTAGTCATACGGGTGAAAATGGTGTCGCTGACAGTAAAACTCGTCGCGACCAAAAATGCTGCGTAGTATCCCAAAAAGGCCGAAAAAGTGATATTTTGACCTAATTTCAAGCCCATTTCACCCTAGTAACCATATATAATCGTTTTAGGTAAAGAGGCAAGCTGAAGATCGAGCCTCTCATGGGGCTTCTCTCTGGGGACGCCCATTTTTCCAGCTTTTCTATGATTTCATCTTTTTTAGATTCGAGTAAATTTTTTAGCGCATTTTATTTTCTATTGAAGAGATTTCTGTCAGATAATAGAAACTAGATTTCTACTAAGGTTCAGACAAAGATTGAAGCTAAAAATCTGGATTTTCTCTCTCTCATGGGTTTTTCTCTCTAAACCGCCATTTTCTTGCTTTTCTACTATGTATTTTATTTTAGATCTTAGAGTAGTTTTAGAGCATTTTATTTTTATTGAAGAGATTTCGGTGTTGTACTCAGATATTCAATTTATTTACTGTTGAGACGAAGATTTAAGCTCAAATATGGGTTTTTCTCTTCTTTCTCTTGATTTCTTTCTTCATTATCTTACTTTTTGTTTGATTAGTGATGATTGGAATCTGAGAATGGAATATTAAACAATTTCTAGGTTGGGGTTTAATTGTTGAACATTCAGATTTGCGCTTTTTCGCTTATTTTGTGGGTTTGAATATCGAATTTATATAATTGGTACTGCTCATAATGAATTTGCTCGGAATATTAGTAGCCTTATACCCAAAAAAAGAGTCAGATCTTTGCTTTGATTTCCAGAGTCTCTCTCGAGTGACCCAAAGATGGAGATTCCTGAGAGTAAAGAACTAACTTAGGGTATGTTAGACTAATATCTTTGGAACTAATGAACTCAAAATTACTCCGATAGATCACTAATTTACTCATGGTGTGAGGATTGTTAGATGATGTATCACTTAGTTGATCGTAGGTTTCTCCTAGTCCGATAAAAGGATCTTCGATCCCGTATTACAAAGATCTAATCAAGGAGATAGAAAATTTTATTAGATTTAGATGACTAGATACCAATTACATCGAGAAGGTTCAAGACATTTTATTTTATGGGGGCAAGAATTCTTCTACCATGAGAAATGGTTGTGAAGTATTGAAAAGAAAACACCAAATCTTAAAGAGTGCCAAATTTACAAGTAGCTATTTAGGACCCATTTGTCCTGAAAAGGAATATGGTGTGTTAGATAGTGAAATGTATGGTGTATGGAGAAATCCAAGCTATACTATTGCTCTTGACAACCAAGATTCAATCCTTACAAATGTTAATTTTCAAGGAAATGCAACCGCTTTGTAAATAATTATCCCATCCCTAGTGACTCTCTTCATATCTTTTAGAATTAAGTAGTTGTTTATTTGGTAGATTTTTAGATTATTTTGAAATCGCTTGTTTTAAAATTAAATCTTGATTTTTTATTCCACATCCTACTTGGTCGCTTTCTAAATAGTGAAGGAGCCCTTGTAACGGGGGTGATCAAATCTACCAGAGAGAACCTCCAATCCTCGTGGGTATTGATATCCGGACTCCTGTGAGTCCACTTATTAATTGTATGACCCGTGCACTTGCGGAAAGGGGCC
This sequence comes from Tetrastigma voinierianum, assembly GCA_016808115.1. Taxonomy (NCBI): domain Eukaryota; kingdom Viridiplantae; phylum Streptophyta; class Magnoliopsida; order Vitales; family Vitaceae; genus Tetrastigma; species Tetrastigma voinierianum. Next base: position 2,523,045 of record JAEQBH010000137.1, on the reverse strand, counting down.
GAGTGTTAGTAATACTTTCATTTCAGTTTATATACTTAGTTTTGTTTCAAATCAGTTTTCAAAGTATTTACCACATTCACTCCCTTGACCATATTTTCTGCATATATACATCATTTGGTCTCTAAATGTTTTTCAAGTGCCGTCATGGATCGCGTGGTTCACTTTCTCTCATTGGAAGTTGACATTTTTGAAGAACTAGTAATTTGGTTAATTTGTGTAATTTTATTTTTATTTTTTTCTTTTTTGCTGTGATTGCTTCTTAGTTAATTTTTTTATTAGTATTTTGTAGTTTATTTTCTTTGTTTTTTCTTATTTATCAAGTACTTACGGAGGAACATTCAATAGAAGCATAGATTTGCCTCCATAGCTTTGCTTGAACTACACCCGCTATTCAATCGACTAAAGAATTCAATGACTCACCATGGAAAGGAGTATTGCCTTATCAAGGGAGTTAAAACCCCACATTTCAGGAGGAAAAAGAGTTGTCTCCTGTTAAGGAGCATATTTTTATCTACATGGATGGGAACAAGAAGATGATTAATCTTCATGAGCAGAAATTCCAGATTTAGATGCCTTCCAAGTCAACACTAGTGCTAGATTGAAAAACGTAGAAGCTCAAACAGGACACTTAGTCCAAGCATTCATGGAAAATTACCTAGACCTCTCCTAAGAACACTTCGTCAAATCCCAAAGAATGCATTGATACTCCTTCAGCAAAGGTGCGTAAATTTCTATCCCGAAATTTGTGGAAGAAGGTGAAATGAGATGGAAATTGAGAAAAAGGCACTTAAACAACTTAGAGAATGAAAGCCACAGCGGATAAATCGACATTTGGTTAAGAAAGTCAAGTAATGGCTATTGAAAACATTTTGGTGAAGATTGACACATTTACCTTCCTCATGGATTTTGTGACTTGGGGCATTGAAGGGGATCTACAAAATTCATATACTAAGAAGACCACTCTTTCCTCGCTGTCATGGATTGACATCAACAAGTGGAGCCTACCTGCTTCAGGTGAGGAGGTGCTGAAGTTCAATCTTTCACCAACCATTACCTGATGGAGCAAGAAAGAGCCATGTGCAGAAAATTCTGCAGCCTGCTTCAATCAAAAGGGGCATGTTCAACAACCCCCTTAAGCATAAAATGTGTTTACATCTACTACATAGAGGGGACTGTTTTAAGAGATTGTGGCTGAACCACCAGCCATAATTAAAGGATTTTGAGTTTTTCCCCTCTTCAAAGTAATATGAAAGAAAACATCCTCGAGTTGAATGGTTATGAAGAGAGGAAGTGCTTCCAAGATGAATGATTGGTCAAATGGAAGCACTAGTACTCTTTTCCAATGAGTCTAGCCGACTCTAAAACTGAGCAAATTTCTGGGAGGCAACCTAAGCTAGGCAATAAGGATTCTATCCATTCTTTTCTTTTCATTTTTTAGTTATTTTATTTGTTGCTGCTTTTTTTACAAATTGATGAAATTCCAAGCAAAGGTTTTAACTTTGTTGTTAGTGTTTAATAAGATAAGTTTGAAGCTCAACATGTTGTCATGAATAGTTTGCAAGAGCGAAGGCAAGAAGTTGGTATGGTTGATGTAATTATAGTGCTTGAAGTGTGAAAGTGCGGAGTGGAGATGCTCATCAAATCTTTGTGCCTTTTGAGACGAAAAGAACCAAATTGGAACCGAAATATAAAGTTGAAGGTTCATGATAATGCTTGAGGAGAATTGAAGACAAGAGATGAGTTTACATGAATGAGCATTAAGGGTTGCTATTGAGGAATTTTGAGAAAAATATATAGCATGAAGGACTTTTGAAGGATAGCAAGTGATATGGGCAAGAGACAAAGCAAGGAGAACCTAAGGAGTCAAGAAATCATCACACTGGACAGCATTGAACATTCTGATTTTTCTGTATTGATTGAGGCTCCAAATGGTTCACCTCAGCCCATGAGCACATTCTACATTGAAAGAGCTTTCCAATGAGTCCTTACACATCAAATTCCGAGCTAAAATGAAGGAGATATGAGTATAATGTTGATAAAAATGTGGGTGTTTGAGCGTAATTGCCGACGTGACCAAGAAGATACCACATGAAAACAGAGGCTTTTAACCCTTTAAACCCATTTTTCTCTTTCTTCCTCCTACTTTATACTCTGTCTTGCCATACTCTTTCCTCCAACCCTTGTAATTTCTAACCACTTTCAAAGTCATCTCCCATCCACTCAATCCTAAATCACATTCCTCCCCAATCCATCTCCATCATCTTGTTTCAAACCCATCACAAACCCACAAACTTACTCTTTGTTGAACCCCAATTTTCCATCCATCATTCCAAGCATCAAAGAGGAGTTAAGAATTAAGAAAATTTTTTGTAAGCCAGTTGTTTGTTTTGGGTCCTTTCAGGGATCATTGTTGATTGTGGAGTGGATTTGCATGTATCAAGGAGGTCGAAGAATCAAAACTCACTCATTTGAGGTGAAGGAAGTTGGTGCACACCAAGTGTTTGAGAATATGCCAAAGCCACTTTCATGGCTCCAAAGAAGCAAAAGAGTATATCAAGGGGTAGTACACCAATATCAATGTCTGAAAATCATCAAGTTTCCTATTCAAAGTGGCCAAGACTACAAAGGGGAGTTCACTTTCTTCCAACTCTCTTTATTACTCTTTTACTTCTTATTGCTTCCTTTGCTCATTGCTAGGACATTTAGGACAATGTCTATCTCAAAGCTCGGGTGTTTGTTTTTGTTAGTTTATCATGTCACACCCCACATGTTGCAAATGACAACTTTGAGGATGAAATTTTCTGGTGCTTTTTTTTTGATAATGACTTTGTTTGATGCTTCATAACTTACATCTTAGTTTGGTATATATTTTTTTTTAGTTAGAGTTTATTGAGTTAATTGAGTTTTGCTTGGAGTTGTTGTGATGTCAATAAGGACCATAAATGAACCCTTGGCATATGGACAATATTAGAGATAATAGACTTAATGCTTAATGAGTTATCTTTAATAGGCTATTTAGCTGGCTGGTTTCTCAAACCACACGGTCACTAAGCACCCTTGAGTGCGCTTGCTCAGGTTAGAGAAGGCTTATGAGAATCCATCTAATTTTGATCTCCATAGGTTCTAGAACTTGTTCTATTGTCATTGAGGTAAACTCTAGGCAACACAACACCGAGAAATGATATAGGCCATCCTTGGAAAGATTGTGCCTTCTGCTAACCTCATTAATATGCATATGATATTCCTCTAGTACCAAGATGTCGAGCCTTAAAGAGCCAAAAATTCTCGTTTTATAAAAAAAAAAAAAAAAAAAAAAAAAAAAAAAAAAAACCAAGTTTGAAGCCAATAACCTTCATATACATCACTATCCTCAATAGGGAAGAACCAACCTCACCCATAACATGAAGATTTGGAAACATAATTGAGAATGTGGTGAGAGCAGTTGGGGGAGTTATTTTTCCATAGGAAAAATAACTCCAAATTGAAATGAGTTGCTGAAAATCAAAAGAGGCACAAAAAAAAAAAAAAAAAACAGAAAAATATCTAGTGTAAAAGAAGCAAAAATACAATAAAAAGTCAAGGAGGAGTGAGTCTAGTCTCGTAGCCTTCCTTCCCTAGAGCAAGTAAATCCTAAGGGGTGTCTCAACACCTAGTACCCTATACACCGTCAAAGGAGCTATCGATTTAAAGCTCAAGCATGGTCAAGTGTAAGCTTAAGTGGCTTTGACATTGCACCAATTTAATAACCTTGTCTTAAAGAAAAAGGCTTCTTGGTGTTTGTTGAAAGAATGAGAATTTGTGCGTAAAAGTGATATGAGGAGTATGGAAGGATGCACCTGAACAGATTGGGGAGTCTGAGAGCGTCACTATGCCGATGGTAAAGAATCGTGGATGGAGCAGAGTCGTCTATGCAGAAAATATGTATGTTTGGGGTGTTTTAGCCTAAAAATGACTACTCAACTACCCCTACCTGCCTTTACATTACTAGCTTATAAAGACCTACTTGACCGAGAGTCAGGTGTGCCTACACGAGCGGAGAGTGATAAGAACAAACAAGCCTATGGAACCTAAATAAATTATCTTAGAGATCTCACAGACTTATCTCACCCCTATAAACTCATCTAGCTTGCAATTGTTTGGATAGGGGAAGACCACACACTCACACACTAGTGAGAACCATGATCTAAATTTGTCTATTATGAGATTAATTCACTAATAAAATGAATAAATTATCTTGATCATATTCTCTATATTCCTTGTAAGGGAAATTCTTGAGACACATATCACATACCCCTTGCAAAGCTTGATTACTCCGCTGTTTAAATAAAAAGGGTGAAATAGAACCTTCTCTTTTCATTTGTTTGGGGGACAAGCAACTTCTTCTTTTCTTTTCGCTGAGGACAAGCAAAACTCTGCCTGGGTGTTTCTGGCGAGTGCAAAACTCATCTATGTTTTGAGTTCATTTCACATGCTATTTTGTGCATTTAATATCCATATTCATGTGTAAAACTTATAAAATTTCTAAACTTAGTTTTGCAGGATTATTGATGAAAAGCAAGTGATTTGGAAAGAAATGAGCAATATATTTCCAAAAGAAGAGTCAGCCAAGAGTCTCATAGCGCACCACTGGAAAGATGAATTTTTTATGTACCATTTGGAACATCAAATGGTTCAAATTTCCTCATGGCTGCATTCTACATTCAAAGAGCTTTCCAACGAGTACTCACACGCCCAACCAGCTTAAAACGTTTTTTCATGGCTCGATGCCAGAAGAAAACCAAGCCATTGGCCCGTAAAAATTAGTCGCGACAGAAAATGGTGTCGCGACAGGAAATGGTGTCGCGACATAAAATGGTGTCGCTGACAAAAACTTGGTCGCTAATTAAAATGTTGCGTAACCTAAAAAGGCCGAAAGTGATATTTTCACCCCAATTTCAAGCCCATTTCACCCTAGACCATATATACTCGTTTTTGTGTAAAGAGGCAGCTGAAGATCGTAGGTTTCCTCTCTCATGGGTTTTCTAGACTGCCCATTTTTCCAGTTTTTCTACAGATTTTGATTCTTTTTAGATCTGAGAGTAATTTTTTTAGCAGATTTTATTTCTATTGAAGAGATTTCGGTGCTGTATAATAGAAATTCAGATTTCACTAAGGTTCATACAAAGATTGAAGCTAAAAATCTGGATTTTCTCTCTCTAAACTGCCAATTTTCTTAGTTTTTGCTGCAGATTTTTATTTTTAATAGATCTTAGAGTAGTTTTAGAGCAGATTTATTTTTAATAAGAGATTCTGCCGTACTTCATATTCAATTTATTTACTGCTGAGGCGAAGATTTAAGCTCAACATGGGTTTTTCTCTTCTTTCTTGATTTCTTTCTTCATTATCTTACTTTTTGTTTGATTAGCGACATGATTGGAATTCAGTAATGGAACATTAAACACCCTCTAAAGTTGGGGTTTAAATTGTTGAACATCTGTATTTGCGCTTTTTCGCTTATTTTGTGGGCTCACACTCGAATTTATATAATCGTACCGTTTCATATAATGAATTGTTCGTAATATTAGTAGCTTATACCCAAAAAAGAGCTGTATCTTTGCTCTGATTTCTAGGAGGCCCTCCGAAAGGACAGACGAGATTCCCGAGAGTAAAGAACTAGAATTTCAGGGTATGCTTAGACTAATATCCGAACTAATGAACTCTAAAATTACTTTGATAGATCACTAATTTACTCATGGTGTGAGGATTAATTAGCTGATGTATCAATTTAGTTGACTCGCAGGTTTCCTCCTTAGTCCGACATGAAAAGGATCTTGATCCTGTTAGCAAAGATCTAATCAAGGAGATAGAAAATTTTATTAGATCCGAAGGACGAGATACCACTCATATCGAGAAGGCTTGCATTATCCCCGTCTATAGGGCAAGAAATTCTTCACTATGAGAAATGGTTGTGAAGTATTGAAAAAGAAAACAATCAAATCTTAAAGAGTGCCAAATTTTGCTAAGTAGCTATTTAGACCCATTTGTCCCGAAAAGGAATATGTGTTAGATAGTGAAATGTATAGTGTATGGAGAAATCCAAGCTTATACTACATTGCTCTTGGACAAATCCAAAGATCTAACTCACAAATGTTGCAGAATCTCAAGGGAAATGCAAACTGTTTTTGTAACAATTATCCCCATCCCTAGTGACTCTCTTCATATCTTTTAGAATTAAGTAGTTGTTTATTTGGTAGATTTTTAGGATTAGTTTGAAATCAGTTTTTGTTTCAATTAAATTGATTTTATTCCACATTCTACTTGGTCGCCTAAATAGTGAAGAGCCCTTGTAATCGGAGTGATCAAATTCCAATTAGAGAGAACCTCCAATCCTCGTGGGTACGATATCCGGACTCCTAGAGTCCACTTTGTCATCTGTGATGGACCTGCGCACTACAAAGGGGGTCGAGTGTTAGTAATACTTTCATTTCGCCTTTGAGTATACTTACTTTGTTTCAAATCATTAGCATTTACCACATTCACCCTTGTCCATATTCCCTCTTCGCAGACCTCACACCAGTTTTAATAACCCCGTCTTGCTGGGTACCCCATGCTCTATAAGTAAGGAAACTCGCTCATCAGTCAGACGACTAGCTTCCTCCTCCGCCTTCCACCATGCCTCTTCAGAAGTAGCTAAAGCCTGCTGAGCCCGTGTAACTTAAACTCCACCTTCCCGAAAGGTCACAAAATTAAGGCATGGGGCCGGGACCTGCTAACTCAAATTCTATCTGTGCCCGGGCGCCGCCCGCCACTTCTATCTCTAATCGGGCCATCGCCACTTCATGACGAGCAACGTCTCTCTCCGTCTCAGCAGGAGCTGCCCTTTCAATAACTTCTCTAACCTCCAACTCCAAGCACCTTGACTTTGACTCTACCTCCATTAAGGCCATTGGAGGAACTTTTTTCTCGTAAAACGCCGACTAGCGAGCCATAGCCTCCGCCTCCCTCGCCAGTCCGAATTCTCGATGTCAAAGGCCACAAGATAGCAAAGCACGTCAAGAAGAAACATATAAATGGTATAACAATAGCTAAGAAATAATACTAGAATGAGATATAGCACTTCCAAGCTTACCAGTTCCATCGATTGAGCAAAATTGCGGTTGTGAACCTGCATCCCATCTTCGATCCTTTGTTGGAGATCTTCTTTAATAAGACTTACTCGTGGACTGGATGGTATACTCTTCGCCGACCCCGGCCCGGGTCAGCCATAGCATCCGGTAGCATCACCGCATAAATCATGCAAATGGTCAACCGGAGATTCGCCTCGATTAAAGGGCCTCCACCGATCAATAATCTCCCGAGCACCCTCCGGCCCGGAAACTGATACCTCCTCCATGGGGGGAGCCGGGCTGCGAGGAGGGAGATACAAATTCACCAACATATGATTAGGAAGCAGCGGCCTCCTACGTCCGACCCGGGTGTACTTGACCCTATTTGACTTACCAGTGGCTTGCTCGGGAGGATGGACCACCTAGATGGCGGTAAGAACCGGGGAAGCCTCTCTGGACTCCGCCAAGGTAACGTTTCCTAGAGCTAGCTGATCGTTCAAACCCATCTCAGGCGAACCCGAGATGACAATGGCCTGCACCTTCAAACCTCCATACGGGCAAGGCTGACCTGATCCTCCGGCCACTTCGAGGACGGCATCAACAGCTTGCTCAAGACTAGCATCTCGCTTCCGCTTCCGAGAAACAAAGTTATGAACCAAACCAGACATCTTCTCCTCTTCCTCTTCTTCTTCTCATTTCGGGGAGCAACGGGATATTGGAGGGACCCACAAAATGAAATCCTTTGCCCTCGTCGCAAAGAACTTTTGTCGTTTCGTCCCTTCTTTCTTCTCGATGCCTCTGGGAAGCGGGGAGGGCAAGACAGAAGTCCTTTATTGCCAAGGGAGGACGCTCCAAACGGCTACCCTCCTCAACCTGCATGGATGCTTAGGGGGCAGAACTGGAATCCTCACTAGCAGAGGAAGGTTGTGCGGGTTGAGAGCTAATCACCAATTCCCGACCAGCCGCCTCGCTCTCCGCTTCCACTGCTGGAGAAGAACTACCCGGGATTAAGCTCAGAAGGTCCGCAATGACAAAGTGCTCACCTTCCACAACCTCTGAGGGTAGAGGACGCAGGATTATTGGGACCCTGTAAGGAGATGGGTGGCGGCTTAAATCATGCAAATTCTTCACTACGGCGACTTCATGATGCCGCCTCCCGCCGCGAAATCTCCACAAATTTCGGATTTTTCGTGAACCGCACTTTCCACCCACGCACCAGCCACCTCAATTTTCCCTGCACAAACAACCCACAATAGTGAAACACGTGTACATGAATGGGCATACGAAAATACATCAGCTAATGTGCCTCGGCATCGGTACACACCGGAGTACATCAATGGTTAACATCAAACTAAGGCCTGGGTACCCGGGGTTTCATCCTAAGGTCTCCTGACCAAGATCACCCCCTTCGCCTTACTCTTATGCGAGTCAAGGAGTCCTGTAACGAATTGCAACCAGGGACTCTAGGCTGACATGGACATCCGACCACCTTACGCTACCCTCAAGGTATGTTTAAACAAACTCCACTAATGAAAAAGTGTCGTAAAGAAGGTTCAATACACAAAGACGCAAATACAATCCGAATGACGCTCTGGGTGAATAAGGGCAGGAGCTCCGTAGCGCAAGAATCGCCACCGTAGATGGCACGGAAGCGGCCGTCGCTAGTTGCTCCTGGGTAAAAAACACCGCGTTGTACTCTTCGCCCATAGTATCCTCAGCCGGGCCATCTGCTAGCGTGACGTCAATGTCATCGGGAATTTCACAATAGGCCCTCAACTCCTCCATAGACAAGGAGGAGATGATGTCTCAGAGAAGGCGCTCCCGGCAGCCCTCACCGCGACCCGCCCGGGCCGGGTGGAAGTTCTCTTCCTCGACTCCCACCATTCTACAAGTGTACGCATAAAAATGGGAAACGACAATCAACCATAAGCCACGATACCAAACTGGTGAAAGGCGAAACCATTTGCAAGCCCACTAAGCCTAAGCGGGAGTCGCTCAGTCCTAGCAGACACTAAGAATCCCCTACCCCCCACGCTATCTTGACGGTAAAGGCGTGCCGATAATAAAAAATCAACACACCCAGAATAGGAATAGTGTTTACCTGTAAAATGGAAACTCCACAAGCACCTGAACGTCGCAATAGAGTATCCACATAAAATCTCGAGTAGAAGGGAGACAGGACAACTAAGAGTAAATAAGTACGGGAAAGGGTGAAATCAAATGATGGTTCTCTATATATTAAGCGTCTAGAGCCTACAATAGCATTTAATGCGCAGATGACTCATCGCCTCCACGACTAGTTTGAATCCTAGAGACGCTTCGCCTATTAGGGCACAGTGAACGAACGTGGGCCAGGCTCGTGGGCCTTTGTGCCACCCTAACATCCATGTTCGCACCGGCCAACCATCTTATTTCTAGATCAGTCCATTTCGAAGCATCTCACATACCATAGCCCTCCGCCGTATGACTAAGTCCTTATCACTAGTCGGGATTTGGGAAGCATGAGAACAATGTGTGCAGGAACACAGAAAATTTCAAAAAATGTGAATTCATTAATTACACGAAATGGCGTTCTTAGTAACACAACAGTGTTTGTACCAAAATGATCATATTTTGATTACATGATCCATCCGAACCAAATTCAAAAAAAAAAAAAAAAAAAAGGACGACGAAGAACAAGTTGAAGCAAAAACTAAGGAAGAAGGTTCTACGAAGGTGGAAAGGAACATAAGGATCCCCCACTGATTTAGAAGGTAGAAAGGAACACAAAGAACCCCGTTTCTTTAGGAGGGAGTGTTCTTGGCTACAGAGGATTCCATTCGAGTTTTCGCACCACCTAGTAGGGCACGTAACTCAAGAATATTCCTCCCAACGCAAACAATTCCGACTCAGCTCAATCCTTGCAAACTTCGGCCTGGTCCATGCTTGGCAATCACGTTTAACCCTCTTCATAAGCCTCCTCCATGCAGCAATCATAGAAGTTCGACTCCCGGCAATGCCTAACCAAACCACCCTGCCGACAACCCAGTAATAACCGTGGCACAAAAGAATCCTTCCTCCTGCAACCCTTTTATAGAGACCTCCAGCCTCAAAGGAATCCCAAACAGCCGCATCAAATGTGATATCAAAAAACTAGGAAATTCCCCAGTAATGTGTGCATTGGAACACCCTAGCATTAACGGTTCACCAATCCCCACATCAAACAAGTCCCAAATATTCTCTTTTCCAGCCAATCCCCACATCAAGCACGTCCCAAATATTCTCTTTTCCCGACTGGGGAAGAGCGACCTCCTGTTCGATGGACCAAAGAGCATATGCAAATTTATGACACTATTACCAAAGGACTATTATCTAATGTGCCATGAAACTTGTTGATTATATTTCCTTGCAAATATACTGATATAAAATGGTTTCCTGAAGAATAGATACATTTCTTTCTTAATGTTGATCCATGATTACGCAGAGTACACGAATTCGAACAAGCAATAAAATTAGTTTTAATCCAGGATATCGATCCCACGAGATCTAAGAATTTTCAATCAACTACTACGACTTCTCGAAGCTATACTATTTGGACTATGATGAGCAATTTGAATCGCTTTGAAAGCAAAATAATGAAAACTAAAAGAATTGAATTAACTAACAAATGAATTGAATATTGAAATAATAAAATTACAAATTTAGATTGAGCAGGTTATCTTTTAAAGGGAGCATTAGAAAATACGACTATTGTGAAACATCGATTCCCTCTGATTCTTGGCTATGCGTTTGTAATGAACTACAAATTTAAAAAACTAGTCCAAGGAATATGATAGTGCGGTTGGATCTATCCAAACCCCACCTTTCATTATCTAAACTTCTTTGTTTCTCTCGAAATGAGTGTTAGATAACTACTAATCTGGGTTGCCTTGTTACGGGTATTTTTCTTTCCAGTAACCGTACCACAACATGGACTATAAACCTTAGCTCCTTAAGAGCCCAGTACATTGCATAGGTTTACACTATCTTGGTTTCTCTTCCTCAAAATTAGAATAGCTCCATCATTTCCTTGATTAGATCCTTGCTAACACGGGATCGAATTCACTTTGTCGAATCGAGGCGGACTCTGCATTTTAAATTGATACGTCGTTCAACTCGATCTCATCTCCCAGTGAAAGAAGGATTTGCTCGATTTAACTATACGAGCACATTAGATCATCAATATCGAGTTGACATACCTTTGAAATTGTTCATCACTCCGGAATGCCTTCTACTGTGTCACTCGAGCCTCACGGAAATGAGCAAAGAACGATCCGTTTATGGGTAGAGACAGCGACATTGAAGGGATCAATTACGAAAATACACGAACCCGACAAGTAGATTTACAAGCGCTAGTTCGGCATTAATGAATAAAATTATGCGGGGAAAGATAATTTCGACGGTAAGCGTCAATTCAATGAAATTTGGGTTTCTAAATCCTTTGGATTACATATCTGACCAGCTTCTTGATCAAGAAAACAGCGTAAATAGGCAAGCTGGTAGTTAATTCAAAATTTATGAAATTCAAACAACGACTGATAATTTGAAGAAGAAATAGAATTACGCATTGGCTAAAACTTTACTTGGCTAACGTTCGAGATCTAAATTTGAAATAAAGAACAAACTAATCTAAAAAAAATAAAAATCAAACAAAGAAAATTAAAATACGAGAGCCTTGACAACCGGATCTCTCTTTGAAGTCGCGATTTAGTTTCATGGTAGCAACTACATATTTATAGGGTTATGAAGTTGGGCCCTAATTTCGATGCACCTCTTTTTGGACTTCAGTTAACTGGCCCAGTTGGTTGTTGATGTCGCTACATCAATTCTTTGTCGCGACCTCTGTTGTCTTCAGTTATGTTGCAGAGGCTTTGTTTGGTCGTGACTTGTCGTCATTATCTTTTGGATTTGTGCTCGTAGCTAAATGATATCGCGACCTTCATTATACGTGGCGATGTCGCGACGGTGAATGGCGTCGACCTTACGATGCGTGCGGCGGATGTCGCGACCTTACGAGATGCAATGCGTGGATATGCGACCCTTCACCGCTGCGGGATAGCCATGGCGACAAGCGGCGATAATCAGCGACCTCGGTGCTAGTTCCGCGATGTCGCGACACATGATTGTTAGCCAGCGACCTTTCTTTCCCTTGCTTATGTTGTTACCAGCGGGTTTAAGGATTATCGCGACCTCTCTTGATTACAGCGATGCTTCGCCGGCAATGACTGGAATGTCGCGAAACGCCCGATCTGGTGTTGATGTAACCAGCGACCTCTTCCGGATATCGACATAAATGTTGATCAATTATTTATCTTATGTCGCGACTTTTGTTGATGTCGACCTCATTATCCCATATAATGGATTGTGGATTACGTAGCGGCTTCTAAAAGGGATGTCGCGACTGATTCTTCTTTCTTTATCGGTCATTGTCGCTGACTTAAGGTTGTCGCGCCCGGCTCTTTTTGCCTTCCATTGCTGTACATTTGCGGCCCGGGTTTTAACGGTCACGACCTTGATGAATTTTCATTTGCTATCAAGGCTTCACAATATCAAATTCCTTGATCCTTATTAAGCCTTTTAACGTAAACTCCTTGACCCGGTGCTATCATTAATACTAAATCCACCTTCTGCTCCTTTTCTTGAAATTCCTCTTCTCTTGAATTCCTCTTTGCTCATGATTTGGTTAGTTTATTCCGTATTTCTAAACATAAATCAATCTTTTTATATAAAAATCAAAGCGAGAAAAAATGGAGCATTGAAAATGGATGACTTTTAAGCTCATCAAACTCCCCCCAGGCAAATTTTGCTTGTCCACAAAGCAAAGAAAAGAAAGATTTGTTGTCCTCGAGCAAAGGACATTTTACGTATTATGCTGCGGCCTTTCTCATTCCTTTATTACGTCGGAATTAAGAGATATGACTATTATTTCAAATTTCAGTTTTTATGCAAGAATAAGATCTGGTGTACTTCTATCACAAAATTTCTTGATAAACTAATGTATTTAAACAGTTTATTTAACAAGTCTTGTTACGTATTGTGTGTATTCTTGGTCATCAATCCTTTTCAACTTCATGTTGAGCTTAGTTGATCTTACGGAGTTTTCTTATTTTGTTATCAAGTCCCATATGCTTGTTCTTCATGTATTGATATCCACTAATGTAGAGTAAATTCAACCTTCAAAATCAATGAGTCTTTCAAGCAATGTTGGGCTTAGGTAATTGGAATTTAGATAAATGAAGAGAATTTAGGTTGTAAATTACCGAGTTCCATCTTGTCTCTTTTTGTTTTTCCTCAAACTTCATTCCCTTTTTCTTCTTTGTTCCTTTTCGATTCTCCTTAATCTTGGTAGGATTCTTCTTTTTTGAATTATTCTTTATAGATTTCTACTTCCATATGTACTTTATTTTCAGCCAGATTCTTTTTGTTCTTGACTCTTTTGCTTTTATTTTTCTGAGATTTGGAATAGTACAATGTTTGCTCTTCTTAGGCTTTCTATTTACTCTTAGAGATCTTTGGGCTAGCAACTCCCATACCCGGAGGTTGGCATTAGGGTACTAGGTGTTAAAAACACCCCTACGAGCTTAATTATTCAGGAAATAGGCCTGAGACAAAACTTATTCCTTATTTCACTAGCCTCTTGCCTTTAGCATGATTTCCTTTACTGTCGGTGGGAATATTCCCCCAGGCATTTTCTTTCTTTATCTTTAACTTTTAAGACTAGAAGCTGGATAATTTGGGTTCTTTCTTTGCGAGGTTTATTGCGAGGAAGGAATCTCGATTTTCAATTATTGTTTATTGAAGGAAATAAGGCTTATTAGCTCAAATCGGGAACTAAGAATATCTTTGAAGCATATTTTAAGGGTGAAGTGAAAAGGCTCAAGGCTGCCCGAGATAGCCTCTTATCATTTCTGATTGGTTGTTTTCACCTAAGATTTCGCCTCAATCAATAATCAAACAAGTTCTAAATTTGTGGATCCTAAATTCTGAATTCCCAGGAAGATGTTCTAATTCCTCTCAAAAAGTTTCATAATTTTTTGTTGACCCAGTGTATTATTTCTTCCAAGACTTGTATATTCCTTGTATGCCCACATTATTTTAAGCAAGTATTTTGTTCTATCGGCCAACAACCAATTTTCCAATTTTGCAACTAAGCTGAATCTAAGCGGAGCATTAATGCTCCTAGTTCTAGTTTCTTTATTCATGCTGCGATTTTGCAATTATTTGTGTTCAGTTTCTCTCCTAGTCAAACTACTTCCAACTAGTTGATTATGACATTTGACAATTTTCCATTCTTGGCCAAATCCAGTATTATTTTCCCGACAAGTCAAGCAAAGTAAAAACACGAAGCTAACTACCTGACAAACAAAGCATTTCCTTTTTTCAAAATTTTCTTGTTTATTAATGATGTAATAACAGCGGTTAGGAACAACAATGGAAGAGGAAAAGAAAAGATCGGAGTCAATGGTAAAAAGTTTGTTTTCTTTTGGAGGGGAGCCGTCAGATGTGGGGGTCGGATCAAACTAGCCAAATTTGGAAATTTAGGGAATTTCGTTCCATTCTCCTCTTCTTCTTGATGCTCTACCTTCTCATCGATCTTCAAGGACTAACTCATTTGAGTGAGTTCAACTTTCTTGTTCGGAGTCATCTTGTCTTGCCGATGCTGTTCATTGTTCTCTATCTCGGTCGTGACTTCTAAATTAACAAGGTAACAAAATTCCCTTTGGAAATTCATGAATACTTTGTAAAAGTATAAAAATGACATTAATAACGAAACCATAGACATTGATATTACATTGCTATGGTCTTTCACCACAAAAATGAAGATCGATGTGGCTCCGATCACAACATTTGATGAAGGGATCCATCTTGGTAGAAGACAATAGTCATACGGGACCTTGAGTGTTATATTAATATTGATTATAAGATCGGAGCATGCTATGTAATGTGTAGCTTATACCCCACAACCTCTCCATGGATAGGAAATTCTGGGTTCACCTATATGTTCGTTTGAAATCTTTGTTGCATTTGATATGGAATGTGGAATGACATTTGTTCAGCATGAGGATAATTTATCATTCCATATTCTTCATCAATGGAAGCCGAAGGATTTGAAGAAGGTTGACCATAACTCATTTTGTTATGAGGAAAAATGTTACCATCATTGGATGAATATGTAAGACCCGAGAAAATTCCAATTTTCTGAAAAATGGTAAAATCGTAATTTCGGTAAAAATCCGAAATTTTTCTAGATGTCGGATGTGAATGGACTTACTTAGTTGGAATCGTCTAGCAGGGAATTTATCTAACACGTCGAATTTAGTAGATTAGAGGATAGTCAAATTTCCTGCGTTTTCAAGACACTGTGAGATTGTCGATCTTGAGTAAGCAGGTTTGAGAGACATGTGATGTGACAAAATTCACCTACTACATGTACTAATGTGACACATGTTGCATGATTAGAGAGATGATGAAAATGAATTGGGAATTAATGGAAAGTTTAATGATAATAAGACAAAATAGCAAATAGTTGTCTTCTTCATTTTTGAGACAAAACGTGCAGTGGCTGGAACGGATTGGCAGTAGGCTTAGGTTTTTGTGATTTTAGAGAGATAATGAGCTCCTTCTCTCTAGATTTGCAGCAGTTCGGACCGTCGGTTCTCGGCCAGACAAGAGCAAAGTTGATCACCGCGAGCGAGGAGCTGCGCATGGACACGGGGTGAGGTGGGTTCAACAACTCCAAGAGGTAGGGATCTTTTCCTACTTGTATTATTCTTTGGCTAAGAGTCATGTAAATGGTTAGGGATGTTCTGAGGCTTGGATTAGCCGTGTTTTTGGTCTCAAAACATTTGAACCGAGTGGAGAAAATCCTCATTGTTGTGGCTGTGAACAGTGCCAACGAGAAGTTTCATTCACGTCGAATGTTACGTGATTTTGAATTGTGAATTTTTATGATGTTCGGTGATTCAAAATAGATTGTTGTGTTTGTTAATTAGCCCATGTAGGCTAATTTTGGTGTTGTGATGTGAATTTAAAAACATGAATTATGTTGATTAGTATATTAGTATATACATGTTTTATATATTAGCATGAGTTGTTGGGATTAGCATCATGCATTCCACATGCCTTTGGGGCTGCCCTAGAATGTCGGAGTGAGTGCATGACACTGAAGAAAATAAAAATGAAAATGTTTGTAGAAAGAAATTTCGACGGAAGATTTCAGAAAAATTGTGTTGGGAGATTGCCCGACAATTCACGTCGGAGGGGCCATGGTGTTTGGAGGTTATCAGTGGTCGCCTCGGAGGTTTATCCCGATGAATTTTCACGAAACTCGATCAGTAAGTTTTTCGAGAACAAAATCTTTTTTATTTTTGAAAATGTGATTTTACTCGCATTTAAGCTTAGACATGTATATATGAAATTCGGTGAGGACTAGAGACATGGGGTACAGGCATGTAGACATTCAAGTAGGATCATGTATTTGCTTGAGTGTGTTTGTTTTGTAGGAACATTTGCACTTAGGTGGGGAGTAACCCACGTAGGAGGTATCTCCTCTTTTGGGCTGCTCACCTGTCGGGATCATTATTTCAGGTATAGGGAGTGTACGGGAGGACGACGCTCACTAGAGGCGCGTTTAGAAAAGCGGGTTGTGGCTTTGGTAGAGACTTGTATAACATGTGGCCAGAAACTCTAAATTTTAATATATGTTGAATTAAAGTGATTTATTAACTCTTGAACTATGGTAATATAATTGATGTATTTGTGATGATGTAGGGGCCCAAGTGGCCAATTATTTCACTCAGCTTGTGGACCAGTGTGGTCATTGTGGAAGCTATTTGGGATAGGTTGTATTTGGGTAGAGCTCCGTCTGAAGGACTCTGCCCCGATTTTAAAATGATGTGGTGTCGGGTAACCACGAGTGTCGCGGGTTGGCTGGGTTGCGACAGACAGGGAAGCTGGGCGTCACGACGGTAGCGGAGCTTAGGTTTATAAATACCTAGAGCTTAGTGTCAATAAATTTTTTGTTGTTAATTATGATTTAATATATGGAATTAATTTATCTTCGAACACCTGTAGATGCATGGACACTTAGTGTAATATGAAATGTTTTGTATGAATAGTGTCTCGAGGTTATGTTTACACCTTAGAATCTTGCATTGAATATTAACTTGCCATTTGACATGTAGATGGCTGGTTAAGGCGAGGGCGTAGAATTGCAGAAGGGTGCTGAGGTCGGGCGCCCACCGGTGTTGACCAATGAGCCTTTGTTGAAGGCGTAGGAGATTGCGGTTGCGGTATTGCAATTGATGCGACGGGTAGCCAAGGAGGTCAGGAGTAACCGAGTCTAGGGCACATCATCCTCGACATTCACCGGAGGAGATCAGTGGTGACGGACCATTGGTTCATGCGGATCGAGAAGGTGTTGGAGTACATGGGATTACCTCCCGAAACACGACCCGAACCAGGAATGCATTGCATTCAATTTAGAGGTGAGAACCAGTATGGTGGAATTAGCGAAGACCTTTAGAGACCTAGAGCAAATGACATAGGTAGAGTTCAAGATTTGTTCACTGGTAAGTATTTCGGGATCTTGCTCGTCACCACGAAAACTTAGGAGTTCCTGAAATTTGAAAGCAGGGGACCGATGGCTTGTCTTTGGGTATGTGGCTAGATTCACGAGCTTCTTAGTTTTGCGATGACTACGTGGCCATGGATGCTGGCCAAAGTCGAGAGGTCGAGAATGGGCTGAAGTTGTCCATTCGGGCGGGGATGGTAAGGACTTCACCTACGGGACCTTATGGACTCCATGAGTTTGGGATATGCGACCATAGAGATTGAGGATGCTTTCGTAGCCTCGGGATCTGGGTGTTATTAGCAAGGAGGAAGGGAGTGGTCATTACACTAGTTCGGAAAGAATGAGAGGGCTTCTAGTTCACGTGGGTTCGGGGCATGACCATCGGGCGGGCCGGTCGAGTTACCCGGTCGGGCTTCCAGCGAGATGGTGTGCTACCATTGCAGGCCGGACAAATGAGGAAGGATTGCCCCGAGAGCGGGATCCAAGGTTTCGGGGCTGTGCGAGTCCCGGTCGTGATAGGATAGGAGAGGGGATCTGATATGTTCCACCGCACCACTAGTGCAGTGGAGCCGATATCAATTTGTTGCGCGGGCACCTCCGGGTGCATGGAGTAGGCGAGAGGGGCCGGACTATGGCGGCGGAGGAGGACTGAGGCCCACATCAGAGAGACGTGGGGGTTCGGGCGTGTACGCCAAATCACACCCTTGGTGAGTCGATGAATCGGCCCGGTTATCACAAGGCCACATTTTCTTTATCACCGCTATGGGTAAGAAGAGTGTTATTTGAGATTTTGGTGTACCCGCATTCATTCATTCTTTGTCAGTTGTGATAGAGTTAGGCTTAGAGGTTGAGGCCTTGGAGGAGCCCTTGTATGTGAGTTCTCCCTAGGGTTAGAGGCGAGGATGAGGATGATATGTCGTGGTTGCGAGTTAGAGATCTCATGGATTCTACTCACAGTGGATTTGAGGGTCTTGGACATGTATCGAGGAGTTCGATGTCATCCCCAGGGATGGATTGGATTGACGGCACAAAGGTCGTTGCTCCGATTGTAGGCGTGGGAGGGTTGCCGTCTACACGGGACGGGTACTCGGTGTTGTATTTGAGGGACAAACATGATATTTTCCTCCCGGACAAAGTCACAGGAGTCAAGGTGTCGGGGCCGGTGAGTTGGCGGGTTGAGCTAGCGAGGCACTTACAGAGACGAGGCGAGCGGGACTTATAGATTTACCTCGAGTAGTTTGTGAGGAGTATGAAGTGTTTCGGATGAGCTAAGGGATTGCCTCCATAGAGGTTGTAGACTTGGTGTCGAGTTACACCGCAGTACTTAGCCCATCTCTATGACTCTACGCTTAGTGGCACGGTTGAGTTCACGAGGAACTTCGAGGAGTCGGTATTCCTTGAGTTCAGACGAGGGTTCATTAAGCGAGCACTTTACCATGGGCGCTCGGTTACATTTGCGAAGAAGGACAAGGCCCGCCGTATGCATTGATTCTGGTGGGTTGAGCGGGGTTCTGGTCAAGTCGGTACCCATTGCCGAGATTGGCGATTTGTTTGATCGATTGAGAAGGTAGCGAGTCTACTCGAGATAGACGCCCATGCCCAGTTCTGTGTGAGGGTTAAGAGGCAGATGTCCCACTGAACATCGTTCATGACACGTTATGGGCACTTTGAGTTTACAGTGATGCCCTTTGGATTGACGAATGCACCAGCGGCATTCATGGACCTCATGCATAGGGTATTCCAACCATATCTAGATCAGTTTGTCGTAGTCTTCATGGATGACATTTTGATCTTGCCCGATCCAGTGGGAGGCGTAGGTATCACTTGAGAGTTGTGTTACATTTGTTGAGAGACCGTCAGGTTGTCGCCAGAAGTTCGGTAAGTGCGAGTTTGGCTTCTTGAAGTGAGGTTTGGGACACGTGGTGTCAACATCAAAGTGTGAGTGGACGGAAGAATTCGAGGCCGTGATGAGTTAGGAGAGTCCGAAGTCAGTCTTCGAGATACATAGTTTCTTGGGATTGGCTGGGTACTATTGGAGATTCATTGAGGATTTCTCCCGATTAGCGGCACCTATGACAAGATTGACCCGAAAGGAGGTCAAGTTTGATTAGGATGACCGATGTGAGGAGGTATTCCGGGGAGTTGAAGACTTGCCCGGCTCCTGTACATTAGTCGGTTGAGGCGGGAATTTTATAGTGTATTGTGATGCCTCGGGGGCCGGGCCCAGGATGTGTTTTGATGTAGTCAGGGGGTGGCTGTGGCTTATGGTTCCCGATAGTTGAAGAATCATGAGCAGAATTACCCCACACACGACATGGAGTTGGCGACCGTAGTCTTCGCCTTGAAGATTTGGCGCCACTACTTATATGGTGAGTAGTTCGAGGTGTACTCAAACCACAAAAGTCTGAAGTATATTTTCACGCAGCAGGACCTCAACATGAGGCAACGTAGATGGATGGAGTTCTTAGAGGACTATGATTTCACTTTGCATTACCATCCTAGTAAGGCAAATGTGGTGGCGATACTCGGTCGGAAGTCGGGAGCATTGGCTAGTACTGGCTTCTCGGGGAGTGGATGCTCGAGGCGTAGACGGAGTTTGGGCTGCGATACCGCTAACGGGAGCTCGAGGGGGTACGTTAAGGGGAGTTTAGTAGCTACCAGTCTCTGTTGACGGTGATTGAGTCAGGGCGGGACGCGGAGATGGTGTCCATCGGGAACCGGGTCTGATCGGTGCGGTGTGAGGTTGGACCGTCCACGCGAGATGGTAGTCTTCGGGTATAGAGGGTAGGGTAGTGGTTCCCCAGTTGACGATTTGAAGAGGAGATTCTCGGGGAGTTTCAGCTGCTCTGATTGCGTGCATCCGGGGTGCTTGCAGATGTCAGGATCTTAAGTCGCCCGGTACCCTGCGGAGTGGAATGAAAAGACACGTAGGGGACTTTGTTCG
Organism: Tetrastigma voinierianum; assembly: GCA_016808115.1. Lineage (NCBI taxonomy): Eukaryota > Viridiplantae > Streptophyta > Magnoliopsida > Vitales > Vitaceae > Tetrastigma > Tetrastigma voinierianum. Next base: position 2,502,425 of record JAEQBH010000137.1, on the reverse strand, counting down.
ACGATGTCTCACATGTTAGCAAGTTAAGAGTGAGCACCATAAGCGAGTGCCGGCCATTGGATGGCTAAGTGGGCGGGAGCACGTCCACGATGGATTTGTGACCAACTTGCCCACGGACCGCGGGGACATGATGCGGTATGGGTGATAGTGGACTGGCTCATGAAGTCGGAACATTTTCCAGCCGTGCGAGATGAAGCCTTCACATTGGAGAGATTCACGCCGGTTGTATATTCGAGAGATAGTCGGTGCATGAGTACTAGCCATCCCATAGTGTCGGTCGAGACTGAGGTTCGGTGCACTTTTAGAAGAGTTTCCAAAAGGCTATGGACACATGGCTGACCATGAGTACACCTTTCCACCCACAGACGGATGGTCAGTCAGAGAGGACTATACAAGTGTTAGAGGACATGCTGTGAGCATGCGTCCTAGATCGTAAGGGTAGCTGGGAAAAGAATTTGCCCTTAGTGGAGTCGCTACAATGACGAGTTATCGGCCGGATACTCTGGTTGACACCCATCTGAGGCATTGTGGGAGGCCGTACGAGTCAGTTATGTTAAGGCCAGGGAATTTGGGGAAGGCTCCATCAGCCGGTCACGATCGATTAGAGACACCTCAGGAAGGTGAGCTTGATCTGACATCGTCTTCCTCACGGCTCAGGCAATGAGGAGAAGAGTTATCTTTGATGTCTGACGTCGACTATGGAAGTTCGAGGTTGGAGATCACGTCTTCTTGAAGGTGATGCCCCAATAGAGTGGTCGGGTTCGCTTGGCCAGCGGCTTGTCATGCAGAGTTCATTGGAGCCCTTCGAGATACTCGAGAGGGTAGGCACGATGGAAATGCGGTGGCCCTGCGCCCGACGTATCAAGTATCCGCTGGGGTGTTTGCGTCTGCTGTGCTCAAAGGTACGCTCCGAGATCCATTTCGTGTAGTGGATTGGAGTAGAGATAGAGGTTGACACGGATGGGACCTTGAGGAGGGACCGGTGTGCGACATGGATAGCGGGCTCGGGTTTTGCGGCCTTAGGACCGTGAGGCTAGTGGTGCTATGGCATCAACGTAGGGTGGAGGAGTCAGCGTGGGGCGCGGGGACACGATGCGGGCCACCTATCCGCTCTTGTTTAGGGATGAAGGTACATGGTTTAGTCGTTTAATACTTGTAAGCTAGTTTTACATCACATGGTAGAGTGCATGTGCATATGCATGTGTTTCGTAGTGATTGTATAGAATTTCGGGACGAAATTCTTTTTAAGGAGGGGAGAATGTAAGACCCGAGAAAATTCCAATTTTTTGAAAAAGGGTAAAATCGTAATTTCGATAAAAATCTGAAACTTTTCTAGATCTCGGATGATGAAATGGACTTCACCGTTGGAATCGTCTCGCAAAATCTAGCTAACACGTCGAATTTCGTTGAATTCGAGGAACGGTCGAGGAATTTCACATTTTTCGAACCTTATAGGGTGTCGAAGTCTTTGTAAAAACGGGTTTGAGAGACATGTGATGTGACAAAAGTCACCTACTACATGTACTCATGTGACACATGTTGCATGATTAGAGAGATGATGGAAATGAATGACCTAGATTGTGCAAAATGTCAAAAATCAAGAAAAGGGACACATTGGGAATTAATGGAAAGTTTAATGATAACAAGACAAAATAGCGGAAATGGTTGTCTTGCCGTTTTGAGAACCAACGTCGCGGTGGCTGGAGCAGTTGGCAGTTGGCTTGGGTTTTGTGATTTTTAGAGAGAAGGAGCTCATGCTCTCACAGATTTGAGCCGTTGGACCGTCGGTTCTCGACGGACGAAGAAGCAGAGTCGATCTACGCGGCGAGTACTTTCGTGGACACGAGGGAATTGAGTTCAACAACTCAAGGGTGAGGAATCTTTTCCTACTTGTGTTATTCTTTGTGGCTAAGAGTCATGTAAATGGTTAGGGGATGTTACGGGAAGCACTTGGATTAGGAGTGTTTTTCGGTCTCAAAACATTTGAGCCCAGGAGTGGAGAAAATCCTCATTGTTGTGGTAGGTGAGCAGTGCCAGCAGGGTTTCCTTTGTTCACGTGGACATAGTAAATGATTTTGGTGTGAATTTTTATGATGTTGAGTGATTCAAAATGAATTGCTTGTGTTTGTTAATTAGCCCATGTGAGCTAATTTTAGTGTTATTGATGTGAATTTAATAACATGAATTATGTTGATTAATTATGTTAGTATATACATGTTTTATATATTAGCATGAGTTGTTGGGATTGGCATAATGCATTGCATATGCACTGGGGCACCTTAGAATATTAGGAGTGAGTGCATGACATGAAGAAAATAAAAAGGAAAAATGTTTGTGAAAGGAATTTCGACGGAAGATTTTCCGAAGAATTGTGGGAGATTGATACGACAGTTGCTTGAGGAGGGGCCCATGAATTGTTTCGGAGGGTTATCCAACAGATTCGCTCGGAGGGTTGTCGATGAATTTGCGAAACTTCGGTAGTAAGTTTTGAAACAAAAGCTTTTGTTTTTAGAAAAAGCGTAATTTTACTTCGCATTTGGCTTAGGCATGTGTGAGGGGGTCGGTGAGGCTGAGCGTGGGATGAAAGCGTGTAGACATTCAAGTAGGATCATGTATTTGCTTAAGTGTGTTTGTTTTGCCAAGACATTTTCACTTAGGTGGGGAGTAACCCACGTAGGAAATTATCTCTACTGGGCTTTGCTCACCCACAATGGGGATCACTATTTCAAGGCATCTGAGAGGTGTGCGGAGGACGGCACTCACTAGAGTAGCGTTTAGAAAGAAAGCGGGTTATGGCTTTGGTAGAGACTTGTATAACATGTATTAGAAATAAATTTTAATATATGTTGAGTGGAAGTGATTTATTAACTCTTGAACTATGGTAATATAGTTGATGTATTTTGTGAGTATTGATGCAAGGGCCCCAGTGGCGATTATTTACTCGCATGTGGACTGGAATGGTCATTGTGAAGCTGTTTAAGGATAGGTTGTATTTGGGTAGAAGCTCCGTACAAAGGAGACTCTGCGATTTTCGTGGTGGTGTCGGGTGCAACCTGGCCAGGTATTCAGCGAGGTTGACGGGTTGTCAACGGACCCGAGGAAATGGGGCATCCACGAATCAGCGTATTGAGTGTCGATGCTCATGGGCTAAAAACTAGCGACAATGAATCCTCATTGTGATGTGTGGATCCTTTGTTGTGTCGACCTACATATGAAGCTTTCAATGGCTCCAATACTGGACTAGCTCTCCTAGACGTGGTCTTCATCTTGTGTAGCATGTGTGAAATCATCTTCATTGATTGGACTCATTGGATATTGACTTGTTCGATCTGTGATATCTCCACCATCATTTCGGTATCCACTTTACCATGTTGGTCCCCTCTCCTCTTGAGCCATCATAGCTTGTAGTTGAAGTACAGGCAAAACTGAGTCTACTACTATGTTCAACACTTGAATCAAATGGGGTCGAGAAGTAGCAGTGGGCTGAAATGAGTCTCTTGTGTCTTGACTGAAACTTTCACTATGAACTTCTTCAAATAAAACACGGTCAACATCAACACCAGCTTCTTGAACATGTGCAGCAATTCATGGATCAGGATTTCCATCTTCATCATCCAAATGAAGAGGTCTGACCCATTGGAATAATTGATTTTCATCTTCTTCACCAAACTCGGCTGAAATGTTGAGTAAATCAAGGTAATTCTTTTCGGCAACTTTATCGATCTATGCTTGCATATCACGTAGCTTTAGTTTCATGTTATAGTAACAAAAAACTAATTGTTGGAGCCTAGGGTAAGCAAGCCGATTTCTTTGTTTTGTATGTATTAGAGCAAATGTGCTCCCGATTTCTTTCACATCTTGAAGATGCGGTTGGAAAGGAACCTTAGCTCATGAAATTCTTAATGTGGGGTGTGGTTTCCATACATGATTTGCTGGGCAAAAGTATGACAAAAATAAGTAACATTCAAAATCTAATAATAACATAATAATAGACTTTACTTTTAAAGTTTTAATGAGAAATAACACTAACCAGGAACCATTAAATCTCTTGAGGCTATTGCTGCTCTATCAACGAATCCTCTTTTTGCATCTCGAAACATTATAAACTGTGAATTGAAAATGTACATGTCAAATTAGTATAAGTGTAAGTGTAACCAAATAAATTGAATCAATTAATTAGAATTGTAACCTATTGATGTACCTCGTTTCCAAAATTACCAAGGCCTTCAGTAGTAGAAGATAATCTTGCAAATACCTCATGAACAACTTGGAGTAACTCAGGGTCACTACTAACTCCAAGTCTATATTGAAATCTTGGATTCAAATAATATGCTACAAAAGTGATTTAGAATTAGTATGTGATAAAAGGAAAATAATATACATTAAATGTGATTATGATATCGCTAGTGACTGTTGCATGAAAGAGGAAGTGATGTTTGAGGTTATCAGCGTCTGGATGATTGTTTTGACCCGATCTTTGGCATTGAGTTGATGTAAATTTGCTTCATTGCGAATCAACTCATACACGAATGGCATTGTTGGGACGACTTCGGAATCAACAATGCGAAGAACTATATATAGTGCCTCATAGATTGATACTACCTTAGAGACCTTCTCCCAATATGTATGATCAAACATGAGCACCTCAACCTTATGTCCAATGGTCAATCGACTAAGCTTGTGAGAAGCTCATTCATTTGTAAGACCCAAGAAAATTCCAATTTTCGGAAAAATGGAGAAATCATAATTTAGTAAATCAAAATTTTCTAGATCTTTCGGATGATGAAGCTTGACTTCACCGTTAAGGTTGTCTCGCGAAATCTAGCTACCACGTCGATTTTCGTCGGTGAGGAACGGTCGGAATTTACACACGTGTTTTTCAAGAGAAGCAGTGTTAAGTTGGGACACTTGGCGCATTTTGAGTGGCACACAATGTGCCACGTGTCAAGCATCAAATTCAGTCAAGTTGAGCTCAAGGTGGGACCCATGATGACACATGGCATGATGCCATTAGATAGAAAAGTCAAAATAGTGGGAAGAAGGGACAAGAATTGGAATTTTTGGCGGTGTTAATGAATGGACCAAAATATGAACGGTGTTCATCTTCTTCAAAAAGACAAAAAATGAGAAAGAAGCGTGTGGCTGGTGGTGGAGTGCAGAAAGCTAGGGTTTTTGAGTTTTAGAGAGAGAATGTGTGCCTACTCTCTAGATTTCTAGCTAATCCGACCATTGGATTTCTTCGGAGCAAGAAGGAAAGTTGCTCTACGCGATGAGGGCAACGCTTGGGCACCGGTTTCTTGGAGTTTCGAAAAACTCCGTGAGGTAGGGGTTTTATCCTACTTGTTTTACTCTTGATTTAAGTGTTTTGTGATGCTTGTGTCGGTTTGAGGCCGTGAGTGGCCGTTTGATCGGTTCAGCTTGGAGTAGAAATGTGAAAATTTTAGAATCCATTTAGACGATCCGTGTCGATTTAGGGATTGATTTGGGTGTTTATTGGCATAATTTATATAATAAATTGTGTTTTGGTGAAGTAGGAGGCAGGAAATGGATGTGGAATTTAGTTAAAGAAAGAGCGAGGTTGGATGAGTGGAGCTGCCACGGACAGCCGTGCTTTCTACTTTTAGGCTGTAAAGGATCGGGTTTGTGTGTGTGAAATGGACCAAAAACTTCCATGTGTTAGGTGCTTGAAATTTTTGAAATGAATGGCTTGAGTTGAGTGGAAAATTGTGGGGAAATGAATGACTTGAGATTTGTGTGGAAATGGATAGGTTAATGCATGAACTTAGTGTATTAGCGGGATGTCACACCAAGTATATGGAATATAATGGTATTGTGTATAGACTTTCATTGATGGAATTTTGATTAGTTCAAGTGAGCTACTTTGGGGTTGGTTGATAATCGTGGATTGTCTTGAGATGTGATATCACGATATGATATCGAAATGATGATTAGTGTGAGACTCGTCAGAGATTAGATTGTAATTTATAAAGTGACTGATTGGCAAATATAAATTCGACTGCATGTTAGCAAAAATTGAATATATGCATTTTATATATATTGGTATAAAATGGTTGAAATGGCATAATCATTTCATGTGCCTTGGGTAACCTGAAATTAGGTGTGAGTGCATGACACGGTTTTACGAAAAAGCGAACATGGTTGCGAAAGAATTTCCGCGAGGGATATTTTTAGGAGAATGGGGTTGGGAGGCGTCAGCAGATCATTTCGGATGAGGACCATGACTATTTCGGGAATTTCTCCAACACATTCGCCTCGGAGGGTAGTCCGTATTTTTCTGGAGCATTCGTGGTTGTTTCTGAGAACCAGCGACTTTGTTTTGAAAATGGTATTTTTCTCATACATGGCTTAGGCGGTGTAGAAGTTCGGTGAGGACTCGAGACATGGGAATGGGCATGTAGACATTCAAGTAGGAACACGTATTTACTTGAGTGTGTGTTTAAATTGGAGCATTGCATATGCACTTAGGTGGAGAGTAACCCATTTAGGGTGATTCCCACTCTTGGGCGATAAGCTCACCCAATCGAGGAACATTTTTCGAATTACGGGCGCTGAGAAGAGCGACTCATTTAGAGACCACGATTTTGAAAGAAAGCGGGTTGTGGCTTTGATGTTTTTGGATAATATGTATTAAAATTTTAGATTTTAATATGTATTTGTATTAAGAATAATAAAATAACTCTTGGACTATTGGAATATAGTTGGGTACATGTTTGATGAGTATTGATGTAGGGGCCCAAGTGGCCATTTTTACTTAGGTATGTGTCTCGTGATATGAGACGTATAGATTTTCCGCAGGTTGACGGGTAGTCAACGAACACCCCGGATTTTGGGGCGTCACATCATCACTAATAAAGATCTTCTTCAAATCAGCTCTCTTTTTTAGAAGACTTTCTAGGGTGATGTAATTTGTCGCAAATCTTGATTTGCCGGAACACGATATCTCCACCACCAGAGACCTTTCTCATTTTTATAATGACTGTGATTGTAGATGAAGTTTGTGATTTTGCGTGCATTGGTAATTATCTTGAAAGCGATAGCTCTTTTACCCGATGTCTTGAACATCAGTCGATGGTGTCTTTGCGCATGAGTCCTGATATAAATTGTACTTCTTCATTAGCAACTTTCCCGCCTTCACAAATGCTGATCTATTGTCTATAACAATTTGCATAACATTTGCTTGACCAACTTCCTTGATCACGTCCTTCAATAAACCGTAAATGTATTTGTTGTCTTTTATCTTGTTGGATGCATCAACGGACTTGAGGAATATTGTGCTTCCTTTCAAATATACCATGAAATTAATAATGCTCAATTTCGTGGGCCCGGTCCATCCATCACACATAAGCGTGCACCCATAAGTCTTCCATTTCTCCCTTTGGATGTTCACATAATCTTCCATGTCTTTATACTCCATATCCAAGTATTTGTTTTTGATTTCATATGGAGATGGTGGCTCTATTCCCATGCCTACAAGTAGAATTAATGGAATTAATTATCTAGTTTTCAATTATAACATAGATAATAATTTATTAGAGCGAAAAGTGATTGTCACATACTAGCTTGTTGTGCACCAATAATCATGTTCTTGAAGTGGTGAGAGTTTGCTTTGTTAGGCGCAACACTCTTATATATGAAGAATTTACTAATTAGTTGGTCCATCGTTTCTTTTATTGAACCACCTTTGAAAAGATTTTTAATGTTCTTTTTGTCTTCTTCTTAGAAAGATTTGTATAATGATGGAGCGAGGTGGTGATGGATCCGTGTCTCACACTTTGAGATCTTTTCATGCGCCTTGTTGGATTAGTCGGTTCGCGTTGTGAAGGCTCACAATTTGCAATATCAATTAGAAATCGAAGTAAATTAGTTTATTTTTATAAATTAATTTAATTTAAAGATTTACCATTTTTCTTTTGTAAATCCTTCTTCTTATTGTCGGTTCCATTCAGTAGCTTTTGATGCACGACATCTTTGCTGAAAATCAACTCTTTAAATCGGGGTTGTGCAGAATCCGTTGACAACCATCGGCCCACGGAGATATTCGTGGATGTGAGGGTAACAGGCACCACTCATAATCGAGGCGGAGAGTCTCCTTTGTGGGAGCTCTACAGGTACATAAATATCCCAACAATTTACAACCACACTGGGGTCCACATGCGAGTAAAATAATGGTCACTTGGGCCTGCACATTATATCGCACAACAAACATCAACTATATACAATAGTTCAAGAGTTAATAAATTACTTTTAATTCAACATATATTAAAATTACAACATTCTAATACATGTTATACAACAACATCAAAGCCACAAGTTGGCTTTCTTCTCAAACGGCCTCTAATGAGTGCCGCCTTCTCCATCTCGCTCCTGTGCACGAAATTGTGATTTCGACGGGGTGAAGACGAAACCCCGGTAGTGATAATTTCCTGCAGGTTACCTCCCACGCCTTCTAAGTGCACATGTCATGACAAACGATCACATTCAAGCAATTTCATGAGCACTACTCGAATGTCTACATGCCCAAACCCATGTCTTAAGTCCTCAGGAAGCTCCTAAATGTATGGCCAGAATGCGAGTAAAATAATCAGTTTTCAAACAAAACCTTGTTCTTGAGAAGCACTAAGTTTCGGTAAAATATTGAACAATCCTCAGGCGAATGCGTTTGGATAACCCTCGAGAAACAATTCATGGGCCTTTCAGAGCGTGAATTGTTGGACAATCTCAACCATGATTATCCAGAAAATCTTGAGTCGAAATTCCCTTTACAAATATTTTCATTTTTGTTTTCATTTCATGTCATGCACTCACACCCCCAATATTAAGGCTGATTGCATATGGAATACGTATCTTGATTCAATAATTTATGCTAATACAATTCACATACATATATTAACATAATTACTCGACAATGTGTTATTCAATTTTCACATCAATAACACCAAAATTAGCTCGCATGGCTAATTAGGCAAACATAAGCAATTCATTTCCGAATCACTTACAAAACACATTTCACACCAAGAAAATCAATGCCATTATTCATAGAAATGTTGAAACCCTGCTACTGTTCACGACTACCAAATTTGGGATTTTCTCCACTCAATTCAAAGGTTTTGAGACCGAATTTATGGCTAAATCATGTCTCAAAATATCCCTAACCATAAACATGGCTCTTAGCCAAAGAATAAACCAAGTAGGAAAATATCTCTACCTCTTTGGAGTTGGTTTCGAATCTAATTGCAAGGTCCACGCTGCAGCCCTTGCCACAGACTTTACTTGCCCGCCGAGAACCGACTGGCCTAACGGGGGCCTAAATCTGCAGGTACGAGCACAATTTCCTCTTAAATGAAAACTCTAGCCATCGGCGACCCACCCCAGCCACTTCCGTTTATACATTAAATGAAGAAGATGAACACTGTTCATCTTTCGTCTTATTATCATTAACAATTCCAATAATTCCCAATGTGTCCCTTTTCTTGATTTTTGACACTTGACACTATTTAGGCCATTCATCTCATTCTCTCTCTAATCATGCAACATGTGTCACATGAGTATATGTAGTAGGTGACTTTTGTCACATCACATGTCTCTCACGAGTCGTTTTACGGCACCCGACACTCAGTGCCTCAAAAAACGTGAAATTTCTTTCCGACCGTCTCGGGAATTTGACGAAATTAGACGTGGTAGCTAGATTTCTCAAGACGATTCCAACGGTGAAGTCTGTTTCGTCATCCAAGATCTAGAAAAATTTTGGATTTTTACCGAAATTACCGTTTTATCATTTTTCAAAAAATTTGAATTTTCTCGGGTCTTACAAGGGTCATATCACGCGGATACATATATACATCCTCCTCTTCTTCCTCCTCATCCTCCTCATCATCATCATCAATGAGATGTCTATCGCGTCCCCCCATTGTGCCTCGTAGTTTAGCGCGAATTTTTTCTATATCAGCTGCTTTCTTCTTTTTTATTTTTATTTTTCTGGTTTAAAAGTTGCCTCATTTCTTGTTTCACTTCCGGAGGCACATTTGGACACTTTTTTGTATTAGAGTGGGGATCCGAATGTGATAGGTGATATTTAAAGCGAATGATCCAACCACTCCTTATCACCTCAACCACAAGAATCAGATAATCGTACTACTTATTCCTCTATATGTAATATTTGCATGTCGATCTCTACTTCCAATATTACTTCCACTAGCCATCCTATTAAATTGAACTATATTATTATACAATTCAAAATGAATATATTTTCATATAATACTACAGATTTATAATATATATTAATATATACACAATATTAACTAATATATAACTTAATTTAAAATATTAACTAACATCAAAGATTAATTAGTTTATTAAAATATTATTAATATGTATACATAATATTAACTAATATATAACTTCAATTCAAATATTAACATTAATAAAATTAAAAAACTAATATATTTATTTTAAAGAAGTCATTAATATTAAATTTATTATACTATATAAAACTATAGTATTATATGATATTTACCTTAAACTAATATATATTTCTATTTTATTAAATTTATAATCTAATGTGAAATAAAAAAAAACTAATATATAGTTATTTTAAAGAAGTCATTAATATTAAATTTATTATACTTACATAAAACTATAGTATTATATGATATTTACCTTAAACTAATAAATATTTCATTTTATTAAATTTATAATCTAATGTGAAATAAAAATAAAAAACTAATATATAGTTATTTTAAAGAAGTCATTAATATTAAATTTATTATACTATATAAAACTATAGTATTATATGATATTTACCTTAAACTAATATATATTTCTATTTTATTAAATTTATAATCTAATGTGAAATAAATAAATAAAAACTAATATATAGTTATTTTAAAGAAGCCATTAATGTTAAATTTATTATACTATATAAAACTATAGTATTATATGATATTTACTCTTATTAATATATATTTCTATTTTATTAAATTTATAATCTAATGTGAAAAAAACTAATATATAGTTATTTTAAAGAAGTCATTATTAAATTTATTATACTATATAAAACTTATAGTATTATATGATATTTACCTTAAACTAATATATATTTCTATTTTATTAAATTTATAATCTAATGAAATAATAAAAAAAAAAACTAATATATAGTTATTTTAAAGATGTCATTAATATTAAATTTATTATACTATAAAACTATAGTATTATATGATATTTACCTTAAACTAATATATATTTATTTTATTAAATTATAATCTAATACGAAATTATAAAATAAAATTAATATATAATTAACATAAATCCAAAACATAAATGTAAAACTATTAAGTACACAAAGCATAAATAAAATAATGACAATTTGAAAGAAATTTTACCTTAATTAACCTTATTGAAATTTGAAACTTGAACCCTTAAACACCAAAATTTCCACCTTTTATGGAGATATATAGCAAAAAAAAAAAATTTAGTGAAATGAAGATTGGATGAGTAGAGAGAGTTTGTGATAAAATTGTAAGAACCGAGAAAATTCTAATTTTCTGAAAAATTGTAAAATGGTAATTTCGGTCAAAACCCAAAATTTTTCTAGAACTCGGATGACGAAATGGACTTCACTGTTGGAATCTTCTCGCGAAATCTAGCTACCACGCCAATTTCAGTCAATTCCGAGACAAATGGATTTCACGCTGGCGCACCCGTGTCGAGTGCCGTAAAATGGTTTGTGAGAGACATGTGATGTGACAAAAGTCACCTACTACATGTACTCATGTGACACATGTTGCATGATTAGAGAGATGATGAGAATGAATGACTTAGATTAAGCCATGTGTCAAAAATCCAAAACTTAAGGACACAATGGGAATTTTTGAAAAGTTAAATGAGTATAAGACAAAAATGAATAGTCTTCTTCTCCATGGAAACACACAAAACGTATAAGAGGGGTGGGATTTGAGATTTAGAGAGAGAAGAGTGACTTTCCTCTAGCTTCATTGCCGACCGTTTGGCTCACTGAGCAAGAAGCAAAGTCGATCTACGCGCGAGGGCTACGAGTGGACCGATTCAGGAGTTCGCATAACTCCAAGAGGTAGGGTCTTCCTACTTGTGCGTTATTCTTCGCTAAGAGCTATGTGAATGGTTAGTGATATTCGAGGGCTTGACTTAGCGATCTCTGCCCCAAAAGTTTTCAACCGAGCCAAGAATCCCTATCAGGAAGCCGTGAACAAAGGCTAACCCGAGGTTCTACCATTCACGTTGATTTTGGTGTGATTTTGCGGTTGTTTGGGTGATTCAAATGAATTGCTTGTATTTGCTAATTAGCCCATGTGAGCTAATTTTAGTGTTATTGATGTGGAATTTACTAACATGAATTGTGTGAATTAATTATGTTAATATATACATGTTTTATATATTAGTATGAAGGTCGATCAAGAGAATGCATTCCATAATCAGACACCCTAAAATATTAGCGCGAGCGTGATGATTACGTAAAGAAAATAAAAGGAAAATATTGTGAAAGGAATTTCGACGTGAAGATTTTCCGAGAATTGTGTTGGGAGATTGTCCAACAATTCACGCCTGAGGGGCTCCATGAATCGCTTCTGAGGGTTATCCCAAATGATTCGCCGAAGGGTAGTCCAATGATCGACTTTCAGAGTAAGTTTTCGATAACAAAAAAGCTTTTGTTTTGAACCGTGGATTTTACTCGCATTTGGCTTAGACATGTGTGAGGGAGCTCATGAGGACTCGAGACATGGATCGTGATACGTAGACATTCAAGTAGATCATGTATTCGCTGAAAGTGTGATCGTCACATGACATGTGCACTTAGGTGAGGAGTAACCCATGTAGGAAATTATCACTACTGGGCATTACTCACCCTGTCGAGGGATCTCTATTTCAGGTACAGGGAGTGTACAGGAGGACGACACTCACTAGAGGCCGCGTTTAGAAAAAAGCCGGATTGTGGCTTTGAAATTTTCATTTTGTATAACATGTATTAAAATTGTAAATCTTAATATATGTTTGAATTTAAGAGTGATTTATTAACTCAACCATGTAATATAAATGGGTTAGGATATATTAGTAAGCATTAACCCACGCGGTCATTTTTAATTATTCAGATATGGACCCCGTGGTGGTCTTTATAAACATCGGGACAGTTGTCGCGTGGATCGGGACATGTTATATTTTGGGTAAAGCTCCCCGTACAAAGGAGACTCTGCCCGATTTTTGAAAGTGGTGTTTGACACCGACGCCCACGGCAGTATTCCGTCGACCCGTTGTCAACTAATTCGTAAATGGGGCGCCATAGCCAGACGTAGCTAAGGTAAACGACACTGGAGCTCTATGGGCGGAGTTTAGGTGTACGAATACCAGTGGCTGAGGGACTCGGGCTTAGGCCATGGTCATTAAGGAGTGAGATACCCACAACTCGTGTGGCAATGCCAATGATTGTAGTTTAGGTATGTGATTACCCAAAGGCCATAGACATGATTAGAACACTGCATGCATTGTGTTTTATATGTGAATGGTGTGCATAACATGAGTTGTTGTGTGTATGTTGTATGAGTTGTATGGTTTGTGTGCTTGGTGAATAGCACATAGGGAAAAAAAAAGAAATGTGTTGAAGAAATGATTAGTGCCCAAAAAGTGCTATTTTGAGCCCTATCCAAGATAGGTTTCGAAAGTGCTACAAGACCAATCATATCAATTAAGCCACCGATGTGTGCAGGTCCACTAGTTCCACTGATGCCATTCAGCTTGTTTTCGTGATTTTGGCAGTCTTACGTACCTTAGCCACTGTGTTTACGTTTGATGACAAGATATGTGCCGAATGCTAAGGAATCACAAGGTTTTCAACCATCAAAATAAAGGAATTCAAGGATTTCAAGGCGTAGATGCAAAGAGATGCAAAGGAGCAAACAAAGATCCTGTGATTTTCGCTCATGATCGCGAAAAATTACCGGGATTGCGAAATTTAGCACTCATAGCGAAAACCCTCGCAACCTAGCTTAAAATTCGGGAAAATTTCGCCAGGGCTGTGAGAAACTCGCAACCAGCGAAATCCCACCGTGCCTACGAAATTGGCTCAGCTAGCCAGCGCAACCACCGGTTGATAGCGAAATTTCCTCACTCAAGATCTCGTAGAATTTCGCTAGGCTAGAGAAATTTCGCTAGACTAGCGAAATTTTCGCTATGCTAGCGAAATCCCGCATAGCGAAATTGCTGCCCCTGTAATTTTTGTATATTTGATCCTAAACGACCCCGTTTTGGTGTGTTACCATTTTAGCCCTTATGTAATTTCATATTTTAGGTATTTTGGTAGTTTCACACTTGTCAGACTATATAAAACTCCCCACAAACTTGTAAACCCTAAGCAACTTGGAAGCAACTTTTTCATTTTATGTAAATTTTCCGCAGCCTTTCATTTTGTGGTTTCCCATTTTCGGCTTCTCTCCTCTTTCTTTCATTTTCTAGTCGCAAACACAACCCTCGAGGATGACAACCTGCTGGGATGCTTGGCTAAGCCTTATAGCTTTGAAGAGGAGGGTGGCTAGCTTGGTTTAGGGGCTACTGCAGGTTGTCCTCATGCTGTAAATGTTCCAGGTATTGCATTTATGGTTCCCAACTTTTTAAACTAGAGTTTAATGCCATTTAATGTCCTACCCTTAGTCAATAATTTGTCATGTTTGTGTGGTTCGCATTCTTAATGCTAGATGCACTGATATCCTTTAGATGTCATTTACGAGCCACTGTGAGGAGGTTGAATGCTAGGGTTTTAAATCATCGGGACTCTTTTCGATGCATAATAACAGTGTACACTAAATAGTGGGTTCTAGGGTTAGGGTTTTATAGTTAAACAAAGATCCGGCTAAGCCAATTATAGGTCATTTGGTCTCTAATGCGAGAAATAACCCGAGGACACCTTAATACTCCCCCCATGTTGCTTAGTGACCCAAGCCTTCAAAGTTACCATTTCAATTCACTTTAAGCCATTACAACACCCGTGACCAACAAACTCCACTGTTTTTAAACAAATCCACAAATTCAAACAAAAGCCTCACCATTTTCCAAACACTGACAGAAATCATTCATGTGACGAAAAACCCATCCCTGCTCGAATTTAGACCGCTATGCCGCGTAGCTTGACTACTATAGTGAGGGAGGAACTTAGACTACAAATATCATGGATTCCGCATCACCCATCAAGGGCACGAATCAAGAAATTTTTCTGAGGTTTTACAGTGTATAAAACTGGAAAAAAAGATGAATAAAATAAATTTTAATGAATTTATTTTGTTCTACTGGAAAATGAAAAATAAATAAATAAATAAATTTTTTTTTTGGTCTTCCATTAGGTGGAAAAAAAAATGAAAGAAAAAAAAATGATGAAAAAAAAAAAAGGTGCAGGCAGCAAGTTGGGCTACTGCCCATTTTGCACTTGGTCATAATACAGTGCACTGTATCGTTGATGAGCTTAAAAGTCATCCATTTTCAGTCCATTTTTCTGATTGATTTCTATATAAAAAAGACTGATTTATATGCAGAAATGTGGAATAACTCACCAAACTACTGTGCAGCAGGAAATTCAAGAGAAATAAGAAATCAAGCAAGGAGCGAAAAATCAAGCAACTGCGGATGTCGAATCCAAACATCAAGTCGCGACAAGGAAAAGAAGTCGCGACATGAGAGATGCACGAGAAAGAAAAGACTGGATGTCGCGACGCCCTGACAGGAATGAAGAACTTACATCAAGGTCGCGACCACAAAACCCCAAATACACAATAAGGCAATTATAAGGTGTAAACGAGCTGGTCGCAACAGAAATTCCAAGTCAGTGCAACCACAGGTTAATGGAAGGATGAAAACCAGGTCGCGACACAATTTTAAGATCGCGACAGAATTGAAGGCATAACAATAGATATGGAAGTCGCGACAAGGAAGAGAGGTCGCGACACAAAATCTTCAAAGGACTGAACATTGAAGTCGCGACATTAAGAAGAGGTCGCTACACGCAAGATCGACTCGTGAATCGGTCCTAGGTTCGTGATCGTAGGCAAGCAGGCAGGAATTTAGATCGCGACGTTATTTAGTCGCGCGACCGTAAGATGAACCTTCGAGAGAATGGATAAGGATAAGGTTTCTATGTCGTACGTAATTGATGTCGCGACAACAACAAGTCACCAGAGCTGTGTCTTCATAAGTGTCGTCGCGACTTTGTATAAGTTGAACATGTACGATAAGAATTTGATGTCGCGTATCGAACAGCGTTGAGACACAAAATTATGTCACGACTACGCATAAGGAGTTACGACGACGAGGCTCGAATTAGTTGCAACTCAAATTCCAAGTCACAATCGATAGACAAAATGCAAGGAATGAAACCGGCGTCGCTACTGCAGAATCAAGGTCACATAGGAAGGGCTGAAGGAACTAAATATGTTGTGACTAAGTGAAAGCCGCTACCGTAATGTGACAAGTAAAGTCGCTGACGGAATCGTGTCACGACCTAAAAATGCTTCTACGCTGCATAAGTAAAGTCGCGACGTGGAATTGGTGTCGTGACCTAAAAACAGCCTGCCAGCGTATAAGTGAAGTCGTGGATAAGGAAACAACAAGCGCGCATCAAATCAAGGCAACGCGATACAAAATGGTCGAACACTAACAACCAATCGCCAATTTTCTCCGAAATCCACAAGACTACGATTAAAGCAAAATTCAACTTCAGAACCCTATAAATAAGCAAATGCTATTAGCTGATAGCAAATGGCGCCGTAACGAGAGATTGGAAATGGGCCTTGTATTTTAATTTTCTTTCTTTTTATTTTTTTAGTTTTGAACATTTCAGAGTGATTGTTATTTCCTTTGAATTTCCGGATATGGATGTTAGCTGTTGTGCTGGAAGTCGAATGCATACGTTATTTCCTTCAAATTACTCGTCTGATCGCCCAAAGTCCAAACAAATTTTGGAATTCGAACTTCCACTGATTTATGAGCTCTCTTAATCACGGAGCCAGCGCTGTTGTAATTAAGAATCGAGAAGCTCAACACTGAAGAACTCTATTGTTAGAAATCATCTTTCCTGTAGAAAGTATCATTAACTTCTAAGCCGTCGCTTGTAACCCATTTCCCGGTTCCGAATATTTAAGATTTCATCTCAATATCAGTGTCCTATACCCACATCAGTTCTCATGCCTGACTCAGGAGGCCTTCGAGTGACGTAGAAGGGGCAATCTTGAGAGTGGTGAACAATTTCTTGAGGGTATGCGAACCTGATATTGGAGAACTAATGAGCTATGTGAATTTTAATCAATAAATACTCTTCTCACTTGAAACCGAGAATGAGTTGAATGACTTATCAATTAAAACAAACAGAGAGGTCACCTCGAAGTCAACGCTGGAGTTCAATCCCGCAGCCAAGAAGGATCTAATCAAGGAACGAACAACCGTTTAATGGAGTAGAGAAACCGCTGAAGCAAACCCTTACTATATCTATGTCTTAGGAGCCAAGGCCTGCAAATCAAAGACAGTATGAAGCATTGGTTAAAAATACCCGCAACGCAACCTGCATTTAAGGCATCATTTTAACTCCTCGTTTTCGAAAGAAACAGAAGATCGATGACGAAAAGCAAGCCAAGTATGAGATCCAAATTGCACTACCATCGTCCTTGGACATATTTCAAATCTGTGGTTCAAGAAGTAAATCTTACTGAGTAGTATGCAAGAATTGAAGTTTCACAATAGCAGTAGTTTCAATGCTCCCTTTAAAAGATAACTGATCGGTCGAATTCTTTGCTCTTAGATTTTAGCCTATTTATTTTGTTCTAGTTTCATATATCTTTA
Organism: Tetrastigma voinierianum; assembly: GCA_016808115.1. Classification (NCBI taxonomy): domain Eukaryota; kingdom Viridiplantae; phylum Streptophyta; class Magnoliopsida; order Vitales; family Vitaceae; genus Tetrastigma; species Tetrastigma voinierianum. The sequence goes on along the minus strand of JAEQBH010000137.1, from coordinate 2,484,560 downwards.
GATTTTTACATCTTAAGGCAGCATTTAAATATATCCCATTTGCCTATCAAGGTCCAAATAGTATAGAGTTCGAGTAGTTAGGTAGTTGATCGAGAATTCCCTTGAGATCTCTCTGGAATGATACCCGGACTTACATTCGATTTTACTACTTAGACGAATTGTGCACTTGCAAGGTAATAGACTCACCCATATTACTTTAAATCATGAATATTGAGAGAAAATTATTTTGTCAAGCAATGTATCCAAAATAACATGGATATAAGAGAAATGTAAGACTTCTCAGAATTATGTTAATTCGAGGGGTCTTAAGTCTATTAACAAAGGAACACAACAAGCTCTATAACTCACGCCGGGGATTAGACAATAGTCCTTTTGGTAATAATGTTATAAATTTTAGGAGGAGTGTCATTTAACCGAACAAGTTTTATGGCGCCTTTGCCGGATCGGGAAGAATTTATGAACAATATTCGTACTAAAGAGCGAAATACTATTCGACACAAAATTAAAGGTTTGCTAAGAAAATAGAAAATTTACAAAATAAGATTCAGTCAAAGAAGAGTTTAGCAAGCTATTGAATCTTTAAGAGCTTTCATGTTAAATACAGTTTATATCATCACTCCATTTGATCTCAGTATGTTACAATTTCAGGGGTTAATTCATGCACAGGAAGCCAGGAGCTGAACTGCTACTACTTAGACACCGAGGATCGAAAGAACACTTGGGAGGCTAAGAAAAGCAGAGTGCGTAAGTAGAAGAGATGGCAGCCGAAAGATTGACCCAGGCAACTAGGAATTCGCAGCTGAAATACCTCAAGAGCGAGACACTATGGAGGATTTCTGGAGACCAGTTATCCAAGAAGAATACTCAAGAAGAGGACACCAACAGAGGCTAAACAAATTTGTGCCTGCCACTCGATAACCATGGTTCAATAGAACCACGATGTGTCACCTTCAAGATCCCAACGAACACTGGGGTGTTTCGAACGGCCAATACAGCTTAACCGAATCCGTGAGACCGTAAGGATTAAGCTACAACAGCCATTCTCTTTAAGAGATATAGTCAAGATCATGGTTGGACCTTATTACCATATGGATCTGTTAACACATGGGAAGAGTTGATGGAAGCTTACCCGAAGCGCATTCTTTCCTCCTCCATCACTCGAAAGAAAGGAAATTACTACTTTCAAACAAGCGGAAGACGAGTCCGTACACCGTCGAGAGGTGGCGGAGGTCACAAGAGATGTCCCATGCACCCGGATGAATTCGAAGACACAAATGGACATCTTCTACCACTCTATGAATTATACCTCAAAGGGTATAATTGATGCAGCTTGCTGCGGAGCATTCAAGAAGAAGAGCAGAAGAAGCAAGACAACTGATCGAGGATCTTACTAGGTGCAACATGAAACCTCCTTCAATCCTCGGGAGCAAGAAGTAGAGCTATGGGAATGGAATGATTGAGTCAACAAGACGATCGCATGAGGCTAAGCTGACGATTGATGCATCGTTGGATAGAAGAATGCACTCGCATGAAATAGAGCAGCCGAAAGAGAAGGAAGAGTAAATACGCCGAGGGGCGCACCGAAGAGGTTCTATGCAAATGAGGAGGCTAACTTGAACGAGCACAGGCATATCATTTCAAGCCTAACCCCAACCTCAAGCAACCCATTATACCCTAGCATTAAGGAACCATGAGAATTTTCATGTGGAGGAGCACAACACGTCCCAAGACACGGGCGAACTCAAGACGAGTATGCTCCACTAAGGTTCCAAAGAATAAAGAATGTGGAGAGGGCGTAATGATATCGTGGTCAAAGGAGGACCTGCACTTCGAGGACCGGGACGCAAATTACGGGGGAAAAAAAAGCTGATCAACGTCCACGAACAAAGGTTTGGTAGAATTGAAGTTTTCAACACACTTCAAAATTTTCAGGACAACCACCAATGCATCTCTCAAGAACTTGGAAACACAAGTAGGGCAACTAGCCCTGACCCTGTAGCAGAACTCAAAATAAAGATGCTTTTCCCAGTGACACAAAGAAAAATCCAAAAGACTTCCATGGCTGCATGTGCCTTAGAAGTGGAAGAGAATTGTAGAAGGAAAAGTTAGAGAAAGATGAAGGCAACAGTTAAGGGAAGTTCAAAAGACCAATACCCGAAAGAAAGAAAGGAAGAACAGCAGCAAGAAGAAGAGAGAAGCAAGAAGAAGATAAAAGAGAGAGTCTGTAACTCTATGCCCATAGCTCCATTCCCAGACCTAAAGTCAAAGATGGGAGGAGCAGTCAGTAAGAGCTTTAGAAACTTTCAAGAAGTCGGAGATAAGCATGCTATCTACGTAAGTGTAACTCAAACGCTACTTTATGCCATTCTTGAAAGAAATTTTAAGCAAGAAGAGAAGAGTTACGTAGGAAGGAGAAGAACTGACCGCTTACTAAAGGCGTTGATAAAGAAGAATTTACCAGAGAAGATGAAAGACCTAGGAAGTTTCACCATCCCTTGCACCATTGGAGAGGTTGAATTCCAAAGGCTCTCAGGACTCAGCGCAAGTATTAACTCATGCCATTAATCAAGGTAAGGAAATTAAGCCTGGGAGCTCCCACTACGCTTACCTCCAAACGGGCGATAGAACAATCTGCTAAACCCAAGGAGTCATTGAAGACGCATTTAGAAGGTGGGAAATTCATTTTTCCCGTAGACTTTATCATCTCCGACATTGAAGAAGATTCACAAGTCCCCCCCGCCGCTGTGAAGGCCATTCCTGCAACCCGGGACGCTTAATAGATACTTGCAGCGAGTTCTCACTCTCAGGGTTGGAGAGGAAGCAGCTGACTTCAACCTAATCAAAAGTTTGAAGAACTTAGACACATATAGGGAAGATCACATGTTAGTAGAAGATGTCTACCTCAACAACTCTAATTGTTATTATGATTGTAATGCTCAACTTCCTATCAATGAAAATGAGATGAATTTCCAGTATCTTGAAGGTGTTAATTCTGATTTTCCACACATCAGTTTACACTCTACCGAAAACGTGTTGAGTCTTAATCAAAACAGCACGGACAAAGTGGACAAAAATGAAGAGAAGGAATTTCATCAAGAGACAAGTGCAGAAGGGCTAGTTTTAAAAGAGTTGCCATGTCATTTGAAATATGCTTACTTGGAGCTACCAAAGAGTAAGCCAGTAATTATCTCTGCTAGACTCAGTAATGCTGAAGAACAGAAGCTGCTGAAAATTTTGAAGAAATATCAGGAGTCGATTGCTTGGTCCATTGATGAATTAAAGGGTATCAGTCCGTCAATATGCATGCACAAAATACTACTAGAGGAAAATGCAAAACCATCTGTTGAACATCAAAGAAGACTGGAATCAATACGAAAAGAAGTCAATGAAAAGGAAGTCTCAAATGGTTGAATGTTATTTTATATATGCAATCCCGCATACTCTTGGGTTAGCCCACCATGTGGTTCCCAAGAAGGTGGGTTCATCAGAATCCAAAATGAAAAAAATGAGTTAATTCCTACAAGGATTCGTGATGTGGTGGGAGAGGCGTACTTGACTACCGGAAGCTAAACACTTCAACCAGGAAGGATCATTTCCCATTGCCCTTCATAGATAAGATGTTGGATAGGTTAGCAGATACCTCATTTTTGTTTCTGATGGATAACTGCCATAACCAAATTGCCATTACGCCTCGAGGACCGTGGAGAAAACCATTCACATGCCCTATGGCACCTTTGCCTCTCGTAAGGATGCCATTCACCAGGCAATGCCCCCGCTTACTTTTCGTGAGGTGTATGATGTCCATGTTCTCGACGGCTGAAGAGGTCGCGAGATTTTTATGGATGACTTCACAGCGGTATGGATCCAAATGGAGCATCGGGGCTCGAACAACCCGGAAATGTAAAGACTCAAAGATGCAAGGGACAAACATCTAAGATTAATCGGGAAAGTGCCATTTCACGTGTAATACATGTATTGTCCTCGGGGCATAAAATTTCCGCTACAGACTAGAATCGACTGTTTCATTATCAAGACTCTTGTACCCCATAACAAAGAAAAGGGATAAGAAGTTTCCTCGGGGACATGCCGATTCTATAGAAGTGATCCATCGAGACTTCAAAATAATAAACCATTATGCATTGATCGGAAAAAGACACAAGGTTTAATTGATGACTTCGCAAGGCAGCCTTGAAGAAATCAAAACCGATTAGTTCAAGCACCGATCATGGTCGCACTGTATCGGGATAAAGGGTTCGGGGCTAATGTGTGATGCTAGTGATTTCGCAATGGGAGCTGTATTGGGCAAAGAACAGATAAGATATTCAGGGCCATATACTATGCTAGCAGAACCTTCAATGAAGCCCAAGAAAACTATTCAACTACTGAAAAGGAGATGCTAGCCATAGTTTTGCTCGTGGAGAAATTCGTGCCATACATTTTGGGATCCCATGTTATAGTTCACACTGATCATGCAGCAATCAAATATCTAATGACAAAGAAAGAAGCCAAACCAAGACTTATAAGGTGGGTGTTGTTACTACAAGAGTTTGATCTGGAGATTAAAGATAAGAAAGGTTGTGACAATGTGATAAACATCACTCATCTGTAGAAAAACAAAGTAAAAGAGGAGATGTAGATCTTCCCGTAGATGAGCAACCGTTTAAATCACATTCCAACTCCCATGGTATCGATATCGTGGAATTACTTGGCTCGTGGAGTAGTGCTCCGACCGGGGCCTACCAACAGAAAAGAAAACTAAGGACTGACAGCAGGTATTGCATTTGGGATGACCCACTGCTATTTAAAAGAGGTGCTAACATGATTATAAGAAGATGTGTGCCAGAGAGTGAACAATGCAGATTTTGAATGAATGCCATGCATCACCATATGGGGGACATTTTTCCGGAGAAAGAACAGCTCATAAGATACTCAAATAGGGATTTTATTAGCCCACTATCTTCAGAGACTGCGCTGAATGGGTCAAATTATGTGATAGATGCCAAAAGATTGGAAATATCAGCAGAAGAAACGAAATGGCCCTACAAGGCATATCGTGGTAAATTTCACGTATGGGAATAGATTTTGATGTGGACCCTTCCCACCATCATTTGAAACTCCGCATACCGGGCAAAGTGATTGCGTGTCCAAGTGGGTGTAGCTGGGCTAGCTTGTCCAAGGAATGACGCTAGCATAGTTGTAAGTTTCTTGCAAAGGAACATTTTAAGCGCATTCTAACACCCAGACTATCATCGCTGACGGGCTACTTCAAACAAAAATATCACAGAAGCTCTCATGAGCAGGTATGGGATCAAACATATAATGAGCCTAGCTTATCACCCCGTACTACTGACAAGAAGAAAATTTCCACAGATTAAAAGGATCCCGAAAGATCGTAAGTTCAAGTAGAAGGACTCCGGTCTTCCAAACTTGATGACGACTTCTGGGCTTACAGGACTGCATTCAAACTCCTATCGGATGTCCCCATAGCTGCAGTTGTCTGCAAACCATGTCACCTCCCTCTTGAACTGGAATATAAAGCTATGTGGGCTATCAAGAAGCCGAACTTCAATTTCAAAACTGCAAAAGAAGAGAGACTACTCCAACTGAATGAACTGGAAGAATTGAGAAACGAAGGCTATGATAATGCTAGGATATACAAGGACAAAACAAAGAAATGACATGATCAAAGGATTCTCGAGAGAATTGCATGTGGATCAGTTTTGCTATTTAACTCCAGTTAAGATTATTTCCAGGAAGTTGAAATCAAAAATGGAGTGGACTATATATAAAGGGTGTCAAGTACTACTTTTGCCAAGAATATCGAGGATCGATGCCGGGAAGAATTCATGTTAACGGTCAAAGACTAAAGCACTATCTCAAATAGGAGAGGGAAAAGAAGAACTCCAAATTCTGTTGATTTGAGAGAGAAGGCTTACAAAGAATAAAATAGCTAGTCCAAATCTAAGGACTCAAACGGAGCAAATTTTACGGGAGGCAACCCATATATATTTTTACTTCTTTTATAAGGAACTTTTTTTTTTATGTGTTTTTAATCACTAAATTTGATTTTTCTTAGTTCTCAGAATAGATTTGTTGGGACTTTGCTAAGTCGCATTCGCTCATTGTAACTTTTTGAAGTTGTTTCGGGCCATTTCATGCACCGCATGGCTCGTGAGAAGGAACAATTAAAGGAAGGCTCCAAAGATTTCACAGGATGTAAATGACTTAAAAGGAGAGTACTCATCTCCCTACACAAATTCTCGTTGATCGAATTGAATCAAGATGCTCGAGTCGGGAGGTTCGGGAATGATATATCGAGTTAAGAATTTGTCCGCCATCAAACTCTGTGGCAATGTACTAGGTCGCGACCAACTGTTTTGGTTGTAACCTAGTAAGTACTAAGGGGACAACAAGGGCACAGGTCGCAACATAACATTTGGGTCGCGACAGGAACAAATTCTTCAAAAGACTATTGAAGGTCGTGACAACCCAAACTATGTCGCGACATTACTTGTTGATCAACACAGGGTAGAAATGCTAGATGTCGCAACCAAATAATTCATCGTTCCCATTACCCACTTATGTCGCTGATGCACTATGATAAGTCGCGACATAAGTGGAAAGTGTGCCAGCTAATAAATTTTTAATCTGCCCTAAATTTGATGACAAAGACATAATCAGGCTGCACTTAAGTCGCGATACGCAATTAATAGAAGTAATAAAGAGTCCACAACAATGATTTGATTGCATACGTTGAGAAACTCCCTCCATCATTATTTCATCCTTGGGAACGAACACAACTCTTCATCTTCGATCATTCTCTTGTTTCAATTCTTACAAACCCTAGATTCAAAACTCCTCCTGAAAACAGTCCGATTTCTCAAATGGCCGAACCTTCAACCCTAATCCCAAATCTAAGTGAGATCATGGAAGAGTATACTACTCAAGAGGAGGCTCGCCCGGAACCTTCGGGAACTAGGCCGTCGAACTACCGGTTCAACTGTGTTCCTTCGAGCAACAAAGTGAAAGAGAAAAGAAAAAGGGGAAGAAGGAAGCAGAAGACGCTGCTTCGTGAAGAGGCTCTTCAATCGAGGAAGTACTACGCAAAAGAAGGGGTTTATCTATAGGTTTCAACAAACACATCTCCCCTTTCAAGGAACTAATAGAACAGAGAGGTTGGGAGAGCTTCTGCAAGCATCAAAAGACAGGATACGCAGCAGTAGTCAGGGAGTTCTACTCCAACCTGGTGGGGAGGAAGGATAACTCTGTTTATGTCAGAGGAGCGGGTGCGGGCAAAACATCAACGAGATGTTGTGATGGAAGGGCGTATGATGGCTCCAAGTTCAAGAAGTTGATAAACAATCCCGACCGTGAGAAGATAAAAAAACTGGACAGATAAAGGGAAATGGTCAAGGAAAATGAGAGCACAAGAATACAAATCGTGGGAGGAAGAGGCAAAGGTTTGGTTTTACTTTATTTCCTCTGTTATGATTCCAACCAAACATGTCCTATCTGGTCCGGGAACAAGAAGCACCATCTGTAATGGCTTCGTCAGCGGGTACAAGATCACGCCGGAGCAATCATTGAAAGCTCTATATTGAGATATCATGAAGGAAATAAAAGGGGACTAATCCCTCACCCAACAACTATCACAAGGCTATGTTTGCGGGCTGGTGTAAAGGGAACTTGGCCAGAAGAGGAAGAATGCCCCAAGGCTTCACCCTAACTCGATCGGGAGGACTAAGGCCTGGGGAATAAAAGGTGTATGGGATTTAAAGAGGCCATTCGTAGAAGGAGAAATGCAGTAAAAAGAGGAAGATCCAGATGCACATCCAAAAGAGAACACCTTTCTCTTTGTAGAGGACAGAGATCCAGATGATGAAAGCCCCATGACCTCTAATCCCACTCGCACTCTTCAATCGTAAATAGATTTCGTGAGAACCTGGTAGTTGTTCTAGCTGAGCTCGTGGGAACAATCAAAAATGGAGGCGCCATTTCTATTCGTATATACGAAGAAAGGGAGAAGAAATGAGCCCCAAGAAATTGTAGAAGATGTGTACGGGCGTAATTGAAGAGAAGAGATCAAGAATGGAAGAAGAAATGAATGTAAGAGAAGAGGTATCGGGGCGTAATCGAGGAGAAGAGATCAGCAATGGGAAGAAGAAATGAACAGAAGAGAAGAGCAGAGAAAGGAGATCTTGAAGCATCAAGAGGAACAATTCAAGAAGGAAATGGAGGAAAGAGATCAAAATCTACTGAAGAAGTTAAAGCTGAGCCATGAATCGTTCTACAACAATCAGTATGATCGCGATTCCCAACTCCTAACATTTTTGAAGAAAAGGGACTCAGATCTGGAAGCCAAAACTATGGAGCAGATCAAGGGATTCAAATTCCTCTACATGTCCTTGTTCAAGGACTTTGAGAAGAAGATGAAAGACAAAGATCAAGAGCTTCATGACAATGATGCTCTTTAAGAAAGATTGGCTTGAAAATTTGGATTTGATTAACAATAACTGGCCCAAATTTTGTAGAAGTCATGACTCAAATGGAACGCACAATGAACACACTGGGAATGAGACAAGATGATCTGGTCAAAAAGGTTAATCTCACCAACGAATTGGTCCTTGAAGAACAAATAGAGAAGGAGAATGACAAGAAGAAGAAAGAATGGAAATGAAATTCCCCAAGTTCTCTCCTAGTTTGGCAACCCTTGATCTCGATCCTAACATTCAAGCCCTCCTTCAAAAAGAAAAAAATAAATCTCCCAAATGATCTATCCTTCTCTTCATCTCTTCCAAACTGTGATTCTCAACTTCTGCATCATCTCATGAATAAAATAAGAAAATTTTTAAAGAAAACATTGTTTGATATTGCTTATAGTTAGAATTGTACTATTACTTGATGCTTGAATTGCTAGGAAAATAACAGTAGGATTTAGTTTCAAAAATAAGGGAACATCTTTACCAACCTGGAAATTAGGAGTTGCGTTGTGCATGTTTGAATACAAATGGATTGCAAAATTGGAAAAAATGGTTATCACGATAACAAATATACTTCGCCAATAGTATAAACAGATAAAGAATAAGTACAAGTCTAGAAGAAATAATACACTTTCGTCAAAATCATGAAACTTTGAAAGGAATTAGAAACATCTTCTGGGAAATTCTGGATGAAAAATCTATAGTCCTAGAACTTGTTAGATTATTGATTGAGGCGAAATCCTAGGTGAAAACAACCAACAAGAAGTGATAGAGGCCATCTCTGGCAGTTTGAGTTTTTTCAAGCCTACCCTAAAAAAATATGCTAATGCATAAACCCTAGTTCCTTGATTTGAGCCAAATAAGCCTTATTTCTTCATCGAACAACAACCGAAAACCTAAACTCCCATCCCTTGCAAATACCCCGCAGCAAAGAGCCCTAAATTATCCAGCTTTCCAACCCGTAAAAGTCTACTATAAGGAAGAAACAAGTTTGGGGGAAAGATATTTCAAATGTTACAAGGTGTGAGAAGAAGAAGTGTTAAGAAGAAATTAATGAAAAGGGAATGAGTTTTGTCTTGTGGCCTATCTCCTTGAACCATTGGGTTTGCTGGGGGTGTTCAACACCTAGTACCCTAATGCCAATTGGTATGGGAGTTGCTAGCCCAAAGTTCTCTAAGAGTGATAGAAAGCCTAATAAGACAAAACATTGCACTACTCCCATTTATAGAGAGAAATACAAAGAGAATCCCAGAAAAAGGGGTACTGACCTGATAAGGTGCAAATGGCAAGTCAAGATGTCATAAAAAGATGTCAAAAAGATGCATCAGGTTAAGATTGAGGGAAGGATACAGTGTCATGGAAGGAAAAGATGAAAAGTAGAAGGCAATCAGTACAGAAAAGGTGGAAACTGGGTGATTTGCAACTTAAATTTTTCCATCATCTACCCAATTACCTAAGGCCAACATTACAAGCCTAAAAGACCCTTACTGACCAAGGTTGAATCTTACCTACATTAGTGGAGATCAATATGAAAAACAAGCCTATGGGACTTTGACAAATGGTCTAAGGAAATTCCCAGAAGATTAACTAATTCAACAAGAAGATGAAGAGGATTAGAGACCTACACATACACACAGAACCAGACTTGTTGAATAAACTGTTTACTTATATTATTTCATCAAGAAATTTGTGAAGGAAGTATATCATTTCTCATTTTTGAGTCGAAACTGAAAGTTAAAATGATGTCGTATCTTTATTCCCGCTAGAAAGAGTAATGAGAAAGATTGTGGTATGAATCAAAATGTCCTAAAAATTTTAAGCTTATTTGCTTCGAGAATAAACAATTCTTTCTTTTCTTGCTCGAGGGTTAGAAATTTAAGTCAGGGAGTTTGATGAGCTTAAAAGTCATCCATTTTCAGTCTATTTTTTTGATTGATTTCTATATAAAAAAGACTGATTTATATGCAGAAATGTGGAATAACTCACCAAACTAATGTGCAGCAGGAAATTCAAGAGAAAGAAGAAATTGCAGTAAAAGGAGCGAAAATCACAACCAGTGGATGTCGCAACTAAACATTGAAGTCTGACAAGGAAAAAGAAGTCACGATAATGAGACGCATGAGAAAGAAAAGACTGGATGCCGCGATCACTTACTGTGAATGAAGAACCATAGCATCAAGGTCACGCACTCATAAACCCGCCGCGACACAAGGGCAATTATAAGGCAGAACGAGCTAGCCGCAACAGAAATTCCAAGTCAGTGCAACCACAGGTTAATGGAAGGATGAAAACCAGGTCGCGACACAATTTTAAGATCGCGACAGAATTGAAGGCATAACAATAGATATAAAGTCGCACAAGGAAGAGAGGTCGCGATACAAAATCTTCAAAGGACTGGAACATCAAGTCGCGAGCATTAAGAAGAGGTCATACATTAGCAATCGACCAGAATTGGTCTTAGGGTTCAGACAGGCAACAGGTAAGGAATTTAGATCGCGATCGCTATTTAGAGGTCGCGACTGTAAGATGAACCTTCTCGAGAGAATGGATAAGTGGATAAGGTTTCTTATGTCGTGATTACTGCACTGATGTCATGACAACAACAAGTCACCACAGGAGCTAAGCAGGTCTTTACAAGGCAAGTCAAGCTGCGACTTTGTATAAGTTGAACACAGGGAAAGTAGGTCGCGACAAGAATTTGATGTCGCGACATCGACTAGCAGTGAGACACAAAAATTATGTCACGACTACGTACAAGGAGTTACGACCAGCATGAGGCTCAATTTCTAGTTGCAACTCAAATTCCAAGTCACGACCGGATAGACAAACGCAGAATTGAAACTGGATGTCGCGACAGAGAATCAAGGTCACATAGGAAGGGCTGAAGGAACTAAATATAAGTCGACTGGGCGAAAGTCAGCCGCTACCAGACACCGAGACAAGTAAAGTCGCTGACGCGGAATCGCGTCACGACCTAAAAACAGCCTCACAAGCGCATAAGTGAAGTCGCGACGTAATTGGTGGCCGTGGATTCCAAAACAACTACAAGGCATAAGTGAAGTCAGATAAGGAAACAATAAGCCATGAAGATCAACCTGGCTAGCAAGGTCGCGACACAAAAATGGAGTCGCAACACTAACAAACTAATCACAATTTTTCCCAAATCCACAAGATGACGCATTAAAGTTAGGGCCCAACTTCAGAACCCTATAAATAAGCAAATGCTATTGAAGGATAGCAGCTCTTGGCGGCTCAGAACGAGAGATCTGGGTAGCTGAAGGCTCTTGTATTTTAATTTTCTTTTCTTTTTATTTTTTTTAGTTTTAATATTTTAGAGTAGATTGTTATTTTTCAATCTCCTCGATCCGATGCAATGCTAAAGTCAAGCCGAATGCGTAATGCTATTTCCTTCAATATCGCATGGATCGTTCAAGTCCAAACAAATTTTGGACCAAACTCAGCTTGATTTACAAAGAGCTCTCTTGATCATGGAGCTACAGTTGTAATTAAGTAATCGAGAAGCTCACCTTCCATCAAAGAACTCTATTGTTAGAAATCATCTTTCCTGCAGAAAGTATCATTAACTTCTAAGCCGGGTCATTTGTAACCCATTTCCCGGTTCTGAATATTTAAGTATTTGATCTCAATATCAGTTGTCCCATACCCACAATAGGACTGGTCTCATGCTCCGATTTCCGTGAGTGCCCTTAAGGACAATAAGAGAAGGCAATCTTGAGAGTGGTGAACAATTTCTTGAGGGTATGCGAACCTGATATTGAGAACTAATGAGCTCTGTGAATTTTAATCGATAAATCCTCTTCTCACTTGAAACCGAGAATGAGTTGAATGACTTATCAATTAAAACAATCAGAGAGGTCACCTCGAGTCGAATGTTGAGTTTAACCCGTGTTATGTAAGGATCTAATCATGAACGAATGAATCGTTTCACTTGGAGGAAGTGAAACTGGAAGTAAACCCTTGCTATATCTATACCCGAGCTAAGGTTTGCAGTCCAGTATTAGGTATGAAGTATTGAAAAAGAAAATACCTGCAACAAGGCAACCTGCATTACAAGTAATTTGTTCAACTCTGGTTTCAAAGAAACAAGGAAGATTGATGACGAAAAGTGTCGCTATGAGAGATCCAAATTGCACTACCATCGTCCCGACATTTCAAATCCGTGGTTCAAGAAGTAAAGCTTATAGAGTAGTATGAATTGAAGTTTCACAGTTAGCTTCAATGCTCCCTTTAAAAAGATAACTACCACCGAATTCTTTATTTTAGATTTTTCACTTTATTTTATTTGTTCGTAGTTTATATCTTTAGATTTTTACATCTTGTTGTTTACTAAATAGATTCCATTTTGCTCATCAAGGTCCAAATAGTATAGAGTCTGAAAGTAGTTTAGAGAAGTTGATCGAGAATTCTCGAGATCTCTCGTGAATGATACCTGTGACTTACATTCAAATTTACTACTGGTACGACTCCGTGCACTTGTAGTGTAATAGACTTTGACCCATTATTTTTAAATCATGAATATTGAGAGAAATTATTTTGTCAGGAGCAAACAAAATCCAAAATAACATGGATATAAGAGAAATGTAAGACCTTGTAACTATGTTAATTCGAGGGTCTTAAGTCTATGAACACAACAAGTCTATACCATGTCGGGGATTACAATAAACCTTTGGTAATAATGTTATAAATTTGTATATGTCATTTGGTCCGAACAATCGTGACACGTGGTGCACAAGCAGCGCCAAGATGACAGCAAAGAAGCGGCCATGATACTGGCCGTAGACAGACACGATACGGCCACCTTTACGCGCAAGGCGAGGCGCTGCCGGTCCGGTCAGTCGAGGGAGGTGTCGCGATACAATAAACTGTATCGTGACAGAGGGCAGCTCACATTGGCGGTCGCAAGACAAGCGTGATATCGAAGCGCCACGATACCTAAGACGTGGAGCCGCTGACACGCACAACAATAAAGACGCTACGGGAGCCGACGACATACTGGCGGATGCCGGCACAACAAGGCGATACGGCCGCGCGGCGCCGCGACATACCGGCAAGGCTCGCGACACTGCCGCCAAATTGAACACGCGCAAGGCGCGCACAAATATGCTGCCGCAGTCGGGCCAAGGGTGGGTGCACTGTGCACTCGACTCAATTTTGACTCAGTGCACTATTATGAGTCACTGTTTGGGACATTGTTCATGAACACTATTCATGAGCACTGTTCACGAGGTTTTAAATAAATAAATAAATAAAATAAAATAATTTTTTTTTTAAAATGAAACAAAATAAAATATATTTTTTTTTGTTGCATATGATTTAATATATTGAATTATTGTCTTGCATTACCTATGAATGCATGGACATAGAGTATGAAAAAATATTCGGTATTTGAATAGTGTCTCGAGGCTATGTTTACACCTTAGATGCCGACGCCTGTGATAGAGTCATTTAGAGGTTAAGGCCTCGAGGAGTCTCAGACGTGAGTTATCCCCTGTGTGGATTGCATGAGATGGGGGATGATATGTCGTGGCTGCGAGTTAGAGATCCTGGGGACTCTACCACAAGTGGACCCGAGGGTCATGGACATGTCGTATGCCCGACGCCATCCCGATGGATTGGTTGATACCACAGAGTCAAGTATCGATTGTGAGCCGAGCTAGCGCCAACACGTAAGACTCGGTGACTCGTGTTGTATTCAAGGACAAGCATGATATTTCATTTCCAAACGGCAGTAATGGTCTGGCAATGGGATTACATACATATAAGTCTACCTTAGAGGACGAGGTGAGACTGATGATCTACCGAGTAGTTTGCGAGTATGAGGATGTTTTTCCGGACGAGTTACCGGGATTGCCTCCGCAGAGGGTTGTAGACTTCGATATCGAGTTACACCCTGGTACTTCGCCCATCTTTATGACTCCGCATAGCATGGCACCAGTTGAGTTGTTGGAACTTAGAGTCCAGCTACAGGAGCTACTGGACAAGGGGTTCATTAGACCGAGCACTTCACCATGGGGCGCTCCGATTCTATTTGCAAAGAAGAAGGACAAGACCTTCGACCGCAGCATTGATTACAAAAATAATGGTTACGGCCAAGAATCTGCATCCATCACGAGGATTGACGATTTGTTTGATCAACTTGAGAGGAGAGCAAGCCCACTCCAAGATAGACCTTGCACCGGTTACCATCAACCGAGGGTTAGGTACGTATATCCCTAAGACTGCCTGTGACACGTTATGGGCACTTGAGTTTACGGTGAGGCCCTTCTTGATCACGACGCCACAGTGATTCATGAACCTCATGCATAGGGTATTCCAACCCTATCTAGATCAGCTTGTCGTAGTCTTCGTGGATGACATTTTAGTCTACTCCCAATCAGAGTGGGAGCATGAGTATCACTTGAGGATTATTTTACAATTGTTGAGACCATCACCAGACGCCTGCCGCTAGCGCGAAGCCTCGCTTACTGCGGGTGAGATTTTACACGCATTGCCGCATCAGGCGTGTCAGTAGACCTTGAGAAGGTCGAGGTCGTGATGAGTTGGGAGAGGCCGGTCGCCGATACGAAGTTCTTGGATCGCATCACTGAGATTCATCGAGGATTACGCCCCAAAACCTGTGGTCCATTGACAACCCATCAACCCGCTGAAAATTCATGGATGTCGGGTAACCCACACCATCATTTAACAACAATCGGGCAGAGTCTCCTTTGTATGGGGAGCTTCCACCCAAATACAACCTGTCCCATCGGGCTCACAACGACCACATCGGCCCATGCGAGGCAAATGGCCACTGGCCCATGCATCAATACTCACAAAATATATCCCAACCAACTATATTATATGGTTTAAGAGTAAATAAGTCACTTTAATTCAAACATATATTAAAATCTCTACAATTCCTAATACGTTATACAAAACGACAATTAAAGACATCAGCCACAACCCTAGCTTTCTTCTAAAAAATCGGCCCTATAGAGCCGTCGTCTTCCTAACATCCCTCGTAATTCGAAATAATGATCCTCGACAGGTGAGCAATGCCAGCAGTGAAAATCTCTCCCTAAGATGTGGGCTACTCCCCACCTAAGTGCACATGCAATGATTCAACATAAACTCACACTCAAGCAAATACATGATCCTACTTGAATGTCTACATAGCCAATCCTATGTCTCGAGTCCTCACCGACTCTCTCATGCATGCCTAAGCCAACGCAAGAAAACATCATTTTTATTTCTTTCATGTCGTGCACTCACACTTAATTTTCTTAGGTTCCCCCGATGCATATGAAATGCATTATGCCATTCTCAAACCACACATGCCAATATATCATTTACACATATATTAACAAAATTTACATACATGTCATATGTTATTTAATTCACATCAATAACATCAAAATTAGCCTACTAGCTAATTACAATCTATTTCCAATGGCTTACATAATTATATTTTTATATATCTCCACATCATGTTAACACATTTAATTACATGCATTAACATATTAATTCTCACACACCCAAACAATTCATAATATATAAACATGTATATACTAACATAATTAACTCCTTACATAGATCATGTTATTCAATTTGTAAACTAATAACACCAAAATTAGCTCACATACTAATTAACTAACTGGTAATTCATTTGAATCTACCCAAAACACAATCACACAACAATACACGTGAATGCTGAAACCCTGGTCAAGAATACCACGAATTACACTAGGATCTTCTCACTCTAAGCCAAGTGTTTGAGACCAAACACCGCTTAATTCAAGCCTCAGAATATCCTTAACCATTCACATGGCTCTTAGCCAAAGAATAACACAAGTAGGAGAAGACCCTTACCTCTTGGATTTGTCGGAACTCCACCAAATCGGTGTCCACCGTAGCCCTCGCCGTGTAACAACTTCGCCTCTTCACCCGGTTAACCGACGGCTCGAACGATCGAAAAAACCTGGTAGAAGTAGCTCTCTCTCTCTCTCTAAAACTGGATCCAGCCTCTACTGCCTGATTTTTGCTTTCTTTTGGAGAAGATAACTATTCTCCTCTTTTGTCTTATACTCATTAACTTTTCATTAATTCTCATCTTGTCCCTTTACTTAACTATTTGACACTTGGCTTAATCTAAGTCATTAATCTCCATCTTCTTTCTAATCATGCAACATGTGTCACATGGGTACATGTAGTAGGTAACTTTTGTCACATCACATATCTCTACAAGTCAAGCTTTATCGCACCTAACACCAAACAAAAAACGTGAAATTCGACTATCTCAATTCTACTTAAATTCTGATGTGGTAGCTAGATTTCGCAAGATGATTACAACGGTGAAGTCTGTTTTCTCATCTGAGATCTAGAAAAATTTTGGATTTTGATCGAAATTACCATTTTGCCATTTTTCAGAAAATTGGATTTTCTCGGGGTTTCACAGGATTTCTCCCGATTAGTGGCACCTATGACGAGATTGAACCGAAAGGAGGTAAAGTTTGATTGGGATGACCAATGCAATGAGGCATTCCAGGAGTTGAAGAGGAGGCTTGCTTACTACTTCTCCTATCTTGATAGTCTCGGACAGAGGATGTGGGCACAGCTGTATCAGGATGCCCGAGGGTCTGACCGATGTGTTTGATGCAAATCAGGATGGTAGTAACTTATGGTTCCCCGCGCCTGAAGAATCATGAGCAGAATTACCCCACACATGATATGATGGCGGTCGTAGTTCCGCCTTGAAGATTTGGCGCCACTCATTTATATGGCGAACAGCCGAGGTGTACTCGCACCATGTCCGTTATATTTTCACCTAGTAGGACCTCAATATGAGGCAACGCAAATGGATGGAGTTCCTAGAAGATTATGACTTCACTTTGTATTACCATCGTGGTAAGGCAAATGTGGTGGTTGATGCACCTGAATGAAGTCAATGAGAATTGGCTAGCATAGCTCCGAGTGGCGATGCTCGAGACTGTGACAGCCACATGTGACAACGAGCATACTCGGGGCATATCGGGAGTTTAGTAGCTACGCCGTCTTTATTGAACAGAGTGATCGAGTCCTGGCGACGTGACGAGATAGTGTCCATTAGGAGACCGTATAGTCGCATGTGACGGATCGCCCACTCATATGGTAATTTTCTAGATAGATGACGCTGCAAGGTTCTGTGTGTTCAGATGTACCAGGGTCTTCGCCATCGATATCGAGCGGAATGAAGAGACACGTAGGGGACTTTGCTCGATGATGTCTCACGTGTCAAAGGTGTTAAGGTCGAGCACCATAAGCCAACAGGCTACTCACTCCATCGAGGTGGTCGCGAAAGGGGAGCACGTCACGACGGACTCAGGACCCACTCGCTACGCATAACCGTAGGACATGATGCAAGATAGGGTGATAGTGGACCAGCTCACGGTCCGCCATTTTCTAGCCGTATGGATGACCTTCACATTGAGAGATTCTGGCCGGTTGTACATCGAGGTGAGATAGTCCCACTATATGAGTACCAGTATCCATAGTGTTCCGATAGAGACCGAGGAGCTACGACGCACTTTTGGAAGAGCTTCCAAAAGGATATGGGCACACGGCTGACCATGAGTACAACTTTCCACCCACGTATTTATTAAGAATACAGAGCAAAGTTAAAGGACATGCTTGCGAGCATGCGTCCCGGGATCCTAAGGGCTGGAAGAGCATTTTCCCAAGTGGAATTCGGGCCTACCACAACGCTATCGTGGAGAGTATACAGATGGCACCATATGACGTGATTGTATGGGAGGCCATGCAGATCGTTATGTTGAACTGAGAGCTCCATCATTGGTCCCGATTCGATTAGAGACACCTCCGGAAGGTGAGTTTGATACGACAACGCCTTCCTCATGGCCTGGCCTAAGCAGTAAGAGCTATGCTGATGTACCGGGAGTCGCACCCCTTAGAGTTCGAGGTCGAGATCACGCCTCTCAAGGTGACGCTCAAGAGAGGAGTGGTCGTCTTATGAAGTGAGGGCTACGCAGGTTCATTGGCCCTTCGAGATACTTCTGAGAGGGTAGGCAATAAAGAGCTGCACTCTGCTTAGCTTTATCTCCCAAAGATGTCGTGTCCAATGAGGTATTTCAAGTCTCTATGTCTGGCGCACCCAAGCAAATTTCATGTAGTGGATTTGGGAGAGATTGAGGTTGACACTGATGAGACCTTCGAGGAGGGACCAGTGTGCTAGCTCTGGATCAGGTTCACATGCAAGACCGTGAGGCTAATGAGTTTGCTATGGTAGCACCGTGGAGTGGAGGAGTCAACGTGGGAGCGCGAGGACACGATGCGAGCCACCTATCCCTTCTTGTTTAGGGATGAAGGTACATGGTTTAGTTGTTTAATACTTAAATGGCTAGTTTACATGCATGGAATAGTGCACGTTGCATATGCATGTGATTTGTAGCGATTGTACAGAATTTCGGGATGAAATTCCTTTTAAGGAGGAGAGAATGTAAGACCCGAGAAAATTCTAATTTTATGAAAAATGATAAAATGGTAATTTTGGTCAAAACCTGAAATTTTTCTAGATCTTGGATGACGAAACGGACTTCACCATTGGAATCGTCTCGCGAAATCTAGCTACCATGTCAAATTTCGTCGAATTCTGAGATAGTCGGAATTTCACATTTTTCGAGGCACCGGGTGTCGGGTGCAGTAAAACGGTTTGTGAGAAATATGTGATGTGACAAAAGTCACCTACTATATGTACTCATGTGACACATGTTTCATGATTAGAGAGATGATGGGAATGAATGACTTAAATTAAGCCATGTGTCAAAAATCCAAAACTTAAGGACGCAATGGGAATTTTTGAAAAGTTAAATGAGTATAAGACAAAAATGAATAGTCTTCTTCTCCATGGAAACACAAAAACGTGCAGTAGGGTGGGATTTGAGATTTTAGAAAGAGTGACTTCTCTCTATATTTCCCGCTGTTTGGACCGTCGGCCTCTACGGCTAAAGAAGCAAAGCTCCATCTACGGCGCGGGCCATGCGTGGGCACCGATTTGTGGAGTTCTAACAACTCCAAGAGGTAGTGGTCTTCTCCTACTTGTGTTATTCTTTGGCTAAGAGTCATGTGAATGGAGCCAGATATTCCGAGGCTTGACTTAGCCGTGATCTCGTCTCAAAGCTTTGAACCGAAAGTGAAGAAACCTAATTAGTGGCCGTGAACACCGCAACCCAAGGGTTTCACTACCACGTGATTTTGGTGTGATTTTGTGTTGTTGAGTGATTCAAAATGAATTGTTTGATTTGTTAATTAGCCCATGTGAGCTAATTTTAGTGTTATTGATGTGAATTTAATAACATGAATTGTGTGAATTAATTATGTTAATATATACATGTTTTATATATTAGCATGAGTTGTTGGGATTGGCATAATGTATTCCATATGCACTGGGGCACCCTAGAATATTAGGAGTGAGTGCATGACATGAAAGAAAATAAAAAGGAAAATATTGTGAAAGGAATTTCGACGGAAGATTTTCTGGAGAATTGTGTTGGGAGATTGTCCAACAATTCACGTCGGAGGGGCTCATGTTCGGAGGGTTATCCAACAGATTCGCCTCGGAGGGTAGTCCAATATATTTACCGAATCTCGCTAGTAAGTTTTCGAGAACAAAAAGCTTTTGTTTTGAAAACTGTGATTTTACTCGCATTTGGCTTAAGCATGTGTGAGGAGTCAGTGAGGACTCGAGACATGGATTGGGCATGTAGACATTCAAGTAGGATCATGTATTTGCTTGAGGTGATTGTTTTCCATGACATGTGCACTTTGGGTGAGGAGTAACCTATGGTGAAATTATCACTATCAGCATTGCTCAATTCCCGGCCGGTGGGATCTCTATTTCGTGCAATAAAAGTGGAGGCATTGAGGACGACACTCACTAGAGGTCATATTTAGAAGAGTTTCTGGACAGGGCTTTGAAATTTTCATTTTGTATAACATGTATTAAAATTGTAAATCTTAATATATGTTTGAATTTAAGAGTGATTTATTAACTCTTGAACCATGTAATATATTGATGTATGGGCCCACGTGGCCATTTTTACTCATTTTAATTGTATATGGACCATGTGTGGTCTTTGTAAAACATTAGGACAGGTTGCCATGTGATTGGGACATGTTGTATTTTGGATAGAGCTCCCCATACAAAGGAGACTCTACCCGATTTTCGAGAGTGGTGTCGGATTACCCGACGTCCACGAGTATTCCGCAGGTTGACGGGTTGTCAACGAACCCCCGGGAAATGGGGTGTCACAAAAATTGAGTGATTTTTGGTGGTATTTATAGATTTTTTTTGGGGTCAAAAAGCTATAGGATTGTCAAAATATTTTTAAAAAATTAATTCTAACCGTTGGATTTAATTTTGGTGAAAATCTGATCGTTAGATCTTCTTCAAACTGTTGGGATCAATCCATAGCCATTGGATCAAGTCAAGATTTAAATTATGGTCGTTTGATCAAAAATCTGACCGTTGGATGTCATTTTAAATTCGGGTGAAATCTGGGCCGTTGGATCAAGGCAAATTCAAATCTGGACGTCAAATCAGTCAAACTAGCCGTTGAAAATCCGGTCAAATCTGGGTCGTTGGATAAAAAATCAGGATGAATCTCAGCCCCACACACAGCAGGCCGATATATCGACAATATATTTGATATATCGGCGATAATCGTCGATAAATTGCCGATAAATTGAAGCAAAACCAATCCCACACACGCGCGTCTCTCGGTGCCGAAATATCGATCGAAATATCAGTCTAGGATCGATTTTCTCGATATTTTGGCGATTTTTCCTTCAAACGATTGTCAAATGCCGATATCGTGTTGATGGGTACTGATATCCGATATATTGGCGATATATCGGAAATTTTCATCATTTGTCATAACATGCGAACAAAGCGCCACCTTCCCCTTCCATTTGGGAAGAAAATCATTTACTTCCCATGAAAAATGGACAACGGCTCTCCTCCATAAGAGAAGATAGAGTGACACCATAGAAGGTAAAACATTCTTGACTTAAAGAGATTGATCCTTTCACTCTCCAGATTCCCTGATCTGACTTAGGCATTGGAGAGGCGGCGAGCGCACCATCGCCGTTTTTTTGTTTGATTTGCAAGTACATGCTAGCAAGTTAATGCTCCAACGATCCAGTGACTTAGAAAATTCAGAAGACTACAGTCATGGTTTGATTAACCGAATCGTGACACTAAATAAAAACCGATAGTCAATTTTTGGTTTGTTATTTATATAAATAAAAAACCTAACCATTAATATGGTTAATCAAATCTTCGATTAACCATATATTGGTTTTTCGGTTAATCGTAATAAAAAATAAATTTGTAATTTCATAATCATATATTTCAAATTATAATAATTATTATAAATACAATAAAATATTAAGAAAAAATGAATACAATTTATTCATTTATAATTTCATGACATTTATGCATTTATAATACACACTTATAATACATTTACAAATAATATACGAAACGTATGAGATTAAATTATTTAATCACATTTTTTAACTAACCACGTGTTTTAACAACTTCAATAGAAAAAAAAATTATTTCAAAGAAATCACAACCTATATGCTTTGGTTTGGAGGAAAAAGGTACCGTAAAAACTTGGTTTTGAAGGAAAAAAATAAAAACGAAGGATAGAAGTGGCAAAAGTCACCACTTACACAAGTAGTAAACTCTATATATATATATATATATATATATATATATATATATATTATTTTTCGGTTTGTTAATCAAAACCACATATTTTGTATTTTATAAACAGAAACCTAAATCGAAATCAAGATTTGTGTAAAACAAAAACCAAAATCGAACCACTCAATTCGGTTAACCTATTTTTTGGTTAGGTTTCGGTTTGATTTTTCGATCGGTTCGATTTCTTAGGTTTTCTTGCCCACCTCTACTTCCTTATAACCTTACCTTCTTTTAAAACGTTGAACTACACTTTACCACAAGTTAGCTAGACATGATGAGCAGGATTAAGTATTTAGTTATTTGTTATTTTTTTTTTAAATCAAGATTTTAATTTTTATCAAAATTTTGTGAAAAATAATTTTTTAAATAAAAATGTAAAAATACATATGCTTTTATTTAAATTACATGTTTTCTCATATTTGAATATATTTTCTCATATTTGAATAGCTAGTTTTTTCCTAATACAAAAAACATTAAAAAATGCCAAAAAGGCATACATTTAGTTTTTTCTATTCAACCAAAAAATTCAAAAATCCAATAATAAGTCATGAAAAAAATTAAAAAAAAAATAAACAAATAGGCTTGATGCTAAAAGCAAATTGCTTTAAGCAAAAAGGAAAAAAAATAAATACCACCTTACCCACCAATTTAATTATAATAAAGGGACAAAAAATAATTTTGAAGGTTTTTCAAAGTACTTTTCTTCAACAAAGTGATTGTTATGCCTTTTTTATTTCCCCAAAAGAACCAATATTTTTCAAAAACCTTTCTTACACCATATCCTAAACACCTTTAAGTTTTTAAGAGGTAGTCCCAATTCGACTCTTAACAAGTTAAAGCGAAAAGCCAATGAAACCTGGCTTAATGATTAAGGATTGAGTGAGACATAAGGAAGAATAAGTTCAAGTTTCTATGGAAACAAAATACTATAATGTGGCAATACCGAGTACATAGATGTCAAAAAAAAAAAAAAAAAAAAAAAGTTAAAGCTAAAAATATGAAGCCAATGAAGATGCTCATCATGTGTGGCTCAAATGATAGAGCGTTTATCGTTTCAAATAGGCACAAGGTATAGTGTCATGGACTTATTATGCGTGCGCCCATGACTGTAGCAGAAGAGCTTAATGAAGATCAAGCATGTTAACAGGTTTGAGTAGAATGGTGTGAAAGTGCTCCAAAAGTGTGTGTAAATGGACCGTGAGTGAAGCTTTTCTAATTCGCGCAAGTCAACTCGACATGTCGTGGACTCACACAACCGAGACTTCACTACTACAAAAATTAATGTTTATGACGCTTCAAACAATGACGCTTTCAGAAAAATGTCATTATCTAATTATGAGTAAATGTACAATGACACTCAATTTAAAGCGTCATTGTCTTGTGAAATTCTTTTATTTTTATGACATTTTTTAAAGGCGTCATAGTTCAAAGTGTTTTATTTAGATATAAAATGTGGTGTAAACTCAATCTTGATGCTTCTACAATATAATTGAAAAAACATAAAAATTGAATGTTTTCTTAAAACGTCATCATCTACCATTTTCTTTAACAAATCTCTTATTTAAGCTGAAACTCAACCACCTTCCCTTGAATTTGACAAGAGAAAAGGTATTTTAGTTAAATCGTAAACAAAAATTTCCCTTCTTAAAATTAGGTTTTGAATTTTTGAATATTTTAAATTAAACTTATCAAAAAAATAAGGGTTTGAAAAACACAAAGCCGCCATGTCGCAGTTTACCGGGCGCCCTAATGTCGCTTAGAAAAACAAATAGGATCCGATGCGGTACCGCCGTTGAACCGCCGACCTTGTTGTCGCATCGCCATAGTCACCGCCACCTTGACCTTTGCGGTCGGATTTCGCCGATGGAGTGCGTAAGACCAATTGGCTGCCGGGTTCAATGGCGGGAGCAGTCCTCTTCTTACGGCGGCTCACCCACGACGAGAACGCCTTGCTTTCCGAAGGGCCTTCGCGTCTTCACCAAGAAGAGCGATCGTTCCTCTAAGGGGTTTATGATCATGGAACGCCTTAGATGCCATTCCCACCATGTACAATGCCGCGGATCTTACATGGTCGTGAGCTAGCTAGCGATAAGATGGGGTGTCCAGTGTTCTCCGCCATGGTCATGGTACGATGTGATTACATCGTGATCCACTCGATCGTTCTTCGTTCATTAACTGGTTCTCTTGATATGCAGATATCCCAACCACTGGGGCTCGATGCGCCGGCCACGGATCGGAGCCGCCCCGCCGCCCGCCGATCTGGGCTCTACAAAATGAGAAATTTGTCTAAGGTTAGTTGGTTTTATCCGATTCGGTCGGATTTGTACCTTTCAACGCGATTAGTGGCAATGAAGAGGCCGGAGACTTTGCGATTCCAATGCAGCCTGACGTGGGAGGATCAGAATCGTTCTCAACATCCGTCAAGACCGACATTGAGTAAACTGTTGTCAGGGGTACCGCCATATCGGCCGAAAGAAGGCCGAAAATGCCATAAGAGGCTGGGTATGTTACTTGGAGCCGACTGCTTGGTATGGTGGGTAGAATTCCACATCCAATCCGCAGCTTCTGGAGAAGATATGTATTTGGTGAGGCCGGTCAGGTCAGGCATGTCCAAGTGGTCTATGTTATCCCCGTTATGTCTCTACGAATTTAATAGCATGTCATTCCGTATGCCTAACTGGGCACCAACAGGCTGTCAATTGACTTCCTTACAAGGAAGAAACGCACTTGTTTGCAAGTGCTTGTCTAATGCCTTCACGGGGACTTTCCTTTTGGATTCTGCTCTCCACTGGGGTTGTGTTTCATTCCTCCCTAAGGAATGCTAAGGTTTTGCACACTAGATGTTGGTAATTTCGATACAAAGATGGCTAGAACTTATGTTCCGATCAAAGTTCGATTGACAATCTACACCGAATGAGATAGCTTCTGCGGTTTGTTGGTTGTTCAGTTTAGGTTTTGAGAAAATCCAAAAAAGAAGTTTTTTTTTACGAGTTGATTTTTGTGGGTTTAGGTTTTGGGGAAATGAAGAAGTTTTTTTTTGTGGGTTGTTTCGTTTGTATTTTGAAACTAAGAATAAGTCTAATATAGTTTAGAGTTTAATATAAATATGACTTTCTTTTTGCAGCAATTCTAAATGAGCGTAAAGCACACTTTGTAAAGTGCCTTATTAAGGAGATTGCAAAGTCTACTAAGGATGCGTGATCAAGTAAGTGGTAATAAATGGTATTCTTTGTTCGTACGGATATTTTCCTTATGTTTGATGGATATGAAAATGGAAACTAAAGAAAACTTAATTATTTGTCAAAATGACAGGTTATTTTAATGGAGTTTGTGTATGTGTATTTTTATTTTTATTTTTCTTATGAAGGTTGTGAGATTATGAGATTTAGTATCCTACTATGCTGAAGGAGTTAGGATTCTTGGAGAAGAAAAATTTTGGGTTTCTCATAATTTCCACAGGAATGAGGAAGCAAATGCACCTCCTTCAAGGTAATTTCTTTGGTACCCTTTCCTTGAGCCCCTTTCTTAGGCATATGGATCTAATTTTTGGATTCATGGGATCTGTTTTTCGTGCATGGATGCTTAGTTGGTCATGTTTTTGTCTTCACATTAGAATACCCAAGAAACACAATCAGTTTATGGTTTCGACAGGTTCCAAAGTGTGGGACCAGTTCATATAAGATTTGTGGTGAATTGTTGTGTTATATTTGATTTGAGAGCTTGTAAGACATATATTCATATATATATAAGGAGTAAGATATAAAAAATATAAATGAAGAAAGAAAAACAAGATTAAAAATTTTTGTGGGGAAATTTTTTGGGAAGTTAATAGCCATGTCATCAAGAGGGTTGATGGAGGAAATGTTGTATGGAACTATTACTTTGCTCACAAACTTCAAAGGTAGCAAAGTCAGCTCTACTTTTTTTTATTATTATTTTTAAAATTATATAAGCACTTTGTGGTTTATCTCAATGCTATTATTTTTTAAATAGGAAAATTATTTAACATTAAATAGGAAGAGGATTATTTAAAAAGAAAAGAACACATAATATTGTGTCTTTTGGAATGTGAATTCACTATCTTTCTATAGAATTTCTTTATGATCCTTCCTTACATAGATTATACATTTCTTCAAATTAGTTAATGATTTGTCCACTTTAAATAATAATCTATATTTATAATGTCTTATTATTTATAGTTTATCCTAAATTTATAATGTATCTTCAAATGATTCCATATATAATGCTTCTTATTTACAGTTTATCATATAAAAATCAAAAAAATTTGGTTAGAAATCTAAAAATAATAAAAAGTTATAAATGGATTTCAAAATGTCTCCACCTCTGTCTTTTGTTTACAATCACATGGAAAACTCTTTTATTTGCTCTATTTTTCTCATTATTTCTCTCAAGTTGTTACTATCATGTGATAGAAGTGTTAAAAACAAACTTATCTTCTTCTTTTTTTTTCACATAAAACTCGTTTTTTCCCTCATGCTTATGTCTGCCCAAGCTTTGTAGAGCCCAATTTCCTTAAGGCAAGGCTTGTGTTTTAGATTTAATGCTAAACTAATAATGCCACGGCTTTAAAATCCATGTCTAGGTTGATTCGAGAACCCACTGACTTGATTTTTATTTCTTAATTTTCATGGATGAGCGGAAACCTTAACTTTAAACCAGAAACAAATTTTATTAAAACCGAATATGGTGGAACTTCAAGCAGTTCTTCTACCTCCTAAATTCAATCAGACTACTTCAAGCTACATAGATGAATCGGGTTTTGTATAGTCTTTTAGATTTTAGACAGAATCCCCATAAATACGGAAGTGCACTGGAATTTGGAAGAGAAGTCTTTAATGCGACAGAAGGAAAAGACATTTGATGCCTTATTATTATTATTATTATTATTTTTTCCCTAATTCTTTATAGGTTTAATGAAGCCTTAGACTTTTCAGTCTATCTCTATCTCTCTCAAATAATTCAAAACTTGATTTTAGAGATGCTAATTGTGAGAGTTCTACTTTTGTTAAGAGTTTCATCCTTTGGTTGTCTCTTAACTCTTTGGTTGTGATGATTGCTCCAACGTTTCATCACTCATGTATGTCTTATAAATTTGACATTACAATTGTTTGATTACTTTACTACTCCTTTTTATGCAGATTTTGAATCTCCTTTCCCTCATGACAAAAATAGAGATATTTAAATAGTGATTGGAGTTGACTTATTTATGGTACTATTCTTGCCTCTTTTAGATCTATTCCTTGCCTCTTTTTAGTTTATTATCTTATTATAACTGCTTTTGAAATACAGGAATTTTATTTTGGGAAGCTGAAAAATCACGTTATGGTAGAATGTAATTGGTGCTTTTGGATTGATCTTAAGTGTCTGAAGATATCTCATTTCATTGAGTATTGGAAACATCTTTTGATTGATTAATTGGTTCTTAAGATTTGTTGTTTACATTCATGTACTATTATATTATTTATAAGTATATAGCTTAGGATTTCCTTTATGCTACTAAATTAATCCGTTTTTTGTATATTTTTTTATTTGAAATTTCAATTCTATTGAAACCTTCTAGAATAAATTGAATTTCACTTTATTTAGGCTTTAATACTTTACTTATTTCTAGTTTAAAAAGTTATACCCAAGTATATGGTTATATATCTTATAATTCTTGTTATTGTGAAGCACTTTGTTATTTTTTAGATATTAAGAATGTACATAATGTTGTGTCAACCTTTTTGTTTTATGTCATTATCTTTTTTCTAAAGGTCAGTTTCCATCAGGTCAGTTTGTATCTTACAAGTTATCATTGGTGGAGTTCTTTTTCGACAAGGTATTATTCTAATTTCAATTCAATGTTCATTTAATACCTTGAAAATTACCACACTAACACTCATCAAAATATCATCGATGTCTTGATCTAGTTGGTATCTACAAAGAAGGATTTTACTTGGTTTCTATATCTAAAACTTAATTTTACATTTGAGCGAGACGAGAGATAGACTCATGTGGTGATTTTGATGGGCTTAACACTCTCTTATAGAAAGATCCTCCACTATCAACAAATTAAAGAACATTTTGTACTCCTACCCATTGAATCTATGAAATTTGTTGGGAATATTTATTGTGATTTTGGATCAATGTATATATCAATAGCTTTGGCAACTTTATCCATATGACTTTGATATTTTTTTCTCCTCTATATTACTTTCATATTATGTGTACATTTTCAATAATTATATTGTTATATCAGGATTTATAACAAATGAAATTAATGAAAATAAGATTTTTAATGTGATAAAAATGATGACACTTGTAATGAGTGTCATGATTCTAAAACAAAAACATATAAAAATCAATGACACTCAAATAAATTAATCATAGTTAAGTTATTAGATTGAAAATATTATGAGGAGAGAATGACACTTTAAATGAATGTCATAGTTTTGATACACAAAGATGACGCTCGAAATAAGTGTCATTGTGTGTAAACTTATACAATGACAGTCGAGACCATGACACTTTAGGGAAGCGTCATTGTAACTCTTCAATGACGCATTAAACGTGTCATTAATTAACTTTTTCCTTGTAGTGCTTGACTATAAAGAAAAGTGTTGGCTTTCCCTGCACAAAATAATCGGGAACTAATGAGTCTGAGATAGAGCGATACCAGTCAACATAAAGGCATGAAATTATGATATGGCATACTGGGTCTAATGAAAGTATCTATATGAGACCGTTGCATGAATTATGCCATTGCATAAACGAGTAGGCCCATGACCATAGGGATGGAAGGTCTCAATTTCGAGCCCCAATGATGTATTTAAAAAAAAAAAAAGAACACCCAAAGTCTGGGAAGATATTATTTAGAGAATGGGCCCCATGGCTTTTGAGGCCTCACATAATATTAAGATTTAATACCAATATTTAATTATTTATTTTTGCGCTTCTTACCTTCTTAGAGTGAGTGACTGAGTGAGGATGAGGTGGGCGGAAGAACCCATTTTTTGAGCTTCCAAAACTACCTCTTCAAGCGCCAATAACTTCTGATGTCTATAAGCGTACCATCATCTCTCTCCTCTTCCTTGTCTACATCTCCTCCTTGAATTCAGAGAGCCCACACCGCGCTCCTCCTCCCTTCGGAACCATACATCCAACATCGACCGCCCTCTGTGGGTGGACGACCTCCGGCTCGGAAACCTTGTCCGAACCATTTCGCGAAGCCATTTCCACTTACATCCAGATAGGCGTAGTCGGGAGCTCGACCCGACCGCTTACGCCTTCCGCGGCTCACGGCCGGCGCGGCGACCAAGGACCCAGAGGCGGGAGCGAGATTCTATCTGGCATTTGTGTTTAGTGCGGATCTTCTTCTATGACTATGCGCGCAATGTGTTCGATAGAATTACTGAGAGAGACCAAGTGTCGTGGAACTCTTATATCGATGCTTTGTGTCGGATCGAGATGTGGGAGCAGGCGTTAGAGGCTTTCAGGGCGATGCAAATGGAGGATCTGGGCGCTCGGTTCATTTACTCACAGTGGCGTAGCCCTTGCTTGCTTTCGAATTTAGAATTGATTCATGGTTTCGGCTGGAAAGCGACTTCATGGGTATAGTTTGAGAATGGGTGATCGAGCGTTCTGAATAACGCATTAATGGCAATGTATGCGAAATTGGGAAGAATTGATGATTCGAGAGCTGTGTTTGAATCTTCTTTGGACCGTGATATTGTCTTGTGGAACACTATGATCAGCTCGTTCTCGCAGAGTGATCGGTTCTCGGCGTGGATTCTGCCAGTTTATGGTTCTTGAAGGGTTGAGATTGATAACGTCTGGTAGCTAAGTGTTCTTCCTACTTGTTCCCATTTGGAGGTTACTTTGGAAAGGAAATTCATGCCTATGTCTTGAGAAATAATGGTATGATTGAGGGTGCTAGGTAGGCGAGCCCTTGTCGACATGTCTTCTTATTTGCCGCTACGTTGAGTGTAGGAGGAATTTTTATCGTATCTCAGGCCGGCGAATCGAGCTCTAGAATGCCATGATTTCGGGTTAAATGGTTTTGTTGAGAAGGCCTTGATTCTCTTCATTGAGATGATAAAGGTAGCTAGGCTTCTCCCCAACAACACCACAATGGCAAGTGTTATGCTAGCTTGTGTGCAGTGTGAAGCATTCTCTAGCAAGGAAAGCATCCATGGATATGCGGTAAAGCTCGGTTTCGAGGAGAACAGGTATGTCCAAAATGCGCTTATGGACATGTACTCAAGGAGTGAACATATTCGACAGCATGGTCACGGGTTACGTTCTCTCTAGACGCCATAGTGATGCGCTTGTTCTGTTACATGAGATGCAGAGGGTGAAGAATAACAAGACCAGGAGGAAAAATCATGATGATGAGGACGAAAATAGGTTCTAAGCCAAATTCCATCACACTCATGACATTTCTTCCTGGTTGTGCAACCCTGGCAGCTCTAGCAAAGGGG
The DNA here is from genome assembly GCA_016808115.1 of Tetrastigma voinierianum. Lineage (NCBI taxonomy): Eukaryota > Viridiplantae > Streptophyta > Magnoliopsida > Vitales > Vitaceae > Tetrastigma > Tetrastigma voinierianum. Next base: position 2,453,835 of record JAEQBH010000137.1, on the reverse strand, counting down.
AAAGAGATTCATGCTTACGTCGTTCGAAATGCACTAGCATCGGACGTCACGATTAGAAACTCATTGCCGATTTATATACTTGAAATCCGGCTACTTGAACCTGTCGAAGGGTGTTCAATATTAGCTTATGGAATACGGAAGGGAAGAAGCTTTAGGACTATTTAAGATGGAAGCGAACCTAATGAAGTTCCATTTATTGCTCTATTTGCGGCATATAGTCATTCTAAGTGATAAATGAAGGCTAACCTTATTCTAGAATAAGAAAAATGATCGTAGGTCGAGCTAGAAATCAAATCACTACGCTTGTGTGTGAAGGCTTACTTGAGTCGACGGTCATTTGGAGGAAGGCTTATGAACTTGTTAATACAATGCATGAGCTTGACAAAGTTTCGCATGGAGTAGCTTGCTTGGTGCACATCGAATTCACGGAATCTCGAGCGGGGAGATTGCAGCCAAGAATTTGCTTCATCTGGAACCAAATGTTGCAAGCCATTACGTTCTAATCTCGAACATCTACTCCTATGATGGGCTTTGGAACAAAGCCACCGAAGTGTGGAAGATCATGAGGCAAATGGGAGTGAAGAAAGAACCAGGGACGTAGTACACAAGTTCATGGCCGGGGACGTAGCTCACCCTTAAGCGGACCCCGAAACTATTGCTTTCCTAGAGACATTATCGGATAAGATGAAAGGAAAGTCACGTACTGATACTTCTTGTGTTCTTCATGATGTTGATGAAGATACGAGAAGGAATACTATACGGCGGGCATAACATGTGAAAGATTGGCTATAACAAACAGTATTCTAAGCCCGCTCCTGGAACAACCATTCGAGTGGCGAAGAACGTTAGAGTTTGCAATGACTGCCATGTTGTTACAAAGTATATCTCAAAAATCATGGAGAGGGAGATAATTGTTAGGGATGTTAGGAGGTTCCATAATTTCAAGGAGGGAACTTGTTCTTGTGGGGATTATTGGTGAGCAGTGTTTTAAAAACCGAATCAAATCGGTCGGTTGTCTACAGTGAAGTCTTTTAGGTCCAGTTGTCAGGTTCGTTGTGGTTCGATGTCAGTTCGGCTAGCGCAGATGAGTAACTTTCGAGTTTGAAGAATCGTAGATCCAGATTTTTAAAACATTGTTGGTGCTCATGCGATTCTTTTGAAGTCAATACCTGACCGTAATATGGTGAGAAGCATTCGAACAGGTTTCTTTGCTCAGTTCCTTTTGAAGTCCAAATACCTAATAAAACTATATAATTCCATGTGTATGCATCCATAAGTTACCATTGTTGTATTAGAAAGAATTAGGACGTAGTGGAGTGCATATCTATTCATTGTCATGTACACTCTGTAACTTTTTGTTATAGTAATGCATCTAACCCGGTATTTCATGAACGGACATATCATATTAGGATGATTTGTCCATGGGAAAGTCGAGTTGAAGTTGATCTCTATAGGATATGTAAAGACCAAACAACAATTAAAAGATATTTTAGCAAAACCTTTGAGTGGGGATTGAGGGGAAGTGTTATAGTATTGTAGAATTGGGAACTAGTTGGAAAAATTTATTCTCGTTGAATTAGAATCAGTATTTTCATTCGTTGGTTGGATTATCTATGTACCTAAATCAGGTTTGTGATAAATGAACCTCAGTCCTGCAATTTTTTGTTACACTGTGTGTTCTAGCAGGTTATCACCTCTTCATCTCTTCCACCTGTGACTTCATGATTGCAAATCAAACATCAACCTACCTAAAGAAGCTCAAGCATGGATTTTAGTTTAATATAAATATTGTGCTTCTTAACGCCTGCCATCTCTCATGTCATCAACCCCGTCCCAGCGTGTATTGGAGAGTCGAACACACCCTGAAGTCCGCTATGGATTTTACCGCGACACCCCCGAATCAGGGTCGGGTTGACAACCAGCGAATTCACGTGGATTTCGATTAACGATACCACCTTTATTTGTGTCCCATTTATTGGGATCCATATTTTCATAAAAAATCGGGCGAGAGTCTCCTTTGTTGAGAATACCAACCTAACCATACCCACAGTCTATCTTAATCATAACCCATCCGGGGTCTCGACATAAATAAGTGTTTGACACATGGTCCATCATTATATCTGATATACATCCCTTTATCGAGACCCGTTCATTCCACGTTTAATTCTAAAATCATGAAAATAAAACACTTAATTACGATTCATTTAGAGTCGATCATGGCCCTCTTTCCATAATTACATACTGACTATTTAGGCAAGTAATTCAGAAAGAATATAGTTACAATTCTCTTTTATACAAACGCGCTTTTCACAGAGGTAATATCAAGGCCACATTAAGTCTCTTCATAATCAGGCTCGTGAGCATATCATATTTTTGTACCTAAAAGGGGGTCCCACGACGAGGTGAACAATACCTAGTAGGAAATTTCTCCTACAGAGGCTACTCTACTAATGCACATGCGATAACATACCTTTGTAAACCATTCATTGAAAAGGCAATCCTATATGGAATATTTGTGTCATTATGAGAGATGAGACTCCTCATGCCCATAACACAGTCTTGACCAGACTCCTCACATATCTAATGCAGTGGCTAAACCAATCATTGATGTTTCACCCAATGACTTAACCAATTGGACAACCCTCCAATATTCATTTTAATTTATCCAATCAGGTGTGTTTTTGGATCTGAATTTCCGAGTTCTCATGACACTGCCAGGCACTTTGTGGGCACCACCAGCTGGATGTTATATGTTAAAATAAAATTTAGGTATTTCACCCTAGGAGGATTTGACATTACGTCTTCTTAATTTGAAAATTTATATTTATTATTGTTTCATACAGCATTGAGGTCTGGAGTTTGGGCGTGGTCCCATTTAGAGCTCTTACATTATCTGAAATGGTGAATAACATTCTGCACCACCACAAACCAACTGTGATATGATATGATACATATGAGAATACGTCATATCATTTCATACTATGTCATGTTATAATAAACATTTCAAAATTTGAGATAATTATATTTACCTTTGTATATAATTTTCATTCATATATTCCATATTATTAATACATCATGTTTCCTATTAAATTGATTTTTACACATAACAACATATTATTTACTTTTCTAACAATACACACAAAATGATCCGCTCTCGGACCCATAAAAACAGGGCACCTTCCCGATTCTATCCACGTTTTAGTTAATTAATACCAGAATCACTGTTGTTTAAAACCTCAATAAAACCCAAAGACATCGGTCTCGGGATCAAAACCAAATCTCAACATAGTCTGGTACTGTCCGGAACTAATCCCAAAATTTCCAATATTCAGTCCCAAAAATCTTGAGACTAAAACACACGGCCAGTTTCGACCCCGAAGAACACCCATGCTATTAAATGACCTTTAGGCTAGAAATAAATCATGATAGGAAAATTCTATATCTTAGGTTTAGTGAAACTCCTGAATTTATTAATACCCACTCGTAGCCCTCGTTGCGTAGACCGACTTTACCTCTTGCTCTAAAATGACAGATGACTCTCGATTTTAGACAGATCTTGAAGCGCCCCTTTTTGTTTTTCTCTCTCTCTCTTAGTTAGTTATCTCTCTCCTTTTTTTCTTTCTTCGTCTAACTTCCCCTGTTGCTCCATCTATTCCTTTTAAATTCTCATTTTTTTCTTTTTTATTTCTCTAATTCTCTTTTCTTTCTTTTTCTCTTTTAGTTCTTAGCTCCACTTTGAATGTTCTCCTTTCTCTCATTTTCTTTGTTGGTCAAATCTAAGAATTTCTCTAATATCTCATATTTTCTTGGAATGAAGAGAAAAAATGAAAAGAACTTTCCATTATGTTTTCCATTAATTCCTCCACCACTTGGCTCAATGTGAGCCACTCACTAAGTGCACCACATGGCTAATGTCATTGTGTCTCTCAAGGTACCATGTGGCATTCACATGATTATACCTTATCACATTACCCGGTGCCTAGAAAAAATGAAAATTCCGGCCCATCTTCAAATGCCCGGCCAGGTAACTAGATTTCGAGGCGAATTCAACGATGAAGTTTGTTTAGGTCATTCGAGATCTAGAAATTTCCGATTTCTTAAGTGCAGTTTATCATTTTCGGAAAGAATTGTATTTTCCCGGGTTTACAATTTTAAATACACAAATGAGGATCAAATATTCAAATTGTGGAAGTGGCTCCAAGCTATGACTGCATAAACCAAGCTCACGATACCCTTGTTAGCAGATATTGTCTAAAAGCTTCAGGCTTGTGGGATTCGAGTTTAATATGAATACTATGCTTTTTAACACACACAAACTCAACTCATCTTCTACAACTGTATCGTTGAGACCTTAATCTTATTGGGTCAGGTAGCCAATTATACTATAATGGTTTCTTGAATCATATTTACATGAGTAATGTGCATATATCCTTCTTTGACATCCATTTTAAGGGGAGCTTATCAAAGCTAACCAGTAGGCTAAAACCACAACTGCCACCTACTTGACCAACTTAAGTTGATAATACACAACCCCTATTCTAAGAAGAGGTATGCAAGGAAGCTTGGAGCATTGTTTGTTCTGAAAAAAAACAGATTTATGTGGAAATGTTACAAGAAGAAAAAACCACGAGTAGAAGAGGAGAAATCCTCTATGTTCAAATCTATCGTCCTTGCCGAAACACCTACCTCCATTAGTGACCTTGGTGATTAATAATTGTGAAAGCCTTGAATTTGATTTGGGGAATAGGAATATAGATAGGGGAAAGAAAGCGAAGAGCGACACTCGAGGGTTTGGAAGCCTACGACATTTGATATTTAGTAAGTTACCAAAGTTGGAGATTTTTCCCAAGTGGCTACGTCAAGGACCTACTACCTCTAACACTACTTTGGTTAGCTTATTTGTTTCCGAATGTGACAACTTTAGAGCATTGTGGGAGAAGGGAGAGTCCCTAAGTCTCACATCCCTCAACACCCTTGAGATTGAAGATTGCCCATGTTTCTCAATTATGCCAGAGGGAATGGATCACCCTCTCAAACATGGCATTTAAAGATCTAAATTGCCCTCAATTATCAGCTTTGCTAGAAAAGATGACCCACCTCTCTGCCTTAACACACTTGACCATTCAAGGCTGTCCCGAATTGGCTAAAGAAGGATGTGCAAACCGAGGCAGTTCAAGGCCGAACAAGATTTCTCATTTCGACGCATTTGGATCTTGATAACTCGTCAGTGATTTAGGTAACATATATAAAAGATGCCATCTCTCTTCTTTTCTTTGCAATAACAAATTCCTTCTTCTTTTTTTTTTTTTGTAAAGTTGCATATATTTTCATGCTGATCTTAATTTACTTGCCCTATTGCTTCTACTATTAATCATCGTGTTTATTTCCTTTGTCTTAAATGAAATCCTTTTTTTCTTCTTTTTGTTTGGTCAATTCAATTTCAATAGCTATTTTATCTCCACGTTTTAGTGATACATAACAAACTGATGCTCTAGGTGAGGAAAGAGGTCTTAATGAATCAGATGAAGGAATGAGTGAAGAAGAGGTAAACGAAGAAAGATTTGTCCCACTCTGAAAATCACACTCTTGAAGGATATATAGAAATGAAACAACGTACCACTCCACTCTGTAGCTTGTTAGAATTGGAAACATTGAAGGTTTGTTGATCATTGAAATGTGAAGCATGCTTCACGTACGAAGGCTTTCTTGGCCATTAATGTGATACATATCTTGAGAATCTTGGATTCTACACCCTCTATTTCTTTCTTGAACTCACTTTTCATAAGTTGATTTGTGTTACAACGTATGTTTAATTAATTTCAGATGTTGCATTGTTTGTATGAAAGATAATATTGTGCTTGTTTTAAGTTTGAATTAAGTTAATTTAGTTGTTATTTATGAGTCATTAATTGTTTGTTATTGAACCAAAAATTAAAGATAAATAGATGGATATCTTGTTCTTGTAGCTTAATGGGTGATTATGAAGGTTAAGATTCAGACTTCTACATTGATACTTTGTTTGTATATAACGATAAATAGATCTGAGACTTCGCTTTTATTCCTGTTTGGTAGTATTTTACATCTTGCCGTACAAAACAAAATTTTCCATTAATATGACCTACCTAAAGTAGTGAAGAGCTTACGTGGGCACATGGAGGGTAGGGTCAAATGTTCAGTCTTAATAGGGACAAAATTTAAGCAGGGAATAGACTATTATATATGATGTAATCAAGTGATTAAATGTCAATATATATCTATATATATATATATATATGGTTATTGAGTTTTAAATCTCATCTTAAGTTGGGAGACTAAAGATGCAACACCTTCTTACCTTAACAAACCTTAGGCTGCAAATTTAGATTCGAGAAAAGAAGTATTAAGGAAAGAAAAAAAATAATAAGGAAAATTATTTTTTTGGTTTTACAGTGAAAAATATAGAAGAAAATCAAATACAATCAAAATTCTTCAAAATTTACATGTTTTTAAATTTTTTTAGTCCTACCTATATGATAGAAAGAAACAAATAAAATGGGTTTAAATAAACATATAAAATTAATTCATTAAATGTAAACCTATTTTTTTTTTTTCCTCCAAATTTTATTTCCTTCTACTTTTCCACTGTTTTTTCTTTCTTTGGTACTTTCCAAGTTCCAAATAAAGCCTTAACGATTGAATGTTGTTGTAAATTAGCTGAAACCCATTGCCTTGTGTTGGTTTAATACTATGTTTTCAGTAAAATGGAATAGATGCTACCACTCATTAGCCATAATAGAATAATACTCTTTATTCTATCAAAGATGCATTAAACATAATAGATTTAAACACAAGTAGATGAATCCTCAAAGCAAGTTTTCATCATATTACAACAAATTCCGATGATAGATTTTCTGGTCCAATAGTTTATGGAAAAAAGTTTAAGCTGCTGCCTCTGGTGCTGAGAGGCCTTGTTGAAGACATACACACAATCTCCCACACTAATTGTCTTTCCCTTCCCTTCATTAAGAGATTCTTGTCACGAATTTTGTCAAGTACCTGCAATTCATTCAATATATTTTGTATGTATTCACTATGGATGATGTTAAATGACTAGAGTTTTACAACGACTCAAATTATGACCCGACTCGAAATATTTTGGGAGCTCGACCCGAAAGGAAATTTTTTTTTGTGAGATATGTGGTGGTAACGGAGGGTGAGGGCCGTGTTGCCCCCCGCGGTATGGACTGACAGATTAGAAATGACCCAGATTTGATTTAAGCGTTTATATATATATATATATATATATATATATATATATATATATATATATATATATATACTATATATATATATATATATATATATTATGTGGGTGTTTAGGGTTCTGTAGTATGTACTTGAAAGTCATAATCAATAAAAATGTCTCCCTATCCATAGACTCAGGTCATATTAACCGAACCACGTAAATTTAGCTGTGACACCCCATTTCTCGGGGGTCCATTGACAACCCGTCAACCCTCGGAATATTCGTGGATGTCGGGTAACCCGACACCACTCACGAAAATCAGGTAGAGTCTCCTCTGTACGGGGAGCTCTACCCAAGGTACAAAACCTGTCCCAACAATTACAAAGACCACACCAGGTCCATATACAATTTAAAATGAGTAAAAATGGCCCATGCATCAATACTCACAAAATTACCTATCAACTATATACCAATAGTTCAAGAGTTGATACATCACTCTTAATATAAACATATATTAAAATTAAGAATTTAATACATGCTTCACATAATCCATGTCAAAGTCACATGTTGGCTTTCTTCTCAAAACGGTCTCTAATGAGTGTCGCCTTCTCGATTGCTCCTTGTACCTGAAATAATATTCCCTCGACAGGGTGAGCAATGCCAAGTAGTTGAATTACCCTACTTGGGTTACTCCTCACCTAAGTGCACATATCATGGCAAACAATCACATTCAAGTAAATACATGATCCTACTTGAATGTCTAGATGCCCAATCCCATGTCTCGGTCTGTCGACTCGCCCGCAGCGTACTGGGCGAATGCAGGTAAAATTACGGAGTTTTCAAAACAAAGGCATTGCCGAGAAAACTTACTAGGAATCGGTAAACATATTGGACTACTCTCTGAGGCAAATCTATTGGATAACCTTAGGGAAGCAATTCATGGGCCTCTCCAGGCGTGAATTGTTGGACAATCTCGACACAATTCTCAGGAAAATCTTAGGTCGAAAATTCGCTATGGCTTGAATTTTCCTTTTTATTTTTAAGTATCATTGCACCTGCTCCCTAATATTCTAGAGGTGCCCAGTGCATATGGAATCGATTATGTCAATCTGACAACTCATACTAATATATAAAACATGTATATATTAACATAATTAATTCACACAATTCACATCAATAACACTAAAATTAGCTCACATGGGCTAATTAGCAAATACAAGCAATTCATTTTGAATCACTTAACAACCGCAAAAAATCACACCAAAAATCCGTGAGCATTAGAGCCCTTGGGGTTGGTATTCCACGGCCACTATATTAAGTTTTATCCACTCGGTTCAAATGTTTTGAAATGGCTCTTAGCCAAAGAATAAACCAAGTAGGAAAAGATCCCTACCTCTTGGAGTTGTTAGAACTCCACCAAATCGGATCCGTCGTAGCGCCAGCGCGTGAAACCAGGCACTACTTCTTGATCGGTTGAAAGCAGACGGTCAGATCATTGGGAAATCTAAGAGAAGGCATTCTCTCTCTACAAATCACAAACCCAAGCTCAGCGCATCTCTTCGACCCTATCTTGCGCGATTTGTCTCAAAAAAATGAAGAAGAAGGCTATTTGCTATTTTGTCTTTATTCTCATTAACATTTGCAAAAATTCCCATCTTGTCCCTTCATCTTGATTTTGACATTTGGCTTAATCTAAGCCGTCCATTTCCATTATCTCTCTAATCTTGCAATATGTGTCACAAGAGTATATATAGTAGGTGACTTTTGTCACATCACATGTCTCTCAAACCCGTTTTAGGACACTCGACACCCGGTGCCTCGAAAAACGTGAAATTTCGACCATCTCGGAATTCGATGAATTCGACGTGGTAGCTAGATTTCATGAGACGATTCCAACAGTGAAGTCCGTTTTGTCATCCGAGATCGAGAAAAATTTCGGGTTTTGACCGAAATTACCGTTTTACCCTTTTTCAGAAAATTCGAATTTCCCCGGGTTTTACATTATGTGTTCTTGCTATTTTATTCATTTAATTTTCTTTTTATTTTCTGTTTATTTTGCAACAAATAATATGTCTTTCCTGACCCAACCATATAGATATTGTTTGCTTTGGCCCAAGGGCCTTCACGGCTTTAAAACACGTCTACTAGATTAAGAGGAGCTCATACTTATATAGTGTCAAGAACTTTCTCCCATATCCATTGTAGAATGTGACATGATAGTATAACCAAACACAAATAAAATAATTTTTCTTAGCATTTTTTATTTCCTTAATACTTTTTGAGAACCAAACAAATCCATAGAAAGATCTAATAAGAAATCATCGAAATCTATGGCTGATAGATTACATAAGCAAGTGAAAATCATAGTTTCAAGCTAAACCTAAAAAACTGAACCCATATCAACAAAATGCATTTCACTTACATTCAAATAAAACACGTTGAAGACGGTTGAAGTAAAGTGCTACTTTACCTAAACATGAGCTCCTCCTCGTCTCTAAAGTAATCATAGATTGTTATAATAAAAAATATAGTTCACCTAGTTGAATTATGCTACTTATAAAGGATATTCAGAGGTTTTTTTAAAATCTTAATATTTATAATTTTTTTCATATTTATAGAGAAGTAAATAAAACAGTACATCGTTTAGCTAAAAAATGTATTTGTAGTACTAATTCAAATATTTGATGATCTGAATTTCCTAACTAGGGATATTAAAAAATTGCTTTTAAAGATTATTGTGGTTATTGCTTTAACCGAATTTGAATTTTTTTTATCCAAAGTCTTATTTTAACCAAAAAAAAAAAAAAAAAAAGTCTCCTTGTGGGTTCCCCTGACCCTCGATAAATGCATACTTTGTGACTCCACCTCAAGTAGAGCAAGTTTTGGTTCATTAAATCCTGGAATTCACTACTAGCCGTTGCCACAAAAAATTAAAATAATTTCAGGCATCTAGTTGTTATCTGCACGGAATTTTACTCGTCTCCTTGTATAAAAATGTTGAGGTGGTAGTACACCTAGACATGCATGGTGTTATATCCAAGTCCAAGCCCCAATGTTTGAATCATCGAAACAACACACCCAAGCCCCAAAAAACTTGAGGTAATTCAGTAAGAAAACCAGTTGGCAAATTCAGATACACACACACACACACACACACACACACACACACACACACACACACACATATATATATATATATAAAGAAAAAATAATAATTATCATTGTTATTATTTCATTTCTCAAGTCTTACTAGATTTCAATGTTTTAGTAGCTTTTTAATTCACGAGATTGTGAAGTGTGAAACATGATATTCATAATTCTATAAGTTTAAGTTTTTAGAAGAGTTGATTATTTAATATGGTATATGATGGAGTTTGAAAATAATGAGCACGCGAGGCTGAGCCATGACCCGACGTCGGGATTAAGCGGACCCGGTGCAGCAATGGGCCCATGTGGGCATCCCCAAATGCAGGCTCGAAGCGAGGGGCCCAGCTCGTGCCTAAAAATTTGGTAGCCCGAGGAATCCGTATTGAAGACACCCTAATCTCCTTAAATCGAGGGGAAAATAGGATGTTTACTAATTATTGCCCGTCAATCATCCCTTATTGTCGGTTTATGATAAGGAAAGAAAATCCTATACCTAATGGGAGAATATCATATCATTCTCGACAAGGAAGATATTGATACGTATTCGTCGTCCGACGAAAATTATCATGATCATCAGTATAAATACCGGGCCGCCATCGGTGAAAGATGCCTTGAGACATATGCCGCGAAAACTTCATTCCACTAGCGGTTGATCTTACTGGCTGCGGAAAAGGCCGACTTAGGCATCGGAGCAACGAGCGGGCCCAGTTGATCACTTTTGTTTCTTGTTTTGCGGAGGGCTGATGTCGGAGATGCGGACCGGCCCAGCAATTTCAGCACACTCCATCCCAGTTTCGATTGAAAAATCATCATCAGTATCAAAGTTTAAATTGACGGGTGAGTTTGAAGAATGTAAGGATTCCTTACATTCCTTATATCCTCCCAAACTTGCACTTTTTTTAATTATTTTTTAAAAGTTTTATACAACATTGATACTGGTTCCATAAGCTAATTGCATTAGAATAAATAAGCAACTAAACATGTAAGACCTGAGAAATTCCAATTTCTGGAAAGAGGGCAAAATCGTAATTTTGGTTACAAAATTGTAATTTCGGTTAAAAATCTGGAATTTATTCTCTAGATCTCGGATGACAAAACGGATTGCACAGTTGGAATCGTCTCTCGAAATCTAGCTAGCACGTAAAATTTCGTAGAATTATGAGACAGTCGGAGTTGGCACGTTTACGAGGGCATGTCGCGGTTGGTGCGAGTAAAGGCAATTTCGATCACATTGAAAGTCACACATATGAAATGCTCGTGTGCCGTTAGTGGTGTAGTGAAATGATGAAAATGGGCCAGTAGAGATAGTGGGAATATCAAAGAAAGCCTTCATTAAAGAGGACATAAGATGTCATTATAGAAATTGATTTAAGTTAGAAAAGGACAAAAGAGGAATAGTATCATCCTCTTCAAAAAGCAAAAAGGGAGAAAAACGTGGGGGAGAGAGGAGGCTTACACAGGAAGATTAGATCTCATTTTTTTAGAGAGAATTAATGTCCTTCTCTGCAGGTTTAGAGCGATCAGGCCGTCGGAGTCTTCGGGACAAGAAGGAGGCGCTCTCACAGCGGGAGAGAACTCGCGTGGGTGCAGATTTGGGGTTTTACTCAGAAATTTAGGAGGGTAGGGTTTCTCTACTTGGGTTTATTATAAGCTTAAATTACTATGTTAATGTTTCGGTTAGTTGGGGCCTTGAGCGACCGTTTGATCGGTTAAATCTTGGAGCCAGAAATGTTGGATTTGAGACCCACGAGCGGTCGTATTAGTTCTGAATTTGTTTGGGTTAAATGTGTGATGAATGGTTCCATAAATCATGTATTGGTTTGATTGAAGTAGGAAGTAGGCGAAATACGGAGCTCACAAAGTGAGCCAGGTGATTTGTGTTTGATAGGAGCAGTCACGAGGGTTTCTTGTTCTGAGAAAGCCGACAATTTCAAAAAAATATAATTTGTGAAAATATGGGTTTGGTCAAAGTGGTGAATCGAATTCTTTTGTGTTTGATCGTTAGCCCAAGTGAGCTAATTTTGATGTTTGAGATGATAATTACATAACATGATTGTGTGATTTAATTTTTATGTGAATATATTTGCATGTGAATTAGACTGTATTGGAATTGGCATACATGCATTCCATATGCACTGGAACATCCTAGGATTATAGGAGTAAGTGCATGAGTTGGGTACAGAGAGAAAATGGTTCGGAGGTTGTGTAAAAATGTTAATTATCGGAGTAATCCAAATTAAAAATATCCCGATCAGACTGACCCAATTGATATTCATCGGAGGGTAGTCATGAAATAAATAATATATCAATCGTCGGATGGCCCAGGTGATATATATACACATCGGAGGGTTGCCATGAGCTAACAAAACTATAATTCTCATACGAGACTTGGCGAGTGTGAAGTCGAGATGAGACTCGGGGTTACGAGGAGTTGGTCATGTAGACATTCAAGTAGGATCATGCATTTGCTTGAATGTGTGTTTAATTACGGAGCATTGCGTACTTGGGTGGAAGTGGCCCACTTGGGGCGATTCCACTCTTGACGATAGCTCACCCATCGTGGGAATTTATTATTTGATTACGAGGGGCTCGCGGGGAGACGACTCATCATAGAGGCCGCTTTAGAAGAAAGCTGAGTTGTGGCTTTGATTTTGTGATGTACTACATGTATTAGTTTTAGATTTTAACATATGTTGTATAAGAGTAAAATTTGAACTCTTAGAACTATTGGATATAGTTGGATTCATAGTTGGTATGTATTTATGAGTACTGTTTATGGGCCCAAGTGGTCGTTTTCTTTGCGTGTTGTAATTATATTAGGCTGAAGCACAGGACGTGTTTCGTGCGGTGTGTATTTGGGTGGGAGGCTCCTGAGTAAGAGCTCTGCTTGGGTGTCTGAGTGGCGATCGGGTAACCCAGAGCAAGCCACTTAACAAATCCGTGACCCGGGTGGTCAGTGGATGGGTTTGGGTGGATTACAAAACAAATACTAAAGATTAAAGATAAATTTTATGATGTCTTTTACCCTTAGTGATATTTTAGTTTTTTTGCACTTTTTCATACATCAATTTTCAAAGAGTATGATGTCGATTTTAACAATATCTAAATGTATAAAGCCTGAGGGATAACTCAGTTCATCTAAGGTTTGAGATTTAATTCAATGGTCATTAGTTCGAGTATCCTCATGGCAACTGAAAGTTTACTTATCGTTAACTTTAAAACTTTATGGGATTAATCAAAGTGTGCGCAACCTAAACCTGGACATTCACGACTATAAAAAAAACAATATCTAAATGTAATAAGTAAGTATCCTTAACAAATATTTTAGCATTTTATTTTTCTTACTATATTTTCTAGGTTGATGAGTGTGAAAAAATAATAATATTTATTTTTATTTTGAAGTGAAATTTGATATTTTATTTTCCCAATATTTATGTGCTATTTTTTAAACATGTACTATTTTTTTTTCTATAAGCCTAAAATTATTCTTTTAAATACAACTATCAATTATCAAATTAAAATTAATTATCTTTATGTATATACTTTTTTTAACTCAAGTAACTATTATTCATTTTAAGTGTAATGAGTGTTAATATATTCTCTTTAACTCCGTTTTTCATGAATAACGATAACTCCCTCAATCGGTCCCATACCTTTTTAAAAATAAAAATAAAAGCACTTAGTGATTTACCATCGACCGATGAAGAATGAGTCATTAAATTTTAGAAGGCCAAAATTCCGGACATTTTCAGTAATGTTCCGTATCAAATGATATCAAATAATGTTCAATAATTTTCAACAAGTAACAATTTAATAATATCTTTACAAAAAATAAAAGTTAAGCATCAATTGAAATAGATATATTTAAAAATTAAAAATAAAATAGCCTTTTTTAAAAATATAATTTTATTAATTTAAACTAATAATACATTTAATAGCGAATTTTCAAATTTTTTTTAAGTATCTTTTTAAAATATACTTTTAGAAAAGACACTTTTCACATAATAAAAGTTATATTTATAAATTTATATTATTTAAAAATTTTTTTATTTTTTGTATACTAAAAAGTCTAAAAGTCTAAAAAGCCCCTCGTCACTGTCGATGTTGACTAGCGAATCTCTGTTGATGTCACACATCACAAACTAGTGCGCTTCACACAATCTTGGTTATGCTTAACAACTGTCTGCCTTCCCTTACTCACGAAGCTGGTCCCCAAAGATCAAGATGCAACAGTTCTAAGGGATGAGAAGCACGTGAATCAGACAAAAAAAAAAAAAAGGAAGTTGATGAGATTTAGCCATGGGACAATGCATACAAGAGTCAAGCATTTTTTTAGTTTTAATGATAAAAACAGAATTCTACTAAACAATAACTCTTCGAAAAAATAATAAAAGTTTTAATGACTGATTCTTTAATAATATTTTAATCATAATTTAAGATAAGTTTTTTTATTAATTTGGACTTTTCCAGCTGGGATGATCTCTGCACATTGAATTTATTTATTGAGGATGTCTTAAAATAAAGATAATATCCTTTGCTGCCACATTAACTGTTGTGCAAAAATAAAAGGAGAAAAAGATAGAGATTTTATTTCTGGCGTAGTTCTACTATCTGTGATTAGAGATGGGGTGTAAAATAAGGTTGTGTGTGATATGGGGTGTATAGAGAAGTGCTTGGGGTGTAAATAGAATTTACCGAAAAGATGTGTTGACGACTTAGCGTTAGTTCGACCATTGCATCGACCTGTCGTTTAGATTCTGACGCAAGAGTTATTGATTCATAAACTCAAAGCATTCTTATTTTCTTCATCTCTACCATTTCTCTGTACGATTTGGTTGGGATATAAAAATAAAATTTATGAAATTTGTTTTATTTAAAAAACATATTTTTTGTTCATGATTTAAATGTAAAAGCTATGAAAAAAAAATTAAGAATTTTAATACTAATTTTCCCTTATTTTCTTGTCCCTACACCCTAACAAAATGGTAGGACTTAAAGGAAAATAAGGCATTTGGTTGAAACGGTATACATATGAAAAACAATTGGTGGAACACCTGTGTGAGAGTAGTGTTTTCCTAACCTAATGCCCTGCAGTGCTATACATTTGCCAGAAAACCCAAATAAAAAACAAAATTCAATAGCGAAAATTACAACCATGTATCCCTATTCCCTATGGAACTCGGAAAGTAATAAGTAATGGGGAAAAAATAAAGAAAAAAATGTTTTTGGATTAAAATAAAAAAATGCTTAACTTTAATAAATTAATTCTATATATAATCAAATTTATTTTATTTGTTTTTCTTTTAATATAAAAAATTTTAAAAATTTAAAAATATGTAAAATTTTGAAGAAATTTGATTATATTTAAATTTTTTTATATTTTCTAATATGAAATCAAATATAAAAAAAATCAATTTACTATGAGGTTACAAGGAAAGCACAATGAATGATCGAATAAGAAAATGAAAAAGATTGTTTCTACACAATTAGTGTATGATCCGATTAAGAAAAAGATTATTTCTATACAATTACTTAAAACAACAGCGAAAAATAAAAAATAAAAAATAAAAAACCATGTCCTAGAGTAAAATGTGTTTATGTAACTCTCCGTATTTTTAACCGTATAAAAATAATCTCAATTCCCAACACGTCCTCAGGTTTGATTATAAGGGTCATAATATGGACCTGTAAAAAAAAAAAGCAACATATATATTCATCCGGACGACTATCTGTCTAGATCCGATTGATTAATTTAATGGAATTTAGAATTCTTTATAGCATATTTTGGATGATCGGTTGATGGTAACATGACACAAACTCAAGATGATTTTTGTGGGTTTTAATTGATTATAATTGTGTTTTGGTCAAATTTGTGTTGACTCATATGACCCGTTTAATAAATTAGTTATATTCGTATCAATCCATATAAAACGAATTTGACCCGTTTAATTATTATCTTAATTAATATTTAACCTAGATAAACCTCTTATATATTATTTGTGTTAAATATTGATAAATTAGTTATAATTTATATTATTTTAAGTTATAAAATTAATAAATAGGTTACACGTGTCTTATTGTGTTACACGATTACTAATTGAGTCGTATTTGAATTTGTTATTTCTGACCCGTTTATTATTCGTGTTGTGTTCGGGTTGACAAATATTATAGAAAACATGTTATTGTCACGACCCAAACATAACGATGAACTTCATCAGTTTGAACAAAAAATATTATCATAATTTGATATAAAATAAATAAATTATCATAACTTCACATTTGATTTATTATATTCATCTTCTTTTTCCTATATTTATTTCCTTTGCATTACATCATAGTATTTTGTTTTTTATAATTTTGTCTTTATTTGGACTCGAATCCTAGACAGTCTATGTCCACCCTAACTCCTAACCACTTAAATTAGGTCTCATTAGCTACTAAATATTTAATTTTATTAAGCACAATTCAAAGCAAAAATTTATTTAACATAACAAAAGTTATATTCAATATTAAATAAAATAAAATAAAAACAAATGAACACCTTAGTCTCAAATCATCTAACTGTCTCACTCTCAAGTATGGTGAGAGATCCTTTCAAAAAAAAAGAGTGGTGAGTTTTTTTTTTTGGTCTATTTTGTCTGAAAACAATAGTAAATCCAATCAACTTCATTTCAACAATCTTAAAGAAAAAGAAATTATTAAGATTTATGTTTATAAAATTGGTGACACGAGTTTCAATTGATGATCATATTTCTTGATTATAGGGTTTTTTTTTTTGTTTTCATGCAAATCTAGTGAATACGCGGTTTGAAAAAAAAAAAAAGGAATATAAATTTTGAAAAATTAAAATCGTAAAATTGTTTATTTATTACACTTTCAAAGTTATGATGTACACAACCGATTGCATTTTCTAACAGAGGAATGGGAAAAATATTTCTTGAATATATTGTTAACTAATGTGTATAAATAAATATACAATCGAAAAGTCCAAAGAATAAGGAAATAAAATACTCTAAACAATTGGGTATCCTAGCTAAGAAGATTAGAAGAATAAATCAATTATACATCAAATATTCTAAATGAGTAAAATAAGGAATATATCATATTTGTTACGCTCCCTTGAGATGGTGTGCTAGTGGAGACACCAATCTTGAGAGAAATATCTTGAAGCCGACAACGAGGAAGCGATTTAGTTAGTGCATCTGCCAACTGATCTGTACAAGAAACATGAGAGACACGAAACTGACAATTTTATACTAGTTCACTAACTAAGGTGATGTTTGTTTTTCTTATCTTGAATATAAACTTTTGAAACTGTATAATAGTACTTAATAGCATTAAGTATGAAGTTGTTGTTTTTTTAACATTGGATGAGTGGTAAGGATGACAACGGGGAGGATTGTTCGGGTTCGAGTCAAGTATAAGTCCTTAATGGAGCGGATTTGGTTTAAGCTATGTCGGGTTTAAGCGGGTTGAGAGTTTATTTTCTTAAATCCAGAAACGGGTTAAGACCGGGTTTAGAGTATTATTCTCACCTGCACACGCCTCGATTATATTTTTAAAATATTTTTTATTATTTTATTTTATATTTTTAATAAATAATAATTATAATGTTTTTAATAATATTTATAAAAATTAAGTAATAATTTTATTTTTATGAAATATATTAATTTTAATATAATAATATGGCAAAGCAAAAATCAAATATAAAAGTGTGAAATAAAGTTAGAAAAGATATGACGAAGAAGAGGGTACTCGGGGAGATATTTATTAAGTGAGTGAGGATACATTTGAAGTCCGGATTTTTAGAAAAATAATATAAAAAAATAAAAAAAAAGTCTAAAAAAATATGATTTGAAAAATAATTATAACTTTTATATTGAACACATAGAAAAATTCAAAAATAAATATTTCTTATTGGAGCATTAACAACGGTTGAAGTAGACTTCTTAGGCCAGATTTAGTTGAAAATTTTTATTCATCAAAAGTGAATATGACAATTTTTAATGGATTCTAATCTTTAGTTTTCATTTTCAGAAAATACGTTTCGTACTTGAATTTGGTTGAAAATAAAGAATAAGAAAATCCATTTTGTAAAACTATTTTCTTGAAAATGAAGTTAATGAAAACAATGAAAATGTGTTTAAAATGCAGTTCTTATTCACAATCAGTGTTTTGGTGAGCATTGAAGAAAATCGAAGTGGAAAGACGAAAGGGAAGAAAAATAAGAAAATAGCCACAATCCGAAATTGTTTCGTTTTATCGAATCGACCAAATCCCGTGTTTTGGTCGAAAAGCGAGGAAACTGTTTCTATGCGAGTTTTAAGTTCATATACAAAATATTGAAAATAGTGAGTGTTTGCTTTGTTTTAATTTGTTTTGTCGATTCTGTAGCTGGCAGTGTTCCTTGTTTCGAAAAGGTTTGAATAAATAAAAAATTTCTACCTGATGGCAGGCCTTAGTTCTCCCCAGCACTAGAAGTCACGCGACCTCCGTAAGCATCAAGACACGTCAGCAACCTTTCTATATAGTCTTCTAACCTCGAGCTGTCAAGTTGTATAAAAGGCTAAAGTTCTTAGGATAATAAAATGCTGCTACTTTTCCAAAATAAGATATGGGGATGAAGATAAGAAATAAGCCTTCTTCATCTGAATCCCTTATTTTGCTCTAGTGATCATGGGATGGGTGTTGAGAGGGAAAATTTGATTTGGAAATTAGTGGAAAGAGTGAGGTGGAACATGAGAAGAAGGGGAAGAAACGGGGAATTAAGCAAAAGGAACTTGAATGAGTGATGGCGAGAAAGCGAGGAGGAAGGAGATAAGGAATGAGATTATAGAGCCTGACTACGGACGGAATGGGAAGAACGACAAGTGTGAAAACCTGGGTAGAAGAAATGGAGGGGGAAGGAGGTAGAGACTATGATTGAAAAGGAAATGACATTTCTAGAGGGGGGTATATTAGAGTTTATGGGTGTCATGTAGGACCTCAAGGAAGGGATAGTTAGGAGCTTTGTTGTAGAGAAGTTGCATAGGAGTCTGAAACTCTAGGACTCTCAGTTTATTAAGTAAGATACGATTTGAAATACGCATCCCGAGTGGAGGCGAGGCTTGAGATAAAAGGGCCAAACCTTATTTGGTAGTTTTATTCCTATTTGGTAGTTCTTTTTTGACTTGTAATTTTAAAACAAAGAATTTATTTTGCAAATGGTTAAGAGCTCAGGGGCATGGGAAGGGGTCCAAAGTTCGAGTTTGATGCTTGACCGCCCTATCCGGGGGTCAGATTGATGCAAATCGACCTGCGGAATACATGTGAATATCGGTTGCTCCGATATCACCCTCATTTGTCTCGTATATGGAGACCCATTGCTGTATAATTTTCTTACAAATAACCAATTTGTAATAATATTTTACAAGAGTTTCTTTTACACTTTATATGCCAAATTATATTAAAACTAGATATTTCTAATATATTTTACAAAAATATTCTTAAGGCCTGCAGGCCTTGCTACATCACTCACGGTCTCGAAGGCGTCGTCTTCGTGTACCTAAAGGGGGTCACGACGGGGTAGGCAAAGCCTAATGTGATAATCTCTAAGTGGGTTGCTCCCACTAAGTGCACATGCAATGGTCGCACCACACATTTAAGTAAAACCATAAGTTCCTACTCAAATGTCTATATGTCATGGATGAAAGTGACCCACCCACATTCCCATGTCTCGAGCCCTCCTTTGACTCCCTCACATACTAAACCATGTATGAAGAAAATAATCATTTCAAAACAATTCTTATTTGTTTTAGAAACTATACCCCCTAAGTATCGGTAAAAATATGAACTACCTCAAGGTGAATGTGTTGGAGAACCTTAGAAGCCGGAGTCATGATCCTCATCAGAAATGATCTTGTTAGATGAGTCTATTTATTCTGGGAATTCATATTGTTAAATTCCTTTACTTAACCATGTTGTTTCGGAAAACTGTTGTCATGCGCTCACTGACCTCTAGGTTCCCAGTGCATATGAAATGCAATATGCCATTTCACCATAATTCATGTTAATATATTATGCATGCATATATTAATAGAGTTTATACACAATCAACATGTTATTCATTAACACAAAGCAATAACATAAATTAGCTCACATGGGATGTCCCCAAATATGATCCATCTTGGAAGCCTTGACGCATCCTGCCCAACAACACACGATAAGGTCAGTCTTGACCCATGCTTGGGCCTCACGGCCTTTACAATCATGAACTAAGTTTGGGTTCCCAATCATCCATGGGACATGAAACAACCATAAAACCAAGGAAAAGAGTTTAGTTTCGATTCCAAGCTGACCCGCACAGTCTTGGGTGTAGTGAAGCCCAGTTATCAGAAATCCTCTATCCCTTCAGTCCCAAGTTTTGGGGGAGGACTTCTAACCATATGGCCTCTCTATGCCTCCCATAGACAGCCTACATGCAATACAGTATCCTACAACATGCCATGCAATGGTCATGTTATATCCTAGCTTCTACACATCAACACAGTAAGCAAGCTGATCTTGGTACCAAAACAAATTTAGAACGTTGTGATCACCACTATCCCCCACAGAACATGGATGGAATCTTGACTAATGGGATTGATAGAGCAAGAACACCCGAAAAGGAGTTCGAACGAAGAAGGCTATGACCTTCCGTTGAGGTCATACGCAGTCACACTCGACAGCCGACTGCAACCGCTGAAATGAGCCGACCCGCCGAGCCTGCTCCAACACCTTGTCTGACACTTTCATGCTTCAGGAATATGAATGGATTCCTTGACTGAATGGTTTTCCATAGAGTCCAAGAACTCCTGAAACGGAGTTCGACGGCTGGTTATGACCTTCGCTGAGTCACAGATAGTCACACTCGTGACGAAATGGCTCGTGAATTGGCCGAGTCAATGACCATTAGAGGTCACAATACCTCGGTCTGATATCTCTATGCCCTCAGGAATATCATGAATGGGATTCTGACTCAATGGGATTTCCATAGAGTCTAAGAACACTAAACGGAGTTCGGACGAAGGAGTTATGACCTGTTGGAGGTCATATGTCAAACTCGCATTTAGCCGAATTCGACCAAGCCGAAGCGATTTGACTGGCTTTGGTTATCTAACACCTTCTGCCTACACCTGTGGGTCATCCACCAGTGAGAGAATGGATTCTGACTCAATGGGCTTCCATAGAGTCCAAGAACACCAAATGTAGTTTGACGAAGGAGTTATGACTAAGTTGGAGGTCATATATGAGTCACACCAATAAACATCGTAATCACATTTGAACACGACCGGCTGAGCTCATTTAACACCCCGGCATGATACTTCGATACCAGAATATGAATGGATTTGACCATCGGGTCATGAGTTCAAGAACACCAAACGGAGTTCGGACGGAGTTATGACCTTCCGTTGAGGTCACATATAGTCAAACTCCACGTTTGACCGGGACGCATTGAAAGCTGACCTGACCTGGCTGAGCTCGGTCTAACACCTGGTCTGACAATCTAATCACCATCCACCCCAGGCATATGAATGATTCTTGACTCACGGGCTTCCATAGAGTCCAAGAACACCCAAATGTGAGTTCGACGTGGTTGAGCAGGACCTTCCGGTCGGAGGTCACACATAGTCACACTCCTCGACGACGACCAGAACCGGCCGGAGCCGAGCTGACCTGGCCGAGCCTCACCTAACACCTCGGTTTGATACTTTCTATGCTCCTCAGGAATATGAATAGATTCTTGACTCAATGGGCATTCCATAGATTCCAAGAACACCCGAAACGGAGTTCGGACGAAGGAGTTATGACCTTCCGAATTTGGAGGTCATACATAGTCAAACTCAGATGAGCTGACCAGAATTGGCTGAGCTGAGCTGACCTGGCTGAGCTCGGTCTAACACCTTGGTCTGACACCCACTATCCACCTCAGGCATATGAATGGATTCTTGACTCAATGGGCTTTCCATAGAGTCCAAGAACACCCAAATGCAGTTCTGACAGCGAGTTTATGACATTCCCGTTTGATGGCCATACGTAGTCACACCCCGCACGAGCCGACCGGGCCGAACACCGGCTGAGCCGACCTCTACCGCTGACCCTGAAGAACCGACCCCACCTACCGACCCCACGCCTAACCCCACAGTCGACTTCACAGCCGACCTCTACAGTCGAATCTCTCACCATTAGACTGCTCGCAGCAAAAAGACCATAACCTTCTGTTCATGAGTCCCACTCAGAAATCTGAAGTTCTAACAATTTATCACGTGGCTTACCGATCGTATAAGACACTGTTAAATTTTTTTTTCTCAACCAAAAACTCAGTTCTCAGTCCCATCGTACTCATCAATAACATGGCAGCTCTATGGTTCAAAACGTTGAACCAAACATTCCCTTTGAAAGTAGCAAAGTGGAGAAGACCTGCATCTCGGAGTTTGTCAACTCCCTAACTCCTGGGCCTCTATGCTAAACCCCCCGCCATGGCGACGAACTCTTCCCTCTTGTTCTTGAAACCACAACGCCAGTCCGGGATCGCTGTACCTAGAGAGAAGGTGAAGTCTCTCTCTAAAACTCTCTTTCAAATAAGGGTTTGCCTTTTTCCTTCCCCTCTCCCAACCGAGAATATAGAAGTCAAGTGAGATGTCCTTTCACTTGCCACTTGTCAAATTCTAAGTGGCTCCTTGGATTATCCTTATCACCTTATCCATCCACCTTGGATTTCCCTCCAATCATGTGTTGCCACATGTCCATGTGGGTCCCACACTTGAGCTCAAGTTGACTGATTCAGCACCTGACACGTGGCACACTGTGAGCCACTCAAAATGCGCCAAGTGTCCCCCACTACGCTCGTTGCCTCGAAAAACAAAATTCGACCGTCCCTGGACCACAAAATTCGACGTGTTAGCTAGATTTCACGAGACGATTCCAACGGTGAAATCAGTTTCGTCATCCGAGATCTAGAAAAATTTCAGATTTTTACCGAAATTACGATTTTGCCCTTTTTTGAGAAAATTAGATTTTCTCGAGGTTTCACATTCAGTATGGACAAATTTGTAAAGAACATACTACTAAAATATAATGCAAAGTGATTATATATATATAAATGGATTTATTAGAGTTTAAATCTGATCTATAGTTGGAGACTAAAGACGTAACTCCTTCTTGCCCTAACAAACATAAAGCCCAATATGGACTAAAAGTAGTAGAAAAAGAAAAAAATTATTAAAAATGATTTTCTCATATTTAATTCTCTCACCTTAGAACATATAGAAGAAAATCAAATATAATCAAAATTTCTAAAAGCTACATGTTTTTTAATTTTTTTGTGTCCTGTAATAAAAAGAATCAAATAAAATGGGTTTGAATTAACATTATAAAATTAATTCATTAAGTTTAAACCTATTTTATATTTTCCTCCAAATTTTCTTTCCTTCCACTTTTCCTATATATTTTCTTTCCTTAGTACTTTTCAGGTATAAAATAGAGAAGAAAAGTGGAAGGAAAATATTTTTGAAAGAAAATATAAAATAGGTTTAAACTTAATAAATTAATTTTATGTTTTATTCAAACTCATTTTATTTGTTTCTCTATTATATAACGACTAAGAAATTTAAAATGTAAAATTTTTGTGATGCGGTTCAGGAGGAAAGCAAATGATGAACCATCAAGGAATGAGTGAAGAGGGAGGAAGTAGTCTAAAGATTGTCCATAATGGCGAAACTTCAAACTCGTCCTCGTAATGTAATGTATGTATCTTGTTCTTCCCCCTTTCTCTTTCTTTCTTCTCCGACCGACATACACTCGATGATGAGTGTTTGACTTTTTATGAGTTGTTTTTCCCATAAGAGGACCATGCACAAAAAAGTTTTGCATTTCAAATTTCAAACCATTTCCATCAAGTGGTACATCCCAATGAACCGATTTATTAAAAACCTTTAATAAAAATATTTATTAAATCTTACAATTTTATCACATGAGTCACATAAGAAAATAAATCTTACAACACCTACGTCTTGTCAGTCTTAGCTTCGTTTTGAAATTTGGAAAGTACTAGGAAAAGAAAAAATACTAAGGAAAATGATTTTCTCATTTTAGATTCACTATGAAAAATATGGAAGAAAATCAAAATTCTTCAAAATTGTACATGTTTTTAAATTTTTTAGTCCTTATATAATAAAGAAAAACAAATAAAATGGGTTTCTATAAACATATAAAATTAATTCATTAAATTTAAACCTATTTTATTTTTCCAAATTTTCTTTTTCTTCCACTTTTCCTCTTTTGTTTTTAAGACTTTCCGAATTCCAACCGGAAATTCTTTAACGTCGAACGTTGTCCTAAATTTTCAGTTGGAAACCCAATTCCTTATATTCCTTTAATACTGTTGTCGCAAATCAACGATACTGCCACTATTAGCCACAATAGAATAATACTTTTATTCTATCAAAGATGCATTAAAACACAATAGATTTAAACACAAGTATATGAATTTCAAAGCAAGTTTTCTCACTATATTACAACAAATTACAATATATTTTCTCGGTCCAAATTCCAAAAGATATTATGGAAAAGTTTAAGTCGTTGCCTCGCTGAGAAGAGGCCTTGCTGAAGACATGCACACAATCTCCCACACTAATTGTTTTTCCCTTCCCTTCCGTAAGAGATTCTTGGCATACCAAATTCTATCCAAAGTAGACCTACAAAAATTCATTCAACATATTATCATTTTGTGTATCATTCACTATGGATGATATGTAACGACCCTCCCAACCATGTAGATATTGTACGCTTTGGGCCCAAGAGCCCTCACTGCTTTAAAATGCATCTATTAGGTTGAGAGGAGTCCATATTCATATAATGTCAGAGACTTTCTCTTCTATATGACGTCGGATGTGACAAACACCCCTTCCCATGCAAACACAACGTCCTCATTGTGTCTCATGGGATTATGAGGCCAAATGGAAACTACCATAGTGTGGTCGTGGATCGCCTAATACCATTTGTAATGACCAATCCAACCATGTAGATATTATTTATTTTGGGCCCAAGAGTACTCACGGCTTTCAAACGCGTCCACTAGGTTGAGAGGAGTCCATACTTACATAGTGTCAAGAACTTTCTCCCCTATCTGATGTGGGATGTGATATCGAAATTTTTTGGTACTAAGGTCATGTTTGTTATTCAAATTTAACATTCAATGCAATTTACTTTCAAACTTTGGATAACTTATTTTTAACCTTTTTTTTTCTCAACTTATTACTTCTTTTAAAAAGATTTAGATTGAAAAGTTAAGTTTAAATATTTCGACTCTTTTGCTCAATACTAAAAAAACTTTTTGAAACAAATAAAACACAATCTCAACAAAACCTTCAATTGCTAATACTAATACTTAATATGTTAAAAGAATAAAGAATAAACAACTTAAGTTCTATTTAGACTTAGTGAAATTAAAGAAATGAATAAATACCACATGAGTCTCACCTTTCCCTGTTGTTTTTTTATTAGGGCGCAAGACTTTATCTCCATCGGGAATTCTTTAAGTGGTTTCATTAGGTTCAGAAATGCAATCCTGTACTTCTTGATTGATTGTGGGTACCTGAAAACCATTAAGAAAGTTATCACAAATATCATTAGAAAACATTCAAATACACGATGATCATTTGCGGAGATAATTCAGAAAAAGAAACCTTGTTTACTATTTTTTTGAAAATCAAGTTCGTCTCAAACAAGGGAGAACAAGAAAAACAAGAAAAACAAATTTGGTTTCCAATTTGTTTTTTTCTGAAAAACATAAACAAACACACAAAAAACACTAAATTTAAATAACAATGAAGAGTTTCCAAAGAACACCTCTTTGGTGTTCTTAGTGTTTTCAAAAACAGGAACCAAACAGGCCCGTAGTTTTCAAATGAAAGCCTGACTCGTCGTTGTAAGCAGGCATAAAATTTCCAGGGATGATTATTTCTTACCTTACACTGGGAGCATAGCTTGACACCCGGAATTTGAACATGTTTATTTTGAGCTTCCTTCCATAAGTCCTAAGAAAATGGTTCACAACCCTTTACAAGAATGCTGCAACTTTTAAAGAGAGAAAGTTAAAAAAAAATAATTGAAAAGCAAGTGATAGAATTACTAAATACTTTTAAAGAAGATGAAAATATATTGTGTGAGTCGATATGGTTACTTGGGTCTAAATCGGTTAATTGGTACAGGTTCCTTGAGAATCTCATTTAATGCATCCAATAATCCCTGAAAAAAAAGATACTTTAATGAAATCCAGATTATATTTTCTATCCAAAGCCAAGGGATACAAACAATACAACTTTATTTTTTTTATCAGTAAGCAAGAAGAGAATGTATTAAAAAGGGGGAACCCCAAGTATACATGAAGTATACGACAGGCCCAAAGAAGCCCGAAAAGACACGAAGCAAAAGAAAGAGCAGGGCTTATATTTGATAGTAGGCATCTAGCGTATGAATCCCATGTCATAACCATGTCGTGTCTACTTCATATGTTAAATGACCAACACTCCTAAAAGACCCCGAGTATACAGGAAGTATACGACGGGCCTAAAAAAGACTCAAAATCATAAAGCAAAAGAGAAAGCAGATCTTATATTTGATAGTAGGCCGTGTATGAATCCCATGTCATAACCATGTCGTGTCTACTTCATATGTTAAACGACCAACTCTCTAAAAAGACCAGCACGTGGAGAGTCAAACAAAACAAACAAAATCCACCATCGACTTTCAAATCAACAAATAGGGAATAAATTGCAGAGAGAGGTCTCGAGCCTATGTTAAACGACCAACTCTCCTAAAAGCTCAAGCTTGTAGGATTTTTGTTTAATGAGTATCATGTCTTTTAACATCATATTTTCATGAAACATAACCTGCATAGGACTTGACTAACCTGAGATATCAGTAGGAATGGATACCCATCGGAAAACATAACTTTGAATCCACGAGCAAATTTAGGATCCACAGCCCTAGTTTCTGACATTGCATGAAAACAAATGTCAAATTACTTCACATTTTATCCTACGTCAATAGCCTTCGCCATCAAAATCATTTTGTTAAGGTAAGATTAGAAAATTTGAAATTGAAAATAATGAATCGAGGCTCTCCATTTTAGCCCTTGGAAATCATTTCATAAAAAGCAAGCCTAAGGTGACATTCTAAGAGTCTGAAGTGTGTGCTTCATCGAAATGGCGTAAATGGTTGAACAACTTGAAATAACAATATTTCAAGAAAATAAATTCCACTAGATAATACAAAATGACAGTGGTAAAATAACTCATAAACAAGTTTTATGTTTCTTTTGGATCTAAAAGCAAGTATAATAAGTAATAAGAGCCATTTTATCGTGGGAATAATTTCAATTGAAAATGAAGCTTAATGAAGTTGGGTTCAGTTTAATAGACATAAGATAACCATATCACTTCTAAACACCATAAATTATTGATTCGAGTTATTCAGCACCAACCAAAGGATTTGTATTTTCGGGATGCATTAAGTCAAGCTCTCTACCTACATTAAAGCGTACCAGCCGACTAGGTTTCCCTAGATAAGTTGAGAACCATTTTAAAGCCTCGTCTCCTTCATTCAGCGCAGAGCCAGACCATTCTCATATAGAGACACCATCTGCCTTTGCACATTGTTTATCCAAACAAACATTCAGGTCATCCATTCCCGGGGCTCTTACCACTGCAAGACAACGTAAATGACGTTTTAATAATAAATTTTTTTTTATCAGTAAAAAGAAATATATTGATAAAAAAAAGTATACATAGAGTATACAAGAGAGGCCTAATAACCAACAAGAAAGGGCAAAAGAGAAAGAAAGCGACATACAAACCAGCCCAAAAAACAAGCACCTAAGCATAACCATAAAATCCATACAAACCATCCTAACAAAAGGGATATCCACGTTTTGAATACAACCAGCCCAAGAAAAGAGAGAGCGGATAACATAAAGTTTCAATCTCAGAGTAGAAAAAGCAGCACCTGCGAAACAAAGTATAATAATATCACATCTGGAGATCTGAAACAAAGTATATGTACAACAAAAGAGACTGCTTAATTTCTTATGAACAAATATAATAATCTCGAGCCTAAGACAAAAACCACCAACCAGTAAAGGTCACAACTTATCAGAGCCTATTAACAGATTTAGACACTGATCTTTGAATAAACTATGCTTCCCATAAAATACATGCTTGTAAGCACAAAAGCTTTAGCTAAATGAAAAACTGTAAATGCCTTGACAACTTGATTTCGGGTGAGCTACCTCATTGTCGTCGTATCATGTTTGATCGAATTTCCAAGAAAAAATCCTATGTCCTTGCGGGCGTTTTTTCTATTGCTATAGACCATGTTCTATTCCAAAATTGAAGAAAATTTCTAAGGGAAAGAGAATGGAGAGGAAAACTAGAAGGCAAAAAATGCATAAGTTTCTAAATAATTTTTTCTATATTTGATTTTATTTCATATTTTCCATGGTACAACCAAACACGATAAAATAATTTTTCTCAGCAATTTTTTATTTCCTAAATACTTTCTAAGAGCAAAATAACCATAGAAATCATCAGCTTCTATGGCTGATAGATAATGTATAAATAAAGTAATGTTTTACCTAAATATGAGCTCTTTCAGGTTCCCAACCCGCAAGAATGCATCCTTTTGGAAGCTCCACTCGACTAGAGCAAGTTTCGGGTTCCACCCTCTAGGTGTTTCGCCTTCCCTTGAATTCACAACTAGCCATTGTCTGTCCCGATCAAATCCCGCATACTCGCTTACAAAGAAATTGAAATAATTTCAGAATCTAGTCGTTATCCATTCAAAATTATATTCATCTCCCTCAGATAAAATATTGAGAAGATGTCTCACCATCTCTAAAAATGATTCCAATTTGACATGAATATTTCAAAATGTTTGACATACTATACTCCATTGTCAGTAGCAGGGTTAAGAGTTGTGTTTCAAGCCCGGAAATATAACTAATGTACTATATTGTTTGTTTCCTCTTAATTATAAATTTTTATTTATTTCTTAATCTACCCAAAAATGATACTTTGTAAATAGGGTTTCCTTATGTGCACACATATCTCACTCATATCTTCATTCCCATTTTCTCCGTGAAAGAAAAAAGGATACTCTTACAAAGAAAACGTGTTAACGTATGCCAAGATTTGCAGATTACATGAGTCTAACACCTAGACATGGTGTTATATCCAAGTCCAGAAAAGGTTATCATTTTTGTGTAGGAATAATCAGCGGAATCTAGAATCATCATGTGATTTAGAATATTCAATTTAATTACTAAACTAATATAACTAGTCAGATCGTACCTTGTGGATTTGCAGAGAAGTATGCAAACAAGAACCGCAGATATTCCAAACTATCCTTGAGGTGCAGTGTGTGGGCGCTTGAGTCACTAAGAAATGATTTCTTTTTCTCTAGCTATTCTCTATAATTAATTCAGATTCAGATTTAGGGTTGTATTATCTTTATCTATTTATAGAGTACAAGCCCTAGAATACTTAATAGCCATTTGAGCCTCCACACCTTAGGGCCCAAGTCCATGTATGAACCCATTTAGTGTTTTAAACAACTTGGATTTGTTTGTATAGCAAAAATCCAACATTTTGTCTGTGTTCACATGACAAAATATCAGAAAACTATGCAACAGAGGAAAATAGAATTCAAACCAAAGGTTTAATTTACTAAAGGTGGAAAATCTGCTTCTTCTAATTTTTTTTGTTCATATTCTGGTCAAATCAAGAAAAAACATATAATTATTGTTATTATTTTATTTCTCAAGCCTTACTAGATTTCAATGTTTTAGTAGTAGCCTCAATTCTGCAGGTTAAATCCTATTTTCAGTTATATTTTGAATGAAAAATTAAAATTTTAGGTATGGATTTCTATTTACTCATACTTCATGTATAAATATACATTAGATAACTGTTCAGGTGTCCCCAACTAAAAACCATGAAACACACTCAACATGTGATGCTCAACAATACAGAAGGGTTCAAACATTGATAAAAAAATATATATACCCAGAAAAAATTAATTAATTAAAAAAAAAAAAAAACCCGTTACCATAAACATCAGACTCTTAAAATTTAAGTCTTGGATTAGCCAAGAAACAATTTCAGCATCTGGGCGGATGAAACAAACTTGAAAATTCAACATGCAAATAAACCAAAAAACAAAGAATACCCAGAAATAAACACTGAAATTTATATATGGTTTAAGAAATAATAATTTTAAAAAAATAATAATAAATGTTTATAAAAATGCCTTTTTGGTCTATGGATACGGTTTTAAATTTTTAAAAACAGTTAAACTAAAAGTTGATCACTATAGTTTTACACTTTAAAGTTAAAATTATGGGTGAAAACTACAGTTTTTTTAAAAAAATTAAATTATAAAACTGGTTGGTGACCATGGTTTTGAAAATTTTTTAAATTATTAAAATCAGTCGCCAATCACTTAATTTTAGTCTGAAACTCCAGAATATCAACCACTATTTTAATTTTAAGTTTAAACCATAGTCATAAATCACGCATTTTAATTTTAAGCTTAAAACCGTAGTCACTAAACTTTCTCAGCTTATTTTATATGATATAGCATTCGTATGTCCCCATCGCTTCTAAAAATAGAAAGGTAAAGGTCCATTTTTAGAGGACTTATGAACTCAACACTATCGATATCTCGATAGCTCAAAGCTCCACCTGAGAAATTCAATTCAAAGATTGGTCTGAATGTGTGGAAGAACCTCTCAAGTTTAAATACCACCAAACACTCTTATGTGGTACCGATGTGGGATCCTATCATTCCATACCTTTTGAGAATCCGGGCGTCCATAGACAACATTCACTCTAGGTGGCCCACACTTTGGATAGCATTAACTCCGAACCCACTTGGGCACCGGAAAATTTCTCTAGGTAAATCTTTCTCCTGTGTACCTCTCCCACTACATACCGTGCTCTTCAATGAAAGCATCAATGAGAAATCTTAAAGCCTAATCGTAGAGCCCAACTCAAAAGATCTACTTAATAGCTGAGAATCCTCTCAAAGCTTTTAAATACCACTCCACACCTTGAGCGGAACCGGCGCGGATCGTATCATCACGCCCTTTGAGAATCCGACATCCTGAAGGTGATTCACTTTAGGTGGCTCACACTATGGATAGCATTCACTCCGATCCCACCTTTGGGCATCGAGCTCAATAAAAGCATCAATAATAGGGCCTCAGGTCTAATCAAAGATCTTAACTTAAAAGACTGGCCTGATAGGTGGGAGAACCTTTCTAGCTTAAGTACCACTTTATACTCTTGTGTGAAACCGATGTGGGATCATATCAATACTTTTTCTTTAAGACATAGATCCAATAGAAAAGAAAAACCGAGAAGGACAGGTAGGAAACCAAAGCCCAAAAAATGTTTATCATATTCTACTACCAAACAAATTATGATTCCAAATTTGGTATCCATGCATTTCGCCATGTTTTTGTGTACAATTCAAAACTCCACGTGGACAATGTAAGTGATAAAGACACAACATGAATGAAATTACTGATTTTTTATAAAATAAATGGGTTATACATTATTTTTTCAAACTTTACTCCCAAATTTGTGCAAATATGTAGTTCTATAAAAATTAAAGGAAAAAAAAATGGTGTTTGATCATGGATATATATAATCATATACGAAGTGCTATTCTAAAAAATCTCATAAGTAATTTTAAAAGAACACAAATTTCATATTTTTAAAAGTATATCCTAAAAATCTCTTAAAAAAAGTATATCCTAAAAATATATTTTAAACCAAAAATATTTCCATAACCACTACCAAATAGATTTTTTATTTTATTTTTATTTTTATGATAACTAAACATTTAAACTCTCTACTAAATCGATTATTTATTTTTAAGAAAATACTATAAAGTAATTCTCTTGAGAAAATCTACTTATAATCTATTTGGATTTTTTATACATTAAAAAAGAAAATTTCTTTGAATTTTTTTATACATTAAAATGAAAATCTCTTTGGATTTTTTATAATCTCTTTGGATCTTTTATACTCTCTTTGAATCTTTTATACTTTCTTAATGTGCCGTTTGTTTTTTTACTAAACGTTCAATATAACTTTTATTCTTATTGGTGTTTAATAGGATTAAGTTTTTTTTTAAAAAAAACTAAACGCTTTAGGAATCAAACCCGGGACCCCCCTTCCCTATAGGAATTGGCATGGTTCGATTAATTGAACCATGACACAAAATAAACCGACAAATGGGTTTTTTGGTTTGTTATTTATATAAATAAAAGACATAACCATTTTAATATGGTTAATCAATTCCTTCGGGTTAACCATATATATATATCGATTTTTCGCTAACTATAATATAAATAAATTTGTAATTCCATAATCATATATTAAAGTTCAAATTATAATCATTATTATAAATACAATAAAATGCAAAGAAAAAATAAATACACCTATTCATTTACAACTTCCCATGACACTCATGCATTTATAATACAATTAATTTATAATATATTTATAACATTATATGAAACGAGATGAGATTAAATTATTTAATCACATTTTTTTAATTAACCACATGTTTTAACAACTTCAATAGAAAAAAAAAAACTATTTCAAAGAAATCACAACCTATATGCTTTGGTTTGAAGGAAAATGGTAAAAGCTTGGTTTTGAGGAAAAAATAAAAGCGACATAGAAGTGGAAAAGTCACCACACACACACACACACACACACACACACACACACACACACACACACATATATATATATATATATATATATATATATATATATATATATATATATATATATATATATATATATATATATATATATATTACTTTTGATTGGTTAATCGAAACCACCGTTTTTGTATTTTGTAAACTGAAACTTAAACCGAAATCAAGATTTGTGTAAAACAAAAACCAAAATTGAACCGCTCGGTTCGATTAACCTATTTTTTGGTTAGGTTTTGGTTTGGTTTTTTGATCGGTTTGATTTCTTAGGTTTTTTTGCCCACCCTTACTTCCCTATAACCTTATCTTCTTTTAAAACGTTGAACTTTACCACACAAGTTAGCTAGACATGATGAGCAAGATTAAGTATTTTGTTATTTGTTATTTTTTTAAAATCAATATTTTAATTTTTATCAAAATTTTGATAAAAATAATTTTTTAAATAAAATTTTAAAATACATATGCTTTTATTTAAAATATATGATTTCCTCATATTTGAATAGCTAGTTTTTTCTTAATATAAAAAACATTAAAAAATTCATTAAAAAAAAGCCAAAAAGCCAAACATTTGTTTTTTTTTTAGGTTTCTTATGGCGATTAATCATATGTACACAGTGGAAAAATTTAAAAAGTTCGCCTTTTCTAACCGACTAGGGATCCATGTGATCCGATCACATGATCCAGGGATAAAAGAATACCTTATTCGCGCTAGAAGATCCTTGTTCAACAGCCTCGTGTGTGCGTCAAACCCTCCTTGTCGAACTAAAAGGCGCAGCGGGATCGCTCCACCCTCTACAGCTATCCACACGAACGAGCCTTCTTGGAAACCGAGAGAGAAACGAGTGTACTAGCACCGGGTTGAGTCTCACGAAAAACCCTTAGCCGCCTCTCTCAAGTGTGAAAAATGAATGAATGAATCCGCATAGAGATCCTTTGGGTTTAAATACCAATTTTAAGCCCAAGGGTTGGTATCCGGCCCATTCTATGTGTGTGACCCTACAGTCCACATATGTCGCAATGGCCCAAAAGCCCATTTCGAGCTCCACATCATGTTGGCCCTTAACAAGGCATTGAGGACCACCCAAATTATGTGGATGTCAATAACCCGACATAATGTAATCCATAATAAATGTCGTAGTCCATTTGTCTCACAATATCCCACCGAACACAAGGTGCAATGGACTACATTCCATTGTAAAGTCTAATCATGCATTCTATTTCTCACCTCCATAAACCTGGAGCAATACAAAATGACATCAATAACCCTTATTAATTCATTTAAGCATGGCCATGCACTCTAGCCTCACATGTCGAGGGCCCATGATATCTCTCTAAAATGAGGGACAATCCCTCTTCATCCACTCACATCCTCTACATGATTTAGTTCTATGTCCAAACTATTAGTCCAGATTACCACCCCATTGCTGCATGATGCTGAATCGTGTCAAAACATAAAGCCCTCATGGTGGGACTTCTATGGTGGTGTTAGTCGAAGGACAAAAAAGAAGACATTATTATGATGAGAAGTACTAGACTTATAACTTTCATAGAAGATTCTCATGGTGGGTCGATCCAAAGTACAATGTTCACCAACACGTACTTCATGAGCTCTGCCATAAATTAGTAGAACATGATCACGTCAAACCCATACTAGTCTTAATTCACTATTATACCTATAGCACCCTTTCTCCCGCCCAACCCGCTTAGCTGGTCCGAACCAAGTTCAAGGCTCTAATGTCACTCCAATCACCTTATCAAAACACGCCAGAATAAGCACTTCAGTTGACATAAAATCATTTTCAAATATGGAAGCATTTTTAAAGGTGCTTCCATTTCATTTCATTCATGCAAAAGTACAATTACTATAAAGGCATATCAAGCCTTTTCAAATGATTTACAAAATAGATATTAATAGTTGAAATTGTTTTTACAAAATATCGATATTCAAAAAGAGATATGGGGTGAATGCATATGTCAGAACATACTCCGCAATTCTTTCTTTATGACTCGACGCTCCTCGATCGTGCTTTTCTCTCATGTTCAATCGATACCTGCGCATAGATAAAACTACATGCTAAGCATTTTCATGCTTAGTGGTTCTATACAATTCCATTCCTGCTTCGGGCTTTAAATCAAATTGCGCTTACTAAACAAACTTTTAGATCTTTTTGGATGATAAATGTCAATACAATACATATATTTATTTGATATACAATCATTTATGGTTCATTGATCAAATCCAAATATACACTTCTATATGCAATAAGTCATGGATAATCAAATCATGCATTTCACAATACTCATTTCATTTCACCCGTAATCATGCTTTTTAATTCCAATTTGTCACAATCTCAAATCGCATCAATCTTGCTTCCGCCTTTAACAAATTTAATATATGTTTTCGAATACGATATTGAATCACTCTGCATGATCCCACTCGTCAGCAGCCGGTATAAAAACGGTTTTTATAAACACAAGACGGTCTTGCCGGGTTGTCGACGATTATTAAAAATCAATTAGGTAAACACTACCGATACGGTCCCGTCACGACGGAGTGACACATTAGTACAATCCGCTCGCACGCTTATTCTCAATTCCTATCGTATACCAATCTATCCTTCATACGAACTAAACGGTTCACATTCAATTAAGGGTGTGCAAATCTTTTATAGCAACATACTGTACAATATGTACATTTGTATAAACGGTTCATTTTCAATACTCATGAAATTTTCATTCGCAAACATTTCACAATCAATTTCTTCAAATCAATTAAAACAATTCAATATGTTTTCCTTATGCATTTAAAACAAATAGCTCAAATCTTGAAACGAGAATAGGAGAAGATAGAACAAACTAAAATCGTCGCTTTGATTCCGATCTTCGGAATCTCTACTTCAATGCGGGCTTTCCTCCTCGTCAGCCCCTATTCAAATACAATGACAATCACATATTTGTAGGTTATTCTATGAGTTTTTGGTCAGAGTTTATGTCTACCCGATACCCCTTCACTTGAAAATTTTTTTGGGGACACATGAGCCATAATTTGCTCATGCTTCCTTCAAGAAAATTTTAGTTCTATGAGTCTATTTTTAGTAGAAATTGGAATCATCTTATTTCGATCACCCAAACTCAAGTTACGACATAGTAATGCCAAACTGGTCAGTATGCCCAGCTCACTCGGTTACCTACTATTATTCCCAATTTCAAGGATCTTAACTCCGTAAATTGGTAATGATTCCTTCTACACATTTGAATATATGGTTATAAGGTTTCTTCTCCAACTGAAATCATCCAATTTGGATCACAAAAACTCAAGTTATTGCATTTTACATCCAGACTACTCCAATTTGCAAAGCAGAATCAGATTGTTCTTACACATAGCTCCACTTTGAAAAATTTATGGGCACTTTGGGGTTACAATTTGCATACACTTCCTTCAAGTAAATTATTCCCCTAGAAGTATATTTTATCCATAATTTTGAATCACTCAATTTTTATGAGTGAAACTAAACGTATGGCCAAAACACTATAACAATACCCAAAATAGAGCATAACCTATGAGCTACCCGAGCTCACCTTTAAGCCCATATTTGGGAGCCTTAGAGCTACAATTTGATCCTAGTCCCTTCTATACATTTGTATACCTATCGCTTATGGTTTTTTACCAATTTGAATCACTTAATTTGGATGATTATAACTTAATCTATAGCCAAACCAAGAACAGGGGTCTTGACAAAATTTTGACAGCATTTCTTTTGAAAACCCAACATTTTCCTTTTTTTACAAACACTCCTCCAAACCAATCCAAACCAATCTAAAAAATGCAAAACAATCTCAAACTGAACTAAAACCATCCAAGAACACTTTTATAACACATTTGGGGTTTTATTCAAACACAAGTAGAAAGGGGGTTAGGGTTTGGTTTTTCTTACCTTAAATCCCTTTCAATCTTCAATGCTAAGCTTTCTTCGTCAACTTAATCTCTTAAACTCTTGCTTTAATGGGAGCAAGAATCACAACCTCCTACTTTGCAAGCCTCTAGCTCTCCCTCTTCCTCTCTCTCTCAAACCGCTTTGCTCAAATGAGCTTCCAAGACCACTTTTGGTCTAAATATCCCATGTCACATAAGTGCCTTTGTTCGACCTTCTTTAAAAATCCATTTTTCGTTTAAGTTCTCCTAATTTCTAGCTTGCCCACTATTTGTCTCTATTTTGCATTTAAATTCCTCATTAATCACACTTAGACATTTCTCTTTCTAACTTATGACCCTTAGTCCTTATTTCATAATTTCAAAATTTTGCCCTTTTCACTGGGTTTATTTCCTGTTCACGACTTTCATTTTAGCATTAAATAATTGCATTTGGCTTTTTGCCATATAATAATTTAATCAATATTCATTTTACACCTCGAAAATACCCAAGTTGGCCTAATTTATACCCTAATATATAATAAAATTATAAAAAATTCTAGATATTTCAAGCTTTTAACTTCCTACTCTAAGAAAATTTCGTCCCTAAAATTTTCCTTAGTCAAACAAATAAGTGGATACCGCCGCATCGCTTTCTTCACTTTCCTAAGTGGCTTCTTCTCGGTCTTGTGGTTTCACGCACTTTGACTAACGGAATCTTCTTGTTCCACAATTCTTTCAATTCTCGAGCCAAGATCTCCACCGGTTCTTCCCCATGGTCAACTGTCTTAGCTCAATTTGTTCCTCGAAGAGACTACATGTGTAACACCCCAAATTATACCCTGACAGTTTTATAACATATTTAAGGTATAATAAAAGTAAATGTATATTTTTCCAAAATAAAATAGGGCTAAAAATAACATAAGCAAAAACCCGGAATTAATACAAAAGTCAAGGGTAAAGTGGTAAATTGCCACTTAAGGACTTGATTGTCATAGGATGAAAAGATGGGATGCCAAAGTAGAATTTTTATAAGTTGAATTGAGAATAGATGAGAAATAAAGGACCAAAATGCAAAAATGAGAAAAAAAGAAGTTAAAAAATGAGATAAGGCCAAACATGTATTCTATCTCGAAAGCAAAATTATCTATTTTCGTATATGAAGGGAGAGCTCCACAGTAGAGAAGGAGAAGAGAAGAGAAGGAGGAGAAGAAGAAGAAGAAGAGAAGAGAAGAAGGAAGAAGGAAGGAGAAAGAAAGATCAAAGGTATGGAAACTATGATTTTGGTATGGAATTGTATGGAAATTCATGGATCTCTATGGTTTGGTATGACTATTAGTTTGTTCCAAACCTAGGGTTAGTTAGGAATTCATCCTAACCATAGATATGTTGAAAGTTGGGTTGGTAAAACCCTAATTTGTATAAGTTAAGCATGAAATCCTCCCTTTGAGTATATATTTTTGGGTTATTTGCAAGTAATTGAGTTTGGGTTTAGAACAAACCTTAACTAACCTTTTTATGTTCGTTATTAACCATGCTGTAATTGTTTCGGGAGGAATCTGGGTGGTTGGTTTTTGACGAGATGGAATAGAGAAGTGTATGGAAAGAAAAGTGAGGTAAAAATGGCAAATCAGAATCTATGGTCATTTCCGCGACCGTACCAAGATCAAACAACAAGGGTGGTACTGATACCACTTTATGGTAGAGAGGCAAAATGGTACCCCGATACCATCCGCATCGGTACCACCACCTCACTGCATGAATGGTACCGGTAATCGATGCTGTACCGATGCGGTTCCTCGATGTGCACTCACTCTTTTCCCTTCGCAGCCCTAGTTTCTTGTATTTTTAAATTATTAAGCCCAAATTCATACACCAATAGTATAGGAACCCTAATAAATGACTAACGGGGGTTCAAATATAAATGACATTAAGTTGAAACGCATCGCATTTCACCGCTTCTACAAGCGAATTTAGTGTGGATAAACCGTGACGCCTTTAATACGTATAAGTGTTATAATTACAAGTATATGTATAAAATAATAGATACAAGCCAAAGATATGACACATAATTCTTATTATATAAAAGTATTACGAATGTTTATAAGAAATTATTTGATAAGGAATATCTCATAAGTATACATGATATCAACAATTATTCATGTATATGAGATATCTTTTCTAATACATGAAAAATGGTTAAGAAAACATAATAAAACGGATTGCTTGTTTATAATCGAGTAGTTGGATAGATAGGCCTTGCCTATCGGGATACAGTTGCTGCGGCATACAGTTTATAGATATCAAGGCCCCGTTTGGGTCGATGACCTAGATCCCGTTTGGATCAATATAGCGGCCCCGCTTCGTCATATTAGAGAGATCACTCTGCCTCGCATGCTGATAGTACCTTCGGGTACATACATTTTTTTTTCCTGTATCCACTTCTTAGGTTTATGCAGGCATAAAACATAAAAGAAAATGACAAGTATACATAAATGAAATGTATATAATATACGACATTATATGAGAAGCATAACACTCCGCCAGGTGATGATAGTATACACTATATGCATAAGTATGGTAGAGTGGAAAAGATTACAATAACAAGATAGGAAAGATGATAAGAATGAAACATGTTATGAGGTGCTGACATGACAAATATATAAGTATATGTAAATGTTATAATTGTCAAAAGGTTATGTGCATGTGTTTAAAGTGTGATGACCTTTAATGAGTCGCCCACATGTATTGCTAATTCTCACTAAGTTATGTTTAGCACGGGTGTTCTTATCCGTAGGCAAGAGTAGCTAACTAGAAGTCCCGATGACTCCACATTAAAGGCAACCAAGGCCAACACATCAATAGGGTGCCCACTAGAAGACCCTTGTCTAATATACATGTATTTTGTTGCAAAAAGTAAACAATGTGAATATTGGTACACGTTTTTGAACATTTCCATATATGGAGCTTGTATATACATTTTGTAATCTGCTGCTACATAATATAATACAAGTTAAATATTTAACATTATATGAATGAAAAGCTTAAAGTTTATAAG
The DNA here is from genome assembly GCA_016808115.1 of Tetrastigma voinierianum. Taxonomy (NCBI): domain Eukaryota; kingdom Viridiplantae; phylum Streptophyta; class Magnoliopsida; order Vitales; family Vitaceae; genus Tetrastigma; species Tetrastigma voinierianum. Next base: position 2,413,685 of record JAEQBH010000137.1, on the reverse strand, counting down.
TTATAGTAAACAGAGCATCCCGATCTGATCGAATCCACCAACTGGCTCGACTGAAGGTGTCAACATGTGACGGGTCTGATCTATACCTCCTCAGCATTGAGACATGGAAAACATTATGGGTATTTTCCAAGTCCGGAGGTAATGCCAATCTGTATGCCACTGGACCCAATTTTTCAATCAATTCATAGCTACAAATCTGTGGCCCAACTTGCCATTTTTCCTAAATCTCATCACCTTCTTCCAAGGCGATACTTCAAAAATACCTTTTCGCCATCTCATATCATCTTTCTTTTCATATCGGAAATATAAATTTCTGCTCTATAAAATACTCTTCTTAATCTTTCTTTAATCATTTTGTATTTTTCTTCAATCTCTCAGATCTAGTCGTAATAATCACTTTCTTTTCTCTCACTCGGGCTCCAACACAATGGTGTTTTGTATTTTCTTCCATAAAGCCCTCGTGAAGGCGCCCATTCCAATACTTGATTGGAAACTATTGTTGTAATACTAAATTCAACTAAGGGAATGTGTCTATCCCAACTACCCTCATACGATCACACAACTCCTAACATATCTTCCGTAATCCGAATCACTTCTTCATCATTCCATCCTTGTGGGTGGAACGATGTGTCAAGTTCAACGAGTGCCCAAAGCCTTCGTAATTTTCCCCTAAAATCTCGAAGTAAACCTCGGATCTCAGTCTTAAATAATTGATATTTGAATCCCATGCAACTGAACTATTTCCTTGATATATAGTTCTGCTAGCTTATCAAGTGAATAGTTGGTTCTCACTGGTAGGAAGTGAGTCGATCATTAATCGGTCCACTACGACCCAAACCAAGTCATGCTTTCTCCTCGCAATTTTATAAACTCAACTACAAAAATCCATGGTAATTCGGGGTCTCATTTCCACTCCGTATTATGATAGGGGTCATGAATAACTCAAGGAACTCGATGCTCGCTTTATCATTTGGCAAACCAAACACTTGGTTACAAACTCTGATACATCTATTTTCATTCCAGACCACTAGAATGACATTTTCAAATCTTGATACATCTTTGTGCTACCGGGATGGATAGCAAAAGATCCACTATGTGCCTCTTCAAGTATTTCTTTCCTCAAATCATTATCATCGGGTACACAAACCCGATCTTCATAATACAAAACCCCATCTTCATTTACTGTAAACTCGATTTCTTTACCATTTCCAATCTAACTTAATATAGCAGCAATTTTCTCATCTTTCTTTTGTGCCTCTAGAACTCGATTCAAAACTCGGGTCTTGTTAATGTAATTTTGTCATTACTGCATTTTACCGTCATTAACGATAATGAGAGCATTCAACGCTTCAAGCGCTTACTGGTTTTTCATCAAAGCGTCGACTAATTACATTGGCCTTCCCCGGTGATAATCAATCACGGAAGCCATAATCTTTTATCAATTCCATCCATCTCCGTTGTCTCAAGTTAAGCTCTCGTTGCTAGGTCAAATACTTAAGACTCTTATGATCGATGTAAGTGAAGCACTTTTCTCCATAATGCAGTTGTCTCCAAATTTTCAACACAAAACACCGCGCTACTCCGCATCACATGCGAGGGTAGTTTTTCTCATATGGCTTCAACTGTTTTGAAGCATATGCTACCACCTTACCCTCTTACATTAGGACACATCCAAGTCCATTTAGTGAAGCATCACTAAAAATCACATATTTCTTACCAACGGAGCCATTCGATATGGTGTAATGGATGCCGACGTGGCACCTGGTACAACATCGATAGAAAACTCAATCTCCCTCTGTGGAGGCAATCCTAGCAACTCTTTCGGAAACACGTCCGGAAAGTCACTAACGGTAGGGATATCGGATACACTAGGCCTTGCCTTTACCATTTCAATCACATAAGCCAAGTAGGCTTCACATCCTTTCCGCACCATTTTTCTCGCAGTTGGTCATGGAGCATCACATTTAGAGAGGTGATTCCACCTCTCACCGGATGAAAATAACCTTTATCGCGCCCGGTGTCCTTAAGGTCACTCTTTTCATTCTACAATCAACTATCTCTTGGTGTCGGGACAACCAATCCATCCCCAAAATGACATCAAACTCCTTAAAGGATAACTCAATCAAATCTCCCAAAAATTCATACTCTCGTATTTTAATGAGACAATCTCTATACACTCTCCCTTGGTCACCCTTGACCTTAAGTGGACTTATACCACTCATGTTTGTCCTATTAAGACCAACAAGATCCGCTTCAAAGTCATGTCATCCCTTTATATGCAAATACAATGTATGTCAAATATCATTTCTAAAATCCTTTACAAAATCGCTTAGGACTTTTCCATAAACGCATAAACTCCAAGCTCCTCGATACCAAAATAAAATATAGCACCCACGGCCCGGTAGTTTGGCGGAGTCGAACGAGTCGGGTTCTTATAATGTCACTTAATCACCTTATCAAAATCATTTATCAAAAACACGCCGTAGCGTTACATTTCGGTTGGCATAAAGTCCTTTTCAAATATGCGAAAGCGTTTTTAAAGGGGTAAGCCCATTTCATTTCATTCGTGCAAAAGTACAATTACTATAAAGACATATCAAGCCTTTTCAAATGATTTACAAAATAGATATTCAGAGTTGAAATTGTTTTTAAAAAATATCAATGTTAAAAAAGAGATATGGAGTGAATGCATATGTGGAACATACTCACTTAATTCTTTCTTTATATTTCGACGCTCCTCGATCTTGCTTTTCGCTCTGGTGTCCGATTACTGCGCATAGATAAAACTACACGCTAAGCATTTTCATGCTTAGTGGTTCTATACAATTCCATTATAGGTTTCAGTTTAAATCAAATCATGCAGTTTTACTAAACAAAATTTTAGATCTTTTTGGATGATCAATGTCAATACAATACATATACTTATTTCATATACAATCATTTATGGTTCATTGATCAAATCCAAATATACACTTCCATATGTAATAAGTCATTGATAATCAAATCATGTTCCTGTACTCATTTCATTTCGATTCGCAATCATGCTTTTTTTTTGTTGTTGGGTTACAGGCGAGAATATCGATATGATTGGAACATAAATACGACGGGAATTTAAAATTTTTTATCCTTAACCCACCAAGGATCACATCGTTTCGCCAAAAACCGAAGGAAGAGATATGAAACTTACTCTTGTAGATCGATTCGTCGAGCTTTGGAGTCTGGCGTCTTAGTTGTCGGATCTTCAAGGTGCTGCCTTTCTAAAAAGCGACCACCCTCTACAAGTATCCACACACGAACAAATAATAAACGATCTTGTTGAATGCTAGTTCAGGTTCGTCTTCTCAAAACGAAATTAGGGTTTTTCTTTTTTTTCTCTGTTTTGGTTGTTCTCAGAGTAAAAGACGACTACTACAAAATATATATGTCTCACATATATATATCTATATAAGTGCACGCTAGGGTTTGAGAGTCAAACAGATTTTATATTATATATTTAAACTCTTTTAAATAATAACAATTTAAATTCACAAAACACTCTTCATTAAAAGACATAACCGTTTCACGAATTTAAACTTTCTCAAAATTAAATTCGAATTTAAATTCACAAAACATAACCGTTCATGAATTTAAACTTTCTCAAAATTAAATTTGAATTTAAATAACAATTTAAATTCACAAAACATAACCGTTCAAAACATAACCGTTTCACGAATTTAAACTTTCTCAAAATTAAATTCGAATTTAAATAACAATTAATTGTTATTTGTAATTTAAAATAATCTCATTATTTTTAAATTACTCTGATGAAAAACCATAAGCTATTGTATTCGTTCTTAATGTGAGCCCTATAGGTTCAATTAACATTGGTAGTAGGCACAAATCACATTTTTGATCCTACAAGTCATAAGTGGCCTCTAGCAAAGGCATTATGATTCTTACGAGTTAAATGAAAAGCTCATGATCGAGAGCGACCTTAATATAGCTAATGACATAATCCTTTTGTCTCATGATATCTTGATAGAATATAAGGCATGGACAGAGTCGACCTTATATCGTTCTATCTTTGATTCTTCGAACCGAATTGAGAATGACTAAACAAATGACATTGATCTCTATCAGTTGTTTGAGCTACGACCATGCATTTCGATCCTCGATTGTCGAGGGATAGGAGATATAACATAATAAGAGGGACAAATTAGATTTTAATCGAAACATATCGCGCTACATAATTCTTGTATGTTCAAGTATAACCTTTATAGTCATCCGATTAAAGACAACGTTTGATTATATCAAAACACGATATTCCTTATGTTGAGAACTATAGCGATCTGGTCGAAGGGTTTAATAGCCATGGCCATTAGGAATTAACTTATGACTTTGATCCATTTATTAATCTCAGATAAGATTACGTCAATATTTGTTCTCAACAAATAGATATAAATTTGATTTGTATCTCATACATATTCATCCCATGAATTAATCGTCAAACTTATATAATCTTAATTCATTTATTCCCTTAACAATACTTAGATTAAGGACATTTAGAATAATTAATAATATTATTCAAGGACATTATATATAATAAACATGCAAATCATCATAATAATTAATTCTCATAAATAGTCAAATACCATGCCCATCGATAGGCCTAGAGCACTATGCTAATAATAGCTTTTCAATTCAATTTGTCACCGATCTCGTCGGATCAATTAGGTTATGCCCGTAACAAATTTAACCTATGTTTTTGATACTCCCCAGGTCGTGGATTCCGCGACCTGCAGTCGCCCGGAAATTGTAATGCGGTATAAAAATGGTTTTATAACGATCACGGTCGCTAGGTGCGGCTGGTTATTAAAATCAATTAGTGAACACTACGATCGTTCTATTGGGTTGTTGATCGGGTGACACATCGGCCTGTCGTTCGTAATCTTGCTATTTTGACCCTATTGATACCCGATCTATCCTTCATACGAACTAAACGGTTAACATTCAATTAAGAGCGTTCAAATCTTTTATAGCAACATACAGTACAATATGTACGTTTGTATAAACGGTTCATTTCAATACTCATTCAATTTTCATTTGCAAACATTTCACAATCAATTTCTTCAAATTAATTAAAACAATTCAATATGATTTTCTTATGCATTAAGAACAAATAGTTCAAATATTGAAACGAGAATAGGAGAAGATAGAACAAACCAAAATCGTCGCTTTGGTTCCGATATTCGGAATCTTGACTTCAATGCGGGCTTTCCTCCTCGTCAGCCCCTATTCAAATACAATGACAATCACATATTAATAGGTTATTCAAGGAGTTTTTTTGTCAGGGTTTATGTCTACCCGATACCCCTTCACTTGCAAAATTTTTTGGGGACACATGAGCCATAATTTGCTCATGCTTCCTTCAAGAAAATTTTAGTTCTATGAGTCTATTTTTAGTAGAAATTGGAATCATCTTATTTCGATCACCCAAACTCGATTCACGGCCTTGTAAGTAATGCCAAAGCGGTCGAGTATGCTGACTCACTTTCGATTTTCTTTGTTGTCCCAATTTCAGGGGTCTTAACTACATAAATTAATGTTTCCTTCTACACATTTGAAGCTATGGTTCTAAGGTTTCTTTTCCAACTAGAATCATCCAATTGGGATCACGAAAACTCGAGTTATTGCATTTTACATCCAGACTACTCCAATTTACAAAGCAGAATCAGACTGTTCTTACACATAGCTCCATTTTGACAAATTTCACGGGAACTTTAGGGTTACAGATTTGCATACACTTCAGCCTAAATGAAGCTATTCCCTAGAGTCTATTTACCCATAATTTTAATCACTCAGATTTGGATGAGTGAAACGCAACTTATGGTTAAAACACTATAACAATACCCAAAACAGAGCATAACCCATGAGCTACCCGAGCTCACCTTTAAGCCCATATTTGGGAGCCTTAGAGCTACAATTTTCTCCTAGTCCCTTCTATAATTTGTATACCTATATCTTATGGTTCTTTACCAATTGGAATCACTTCATTTGGATGATTACTGGCAATCTATAGCGAAACAAGAACATAGAGTCTTGATGAAATTTTAGTGTGACATTTCCTTTGAAAACCTAACATTTTCCTTTTTTTACAAACACTCCTCCAAACCAATCCAAACCAATCTAAACAATGCAAAACAATTTCAAACTGAACTAAAACCATCCAAGAACACTTTTATACCACATTTGGGGTTTTATTAAATCCAAACATAAGTTGAAAGGGGGTTAGGGTTTGGTTTTTCTTACCTTAAATCCCTTTCAATCTTCAATGCCAAGCTTTCTTCTTCAACTTAATCTCTTAAACTCTTGCTTTAATGGAGCAAGAATCACAACCTCCTCACTTTGCAAGCTACAGCTCTCCACTTCCTCTCTCTCTCGAGCGTTTTGCTCCAAAATGAGCTTCCAAGACCACTTTTGGTCTTAAATATCCCATGTCACATAAGGCCTTGTTTGGCCTTCTTTAAAAATCATTTTGGGTTTAAGTTCTCCTAATTGCTAGCTTGCCCACTATTTGTCTCTATTTGCATTTAAATTCTCATTAATCACACTTAGACATTTCTTCTTTCTAACTTATGACCCTTAGGTCCTTATTATAATTTCCAAATTTTGCCCTTTTCACTTGGGTTTATTTCCGGGTTCAATTAATTTCTCATTTTAGCATTAAATAATTGCATTTGGCTTTTAGCCATATAATAATTTAATCTACATTCATTTAACAATTCCCGGAAAATACCCAAGTTGGCTCAATTTATACCTAGAATATATAATAAAATTAAAAAAAAAATTCTACGGTATTTTTGGGGCGTTACATGCTCCACCAATAATGAATGACCAGGGACAAGTTAGAATAGTATTCCATTTGAAATCTAGGGTTCTACTATCAAGTCGCACACTTGATGACCATAAGTGGAATCAACTATTCATGGAGTAAATCATCAAATTAGAAATATAAGATGATAATGAAAATGCCTCTTTATTATTGAAATATGAAAGTAATAACAATTACACTATTGCCCTAGGGCACATCACTAACATTTTTCTATTCAACCAAAAAATTAAAAAATCCAATAATAAGTGATGAAAAAAAGTTAAAAAGAAAAAAACAAATAGGCTCGAGGCTAAAGGCAAAAAAATAAATACCACCTTAACCACCCAATTCGACTCTTAACAAGTTAAAGCAAAAAGCCAATAAAACATGGCTCAATGATTAAGGGTTGAGTGGGACACAAGGAAGAACAAGTTCAAGTCTCTATGAGAACAAAATACTACAACGTGGCAATACCAAGTACATAGATGTCAAAAAAAAAAAAAAGTTAAAGCTAAATGCCTATCTTCTAATAAATAATAAAGCGTTAGCGGGTTTTAAAAGCGAGCATGGAATTATAGTGTCACAGACTTATTATGTGTGCGCCTGTGACTGTAGTAGAAGAGCTTAATGAAGATCAAACATGCTAACGGGTTTGAGCAGAATGGTGTGAAAGTGCTCTAGATGTGTGTGTAAATGGACCGTGATAAAGCTAGCCGGAGTTTAGAAGGCGAGGTCGACAGATTATGTTTGGGGACTTATCATAGTACGAGATGACTATGAGAAATATGTGACCACCATCGATTCTTGAAACACAGTGTGTCTCATATAATGTGGCCTGGCCACATGAGTAAAATGACGATAGGGCGTCGTCCATGCACTTGTCACACAGTTACAAAACCTTATATTTTTGTAGATCCCAGGATTATTACATCCTCTTAATACAAAACATATAGTAAAACTATAGTTAATATATATACACAAAGCATGAATCAACGCACGGTCAGGCCACTTCATAATCCGGCCTCTAGGAGGCGCCATACACTGCACACGTCCTGTACATGAAAGCGGGGTCCCACGACGGGGTGAGCTAATGCCAGTGGGAATCGTCATCTGAGATTTCTCCGCTAAGTGCACATGCAAATGAGATCATTTCATGTCGAACCAACAACCAATGCATTGCATACATGTTGTCCTATCATGGAAAAAAAACTACATGCATGTATGAAACGACACTACATGCCAGTATAGCAGGTCAACCGACCCACCACCGTCACAAGTGCCAATGGGAAATCAATACCGAGTCAGTCCTAACTCCCATCTCACAACTCATAGTCTATGTGATATTTATTTAATCATTTTGTGTCTTTTTGGGCAACATAACTTTCCGGGGTCTCACCGCGGGTCTCTCACACCCTTCGACATTTTTCGGGCTTTCACCGTGGGTCGTTATCCTAACGAGGTTTTCGAGGCTTTTCGGTTGAGGGGTGTCTATCCCTACTTTCGCTGACACTATTCATTCCATTTTCATTTAACATTGTGAAACTCAGATTGGAGCCGTCCATTCCCAAGCCCACAAGGTTCGGCACGAACGAATTCCAAATCGGTACCATGTACACTCACCCATGTAATGCGGTGTTACCACCTGATGCAATGCAATTTGTGCCACTGCACTCAAACCCATGACCAATGTATGAAGACCTCTACATGGACATTCTACACCGTACACTATGTGTATGCTATGAACACTCATGTCTAATGTACACAACATTTCATATATTTAGTTCAACATCAACATACATGTAGTCATGTTAATATTCCACACATTCAAATCAGTACATCACATAAACATGCACTACATCTTTTCTATCATTCGGTTCATTCCTTCTTCGACACATCATTGAGCATGTGTTAACATAATTCGACCATTACTTAGGCAAGAATGCCATAATTCATATTCGGTGAGACATAGTATGTCGGTCGTAAAATGATGCATATAATTATTTATCTTTATCCACACATATATCACATAATTTCACATATTGACATGTTATTGATTCATGGAAATAACACACATTAGCAATTCACGGCATGGTCGACCATGCTTGGCCTCGGAAATAATCTGGACTTAGTCTAGAAAGTCCAATTTTTGTAAATACCACATAAAACATCAAACACGTAATTCCTTGCTCAGGCCATACGCAACTGACATTTCGGATACAGCGATTTCAAAAACGAGTTCGGAACCTAAGCGAACCATTCCTCAGCTGTCTATGACCTAACCCAATGTTCAGCCCATGTTTTGGATGAGCACTTCATTTTACTAAATTCTAGACTCAACGAGCTTTCCATAGAGTCTAAGAAAATGCAAATTGGAGTTCGAACGGGAAGCTAGCTTTATTTAAAACCAAACCTAAAAGAGTATACATTGACTCCATAGTTTCATTAGCACGTCTCTAAAAAAAGAAGGCTAAAACATAAAGCACATGACTTAATGTCATGATTTAATTGTGTTTGAAAGCTTAAAATATGGACTTTAAGGAAAGATAACATAGGACTTCAAATATTCTTCAACTCATTGAGCACAACAATGACCTTTTCAGCATTCAGAGGCTTCACGCTCGCGAGCATTTAGACCGGACTTCGCGAGAGGAAACGTATCTCTAAATCCTGATTCACGAGATGTCACTCGAGCTATCATCTTATGTAGCTTACCCATCGAGGCGGAGTTGTAGTTGCCCTATCAAGTATTGTAGTTTGAGATCACATAAGAAATTGGATAAGGTAGTATAATGTACAGAATTTAGGAACAATTATTTATAGAAACATTAGGCAATTGGGTTCATCAGAAGTAATACTTTCTTTTTTTCTAAATTAGAACATAAAATTAGGTCGGAAATTTTGTTTTTAAGTGTTTTTAAACAACAATAAGATTATGCTCTCCTACCTCTTGAGGATAGCACCATTTAGCCTTTACTTTTTCATATATTTTATTACATTCTTGGCAAACAATTCAAAACATGTTTTAGAACTTACTTGATTCCATATATGGGCATTTCAAGATCTGTAAGGATGAGATCAAAGATCTTTGAGAGGAATAGGGTCAATGACTTCTTTACCATTTCTTTCAAGTTGGACTTCAGTTCCAAATTTAGTCATCATTACCTTATGGATTTTTTGAATAAGAAGATCATCCTCTACAATGAGAACAGAGATCTTCTTTTCAGTATCAATGATTTTCATGGTCTTTGAGGTTGACGTGACATTTCCAAATCGTTTTTCCTTATAGACAAACCAATTATTGCACACAATCTTAGTATAGAAAACAAATTGTTTTTGTAGAAATAAATACAATAATTCTACAAAAAAATACATAAATCTCTTCAAGTGGATAGAAAAGTAGTGAAATAATCGTGTTAAGCTCTTTAATAAATAAATAAAAATTATAATCATGGTACCAACTTGAAAAAACTCAATATTGATGCATTAAATCAAAGGAGTGAAATTATGATGACATGAATCAAAACACAAAAGCATTTATAACAAGAATGGAAGTGGGGTCGAACTTAGATGTCTCCTTATTAGTAAAAAACCAAATTTATCACACAGATTTCTTAGCGAAGACAATACTTACCGCCAAGGAAGAGTTTGAATGAACAATGAAACTAATTTTCTTGGTGCTCAAAATCAGTGCTTGAGGTTTAATATATAGGGGATGAAAAGAGATCCTCAAGGATACATTTAAGACAACATCCACTAAGATACGCAATTTGTCGTTTAGCTTCGCTTGGTTTTACTTGAAATTAGACCAAAAAATAAAATCCACTATATTGATGATTTTCCTTGTTTAGTTAATCAACTTAGGAACAAGAAAATCTAGAGAATCCCATTTTTAAAAAGGTGCTGACAAAATTTAACTATTTTTTTTATTTAGCTGCAAAATTATAATCTCAAGATACTAGTGGCTTTACTAAAATCTGCTTTTGGATTTGGACATATTTGATGAGATACGTTACAAGAAGAATGTCACACGATTCAGTCCGGCCGATTAAGCGAATCGAGAATCGGTTCGAGTGCGAAACCATATCTTGGGACTTCTTACTTTTTTTTTCGGCCCGAACTCATATACGTAGTGTACCAATGATTTTAGTAACCAACAATCATTTACATTTACAAATGAACTACCACCGGAATGGTATCCATTAAAATTTATACATATTTACTAAGTCCGTTTCACAGTACAAATACTTACATATACATATCTAAATACAAACATCGAGAGATCGCGAGCAGTCTTTGGTGAGCACTATCCTACACGGGTAGCCACCGTCACTGGCGGTGTGGAATGTCACTGTCCTCTTTATCTCCTCTTGATTGCCTACACGGATTGAACACCCAGTGCTAAACTGCAGCTTGAGTGAGACATATGGTGATAACGACCAATATGATAATCGCCGTCCTTTATCTTTTACATTTGCTTTTACTTATGCATATATGACCTATTCTTATGTGACTTCTAACTCATCTCATATTATACATGTAGATTTTTATTCTTTTCGAGTTCCTTATCATTATCTTGTTCATATTACTTCCTGTGTCATGTCTTTTCTGGTTGTAATATATCTCTGCACATGCTGACGGATCAATCATATTCAAAAGCAACATAACATACAGTGGCAGTTCCGGAACAAATCAAGTCATATCAATTTCATACGAGTTCAAATCAGACTAATACCAATACATAGTAGACTCTTATCACTATCACCGGTAGATGCCATTAATCAACTCCCTTTAACATTCGTTTCATGATGCGGGATGCGGGTTAAATCCCTTTTAGTTTTGATTGTATTAATTTTCATTTTCAAAAGTGTCGCGACCGAATCCCTACGCCCGGCCCGATTGGCCGGATCAAAAATTTGGAGCCAGTTTACTCCGACGTTCCGATCAAAACATTTATTTTGTCTTATTAAATTTTTATTTTCAAAAGTGCCGACCGAATCGACTTGACCGGTTGGCGGATCGAGCTAGAGCCGGTTTTACTCAGACATTTTCAATTATCTTTCCAAAACATGTTGTTTATGTTATTCCATTTAAACCTTTTTAATTAAGCGAAAGCACTTCTTCGGGCAATCCATGACCATTTACAAAATCAAAAGACCCATAACATTCACCTTAATAGCATGCATTTTCAAATAATGCCTTTGTATCCGCATATACTCATGCTATTCATTTTCGCATGCTTTCAATATACAAATCATTTACCATATCATATCATGCATTCTCAATGCAACAATTCATTTCACAATCAATTCATGAGATTTAAGCATATTCATAACAATCCCATTACACTCGTAAATGTTGGCTATTTCACGAAGCTGTCGATTCACAATTTCAGGCGGATTCCGTTTGATGAATCTCCGCCCTTATTATCATTCGGTAATGTGCTTATCGTTCGCGATTCTATCTCCCATCATGGCGGATGCCGTTTGGTGCATCGAGCCGCGTGGTATCACTTATTCCGGTTCTCCCATCACTTGGCGGATGCCGTTTCGTGATCCCGAACCGCGTGGTATCAATTATTCGGTTCTCGTCATGTCGGATCACGGTTTAGTGCGTCCGTGCGTGGTATCGTTGTCGGTTGCCCGTCATGATCGGATGCCGTTTGGTGCATCCGCCGTGGTATCGATTATTCGGTCTCCGTCGCTGCGGATGCGTTTAGTGCACCCCCGACCGCGTGGTATCAGCAACCGGTCTCCCGTCATGCGGATGCCCGTTTGGTGCACCCCGACCTGTGGTATCAATTAAATGTCATCTCGCCGTCGCCGTGGATCCGATTGGAGTGAATCCGCCCGAGTGGGACATTTCTTCAATGCCATACGCCGTCGCGGATCTTGATTGGTGCATCCCGCCCGAGTGGGACATTGGATAATTTAGGGTGCGCCGTGGCCGGATGCCCGTTTGGTGCATCCGTCGGTAGTTCATTCTTCATATCATTCAATTCACATTTGCGGCGGATTCCGTTTAATGATCCGTCTTTATTAACAATCACGTTCATTCGATTTCGAATATCACATTTGATTTCATATTCACTCGTATTCACATTTTATGGCCAGTTCCGTTTGATGAATCCCGTCCTTATTATCATTCATTCATTCGGTTTCAAATATCACATTTCAATTTCATAATCACTTTCCTTATTATCTTTTCAAAGATATACTCCAAATCTATGTACATTATTTCATAAGCCATTCACATTTTCATTCACGTATACTCATTCATGTATACTCATTCATAAATACTCATTGCATATTCATTCCGCGTATACTCATTCATGTATATAAATTCCTTAATTTCATTTACGTATACTTATTCACGTATACTCATTCATACACTCATCCACATTTTCATTCATAATATACTCATTCATGTATACTCATTCATAAATTCATTTCACATATACTTATTCACGTATACTCATTCCTTACACTCATCCATTTTCATTCATGTATACTCATTCATGTATACTCATTCATAAATTCATTTACATATACTTATTCACATATACTCATTCATACACTCATCCACATTTTCATTTTCCATAATCATTTTCATGTTTCATGAACACATCTTTACAGTCTTCATTTTCTACATTTTCCTTGTTTCATGCCTATTACATATGGCACTTCATATTCTTGTGAAGTATGATGTATGTGGAATCACACACCTCATTCATATATTCTTATTCCTATGAATCTATTTTACTTAGGAAGTGGAATCAATCCAATCGGATCATCAAACTAAAGTTATGGCCTTTTCATGCCAAACTAGTCGGTTTACCCGGATTACACTAGAACAGTTCGTATTACTAATTTTTCCGGGATCCTAACTTCATGTTTGACTCTAGGTCATTTATTCTTTTAAATATGAGGTTCTAAGGGTTCTATTCCAACTGGAATCACCCAATTCGGAGCACCGAAACTCAAGTTACGTCCGAAACAACCCGGACTACTCTATGTTCAAAGCTGGAACCAGAATTTGGCTTGCACATGGCCCCACTTTGAGTGAATTTTTAGGCCACTTAGGATCTGAATTTGACGATTCCTTCTCTTTAAGTTTGGTTTTCCTTGAAGTCTATTTTGCATGCCACTTGAATCACTCCATTCATTTAGAAATGAGGAAGTTATGGCCAAATCACGGCTAGTCGAAACTGGGAAGCGAAACGGGTTATCTGCAGAGTACAAGTTGGCCAAAAATGACCAGAACACAAGTTGTACCGGTACAAGTTCAAATTGTACCGGTACAAGTCTCCGAAAAGTGCCCAGAATGTGTATTTTCTCCCATTTTTTCCATATTTTGATACCAATCAACTCTACTCTTCAAACACACATCAAAAACACTTCTAATTCACCTTGTAATCTCCTTTCTATTCAATTCATCTTTCAATTTCATATGTTTCTTCAAAATTCTTTCATGAATTTCTTCCAAAACCCTTCTAATATGGGTTATGACCCATACACAAACAAAAACATGAATATTAATTAGGGTTTGCTCTAAACCCTAACTCATTACTTACAATTAACCATGAATCCATCCTCAAAGGAAGGATTCCATAACCATCTTGTGCCATATGGGATTTTACCCACCTTACTTTCCAAAATTTTGGGTTAAGATGAAACCCTAGCAAAACCCTAGGTTTGAGCAAGATAATCATCATACAACCCAAAGATCCATGCCAAAATCTCATAGAATTCATAATCAAGGTGAGTTTCCATAAAAAAGGTTAGTAGTTCCATACCTTTGAATCCTTCTTGGACTCCTCCTTCTTCATCTCTTCTCTTCTTCTTCTCTTCCTCTTCCTCTTCTTCTTCCTCTCCCCTTCTCCTCTCATCATTCACGTTTTTGGTCTCTCAAAAATGAGAATAGTACTCTTATTTAACCTTTTGCTAAGGCCATGTTTAGCCTTGACATTTCAAACATTTTCTCATTTTGCACTTAGCCCTTTTATCCTCTTCTATTCTCAATTTAACTTACACATTTTATACTTTGGCATGCCATCTTTTCACAATTTTCATAATTTCATATCAACTTATTGATTTATGCCATTTATGTCCTCAATTGGTAAATTACGTTTTTACCCTTGGCTTTATTATTAATTCCGGGTCTCTCGTTTTATTTCCCGAAAATTTCTATTTATCTTATAATATACCTAAGCAAAGTCAGAAGCGCTAGGGTATTTTTTTCGAGAATGATGTTACAAAGAACTTATTCAATCTAAGGGTGGAAATCCAATGACTCAAATCTATTGGCTAGGATTTGGTTATTATGTTTTAGTTTATTAGAGGTATATACCATCTTAAGTCCTTGGAAGCACTTTAACCTAAGGGCGCTGAGTGTTTAAACTTGGCCCATTGTGTATATATAATATAGAGAGGGATAACTTAGAGTTTAAAGATGAAAGGATATAACTCATTGAAAAAGTACAAAATGTTAGAGTTAAAGCTTAAGCTTATGGCTTAAGGAGTGTTTATTGTAGTTTTAAGAGGATATTGGTTTCTTAGGCCTTTACATTGGGCTCATGAGAGCTGAAAGTTTAAGGCTTTAGTTTAGGTCCATTTCTATTTATATCTACTTTGAGTTTTGGATTACAAGAGAAGTTGTTATAACAAGGTATTAGAAGTTTTTTTTTTTTTTCCTTTTTGTTCTACGTGTTGAAATTTAAGTTTCACTTGAATCAAGTTCATCAAGTTTGTCTAATCCACTCCGAAGATATGATGAGTCTTAAACTCATCTATTTTTAATCCATTTTTCTGGCATGTTTTTAACAGTTTCATTGAAAAAGAGATCATTCCAATAGAAAAGAAGCAAAAAAGTGGAAATTATAGCAGTCTTTGTCACGACAAAATTTCCAGCATATCAAAGAACTATGTCGCAGTAAGCAGCTATATGTCGCAATAAAGCCCAGGTAGAACACAAGGCTGAAAGAGCATTTATGTCGCGACATTGCTGAAGAAGACTATCGCCATACCCTCAACTTTGTTGCGACAATGATCAAGGCAAATGACAAAGGAACTTTGCCATGACAATCAACTTCGCTGTCGCCAACATAAAGGTTACGAAAGATTGAAAGATGAACTGCATCGCGTGGAAACGACTCTGTCGCGTGAGAAAATGTAGAATACAACCTGGAAATGAATTTGAGATAAGTGTTTTTATGTTCTGCGACAAATTTTTAGCATAGAGCGAAGCTAAAAGGAAAGAAAAGTACGCCATGGCAAAGAAAACTCTGTGCGACATAACATTCGAGTTCATAACCGGGGAGCAACAAAATCCGCATTGCTGACAACTGATAATTTATTGCGACAAGACAAAACATGAGATTGAGATGAATTTTGTCACGACAAGGGAATTCTTTGTAAAGACATAGAGTTGAAACATCTGAGGAATGTGATAAAGAAATTCCTGTTGCGACATAGTGAAATAGTGAAGGCAAAATCTCTATCGCGACAAAGAAGTTTTATGTCGCGACAATAAAAGCTGCAAGTTGATAGAATTATATCGCGACAGAGATTGAAAAAGAACTTAGATTAGCCAAGTCAAGTTTGTCACAACAAAGATCTCTATGTCGCAACAAACAACTCAGCCAGGGATAAGGACCAGAGAAGAAATCCTATCGCGACATAGACAACTCGGTCGCGACAGAGATTATTAAATAATTGAAGAAATCCTGTCGTGACATGGAAACTCTATCGTGACAGAGTAGATATGATGAAGAGAAAAAGCTTGTCTCGACATGGAAAATTATGTTGAGGCAGTTCACAACGAGAAGGAAATGAGGAAGGCTGGTTACAAAACCAATTTGGTGTCGCGTGCAAAAATCTATGTCACAGCCAAAGAACATGGCTTCTTGAATAAAACGCCTATCGCATTAGCCAGAAGCTGTCGCGTGGAAATCCATGAGAGCGAGAGCTCGAAGGGAAACCCCAGTCGCTATAAGAAGGCGCATGGTACGTGAGCGACGAGCAGACTGAAAGCTCTGTTGCGACAAAACTTTCTATCGTGTGAGCGACCAATTGGGCGGAATTTTAGGGATCCACAACGCAATTATTAAGAAGCGACCCGGCATTTGGAAAGTGCATAAACCGACATCTAAGGAGCCTTGTCTTGATTTCCGCAAATCTAGGATTTTTAGGTAGTTGAAGACTCTTGTATATTTTTATTTTTTTAATTTTATTTATGTTTTAGTAGATTTTGATTTAGCGTAGTTTTTAGTTAGTTTTTCTTTTTATTTTCTGAGTTAATTAAAGAGCCCATAGTGTAGCTTAGTGGTATTTCATTAAATTTTCTCTTTCATTCTGTTCTTGGACATAAATGGAGTTTGGAAAATTTATGGATTTCATTTATTTTAGTTCGTTTACACTTTCAGTGAATTTTTATGATCAGTTAATCATTGATATGAGTGAACCAATTTTGAAGAGTTGATATCCCCTTGGGAATGGATTGATGATGATCGTCATTTTTTTTTGCACAAAATGGAAGAACGCCTTAGTTAGAATTCATGAATTTATTTGATTGGTATTATTTCTAAACTTACTTGTTTCCAGTACTAGTACCGTGTACCCAAGCAAAGTATTATATCTTGCTTTGATTTCCAGGAGGCCCTCTGCGTGACACTGAGATGGAGAATCTTGAGAGCATAAAGAAGTTCTTTGTGGGTATGGTAGACTAATACTGTGGAACTAATGAACTTTGCTAGGTTACTCCGATAGATCACCAACTTACTCATGGTGTAAGGATAGTTGAATGAAGTATCAGTTTAATCACTCGTGTGAGACCCCGGATAAAGTAAAATGATAGACACGGGCTGCAAACCTAGGAATTTCTCTAGATCTCGGATGATGACACGAGTCATACCGTTGAGTTCGTCTCCCGAAATCTAGGTACATAGTCGAATTTTGTCGAATTCCAAGAAGGTCGAAATTACACGTATTTCTAGACTAACGGACGAATGAGAGGGTGACACGTGGCATGAAGATGCATGCCATGTGGCACCTGAGGAGAGGACACTTGGCGCCCAGGTGGAAACTTGATGTCACACTTCTATCTTGCATGAGAGGATAGTTGTGGGAAAGTGCGCATGAATGACATGTGAAATGCTATGTGTCATGAGAAGAGAAGGAAGAGGTGTTCTACATCTAGGTAAGTATTCTCCACCTAAAGAAATTTGTTCGGTGGAAGAGGAGAGAAAAAGGGAAAAAGAAAAGAGAAGGAAAGAGAAAAAGAAAAAAAAAAGAAAGAAGAAAGACAACGGAAAGGAAAGAGAACCAGCAGTTCTATGATTAACAAACGGAGGAGTTGCAACAGTGAACAGATCTGCACTTCGAGAGGTAGGGGTTCTCTCCTACTCTAGTTAGTCTTTGTTAAAGAGCCATGAAATGGCCATAAGGAGTTAGCCACACCAGTAAGTGGGCTGGTTTAAAATAGATGCAGTAGAAATTGTTGGTTAGGACCGGTTTAAAGTGCGTGTAGTTTTTGAGCTGCGGTTCTGGAGCGGTGTTCTGTAGTTTGGGATCTGAGCAGGATGATCTTGGTTGTGTCTTTTGTGCATGCTGTTTTACGGTTGGAATTGAAATCCGAGTTTTGTGCCTTATTATTGCTTGTTTGAATAACATCACGATTGTGTGAGGAAAATGATGTTAATATATGCATTACTTGTTATATATTAACATGATGCTTGGTGTGAAGCATGTATTATGAGTGTTGCGTGTAGTTTCCACATCGTCGTGTAACATGAGATATTATGCGATGACATTATCATTGCATGTGCACGAAGTCATCAGCGTGAATCGGGTGTGAGTGCATGAATAAAATGGGTATTCGGAGGTTTGTCCGATGCTTGATGATTCGAAGGGTTGTCAATAAATTATATCGGAGGTTTATTGATGAACCACATCGGAGGGTTGTCGATGAGGGGTTCTCGGAGATAGTCCGGTGGTTGATACTCGGAGGTTGTCTAGTGGTTTTACCATTTGGAGGGTTGTCAAGTGTAAATATTGGAGGGTTATGCATTATCAATGGTTGTTAGTGGGGTTTTCAAAACAAAAGCTTTGTTTTGAAACTGGATTTTCATACATGGCAAATTGCATGTATGAAGAGAGTCGATGAGAATTTGGGCATGACATAAACATTCCTTTATAGAGATATGAATATTTTATATGAATGTGTGAATAATGATTTATAGTTTATGCCATTGCATGTGCACTTAGATTGGGGAGTAGCCCTTGTATTTGGAGCTTTCTCTGGGCCTGCTCACCAGTTGTGGGAAAAAATATTTTCAGGTACCAAAGGTACACGAAGGCGCCGTGAAGGGTCTTAGTGGAAGGAGGAAGATCTAAGATGGCTTATTGTGTTCTTTTGTAAATTTCTGGGTAGAAAGCCCGAGTTTTGTTTTAAAGTGAGTGTGTTGTCAAAATTTTTGGTACTTGTGATGTAAATAAATTGTAATTAAACTCGGATGATATGTTTAATACAATTTGGTAGGGTATTAATCTTGCCTTGAGGGGATGTTTGGTTGCGTCTGGACCATAGGAAGTCGCTCTATTTCGATCGTACGTATTAGCCAAACTTTAAGACTGATTTTTGATTGGTAGGTAAAGGGAATTTGGCCCTATTTCCTTATGGTATATTGTATCCCCATCAATGGGCTTGATGTAGGATTTTGAATCACCCAAATCGGGTCTCTACAGACTAAGATATGGACCTTTTAGTCGGAGCGGTCTGAGAGGGTGAGCTGCGTGGCCGAGCTCTTCTGGCCGAGCTGACCTCTTCTAGTCGAGCTGACCTCTTAGGGCAGATCTGACCTCTTATGGCCCAGCTCTCTTGGGATGAGCTGACCTTTTGGCCCGAGGTCGGGTGGGATGAGAGCTGTGTGTGCGAAGCTCGCTGTGATGGTAGCGGGGAATAATGCCTGTTTTTGACCCTATGTGATGATCAGTTCTTGAGTTTGATTTTTGAATGGGAAAAAGTGAGAATTTGAACTAGAATTCTTCAATTAAATTATAAGCTCTACTGTAACTTGACATTAGGCTTCCAGATCACTTGATTTGGACCTCTGACCCAGTTATGGCCTTTTTACTCGGAAGGGTCTGAGAGGATGAGCTGTGTAGTAGAGCTCTTCTGGCCAAGCTGACCTCTTTGGGCAGAGCTGAGCTCTTCTTGCCGAGCTGACCTCTTGGGGAAGATCTGAGCTCTTCTGGACAAGATGACCTCTTGGGGCAGAGCTAACCCCTTCCGTCTGAGATGACCTCTTGAGGTAGAGCTAACCTCTTCTGGCCAAGCCCTCTTGAGATGAGTTGACCTCTTCTGGCTGAGCTCAAAGTGGGACAGAGAATTTGTGTGGCTGAGCTCGGCGGGGATGAGGGGCATGTATGAATGAGCTCAGAAGGGATGAAATTTGTGTGTAGCCAACCTTAATAGGGATGAAATTTGTGTGGCTTGGTGACCTCCTTTGAATTTTGGGCTCTTGTAGAGCTCGGCGGGGAATGAGCTTGGGCATGCCAGCCCGAGCGACCATAACTTTCTCGTCCGAAGTCCGTTTTGCACGTTCATAGACTTTATGGAAAGCCCTTTGAGTCTAGAATCAATCCATATATGGATCAATACAATCTGAGCTCATATTGTGTTTTAAAGTGACGAAAGACAGTAGATACCTGTCGGTTCTGCATGTTAGTCGCTGCTCATGTGAAGTGCCAACTTCGGATGACCATAACTTCCTCGTCCGAAGTCCGTTTCAGGTGTTCTTAGACTCTATGGAAATCTCCTTGAGTCTAAAATCCGACCACATGCCTGTGGATGGAATTTAGTGCTCAAATATAGCCAAGAAGACCTCTTCTAGCCGAGCTGACCTTCTTTGGCCGAGCTGACCTCGTCCAAGGAATGAGCTCGGAACTCGCCAACTTCGGACGACCATAACTTCCTCGTTCGAAGTCTGTTTTGTGCGTTCTTGGACTCTATGGAAATCTCTTGGAGTCTAAAATCTAACCATATGCCTGTGGATGGCATTTTGTGCCAACATAGTTTCTGAAAAGTTGATCATTGCACTAAGTGCACTAATTACTGGAGTCTTGAATGAGAGGTATTGTTATGTGTCATTGCTTGATAATTGAGTGACACATGAGTATGCGTGAATGAGGCTATTATATAGCTTGTTGTAGATTACCTATGGAAAAAAAAAAAAAAAGACCCCGGGCTTTGGGGTGTCACAACTCGAAGGTTCCTCCTCATTCTGATGAACTGATCCTGATCATGTGTTAGCAAAGATCTAATCAAGGAGATGGAAATTTGCATCAAAAATGCAGGATGAGGTGTCAATCAAATTAGAGAAGGCTTGCAATATCCTGTCTATGGGGGCAAGAAATCACCAGTCCTAAGATCTGGGTATGAAGTACTGAAAAGGAAAAATACTTAAATCTTAGAAAGAGGGTTATATCTTACAAGTAGCTGATTAAATTCATGAATAAGAAATGATGATGAATATCTAATTAGTGAAAGCTATGGTTAAGTGAGAAATCCAAACTATACCACATTGCATCTTTGACAAATTCTTCAGCTTTGCAACTTATGGCTGAGCTAAGATTCAAAATGATGCAGAAATTGACAAATTATTCATTGATCTATGTTTTAGTGTTGTCTCACTTAGCGAACTCTCAACTCTATTCTTATTAATAGTTTATTGATGAGTGTAAAACTCATCTATTTTTAATCCATTTTTATGGCATGTTTTTAACAATTTAAGATCTATTGTTATGCCAAAATATGAAATATTCATCAACTTTGTGTTTTGCAAGAAATTATTGAAAAATGAGAGAATCCCAAAAGAAAAGAAGCAAAAAGAGGACAAAACAACAGTCTGTGTCACGACACAACATTTATATGTCGCGACACAAGATTCAAGCAGGCCAAAGGAACTATATCGCAGCAAGAAAATCTATGTCGCGACAAAGACTAGTCAGAACTCAAGGATGAAAAGAGATTTCTAGGTCGCGACCGTAAAGTTTTATGTCGCGACAGAACTTGAAGAAGATTTTGAAGAAAGCCGTCGCGACATACTTAAGGTCAATGGTAAAGAGATTGTGTCGCGACATTATTTTTTATGTCATGACATAAAGAATGACCCAATGGATAAACTCTGTCATGACAAGAGACAATTAATACATGACGAAATTATCATAAAGGTAAAACAAGTCATTTAAGACAGAATGTACATGTTGCGACAAAGTTTCCATCATCGAAACCCTGACTAAAGGAAGAGGTGTTATCGCAACAAAAGGAAATCATGTCACTGACACTTAACGATCCGGGAATTCACAACCAAGGGAAAAACAATCTCTATCGCAACAAAGACTATTTCTGTCACGATAGACAAAACATAAAGGAAGTGAATTCCTTGTCGTGATAAGATGCTGAAGAGCAACATAAGAAGAATGGAAACAAAGAAATTCTTGTTGCGAAATGAAATCAATGGAGTTCTTGAGGCAAAACCTGTATTTGCAATGAAAAGTTTCAGTCATGACAATAAAAGCTAAGGAATGATAAAATTCTGTCGAGACAGAAAAAAGTAGGTCGCGAAAGAAATTGAAAAAGACTTGAGAATGGCCAAGGCAATTTTATCGCAACATATAATTGTATGTCAAGACAAACAGCTTAGCAAGTGACAAGAACTTGAGAAGAAAAGTCTATCGCGACCAAAGAGTTTCTTATCATGAAAAAATTGCTAAGGACTTAAAGAAATCCTGTCGCGATAGAGAAAACTCTATCGCGACTGAGTTTCCATGTTGAAAAACAATTGTTTGTTGCGACAAGGAAAATTGTGTCATGACAAACTTCAGCAGAACAAAGACATGAGAAGATGGGTGCAAATAGGTTTGGTGTCGCGACACAAGGCATTCCTGTCGCGATAAGAACAAGACTATTGAATACAAATTATGTCATGACGTTATCAAAGTATGTCTCGACACAATCCAAGAGCAAGCCCAGAGAACAAGTCGCGACAGAATACAAGGAGATATCTGATGTAGGCAATTCCATAAAGATTGAAAGTTATGTCGCGATTAAAGAGACCAATTAGGCTGTACTTTGGGATCCACAAATGCAATTAATGAAGTGAGGCCCAATAGTGAAAGCCTAGGTCACATCGCTGTGGAAATGTGCACAGCCTTTCTTGCGGGTCTTATTTCTAGGTGGTTGAAGACTCTTGTACATATTTATTTTTTTTATTTTCTTTTCCATTTTAGTAGATTTAGCTTAGTATGTCTTTATTTTGTTAGTTTTCCTTTAATTTTCCTGATTGGGTATTGTACTCGACAGGTAACTGAGCTAGTATTTCTTTATAAATTATTCTTTTCATTAACTGTTTGATTTAAATGGATGATGGAAAGTTTATGGAGTTCATTTATTTCACTTTGTTTATAATTTCAGTGAATTTTCCGATCGCTAGTCACCGACATATGAGTAAAACCGCTGAAGTTGAGCTCAATCGGAAATGGGTCTGGCGATAGTCATTTTGCTGCATAAGGAGAAAGGAAGCTTTAATTAGAATTCTTGAATTTATTTGATTGGTATTGCTTATAAATTTACTTGTTCTCAGTATTAGTACTATGTACCCAATGCAAAGTACTGTGTCTCGCTCTGATTTCCAGGAGGCCCTTTGAGTGACACAGAGATGGAGAATCCTGAGAGTGTAGAACAGTTCCTTGTGGGTATGGTAGACTAATACTATGGAACTAATGAACTTTGAAGGATTGCTAAGATAGATCACCAACTTACTTATAAGTTGAGATCGGTTAAATGAAGTATCTGTCTAATCACTCAGAGGTTTCTCCTCTTTATGATGAATTGATTTTGATCCTGTGTTAGCTGAGATCTAATCAAGGAGATGGAGATTTGCATCAGAAGTGTAGGATGAGGTGTCAATCAAATTGGAGAAGACTTGCAAGATCCTATCTATGGGGGTAAGAATTCTTTAATCCTAAGATTTGAGTATGAAGTACAGAAAAGGAAAAATACCTTATTCTTAGAAAGAGGGTTATATATTACAAGTAACTGATTAGAATCATGTCTCAGAAATTAATATGGAACCTTTTTAATAATCGCTGAAAATATTGTTAAGTGAGAAATCCAAACCATACTACCTGCATCTTTGATAAACTCAAGCCTAATTGATGGTCGAGCTAAAAATTGAATTACGTAGATTGATTATTATTAATCGATCTCAGATCCAGCTTTTGTCTCACCTGAATCCTCAACCCCAATTTTATTAAACTTTACGCTTGTATATTTAAGATTTTTGTCTTGGACTACATTTAAGTCCTTTTATTATCATATCAGTGGAGTTCAAATAGTAATGATTTTGAGTAGTTGGGGTAATTATTCTTTTGATTTATTATATGTCCTTGTGGGAGTAATATATGAACTTTAAATACCACTTTTATTACTTGTACGACCTATGCACTTGTAGTGATTGAGACCACAAACACAAATTTTAAATGAGTCATCTTACAATAGAAAACAATTCCATCTTTTCATACATATGAAAAATGGTCTCAACAAGTTTATGGAATTGTTGCCTAGGATTAGATAATACTCCTTTGGTAACAGTGTCATAAATTTGCATATATCATTTGGTCTTATAAAGTTTTTAGCGTCGGTGCCGGGGAGAGATGATACATTTAAAGATCAATATTCTAACCAAAAAGGGATTTTTGACATTTTTCTTTTTGATATTATTTTTTAGAAAATCACAAAAACAGTTTTAAAAGTAGTAGCTGAAGAAGCTACTGACATTTTTCTATGAGCATAATGGAGATAACTGTTTCCCATTGGATTCATTTGATCTTAGTGTGTTTCTATTTCAGGAAGATTTTAAATGCATAGAAGACCGTGGGCGTGATCGATCCGTCGCCTGCACACCGAAATAGAGAGAACACTACAAAATTTGAGAAGGATCACCAGTGCAGAATCTAGAAATATGGCAAATCAAAGAGACAAATTGCAGGCTATTCCAAAAGAAGAAGAAGAAGTAGAGAGAAACCAAAGGCCTAATATTATGGAGGACTTTTGGAGGCCTATTATCCAAGGGGAGTACTCGGTAGTAAGATAACCTACAATTGAAGCAAACAATTTTGAGCTGAAGCCAGCATTGATTACCATGGTGTAGCAACACCAGTTCACAGGTCACCCCTTTGAAGATCCCAATGAGCATATGGGGAGATTCATGAGGATAGCCAACACAGTCAAGCTGAATGGGGTGAGACCAAAAGTAATCAAGCTGCAACTCTTCCCCTTTTCACTGAGAGATGTGGCAGCAACATGGTTTGATTCATTGCCAATGGGATCAGTGAACACTTGGGAAGAGTTGGTGGAGGCATATATGAGCAGATTTTTTTCCTACAGCTCTAACTGCTAAGAGAAGAGGAGAAATAATTGTTTTCAAGCAGGGAGAAGAGGAGAGTCTCTACAATGAATGGGAGAGATTCAAGAGATTGCTGAAAAGATGTCCTATGCATGGAATATATCTGACAACTCAGATGGATATATTCTATTAGGCCATGAATTATGCCTCCAAGGGTATAACTGATGCATCCTGTTGTGGAGCTTTTACAGAAGAAATGCGCAGGAGGCAACTAATTGAAGAGCTTGCGAAATGCAACTATAAGGCTCCATCTGAAGCCTCAGGGAGCAGCAACAAATTGAAGGGAAGTGGTCTTATTGGACTAGACAGAATGACAGCCATAAAAGCAAAATTGGATCTAGTTATGAACAAACTGGGGAACAATGAGAAAAGAATGCATGGGGCTGAAATGATAAAGGTGGCAAGAAGAAGGAATTAGAAGTAAAGGTCGAGGGACTGGGGCTTGAAGAAGAGCTTCTCCCATCAAAGGCTGAGGAGGCACACTACCTCAATGCAAATAGGAGCTAGACCTTTAAGCTTAACCCCAACCTGCCAACACACTATACACCAGCACTGAGGAACCATGAAAACTTTTCATATGGTGGAAGAGCATAATATGGCCCTAGACCTGGACAAAATTACCATCAGGCTTATGCTCAGCCTGGGCTCCAATAGCAACAACAGCAGCAACAACATAGGGACAATGGAGGAGAATATCATAAAAAAGAATCAATCTTTCACAGATTGATGCCAGAGTTCATAGAGTCAATAGACAAAGATAACAAAAGTTTTCTGTTTCAGATAGTGAAGATCCAGTGGAAACAACCCAGAGCTTGCCAAAACACAATGATTTTTTGAAAATCGAGGTATATAAAGTAAAATCGCCCTGAACGCGTGGTAATCCACCCAAGGATTCTTTCCAAGTGATACAAGGAAGAATTCATGGGATCAGACGGGCAAGAAATTTCAAGAAGTGGCAAGGAATTGGAAGAAAGAAGAAAGGAAAATAAAGACACTAAGGAAGAAAAATATGCAGACATTGGGGAACACTTTAAGCAAGATAGCCCAAAGACTGGCGTAAGAAGAGAAGCAAGAAAGATGCAAATAAAAGAAAAAATGTGGAAAAGAAAACTGTAAAATGAAGAGTGTTAAGGCTTTATGAACCTCAAGTTCCATTCCTCAAAGTCCGGTGAGAAATGCCATGCGTCAGCTAAGGAGCAAATTCCTCCCCGTGATCTGGGTAGACATGTTGAAGAAGATAGAGATCAACATCCCTTCTCAGGAAGCATCGACTCAAATGCTTCTTTATGCAAAAATTTATGAAGGAGATATCGAGCGTAAAATAAAGATTTATGAATAAGGAATAGTGAGCTCCGACAAAGAATCCTTGTAGCTTGTGAATTTAGAATTCTATACCAAAGAAGATGCAGGATCCAGACAGCTTCACTATACCCTATGAAATTGGGCATGCTAATGTGGGAAAAGCACTATGTGATTATGGAGCCAGCATCAACTTGATGCTTTTGTTAGAAGCAAAAAGACTAAGTTTGGGGGAACTTACTCCCACAGCCATGACCTTGCAAATGGAAAACAGAACACTGGCCCATCCTAAGGGCATTTTAGAAGATGTGTTGATCAAAGTGGGAAAATTCATTTTCCCAGTGGACTTTATAGTCATTGACATAAAAGAAGACAAACAAGTTCCATCACAGAAGACCTTTCTTAGCAAATGTGAGTAGCTTTGACGATGTGAAGAAGGAGAATTAACTCTCAGGGTTGGAGATGAAGCAGTGCACTTCAATCTCAATCACAGTTTGAAACAGCCTAAACTAAGTGATGTCAAATGTGAGATTGTAGAAATGAAAATCCCCTACTATTCTGAAATGATGAAAGATTGTAATTTCCAGAATTCAATGATTGAGAATGAGAAGAATTTTCAGTATCTTGAGCACCTTGAAATTGAATTTCTAGACCCTAATGTTAAATTGAACAAGGTAGCACTCAGTGTTGAAGAAAATAATGCACAAAAATCTAGCAGTTATAAAGAAGAAGGTGCTGAAGAAAACACAAGTTCAGAAGGATTAATTCTCAAGGAATTACTTGAACATTTGAAATATGCCTTTTTGCAACCAGAAAAAGGAAAACCAGTCATCATTGCACATGGACTAACTAAACTTGAAGAACACAAACTGCTGGAAACTCTCTGAAAATATAAGGAAGCAAAAGCTTGGTTCATAGAAGATCTGAAATGAATCAGCCCTTCTATCTGCATGCACAAGATTTTGATGGAGGAGAATGCTAAAACCTCTATAGAACATCAAAGAAGGCTAAATCCAGTAATGAAGGAAGTAGTCAGAAAAGAAGTATTGAAATGGCTAAATGCAGGCTTCATCTCTACAATCTCAGATAGCCTTTGGGTGAGCCCAGTTCATGTAGTTCCAAAGAAGGGAGGATTCACTATGATAAGAAATGAGAAGAATGAATTGATTCCTACAAGAACTCCGTGGACAGATGTAGAAAGTGTGCATGTACTACGTAAAATTGAACACCGCTACGTTGAAGGATCATTACCTTCTACCTTTCATTGGACTAAATGGATTGTGTTAGCAGACACCCCATTATCGCTTTTCTCGATGGATATTCCGTTACTAACCATATTGCAATAGCCCCAAAGGATCGAGAAAACTACATTTACATGTCCTTATGGCACCTTCGCTTAAGAATGCCTCGACTATGTAATGCTCCTGCCACCTTTCAAAGATGTATGTTGTCTATGTTTTTTATTTGGTGGAAGAGGCTATGGAAATATTTATGGATGACTTCTCAGTATATGGATCTAGTTTTGAGCATTGTGTGAAAAATTTAGAAACAAGATTTCCCGTAGGTGTCAAGACAAGAATCTAAAGATTGACCGGGAGAAATGCCATTTTATGGTAACAGGTTATCACCTTAGGACATAAGATTTCTACTGATCGAAGTAATTAAGCAAAGGTTGCCGTTATAAAAACTCTCGTGCCACCTACAACCGCCAAGGGATGTTTCTCGACATGCCGGTTTTTATAGAAGATTCATAAAGGACTTTCTCAAAATCTCCGCATCATCAGGTACATCAAGTTGGAAAAGATGCAAAATTTGATTTTGATGAATCATTTAGATATGCATTTGAGGATGGTCAATCCAGATTAGTGACATCTCCCCATCATGTTAACACCGACCGAAATAATGATTTTCGAAGATTATGTGTGATGCGAATTATGAAATGAGTCGATTAGGACAAAGAACTGAAAAGATATTCAAGGCCATAAACTATGCCAACAAAACCTTTAATGAGGCATAAGAGAACTACTTCACTACAAAAAAGGAGATGTTAGCAATGGTGTTTGCTTGTGAGAAATTTAGGCCTTATATATTAGGATCCCATGTTATAATACACACTGATCATGTTGCAATTAAATATCTAATATGAAAGAATAGCTGCCAAAATTTATCAGATGGTTATTGTTGTTATAGAATTTGATCTGAGATCAAAGATAAGAAGGCAGTGATGTGATAGCGCATCACTTGTCTAGATTTGAATGAAATACAGAAAGAAAAAAGAAATGAAATAGCAGAGAATTTCGATGAGGTAGTTGTTTTGTTAATGGCTCAAACACTGTATGTTGATATTGTAAATTATTTAGTCAGGGAGTGATGCCACCCAGATTTTCAAATTTACCAATGTGAGAAGAAAAATTGAGAACTGATTGCATATTTTATATCTGGGATGACCCACTATTGTATAGAAGAGGAGAAGATATGATCAAAATGAGATGTGTTTCAGAAACAGAACAAGGTGGTATTATGGAGAAATGTCATGCATCACCATATTAGTGCCTGACACTTCAGAGACAAGACAACCCATAAAATTTCTTAATCGTTTCACATACTCTATTCAAAGATTGTTTTGAATGGTAAAACATTGTGATGCTTGTCGAGAATGTGGGCAACATAAGGGTAAGAAATAAAGATGCCCCTATAAGGAATTTTGGCATGTAGATTTTTTATGTTCGGGGGAATAGACTTCATGACCTCTTTCTCCTCCATCATTTGCATATATACATTCTCCTAGCTATGGATTATGTATCCAAATGGGTGGAAGTAATAGATTGGTCCAAAATGATGCCATAACAAAGGTAGGGCCTTTATACAAAGAAATCTGAGCAAATTCGACCACACCTTAACCATCATCGACGAGGGAAGCCATTTCAAATAAAGTTTGCAAAACCAAGGAGCGTATATGGAATCAAACATATGATGGGATTGGCTTATCACTCAATCAAATAGGCAAGCTGAAATTTCCATAGGAGATAAAGAAAATTCGAGAAAACAAGCACATGCGTAAAAGACTCCGGTCTATAAAGCTAGACGCATGCACCGCTGGCTTATAGAATCGCTTACAAACTCCCATTGGAATGGTTCCACATAAGTAATAGTATTCGGGAAACCTTGTCACCTCCTTAGAATTAAACACAAAGCTATGTGGGCTATTAAGAAACTGAATTATGACTTTCAAGCTGTAAAGGAAAAGAGAGTACTCCAAATGAATGAACTGGAAGAGCTGAGGAATGAAGCTTATGACAATGCCAGAATCTACAAAGAAAAAACCAAGAGGTGGCATGATCAAAAGATCCTAAGGAGAGAATTCAAGGCAGGAGAACAAGTTCTCTTATACAACTCCAGGCACAAGCTATTTCCAGGGAAATTGAAATCGAGGTGGAGTGGTCCCTACATAGTGATAACCAGTACACCCTTCGGAGTAGTGACACTGAAAGACGAATCTGGAAATGAATTCAAAGTAAATGATCAGAGAATGAAGCACTACCTTGGAGGAAGCATAAATGAAGTAGATCTAGATTTCAAAAAGGGAAAAGAGTTATGCTAAAAAGAAGATAATTTATAGCAATTGTCTGGCTTTAGGAAATTAAACTGAGCAGCTCCTTAGGAGGCAACCCAAGCAGAAGTTAATTTGGATAGTTTGATTATTGATGATTACTTTTATAAATTTAAGGTTTTAGTTTCAAATTGTTAGAAGTATATTTAGGTAATTTAGATAATTTGCTGATTTTTGGAACGAGGAGGAAAAAGGAATTAAATTTGAAGTCATTTGCGACAGAATATCTCAAATAAGATTATGCATTGAATAACTATGAGGATTATTTCTAATTCCATAAACTTGTTTTAATGATATGCGCATATCTGAAGTTGGGGTTTCAGTGTAATTGGCAAATGGCTTGTTGAATATTTTGATGAATGATGTTGATGTTAGAAAGAGATTTGTTCATACTTGAATTGAGGTTCTTTGATGTTTAATATGTGTTTTCACAAGTATGATAGAAGGGGAAGGAATTATTGAATGATGATTGAGTGGGTTGAATGGTTAAAAGTATGAAATTATGAAAAAATTTGAGGCAGAACAGAACCTTGTCACGACACTAATTGAACTTTGTAGCGACATTGGTTATTATGTGGCATCAAATCTTATCATCATTAACTGAGTCAATGCTAAATGGAGGTGGCAAGAGTTGTGTACAACATATTTTCTCTATGTCAGCCAGCGTAACATAGACCTTGGAATTTATCTCGCAGCAAAATTGTTATCAGCGACATAATATTCTGCCCAGGTGAATCAAGTAGAAAAAATTTATGTTGCGACATTGATTTTTCTCTGTCTCGACATATAAACTAAGTAGCATAGTGTAGGTCAAACAAATTTGTCGCTGACAATTAAAAAAGCTTTCTTCACAGTTCTTGGCTATAGTAGAAAAATTTGAAGGCGAAAAAGAGTCATCTACCTCATCATAATCAAACCTTTAAGCCTTCCTCACAAATTCTCTCTGCGTTGAAATACCCCAGACTTTTAAACCCAATTTCTCACTATGAGCCACGACCCACAATTGATTCCAAACCTAGCGAGAAATGTGGAATATGTGCAGTTGGAAGATCGAGATAGTATAGCACTGAAATAGTGGCTGAGCAAGTTGAGGAGAGGGTTGATGTCAATGATGAACTTGAGCAGACAGTGGAAGAGTGCAGGAAAGGGAAAGAGGGAAATACCAGAAGCGTTCAGGCAAAGGCTGGTAGGCAGGTCACGACATGGCGTATTTTGCTTGGAGAGATAAGCTATAGCCACAGAACTTCATCGGGAGAGCTGACAAATGGATTCCTTCTAAGAGCTAATAGAAAGCAAGGATGTCACATGTGGCATAAGGCTCCTGAGTTTCGTAGATGTAGTTAAAGAGTTCTACGCTAACATGGTGAGACAAAGGACAAGTAGTTTATGGAGGAGATGGGTATCCTTGTTGGAAGACTGAATCAGTCATTATTCAATCTTAAGGAGAGGAAGGATTGGTCTAGAGACAAAGGCGGTTGGGGCCTAACTTCGAGAAGATGGTAGATGCGTGGCCCGTGCGAAAGGAAGTGGAATGCAGGAAAGAACCGTATGAGTCCATCGCTGAGGGCGTGATTGATGACAGGTTTGGTTTTACTTCTTAAGTTCAGTCATTCTGCCCTCCAAACATTTATGCACAATCAGGGAGAAGAAAGCAGTTCTGCTCTATGCCATCCTCAAGGGATACAAATTTAGTGTGGGCAAGTTCATTGAAAAACTCAATCTTGAGCTACTACAGAGAAGGATACAAGGGATTAATCCCACACCGGGGCTGATGCTCAGACGTGCTAATTTTTTGGTGGTATCAGGTAGGAAGAAAAAGCGCCTTAAAACATCTCCCACATTTTTCAGCACCAGAATCCTGGGAGGCTGAAATAGAGGCGGAGAGTGGGGTGGAAGGTGTTCGAAGAGGAAGAACTAGAGTAGGCCCATGATTACATCTTGAAGGTGGGAAACTGCGAGCTCAGAAAAGGCGAGAGGTGCAAGCCAAGTACACCCTTCTCCCAAAGTGAGACCGGTCCATCAAGAAGGTATGGCTGCAGTTCTCTAAGGAATAACTCTACAGTCCTTGAAATGCTTAATGTCATGAAGCAAGGAATGGAAGAGAAGGACAACCAACTTAAGCTCTAATTGCAACTCAAAGATGAGTATATGGAGACTGAGTTGAGAAAAAGAGACCAGAACTTAGAAGAACACAAGCAGAGAGATGAAGATGGAGCGTAGATGGGAAGAAAGGGAACAAGAGCTTAGTGAATAACTAAAGGCAAGAGAAGATGCTTTTATCTTTGGCTTGGTGAAAATGAGTTATTCCCAAAATCACTGAAAGAAGGAGAGGAAGCTATGGAAAACATCACTGCGAAGCGGTCTTTAGAGTATTATTAGCTTTCTCACTTTGTTTCTCTTTTTTCATTATGTAAGCGTGGTGATGGTCAAAACATCAACACGAATTTATAAACGTTATTACCCGAGTTATTATGTCCCGTGATAATGCCATGAAACTTGTTTGTTGTGTTTCTTTGGTGTTATCTTGATTAGCGGTTTCCTTAGAATAATTTGAATTTCTTTACGGTTTTGATCCATGATACGCAAGTGGGCCAATTCGAACAAGTAATAAAGTGGATTTAAGTCGATCTGATCCATGGGATCTATAAATTACAGAATCCTTCTCTGACTACTTTCGAAGCTTTATACTATTTGGACTATGATTTGCAATTGATATATCCTAACCATGGCAATAATGAAAGAATGAAAATATGTAAAATAAGAACAAAATGAACTAATGTAGCTAAAATAATAAATAAAGCGTCAGGTTAGCTTTTAAGGGATGCATTGAAAATCGGCTATTGTGAAACATTAGGTTCCTATGAACCTTTCTGTAACGTTGCTTCATGAACTAAAGAATTTAGAATCGAGTCGAGGAAGAAGGTAATGTGTGTGGATCTGCCAATGGTATATTTATCATCTAATCTTCCATTCTTTCGAATGGAGGATTAGATAACTACTTTATCCCGAGTTGCCTTGCGGGTATTTTTCTTTTCCACTATGAACATGGACTATAAATAAACTCCTGGGCGTAGGCTAAGCATGGGTTTACACTATCTTTGTTTATCATCTCAAAATTTGAGCATTCATTCTTTCCTTGATTATATCCTTGCTAACCACGGGATTGAACTTCTTGTTCGAATCGAGGTGACTCTGTTCATTTTAATTGTCGATCATTCAACTCATTCTGGTTCCAAGTAAGAAGAAGATTTATCGATTAAATTCACAAGCCATTAGATCCCCAATAATGGGTTGCCTTACCCACTTGGATATTGAACAATACTCTCGAGGGGAATGCCTTCTACGTATTTCACTTTCAGGGCCCACGGAAATCGAGGCATGAAAGCAATCCCATTACGGGTATGGGGCACGTCTTTGGGATGATACAAAAATAAATAAACAAAACAATAAGCGAGTTGACACGAAGTTCGATGGTGCGAATAAATTTATGCGGGGAAAGATAATTCTAACGGCAGAGTAAATTCAAGCGTTTGGGTTTCTAAGTGCCGATTACCTTGCTGGTAGCTCCCAAATAAGAAGAACTACGTAATTCATTGGAAGTTGATTCATTGTTGGACATTAAGCGAACCCGGTATTTTGAAAGAAAATATCATTACGCGTGCCGGCTAGCCAACCTTCTTATCCGGTCGAGAGAATTTAAATCGATAACAATCTGCTACAATCAATCTAAAATAACGTGAAATAAAGAAAGAAATAGAAAATTAAAATAAACAAGCGTAACCGCCGAACTATATCTTTACGGCAGCGGCGCTTTTCTTCACTAAGCGGTGTGTTTATAGGTTTGGAAGTTATGGGCTCTTGATGCACCTATTTGTGGATTTAAATAACTAGCCATTTTTTTTTGTTCATGTCGGCGACTCCATTTGTTTACATCGCGACCTTGATGATATCGCGACCTCTCTTTCGCGTCGCGACTTCAACTGTTACGCTTATGAGAACATTACGATGTAGCGACTTCAACCATACGTCGCTGACTTCACCTTTCCGCGTGAGAGCTCTTTTGAGGTGCGACTTGATCCTCAAAGTGGCGGCAGTATTGCTTATGAGCTCTTTTGATGTCGTGGAAGCTTTTCTTTTGTTGTGACTTGTCTTTAGCATCTCTGGGATTTGATGTCGTGACAGCTAAATGATGTCGTAACCTCCATTCTTTGTAATTGTTGTCGCGACTACTGAAGGACGTCGCGACCTCGCTTCTTTAACTAATGTGCGGCGGGGCGCCGTAACCGCGATTCTTATGGCGATGGCGACTATTGGTGATGTCGTAACCGCGATGCCTGGCTGGCGATGCCAGCGACCCTACCGAAGGCGTGCGCGTTTCTATTTAATGTAGGCGATATGCGACCACTGGCGATCTGCCGGCGACCACGATACGCGCGGTTGATATAAAACCGCGACTGATGTCGCGACATCTTTTGAGTCAGTGTTTGATGTCTCTATCCGTTCTATATTGTCAGCGACCTCTATGTTGATCTCTCTGAAAGATCTTTTGTCGCGACTTCTATTCCGATTAATCCACGACCTCCATATCACTTGCTAAACTTAGTGCGTAGCGACTCGAGTGGTGTCGTGACATCGTAATACCGCTTCATCATTTAATTCTTGGTCGTCGATTTGGGTTTGCATTTGCGGCCTCCTTTGCTGATTACGCCAGTGCGACCTGAGTCCTTTCTTTCAAAATTAGTTGCGACTTCATTTTACTTGAAGGTTGTTCTTGTGGCTTTGTAGTCAGCTCCTTCGCGACCTCATGGTGTTATCACGAATTCATTTATCTCCGTTTGGTGTCGGCGTGCAATGATGTCGCGACATAATTCCTCTTCATTTGGCGCTTCTTTTATTCTCTGCCAAGTCATATTTTGTCTCAAATCCTTCTTAGTCCACGACTTATATTCATCATAGTTTCTTCTTGAAAACCAAATTTGAGGTAGTGACTTTGGAATTGCACAACACTTCTTGTCGGCAGTTCAGTTTGACTTGAATCTAACTGGTGATTTCTTATGATTTTGCTGGGTGGCACTGTTTATCCTTTCTGCCAGGTGGAATTTGATTCAATTATCGGTTCTGAGACAATTCAACGTTATTCTCATTATAAACTCGAGAAAAATGGATTAAAAAATCTAATGAGTTTTGGACTCATCAAATTCCCCCGAACTTAAAATTTTGCTTGTAAACGAAAAGAAAAGAAAAATTGTTTGTCATAAAACAAATAAGCTTAGAAAATTTTAAGGACATTTTACGATTTATCCACATTCTTTCTCATTCCACCCTTCGATACGGAATTAAGAATATCCTTATTATTTCAAATTTAATTTTGATGCAAGAACAAGGCATGGTGTACTTCTATTACAAAATTTCTTGATAAACTAATGTATTTAAACAGTTTATTCAACAAGTCTTGTTACGTATTGTGTGCGGTCCATCAATCTTTTCAACCCATATTGAATTTGGTTAATCTTGAATTTTCTTGACATTCATCAGAGTCATATGCTTGTTTTATATTGATCCTCTAATATGGTAAATTCAACCTTCAAATCAATGAGATGCCCGGGCTTATGTCATTTGGGCTTAGGTACTTGGGTAGATAATGGAAAAATTTGGGTTGTAAATCACCCACGGTTCCATGCGCCCTCTACATTGTTGCCTCCCGACTTTCTTCCTTTTTCATTTTGTTCTTTCTGGATTCTCGATCTTGCTGCTTCCCTCTTTTGATTCTTTTGCAGATCTAAACTTCATATCTTGCTGATTCGAATGAATTCCTTTGAATTCTTCTCCTTGCTTTTATTTCTCTAAGATTTGGAATAGTGCAATGTTTTGTCTTCTTAGGATTTCTATTACTCTTAGAGAACTTTGGGCTAGCAATTCCCATACCAGTTGGCATTAGGGTGCTAGGTGTTAAAACACCCCTACTTGAGCAATTGTTCAAAGGGAAATAGGCCATAGACAAAACTTATTCCTTATTTCACTAGTAACTAGCACGCATGACCCCTTCTTGTCAGCATGCGAGATATTATTCCCCAAACATTTCTTCTTATAATTAGCTTCTCTGAA
The DNA here is from genome assembly GCA_016808115.1 of Tetrastigma voinierianum. Taxonomy (NCBI): domain Eukaryota; kingdom Viridiplantae; phylum Streptophyta; class Magnoliopsida; order Vitales; family Vitaceae; genus Tetrastigma; species Tetrastigma voinierianum. The sequence goes on along the minus strand of JAEQBH010000137.1, from coordinate 2,377,358 downwards.
CTAGAAATGGATAATTTGGGTTCTTACTACGGGTTTATTGCAAGAATGATTTGAGTTTTCCAATTCTTTGTTTATTGAAGAAATAAAACTGTTGGCTCAATCGGGGAACTAGAGAATATGCTTAAGCATATTTTGAGGGTAGGCTGAAAAAGACTCAAGCTGCCAAGGATGGCCTCTATCATTTCCTGTTGGTTGTTTTCACCTAGGATTTCACCTCAATCAATAATCAAACAAGTTATAGGACTATGGATCTAATCTTGAATTCCCCTGAGAAGATGTTCTAATTCTGTCAAAAAGGATTTCATAAGTTTTGTTGACCCTTATTTCTTCCAAGGCCATGCTTATTCATATCTACTTGTATTTTAACCAAGTATTTTGTTCCATCAGCAATAACAATTTTCAATTTTGCAACTAAGTAGAATTAATTGATGTCTCTAATTCGATTTCTATTCATGCCACGTTCTGCATGTTATTTGTGTTCAAGTCTACTTACTGATAAACTACTTCAACTAGTACGATTATGATATTTCAACTGCATTTCATTTGTAACTAAATCCTAATGTTATTTTCCCAACAAGTCAAGCAGAAAATTAACAATAAAAGTTGCTTGCAAACAAGCAAACATTTCCTTTTCCTGAATTTTTCTTGTTATTAACGTGTAATGCAATAGTTGAGAACAACAATAAGGAAGAGGAGAAAGAAGGATAAATCAATGGAAGGTCATTTTCTTTTTGAGGGAGGCAAAATGTTTGGGGATCGGATCGAGAGTACCAAGTTAGGATTGAATTTAGAAATTTCATTTCGAGTTCTCTTGCTTCTTCTTGACATTCTCCCTTTCGATATGCTCTTCAAGGATCATTCATGAGATCTTAATCTTTTGTTCAGATCATCTTGTCACGTGCCAGTGTTCGTTGTGCGTTCCGACTCAGTGTGACTTCAAATTTGGAAAGATTGTTGTTAATCAAATCCCAAAATTTTCCAAAGCGGACTTTTTCTTACGTAGGCATCCTTATCATCAAGCTCTTGATCTCTATCCTTCATCTTCTTTTCAAAATCCTTGAACATTGAAGTGTATAGGAACTTGAATCCCTTAATCTGCTCCTTAGTCTTTGCTTCTTGATTTGCATCCCTGTCCTTTATGAGTTTGAGGAACCCAGATGAATCATCCGTTGTTGTAGAATGATTCATGACAGCTTTACTTGGTAGATCTTGATCTTATTTCTTCCATTTCCTTTTAAATTTCTCCTCTTCTTTGCTCAGGATCTTTTTATATTCTCACTCCTTTACGCTGTCTCTTTCCCATTGTTGATCTCTTCTTTTATCTCGGCTTCATATGCTTCTTCTCATGCTCATCTCTTCTTCCATTATTGATCCCTTCTCTTGATTCTTTTTCATAAACCTCTTCTCTGAACCTTTGCTGGAGGTTCCATTGCTCTTCTCTCTTTCTTCATATGTGAATAGGGTGACATTTCCATTATTTTATTATTCTCCTGGACTCCCCTTGATCTTTCTCGAGGTTCTGAAGTCTTGTTGTATTGGTGGGACACGGCGATTAGGGTTGAGAAATCTATTAGGCTTCTTTCTTAACTGCTCTCTGTATAAAAACATAAAAGTATTCCCTTCTTGATGTGTTTCTAGATTTTCTTCTTCTGGATCTGCCATAAGGAGGGTGTCTTCTTCCCTTTCTTCCTTGGAATCTGTTTCTACTATGACACCCTTTTTCTTTTGATTCTTTGGCCTTAGCACTCGTCAGGGATGGTGAGTGAAAACCTTGGGACACTCTTCGCTATCACCTCAGTTCCACTTCACACCGGCCTGTCATAACCTTGTGGTGGTTGCTGGGTGAGATCAAACCAGTTGCCTGCATCATGACCTCATTATAGAATTTTCATGCTTGTTCTGACATCAGTCTTGTATCCCTTGATTATGGCATAGAAGGATTGCTTCTTGTTCTCTTACTATCTGGCTTGATGCTTGGTAGGGACCATATGAAGCTAAGAAATAGAGCAAGCCTTTGCGCTTCTGTCGGATCTCTCTCTGCTTTCGGGGTCTTTTGTTCTCCTTTGCTGCCCACTTGCACTGCTGTACATTGAATTTTCGCAAGCTTCTCACGGTTAGGGTCGTTCATCGACTTCTTGAATTTTGATCATTTCTCTTACGTCCTTCCATCATACATCATTAATAGTGTTAGCTCCATAAGGCACGGGCTCCTCACGACATAAAGCAGACTCTCCTTTCTCCCAGCAGTTGGAGTAAAATTCTCGGACAAATACGCATACCGGATTTTTATGTTTGCAGAATTCTCCCCCACCCTTCTGCTCTATTAATTCATGAGCGGTGAGATGGGTTAGGCTGAAACCTCTTTCTCACAAATCCACTTTCCCGTGGTGCTTTTTCGACGGAGAAAGCACGAAAACGAACTGCGATCTTCCTCTTCTTCTTCTTGCTGCTTTTCTTTTCCTTTTCTCCTCTGTTACTTTGTCACTAGTTGAACTTAGTTTGTTCCGACCGGTCTATTCTCCCTTCCGGTTTTCGAGATAAACTTCCCGCCAGTGCGAATATACTCCTCCATGATTTCGCTCAGATTTGGGATGAGAGTTGAAGGTTCGACCATTTAGAGAAATCGGAAGGTTTTTAGGAAGAGTTTGGGTTTAGGGTTTGCAAGAATGGAGAACCAGAGAAAATGCAAAGATGAAAGGTTGTGTTTGCTTCAAGGAAGGAGATGGTGGTGGAGGAGTTTCTCCAACGATTACCATTAGGTATTATGTTGGGCTCTTTATTACTTCATTTATTCACGGCTTGTCGCGACTTGTTGTTTGCGATTGTGCTATCATTAAATTTAGGGCACAATTAAAAAGCGCGGTACATCTTACTTGTCTCTTAATATCGTAACCTATTCTTGTTTGTCATGACATAAGTAAGCTGTGGAGGAACAGTTCATCATTCAGCTGCGAGCATCGAGGCATTTTATGAATTAGGCAAGTTGTGTGACCCTCACACTCTTTTGAAGGAGACTCTTCTTTCGCGACCTCCTTGATTCTGACTACAACCTAAATTTATGTGACTTCAATTGATCGCGACACTCTTCTACGAATCATGACCTGTCCTTGTTCTTTCGCCCGATCTGCATTGGATTGCGACTCGACATAACATCGATTTCTTATAGCGACTTAGATACGCACTTTTCTAGTACGATGATTGGTTGACTTTACTTCTTATTGAATTTGCACACTCACCAGCATCGAATTTAATCATTCGGCATGATTTAAAATGTATTCTATTCAGATTTCGAATTTATGTAGGGAGAAAAATGCTCCCCTTTTTGCGTTTGCTCACGTCTACTGTGATCTTTGAGGTGATCCTGGGTTTGTTCCTTCTACTTTGAACCATTTGATTATTCTCTTGCATGTTGTAACAATTCCAAAGGATTAAATTAATCTGATACAACCTGTGATTTAACAAATTATGGCTGAAACTAAAAAATTTCAAAGCGTGTAATACAAAAAAAAAAAAATCGATGCATATAAGAAACTAAAAAAAATTTATATGGGTTGCCTCCCATGGCTGCTCCGTTTGGAGTCTTCATTTGGACTGCTATTTCTTTTCTCCTCTCGATTCTCTGTTGGATTCTTCCTTTCTTTCTCTTGAGATAGTTCAGTCTTGCCCATTAACTTTGAATTCTTCACGGCATGATCACAGTGTTACTACTCGAAGATAATTGCCAGCACCTTGTATATGGTCCACTCCCATTTGATTTGGCTTCATGAAATAATCTTAATCTGATTTAAGCAGTAAAGACCTTATCCAGCTCTGACTCTTTTCCTCAGAATCCTTTGATCATACCATTTCTTTGTCTTGTCCTTGTATATTCTAGCATTGTCATGAAGCTTCATTTCCTCCCAGTTCTTCAGTTCATTGATTGAAATCTCTTTGCCGATTTTGAATGTTGATTGTTTGATAGCTCACATATTTTATTAGATTCGAGAGATGACATGGTTTTCCAAAGACAAATCTGTATTAGGACATTCAATAAGTTCATGATCCTGTATGCATATTATCATCAGCTTGAAAATGATCACCCTGCGGAACTCAGTCTTTTAAATTTTTCTTTATTTCTCTGTTTGAGAATTTCAGCTTGCCCATTTGTTGAGGATGATAAACTGACTCATAATGTGTTTGATACCATATCGCTCATGGGTTGTCATTTATTTGCAAAATGGCTTCCTCTTAAGTCATGATATAGTTACAGGTGTCCCAAATGCGCTAAAATATTTTGTTGTAAACCTGGCTAATATTGGCATCATTATCTTGGGATAATTCTTTGCTTCACGTTTGATACATGTCCACGGCTAGGAGTATGTATATATTTCCAAATGAAGCTGAAAAGACCGTAAAATCCATTCTTGTATGAACAATTGCACCACGAGGATACCTTGGGGGCATCTCGTACTTTACCATTTGATATTTCCTATTCTTTAGTGAATCACCTGACTTTACCCATTAAGCAATTCTTTAAAAATTGTGACGATAAAATCTATTTGGAGAATTTTGTGAAATTTGTTTTTATCTATAGTGTCTCAATAAGGTGATGCATGACATTCTTGTAAGATCTTTGTACTATACTTCTGGTACACATCTCATGTCAGATGAAACCCTCTCTGCTACCCATAGTATGGATAATCAGGATGTAATACTGCTGTGGATCCTTAACTTTTCTATTTGTTAGCTGAATTACGGGCGCCATTCTGACTAAAGAAATTCACAATATCGGCTATACGGGGGTAGTTGGGTAACTAAGCTGAAATAAGCTACTCATCTGGAAAATTTTATTCTTTCTCTTCCTTTTCTGTATGATTGGGTTCTCTCTTGACAAGTGATCGGCTATCACACAATCCTTGCCCTTCTTGTCTTTAATTTCTAAATAAAATTCATATAAACAAAATAATACCCACACGATCAAGTAGCTTTGCTTCCTTCTTTGCATTAAATATTTATTAACATGATGGTGTGTATATATAACATAGGACCCAAAAATATATGGCACAGAAATTTTCACACTTTAAACATATTACGGCATCCTTTTAGATAGTAAGTAATTTTCTTGTGCTTCATTAAAGGTTTGCTAGCATAGTAGATGGCCTTAAACACTTTTTCACTACGTCCCGATACGACTCCCATTTGCAAAATCATGGCATCTTACGTGATCTCGAGCTCTGTTTGATCTGGTTTTGCCATGATGGGAGCTTCCACTAGTTTGGATTTGATTTCTTCAAATGCTTTAAGTGAGGATTCATCAAAAATAAAACTTACTATCTTTCTCCAGATATTCTGTGATGAGTAAGCAATTTTGAAAATCTCGATAAATCTTATAAAATCGACATGTCTGGAAACTTACGATTCGCGAGCGTAGTGGGTGGCATTAGGTCTCTTATAATTGAAACCTTTGCTTGGTCTACTTCAAGCCTGCTGCGAAACCATGTGCCCAGAATAATCCCATACGTAACCGTAAAATGGCATTTTCCCCATTAGGCTGATTTTTGTCTTTGCGACTTTGAAATCACTGTCCCAGGGTTATGCGACGAGGCATTGTTAGCCCCGGATCACCTGGCAGCCAAATCATCCATAGAAGATCTCCATAACTTCTTCTACTAGATCGAAAAATATAGACATCATGCATCTTTGGAAGATACCGGGGCATTACATAGTCAGGCCAGCATTCTTCTAAAAGCAAAAGTGCAAATGGGCATGTAAAAATGGTTTTCTCGATCCTTGGTCGCGATAGCTATTTGGTTATATCCAGGAGTATCCATCGAAAACAAAAATGAGGGTGTCTACTTGACCTATCGGTATTTGATCGATGAAAGGTAGGGAAAATGATCCTTCTGGTTATGATATTCAATTTTTACGTAATTGATACAAACCCTCCGTCACATCACAGTTCTTGTAGGGAATAAGTTCATTCTTTTCATTACGATTCTGATGAATCCACCTTTCTTAGGAACCCACATGTCTTGGATTACCCATGACCATGCGATATAGCATATATAAAGCACGCATTGCTCATTCAGAACTTTCCTTTTACATGACTTCTTTCGTGGCCAGGTTGACCTCCTTTGATGCTCAACGAAGTTTTGCATTATCTTTAACAATATCTTAGCACAAATGGGGCGTGCCTTCGGATCTTGATTGACGAGCAATTGCTTCACTTGTATTTTCTCAAAATTACCAGCAACTTACGTTCTTGACGGTCCAATCGTGATATATTGTGTTTTCTCTTTTTTGGCTCACAAAAACTCATATTCCGAATGAATGGGCAACTCCTTCAATGTATTATACTTAGTTTCCTTTGCCCATGAGTTTCTTGTGTCTAGCTGCTCCTTCTATCTTGGTATTTTCATTTATACTCGAGAAATTTGTTTCATTATTAAACAAATTTGAAAATGGAACTTCACAATCAAAGCTCTCGAGTGCGAAAATTCATCTCAATTTCATTGATAGAGTTTTGAATGATACAGTAAGTCCTTCATCATTGAGAAAAATTTATTGCTTCTTCTGACCATACAAATGTCTTCCTCTACATTAGGATGTTCGGACTCCCCCATTAATGCCTAAAATGCCTTTGCTTCATTCCCAACTCGAGTGCAGTTCACCTTTAAATGCGTCGTCGAAAGGCTCATTTGCTAGAAAAGGTCTTCAACATGAAGGAACTTGGTCTTACTCCATCACATGATAACAAAATCTTAGGAAAATGAATTTTAGCCTTAGCCAGTACATCTTCAAAATGCCCTCTAGTTGTCTTACATTGATCTATCGACCATGCGTAAAGTAATTCTTTGTTAGGGTTAGCTCCCCCATGAGATCTCTGCCTTAGATAGAGGCATCAAATTTATACTTGCTCGAGTCTACATAAAACACTTGAACTCACATTTCCTTTATAGAACGGGGAATAGTGAGCGCGAAGTCTTTCTGTCTTGTCTTTAAGAATTACGTTGGATATGCTGCATGAAGCATTCAAGTTAACTATACCTCCTCAGCTATCACTTTCTTTTCTTGCTGCATTTCATTCAAATTTTGCATAAAGAGGCATTTGATGATCACCTCTTGCCAAATGGGATATTTATTTCTATTTTCTTGAAAAGATCGAATTTGAAAATTGTTCTTCTCTTTTGACTTAAAGTCTGTGGGAATAGCCGCTGCGGGAGCATAGGCAGGTACTCCCTTCTTTTCGGTCATTTCTTCGCTTTCATCTGTTCGATCAATTTGTTTCTTCTCTTCTCTTGATCTCTTCTTTCCTGCCTTTTCGATCTCTTCATTTCTACTCTGTCTTTACATTCTTTGCTCGTCACTTCCCTTCAATTGAATTGCCATGGTCTTTAGGGTTCTTCGTGCAGGAATGTTCCCTTGTTACGATTAGGGCATATTCGGGACCCAGTGCCCCCACTTGTGTCTCTAGATTTTTCGAGTGAAATAGCAGCATTCTTGAAACATCTGGGTGCCAGAGACGAAGTTTCAAGTCGGATAGTTTACGTTCAGGAATTGTAATAGCCTCTTTGTTATCCCCGTAGGCTACTGGTATCGATCCTCCAGATGGTTGGGTTCTCCTCGACCACAGTATTCATTCTGCCCCTCACCTCATGCTTCTTTATTTCTTTGGAACCTTATTGGCTCTTGATATCACTCCAGTGAGATTTTATCACATGAGCGTAAAGCCACCCTACCTCTCAAATTCTCATGATTCTCAGTGGATCAGTAGTGTATGGGCAGGTTAGGATTTGGCTTGAAATGATGACTTCTTTGCTCGTTCACGTACTTAGCCTCCTCGGCGCCATAGAACATTCTGCAATTTACCTCTTGGCCACTTCTTCTCATCAATTCTCTTTCTCTTGCTTCTATTTCATGAGCGGTGTGCATCTTCCTCTCTTGTTTGTCCATCTATTCATTATAGCATCGACTTAGCCTCCGTGGCTGTCGTCTTGCTCGACTCCATGACCCTTTTCCTCTGCTACTACCTCTTGAAAACTCGGATGGAGCTTTCATCATTGCATTCTGATCTCTATCAGATCTCTTTGCCTCATGACACTTTTAGCTTGAATGCTCCACAACATGAGCTTATCGATAATACCCTTGGATGTATCATTCGGAGCGTGCTACTGCTTATATCCATCACAGATTAACTTCCGAGTATTCCGCCCATTGGGCACCAGCAATCTTTGAATCTTTCCCAAGCGACATACGAGCACACATCTTCCTTGGTTGAATCCTGATTATCTCTCTTCGTCTCTACGAAGTGAGAGATGGGGGAAAGAATTTGCCTAAGTAAGCTTCTACCCAGCTCTTCCCCAGTATCAACAAGCGGATCCATTATGGTAATGATTCGTACCATGTGGTTGCTATGTCTCTGAAAATGGGAAGAGATGTAGTTTTATCACCTCTGGTCTCACCAGTTCGGCTTCTTGTATTAGCCATCCCGAGAATCTTCCAGTGCTCATTTAAGGGTCTTCGGTGGGATGACAAATAAGCGATCTGTGAACCATTGTAATTAAAGTGGCTTTAGTTCAAAATTGTTTGTCTTGTAGAGCTGTCTGATTGCGAATACTCTTCTTGAATAATAGGCCTCCGAGAGGAATCCTCCATTGTACCTTGACTAATGGGTGGTCTTACATTTCAGCTATCCTCTGCTCCTCTGTCTGGTCATGTATCTCATATGCCATAGCTGCGTTTTCTGCTCTTTTTGTCTTTCTTAAGCTCTGAAGGCGTTCTCTCGGTCGTGTCTGCTGGAATCGAGTCGGATCTTTGTTTCCTATGCATTAAAGGTTTTCACGAAATAAAAGCACACTATGTCATCAGGATTAGTCAAACCTGATATTTTCAACATGGCTTGTTAAAATTAGTGACTAATGTAATCCTTTGTTTGAAAGCTATTTTGTTCTTTATTAAAAATGTCAAATTGATACATTATTTCTTCTTTCGTCGGAATATTGATCTAGTGGTGCCTGCTTTCGATCCGACGATAAACGTAAAAACTTGTTGGCTTATACACTTTGTTTCTCTTTTTTCATTATGTAGTGTGAGTGATGGATCAAAACATCAACACAAATTTATAACGTTATTACCCGAGGATTATTATCTAATCCCAGCCAATAATGCCGTAGGCTTGTTTGTTGTGTTTCTTTGCAATTATCACGATTAAAACGGTTTCCTTAAGAATAGCTGAATTTCTTTATATGGTTTTAGTCCATGATTACGCAAGTGGACAGGTCGAACAAGTAATAAAGTGGATTTAAGTCAGATATCGATCCATAGAGATCTCGAGTCTAGGAATCAACTTCTACGACTACTCGAAACTATACTATTTGGACTATGATTTGCAATTGATATATCTAGCAACCTTGAAAATAATGAAAAGAATGAAAATATGTAAAATAAGAACAAAATGAACTAAATGTTTAAACTAAAATAAAAAATATAAAAATAAATTTGGTCGATTAGCTTTTAAAAGGGATGCATTGAAAATATAGCTATTGTGAAACATCAATTCTGAGACACTCTGTGCGTTGCTTCATAGACAGTTACAGAATCCGTCAGGAAAGGTAATGTTATGTGGATCTCTCCTTAATGACATATTTCATCATCTAATATTCCCTGTTTCTTTCGAATGCAGAGGATTAGATAACTACTTTTAATATGAGTTGCCTTGTTCTGGGTATTTTTCTTTTTCAATACTTCATACCCAGAACATGGACTATAAACCTCAGCTCCTAAGACATAGGCTAAGCATGGGTTTACACTATACTGATTTCTCATCCTCAAAAATTGAACAATTCATTCTTTCTTGATTAGATCCTTGCTATTTGAGTTGGAACTTACTTTGTTGACTTGAGTGAACTCTGTTCATTTTAATTGATAAGTCATTCAACTCATTCTCGGTTTCAAGTGAGAAGAAGATTTATCGATTAGAATTCACAAAGCCATTCTAGATCTGATATTAGGTTCGCATACCCTTCGGATATTGTTCGATACTCGAAATACGCTTCTACGTGTGCAAACAGGAGGACCGCAAAATCAGAGCATGAAAGCAATCCCATTACGGTATAGGACAACGATATTTGGATCGAGATACAAAAAAAAAAAATAAAACTGACAAGCAGAATTCAAGCACGAGTTTAGTAAGAAGATTCCTTATAAATTTGCGGGAAAGATAAATTCTAACAGCGGAAGTAAATTGAGTTTGGGTTTCATTGCCAATTACACTAACGGTAGCTCCACGATCGAAGAACTACGTAATTTCGAAGCGAAGTTCGAGATTCAATTTGTTTGGACTTCAAACGAACCGAGGCGGTAATTTTGGAAGAAAATATCATTACGCATTCGGCTTCAACCCAATGACTAACATCCAGGTCGGAAATTCAAATGCAATAACAATCTACTCTAATCTAGCTATAAAATAACGGCAAAATAAAGAAAAGAAACGAAAATTAAAATAAAAAGCAGGCCTTGGCTACCCATACTTCTCTTTTGCATTGCGCCCGAGTACGCTTTTCTTCGTTAGTAGCTACGTATTTATAGGGTTTGGAAGTTGGGCTAGCCCGGTACCTTGTGGTTCAAAATAAATGTTATTGTTTGTTCATGTGCGTCGTTTGTTTTGTCGCGACCTTGATGATATCGCGACCTCTCTTTCGTCGCGACTTCTTTGATGCAACATAATTGTTACGATGTCGCGACTTCAATCATACGTCTTGACTTCACCTTTCCGCATTGAGAGCTCTTTCGTGACATCACCTTTCCGCATTGAGAGCTCTTTTGAGGTCGCGACTTCAATCATACGTCGCGACTTCAATGTTATGCTTATGAGCTCTTTTGATGTCGTGGAAGCTTTTCTTTTGTTGTGACTTGTCTTATCTGCGGGATTTGATGTCGACGGCTAAATGATGTCGCTGACCTCCATTCTTTATAAGCGTTGTCAGCGACTCTTGAAGGACATCGCGACCTCCTTTCTTTACAACTGATGTTGCGACCATTGAAGGACGTCGGGACCATGATTCCTTATGTAGCGATGTCTGGCGACAAGCCCGGTGTCCTTGACCATGATGCTCGCGGTGATGTGCGTTATAAAGGCGTCGCGTTCTCTATTTAATGTGTTGATGCGTGAACCCTTCAGCGATGTCGCGAACCAGCGGTGATGTCGCGACATCTTCTGTCGATGTTTGATGTCTCTATACGTTCTTGTCGCGACCTCTATGTTGATCTCTGCAGAGAAAGATGCTGCCATGACTTCTATTGATTGTCACGACCTCCATGTCTACTGGCCCAAGCTTCGAATTATGTCAGCGACCTCGTAGTGTCAGCGTATCATATCTATTTCATCATTAATTCTGGTGTGGTTGGTTTATTGCGACCTCCTTTACTTGATTCTTGTCAGTCGAGACCTCCAGTCCTTTCTTTCAAAATTAGTTGCGACTTCATTTTACTTGAGAAGGTTGTTGTGGCTTTGTAGTGGCTCCTTGTCGCGACCTCATCTGGTGGTATCAAAATTCATTTATCTCAGTTTGGTGTCGCTGACGTCGCAATGATGTCGCGACATGACTTCTTCATTTATTTGTGCTTTATTCTCTACGAGTCATATTTTGTCTCAAATCCCTTCTTGAGTCACGACTTCACTTATTCTACTCTTCGATTTCTTCTTAGCCCAATTGTTGAGGTCGTGACTTGGAATCTTAGCACTTCTGTCGCGACTTAGTTGATTTGACTTGAATCTCTAGCTGCCAGTGATTTCTTATGATTTTCTTTAAATTACAGCACTACTGTTGTATTTTCTGCCAATTGGAATTTGATTCAATTATCAGTTTTCTGCAGACAATTCAACGTTATTCTCATTATAAACTCAGAAAAATGGATTAAAAATCTAATGAGTTTTTGGACTCATCAGGTATCTATACAAAGAACATCAGAAGGAGATCAAAGCTTTGATAAAAAAAAGGGACAATGAATTGGAGGCCTTACTGAGGTGGGAGAAGTCTTGAGACATAAAGCTTAGACATGATCCATGAAGCTTTGATTAGATGTACTGCGCGGGGTGAGTTTGAGGAACCTTGAATTCTATTGAGGCGAGACAAAATGATATAATCAACGGTAGCCCCAACCATGGAGTGGATGCATCTTGAACAAAAGTGAAGGCGACAAATCAAGACAGCACAAGTCCTAAATCCTGAATTCTCTCCTTCATAACAATTTGGATATAAACTAGACCCGGTCTGACCTACCCTCTTCCCATAGGCATGTGAAAAAGAAAATAGCTCACTCTCTTTATTCCATCTCACTCATCCTCTGCATGCTCAATAATAAGTCATCAAAATAATTAATAAAATAAAGAATTCTTTGAAAGTCACGTGTTCATTTATGTTTTTGATTGTTTAGTTTATCTTTGTTTTTGCGTAATTTTCTTTGTTTCATGATTCGATCGTTACTTAGTTCAATAATTGAGAAACCTGACTACGGATCGGAGTGTCGGTGTTTGCGGCATATTTGGTTTAATTGTATTGATGAAATTGTGGTTGTGTTGGATTGTTGTGAGATGAATGCATGATCAAAATGAACTTCTTGAATTGATTAAAACAACACAACAACAAATCTCAAAGCCAAACAAAACATTGATACATGCATTGGGGTTGGATGAAATAAATGGAAATATAAAGTTGTAAGATTATGAATAAATATATTTGAACTTCAAAATAAGGAAGTTTTATAATTGATGGAGCAGATAAAAATTATAATTTTGTTTTGATGCAAATAGTTTGATGTAAAATCACGATAACTGCACCACGATTATTTGATAACTCTGAAAGGCTTTGTGCTAAGATTAGTTATCTTATGGGGATACATCACGATAAACTCTCGATGTCACAGAACTTGTTAGATTATTAGTGGCGAAATCTGAGCAATACCACTAGCGAAATGATTTAGGCCATCGCTTGGAAGTTTGAGCATTTGGCCTAACCACATGATATGCATAAGCATATACCTAGTTCCTTATTTGAGCCTAAAGCGAAATTTCATTATCAACCAGCAATAGAAGCCTAATCCCTTCCTTACACATAATCCTATAGTAAAGAACCCTTATTTGCTCAGATTGCAAGACAAAAGGCATCAATGACAAAAAGGGACAAGTTTGGGGGAATATCACTTTGAGATTTAGAAAAGAAAAGAGTTGGTTGAGAAAGAAAGTGCATAGGGATAATAAAAGATAAAAAGAAAAGATGAAAGAAGCAAGATGAATGAGTTGGTCTTGTAGCCTTCCTCCCTGGAACAATTAAGTCCTTAGGAAATTATTGACACTAATACCCTAATGTCAACTGGTGTGGGAGTTATTGACCCAAAGTTTGTTAAGGGTGGTAGAAAGCTTAAAATGACCAACATTGCACCATTCCTAGAAATTAGATGAGAAATTGAAAGTGACAAAGCTTCTAAAATAAGGAGGAAAAGTATCTTCTGGGTGTGAACAATGAAAAGAGAAAAAGATATCATACTAAAGAATATGCAAAGAGATGCACTAAACTTATTGGGAAGGTTAGAAAATTACAATAAAGAGAAATCAAGGATATATCAAAAGGCATAAGTGTAAACTATCTAGAATCTGGGTTAAATTGAGCCTAAAGTGTCTAATTATCTACCTCATTACCTAAGCCACACATTACAAACCTAAAGACCTATTTATTCTGAAGGTGGTATTATGCCTACATTAGTGGAGATTAATATGACAAACAAGCATATGGGACTGTAAGAATGAAAGAGAAATGACAATCGCAGATTATATCCTGGGTCAGAATCGACTGCTAAGGAAGAGAGCGAAGACCAACACACACAAAAAATCGGGATCAATGATTAAATTGTTACACACTATGAATTATTGGTTGTTCAAGAACTTTAATTGAAATCAACTCGAAGTCTAGATTGGAAACATGTTTAGAATTAATTCTACAACTAACTTATGTTTCCTGCCCAATAGAGCCGTGAATAGAAAATTGTCCTTAAAAATAAAAGTTAAATTGTTTGAGGACAAACAAAATTTTCTTTTCTTTGCTTGGGGAAAAGCAAAAACTTTAAGTTTGAGGGAATTTGATGAGTGTAAAACTCATTTATTTTTAATCCATTTTTCTGGCATGTTTTAACAATTTAAGATATATTTTTATGCCAAAATATAGAATATTCATCAACTTTGTGTTTTGCAGGCAATTATTGAAAAATGAGAGAATCCAAGCAGAAAAGACGCAAAAAGAGGACAAAACAACAGTCTGTGTCTAGACACAACATTTATATGTCGCGACACAAGATTCAAGCAGGCCAAAGGAACTATGTTGCAGCTAGAAAATCTATGTCACGACAAAGACTAGTCAGAACTCAAGGATGAAAAGAGCTTTCTGTGTCGCGACTCTTAAAGTTTTCACATGGCTTAACTCAAGAAGATTTTGAAGAAAGCCGTCGCGACATACTTAAGGTCAATGGTAAAGGAATTGTGTTGCAACATTATTTTTTTATGTCGCAACATAAAAGCTGAAGACTAATGGATAAACTTTGTCGTTATCATAAAGGCAAAACAAGTAAGCTAAGACAAGTGTTTTTATGTTGCGACAAAGTTTCCATCATCAAGCCAACTAAAGGAAGAGGTGTTGTCGCAACAAAGGAAATCATGTCACAACATAACAGTCAGAATTCACAACCAAGGGCAACACAATCTCTATCTCAACAAAGACTATATCTGTCGCGATAGACAAAACATGAAGGAGGTGAATTCCCTGTCGCGACAAGATGCTAAAGAGCAACACAAGAAGAATGGAAACAAAGAAATTCTTGTTGTGACAAAATAAATGAGTTGTAGGAAAAACCTGTGTCGCGACAAAGAAGTTTTTTGTCGCGACAATAAAAGCTAAGGAATGATAAAATTATGTCGCGACAGAGAAAAGTAGGTCAAATAGAAATTGAAGAAGACTTGAGAATGGCCAAGGCAATTGTGTCGCAACATATAATTCTATGTCGCGACAAACAACTTAGCAAGTGATAAGAACTTGAGAAGAAAAGTCTGTCGCGACCAAAGAGTTCCTTATCATGACAAAAACTTGCTAAGGACTTAAAGAAATCTTGTTGCGACAGAGAAAACTCTATCGTGGATCGAGTCGCCATCTTAAATAATCACTGGCCGCGACAAGGAAAATCGTGGTCGCACAAACCCAAAGCAGTAACAAGGACATGAGAAGATGGGTGCAAACAGGTTTAGTGTCACGACACAAGGCATTCCTGTCGCGACAAGAACAAGACTACTGAATACAAATTATGTCGCGACATTATCAAAGTATGTCTCGACTCAATTCAAGAGCAAGCCTAGAGAATAGTTCACGATAGAATACAAGGAGCTACGATAGAGGCAGCGACAAAGAATGAAAGCTATGTTGCAACATAAATTTTTTATGTCGCGACAAAGAGACCAATTTGGTCCATAATTTTAGGGATCCACAATGCAATTAATGAAGTGAGGCCCAATAGTAGAAAGCCTATAAATACACGCTTCTAGGGCAATGTGCGTAGCTTTCGGTGGCTCCAGGATTTCTTGGTGGTTAAAGACTCTTGTACATTTTTATTTTTCTTTTTTTCTTTTTCATTTTAGTAGATTTAGCTTAGTATAGCTTTATTTTGTTAGTTTTCCTTTAATTTTCTGGATTTGAGTATTGTACTGATGTGAAGCTTCGAGCTGGTATTTCTTTATAAATTCTTCTTTTCATTAACTGTTTGATTTAAATGGATCCTGGAAAGTTTCGGGAGTTCATTTATTTCACTTTGTTTATAATTTTAGTGAATTTTCCTGATCAGTTAGTCACTGATATGAGTAAACCAGTTTTGAGAAGTTGAGCTCACTAGAAATGGGTCTTTGATGATAGTCATTTTGCTGCATAAGGAGGAAGGAAGCTTTAATTAGAATTCTTGAATTTATTTGATTGGTATTGTTTATAAATTTACTGTTTCCGCACGTATCACACCCAATGCAGCACGTGTCTCACTCCCGATTTGTGAGGCCTCCGAGTGACAATGTGAGATGGATAACTCGAGAGGGAACAGTTCCTCAGGGGTATGGTAGACTAATACTATGGAACTAATGAACTTTGAAGGATTATCAGATAGATCACCAACTTACTTACAAGTCGAGATAGTCGAATGGCATCTCGGTCTAATCACTCAGAGGTTTCTCCTCTTTATGATGAATTGATTCTGATGCCGTGTTAGCTGAGATCTAATCAAGGAGATGGAGATTTGCATCAGAAGTGTAGGATGAGGTGTCAATCAAATTGGAGAAGGCTTTCAAGATCCTATCTATGGGGGCAAGAATTCTTTAGTCCTAAGATCTGAGTATGAAGTACAAAAAAGGAAAAATACTTGATTCCTAGAAAGTGGGTTATATATTACAAGTAACTGATTAGAATCATGTCTCAGAAATTAATATGAACCTTTAATCAGTGAAAAGTATTGTTAAGGGATAAATCCAAACCAACTATCTTGCATCTTTGACAAACTCAGTTATCCAATTGATGGCTGAGCTAAAAATTGAAATGATGCAGAAATTGATTATTATTAACTGATCCAAATCCATTTTTGTCTCACTCAGTGAATCCTCAACCCCAATTTTATTAAACTTTACGCTTGTATATTTAAGATTTCTGTCTAGGACTTCATTTAAGTCCTCTTATTATCATATCTGTGGAGTTCAAATAGTAATCATTTTGAGTAGTTAGGGTAATTAGTCTTTTGATTTATCATCTGTCCTTATGGGAATAATATCTGGACTTTAAATATCCACTTTTATTACTTGTACGACCTGTGCACTTGTAGTGATTGAGACCACAAACACAAATTTTAAATGAGTCATCTTACAAGAGAAAACAATTCCATCTTTTCATACATATGAAAAATGGTCTCACAAGTTTGATGATTGCTGTCAGGATTAGATAATACTTTGCAACAAAGGTTATAAATTTGCATATATCATTTGGTCTTATCATTTATGTATACTAGTGAATTACTTTAGCATTATTTTATTTGTTTTTCTAATTTCATTCTAATATTGAAGTTCAAATAGTAAGGATCTTGAGTAGTTTGGTAGTTGATTTTAGCTTATCTATACTCAATCCTCTATGTAATATCTGGACTTAATGAAAATCTACTTTATTACTTGTACGATCTATGCACTTGTAGTGATTATGACCAAACCCAAATTTTAATGAATCCAGGTTACAAACAAAAAGGGACAAACATATATTTTTCATCACCGATTTGGTCAACAAGTTTTTGGCGCCGTTGGTAGTAGTGCTAATCACTTGGACAAATTTGGTCTATACAAAAATCGGTCAACAATATATATGAAGGAACTCCAAAAGCGAAGGTAGTTCTTTGGGTTCTTACCGATGCTAGGGTGCGAAAGTGTTAACCGGACCAAAACACATGTACAAATTTATACCATCGCAAAGATTATTATCTAGAAATCCCTAAGAACGACGCCATAAAACTTGTTAAGTAGAGACCATAAATCTCCTAGAGTAATTCATTTTCAATTTTGGTTTTGGCCTAATATCCTGCAAGTGCACAGGTCGACAAGTAATAAAATGAATATAAGTCCAGATATCGATCCCACAGAGATCTCAAGAATTCTAGATCAACTACCCCCGACCACTCAAGCTCCATACTATTCACTATAACATGACATTTGATCCACTAAGAAGCCGCAAATATACAAAGTAGAAGGAAAGAATGAACAATCAAATAACTAGAATCTAAAGAATAAAGAATAATGAATAGTTAAGAAAATAAATGGAAACGAATAGTTATCTTTAGAGGACACATCAAGAACACCGCTTATCAGGAAGTATCAATTCCGTAGTTAACACCGATAAAATTGCTTTGTGTATTTCAGGTTTTAAAATCCATTCCAAGGCGTTTAGCAAGACAAATTCGATCTCTCCATCTACGCTCATTATCTAATTTTCCGATTCTTTCGAAGACAAGGAATTAGATGACTACTTTTAATAGGATTTCCTTAACTGGGTATTTTTCTGCAATACTTCATACCCATTTTATGGACTCAAACCTTAGCCCTAAGCATCTGGCCACAAGGATATACAACTTCCTCGGTTACTCTTCCTTCAAATTAGAATAGATCACCTCTCCTGATTAGATCTCGCTTAACACGGATTGGCTTCACTATTCGAATTCGAGGTGAACTCTCGCTTGTTTAAATTGATAACTCATTCAACTCTTTTCGATTTCAAGTGAGAAGAGGATTTATCTAAGTAATCCACAAAGTCATTAGATCTCTAATAGCAGGTTAATATACTCAAGGAAATGTTCATAACTCTCGGGAATGCCCCTCTGCGGTCACTCGGGAGGACCTCCTGAAATCGTGAGCAATGAAACAAATCTTAAAATCCGCATAAGAAACCGATATCTCGGGGATCAAAAACATTACACCCATAACCGTATAAATTCATAAACTGAAATTCACAAGCCATCGAAACTTCTACGGAAGATAAATTCACTATAGCATTCACTTAATGGAAGCCGGGGTTTCAATTCATCGAATTACACAATACAAGATTCTCCGATCATAAGAACAATCGTAATTTGAAACTGAAAGTCGAATTCCGCGTAAATTGTCTCAACTTCAAACATTCCGTAGTAATTAAAAGAATGGAATTTCAGATTCGGGCCTTCTCGCTCAAAACGATAACATCCAGATCCAGAAAATAAAACAAAATAAAGAAAGATGAAAAAAATCTAATCTATAACGATGGAAACAGAAAATGAAAGTAAAAGAAAAGAAAAGAAAAGAAAAGAAATAAAATGAGCCTTCATTACCCAGATCTTCGCTTTGTTTCGCCACGCTCCCTCGGGCCTCCCTTTTTTTCTCCCCGGGTAGCCGCTTATTTATAGAGCCTCTGGCCCTAATTCCAATGCATTCTTTGTGGATTTCAAGTGGACTGCCCATGTTATCGCTCGTGTCGCAATCCTCAAATCCCTTGTCGCGACATCAGTTAGTTTGGCACTTGCTGCAAGATTTATCAATAAGTCATGGCATTCCTTTGTTTTCTCGGTTGCATCTTTAAGGTCGCGATAAGGAATCAATGTCGCGACATCCATGTCGCGACATCGATCTCTTGTCGACATCAACTTAAGTCTCAAAGAAATTAAACCGGTAGTCTCTTTATGTCGCGACATCAACTTTCGTCATGACATCACTTTATGCCTCGCAGGTTTCAATCGTTGCTTCGAATAATGCCGCGACATCAACTCCTTTGTCGCGACATTAGCTCATGTCTTTGCAAATTTTCTAATCGATGAGTTCCCGATGTCGCGACATCAATCCTCAGCCGCGACATCACTTTGCGCCTCCAGTTTCACCGCTCGCCTCGATGTCGCGACATCAATCTCTTGCTGCGACATCGCCACTGCCTTTGCGTACTTAACTGATGGCCTTCGATGTCACACAATCTCACGCGACATCACCATGTCTTTGCAATTTTCAATCGATATTCCTCGATGTCGCGACATCAACCCTTGTCGCGATACATCACTTTATGCCTCCGCAGGTTTCCATCGTTATTCTCGATGTCGCGACATCAATCTTCTTTGTCGCGACATCGCCTTATGTCTTGCAAAATTTTTAATCGATAAATGCTTATGTCACGACATCAATCCTTTGTCGCGACATCACTTGCCTCCGCAGTGTTTCATCGTTCGCCTGATGTCGCGACATCAATATCTCACTGCTACATCAAATTTTCAGAACCGCAGAACTCAACTCGAAAGAATGCCTTATGTCGCTATTATTAATCTCTCTTTGTCGCGACATCAACTTATGTCTCCTCGAGGCTTCAATCAAGTTGTTTTCGTGTCGCTGACATCACCCTCTGGTCGCGACAATAGCTTAAGTCACAACAGTTTCATCTTTTCAAACCTGTCATAACTTCAAGGCGCTTCTCTTGTCGCGACCTCCATCCCTTGTCGCGACATCAACCTTTGTCGCAACATCATGATGTTGTCGCGACATCATTCCTTAAGTCTCTGGTTAATCCTCACCATTTAACTTAGGATCCCCGCTTACCCGCATCAAATTTCCTTCAATTTTCCCGGAGCATCGACATCATAACTGGATCAGGTAAGCCCAAAAGTGCAACATTAGTTAACTAGCTTGCTTTCATTTCGCCCGCCATTTTCCGCATTTACTCCACCAATTGCTACATTTTTCACCGCTTTTTCTTCTTTATTTCTACACTCTCGCTAATAACAAATTGGTGAGTTTCTTCATATTTCTCGCATATTAATTATTCTCCTTGCATGAAAATCAAACAGAAAATGGATTAAAATTGATGACTTTTTAAGCTCATCAAACTCCCCTTAAACTTAAAGTTTTGCTTGGCCCTCAAGAAATGAAGAAAGAATTTGCTTGGTCTCAAATAAAAGGATTTTTCTGCCTGCTTTTGCAAGAGTACCAATTTGATTGAAATACAAGGAATGCATTGTTTGCATATCTAGCTTCAAGTCCAGCCAAGGTTAGTTTTAATCTTCATAGTATACAAAACTAAATCGTTGAAATTGTTTTACAAACAACATAATCATTAGATCTTGCTGAATAATAAATTATTTCCTTTCTCTATCTTCATAATGAGTCACGAACTCCCCTAAAGTCCTCTTCACGCCTTTGATTGCTTCCATATTTTCCAAATTCCATAGGTTTGTTGTTCATATTGATCTCCACTAATGTAGGTAATCTAAATTTCTTCAAGATCAATCAGTCTTTTCGGGCTTATATTGTTAGGGCTTCGGGGTAATGGGTGGATGGAAGGAATTTTTGGGGTTAAGATTACTCGAACCTTTTCTCCTCTTTCACTATCGACTTTCTTCTTGTAGTTTCTTTAATAAACTCCCTAAATCCCCATGTTTGGGACATCTCTTTGATTGCTTCAATTCAGAACTGTATGCCCCCTATTTCTCACTTGTAATTCAATCGGGAAATTTTTGTTTGTCACTATCTGGGTGATAGTGCAATGTTTTACCTTTAAAGCTTTCAACACTCTTAGCTAACTTTAAGCCAAGAGTCTCTATACTGCATGGCATTAGGGTACTAGGTGCTGAAACACCCCTAAGAACCTAATTGTTCAAGAGAGTTAGCCACAAAGATAAAACTTATCCCTATGTTTTCTTTCTATTACATTTTACGCTCTTTGCCTTTTTCTTTTCATTCCCTTTTTCTATATTTTTTCTCGAGTTCTCAAAACATATACTCCCCCAAACTTCATTTCCTTCCTTCCTTTGAATTCCCGGGTAATCATAGGTTCTTTAACAAGGATTGATTTTAGGACGGGTCAAGTTTCATCGGGCTATTTTTGAAAAATGTTTGTTTGGCCCACTGAATCCAAGGTATATGATCAAGATATGAATAGGATGGGCTAGAATGGCTCAAACTATCCAAGAATGGCCTCGCATCATCTCACAACAGATCACCTAGGATTTCGCCTCAATCAATAATCTAACAAATTTAGAATTTGATTGAATAGTTGTGACTAACCATAAGGATTTCCTTGACTCATTTTTGTTGATGAGTAGTTAATGTAATTGATATTCAACAGTTCCTGACTTTTACCGTTCGTACTCACAAACTCAAAATATGTTTTGCCTTCTATTGTATTACCTTCCTCTATTCGACTTACTCATAGACTTAAGTCACTTTTGCACTCAGGTTTCAATTAACCGTATTCATTTGCCCTTATTCTCGCATTTTGTCCGTATTTACCTTAATTCCTAATCTAACTGCTTTATTCAATTCAGCTTATTACATCTCAGCAGTTTTTATTCTTGAACTAATTCCTACTTTTATTTTCCCAACTATGCAACCACAAAGCAACACAAAATTTAACAAACCAAAGTAACACAACAATTCAATTCAAATTTTATCATTTTATTTCTGATTCAATTGAAAATGTTGGATACAACAGTATGGGCTTTGGAGGATAAGGAAGGTCAGCTTGGGAAGAAGTCTATTTTTTTCTTTTGGAAGAGGCAAGAAGATATTAGGGGATCCAGTTCAGTGGTATTCAAATGAGCTGGGAAATGGAGGGAATTTCATTTCCTTCTTCCTTTCTCTTCTTAGTTTCTCGCTTCAACTTGATCTTCACGAAGAAGATCTCATCGAGAGATCAACCTTCTCATAGCCCATCTTGTCTCTTCCCAAGCCATCTATCAGGTTTTCCATTTCATTATCATTTCCAAAATTTGGAAAGATCAAGAATAATCAAATCCAAATTTTCTAGCCATTCTCTCCTGCTCGTAGGATTCAGCATCCTTTTCGCTTTGTCTCTATCATCCAGCTTTATTCTCAAATCTTTTGGCAGAGACTTGTATAAAATTTGAATCCCTTTGATTTGTTCTCCCAATTTGGCTTCCTCGTTTCTACCCTTTCTTCACGATGGTTGGGAGCGAGAATCACGCTCAACCGGGATTATAAAAAGATTCATGACTCAAACTTGAGTTTCCGTGAGAAGATCGCGATCTCTTCTTCATTTCTTCTCTAACCTTTGTCAAGAACCTATTTCATCCTCGTTCTTCTCTTCTTTCAGCCTTCTTCCCATTGTCGATCTCTTCTTTTAACTCTTTTCATAAGTCTCTTCCCGAATTTTGTCAGAACTTCCACTTTTTTTCTTTCTTCCATCTTCTTCAGATTGCATTGAGGACCTCCATTATCATTGTTTCTCAGGCCCCCTGGCTTTCTCCCCGCTTCGAATGTTCTGCTTTCAGATAGGGGAGAACTAGCTAGATGGAGAAATCTAAGGGGCTTCTTTCCATCCTCGTCTTCATCAGTTCGCAAAGGAGAAAGTATTATTTTCGTGGGAGGAGTTTCGGTTCTTCTTCTCTTCGCTAGCAACCCTCAAGTCTCCTCTTCTTGTCTCTGCGTACTGAGCTTTTGTTTCAATCAACACCCTTTTCTTTGGTTTCTAGGTCCCTTTGCTCACTCCTCACTGCAGGGAGTGGTGATGTCATAGGGACTTCTTCTTCTTCTTCCCAGACCCTTCACCCCAGCCTTTAAACATAAAACAAAGCTTATTTGTTGTCAGCAGGATCAACCCTCTATTTCCTTCATGGTACTTCATTATAGAATTTTCAATTACTATTCCTACATTGAGCTTGTACCCCTTCTCGTAATAACATACGCATAATTGCTTCCTCGCTCTCTCACTCAGGCACACATGTTTACTTGACCAAAACAGGCAAAGAAATGTAATTCATACCTAGCCTCCTCAGTGAGGCTTCCCCTGTTAAGGGTTTTTGGTCCTCCTTCCCCTTGTCCCAGCTTAAGCTTTCTCGTCATGAGCTTTTTGGCAATCTTCTTAAAATTCAGTTTTCCAAGAGCTTTTTGAACTTGGACCTATGCTTGTGCCCTCGCCATTCCACAGTTTCGTTAATGGCCTTTGGCTCCATATGGTACCCATACCCTCGACGAACACATGGTTTGCCTTTCCCGCCTACCGATTGAATAAAATTCTTCACCACCGTCAGCCTCGACTTTGATGTGCGCAGAAGCTCCCCAACCTCTTTGTTCAATCATCTCCTTTGAAAGGTAATGTGTGGTTTCGAATCTTCTTTCGCTACGAACCCCTTGTTGGGCATAAGGCTTCTTCCACTGAATAAGCTTCTCTCTGACAATAAAATCTTCTACTTCTTCTCTTGCTTTTCCCTTCTCACTCTGCTCTTTCTTCTTCTCGTAAAACCGCCGGTGCTTCGGGTGCTCTGAGGGCATCTCTTCCATCGCCTTCTTCCCGTTTGATTTCTTCTTCCTCGCTGCACATATTCCCTCCATGATTCTCGTGTTGCGGACAAGGGTTGAGGTTTTAAACATTTGAAACTAAGGAAAGTTTTTCAAGATTTTTGAGCTAGGTTTTTTGTGAATTGAGAATCGTAAGGAAGGAGGATGAACAAGCTTCTGAAATTGAAGAGGGAGTGGGAAGAAGTTCTCCAACGCTGCAACTAATCAAGTTTTTACACTATTTCATTAATTTCGCTTGTCGCGACATCAATTTCGCCTCACTTTTATTTAAGAACATTAATTTTAGGGCATCTAAGAGAGTGAGTAGTTGGCACATGACCCTTTTTATGTCGCGACATACTAAGTTTGTCGCGACATAAATAGGTTTTTAGATGTTGCGTTGCCCCATGTCGTGACTTTGCATTTTCAAGTTTTTGTTTCTATCGCGACCTATGCCCTTAGTTTAATGATCTCAGAAACTTGAATTCCTTGATTAATCCTATACTCCTTGTACATTTATTCAGGCATCTCCAAGCAGAAATTCAACAAGCAATTCACTCATATTTCATAGGTTTGGTTTAGGGAGAAAGTTACCCCCCTTTGTTCATGCCGTGACATTTCGCAAGTCACTGAGGTGTCCCGAGTCGCTTCACTATACCTTTTCACTTGCGTGACGCATACATCGCATGATTCAAGAAAATTTAATTAAACTTCAATGAACTTCTCAAAATTAAATCTATCTTTATAAGAACTAATCAAAAACGAATTACAGTAAAAAAATTCAAAATCTAAAAGCGTAAACTAAATTTTCTACGGGTCAGCTTCCCATCACCGCTTAGTTTTGAGTCCTACTGGACTTGCCGTTGTTCTTCTTCTTTCTAGATAATCTCGCCGAGCTCTTCCATTCCTTCCTCCCCGCTTTAGATAGTGCTTCGCCTTTGTCCATTGACTTTGAATTCTTCTCCAGACGCAAATTCCCACGTCACCGTCAAATGTACCGCTGACACCACCGTACGGCCCACTCCATTCGATTTCAACTTTCCGAAACAATTTCAAATAGAATTAAACAAGTGAGAACCTATTCCCCGCTCTGAACTCTTTCCCTCGATCCTTTGATCATCATTTCTTTGTCTTATCCTCGTAGATTCTAGCATTATCATAAGCTTCATTTCTCAATTCTTCTGGGGCTCGCATACGTGAGCAATCTCTCTTCCTCATAGCTTTAAAATCGGTTCAACTTCTTGATGGCCCACATTGCCTTGTATTCCAATCTGAGGTAGGTGATATGGTTTGCCAAAAACACCAGATGGGGACATTCCAATGAGTTTTTGTGATGCAAATTCGTAGTTCTCAAAGTGTATCAAGTTTGGAAGACTAATCCTTCCCGCTGAGCTCACGCGCCTTTTCAAGTATTCTTTTATCCCCGCTGAAATTTCGCTTGTCCATTGGTCTCGGGATGAGATAAGCTAGACTCATTACATGCTTGATCCCATACCTCGCCATGAGTTTTGCAAATATTTTGTTTGGTAAAATGGCTTCCATCACTAATGATAGTTCTAGTGTTCCAAATATGCTCAAAATATTTGCCTGCAAAGAAGCTCACAACCGTATTAGCATCATTCTTGACAATACGATTTCCACCCATTTGAAACATAATCAATCGCTAGCAAGATGTACTGTGTTCCCAAATGATGTATGGAATGGTCCCATAAAATCTATTCCCCATACATCAAAGATTTGCACCACCATTATACCTCTAAAGGCATTTCATTTCGCTGTCGATATTTCCTAATCTTTTCGCATCTATCACACAATTTAACCCACTAAAGACAATCTTCCTCGAAGATAGCGCCAACAAATCCAGATTGAGTATCTTATGACGCTTCTTTCCGAAAAATCGCTCCATACGGGTGATGCACGGCATATCTCGTAATTTTGCCTGTTTCATTTTCCGGCACACATCTTCTTATTATCATGTCGCACTTTTAAATAAGAGCGGATCATCCCAAATATAATACCGCTATCAAGCCTGGTTTCTTCATCGTAGCTGAATTCTCAAGGAACTACTCCACGTTTTTCAAATAGTTCACAATATCGCATACCATGGAAGTCGAAGGAAACTTAAACAAGCCTGCCTATCCGGGAAGCTCTCAATATTACTTTCTTCTTCAAGAAGGTTTCTTCTACTCTTGACAAGTGATCGCCATCACATCACACCCCTTTATCCGATCTCCAAGTCAAACTCTTTAACAAGAAGACTCCACCTTTCCAATTAGCTTCCTTCTTTGACATCGTGTACTTGATTGTCGCATGATCGTATGAAAACATGGATCCCAAAATGGGCTGCCTGAATTTTTCACAAGCAAATACTATGGTTAGCATCTCCTTTCGCTTGTCGAGCAATTTTCAGGCTTCATTGAAGGTTCTACTAGCATAGTATATGGTCCCGAATATTTTCCTTTGCCCTAGATTAGCCCCATTGCAAAAATCAATCGGCATCACACATTATTTCAAATCCCCTCGATCCTATTCCTGTGCAGCCATTATAGGTGCTTCGAATCCAATTTGATCTTGATTTCTTCAAAAGCAAATTTATAGGAGTCATCAAAATTAAACCTTGTATCATTCTCTAGTAATCCGTATAGTGGTCCTGCTATTTTTGAGAAGTCTTTGATGAATCTCCTATAAAATCCAAAGACGCCCCAAGAAGCTTCTTAATTCCTTTTATCAGGGTGTGTGGTGCAAGAGTTTTGATAATGGATACCTTGATTAGTCTACTTCCCAAAATTCAAGAGCGGGTAAATTTTATGCCCAAGAACAATACCTTCAATTATCATAAAATGGCATTTTTCCCAATTCAAGGCTAGTCAGTTTGTCTCGCATCTAAGCACCGTTTCTGTGCTCCCAAACACCGATCAAACCGGATCCATACACGCAGTCATCCATAAAATTTCCATAACCTCTTCAACCAAGTCTCGAATATTGACATCATACACCCTGAATGTAGCAGAGCATTACACACCTCAAAATGACATCCTTCGAAGGCAAAAATTACAGGGCATGTGAATGTGGTCTTCTTGGTCCTCAGTGCAATAACAATCCATTGTATCCTCGACACCCATCTAAGAACAAAAATGAGGTGTCCCGCAACTGCCCAACATCCGATCAATGAAGTGGGCAATGATATTTCCTGGCCGTGTTCAAATTTCCTATAATCAATGCATACCCTCCATCCCGTCAACGTTCTATTGAATCAATTCATTTTTCTCTATCATGATCACAAGAACTCCACCCTTCTTCGAACCATGGATCGGGCTCACTCAAGGACTATCCGAAATTGCAGCTGGGATAAAAACCAAAGATTCAAAGAATTTTTGAGTACTCCTTCGACTACTTCCTTCATCACCTGATTCGCCTTTGATGTTCTAAGGCGATGGCTTCCTTGAAGTTTCTTCTAGCAGAATTTTGTGCATGCAGATTGATGGACTGATACCTTTCAACTCTTCAATGGACCAAGCTATAGACTCTTTATGCTTTAAGATTTTCAAGAACTCCTCTCGTTCCTCATCATCAATGAGTCTTGCGTAGATAATCAATGGTTTTCTTTCGTGATTCTAAGTAAGCATACTTCAAATGACTTGGCAACTCTTTCCACACTAGCCCCTCTTCACCGGTTTCGATGAATTTTTCATTATTTTCCTTTGTCATTTCTCATTTGAGCTCGCACTCAACACAGCTTCATAGAATGAAAATCAAGTGTATGGACAATCGCAGTAGTCATCTTCTCACACATATCAAATTTATCTCTTTCATTGATAAAAATTTGAGCATTACAATCATTGTGAACATCGTGTGAGCGCTGTAGGTATAGACATCATCAACTACATTGCAATTTTCCGTCTATGTCTATATTCGCATGCTTTTGATCAAGTTGGAAAGAAGAGCTTTCCTCTTCAACCTCAAAGTAAGAACTCCTTTTCGCATGTCGATCAGTATGTACCCGTAGGCTAGGAATGGTCTCCTAATGTAAACAGGTACTTGTGAATCTTCTTCCATGTTCGTAATGATGAAGCTCCACTGGGAAAACAAATTTCCTCTCTAAACAAAGTGGGATCAGCACATCTTCCTTAAGACTCTTCAGGTTTTACCATCGACCGCTCGCATTCAAGAAAACAAAGGCGGGAATAACCTCTCAAACTTAATTGCTTGGGCAACGTAAAAGAGGCATCAAGTTTATACTAGCCCTCGAGTCACGTAGAGCTTTCTCGAATTCAACTCCTCCAATGATGCAAGGAATCAGAAACTCCCCGGATCCTTCATATCTTTTCCGGGCAATTCTTTCTTTATCACAAAGACCGCAAGTAAAGCAGTGAGATTCACAATCCCTTCTTCTACTATCTTTCTTTCTTGCCCAAAGATGTCCTTCGTGAATTTTGCATAGAGTGGCATCTCAGTCACCACTTCAGAAGGGCATACTGATTCTAGCTTCTGAAAGGTTTTCAAAAACCTTGCACCGCTTCCTCTATCTTTGATTTCTGCAGCCTCTATGGAAATGAGACTGTAGGTCTAGAGCCTTGGATGTCCTTCCTGTCCACTTCTTCTTTCTTTTTCTCCAAAGGCTTTTCCTTTTCGGGCTTTCTTCTTTGTCGGCCACATTTTAAACTTTTTTCTAACAATAATTAACAACACAGAATAATAATAATACAATAATAATAATAATATTAATACACACACACCCTTTCTAACTCCCTTCCCACCCTAAGCCGCACCCATGCGCCTGATTCTTCTTCAGGTCACTCGGGAAGGCATCTTTCTCCGGCTTTGCAGGTTGGGGTGGCCAGCCTACTTCAGGTCTCCGTGTTCGTGGATGCATTATGGTGTTCTCGAAAATTTGAGAATTGGTAGCAAGCTGCTTCCTAATTCGCAAACTTTGCTCACGGAGGTTCAACAGCCTTCTTATTATCCCCATGAACTACAAAGATTCGGTTCTTCAAAAAGATCACCCCTCCTCTCGAATCCCGAGTATTCATTTCTTGTTCATTTCTCGCTGTTGCCGCTGAACTCGTGGCTGCGACAACCCCGTGGAGGGTTCCCCACCATCCCGAGCCTCAGGAAGCCCCTCCACCATATGAGAAGTTCTCATGGTTCCTCAAAGGTTTCTGATACGTGCCGGCAAAGTTAGTATCAGTCTTGAAATGGTAGTTTCTCGCTCACCCGCATACTTAACCTCTTCTCAAAGATCATAGAATTGTTCTTCGCAGCCTTCCCCACTTCTTCAATAATCCCTTTCAACGCCCTATACGGGCGCCATAGCCTTCCTTTCTCGCTTGTCCATCCCGGTGCATACGGCATCCAACTCGCCTCCATGGTCATATCTTGCTCAGCTCCAGATCCCCTTTCCGTCATTTCCTCTTGAAAACTCGTATGAGTTTTCTTATATTGCATTTGAACAGTCTTCACGCTCTTCGCTTCTTCAAAGATTCTTTTCGCTTGAATGCTCCACAACATGAAGCATCAATGATCCCTTTGATATATCGTTTCGCTGCATGATATACAATGTCCATTTGAGTCTTCAGATTCATCCCATGCATTGGACATCTTCTCAAAGAACCGCTTGAATCTTTCCTGCTTACACAGCTTTCATCTTCCCCCGTAAACACAATGATTTCCTCCTTCTCTCCGAGGTGGTGAGGGTCAGAAAGAATCTACCTAAGTAGCCTTTACTAACCCCTCCCAAGTATCAACAGTAATCCATATGGCAAAGATTCATACCATGTAGTCATTGTGATTCTTAGAGAGAATGGGAATAGATGCGCTTGATGACTTCGGTCTCACCCCATTCAACTTCAATCGTATTACCATCCCGAGAAATCTTCCTGTGTGCTCGCTTCGTCCTCAAGGGGATGACCAAGAACTGACAAGCCGCTCGGACTATCAGAATTAGTGCTGCTTAAGTTCAAAATTATTTGCATCAATAGCCGGTCGCTCGATTGCAAGAGTACCTATCTTGAATAATCTGGCCTGCACTCCTCCATAGTATCGTTGATCGAGGCCTTCTAAATCGCTTCTACGTACTTCATTCCGATCCCGTCTTTCATCCGCCATGGCAGCTTCTTCGCCTCTTTATCTTTCTCAAGCTTCTCGAGTGTTCTCTAATTCCTCAAGGCCTGAATCAGATCGTTGTTCGTTTCCTATGCATTAAAAATTTTGTCCCCGAAATCAAAACACACTTACATTATCAGATTAGTCCGGGTCAACAAATGTTTCATGGTTTATTAAAGGTTAGTGGCTAAAAATAGCCACTGCTTGAAAAGCTATTTTGTTCTTTTTCTTCAAAATGCCCAAATTAGCATTTCCTTCGTCTAATATTGATTTACTAAATTTTCGATCCTAGCAATCCGCGCCATAAAACTTGTTAACCTGACCAAAACACATGTACAAATTTATAACACTATTGCCAAAAGATTATTATCTAATCCCCGGCAACGGCGCCATAAAACTTGTTAAGTAGAGACCATAAATCTCCTAGAGTAATTCATTTTCAATTTTGGTTTTGGCCTAATATCCTGCAAGTGCACAGTCGATTGGCACAAATGAATATAAGTCCGTGATATCGATCCCACAGAGATCTCAAGAATTCTAGATCAATCACCTACCACTCAAGCTCCATACTATTCGACTATAACATGACATTGTGATCTAGCTTAAGAAGCCAGAAATATACAAGTATAAGGAAAAAGAATGAACAATCAAATAACTAGGAATCTAAAGAATAAAGAATAAATAATAGTTAAGAAAATAAAATGGAAACCGAATAGTTATCTTTTAGAGGACACGCCGAGAACACTGCTTATCAGGAAGTATCACCCCGTAGTTAACACTGACATAAAATTGTTTGTGGTATTTCGGTGCTTTAAAATCTCACCCAAGGCAAAGTGCATGTACTGATCTCTCCACACCTACGCTCATTATCTAATTTTCGATTCTTTCAAGACGTGGAATTAGATGACTACTTTAATAGTGATTTTAATCCGGGTATTTTCTTTGCAATACTTCATACCATTTTATGGATTGTAAACCTTAGCTCCTGCCATCTGGCCAAGCAAGGATATACAACTTCCTCGGTTATTTTCCTCTAAATTAGAAGGACAATCTCTCCTTGATTAGATCTCGCCAATACTGATCGTTTCATCTATTCGAATTTAGGTGAACTCTCTCAGCTGCTTAAATTGATAACTCATTCAACTCTTCTTGATTTCAAGTGAGAAGAGGATTTATCTAAGTAAACTTACAGCCTATTAGATCTCTAATAGCAAAGTTAATATACCTTTCAAGGAAATGTTCATAACTCTCATGAATGCCTTCTCTGTGTCACTCAAAGGACCTCCTTGAAATCAGAGCAATGAAACAAATCTTAAAACGAGTATAAGAAACTGATATTCATATCAAAAATATTAAACCCATAACCAGAAGTAAATTCATAAACTGAAATTCACAAGCTGCTGGAAAAGACTACATGGAAGATAAATTCTGACTTTAGCATTCACTTAATGGAAGCCGGGTTTCTCAAATACCGACTACACAATACAACATTCCTCTGATCATAAGAACAACTCGAGAATTTGAAACTCGAAAGCTCGAATTCCGTAAATTTGTCTCGAACTTCAAACATTCCAGTAGTAATTTGAAAAGAATGGAATTCGCATTCACTTTCTCGCTTCAAACGATAACATCCGCATCCAAAAATAAAACAAAATAAAGAAAGATGAAAAAAATTCCACCTCTATAAAGACTAAATCGTAAAAGAAAGTAAAGAAAAGAAAAAGAAAAGAAAAGAAAAGAATAAAATGAGCCTCTGGCTTACCTAGATCTTCGCTCGTCGCCTACCGCCCCTCGACTCCTTTTTTTCTCCCCGTAGCCGCCATTTATGTGGTTTCCCTCGCCAGCTCTAATTCCACGCATTCTTTGTGGATTTCCGCCGGACTCATGCGATGTTATCGCTCGTGCCGCGACCTCAAATCCCTTGTCGCGACATTAGTTAGTTTGGCACTTGTTGCAGCATTTATCAATAAGTCATGACATTCCTTTGCTTTCCTGAAGGCATCTTATGTCACGACAAGGAATCAATGTCGCGACATCATCCATGTCGCGACATCGATCTCTTGTCGCGACATCAACTTAAGTCTCAGCAGCTTTGAACTGGTGTCTTCTTATGTCGCGACATCAAACCTTTGTCGCGACATCACTTTTATGCCTCTCGCAGTTTTTAATCGTTGTTCCCCTGGCGTCGCGACATCAATCCCTTGTCGCGACATCACCTCATGTCTTTGCAGCTTTCAACTGATGGTTCCTGATGTCGCGACATCAACTTTGTCGCTGGCATCACTTTGTCTCCGCAGTTTCACTATTCGCTCTCGATGTCGCGACATCAATCTCTTTGGCTCGACATTAGCTCATGTCTTTGCAAATTTCAACCGGAGCTGGCTCCCGGCGTCACGACATCAATCCTCGCCGCGACATCACTTTATGCCTCCGCGTGCTTCATCGCTGGTTCCTCGGCGCCGCGACATCAATCTCTTGTCGCGACATCAGCCTATGTCTTTGCAGCTTTCAACTGATTCTCTCGGCGTCGCCACATCAATCCCTTGTCGCGACATCACTTTGGCGCCTCCGCAGGCGTTTCCACAGTTGCCTCCCCACGCTTCACATCAATTGGCCGCGACATCGCCTCATGTCTTTGCAGTTTTCAACTGATGTGGTTCTTATGTCGCGACATCAATCCTTTGTCGCGACATCACTTTATGCCTCTAAGGTGTTTCCATCGTTGTTCCCGATGTCGCGACATCAAATATCTTGTCGCTACATCGCCTTCGTGGAACCGCAACCTTCAATCGAAAGACGCCTTATGTCGACACACTTTGTCGCGACATCAACTTATGTCTCTCGCGCCTCAACCGGGTTGCTTTTGGTGTTGCGACATCACCCTCCGTCGCGACAATGTACCTTAAGTCACAACAGCCATCTTTCAAACTCCGTCATAGCTTCCAAGGTGCTTTCCCTTATCGTGGACCTCCATCCTCGTCAGCGACATCAACCTTGTCGCGACATCACGATGTTGTCACATCATTCCTTAAGTCTCTCGTTAACTCGCTTGCCTAACTTAGATCCCCTGTCGCGACCTGCATCAAATTTCCTTCAATTTTCCCGATGTCGCGACATCATAACTGACTGTGTGCTCTCCAAAACCGCAACATTAGCTAACCGCTTGCTTTCATTTCTCATCGCTTACTGTGATTTTTACTCCACCAATTGCTACATTTTTCTACTCGTTTTTTCTTTCTTCTTCACACTCCCTAATAACAAATTGGTGAGTTTCTTCATATTTCTGCATATTAATTATTCCTTTTCAGATGAAAATCAAACAGAAAAATGGATTAAAAATAGATGACTTTTAAGCTCATCAGAAAGCATGGGGAGAAAATGGGATTAGGTACCTTAGTAGTGATGCCGTAAACGAGGAGTGTTTGTACTTGGTATACGTGGATTAGGGGTGGAGCTAACACATGAAACACTCTACTTGGGGAGTACATCACAATTTTGAAACTCAAAGGAATTGACAAGGACTTAACAAGTGGTGGAGCATGTAATTTAATTTGATATAATAAGCAAAATCTTACTAGCCCTTGACATATTGATTATTGCTCAAAAATAACATTTTTGGACACTTAATTCATACACTTTTGGATCCTTTTGAGTGGTAATCATGCCTATTTGTCCACTTATGTTAGTTGTTGGTCTTGAACTCTTTTTCGACTCTTGTTAGCATGGAGTGAAGCAATGAGATGTCAAGCAGCTTCTCTCTCGAGATTTGAAGCTTTGTATATCTCTTACATGAGCTTAAGACTTAATCGAATGCTTGGGAGAGGAAAAGAAGTAAAGAGGAGGAAGAAAAGTGATAACAGCTCAAAAGTAGACATTTTTCCTACCTAAAAACCCTCTTTTTAAAACACTTTTGATGCTAATTACTCACAATTACCTAATTTTTCAAGTTGTTAAATCCTAAACCTGAAAACATATGTTTTTCTTGAGTACATGTGTATTTTCAAGCCTTTTAGGTATCTTTATGGCTCTTTGATTGCATGCCAATCAACAATGAGAGTACCTTGGGATCTTACGTTCAAGATTTGAAGATTCGGGAGGAGATTTGATCAAGATTGAAGCCTTGGAAGCATCATTGGACATAATGTGGAGGCTAAAGTAGTATTTTAGAGTTTCTCGCACTCAAGAATTACAGAGGGGAGCAAATTCTTGCTCCTACATCCCCTGTATGAGAACATGCTTTAAAGGCTCTCACCGATCGTGCGAGGGTGCAAAAATTTGCATCAACAACTCCCTTAGTGCAAAATATGTTTTTAGGTGTTCACTCCCATAGAGCGAGGGAGCGAAATTTCACTCCCTCAACTCCATGGGTGCAAAAATACGTGAATAGGATTTTATCGATTATTTTCTTTCCTATTTCTATGTAACACTTCTCTATTTGGAATATTTCATCAGAGAATTAATCTACCTACCTAAATGAGCCTCTAAAAGTGTAAAAACATCCCATATATACAGGGTGACTGATAAAAATAATAGTAAGAGATTTTGGAGTGAGAATTTAGAGTGTTTTATTTCAATAAAATTAGTTTATTTTACTTACTCTATTTTCTCTTTATTTTATGCACAATTTTCTTTGTTTTCCTTCACCCATGGATGCCATCTAACTAGCCATGAATGAGTAGTCATCTTAATCTTGGGGTTGGGTGTATCCAAGCCCTACCATGATGGAACCTAAGGGGTGTGTGTATTGAATTCCTAAGGAGAAGAGTGAAACCAGTGTGCGATTCGCTTAGGAAGCGGAGATAAAGTCCAAGGAGCTCTCTAGGGGTTGAGGGTGACACTCAACTTGTTAGATGACCTTGAGGGCATAGTCGTTGAAGGATTTTTTTCATCACTATGAAGCACTGCCTTTCTTGATACTTGGCAAGTCAAAGATCCTTCCTCCAATATGCACAATTGAGATTGTCTCTTGTCTGGACTCTGAAAGAACCAATATGAAAGCCTACCCGATGCCATATCAGGTATCACTACTCTTTCTTACTCGTAGAACTTGTTATTAATTATAAATCTAATTAGAGGACGCCTCAAGCACCCATCGGAATCATCATGTGTGTTTTCTTAGAGAAGCCAAGCCCACAAAAACTTAATAAACTCTGAATTCACAACCAAAGCAACCAACTTTTCTCTAAAAATCCAAACTTTACATTGAAAAGAAAGATTTCACAAGCAATTCATCTAAGATTACGGATAGCCACTCAAAAAGTGCATTTTCAAGCACTTAACTTTCAAGAATTATAACTTTTTTTATGGTGGAACTCATATTTAACCAACTTTGGTCATTGTTAGACCCGAAGGCCAATACTAATGTTTTTATTGTGCACATGTATGCTTTTAGACTTTTTAGGCACTTTTACGGATCTTAGAACCATGAGGTCAAGCAGTGAGGATGTGTCGGGATCTTCTATGTGATCTTGGAAGCCCTTGGAAGCAATTCAGACGAGTTTGGACCATGAAGGAATGATCGCATGGTTCATTGTACGTGGGGTGGTTGTTTTAATGACAATGGGAAAGTGCAAAAATTTATAATAACCTAAAACCAACCTCGGGTATCCCGCAACTAATGTAGGTATAGTGATTCTAGGGTCGTCCACTAGGATGAGTTTTCTTCCCGTTGTTAAGTATTCTTATATCCTAATCTAATTTTTTTAATTACTTTAAAATAGAAAGTGAAGCAAAGTAAATTAAAGTTATGATTTTTATGGATTTGGAAGATGTATGATTGATGATTTTTAGAGAAAATTAAATGACTAAGGTATCGGGTTTTGTTTTCACCAAATCTAACCTCACCATGGGATGTAAAAAGGGGGTTTGTTTGTTCCGGTCATCTACCTAAGAGAACAGCTTATAGCTGGACCCTTGAACTCCGCCTCGGTGCCTCTTTTATGATTTTTATGAAGTACATATTCTAGGTGTATGATGGAGTAGATCTAACCGACGTTAAGAGGTTTCTAACAGGTTCTTGACTCGACCCTTTGGTGGTTTCCAAGTAAGAGGCAATCTCTTCCACATGATGGGTCAAAGGTGCGTGGTCTAAGCACCTAACATACTATCTGGGAACTTGCAAAGTGCTTCTAAGAAGACTAGTTAAAGAGAATAGAGACTCTTATACAGAATACAAACCAGATCGCGCCACCCAATACGGGGCCAATACTGGGTGTCCCTAACTATACACCCGACCTTAGGTCTCTAAATAGTATTCATGTGCTCTACCTTTGATATGAAGCATTGTCATCCCCTTTCGTTACCATGGGGGGGTGGATCGGATCTACCTCATCACTAGAAAGCGAACTACTCACTCATGGTGAGTAGGAACAAGCCATAAATGAAAAGAAAGCAAGAATATATAAGAGAATTGAAGAAAATAAGACTAAAAGCTTTTATTAACTTAAAAGAAAGGAACTATGATAGTGGACCTGATTAGTACCCAAAAGTGCTGATTTTGTCCTGATTTAAGATAGCTTGAGCGCTCGCTGCACTAATCATATTAATTAAGCCGATTGACATGTGCAGGTCCGATTAGTACTACTGATTTTGTTTCGAGGTTGTTATTGGTAGTTTTGTAGGTTTCGCAAACCTTTACCATCATATCGAGCTTGGCATCGAGGTTGTGTTGATTTATGCCGAGTTCGTATGAATTCTAATCGATTTCATCAAGCCTGGGATGAAGAAATAACAAGCTGGAAGATGCAATGCAGGCTGGAGGATGCAGCAGAAGGTTGGCAATTTCGCTATGGCATAGCAAAAATTTCGCAATGATAACGAAAATTTCGCAATGATAGGGAAATTTTCGCAATCATAGCGAAAATTTTGCTATCATAGCGAATTTTCGCTATCATAGAGAAAATTTCAATCATAGCGAAAATTTCAATTTTCTCTATAGCTGAATTTTCGCTATCATAGCGAAATTTCGATATCATAGCCAATTTTCGCTATCATAGCGAAAATTACTGTACATAGTGTATTTTCTACATCCTGTTTTTGTGATCCAAACGACCGCTTTGTTTAATCTCTTCACTTCAATAACCATTATATAGGTTAATGGTATTTTCAACATGCTCAGGGGCTATATAAGCCGTGGTTATGAACATTTTGTAACCTAACTATTCAATTCACGCAGCCTTACATACAAAATTTCTGCTGTTCCCATTTTCTCTTCTCTCCTCTTCTCTCATTTCTGCGCCGCTAAACACACCCCTTTCGAGGATGACAACTCAAAGATGTTCGCTGCTTCAAAACTCAAGAGGAGGGTTGCTAGGTCAGGGTTACCGGGCTTCTGCGGGTGTTCCTCTGCTGGCGAAGGTGCACGCTGTGATTTGTGTTTCAAACTTTCTAAACTAGGTTTAAAATGCTATTTAATGTATTTTCTTTGGTCAATACTTGGCATGCTTTAGTGTCAGCATATTTAATTATAGATACACGATATCCATTGATGTTACTACGAGCCACCTAAAGTAGGTTAATGCTTTATTTTCAACTGCAGATAAACACAAATGCTCTCGCAAATGCTATGGGTTCAAATAGGAATGTTACGAAGGGTTATTTTAAAGTTAAACAAAGATCCTATTTGAAACGGCTTATATGTCATTTGCCCTAATGCAGGAAATAAACGAGGACACCTATAACCCCATCATACCAAACTAGTGACCCAAGATCAAGGCCTTCCTTTTACATCTTATTTTAAAACCGCTCAGCTTTAACTTTGAAGTGACAACAACAACCACACTTTTTAATGCAACTCAAAAATCCAAAATGAAAGCCTCACCATTTTGAATCATGCTACAAGCTACTCAGAAGATGAAACCATCCTCGAAGTTCGACCTAGAACCGCTTATAACAGAAGAGAGCTTGACTACGGCAAGAGGAAATTTAGGATACAAATTTGTTTGTCGGCGACCCTAACGCACGAATCAAATGGAATAGCGCCGTCTGATGGTGCCAAACTACAAATGATGAGCACATGTACTAGAATACGACATACAAGGGTGACCTTTACCCGTTTTTGAATTTCATTGTTAGAATTTCAAGGTTTTTTAGTCAGAGTCACCATTCGGGCCGTTCTTTTATTTCTTTACAATTTTCTTTATTAACACTAATCCTGCAAGCCTTATGTTGTTCTTGCTTTCATTTTCAGGTCGTGTCTTTATACATCATCGATAGAGGAATATCGTGTAGAGTGCAAAGATGAAAAACCAATTGGAGCAAAGTTGTGAAGTCAGTGTGCACAATGAGCAAATGGATCCTCTACCTGAGGAACAACAAAGTCAGCAAGCAGCTCCTATGAAACCAACAGTATACAGGTAAATGAGGGACCACATACACCCTCCTAGAGTTAGTGCTCTTTCCTGAATCATACCACCTGCTAAGGATGTGGCAGTAAGACCCTATGTGGTGCCTCTACTCCCAACTTTTCATGGTATGGAAAATGAAAATCCATACACACACATCCGGGATTTTGAGGAAGTATGCATAACTTTTAAGGAGGGTGTAACCGATATGGATTTGCCTGGTTGAAGGCATTCCTATTAACCTCAAAGACAAAGCCAAAATATGGCTCACCCATCAGGCCGAGAACAATTAGAAATTGGGTCGATCTTCAAGCCGAATTTGAAGAAATTTTTCAAGACAAACTAAGCACCAATAATTTGAAGAGGCAAATCTACACTACATTCACTGGCACAATGAGGAAGTTTTATCAATGTCAGAGGTTCATGAGACCGTTGCATGTCCACACCATGGTTTTGATACATGGATGCTAGTGAATCATTTCTATGATGGCTGTCTCACCATGAAACAACTGATTGAAACCATGTGTGGAGGGACTTTCTAAGCAAGAACCTGCATTTAAGCCATGATTTTAAATTATGGCTGAACTGCAAGTGATGGGATGAGCCAAACCAAGGGAGGTAGAGCAATGAGGTCTCAATTCACTGTAGGGGGAGGCATTTATGCACTTTCCTCAAGACACGAGATGAAAGCAAATCGACTCACTTTGACCCGAAGGTCGAGGAGCTTGAAATGAGAAATCGTAAAGAAGTGCAAGTGAATGAATTGTCTCAGATCTCACCCAAATTTCGCGAATTGTCAACAAATAGCCACCCTGGGGAGCACTGTCTAGTAGTTCCTTCAGTAAGGGAATTAATGCAAGAGCATGCCCGTGTCTTGGGTCAAAATAAGCCACATACAAATGCTCCTTATGGTAACACCTATAACTCCAATTGGAGGAATCATCCGAACCACCAGCTTTCAAAATCCCCGTATATGCTCCCTGTGACACAACAAAGAATTTGGCTCCACCTCAAAGACAACAAACAAAGAAGAACCTCCATCTTCTCCTATTGAGCAAGCCATCTTGAATTTGAGCAAGGTGGTGGGAAATTTTGTAGAGGAGTAGAAAGCCACCAACATCCAAACCAATCAGAAAATCGAGGCAGTAGAGAGCTCACTCAACAAGAAGTTAAACAACATGCATTCTGAGTTGCAAAGTTCCATTACTAGGTTGTTCAACCAAAAGAAGGTGGTCCCGAAAAGGAAATTCCTCCCATACACGCAAAAACCCTAGAGGAATACATGAGATAGTTTAGCCGCTGATCCAAAATGCAAGAACTGATGAAGTCAAAGCAAAGAGTGACTTTGAGAAGTGGTAAAGAACCGAGACCAAAGAGCCCCAAAGACTAACCAAGACGTCCCATAGTGGCTGATCCACCAAATGAAGAACAACCAGCAACAAGGGAAGAGGTGAAGCCTGGGCAGGGCCCCCTCCTCTCTCCCACAGCACTTCGAAAAAGAAAATCAGTTAACTAAACTGAAATTTTAGAGGTACTACGGCAAGTGAAGGCATTCCTCTTCGACATGATCAAGCAAGTCCCCACGTATCGCAAAATTTTGCTGACTTATGTACTTAGAAAGAGGTTTCGACGTGAATAAAAAGGCCTTTGATCGAGCAAGTGAGTGCTATCATCGAGTGAAAGACTTCGTGAAGTATAAGGACCCGGATGTCCTATAATCTCAGTTAATATCGGGGGCACTAGTGTAGAAAAAGCACTACTTGTGATCAGAGTTAGTGTGAACTCACCCGCCATATTCCATGTAATAAGCAAATTTGGTTCGGGAGAACTGCTTCTCCACTACCATCACATTGTCTCTAAATTTATAGGTCTATTAAAATACCAAAGGGACCATTGAGGATGTTCTAATACAAGGACAACCTCTATTATCCAAAGGATTTTGCTAATGACAGAGTTTCATTATAAATAATTATAAAATAATCATCTGGGAAGGCCATTTTTGGCCACTTCCAATGCGATAATCAATTGCCAAATGGGTTATGCAACTCACTTTTGGGAATATGACTTTAGAACTCAATATCTTCCATTTGAGTAAAAGGCATATGCAACCAATGGAGGATGACTATGAAGAAGTCCGCATAATAGATACAATTCTTGAAGAGCAGGCTAATGAGCAACAAGTGCAAGATGTGCAACCCAGAGTTATCCGAGTACTTACAGACCAACAGAACCTCAATGCATGAGCCTAGTGCAGGGGTGCTGGAGAAAGAAAATAGAAATTCTACCTTTGTTGACTGGTGAAGAGAAAAAGGAACCTCAACAGTTGGATCTCAAACCCCTGCCTGTGGAATTAAAATATGCATTTCTAGAAGAAAACAAGCAGTGTCCAGTTGTAATATCGTCACTGCTGACCACTTCACAGGAGGACAACTACCGCACTCCTAAAATGAACAAGCAAGCCAGTGGAAAATTTCGATTTAAAAAGGCAGATCACCAACAACTGGGC
Source organism: Tetrastigma voinierianum (assembly GCA_016808115.1). Classification (NCBI taxonomy): domain Eukaryota; kingdom Viridiplantae; phylum Streptophyta; class Magnoliopsida; order Vitales; family Vitaceae; genus Tetrastigma; species Tetrastigma voinierianum. The sequence goes on along the minus strand of JAEQBH010000137.1, from coordinate 2,336,575 downwards.
ACTCGCATTTATTTAGAAGAAGAATCTAAAGTCGCAGCGCCTACTGCAGGAGTGTCAATCCTCACATGCGTGAGGTAGTTCGTGACGCAGTCCCGAAATCACTGCAGCCTGGGATTACTTACCCCATATCTCGGGAGCAGCACTCTGGGTAAGCCCAACCTGTGTGCGCCTCTGGGCAGTTCAAAGTAATTAACGTAAAAATGAAAAGGGCGCAGGAATTGTCTCAGCCTCGACTCACCACCGGCTGAGGGTATGCATAGATTACAGAGGCCCAATGAAGTAACAAGAAAATATCACTTCACACTACCCTTCATTGATCGCCTTCTTGAGAGAAGTTTCTCTGACACCCATTCTATGCTTTGACGGGTATTCGTGGTACTTTTAGATAGAGACAGCATCGTAAGATCAAGAAAAGGCCACCTTTTACTTGTCCATTTGAACTTATGCTATACGAGGATGCCTTTTAGTTCAGAACGCTCCCGCCACCTTCCGTGATGTATGCTTAGTATGTTCCACATGCGGCGGAGCGTATAATGTAAGTATACATGGATGACATCACTGTGATAATTTTAAATAATTTTGAAGAATGTCCGACTAATCTTGGAAGCTATCCTCAAGCAGAGGTACTGAAAAGAATCCGTGCTTAATCGGGGGAGAAATGTCATTTTATGGTGAACCAAGGGATCAGATCGGGGCAATGTTATTCTTCGGGCCAGGAACAGAAGTCGACAAGGCAAAAGCTGAACTTATTCAGAACCGTCTCCAACAAATGTAAACAATTAGGCACTCGCTATGTGCTTTTTACAGAGATTCATCAAGGATTTTTCGAAGATTACAAGCCCCTTTATGTCGCTAGAGAAAGATGCTAAATTTGTTTCGGGAAAAAGACTGTCAGAGAGCTAAGAGCCGGTCCCATTTGACCACCGCACCAATAGTACGAGGACCCAATTGCGTCGCTTTTCGAGGTGATGTGATGCAAGTGATCTTGCTATTGGAACGCTTCGCCAAAGAGAAATGGAAACCTCATGTAGTCTATTATGTAAGAAAACTCAATGAAGCACAAAGGAACTATACTACTACAGAAAGAATTAATGTGGCAAAGGGTCTACGCCTTAGACAAATTTCGAGCATACTTGGTTGGGTTTGATATAGTCATTTTTACAGATCATTCCGCTCTGAAATATCTTCTGACCAAGAAAAATGCTAAGGCAACACTTATCCGATGGGTTCTTCTGCTTCAAGAATTTAACTTGCAAATTAAGGACAAAGCGGGGGTAGAGAATGTCAGGGTGTGCCATCCGCCTAGATTAACAATAGCCCATGACGCTCATAGCTCGCCCATCAATGATGAATTTCCTGAAGGATCTTTAATGCAGTTAGAGAAAGCTCCCTGGTATGCTCACATTGCCAATTTCCTCGCAACAGGAGAAATTCCATCTAATTGGAAAGAACAGGATAGGAAGTATTTCTTAGAGAAGATCCATTCCTATTATTGGGAAGAGCCCTTCTTGTTTAAATACTGTGCAGATCAGATAATTAGAAAGTGTTTGCCTGAAGAAGAACAACAGGAATTCTGGCCACCGCATGAGAGTGCCTGTGGTGGCTACTGCCTCCCTGCATGACAACAAATGAAAGCTACCAGCTCCGGGTTTCTACTGGCCCTTCTTTAAAGAAACACACCAAATGTGCCGAGTATGTGATAGATGCCAAAGGCTCGGGAAATTGTCTCACCGTCATATGATGCCCCTGAACCCAATTTTTTTTATCGAGCTATTTGATGTTTGGGGCATCGATTTCATAGGACCCTTCCCTACGTCTTATGGGCATGCATACATATTGGGCGGGAGGTACTATGTGTCTATAAATGGGCTGAGGCAATCCCTCAAAAACCAACGACCACGTGGTGGTGCTCAAATTCTTGAAAGCAAACATCTTTTTCCTGTGTCTCTGGTACCAAAATCCATTATTAGTGATGGGGTTCACATTTCAGAATAAACCTTCGAAAACCTCATGGCTAAATACTCGTGAAACACAAAGTGGCCACTCCCTTACCATCCTCAAACAAGTGGTCAAGTAGAGCTTTGCCAATGCGGAGATTAAGACCATTCTAATGAAGGTGGGTGAACAGCAACATAAAAGATCGGGTCCATCAAATCGCTGATTCACCTGTGGCCTGCACGCTTTCAAAATCGATTCTGAATGTCCTTTATCGGTCAGGTCTATGGAAAGGCATGTCATCTTCCAGTGGAAATCGAGTATAAAGCATGGTGGGTAATCAAGAAACTGAACATGGATTTAAGTAGGGCTCTGCCTAAAAGATTCCTTGATCTCAATGAGTTGGAGGAAATACGAAATGATGCCTACTTGAACTCGAAGATTGCAAAGGAAAGATCGAAAAAATGGCATGATCAAATGATAACTTGTAAGAATTTCAACAAAGGGGACCAAGTCCTCCTGTATGATTCCAAACTCCATCTATTTCCGGGCAAGCTCAAGTCAATGAAGGACGGCCCATCCATCGCTCAAACAAGCACACCCCAACGGGTTCTAGACCTACTCAATCCAAATGATAATAAGGCGCGATCATACACTGACGCAGAGTGAAGCCCTATGTCGTGGCAAAGCAGGATCAGAGTCGGGAGGAAATCTCTCCTTCCGGACCCTCCTGAGACCTACAGTTATTATTTAGAGTGGCTCACTGTGTCTCTAAGCCACTACTTGACCGCTTAGCCTTGTTTAAGTTTCTATTTGTTAAAAATCTTGTGGTAATCAGTTGAGTGGCATGTTTTTCTTTATGTTAGTAGCTGCAGCAACATCAACCACTTTGTCGGCAACACCTCAGCCTTCCCAGGCTGGGGATGATTCTTCTCCTGCCGCCACTGATTGAGGAGGTACCACTCCATCCTAACTTTCGTCTCCCATGCCGTGACAACCTCGTGTTGAAGCACGTTTGCTTCTCTTTCGCATCTCTTTTTGCTCCTATATTTTTGTGTTTCTGCTCTTCCCTTAAGTTGAAACATTGAAGCACTATATGCTACCATAATGCTAGAATAGTTCCATGCATGATTAAGTTTTTGGTCAATTGAAATTCCAAAGTTCAACCTTGTCCATCCACCTTTAGCTAATCACACACAGTGCACATCAGTTTTCATCAATAGGTTGAGAAGCTGTATACCTCTTTTTACTTTGCAAAACCGGCCTTAGATTTGTTGACGACCCATAATAGGTTTATGTTACCCACAAATGAAGACCAATGAAGTCTTCAAATGAAAAGAAAGCAAAAAGAAAAAAAGAAAGAAGAAAAAGAGAATGGAAAGCCGTGACACTTTTCTCTCAAACCCTAACACAAATTCCGAGGGGTATGGAGAAAGCCTAAGCCCGGGCAGGCCCTAAACCTTCATTGGTCGGGAGTCACCGACTTCAGGTTCGCTACACTCCGTGGATGGGTAGAGTTTAGCGAGCTGTAGGTAGCCGGATCTCGAATCATCCAAGTCCTGGGTGAAGCCCGAAGAGTTTCAGGGTCGACGATCCTTTTGACTTGATGCCCTAAACCTTAATTGGTTGGGAGTCATCGGTGAACCCCTGTTACACGGACTTTGGTGAAGTCGAGTTTTCAGCATTGCACCCTACATTACAATCGAAGTAAGAAATAAGGGTTAACTGAATCTATTTAGGTTGGTCATCAGTTTAAGGTCTGGCGGTATTGGGGAGGGAATAGCCGCAACTTATTGGTTCAATGGATTTACCTTAAAACATAGATTTTAATTGAAGTTGGGTTGACCTTGGAATTGATACTACCCTGAAACTTGTTCCTATATGGCTATTGTTCTCTCATGTTGGTTTTTGTATACAGTCTAAATTTTTCATACTAAAGGTAAAGCCTCACATGTACACACACTTTTTGAATAGAATACTCTTTTTGCAAAAGCACTTTTTGCATATCCTTTATTATTCCGTGATAAGGGACTAGCAATGTGTCCAGTTAAGTGTAATTAGTACGAAAAAATTTTATTTGAGTCCTATTTAGGAATGGGTTTGGTGTTTTGCGTACTAATCATATTAATTAACCGATTGACGTATGCGGGTCTGATGTCTTGCCAGTGTTTGAGTTGTTATTGGTAGTTTTGTAGGTTTGCAAACCTTTGCCATCATATCGAGCTTGGCATCGGGTGGCGATTTATGCCGGCCGTATGAATTCTCATCGATTTCATGGCTTTCACATTGAAAATAACAAGGCTGGAAGATGCAATTGGAGGATGCAGCGATGGGTTGGAGAAATTTACATGGCATGGCGAAATTTTAAGCGATGATAGCGGAAATTTTATTATAGCTAGAATTAAGCTATGATAGTGAAACCCATTATCATAGCGATTTTGCTATCATAAGCGAAAATTGCGTATAATATTTTCACCATCTGTTTTTGTGATCCAAACGACTCCGTTTTGTTTAATTCCTCTTTTGCCCTCAATGTAATCCTATTATATAGGTTAGTTTGGTATTTTCACATGTTTGTGGGGGCTATATAAGCCGTGTTATGAACATTTTGTAACCTAACTATTCAATTCAGCGACTTTACATGTGTACTGTTTAGTTCCCATTTTCTCTCTTCTCTCTCCCTCTTCTCTCATTTTCTAGGTGCGAAACACACCGGGGATGACAACTCCAAAGGATGTTTAGCTAAGCCTGAAGCAACGAAGAGGAGGGTTGCTAGGTTAGTTAGTGTGGGTTTTGCGGGTGTTATACGTTTTCATGAAGCGATGCTGGCGACCATTGTAATTCAACTTTCTGTGGTTTAAATGCTATTTAATGTATTTTCTTTGAATTAATACTTGGCATACTTTGGGGTTAGTGTCTTAATGGTAGATACATTGACATCCATTAGATGTCATTTACGAACGCTTTAGTAGTTTAAATCTTTATTTCTTTGCATAACTTCAATCTTTCGATGAAATGCTGGTTCAAATGAGATATTAGTTGGTTTTAAATTAACAAAAGATCCGGTTTGAAACAGCCTCTGTCATTTTACTTACTAATCTGGAAATGAGGACACCTATATAACCCGTCCTTTTGAACTAGTGACCCGGAACGAGGTCTTCTTTTTACATCTTATTTTAAAAGTACTTTGAGGTTAACCGGTGACAACAACAACCCTTTTAAATCAAAAATCCAAATGAAGCCTCACCATTTTGAATCATGCTACAAGTCATTTGTAAGATAAAAACCTATCCCTGAGTTCGACCCTAGAAACCGTATATGCGATAATGACTACAGTGTGGGAAATGAGTCTCAAATTTTGTTGATTAGGCACCTACGTGTGAATCAAAATCCCCTCTTATTCACGTGTTCATGTAATTTGATCTCTTTACCCACTATTTATAGGCACACATCTCTGAACAGTCAAAAATAATTAGTTTCCTAATACAAGCCATATATCGAAGATTAGAAGTGAAACTTTATATTTTGGTGACTCTCGTCAATTTCGCATTGCTCATGGGAGGCATTGCGAAGTGCGAGAAAAGAAGAAAGAAAGATTAGTTGGCGACAGTAGGAAAGGCAGCGAATGGCAAAGAAAAAAGTTGAACATAACAGATGTCAGATCGCAAAAGAAGAAATCAAAGGTGCGATGGAAGTAGCAATGAAAAGGAAAAATGAAAAAGAATGAGGAAGTGACATGCTATCAACCTCCTATTCCATTCCCTCAAAGAACGCATAAATCAAAATTGGATGATCAGTTTGCTAAATTCTTGAACATGTTGAGGTAGAATGCTTGTTCCTTTGTTGAGGCATTGGCTCATTGACTCATTATGCCAGTTTTAAAAGGACATCCTCAATAAGAAAAGTTTGATGAAGATGGGTGATAGCGTATAAGCAACATGTAATTGTAATAAATAAGAACAACTGTAAATAAGGATCTTGAAAAAACTACCCATTCCTTGCATCATAGGGAACTATGAGTTTGGGAGAAACATGTGTTCGGAAGAAAGCATCAATACGATGCCATTGTCTATGTGTGAAAAGACTCGGCTTGGGGAGTTAACTCCTGGCTGACATTCTATAGATGGAGGAGAGATTCTATGGCTCAGTGAAGGAATCTGGAGAGATATGCGTGAAGGTGGGAAAGTTTATTTTCCCCGGTGTGGATTTTGTTGTGATAATTGGTAAAGAAGATGTCACAGTTCCCGCTATTTATGGTGAAATTTATTTCTTACTTATTTGGAGCAACTGATAGATGTTATTTAAGAGGAAGGCTCATTCTCAAGGTGGGAGATGAAAAAGTACACTTAAACCTTAATCAGAGCTTGAAACAACCTAATTTTGAAAAAGCTGGATATAAGAATGTTGAAAAAGAAGTTCCTAGCAATTCTGAACTGATTGATGATTGTAAGAATCAAGATTCAATGAAAGAAAATATGATGAATTTCCATTATAGTGAGTCTGATCTTGAATATTTGAATGCCATTTTGAATTAAAGAAACTATATTAAGTGCAGATAGTGACATGTAGAAAAAATCAGCAATAGTGAGAGAGAAGGCATAAGAAATAGAAAATTTTTATGAGGGCTTAATTCTGAAGGAATTACCCAAACATCTGAAATATGCCTTCTTAGGGGATGAAATATCAAAACTTGTAATTTTAGCAGCCGACTTTATAGAAGATAAAGAGCTGAAGCGTAGAAATTCTTAAGCGACATAAAGAAACGCGGCCTGGATTGTTGTTAAAAGGGATCAGTCAACAATTAGCATACATAAATCTCACAGGGGAAAATGTAAAAACATGAGTTGAACATTAGAAAATTTGAATCCGATTATGAAAAGTTGTAAAAGTGTAATGGATGATGCAGATTTGTTTATATGACTCCCTCATATAATCTGGGAGAGCCAATTAATGGATTCTTAAGAGGAATTAGATTCTTGATATTAGAAATGAGAAGAATGAGCTAATTCAGTAAGGCTGTAACATGATGGAGGTATACGTGATTACGAGGAAATTGAACACGCCACCATTAGGATCCGCATGATCGCTGCCTTTTATTGATCAAATGCTGGACAGTTGGCAAGCCACCTTCATTTATATTTTCTTAATGGATATTCTGGATATAATCATATTGCCATAGCCCCTAATGACTGGAAGACTACTTCGCCATCCTTATAAGCGCTTTTGCTTTAGAAGGATGTCATTTAGCGTGTAATGCCACCTTTAAAAGGTGGATGATGTCCATTTTCTTAGATTTGGTGGAGAAGATGAAATTTTCATGGATGACTGCCAGTCTATGGATCGATTTTGATAATTTCTGAAATTTTAGCTGTACTGAGATTTTGAACAAAACTTAGCTCTGAATTAGGAAAAATGCCATTTTTTGGTAATTGAAGGCATTGTCTTGGGGCATAAAATTTCTACAGCTGGACTTTAGTTTGACCAAGCAAAGGTTTTTGTTATTGAAACTCTGATGCCATCTACTACAATCAAAGGGAATAGAAGTTTCTTGGGTTTGAATTTATAGAAAAGTTATAAGACTTTAAATATCCAGGTCATTATTCAGATTGGCAGAAAAAGAAGCATTGAATGATGACGATGTAATGCATTTGAAGATCATTCGATTGGTCAGAAATCTATCAACAACCACTAGATGGTTTGGAAATCATGTGCGATGCGATGATTATTGTTAACCGTCTTATTTTGTTCTTGGAAAGGTTGATTGTTTGATCCCGATACTTGGCATAAAAAACTTATTTGAGGCCAAAAACTTTATGAGAAAAATCTCTAACACAACTACGGCGACTAAAGTGCGATGGCAGTGTCTAAACTTATTGATTTATATTCTTTTTCTATAAAGCTAAAAAATGTTATTATTCAATGTATAGTAATTTTCTCTATAAAATTTTTAAATTTTTAGACTAAATGAAAATTTCGCGTTTTAGTCTTCAGTAATAAAGTGGATTAAAAAATAAGTCAAATATGGTTAGTAGGATTGTTGAAAGCTAGATCAATAACCCCAGTGTTAAAATCCTTACTATTTGAACTCAAAGTACAAAAAATTGATTTGTTTAAACTAGAAAAGAATGACTAGTGGAATTATATAACTATAACAAAAATACAAAATGAGATGGATTCCCACGAGTTCAAGTACAAGTGCTCTTGGAAATAGATCAATGTTATCCAATTTCGCGCCAATTTTATAACATAGTTCAACCATTAGATTGAAAATGCAGAGCGCCAGTTAGTGGTAAAATTATCTTTAAACATGTTTCTAATCTAGAATCAGGAAGATTTTCAATTAAGTTTACTAACAGTCAAATAATTATTATAATGTAAACAATTCAATAAGTCAATCCTGATTTGTGATTTGTGAGTGTGTGATGGTCTTCTCTCTTCTTGCCTTGCGAGTTAGCCTCTTTGGGATGGCTCAATTGTAGTTCTCCCTCATTCTTTTGAATTACATGTCTTGTTTGTCATCACTGTCTCCACTAATGTAAGCATATCACCACCTTCAGGATCAAATAGGTCTTTTAGGCTTGTAATGTGTGGCTTGGATAATTGGGTAGCTAATTGGACAATTTAGGCTCAATTTTACCTAAACATCATTGAAAACTTAAAACTCTTTCCTTCATTGTGCATCCTTGATTTTTCCATTGATATCAAGTCTCTAACCTCACCTTCTGGTTTGGTGCATCTTTCTCCATACTCTCTATTGTGGTATTTTCTTTCGTGACCCACCTCGGACTATACCTTCTCTTCCTTAATATATTGGCTTTTCACTTTTCATCTTTATTAAGTTTTATGAAATAGTAAATGTTTTGTCTTTTAAGCTTTATACCACCTTATGAACTTTGGGTCGATACTCCCATATTCAGTTGGCATTAGGGTACTAGGTGTTGAACACCCTTAAGAACTTAATTGTTCAAGGGAGGAAACAAGACCAAACTCATTCCACCTTGATGTTTTTCTTTTACAGCTTCTTTTCTTAATTCTCTTCATATCTCCTCATCTCAATGAATTTTTCTTTCTCAACCCTTTTCATCATTCTCCATAACTTCAAATAATATTCCCCCAAACTTGTCCTTTTCTATCATTGATTTATTTTATCATGTAATCTAGCCAAATAAGGGTTCTTTACTGTAAGATTATGTTCAAGGGAGGATCTGGGCTTTCATTTCTTTGGTTGATGATGAAATGATTGGCTGTTAAACTCAATAAGGAACTAATGTGTATGCTTGTAACGCCCAAAAAATACCCTAGAATTTTTATAATAATTTTATTATATATTTCAGGTATAAATTGAGCCAAACTTAGGTTTTTCCCGAAAAACTGATAAATTGTGAAATATGAAATGAATATGTGAGCATATGATTAAATAATATATGCTAAAATGAGAAATTGATTGAACCCGGAAATAATAAACCCAAGTGTAAAAAGGGCAAATTTGGAATTGGTAAAATGAGGACACAAGGGTCAAATGATAGCAAATGTTAAAGTGGGTGCTTAGAAATGACAAAGTGGAATAATAGGAGACTTAAATAGAAAAAATGGGTTAAGGCGCTAAAAGAGGAAAGAGGCGAACATGGCCTTAAAATTGATAAAGGGATATTAGACCATTTGGTCTTAGAATGCTCATTTGAGCAAAAAGAAACGTGTTTGAGCAAAGTGAAGAGGAAGCTAGGGTTTTAGGAGAAGAGGGATTGTTGTGAAATCTTTCCATTTGTTCAAGATCTTTCTAGAAGGAAGAAATGGAAGCGATGGGGATTAAGGTGAACCAAACCCTAGAATTTTCTTTGATGATGTTTGGGTTGGAAAAACCCTAAAACATCCATAGGTTCTACTTGTGGTTGGTCTAGGATGATATTAGGATGTTGTGGGGGTAGTTTATGTTTTGTTTGAGATTTTGCGGGGATTTTGGAGAAAATGCTTAAAGTGTCTTGGAAAATCTGGGCATTATTGGGCTACTACGCTGGCGTAGGGGCAACTGCGCGAGCGTGAATATATGCGAGGCATGGATACCTTCGGAGTGGGCAGTTGATTGGCTTTACTCGGGTGCACCGCGATCTTCATGGCATTTCTGGCGGCGCCGTAATTTCTGTTCGCAAACGACAAATTTTGGATTTTGTTTGCGAACACCTCATTTCGTACACTAACTGGGTTGAGACCCTAATAAATGATTAATAGGGGTTCAAATAAGAATGAAGCTGAGTGAAAAAATGCATTATAACCTCTTGGGCGAGCAGGTTAATGCAGGCCAGACTTGAGTGTCTTAACCCCCAGCGGATTAACGAAGATTAATTGTCATTCACTAAAAATGTATAATAATTGTTTTACTAGAGTGGCGTGGTGTTATTAACTAAAGGATGGGTGGGATCACCCTAACCGCCTGAGACCGAGATCGAGGAAGCGAGGCGATAAGCGGGTTGATTATTGGGACCTCTATAGTTTCAAATTATTGTTAGTTCTTTGTTGTAGTAATTATATTTAGATTTCAAGTGTTTGGTGGTTAAATAATCTGAAAATTATATGGAATAGATATATCTTGAAATGATATTATGAAAGTATGAATTTGAAAATGTGATATCTGATATGTTTTGACAACTAAATGCATGTGGGCGTTGGTGGATGTAAGTAAATTGGTCAAATTCTTGACATCTGAGTTGATGATATATAATGATAACATGAGGATGCACCAATCAGCATCAATGAGAGAACAAACCAGTGTTCAATGTCCCATGGTGGGATGCACTGTCGGCATCCGTCCTTGATGGTGTATGGCATTATTAAAATCATACATGATGGATGCACCAATGTCGACATCCCGTTGATAAGGCGTATGTTTTTAATGACCACTTGGTGGGGCGCGCAATATCAAATCATGATGGGGGCCGAAATTGTTAAATGTAAGCACATTACGAATGACGAAAAGGGCGAGATTCAGACGAATCCGTCGCCAGATAACATGGATTAATGGAAAAGCAAAGTGAAATAACAAACTTTGGCGGTGACAATGATTTTTTAAACAAATAGTCGCCGGTATATGTTGATCCTCGTGTTGAGTTAAATGGTTATAGCATGTCAATGCATCATTTTGATATGATCAATGATTTGTAAATAAGCGTAAAATCAGATAGCATCGATAGTTGGTATAAAGGCATGGTTTTATGATAAATGCATGTGGTGTTAAGCGAAAAGTGGAATGAGGCGTATAGAACCACTAAGCACAATCTTGCGTGTGATTTTATTATGAAGGGTGATTTTGGCAGGGTAGTAGGTAGCTTAGACAGCCATTGTAAACCTAAACCTGCTATAGCTGCTTCTCGTTATAGTGGCTCTAGAGATTAGAACTCAGGGATGGGTTTTCTTTGCACAAATGATTTACAGTGAGTTCAAAAAGGTGAATTTCAATTTGGATTTTAAGGTTTGGTAAAAATAGTGAGATTTGGTAGTTGCCGAGCTAAAATTTAAGTAAATAAATGTAAAGAACTATTCTTGAAATTGTCGAGTATTTGGATTTGGGTTCTAAGGTCGAGGGGTTACGGGGTCATTCCTCACGTTGGGGAGGATGACCTATGATCATTTCCGAACGGATCTTCATATGGCTATAAAACTGAACCCTAATAAATTTCCTTTGAAAGATGGAATTTATTATTGAACATTAATGGCTTGATCGGTAAAACCTATCTCCTTGACCGTCTTCTGACTAATAAATAGCAACTAATGAATCTCGGTGGATCTAGTAATAAGCATCCCTTTGAACCTAAGAATTTCCAGAAATGCAGGTCATTCAAAGATGCATCTGAAGGATTTAAGTAGGTTGAAGGAAACCTGGCAACTGACAATCACGAGTGTTGAAACGCTGCAAACTGGAACCTTGAACCCTCCTCCATTAACCTTCGTCTTCAAGGATGAAGGGGGTTTAGCCACTCATCTTCCGAGTTGTCATCCTTGGAGGGTGTTTGGCTGCTGAGTGAGAAAAGCGAAGGCGACAAAAATAAAGCGCCGCCAAAGTTTAAATCCCACAGTTGTCGGGCGTCCGATGTACAGAGCTTGACTGAGGCTTATATATTGCTCAGAGTCAAGGGAAATTACAAAAATGTCTGAACTACCAAAAATACATAAGGGGTAGTTTAGGAAAAAGTCACAAAAAGGTGGTCAAATGGAGGTCAAAGTGGAGGCATCGCAGGTTGCAAAAATTCGCAACCTGCAAAATTTCTGCAGTGTTCTAATTTTCTTTAGTTCCTAGCTCGATTTCTTTAGCCACGACATGAGCTCCGAGTTCAACGAATTCTTCGTGTTGGCGACTCGATGGCATTGTATGTTTAACACAACCATAAGTAGCACAAATGTCGATGATGTAGCGGGACCTTAATCTCAATTGGGTTATTTAAATTGGATTAGTACACAAGTGCTCAAAACCTACAATAGGGTTCAAAAGCACTATTTGGTGCTAATCCTCCCAAACATTGCTAGTCCATTGCGACAAAAAAGAAAGAAGAAGCGTTAATTATATTCTGAAAAAAAAATGTTTCAAAAAGTATATGGAAGGAGTAATGTCTAACCTTCAATGAATCATAGACCTGCAACAATATCTTAGGAGATGGATGCCATACAAGAAGAATTAAGTTTCAGAAAGTATCGACTCAAGGGAATCAAGCGTGGTTCACCAAAATCTAAGTGTTTATATGATGATTTTTAGCAATAAGCGCAGCCACTCTTTCCCCAACCAAGCTACTACCAAGACCTAGAACATTGACCAACCTAAATAAATTTGGTTATGCTCTTATTCCACACTTCTTTTCGTGTTGTAGGGTGCAATGCTAAGGTACCTCTTAGGAGTCCATGTAACGGGGTCCACGGTGTTGACCGGAATTAAGGCCCAGGGCGTCAAGTCATAGGATCTCTGAGCCATAACTCCTGGGGTTTTGAACTTGATGGTTGAAACTCCAGCTTTACAACTCGCTAAACCTCACCCATCCACCCATGTAGCAAGCTTGCAGTCAGCGGCTCCCAACGATTGGTTTAGGGCACGGGCTTTAAGACTTCGTTATATACCCCTCGGACCACCGCTCAGTTTCAAGCGAAAATCGCGACTTTTCTATTCTTTTTCTTTTTCTTTTTCTTTTGGAAGACTTCAATGGCCTTCTTTTCTTGGGGGTCCTCAACCTATTACATGTGGTCAACGAAACTAGGGTAGGTTTTGCAAAGTAAGGGGGGCTAGGCAGTTTCTTAACTGTGAAGAAAGCGATGTGCAGCGTATTGTGGTTAGCTAAAAGTGGAAGAAAGAGGTTGAAAACCACATGAGACTTCAAGCGATCATCGCGTCTTGCATGGAACAAATCTGACATCAATAGCATTGGGTAGTGTTTCAATTTTTCAAATTGTAGGTTAGGCAAAACCACAAAAAAATGGGTGCAGTTTTTGAGTTGAGAAAATAAGTTGTATGGTATGTATAAGAATATATATCACTATGTTTTCAGCTTTTACAAAAAAAAAAACAACAGCTTCACAAAATGAACCAAACAGTAAGCCACTAAGCATACAAAATGGGCTTTGGTCAAAGTATCACCAAAACATGAGTATAAAAACCACTTCCTTTGCTAACTCTCTGGCAATGTCGTTGTCGCATGATGGGGATCGGATTGGAGATTTAGAAGGAAGTGATGCCTTCTCAATAGACGTGGGCGGTAGGTCATCCTCATCGAAGCGAGCTGAAGTGCTCTTGCAGCGGCATAGGTACGCTCTTGTGATATGCATCGAGAGAGTGCGAGTGCGGTGGGCGATGGAGTCGCGCTCTGCGGAGAGGCGAGGCTGGGCCGTCTTGATGGAAATCGGAGGTAGGCCTAGGTGACTCTGATCCATGAGGTCTTTGGTCCCGAGTTATAGCAGCAGCCTGGTCTGGTCATCCTCTGAGCTAGGGCTGCATGGGTAGTCGCAAATGATGCAGACGTGGCAGAGAATATGCGGACTGCATCCATGATGACCAGGAAATCCCAAGTGGGTATAGAAACACATTGCGGTGGCGATCTTTTGTGGTGCTTTCGGTCGACAACATAAGGCTTGTGGTACTAAGGGCGAGCTTAGGTGAGAAGAATCTGAGGAATGCGATGCTCCTCGGTATCTGTGGCCTTCTTTGAGTGGCGCTCCTGCCAAGAAGGTCGGTTCTTTGGCTGGTCCTCGGTGAGCTGCGGTGGGAGGTGAAAGAGCGGGGCCTAGTGCGCCTTGGAGTCAACTTCTGGGGCCGAACTCGCAATCTCGACGGGGCTCTGGCCTGGGGCTAGTAGGAGGCCGAATGTGCTCTAATACTGTATAAAAGTCTACGGGTAGGAGGGAGTGGACTCGGCGCTACGGTCGGAGTTCTGCCATGAACCTTGTCCTTGAAGTGGAACATATAAATATGATGAGCTCGTGGGATGAACGAAACCATAAATCGGTATCGACGCCTCGGAATGGCTCGCCTCTGTCTTATGTCTTGGGCCGAAAAATATTAGACATGATATGTGGTCTATGAGAGTATCTCGGAGGAAGCAACCTCACGATTAGTGCCCAAAAGTGCTATTTGAGCCCTATTCAAGATACTGAGTGCTTTGCTCACTAATCATGGTCGCCGATTGTCGCGTGTCCACTTAGTGCTTAGTTTGTTTTTCGAGTTGTTTTGGATAGTTTTGCGGGTCTTGAGAACCCGATCCGACCAACCAAACTGTATTGGTCTTGAATGCGAGGAATCCTGGTAATTTCACCAAGTGGCGATGAAATGTAAGATGGGTTGAAATTGAAGCGAAGTGATGAATAAAAAGTGCGAGGAAGTGATGTAGCAAGCGAGCAATGTCTAAGGGTTTCATGTGATTGAAAAATTCCCATTGGGATTAAAAATTTAGCAATCATAGTAGAAGTCTATAATCTATTGAGAAATTTTCGTATGTGAGATTTTAAGCTAAGCTAAGCGAAGAATTTAAGCTAGTGGCAGTACCAATTTATTATCTGTAAATCATTGCTATTGCGAAATTTATTAAACTAACATTTTCACTATACTATTGAAATTTCATATAAATCAATACTGTGTTTTTGGTATTTTTAGTTAGCATTGGTGATAAGTGCCAATTTGTCCCCCTTGTGTAATTTCATATTTTAGGCATTGCTTCACACTTTGGGTTTGGCTATATAATGCCCATAACTGTAACCCTAATTTTGAGTATCTAAGCTTTCCCATGGCACCATTTAGTTTCATTTACATCTCTTCCTGTCTTCCTGTTTCTGGTGCCCGAACACCCGGCCCAGGGATGTGACTCAGGGATTGCCGACAGGCCTCATAGCCTTGTGAAGAGGAGGTGCTAGCTTAGTTTGGACTTCTGTGGGTTGATATGTACTTTAAATGTTAATTGCTGCATTTATGGTTCCATACTTTCGAACTAGTTTAATGCTATTTAATGTCTTCTTTTGATTGATCTTTTGTGCTTGCAGGTTGGTGCAGCTGTAATGGTAGATGCAGCGACATTCACTGATGTCATTTAAAGCCATGGAAATGAGGTTAAATGGGGTTCAGCTGAATGGTTTGAATGCTTAGTACTTGGGTTAACTCAAATAAGAGTGGTTTTGGATTAAAGTTTTATATTAACAATGATCAGGTTTTGACTTGACTATATGTCATTTGCTAATCTGAAACTTGAGGACACTTCAATAGCCCATGTTATCCAGCTAGTGACCCAAGCTATTCAACACCATTTCCTGCTATTCAGCCATTCTGATTCAGTGAACAAACAATCTCCACAGTTTTTGACCAAATCCAAAAATCCAAACAAAAACTCTCACCATTTTTCAAACATTGATCTGAATCATTTGTGGGATGAAGACATCCCAGGTCTTTCGACCTGGGCCGCTATCTTGCCGGTAGCTGACTACGACAGTAGAAGTTCATAAATAATTTTTTGTTGATTACAGTCGCCCTCGCGTAGCGCGAATCAAATGAAGTTAGTGTAGAGGATGATGCCAAACTGGTGATGAAGTTGATATGTGCTGTAATCACATTACAAGTGTTGGTGACCTTTCAGTCCTTTTTGAATTTAATTGTGCGGGAACTGCAAGTTTCTTCACTTGGCGATTCTTGCTTTGTTTTCTTTTATTTTCTGATCAGTTTTGTTTTGACTAGCGATATAACAACAAGGTTTTGTTAGTGCTCTTTGCTTTGTTGTGTTTTGTGCTCTGAGTGTTGCCAGCCTTGGGCGAAGGATATGAGCAGTGCAAGAGTGAGTGCACTGTTGAGCAAGGCAGCAGAAATCGGTGTGCGCAGTGACCAAGCGGATCCTCTGAGGCAGGGTCAACCAACCTTTGTGAATCGGCATACAATTAGATGAGGATCACATACACCCTCTAGAGTTAGTGTCTTCACCTTCATACCTCTTGTTGAGATATGTGATTGATTCTATTTCTTCATATTTGTGGTATGGAATGAAAATCCATATTCACATAGTTTGGGAAGTATGCATATTTTGAGATATGTAGATGTGATTATTGAAGTTGGCATTCATATTAACCTCAAGGACAAAGCAAAAAATATCAAACCAATTCTTGGTAGAAACAGTTAGAAGTGGGCAGACAATTTCCCAGGATTTTGAAAATTATTGGGTGTGAGACCCAGTGGTTTGAAGAGACGGATCTGCACTCTGACTGACAATGAAATTCTATGATGTGGGAGGTTTCATGGATACCATGTTGTATCCCCACCATGGTTTTGATACATGGATGCTAGTGAATCATTTCTATAATGGTATGTCCCTAACCGCGAAAAAGAAACCATGATGATTTTTTGAGTAAAAATCAGTTAAACCATGGATTTCTTGAATTATGTGACAAAACTGAAACCCCAAGATGACGATCAAGGAAAGCGAAAGAATAAACCTTGACACCGAGGCATTGTGCTGAGATATGGAAATGAAAGCAGAATAGCGCTAGGAAGGCGGAAGGAAAGAGCTTACCATGAAGTGCGAGCGTGGCCCGAAAATCCTGCACAGGCTAATCCAGGTGAATTTCCAACCTTTGCCCACCTAGAAGAACATCCCATGCCCCTCGGTGAAGTTTGATGTGAGAATAGCATGCAAATGTCGTAGGTTAATACCAGACCATCCTAATGCCAATGCGGTATGCTCTACAATTCCAATTGGAAGAATCACCACCAACTCTCACGAAACCCAATCCACATATGGCCTTTACAATTTAAACTGTTCAGTTGGTTTTCTCAATCTCAACCTTCCTCTGTTGAACAAGCCATCTTGAACTTGAACAAGATTGTTGACAAATTTGTGGAAAACAAGGGATAAATGTATAATTGGCACAAAAAAATTGATCTTTGTAAGTACGAATAAAAGAATAGATGGGCTTGAGCAATCTTAATCGGAAAATTGACAACTGCGTGTTCAATCACAAAGATCAACAATTTCTTTGGAGATACGGGGAGAGGAGGTTCCTTTACGACCTTCCTTAAATCGAGAGTGTGGGTGAGTTCATCTGACGTTAGGATGGATAGAGTGAAAGCTATAATCACTGCGAAGTGGAAGAAATAAGAGCAACGATGCCCATGGCTGGCGAGAAGAGACATGCAAGAAAATGGCGAGCACGAAAGGTGTCATCGGTGAAGACCGGTGAAGAAAACCATGCCCTCCATTTCCCCACGACCGCTGAGGCAGAAAAAAATCCCCAGTAAGTGAGGCAGGAGTGCTGAGACAAGTGAAGGTGAATATTCGCTGCCTTGACATGATTAAACGGTCCCCACCCATGCTAAGTTCTTAAAGGACCTGTGCACGATCAAGAAAGTTGAGCATCGAAAAAGCCTTATAACCGAGCAAGTCGATGCCATAATCGAGCAGGGCCCGGTCAAATACAAGGATCGGGATCCTTCAATTTCAGTCAACGGAAGAATTGCATAGATAACGCTTTACTTTAGATTTGAGGCGGTGCAAAACCTCGTACTCAGTGTATAAGCAGTTAGGTTTAGGGAGCTCAAACCTACCAACATCACTTTGTCATTGGGCGTGGTGGTGAAGATTCTGAGAATGGTGGGATGTGTTGGTGAAGGTAGACAAATTCTGCTACGATGACTTTTCAGTGCTTGATCTGAGCCAATGGCAAGTGGGCTCATGTGCCAATTGTCCTGGAAGACCATTTTGGCGCTGCCAGTACAATCATCAATTGCCGAAATGGGTAATCCAGCCACATTTGGCAACATGACGTTCTGCTGTTTTCACCCAGTCGCTTCAGTGGTAAGGAAGGTGATAAGGAAGAGGCGATGAAGTCTGCTCACTTGGTGAGTAGGAAGCCAGGTCCATAAATTGCAAGAATTGGCTGTAACGAGATGAAGCGATTGATTGGGAGTTGTCATCAGTCACGGCTGCGGAAAACGTTGGTCGGCCTTGAAACCACGAGTGAAAGAAAGTCAACAGAATGGACCAAGCATGAAGGCATCACAAGCCTTGCGGGGTTAAGGAGCTCCTCTTCCTTGACCCTCCATGAGTGAATCGATGAAATTGAGCTGGTTTAGTATCTACTGGAACCAAGTAGCTCGAATATATATATATAAATTTTGTTTAGATTTGTTTTTAATTTTCATATTAGGCTATTTTAGTAACTTCCCGTTTTATGCTTTTCTACTAAGTAGCCTAAATTTAATTTTATTTTTAGGTTTTTGTTAAAAATAATAATTATTTTTGATTTTTTTTCTTTCTAATCTGCCTAAATCAAATTTTTATATGTTTTTATTTTCTTGAGTATTAGTTTAAATAATTTAGCTAATAGCGAGAAATTAAGCAGAGGCTCTTGACTTCAAAGACAATGGATTGTCAATAGTTTATAAAGGGAGGGAGGCTATCATCTTCATTCATTTTTTCCTTCAAAGACCAACACTGACATCGCTGTGTGGTGATAGATGGTGAAAGATTCCTAAGGGAATAGTTGAGGATGTGTTGGTGAAGGTAGACAAATTCTACCGATGGAACTTTGTAGTGTAATCTGGAAACCAATAGCAAGTGAGCCCAATCATGTGCCAATTATCTGGGAAGACCATTTTTTGTACTATGATGCAATCATCAATTGCAAATGGGTAATGCGGCTCACATTTGGCAACATGACATTCCCCAGACTCAACATTTTCACTTGAGTCACAAGCACAAGCCGAGTGGAAGGTGATGATGGGAAGGAAGCGATGAAGTCTGCTCACTTGGTCAAGAATACGAGCCAAGGTCATAATTTGCAAGAATTGGCTAACAAGTGACGATTGATTGGGGTGTGCATCGATCACCCTGACAATTGGTATTTAAATACCAGTGAGAAGAAAATGTGGTGGATAAGCATGAAGTGCGGCACAAGCCACTTGCCGGGGTTAAGAGCTCCTCCTCCTTGACCCTCGTAGTGAATCGATGAAATTATTTGGTTTGGTGTCTCTTTGGAACCAAATTCTGACTCAATATTTTTATTTTTATTTTTGTAGATTTGTTTAATTTTCATATTAAGCTATTTTTAGTAACTTCCTGTTTTAGCAACTTTCCTTTTTAAGTAACCTAAATTTAATTTAATTTTATGTTTTTGTTAAAAATAATAATTATTTTTGATTTTTTTTTTCTTTCTAATCTGCCTAAATCAAATTTTTATATGTTTTATTTTGCAGAACAATGGTTCAATCAGAATTTCGCTATAATAGCGAAATTAAGCTTGAAGTGGCTCTTCGGCTTCCAAAGACCAATCAGTTGTCCGGCCCGGTTGTAAAAAGAGGAGGAGAGGCCATCCATCTTCATTCCATTTTCCCCACCCACCCCATAAATCAAAACCAAGTGGGGCACTACACTGACCTTTTTGTCTCCCATCGCCATGTGCATCCTGTCGATACATTGTGCATGCGTGTAGTCTCCGTGCGATGCTCTGCCTCCTTTGGCCGCATGCGTGTAGCCTTTGAGCCTGCGCCATCGATGGAGCCACAGTTCGGCCCAGTGCTAGCTCCCACCAGCCCAGATCCCGGTGTGCCCACGCTGGTACGCCCGTTCCTGCAATGGCCCGCGCCCGGACCAGCGCTTCTTGGGTGCCGCAGCAGTGACCCAGCTTACCTTGGTTAGGAGCCTGGTCGGTGCGAGTGTGAGCACGGTTGCTTTGCGCCACTCTCCCAGCAGTGAGCCTGCGACTCTTTGACTCTGAACCTTACATGAGTGCGTGCGGGGTGGTCCAACGGGCCTTGTTGGTGCACTTTCAGAGATGGCAGGCCCCCGGCGCCTTCCTAAGGCCTGGGGATTCGGAGGTACGGGCTGAATCGGAGACCACGGGCCCGCTTCCGGTGCCTGAGGCTGATCGGGAGGGCCCGGCCCTCGGGCGGACGCCGGGCGAGGAGTCCTGCGTCTGAGCCTCAGTCACCTTCCCGGCGGCGAGGAGAGCGTCGCCCCATCTATCGCCCGGCCTCGAGGATCGGCGACCCATTGTTCAGGACCGTCTGGGAGGCATTAGTTCTGGCGAGTTTTCATGGAGAGTCATTTGCGGCGTGCCGACCAGCGGCCGTGACCCCGTTGAAGACTCCGCGAGATTGATCTGCAGGTACTCCTGTGCGTACATGACCTTGCGACAATTCTATCCTGGGTGGTGCTTGATTCTACCGCCGCGACTTCGGGGAGTCTGCGTCGTGGAGCTCGATTCACTGTGGCGATGGCGAAGTGCCAGAAGCCATGAACATTTGTTGCTTTGGCTGTGATCTGGCGGTCAGGAGGCGCTCCGGGCCTGACGTGGGATGATGTCTGCGCCGTCTGCGGCGGGACTGTCTTTCGCGGCGGCTCCGCCTCGAGATGGCCAGTGGACCACAACCGGACTTCGCTTGTTCGCTGCGGCACTACGTTATTGTGAGAGTATACTAGAGCCTTGTACGAGATCTCAGAGGATGCAGTTCGGTCCCTTTGAGCTAGTTATGACATACTCTTTGCCGAGGATAGGTCACCGCGAGGAGCTGTCATTTGGTCTACCCTTGTTGATAAAAATTCTGGCAGGTCTTGGAGCATTGGGATTCGGAGGAACACGTATTGAGAGATCAGATGCCTGGTCTGTCCATGGGGTGATCCTTGGTTATCTTAGATCTCTTTTCTCTCGGCGGCGGGATTGGAGTCTTGAGATGAGGAAGCGAAGGATCCCAGGGGAGATGATCTGTTCTGAGGTAGGCTAAGGAGTGGAGAGGAGCCCGGTGCAGTTGTCTCCTCCGTCTCCTCCTCCACCTCCTTCGACCCAGGCCCACGATGACACTCTTGGCCGTCGTATCTGGCGCGGCATTCTCGGGCATCATTCGTGTCGGTTCGAGGAGGCGCGAGGTGTTATGGATCTTTGTCTGTTCATTGGCTACTACGCAGGCATCGATGGACCAGAGATTGGCCGGCAGGGAACCACTTTAGAGCATTGTCATACCATGCTCCTTCGGATCATGAGTCACCTCGGTCTCACTTTGTGCACACATCGAAGTTAGCCCGCGGCGCGGCCTCCTTGGAACGTCTTTGGCGGCGTGTGCGACTTGAATCCACCACCAGAGAGGTGAGGTGGTCACCTCTGACTCTAACTTTCCTATCCACTATGACATGTCTATACTTTGGAGTGGAGGAAAAGATTTAGACCTCAATGCCTTTATCATTTTTATAGTTTGAAGCTTTATCTTCTTTTCACTCATTTTATATAGGGTTCATGTATTAGCCAATAGTAGCGGTGATACTTTTGAAATTATGTTTAGCTATATTAAGCATGTATTAGCCATTTTGGTTATATCTAAGCTTTATAGCATTATTTACGATTTACTACACTTTTGCGAATCACTTTTATTGTCTTCGTTTTATTGTGTATCTACTCTTGCCTTTAATTGAAGAATTAAAATACGTAATATTACCTTAGTGATAGAACAATTCCATGCATGGTTAGTTTTAGTCAATTGAGGTTTCACGTGTTCAACATGAACATTCCCCACTAGCTAATTCACACCTTTACTTTGCAGTTGTACCAATAAGTTGAGAAGCTATATACATCTTTCCAGCTGCGGAATAGTCCTTAGACACATTGTGACCCATAATAGGTTTGTGTTACCCATGTATGAAGACCCGATGTGATCTTCGAATGAAAAAGAAAGAAAAGCAAAAGAAAAAGAAAGAAAGAAAAGAGAAATAAAAGCAGTGTTGCTTTGCCTTGAAGTAGAACGATTCCGAGGGTATAAAGCCTTTAAAGCCAGATGCCACTAAACCTTAATTGGTTGGGAGTCATCGACTTAGTGTTAAGCTACACAGCGGGTGGATGGGTAGAGTTCGAGTGTTGTAGGTGCTTAATTTTGAAGTCATTCGGAGTTCGGGGTGGCTTGCGAGTTTGTGGTGAGTTGATCCTTTTGGCTTGTTGCCACTAAGCCTTCATTGGTTGGGAGTCAGCCAGTGGACCCCCGTTACCACGGACTTTGGTGAGGATGAGTTTTAGCATTGCACCTACATTGCAATCAGGAAGAAATAAAGTATTAGCTAGTCACATTTAGGTTGGTCGACGGTTTAAGGCCATGGCGAGTAGCTGGGTTGGGAGGAAATAGCTTTGCAATTTATTGGCTAAGGTTACCTTAGAACTTAATTAGATTTTGGTGGAAGTTCGGGTTGATTTCCTTGGATCAATGTTGACCTAAAAAAACTAGTTCTTATATGGTTTTGTTGCTCATGTCGGTATTCGAACGGTGTAAAATTGTTCATTTTAAAGGTAAAGCCTATTTGTACATACACTTTTTGAACCTTATACACTTTTTGTAAAAGCACAACATGCATACCTTTATTGTTTTAGCATTGCTAAGGGACTAGCAACGTGTCGGTTGGGGGGTGTGATTAGTGCCCAAAAAGTGCTATTTTGAACCCTATTCAAGATAGGTTTTGAGTGCTTTTGTGCACTAATCCTTATGAACCAGCCAATTGTCATGTGCGTATCCCACTTAGTGCTTCGATTTGTTTTGAGGTGTTTTGGATAGTTTTGCGAGGTCTTGGGACTTGATTCGGCAAGCTTGGCTTCTTATTGGTGTTGAATGCGAGAATCCTTGGTAATTTCACCGTTGGCGATGAAATGTCAAGATGGGTTGAACAATTGGTAGTGATGAATAAAAAGTGCGGGGAAGTGATGTAGTGAAGCGAGAGCAATCGAGTTTTCGCTATGATTGCAAAAATTTCGCTGGGATTGCGAAAATTTCGCAATCATAGCGGCGAAAATTTCTCAATCCTAGCGAAATTTTCGCTATGTGAAATTTTCGCTAAGCTAGCGAAAATTACTGTTCCTAGCGAAAATTCTCATTTTCGCTATCTCTTGATAATTTCGCTAGGCTAGCGAAATTTCGCTAGCATAGCGAAATTTTCGCTATGCTAGCGAAATTTCCTGCATAGCGAAATCCCAGCCCTTGTGTTTTTGGTATTTTTGATTCCAAACGACCACGTTTTGATAAATTACCATTTTGTCCCTTATGTAATTTCATATTTTAGGCATTTTTGTATTTTCACACTTTGGGTTTGGCTATATAAGATGCCCATAACTGTAACCCTAATTTTTCGATATACAAGTTTTCATTGCTTTTCATTTAGGTTTATTTGCTCTCTTCTCTCCTCTTTCCCTCATTTTCTCATTTGCCAAACACCCCCTTGAGGATAACAGCTCGAGGATGCTCGAAGCTGAGCCTCATAGCCTTGAAGAGGAGGGTGCTAGCTTAGTTTTGGGGCTTCTGAGGTTGTCCTCATGCTTTGTCTTCACAGTCTTTGCATTTATGGTTTCCATACTTTCCAAACTAGGGTTTAATGCTATTTAATTTCTTTCTTTTGATCAATACTTGCCATGCTTTAGGGTTCGGTGCATTCTTAATGGTAGATGCCGACATTCTTTAGATGTCATTCTGAGCCATGGAAATGAGGTTAAATGCTAGGGTTTCAAACTGAATGGGACTTTGAATGCTTAGTACTTGGGTTAACTCAAATAGGAGTGGTTTTAGGGTTAGGTTTTATAGCTAAACAATGATCCGATTTTGGCTTCTACTATATGTCATTTGCCCTAATGCGAGGAAATAACTTAGAAGACACTTCTAATGGCCCGTGTTATCAAGCTAGTGACCCAAGCCTTCAAGGTTACCATTTCACACTTCATTTTAAGCCATTACAGTTAACCAGTGAACAAACAACCTCCCCTGTTTTTAACCAAATCCAAAAATCCAAACAAAAGTCTCACCATTTTCAAACATTGATGCGAATCATTCGTGGGATGAAAAGCCATCCCCGTGTTCGACCCTAGACCGCTCTACTGCAGTAGCTTGACTACGGCAGTAGGAGGATAGAAAACAAATTTTTGTTGATTCCGATCACCCTACCTTGGCACGAATCACCTCCTGAAGAAAATAGACTTGACCGTCGTGTCCCGGGATAGTAGACGAACCATCTCCCTGGTCGAGGGATGGGGCCACTGCCTATAATCTGCCGAGTTGGCGAGGACCACCAGCAGATTGAACGTGGCTGCGATACCTATGGCCTGAAGTATCCCTGGTCGGCCATCTATAGAGAAATGAATGGCTGTCGGATTAGGCTCTCGCCTGGAGGTCATCGTGTGCTAGAACTCGATAACCACCCAAGGGTAGTAAAACCAACGTGGGGTCATGAATGGCTCCAGGGAGTACCTCTGCACTAGGTGCATCGAATCTCGGAGCTCCGGATCTTCGGAAAAGGCTGGGAGATCATAATAAATCTCGTTGTGCAAATCCCTCTCACTACAATCAGCATTTCCTGGAATAGGGCTGCAGTGGAAGTAGGGTCGCCTGATGATTGAGGCTGGGGACAAGTCCGGAGGGAGATCTCCAGCAGGGCCTTGAGTAGGTGGTGATTGGGACTCCCAGGGGCACAGGCGGGGACTTTCTGGGCGGAGGTCAGGGCCCTTTTGGAAGGTGGGGCCCACTCGGGATGGCAGGATGTGGTGGAGGGAGGAATGGGACTGACCAGGGTATGGTACACCTTCTTGGGCGAGGCGACGGTAGCGGTAGAACCCATGGAAGGAATGTCCTGAGCGGCGGCAGTGGTGGCGGTAGGAGGCGAGGCCACGACGATGGCGCGGTGGTGGCGAAGGTGCGTGGCGGCAGCGGTAGGGCGGGAGTTGGATCCGCCCGGTAGGGAGGAGAAGGCGCCTTACTTTGATTTGGGGAGAAGGAGAGGAGATGGAGATGGAGAGGAGAAGGGGTTTCAGAAATGATTCTGGAATGAAAAGGAGAGAAGGGTTGGGGTTTAAATAGATGGTCTAAGGCAACTGAAGAGGTTAAGCCCAATTAATATCCATAAATAGGTGGTTAGTGGTTGTGGCTCAAAAAATCTAGAAAAATTAATGGAGCGTAGGAAACAAAAGGTTGCAGGGAAGTGAAAGGGCAGGAAGGAGATGAATAGTGCAGTACAGGAGAAATTTAGCAACCGTGCAAAAATTCCCAGGTTGCAAAAATTCGCAAACTTGGAAATTTCTACACTGCTTCAAAAACTCTCTGCATTTTCAACACCTGCAAAATAGGAAACCAAAAATTATGAGAAAACACACCTGTAAGTAAGAAAAATTGCAAAGGAAAAAAAAAAACTAAAAACAAAGAAATTAAGAAATTCACAACTAAAACTTAAAATAAAGTACACAAAATTCCAACAAAAAATTTAGTGACTTAGAGATCTGCGAAGCCACTCTCGCCTCAATTAGTCTTTTGAATTCATGGAAATTCGGAGGGAATCTCTGCTGTGCGGTAAGTGTTGTCTTTATAGGGTCTCAAGCCTTTGGCCATTGGCCTTGAACACCCTATTGTCTTTAGGTTGGCTTGGTCCTAGCGATCCATTGAGATGGACCTTCTGGATGGTGAATGGCCCAGTCCATCTTGACTTAAGCT
Source organism: Tetrastigma voinierianum (assembly GCA_016808115.1). Lineage (NCBI taxonomy): Eukaryota > Viridiplantae > Streptophyta > Magnoliopsida > Vitales > Vitaceae > Tetrastigma > Tetrastigma voinierianum. The sequence continues at coordinate 2,310,702 of JAEQBH010000137.1, read as the reverse complement.
TGCTTGGAAAAAGGTGGAGATTTGAGTCGTAAAGCAGCACCTGGTCTCCTTGTTTGAAATTCTTACGAGCTATTAGCTAATCATGCCACTTCTTTAACTTATCTTTTGCAATTCTCGAGTAGAAGTAGGCATCATTCCTCAGCTTTTCCAGCTCACTGATATCAAGGAGCCTTTTAAGGCGGCTCTTACGTATCGAGTCCGAACGCTTCCCTTTGCCCGCCCATGCCTTATACTCAATTTCCACAGGCAGATGACAAGCCTTGCCATAAACTAGGTGATAAGGGGACATGCCAAGGATGGTTTTGTATGTTGTTCTGTATGCCCATAAGAAGTCCAGCAACTTGAGAGACCAATCCTTTCGGTTAGAGTTCACCACTTTCATCGATGTCTTGATTTCCACGTTTTGTTAACTCAACGACCCTTTGATGCGAGGATGGTATGGGAATTGTACTTTATGTGACATACCATATTTAGTTAGGAGGTTCTCCAGGCTTGTTCTTGAATGTGAACCTCGAAGTCGTGATTATGGCCTTGGGGACCCCAAATCTGGAGAAGATGTTCTCCTTTAGAAATTTGATACCACCTGTGGTCCTCTTGCTCTATGAAACCTTCATGACCCATTTTTGACACGCATAGTCAACTCCCACCAAAATGTAGATGTATCGAGGGAGGAAGGGAATGGTCCCATGAAATCGATGCCCCAAACATCGAATAGGTCAACTACTAAAATCGGGTTCAAAGGCATCATGTGACGACGAGAGATTTTCCCCAATCTTTGGCATTTGTTGCATTCTCTGCACATGGTATGGGCATCCTTGAAAAGAGAAGGCCAATAGAACCTAGATTGTAGTACCTTCCTGGCAGTTTTCTGGGAAGCAAAATGGCCTCCACATGCATTCTCGTGGCAATGGCTGAGTATCCCCAACTGTTCTTCTTCAGGCACACACCTTCTGATTATCTGATCAGCACAGTATTTGTATAAGAAGGGCTCTTCCCAATAATAGGAGTTAATTTTTGCAAAGAAAAACTTCTTGTCTTGTGCCTTCCAATCTGTTGGTAACTCTCTTGTTGCCAAGTAATTGGCAATGTGGGCATACCAGGGTGTGTTCTCAACTAAGAGTAGGGACTCCTCAGGAAACTCATCATTAATTGGGGGGTTGTGAGTGTTGTGTGCTATGGTTAGTCTCGAGAGATGATCTGCAACAACATTCTCAACCTCGAAACTTATCTAAGGCATAGACCACTGCCAACAGCTCCTTCTCTGTTGTAGTGTAATTTCTCTGGGCCTCGTTCAATGTCTTGCTGACATAGTAAACCACAAAAGGCTTTCCTTCTTCCCTCTGCCCGAGAACTACTCCAATTGTGAGGTCGCTTACATCGCACATTACCTCGAAAGGTAACTGCCAGTTGGGGGCTCTCACTATTGGTGCAGTGGTCAGGTGAGCCTGGAGCTCCTCAAAGCTCCTTTGGTAGTCTTCGTCCCACAAAATTTTTGCCTCTTTCTCTAATAGCTTATAGGGAGGCTTGGAAATTTTTGAGAAGTCCATGATGAACCTCTTGTAAAAGCCTGCATGCCCTAAGAATTGTCTCACAGTCTTCACATTTGTGGGGGAGGGCAGTTTGGAAATCATCTCAATTTTCGCCTTGTCAACTTCAATTCCCTTCTTGGAAATAATATGTCCCAGTACTATCCCCTGGTTGACCATAAAATGGCATTTTTCCTAGTTCAATACCAAGTTCTTCTCTAAACACCTATGCAGGACAGTTTCTAAGTTGATTAAGCATTCTTCAAAGCTCCCTCCATAAACCGTAACATCATCCATGTAAACCTCCATAATGCGCTCCACCCAGGTAAGTGAAGATGCGAGCATGCGCGAAATGTAGCGAGGGCATTACATAGGCCAAAGGGCATCCTCCTGTAAGCATATGTGCCAAATGGGCAGGTGAAGGTGGTCTTCTCCTAGTCTTCTACAACAATTTCAATTTGAAAATAGCTTGAATAGCCATCCAGGAAGCAATAGAAGGGGTGCCCGGAAATCCTTTCGAGAAGCTGGTCCATGAAGGGTAGAAGGAAGTGATCCTTTCTTGTTACCTCATTTATTATAATCATGCCCTCAACTTTGTAGTAAGCGAGTGGGCATTTCCTCTCCTTTTCATTACACCTGATGTTACCCGATTTCTTGAAGCCTGTTTGGTTGGACTCACCCCAGTGTTAGTCGGATATGGGGTAAATAATACCCGACTTGTAGCGGCAAGGACACGCACGTACCACTTCTGCATATGAGGATTGATCTTCTCTGCGGTGCCTTCTTGGTTTGCCTTCTCCTCCAAGTAGATGTGATGGAGTGCAAAGCTATTTGGGCTAATACTTGGTCGGTGATTCTCCATGATAGCACCTTGTTCTCCTGAGGATGTCAATGATTTGTTTTCCTATTAGTTCTTGACGGGGAGGAAATTACAACTAGGCATTGTTCATGTTCTTCCAGGTATGCATACTTTAATTCTAGTGGTAGGGGCTTGAGATCTAGTTTTTGAGGCTCATCGGCTTCTCCCCAAATCAGTAGAGGTAGAATTTCTTCCTTTTTTCTCCAGTACCTCTGTACAATATTCATGCCTTGAGTTTCCTACTACTCTTCAGGACAGTCAAATAGATCCTCAGTGAGCACATCCACGCATTGCGATCGGCTTGTTCCTCGAGTTGTATCAATTATGCAAAAATTTCCTACCGGACCCTCTTTAGTTGGTACATATGCTTTTTACTCAAGTGGAAGATGTTGGTTCAGTCATGTTCCCGAATGTGGGTTGCATAACTCCATTTCGAGAAATTGATAATCGCATTAGAAGTGGCCAGAATGGTCTTCGGGATGATGGGCACATAGTTATCCCCACGCATGGGTTCTATATGACACCCGCAGCGTCTTGGATAGTAGAATTTGTCACTTTATCAAACATCCTCCACGGTGCCCTTTGGTATTTTACCATGAATCTATACACAAGGGATAATGTGATGGAAGTTGGATTTAGCTCTCGAACCCTAGTTGTATATACCTTTGAATAAGGCGACGGTGACCTTGCTTGGCTCTCAAAGTCCCTAACGATTGCTGCCACCTGAAGTGTCTCAGTATTCACGAGATGGTAGGAATTGCTTGGGATCTTTATATTTCACTTTGAGTCTTACCTTTGATGATTCAGCTTGTTGATCGGGAGGCCTTTTGTCAACATTCAACCCTCTCTTCACTGTACACAAGTCCTTCAAAAATTTGGCATACGTGGGGACTTGTTTAATCATGTCAAGCAGGTTGACTTTCACTTGGCTTAGCACTTCTAATATTTCATCCTGGTTGATGGCCTTTTTCTTACCTTTTAGTGCTTATGGAAAATGTGGGGGTGTGCTATTTTTCACTGCATTTTCTTTGGTCACCACCTCATATGGTTCAGCCTCTTTAGCCTCCTGGCCTTCTTATGTTGGTTTGGGTACTAGTTGTTTAAGCTCTTTACCACTTCTCAATGTGATAATCGCTTTAACTTCATCCATCCTGTGATTTGGCTCATTGGAAGAGCTCACTTCATACACTCCCCTAGGATTAGGTTGTGTTTGGGATGGAAATTTCCCTTTTTCCTGCACCTGCTGTTGTTTGGTTAACCTTGAGATGGAATACTACAGATTGTCATATTTATGGGAGATCTCAGACTATAGGTTATCTATTTTTTTTGTTGAGTGTGCTTTCCACTGTGTCGATTCTCTAATTAGCCTGGGCATTCACTGCCTTCTATTCCTCCACAAAGTTGCCTACCATTTTGTTCAAATTCATAATAGCCTGTTCAACTGGGGATGAGAATGGTGGTGGTTGTGGCTGAGACGGGGAACCACTCTGTTGTCGTGTACTAAGGAGAACATAAGCTGATGGGTTTAACTTCCAAGAGAGATTAGGGTGGTTCCTCTAATTAGGGTTTTATGTATTACCGTATGGGGCATTAGGTTGTGGCTTGTATTGGCCCACGACATTGGCAAGCTCTATCATCATATCCCTCACTGAAGGAACCATAGGGCAGTGCTCACTTTGGTGGTCAGTGGACTGGCAGTTGAAGCAAGGCTAGATGGGTACATGTGCTTCTTCTACTAACCGTACCTCATGTGATCTTCTCCCTTCCAATTCTTCCAACCTTCTAGTCAAGGTGGACAACTTTGCCTTCATTTCCATATCCTCTGTCAGTGAGTACATGCCTCCCCTTTGATTTGCTGTAGGCTTCATCCTGTCTACCTCCTCCTTGGGGTTGAAACTATCCCATGCTTTGTTTCTTACATAATTGAGGAAATCCATGGCTTCATCTGAATTCTTGCTCAGGAAGTTCCCCCCACACATGGTTCAATAATTACTTCACCGCGGGGACATCCCATCATAAAAATGAAAGTTGACTAGCATCAAGTATGAAACCATGGTGAGAATGATAGTTTGATGGTTTCATCCCTCTCAGCCTTTGGTAAAACTTCTCATTATCATAGGCTGCAAAGGTATAAATCTGCCTCTTTAGGGTCTTGGTTTTATGTGTGCTGAAAAATTTCTTTAGAAATTCAGCTTGCATCTCTGTCCAATTTTTGATAGTCCTTGGCCTTAGAGAATTAAGCCAAATCTTGGCCTTGTCTTTCAGGGTTAAGGGGAAGGCTTTCAATTTCATCAATTCCATATCAGTTGCACCCTCCTTGAAAGTCGTGCAAACTTCCTCAAACTCACGGATGTGTGTGTATGAATTTTCATTTTCCATACCATGGAAGGTTGGGGCTTGAGGAACGGATAAGGCACGACCTCACATCCTCGGTAGGAGGTATAATGCATGGTGCACTCACCCTTGAGTGGGTGTATATGAATCCCCCCCTCCGTGACTGTGAGTGGGTTTTCCTCACCTTGTGCCCATGACGGCTTTGTTGCCTCGGGTGGAGGTTCCATCGGCCACTCGTAAACTCATGCATCTGTTAAAAGTGGAGCCGCGACCTTTCGATCTACTTGTAGTGCTCCTGTCCCAATGGTGCATAAGTTGCTGAACAAGCAACCTGATGGATAACCCAAAAGCGGGGCTACCAAAGAGTTAATATTCAGCTGAATAAAAAATGGAAATTCTATGTATGGACCCGGTACCAACAGAAAATTAAATCAACCCGGTGGCGCTGGGAAGTCAAAGTAAAGACAAAAATGGGTTAGAATTCACCCACACTTGTGATGACTATCACAAGTTCAATAGCTTCTCACTTGCTTTAAGGCACCGTCCCCGGCAATGGCGTCATTTTATTCGCACGTAAACGTGTAGCTAGGTAGCTCCCGAGACAGCCAAAGTTTGGCTTTAAACCTTCTCTGCTATGGCCTAGCTACGTAGTATAGTGGCTCCCAAGGTCGAACACCGAGGATGGTTTCTTTTGCACAAATGATTTACAGTGAGTTCAAAAAGGTGAATTTCAATTTGGATTTTGAGGTTTGGTAAAAACAGTGAGATTTTGTAGGTTGCAAACTAAAATTTAAATAAAATAAAATGTAAAAGAACTATCCTTGAAGTGTCAGGCTGTTGGATTTGGGTTCTAAAGGTCATTGAGGGGTTCTCGGGTTCATTTCCTCACGTTGGGGAGGATGACCTATAGTCATTTCCTGAATCGGATCTTCATATGGCTATAAAAACTAAACCCTAATAAATTTCCTTTTGAAAGATGGAATTTATTGAACATTAATATTGATCGGTGAAGCTATCTCCTTGGCCGTCTTACGGTGACTAATAAATGAAGCCTAATGAATCTCAATGGATCTGTAAGCATCCCACTGAACCCTAAAAGATTGCCAGAATCTGGGTCCATTCAAGATGCATGAAGGGATTTGAACCTAGGGTTGAGAGAAACACAAGCGAACAGCAATCACCGCGTTGGCTGCGAAACCCACATAACCCTTAGAACCCTCCTCCAGTAACCTTCGCCTTCAAGGATGAAGGGGGTTTAGCCACTCAACCTCTGAGTTGTCATCCTCGAAGGGTGTTTGGCTGCCCGGAAAGTGAGAGAAAAAGAAAGAAACTGGAAAAGAGCGGCAAAAATAAAAGCCTTCGTGCCAAAAGTTTATTGCATTCTAAGTTATCGATCGTCCGATGTACAGAGCTTGACTGAGGCTTATATATTGCTCAGAGTCAAGGGAAATTACAAAAATGTCTGAACTACCAAAAATACATAAGGGGTAGTTTAGGAAAAAGTCACAAAAGGTGGTCAAATGGAGGGTGAGAAGTGGAACATAAGTGCGCTTTGAAATTTCACGAGGTTCTCGAAAGTCAATCCTCTGAAAATTTACGCAGTGTTCCAATTTTCTTCAGTTCCTAGCTCTAATTTCCTTCTGACTTCTGGCATGAGCTCCGAGTTCGACTTGGATTCTTCGTGTTTGAGCTGACTCGATGGCATTGGCATATTTTAGCTTGCAAAACTACTAAAATAGCCACAAAATGCGACTCGATGGTATGGCTAGGAACATAATATTACTTGATTGGGTTATTTAAGTTGATTAGTACACAAAAAGTGCTCAAAACCTACAATAAAGCACTATTTGGGTACTAATCAACAGGTTTCGAGTAAACAGGAAAGAAGGCAAGATGAAGAAGCGCGGAGTCAAAGAGAAAGTTGCGGCGTATAAATATATACCCTATCATATACATAACATTCTTTTTGAACGTGTGACATTTTGTGAAAAAAGAGTTAATCTCTGAACTATTGTTTTTTATATCATTTTGTAAAAGCATGATACGCCATTTTGTAAACGTATTGTATAAAAGTAAATGTTTATGGTCCTACAATTTGAAATAGCTTATGCCTAATTGATAACTCTAAAATGAAATGACATAAATAAAATGTTTTGATAAGATAAATGAAAACGGTCGGAGTAAACCAAACTCCGTTTCGAATCGGCCATTTGGGTCGGGCCGGGGATTCGGGTTGCAACACTTTTGAAAAAAAGAACAAAAAAAAAAAAACAAATAAATAAAAAGTAAATAAAAAGAATTGAACGAGCATCCCGAAACGGGTTTGGATCCGCCATTCAGGTCGGACCGAGAAAGGGGTGCTACAATGCTGATGCATATTATAAGGGTAGGCTTTGAAAGGCTCAATATTTCAAGAATGACCTATATCATTTCCTGTTAGTGGTATTGCCTAGGATTTCGCCTTGACTAATAATCTAACAAGTTCTAGGACATTGGAGAGATTACTGTGATGGATCTCAGAAGATTTCCCTAATCATGGCACAATTTGTTTCAGAGTTACTTTTGACCATGTGCAAAGCTTATCAGGATTTTTTAATAACCAGACTGTTTACAAAAACATAATCATAAGTCTTATTTGTTTCATCAATTGGTTGCAATCCTCCTTATTCTTGAAGTTCAACACATCTATTAATATTCTTAGCCTTTCCTTTTCCAGTTCATCTCATCCTACCCCAATGCATCTATCAAATTTCTTGCTTGGTTATTTGATATGTTGTGTTATTTAACAAGTTAGAAAGTTCATTTAAATCAACCATTCAGTTCAAAGAAATTTAACATTGCAACAATTTCATGCCTTAATTATTTCAATTCAACCAAACAAGTCACAGCCATTAAACAATTCAATCCAAGTAAATTGGTTCTCCATTATTTAGCAAAACTATTCACTACAAATTTATCAAATTCTACTTATTCAAAGGCAAGGAAAGAAAAAAATAAAATAAAATATCAACACAAGAAATGCAAAAAGAGACTGGACACCAAGATTTTCAAAAGATTTATTTTTATTTAATTTTCCAATAATAGGGATATGGTTACAGAGAGGGAAGTGGGAAGAAAAAATTGGGTTGCTCATTTTCTTCTTCTATCATGCCTAGAGGGATGGTGGGGCAGATTAACTTATTCATATTTATAGTCAGCTGCTGAAGGAGAGAAATCAGGGATCTAGACTTGTGGCTGCTTGGACTTGCTTCCTTCTTCAGTTTTGTTCAGTGCAGACCACTCCATTGACATTGCCATTTTCTTGATCAGGTCATTTTGTCTCTTCCCAATAGAGTTCAAGGTTCCCTCAAACTCACCCTAGGTAGAGTACATTTTTATCAGGTTGTTGTTGACCATGTCTAAGCTTTCTGTTCAACACTTCTCCCTATAATTTAGGGTGGCTTCTATTTCCTTGTCCCTTTTCTCTATGAGGAGCCTTATTTCTTTCTGATGCTCTTTATACAAATACAAGAAGGCATCGTCCTTCTGCAGCATGTTTTGCTCCATGGCCTCCTCTCCCTCCTTCATAATCTTAATTAGCTCACTATCCCTCCTCAACTGATCAGAAAGAAAGGCATCTTCTCTTGCCTTAAGTTCTTCACTCAATTCTTATTCTCTTACTTCCCATCCGCTCTTCCACTTTTCATCTCTCAGTTTGAGTGCTTCCTCCAGATTATGATATCTTCTTTTTAGCTCAGCATCCATGTACTCATCCCTGAGTTGCAGTTGGACTTTCAACTGGTTGCCCCTCTCTTACATTTCCTTTCTCAAGGTTTTCAGCATATCAATCAATTCAGCATTGTTACCTTGAGGTTCTAAGCTTTCAGTATGCTCTTGGTGGACCTGTCTCACCTCTGGGGAAAGGGTCAGTATTGGGCTCAAAATTCTCTGCCTCTATTGTTGCTCTTGAGCTTCACTTTCAAGCTGTATTTGACGTATTTCTACATTTTCTTCTCCATCTCTTACAATTTCTGCTTCTCTTCCTATGCCTCTATTCTTATGCTCCTTTGTGATTCGTGATAGTGTCAGGGGTGAGGTCTTAGGGCAGGTTTCTTCTTGCTCCTAGTCTCCTTCTACACCCCAATCTGTAGCCTAGTGATCGATCTTTGGGTGGGGGCACTAGTCCTCTGTGCCTGCCACAGTAGTAACTCCAGGGTAAGTTCTCTATAATTTTCCTGCTGGATTTGTAGCCCTTCAAAATGGCATACAAGAGTACTACCTCCTTTTCCTTGATTGTACTCAAGTTCTTGGTTGGTAAAATAACTGAGCAAAGGAAATAGAACCAGACCTTTGCTTCTTCAGTTAATGCTCCTCTTGCTATGGACTCATGTGGGTTCTTTCTAGTGGCATTCCATTTGCCTTTACCATCGGTTATCAAGTCTACAATCTTCTAGAAGTCTGGTTCTTCGACTAGTCTTTTGAATTTCGATCCATTCTTCCTCTCGTTCCGATTGTAGGTTTGGTCAAGCTGCTCTCTGCTGAATGAAATCCATTTCCCCCTAACATAGACTATATTGTCCTTCATTCCCACCATATTTGCGTAGAATTCCTTAACCATATCTATGAATCCAGGAGCCTTGTGCTCACAGAAAAGATTCCACCCTCTCTTCTCAATAAATTCTTGGAATGGTGAGATCCACTTGCTGAAGCCTCTTTCTCCAATGAAATCTTTGTGCTGCAATTTATTTCTCTAGGCGACATAAGCCATCTCTGATACCTAATCCCTTGCTTTTTCCTCTTTGTGCTTAGCCTCAGCTTCTACAGCTTCTTTCTTCATCTTTCTGGTTTCTTCAACTGATTGTTCAGCCCAGCTGCTCTTACTTGACTCTTCTTCTTCTTGCCACCATTTACGCTTGAGCTAACGGAGCGCCTCTTGGTTTCCTTGTACTCTTCCATAATTCGCTCGGAGTTAGGTGAGTTAGGCGCTCAGACATTGTCAGAACTTGGTTTCTAGGAGTCTAGGGTTTTCGAAAAGGAAAGAGAGGATTTCGTGAAGAAATATGAGTCGGTTGAAGGTTTATGAGGCAGATGGCCTTTCAGTTTTCAAAAATTTTCTATTTATAGGCCAAATGTTTGTTGTGCCTTCACTAAATGTCGTGACAAAATTTCACTTAGGGTTTGTTCCCTTTCTAATACTATGTCGTGACATAGAGAAATAATGTCGCGACAGAGTTTTGCAATCAATTGAAAGCTAAGTTAGTTCTATGTCGTGATAGAGTAAGAAATTTCATGATAGAAAAATTTGATGCTCTAGTGGACTTATGTCGCGACGTATTTTCTAGTGTTCATGTGTACTTTTTTTGCGACAAAAACGAATAATGTCATGACAAAGTTTTTCTTGTAAAATCAAAGGTTAGAACTAACCTTGCCACGATAGAAAGAAAGTATGTCGCAACAGATTTTCCTGCGACTTAGAAGAGGCTTGTTCACTCTTTGTCGCGACAAAGAAAACCAATGTCGCAATAGAGTTTAAATAGTGTCGTGACATAAATTTGTCTGTCATGACAATCTTATGTCCTTCCTCAAAATTTGCATAATTAACATATTTTCAACCCAAACCTTTTATAATATTGTATGCATTCTCAACTCAATTCATACTTGTGAAAATACATCTAATCATGAAAGAACCTCAATTCAAGTATGAACACAAATCTCATTCTTCAACCAATATAATAAATCATGATTATCAACAAAGCATCTAAGCAATGAGCACAACAAAGTTGTTTACAATTTCTTGCTATAAAAAAAAAAAAATTCACATTCCCCCAAACTCAACTGTGCATTATCATTAAAGAACAAGTTAGGGAAAAAGAAAAACTCCGCCTTGTAGCACTTTCTGCCTGATAAGTTTGAAAAGGAATTATTCCAAATAAAAACCATCTCTATTACAGCTTCATTGTCCTGAAAAAAGAATAACAAAATCAAAAAATAAAATTTGAAACAACATTAAACTAAAATTCAAACACACAAAAATTTAAAAACAAGAACACGCTAAAGGTGAAAATTAAAATTTTTGCTTGGGTTGCCTCCCAAGAAGCTGCTCAGTTTAAAGTCTTTAGCTACACATTTGTTATAGAATGTCTTCATTTCAACAAAATTCTCTTATCTTCTCCAAAATCTGGATCTAAACTTCATTTCTGCTTCCTCCAAGATCATGCTTTAGTCTTTGACCATTCCCTTTGAATTCACTTCAAGAATTAGTATATAGTGTTACTGCTCTAAAGGGTGTACTTGCTGCTCTTGTGTAAGGACCACTCATCCTTGACTTCAGTTTTCCTGGAAACAGCTTGAGTCTGGAGTTATATAAGAGGACTTGTTCTCCTCAGAATTTTCAGATAATGCAACTTATTTGTCTTATCTTTGTAGATTCTAGCATTATCATAAGCTTCATTTCTCAACTCTTCCAATTCATTCATTTGGAGTAATATCTTTTCTTTGGTAGCTTGAAAGTCAACATTTAGTTTCTTGATGGCCCACATAGCTTTGTATTCAAGTTCTAAAGGAAGATGACAAGGTTTTCCAAATACAATTCTATATTGGGACATTCTAATGGGAGTTTTGTAAGCAATTCTATAAGCCCACAACGCATCATCTAGCTTTATAGACTAGTATTTTCTGCTTGTATTCACTGTTTTCTCTAGAATTTTCTTTATCTTCCTATTGGAAATTTCAGCTTATCCATTTGACTAAGGGTGATAAGCCAATCTCATCATATGTTTGATTCCATATCTGCTCATGAGTTTTGCAAAAACTTTTTGCAAATAGCTTCCTAAATCACTAATGATTAACGGGTGCTCCCGAATCTACTTAAAATGTTTCTTTATATAAACCTAACCACTGTGCTGGCATCATTTATGGGACAAGCTATTGCTTCCACCCATTTGGATACATAATCCACAGCTAGGAGAATGTAAAGATTTCCAAATGAGGTTGGAAAAGGTCCTATGAAGTCTATCCCCCATACATAAAAAATCTGAACCACCACGATTCCTTGTAGGGGCATCTCATTTCTTCTGCTTATGTTGCCCATTCTCTGACAATTATCACAATGTTTTACCCATTTAAAACAGTCTTTGAATAGAGTAAGCCAATAAAAACTCAATTAGAGAATTTTATGGGTTGTTCTGTTTCCTGCAAAGTATCCTCCATATGGTGATGCATGACATTTCTCCATAATGCCACCTTGTTATGTTTCCGTCACACATCTCCTTATGATCATATATGCTCCTCTTCTAAAAGGTAGTGGGTCATCCCAAATATAAAATCTGCTATCAGTTCTCAATTTTCTTCTCTATTAGTAAGCGAACTTTCAGTGTACCAAACTCCTGACTAAGTAGTTCACAATATCAGCATACTAGGGTGTTTGGACTGATAACAAAAACAGCTGCTCATAAGGAAAATTTTCAGCTATTTCAGTTCCCTTTTCCTCCTCAACATTCTTTTCCAATCTAGACAAGTGATCAGCTATCACATTGTCACTACCCTTATCGTCTTTAATCTCCATATCAAAATCTTGTAGCAGTAATACCCATCTGATCAGTCTTGGTTTGGCCTCTTTCTGTGCCATTAGATATTTAATTGCAGCATGATCAGTGTGTATTATGACATGGGACCCCAATATGCAAGGCCTGGATTTTTCACAAGCAAACACCATTGCTAGCATCTCATTTTTTGTGGTAGAGCAGTTTTCTTATGCCTCATTGAAGGTTTTGGTGGCATAGTATTTGACCTTGAATATCTTTCCAGTTCTTTGTCACTATACAACTCCCATTACATAATCATTGGCATCACACATAATTTCGAGTTCATTGTTCCAGTCAGGTATCACCATGATAGGAGCTGTCACTAATCTGGATTTAATTTCATCAAATGCAGATCTGCATGATTCATCAAAATCAAAATTTGCACATTTTTTCAGTAGTCCTCATAATGGTTTAGAGATTTTTCGAAGTCCCTTGTGAATGTACATGAAACTGGCATGTCATAGAGCTGCATACCCTTGGTATTGTAGGTGGCAGAGTTTTTATGATAGCAACTTTGCTCGGTCTACTTAACACCAGTGATTAATGCCCCGAAAAAGTGCAATTTTGAACCCTATATTAGATAGGTTTGAGTGCTTTTGCGCATTAATCATGTCATTTATACGATTGTAGTCATTCTAGTCTTCTTAAAAGTAGCACTTATGCCATTTAAGAGGGTATTTTGGTTGTTTGCGGGTATTTGTGCACTCTTGGAGTTCAATCTCAATACAAGGATGAATCATGAAGTTGGAATTCAATTCGATATCCAAGCCGACCCAGTCAATGAAAACAAAGCGAAGTGAAGAAAATTCGATGCAGGTTGAAGCGGATGAAAGCGATGAAGGATCAATGCGAATTTTCACTAAGCTTGAAAATTTTAAAGCTAAGATTGCGAAAATTTCGCAACTAATAACCGAAAATTTCGCAACCTTAAGCGAAAGCAAATTTCGCTAGACCCATCAAATTTAGCAACGTTTCCTTAGCGAAAATAATTGATTCAGCTTCTCCACGAGAATTTAGCTAAGCAGCGAAATTTCGTAGCTAGCAAAAATTACCCACCCTTACTTGAAATTTATTGTTTGCTAAGACTGTTGATTCATTATTAGCGAAGTGCGGCCCCTAGCGAAAATTGATGCCTCGTCGTACTTTGTAATTAATGCAGGCAGCCTCAAAAGCTTGGTGTATTACTTAATTGTCTATAACTTGCTTGATTTCATAGGTTTTTGGTATTTTCATGCCTTAAAGGTGGCCTATATAAAACTCTTTCTTGTTTTAATAACCTAGAGAACAATTTTGGAACAATTTGGAGGAGGAGAAGATATTTGTAGTTTTCATTTTGTAAATAAAGTCTCATTTTTTTATTTAGGTTTGGCTTTCCTCTCTTCTCTCTCATGCTCTCTTACTTTCTCGAACATTGAAACACCACTCTTTGAGGATGACAACTGAGATGCAGCTCGCCTCCTTTCTTTGAAGGAAGGAAGCTAGCAGTGGTGGGGCATATGCATGTTGTCCTCTTGTACTAAAAGCCCCCATGTAGTGTATTTATGGCCCTTATATTCTCAAAACATGGTTGCATAACATTGAATGTCATTAATTTGGCCAATACTCTCATGCTTTAGAATCCGGTGCATATTCGAGTGAGAGAGGTGCGTGATTCTTTAGATGGTCTTCTGAGCCTCTAAATGATATTTATATGTTAGGTTTCTCAAATTAGGGTTGCATAGCATTTAATGTTGTAGTGGTTGTATCTCTCCCATGCTTTAGGGTTGTGATTCTTTAGATGGTCTTTACGAGCCTACGAGATGATATTAAATGTTAGGGTTTTTAATTAAAGGGCGTAGCGCACATGCTACATGTGACTCAATGGAGTTCTTCATGAGTGAGGTTTGCTAGTTAAATAGATTCGGTTATGCCATGGACTATAGGTTGCATGTCATACTTGAGGATAAAACAGGGACACTTGTTTGCCCTGGCTTGCCAAGTTAGTGACCTAATTCTTCAAAGTTAACTTTTCACCTTTTACTTTCCAATTTTTACAATTCTCGGTTTCTAAACCATTCCACTTGTTTTGAAACATAAGTAAAAGTCAAATAAGCCTTGCAACCGTTGCACTTATGCGAACCATTTTTTAGGATGAAAACCCATCCAGTGTTCGACCTGAACCAGCATCTGCTGCGGTAGCTTGACTACGGCGTGGTAGGGAGGCACAGGTGTATATAAATTTTGTTGATTTTAGCTCAGCCTACTGTGGCACGAATCACCTAGCTGCATAAATTTTGTGCCCCAAGACAATACCTTCTGTTACCATGAAATAATATTTTTCCCAATTTAAAGCTAGATTCTTCTCTTGACACCTTTGAAGTACTGTTTCTAAATTTTCCAAACAATTCTCAAAACTGGATCCATATACTGAGAAATCATCCATGAAGATCTCCATAGCCTCTTCCACCAAGTCTGAAAACATAGACATCATACACCTTTGAAAGGTGGCTAATTTGTGCCACAATAGGTGTACCGGAATCAACAAAATTTGTATCCTAGGATTCCTACTACCATAGCTAAGCTACTGCAGTATAGTGGCCTAAAGGTGAACTGGTGATGGGTTTCTTCATGTAAATGAGTTAGGTTCGAGTGAAGTGGTTTTCCTTTGGATTGGGTTTCTTATAAACACAATAGGGTTGATGGCTTGAAAAACCGTAACTGTAGGGAAATAAAGTGTAAAAGAAATCCTTGAAGTTAGAGACCCCTTTGGGCTTAGGTTAAGAGCAAATAATGTTCTCGAGGTCCTTTCCTTTAGTTGGGGAGGATGACCTATAGTCATTGCCCAGGCGGATCTACGTTTAGTCATAAAGCGAACTAAAAGTGTTTCTCTGGTATCGGCATTTATTAACCATTAATGTTTCGAAACAGTTAAAACTGGCCCTAGATCTAACCTGTAGGAGCCAATAAATGGCAACTAAGCTAGCATCAGTGGATCTAGCAATAAGTATCCACTGAGCCTATAAAGCTTGCCAAGTACTAGCCACTCAAGGTACATCACAAGGATTCAAACCTAGCGTGAGATGCATAAACATAACTGGTAATAAATGCTGTGTAAAATGCTTGGGGGCGGTGCTTTACCTCGAGCTTTCACTCGGTGGCCCTCTTTCTTCAAGGATGAGAGGGGTTTAGCCATGCATCCCTTGAGTTGTCATCCTCAAGGGTTGTTTGGCAGGTGAGAAAAATATGAAAGGGAGAGCAAGTGAAGGAAGTTGTAGAGGCGGGAAAAGTTGAAAGCTTTGGCGCCAACTTTATTGACCCTTGGTTACATAAGCGAGCTTATATAGTGCCTGTGAGTCGAATTTACATAAATGTATGAAAAACCAACAATTACATTAGGGCATTTTGGTAGAGAGCCGCAAAATAGGTCAAAGTGGTGATACATCAAAACGAGGGAGAGTGCAGGCTAGCATCTTTGCGAATTTCGCGGCTGCAAAATTTTATGCAATTTTCAATTTCCCTCTGTATTTAGCTCCAATTTCTATCTACTTTGTCCATGGAGTTTCGAGCATGGCTCGAGTTCTTCGCATTTGAATTGGCTTGAAGAAAAGTGGTACAATTGGCTTGAAAAACTACAAAAATATTCACAAAATATGATTAGTAGCATAGTTGGGACCTTAGCGTATCAATTGGGTTATTTAAGTTGATTAATGACAAAGTGCTCAAAACACATCGCCAGGCCTCGAAATAGCCTTGTTGGGTACTAATTACTCCCAAGCGAGCATTACTAGTCCCTTAGCAATGACAAAAAGAAGGAAGAGCAGACAGGTTATGCTCATGCAAAAGGAATGGTATTTTCAAAAAGTGCATGGATAAGTAATGCCCTACCCTCAGTGTGAATGATTGAGACCCTACACAACAACCAGCTTGGGAGAAAAAATGCCATACAAGACTAAGTTTCAGAAGAGTATCCATCTAAGGGGAATCGACCTGAAATTTCCACTAAAATCTAAGTGTTTATGTGATGGGTTTGTGATGTCACGCTATTGCTCCTCCCCAGCCAAGCTCTTACTTGGAAATCCTAGCACATTGACCAACCTAAATAAATCCGGTTCCACTCTTATTTCATATTTCATTTTGTATTGTAGGATGCAATGCTAAGAAATCGACCTCACCAAAGTCCGTGTAACGGGGGTCCACAAATGACTCCCAACCAACTAAGGCTTAGGGCATCAAGTCATGAGGATCTTTCGACCAGTAACTCCTCAGGTTGCACCCCGGACTCCGAATGAATTCGAAAATCCAGCATCTTCAACTAGCTAACCTCACCCATCCCCCTAGGTAGCGAGCACTGAGTCGGTGGCTCCCAACCAGTTGGTTTAGGGCACCAAGCTTTAAAGACTTTCGCCGTAAACCCCTCGGACCGTGCTCGGGTTTCAAGGTGAAGCGTTGCGTCTTTTCTTTTCTCTTTTCTTTTTCTTTTTCTTTTTCTTTTTCTTTTTCTTTTGGAAGGCTTCATTGGCCTTCTTTTTTGGGGAACCAAAACCTTTTATAGGTGGTTAATGAAACTAGGGTAGGTTTGCACGATAAGGGAGTTATGCAGTTTCTCAGGCTATTTCAAAAAGCCCGATGTGCGGTGTGTTGCCTTCGAGGCGGAAGAAAAAGGTTGGCAGGGAGACTTCAAGCGACCGGCCTTGTCGAGCATGGAACAATCTAGCATCAATGGTATTGGGCGGTGTTTCAATTTTCAACTTATAGGCCAGGTAAACCACAAAAAATGGGGTCAAAATTGTTGCAAATGAATTAAGAAATTGAACTGTCTGGAATGTAAATCAGTGTATGTCACTAAATTTTTAGTTTTTTCAAAAACAGATTTCTCAAAAAGAAGCAAAAAGCAAGCCATTAAACAAACAAATGGGCTTTGCTTACACGTGTAGTAGATTCAAAAGTGTAACGAGCCCAGTATCTACGATTGTATATATATAAAAAAAACATCACTTCACTTCACTAACTCTCCTGACGAGTATGCCATTGTCCGCAATGGGTGTGGATTGGAAGGTAGCGAGGAGGAAGTCTTTACCTCGGTCGATGGCCAGATGAAGAGGCATCCTCGGTGCAGGCGAGCTAAGGTGCTAAGGAGGAATTAGAACATGGCTTCTTTGCGGTACAACTAGGACATGAGAACTGTAGGAAATTTGGAGGTGAGAGTGGCATGATCTGGCCCGGGTAAATTAGAATAGTGCAGTAGGTACATATGGGGATATAGTAGGGAGGCCCAGGTGTCTCTGGATCTGCATGAGTATGGCCTGATTCTGTGCGAGAATGGCGCTGGTCTGAGCCATGGCGGCCTCAGTGCGAGTCATCCTGTCCGCGAGGGCTGCATGGGCAGTTGCAAATGATGCTGCTGTAGTGGAGAACGTGTGAACTGCATCCATGATGGTCAGAAAATGGCGGGTGGAAATCATGATATGCGACTGAGGTGGTGCGGAGGTGATCGCTGCAGCACCGATCTGTAAATTGATGCGAGGCCATGAATGCGAAAATCCGGAGAAATGGGCCAGATGTACTTGGAGCGAAGGGAGAATCCGTGTGAGGGTGCAGGCTGAGGCTCCACAGTACTCTACGAAGGGGCTGATCCTCGGCGGATATATCCGCCAATTTGGTTGATCTCGATTTGGAAGGAGCAGAGCGGGGCGAAGCGCCACCGGTGTGGTAAAGGGTGAGTAGCAGGAATCCACGGCTTGTATAATCTAGGCTCGTGAGGAAACGTGTGCTTAAGGACCGCATGGAGTCTCGGGAATAAAGGCGTGGACCTGCTCGAGATAGACTGGAGTGATGGACCTTGTATGCGCCTTTCGACCCGAGTTAGCGGGACCACCGACCGAGTGAATGTAGCGGTGTTTGTTTGAGGCCACACGAGTATCGGGCCCGGGCCGTCGATGGAAATGAAGGCGGTCGGGTGGGGCTCGGCACGGATGTCATCGTGTGGTAGAACTGATGACCACCGGAGTAAAGAGCGACGAGGTGTCGCCAGGCGGCTCGGGGAGTACCTGCACTAGATGCATCGAGTCTCGAGAAGCTCAGATGCAATGGAAAGGATGGAAATCATAATAAACCTCGTCGTGCGAGGTCCTGCTGCTGATCAAATTCCCGAGATAGGGTTGCGATGGAAGAGTGGTGGTCGGATGATGGAAGGCGAGGCGAGGTCCAAGGAGGGGCTCAGTAAATTTTTGATAGAGGTAGTGGCGTTGTGGCTCCTAAGGCCTAGAGTTAGGGACTCTCGGTCGAGTCCGAGGAGCCACTCTTGGGCCCGGTGGGGACCTCCGGGCTGGCCTAGGATGTGGCTGAGAGGGTGGAGTGGGGCCAACCCTAGTGTGGTATCGCCTCGGGGCTGGTGCTGCAGCGGATGAAACCACGGCAGTAGGGGCAGCCACGGCGGCGGCGGGAGGAGCAGCTGCGGAGGCGCGGGGCGGCGGGAGGGTGGGGCTGCGGGCTCGGCGACGTGGGAGGGGCTTGTGTTGGGTCGCCGTCAGGGGAGGAGGAGCAGCTCACGAGTGGCTGAAGCGCTTCCTTCTTGGGTCTTCGCCATACTAAAGCCGGAGAAGGAGGAGAAAGGGGTAGGTGAGGGGGCGGGGGGGTGGGGCGCGCAGATTGAAGAGGTCAGGGCCCGAATTAAAGGTCCTTTATTAAATGGCGGGAACAAAAAAATAGGGAAATTAATGGTGGGATCAAGAAACGGAGAGTTTGACGGACGGAAGGTCGGGGAGATGAGCAGTGGAGTGCAAATTTTTCGCAAAAAACTGCGAAAGGACTACTCACCACAAAAATTTTCGGGATACTGGAAAATTTCGAGGCGAAAAACTACTCTGACCCGTGCGACACACAGTAAAGCGAGAAGACTGAATTGGCGAAACTAACTTATAGATGAGAAAAATTGTAAAAGGAAAACAAGACAAACAACAACTAGGGGCACAAAAAGATTACTAAAAAATAAGAAATTAAATTATAATGACTTCTTAGATACTGCAGAAGTCACTCCTAAATATGTGTTCAGGAGTGGTTTCATGGAGGGTCAAGGAGGGGGATTTCCTCCTTATCTGTTGATTGTTGTGCTGCATATGGCCCGACCTTTGGCCGTGACGCCAGACACTCGTTGTCTTTGGCATTGGCGGGTCTAATGAACCATTGAGGTAGTCTTGATGGTGTATGGCTTGATCCTGCTGATTTAAAGCTTGCACGGAAAGAGGTGGAGCTTAGAGTCGTAAGCGGTGCGAACCCCTTTTTGGAAATGTTTGCGAGCTATCAGCTGATCATGCCACCTCTTCAGCTTATCTTTTTCAATTTTTGAGTTGAGGTAGGCATCATTTCTCAGTTCTTCTACCTCGTTGATATCGAGGAGCCTTTTGAGACGCTTTGCCCATGTCGAGTTCAAATTTTCGCGCCACGAGGCCTTGTATTCTATTTCACGGGCGGTGAGGCTTTGCCATATACCGACGATAAGGAGACATGCGAGAATGGTCTTGTAGGTTGTCTGTATGCCCAAAGGTCAGCAGCAGAGACCAATCTTTTAGGTTAAATTTATCACTTTCATCGATTATGGTCTTGATTTAGATTGGCTATAGCTCTACTTGGCCACTAGTTTTGAGGATGATAGGGGTGGCCACCTTGTGCCCATGCCGTACTTGGATAGGAGATTCTCGAGTTTGTTGCGAAATGTGAACCTCCATCAATGATTATGGCTTTGGGGACCACCGAGATACGGAGAAAATGTTATACCAATTTCAATACGGCCTTGTGATCTGGCGCTCTGTTTCTTGACCCATTTCGACCACATAATTCAACTCCCACGAGAATGTAAGTATATCCAAAGGAAGTAGGAAATGGTCCCATGAAGTCGATGCCCCAAACGTCAAATAACTCGACAACCAAAATAGGGTTCAGTGGCATCATGTGACGACAAGAGATTTTTCCCAACCTTTGGCATTTATCGCATTGTTTGCACATGGTATAGGCATCCCTAAACAAAGAAGGCCAATAAAAACCTACCTACAACACCTTCATTGTTGTTTTCTGGGAAGTGAAATGACCTCCACATGCATTGTCATGGCAGTGGTTGAGTATCCCTTCTTGTTCTCCTTCCGGCACACACTTTCTGATTATTTGATCAGCATAGTATTTGAACAAATAAGGTTCTTCCCAATAGTATGAGTGGACTTTTGCATGGAAGAACTTCTTGTCCGATGCTTTCCAGTGCATTGGCAACTCCTGACTACCAAAAGTTAGCAATGTGGGCAAACCCAGGAGACAACGTCCACGGTGAAGTGGAGTTCCTCTGGGAATTCATCTCATAGATTGGAGGGGTAGGTGTAACACCCAAAAATATACCCTAGCGGAGTTTCGGACTTATTTAGAACATATTAAAGTAAATAGAAATTTCGGGGAAATAAAGCAGGGGCCGGAATTAATAATAGAGCGAGGTAAATATGTAATTTACCACTTGAGGATATGACAGGCATAAATCCAATAAGATTATATGTAATTATGAGTTTGAGAAAGGATGAGGGGCAAAATTAGAATGTGTCATAAGTTGCCTTGCAAAAATAAAGGAGATCTAAGGACTAGAAATGCAATTATGAAAACTTAAAGCAAAAAAAATGGATTTTACTTGACGAGCATGGCCTTAGCAAAACATGGGATTTAAGGCAAATTGGTCTCTCATTTTTGAGAGACCAAACCGTAGAGAGAGAGAGAGAAGAAGAGAAGAAGAGAAGAAGAGGAGAAGCCAAGATCAAGCAAAAAGGTATGGAACTAACCTTGGATATGAATTCTAGTATGGATCATATGGATTTTGTATGGTTAATGACTTGTCTTCAAATCTAGGGTTTTGTTAGAATTCATTCTAACCTTGGATTTCATGAAAATAGGGTTGGTAAAACCCCATATGACAAGATAATTATAGAATCCTCTCTTTTAAGATTGGATTCATGGTTGGTGAGAGTCATTGAGTTAGGGTTTAGAATAAACCCTAACTAATCATCATGTTTGGTTTATTGTATGGGTCTAACCCATATTGGAAAGATCTTTGGAAGGAATTCGTGAAATAATTTTGAAGAAAGATATGTAATTGAGAGATAATTGAATGAAAAGAGATTCTTAGGTGAATTTGGAAATGGTTTTGAGGTGTATATAGTATTGGGTTGAATTGGGGTATCAAACATATGGAAAAAGGGAGAAAATACACATTACGGGCATTTTCGGGTCATGTGTACCGGTACTTGAATGTGCAGTGCACGCCCTTCAGCTTGAATGTGTACCGGTACATGTTAGGGGTGCTCTTAGGTACACCTGATACTATTTTCCCAATTTACGACCGAGTTTTGTATTTTGGCCATAACTTTCTCATTTCTTATCCGATTTGAGTGATTCAAGTGGAAAATTAAACTAGACTTCAAGGAGAATCAAACATAAAGAATAAACGTCGTCAAATTCTGACTCTAAGTGGCCCAAAAATTCACTCAAAGTGGGGCTATGTGCAAGCCAAATTCTGGTTTCAGTTTTGATCATAAAGTAGTCCGGGTTGTTTCGGACGTAGCGAGAGTTCGGTGCTCGGGTGGAATTCCAGTTGGAATAGAACCATAACACCTTAGATTTAAATGAGTACAAAGACCTAGTGTCAAAAATGAGTTAATACCCTGGAAAAATGAGTAATACAAACTGTCCCTAGTGCTGTCCCGGTAGAATTGGCTGGTTGGCATTAAAATGCCATAACTTTATTTGGATGATCAATTGGAATAATTCCAATTTCTAAGTAAAATAGATTCATTGAGGGACGAGAATATGTGAATAAGTATATGAAATAGGCACATTAATAGAATATGTGAATGAGTATTTATGAATGAGTATACATGAATGAATACGTGAATGAGTATTTATGAATGAGTATACATGAATGAGTATACGTGAATGAATACGTGAATGAGTATTTATGAATGAGTATACATGAATGAGTATACATGAATGAGTATACGTGAATGAATACGTGAATGAGTATACATGAATGAGTATACGTGAATGAATATGTGAATGAGTATTTATGAATGAGTATACATGAATGAATACGTGAATGAGTATTTATGAATGAGTATACATGAATGAGTATACGTGAATGAATATGTGAATAAGTATATGAAATGAGCACATGAATGAGTATGTGAATGAATATATGAATGAGTATATGAAATAAGTACATAGATTGAGTATATCTTTGAAAAGGTAATACGAAAATGATTGTGGAATTGAAATGTGATATTTAAAAACCGAATGAAGGTGAAAGATAATAAGGACGGGATTCATCAAATGGAATCCGTCATAAATGTGAATACAAAAGTGAATATGGAATTGAAATGTGATATTTGAAAACCAAATGATTATGAATGATGATAAAGAAGGGATTCATTCGCGGAATCGTCATAAATGTCAGAATTAATTGATATATCGAATGAGCAAGTGACGGGATGCACAAAAGCAGTATCGAATCATGAAGGCACGAAATTTTCAATGTCCCGCAGGCGGGATGCACGATCGGCATCGTCATGATGGGATATGCGTGAAGAAATGTCCCACTGCGGGATGCGCAATCGGCATCGTCTTGATGGCGTATGGCATTTTAATTGATACCACGTGTCGGGATGCAAGCGTATCCGTCGTGATGGGAGAATCGAATAAGTGATACCGCGTGTGGGATCGCAAAGCGGCATCGGGTCATGATGGAAGCCAGAATAGAGTGATACCCGTGCGGGATGCGCAAGCGATCCGTCATGATGGGAGAACCGAATAAGTGATACCATGTATCGGGATGCACCAAACGGCATCCATCATGATGGGAGAATCGAATAACGGCATCCGTCATGATGGGAGAATCGAATAAGTGATACCACGTGTCGGGATGCACCAAACGGCATCCGCCATGATGGGAGATAGAATCGTTAAATGTATAAGCACATTACCGAATGATAATAAGGGTGGGATTCATCAAACGGAATCCGCCAGAAATTGTGAATCGAATAGTCAAGGTGAAATAGCCAACATTGACGAGTGTAATGGGATTGTTATGAATATGCTTAAATCTCATGAAATGATTGTGAAATGAATTATTGCATTGAGAATGCATGATATGATATGGTAAATGATCTGTATATTGAAAGCATCGAAAATAATGCATGGTATATGTGGATACAAAGGCATTGTTGAAAATGCATGTTATTAGTGTAGATATTTATGGGTCTTTTGAATTTGTAAATGGTCATGGGATTACTGAAAGAAGTGCTTTATTTCGATTAAAAGATTAAAATGGAACTAACATAAACAACATGTTTTTGGAAAGATAATTGAAAATGTCGGAATTAGCTAGGGCTCCGGCTTGGATCCGCCAACGAGGTCAAGTCGGGGATTCGGGTCGCGACACTTTTGAAAATAAAAATTTAATAAGGCGAAATAAATGTTTTGATTGAAAGCGTCGAGATGTAGGGCTCCGACTTGAATTATGGCCGGGTCAAGTAGGAATTTGGTCGCGACACTTTTGAAAATGAAAATTTAATAAAACGAAAACTAAAAAGTTTAACGGGCATCCCAGATCATGAAATGTAATTTCTAAAGGGATTTGATTAATGGCTTCGGCCGTGATAATGATAAGTCTAATATGTATTGGTATTAGTTTGATTTGACTCTGTATGAATTTAATATGACTTGATATGTTCTGAGTTGCCATTGTATACGTATAAGTTTACTTTGAATATGATTTGATCTATCATACATATAGTAGATATAGTTACAACTGTAAAAGACATGACACGAAGTAATATAAACAAGATAATGATAGGAATCTGAAAAGAATAAAATCTACATGTATAATATGAGATAGGTTAGAAGTCACATAAGAATAGGCTTCGTTATATGCATAAGTAAAGTAAATGTAAAAAGGTAATATCTTAGCGGATCTTTGTTATTAGTCGTTTTGTCTATATGTTCCCACTAAGCGTAAAGCTTACACGGTGTTCAATCGGGTGGCAGAGTGCGAAAGAGGAGATAAAAGAGGCGGGACATTCCGCTTTTGACTGATGCAGACGTCTCGGAGATAGGTGCTCATCGATAACATTTTCCATAATCTCGATGTTTGTATTAGATAATAATACATATAAGTAATTGTATAAGTAATTGGGACTTAGCATATGTGTAGAGATTTTAATGGATACCACTCAGGTGGTAGTTCCTTCTGTATATGTGAATGACTTTTGGTTATTACAAAAATTATTTGTATACTTACGGTATAAGTTAGCTGCGAAAAAATATTGTTTGTAAGAAAAAAAAAAGTAAAGTCCCGGTATATGGTTTCGCACCCGAAACGGATTCAGTTGCCAATCGGGTCGGACCGGGAATGCGGGCGTGGCGATGAGGTGTTGTGTCTTATGGATTTAATTACAGAAAGATGATCGAAACGGTAACATTTCCACACCCTTCTTATCCCGAATCTGTAGGTTGAACTTCTGTAGTAAGAGGACCCATTTGATAAGCCTAGCCTTGGCATTTTGCTTAGTGAGTAGATATTTCAAAGTTGAATGATTTGTGAATATAATTATGTCGGACCAATCGAAAAGCCTGGCTTGTCGAGGGCATAGACCGCGCCGAAAATAATTCACTGCCGATTGGTCGTGTAATTCCTCTGACTTCATTGATACTTTGCGCAGTAAACCACATATGGTTTCCTATGCTCTTTTGTCCGAGAACAGCTCCAACGTGGTCACTTGCATCACATAACCTCGAAGAAGCAGCTTCTGGGTTAGGGCCCTGGCTGTCAAATCTGGTGGTCAAGTAAGCCTTGAGCTCTTCAAACCTTTGTTTGCATTACATATCCCAGCTCCAAACCCAGCATCTTTTCTAGAAGCTTATAAAGTGGCTTGGTAATTTTGAGAAGTTACATATGAACCTCCTATAGAAGCACCGCATCTTTGAATTGCCTCATTGTCTTCACATTGGTGGGAGAGGGTAATTTAGAGATCAGTTCAATTTTTGCCTTGTCCACTTCAATTCCCTTCTCAGAGATGGCATGTCCAAACACTATTCCTTGGTTCACCATGAAATGGCACTTCTCCCAGTTCAGCACTAGGTTCTTCTCACACTACTACAAAAATTAAAGGATTTGTAGCTTCATTTTCATATTTGAGCAGAAAAATGTCATTGTTTGATAATGATTAAATGTGTAATGACACTTAATTTAGAGTGTCATTATCGAATGTGATTTTTTTATTCTTATGACGCATAGACTCGATCTTGGCGCTTTTTGAACGTCATTGAAATAATATAAAAAAAATTGAAAATATATTATACGTATATTGCATTATTTTATTACTTAATAAGCTTAAACTATCTTTCCAATCTCAGTCCACTTTCAGACCCGATAAAGCCCTATCCTTTGAAGGTCGTCAATGGCTTCTATTTGGGAGAAGCAGGGAGAAGGAGGCCAAGACTACTTGTTAGATGATGGAGGAAAGGTCGTGTGAGAAGAGAAGGACCGGATTGTTTAGGTTGTTCAAGAAAAGAGTGAAAAAAAATATGTTATTTTAGTAGGAACAAGGGATCTTTGGTGGGTTTATTTGCTCTTAAAGAAACTATTCTTAGGAAATTTCAGAGGATGATAGAGCATGAGTAAGCATCAACTTCAGAGCCTTCTTTAGCTAGAGAACATTTCAACAAAGGCATTTCATGGGGCTATGCGGGGAAGAAGTAGTAAAGACAGAATGACAAGGGTTTTTTTGCATTTTTTAGGATGAAGAAGAAGGGGTAAAATTTTCAAATAAGGGTGTTTTTTTTTTTTTTGCATTTTTTTGTGATTCCATTGGAACTCTCTATTTTCAAAACCCATTGTTAATCTCTCTCTTCTTCCCTTTTTTTTTTAATAAAAAAAAAAATCGATCTGAATCTTGGTTTACGATGAAAAGTTAGAAACTTTTTAAATTTTAGATTCATCTTGTTTTCTCGGGAAAGTTCAAACTTTGCCTGTGAGAGAGATATTCTTGTATTGGGATTTTCTCTATTTTTAAGGAAATGTTGATTAATCTATTTGTTAGTTCTGATCTTTGGGCTTGATTATTGAGATGTGGTTTTGCTATGGTATCTATAGAACGCACTTCAGAGCATGATTTCACTAATCCATCACAGTGTGGTGTTTGAGTGCCTCTTGCTAAATGGTATTTTTTTAATTTTTGGTAGACTAAATAGATGTTGTTGTTTCCTATTCTAGAAACATGGAATTTGGGAATAGCTTGTATACGTTAATTTCTCTTGGACCCAAATGGTTGATTGATCTAAAGCTTACATTGTTGGGCCCGAGAAATGAAAAACTCATGCCAAGTATATGAGGAAGTAAGCCAATCCAAGTTTTCATTTTATAGTTTGATTGATGATTATATATGTTGTGTTCTTCACAATGCAAGTCCTTCCACTTGCTCTAGTTTCTATATTCTCATATTTGATTTTGGAAGGTCATGGAATTAAAATCTTAGGTTGGTTCCAACTTCATAAGTTTTCTTTGTGAGAATTTCTTAGATTCATCTAAGGTCTTTGAATATTTGATGTATTTCTAATCGGATAATCTTGTTCTAGGTCTGGTTGTTAGGTTTTGTATTTGTCAATTCATTGTATGTTTTGTTCTAAGGCCATCTCACTCTTGTTTGTTGGGTTTCGAGATATAAAAATCAGAATGTCTGATAAAATTGTTCATAGAGGAGAGACTGGGAGATCATCAAAGAAAGAAGCATGATTAACATGAGAGGTCTCGATGATGACAAAGTTGAGCCCCGAAAAGTTGGCAAAGGTTTGTTCCCCTGAATCCTCTGGTATCTCTCATGCAGATCTAGTGTCTGAGAATGAATATCACATTTTTTTTAACCTTCAAGCAATTTTTGAATTGACACAGAACTCGTCTTTCATTTGAGCATGTTAGTTTTTTTTCCAGAGTTGTGTCGGCTTTCTTTCTCTGGATTAGATTTTGTACAACACTTTGTGTAACTTGAAGATTTTCATCCTTTGTTACTGTAATTTCATATGATGAACTTTCAATTCTACTGCTTTGAGACCTTCCTTTGGCTCTATTGGCTAACATTTGGCTATGATAAGTTATTTTAGATCCTTTGACTAAAGTTGAATAAATCGATCTTTTGGACATAACAGATACTTTTAATTGAACTTGGATTCTTCTATTATGTGTATAATTCTTTGTTTGATAAGGTAGTTTGTTCAATAGGTGGATAGAAGCAAATCATAGGATTAAACTGAATACACGGTTAACTTGAATTTGATTCATACTCCTCGATATTCTCCTCATATTTCTGTTAATTTCTCATATTTAGAAGTTTTGTTGTAATTTTTATCATGGTCTCAAATAATTATAGTTTAATTGGGTATGAATAAATTAATACTATAGTTACTTGAATGAAGAATTTTCTTAAAACTAAAAAAATAAAAGAAGTTAAGGTATAAGAATGTGAAAAAAGTGAAAACTCTTGATTTTATGAAGTTATCATCAACTTGCTTTTATATATAGATTTAACAAAAAAATATTAGTGAGATGAAAAATTAATCTTAATCCTTAAAAATATTGAAGTATTTTGAAAAAATTGAGTATAAGAGATAATGGCGGATAAGTTTATCATATAATAAATAATTACAACTTAAAATATGATATTCATTTGTGTATGCAATAAGCATGTAATGATGATAATCACGTTCACTTATAAAATATATGGTTTTAGTTTTTAAATTTTTTCTTGGGATTTTAGATTTTGATTCATTTGTTTTCTGCAGAAAGGTGAAACTTTGCATAGAAAGATGGCCTTTTATTACTTATATTTTATAACACCCATGAGACTCTAAAGTATAATCAAAGACTAATTTGTTAATATAGTGTTTTATTTTCCATTGAAATATTAAAATACAATATCTAGAATCTCAATTCTTTTATATTTTGTCTTGTGACCAAAATAATAATATGAGATTTGCTGATTCTCTTGTAATGGTTTCTGGTAAGGTAGATCTTATTTCTTTATTTCTAAATATGAAAGTAAGAGGAAAGAGGCATCATGCCTTCAAGCGTGACTAAGAAGGTGACATCTATATATAATAAGGTTTTAATGGAAGTGAATAATAAGGTTTAATGGAGGTGAATAATATGCTGTGGTAGTCCTGATTGTCCCTTTTGGTTTCCAACAGTGAGGCTCGACCTTGAGTTATTTTCTTCAAATGGCTTTGATTTTTATTTTTGACTTTGTATAAGCTTTGAGGATGGAGTATTTTGATTGATTCTGTCTTTTTCCATTATAATCATTATTTTGTTAGTTCTTAATTGTGAGCGATAGAGTTTGGAAAATGAGGCGCAGCAGGCCCTTTCGCTAGACAGGGGAGACACGGAGGCCCGATCCGTTGAATAAGCCAACAGTATTGATTGCTTGACTATGGCGGGTTGAGGGCGATTAAACAAGGTATCTTTAGCGGCCCATGATCCCATGAGCAAACCAAGGTAGGCGAGGAGCAATTGGGAAGACTCTCATAGGTATAGAGAATAGAATAACCCCTAACCATATACTATCCTGCCGATTCAACCAAATCTTGCTAATAAGGAAGGGAAAATAATAACAGATCATCGCCAGTTGGATTCCCCCTAATAAGGAAGGAGGATTATCTCAAGCAAACAGCTCTTCTATATGTATGCTTGAACTCAGATCTGAATTTAAAAATAGAAATATCTCATCGATAGGGAAGGACTCCTAATTACCATCAAGCTATTTGAACATCTACTATAAATATAAGACCACTTACATCAGGTGAAAGATGCGCCAATTCTACTTGCGCCTCGCCTCTAGCGGCCTCTCTTTTCTCACAAGAAAGGCTTAGGCATCGGAGGCGACCACGGGCACGACCCTTCTTGAGCCCCCTTCTTCTTTGCTTTTTGTAGAGGGAGGATTCGTGGGAGCCCCCTTAGGACCAACTGGCGTCGCGGCGATCCCACCTCCCACAATCCAGACGCCTACATCGACCCTCCAAGCGGTACGGGTCCAACCGGCGACCCAGCGCTCGACCGATTCGGGTTAAAAAAGCATCATCGATTTAGGCGCCGTGCGTAGGGCAACCGGTTCGCTTATAAATATAACTGATTTCTCGATTCGCTGATGGTATCAACAAAGGAACACAAGCAGAATGCGCCAATCCATGAGAGGATCTGCAGGGATCGCAGGGCAATGCGGATAAGCGGACCTCACAGGGCGGTGGAAAGCGATACAAACGATACAAATGAAGTGGGCCTTGCGTCTGGGTGATCAACGCGATAGAAAATTGGAGCAACTTACGAGCGATTACAACATCCACGGGAATAAAGCGGGCAGGAAGGCCATAACCTTCCTCCGCGGTACAACTTCGGTCAGCGACATTCCCGCGAGCTTGAAGCGAAGAAGAGTCCAGCGGTTGAGGGCCGCGGACCCCCGGTGGCCCTGCGGAGGAGGAAAACGAAGCAATACTCGGGGGGCAGGTCGCGAACAAAGCGTTACATCACCCTCAGCCCCGGGAGGCGGGAGAGTAGTCATGGGAAGCGAGGTTCGAGGAGTCTTCAGCGAGGCTCGGCAGGTGGCAGGAGGCCGGATTAAGGGGCGGCCGGGACATGGATACCTTAGTGCGACAAGCTGAATCACCCTTCAGTCGAGGTGTTCGTTATCGCTCCCGTAAAATTGAATACCTGGTGACTTCGATGGGCCAAAGATTATCGACCATCTCAATACTTACAAGAATCAAACTAGGTTGCATGGGTGTAAGACACGTACGGTGCGGGAACTTCGCCACTACACTAAAAGGCCCATTGTAGCCTGGTTTAATAAATTCCCCCTTCATCTATCTCTTCGTTCGAGGAGAACTATCCTATTGCATTCGTCTCACTTCGCCAGACCGGGACGTCTGAGGCCCAGGAGTTACCATCGTTGACCGTCAAGGGGCTCGCGGGAAAGCTTAAAGTCATCGTGCAAAGATTCAACGTAGGAGTCCTGAATAGGCACGTGCCCAGATGAAAAGTGCCATCCACCGACATTATTGCGAGGGTTAGAATGTGGGTCTCAAAATATCACGATGTTTCCATTTCGAAGAACCCCCAAGCAAATGGCGAGGTACTTCATGACGAAATATATAAACGGCGAGGAGCCCTCGTATCCAAGAAGGAGAGCTCTTCCACTCGTAAAGAGAAGTCTGACGAGATAAGCGGGGGCGAGCCTTTAAAAGGCAAGGCGACCGGACAAATCCCCACGAAGAGATCGAGCGATCCCCCAAAAGAGAGAGGGGAATCTCGGGGGCCGTCTCGGCCCACCTGATATGAAGAGCAGCGGCGTTACGTGCCTCGGCGCTTCACTCCTCCTGCGGCCTCGGTGTCGCGGAGTCTGCCGCAGTGCAACGGCGGTTCTGAGATGGCGGCTTCGGATGAAATCGGTCATACAAGGGACAACAGAATATTAGCGAGTTCCATAGGGACTATGGGGCATCCTCTGGGACAATTGTATTCAGCAAGAGAGAAATAGAATACTTAATGCATGAATACCTCAGGTGTTTCTTATCTCGGGGAATAAAGCCCGAATCAGGCCAAGTGACCCCGGGGAATGTTCGAACAGGGCTCCAGCTCAGCAGCAATTTGCCTCGCAGAAAAGCGGCGACTCGTACCGGCAACCCCTTGGAAATCACGTGATCTCGGGGGATTCACGGAGGGAGGGAGAATCCTGGATTCGGCTGAGAAAGGCCCACTGCGTAGTGGGTGACGAAGCAGATACAAGCGAGTAACTAAGCATTGCGACTCGACACTACCATCACATTCTGACTGGAACTGGAGGGATGCCGACACCATGGCGACTGTTGGTGAAATCAAGCGCGATTATGGCCAACCGCAGCGGTTCATCGGGTTTTACTGGTGATAATGGGAGTTCGGTGACATCACCGTCTTAGGCGATAACTGACAAAATAGGCGTGGGAGAGAAAAGCTAGAACTTAGTCAACACACGCTTCTGCGGGGGTTTTCGGGAGAAAAGGTATTACCGTTGAGGCTCGGTCAAGCGGTGCTCCTGCAGGCGAGCCCCTTGCTGGCGACGACCGCAGAGCGAGGTTCCTTATCGTAAACCGCCACGTCGACATAACATGTTGCTAGGTAGACCCTCTCTCGATGCGATAAAGCCATCCTCGACATATCACATGATAATCCAAATTCCCCTGACCTTGTGGGTAAGAGGGATGGTCGGGAGATCAGCGGGTGGCCGGGGAATGCTACGACCTCCGTAGAGCAAGAAGCGTTCCGTGGCGTGAGTGTAGACGAGGCTTGACATGCTGACAGTGCTCGCCGACCAGAACCCTCGGAGGAACAAGCTTGGGTGTCCAGCTAGGTGGCGACACGGAACATCCTCGCCTACATCGGCTCCAAACGACGGAAGACCTCAAAAAGTCTCCTCACTTTCGGTTTTAAAATGAGAATAGAGGCGTTTTCGCATGGAAGCGAGGCAAACATGGGAGGAGTCGACTATCTGATAATCACTCATAGATTGAACACCAATGATCTTTAAACCAATCGAAACAAAAGCAGGAGCTTGTGCGAGAGAAAAGCGGCCCATCAGCGAGAGATCGACAAGCTTCTCCAAGCAGGAGCGATTAGAGAGGTAGAATATCCAGAGTGGTTGGCTAATGTTGTACTCGTCAAAAAAGCAAATGGCAAGTGGCGACTCTGTATCGACTTCACTGACATAAACAAAGCGTGCGAAGGACAACTTCCTTTGCCAGGATCGACCTCATTGTGGGCCATGCACCGTGGGCTCACGAACTTCTCGATTTATGGATGCATTTTCCGGCTGTCGGTCGGCATGGACAGGAGCTGACGAAAAAGACCTCTTTAAATCACATTTCGGGAACTTATTGTTATCGTGTGTTCCATTCGGACTCAGAATGGAAGCGACCTACCGAGAGGATGTCCTTGAATGTTCGAAGCAGGTAGGCGCAACTGTGGAGGTATCACGTGAAGCGACATCTTCGGTAAAATCACGCATTAATCTCCACATGGCTCATGCCGAGGCGTTCAGTCCTAGGAATTACAACATGAAACTAAACCCAGCCAAATGTGCCTTCGGCGTGTCAGCCGAGAAATTTCTGGGTTTCATAGTCAACCACAGGGGAATTGAGGCAAATCCGGACAAAATAAAGGCAGTACTCGCTATGCCATCACCATCGTAAAGGGGTCGGCGGCCAGCGGGGAAGGATCGCGACTTTAAGCGGTTTGTATCGAGCGGTGACGAAGTGCCAGCCCTTCTTCAAAGTCCTGAAGAAGGCCTTCCAATGGGACGAGAAGTGTGAAGAAGCATTTACAACATTAAAAACATACCTGAGTTCTCCGCCGTTCTAGTAGAGATGCAGTGGAAGGGGAACTTCCTCACTCATCTTAGCCAGGTATAAGACTTTTCAACCCGGTAGTAGTGCCTCAAATCGGGAATAAAGGCTTGATGCGGGCGCCCCATTGCCACTATTGTGAGGAGCTGAGGAGGAGCGGAGGAGAGGTACCGAGGATGGAGAAATTAATGCGGCCTTTGGTAACCACATTTCCCAGAAACTCAGTCCCTATTTCGAGCTCATACCATAGAAGAATCCAGCCGGGAGTATCAGTGAAACAAGTATTGCACAAACCAAAAGCCTCCGGAAGGTTGATGAAGTGGGCCATAGAACTAAGCGAGTTCGACATCGAAGTACAAGCAGCGCCGCCGAGACAGGTCCTAGCCTGCCGTCATGGAATTCCACTCGAAGCAAACTTGCACTCGAGACCACTCCACGAAAGGGCGACCTCCCAATTTGGAAACTCTGTAGATGGAGCTCAATCTTGTGAGCGGAGCAGTCTAATTCTAACCTCACCGGAAGGATAGACATTGAATCGCACTCAGATTTGGGTTCATCGCTGGCACTCATGAAGCTAGAGTATGGGGGCCGTAATAGCGAGCCTCAGCCTCGCCGTTCATTAGAAAGTCGACCGGCTAGGAGTGTCTGGTGACTCTAGGCGGGTGGTCGGACAAATAGAAAGATACCTACAGGCCAAAAAGTGAAACTATGATTCTATACCTCCAAAGGTCCGCGATCTATTAAAAAGAAATTTGTGTTGGTTAGTCGAGCACATGTCCCGAGGCGAGAAGGAATTCCCGGCGAGCCTTGTGAGGATGGCACTGCCTCACGGAAGACCTCGACGAGGTCGACGCTGGTGAATACTTAGCGGGCCTCTATCGATCCTTATAGCATGACGGTCGTTCCGGTAGAGTCCGTGCCGAGCTGGATGGACCCCATTTTGGAGTGTCTGCCAGACGAACTACTTAGGAGCGACTGAAAGAAGCGAAACGAGTAAGGGCGAAGATCGACCGGGTTCTCTAATCATAAAGAAGCCTCTACAAGCGGATTTTCACACCCTTTCTTAAATGCGTGCGAGGAGAGGACCTGTGAAATACGTGCTGAGAGGTGCATGAGGGTATGTGCGGGAATCATGTCGAGCCCCGGGCATTAGCGGGAAAGTCTTAAGGCGGGGATGCTGCGTGACCATACTCGGGATACAGCCCAGCCTGGTCGAAATGCGGGGATCTGCCGGGAGCGCATGAATCTCACGCCTCCCGTCGGAACCCATAACATCAATCACAAGTCCCGCCTTTCCAACAATGGGGTTTGGATATATTAGGATTGCCATTGGTAAGGGCGGTTTGTTTCAATCGTCGCGGTGGATTAAAACTCGCAAGTGGAAGGCGGAAAATGAGCCTCTAGCCACAATTACGAGGAGCAAAAGATATGGTGGGTGTGAGCCATCATGTCTGAGTTTGGCATCCCTAGAGCCACTGGTATCATACAACGGGCAGTTCGAGCAATGCTAAGTCGAGATTTTGTCTTAGAAACTCGGAGTAAAATTATTACTCGTCCCGGCATCCATAATCAAGTGTGACAAATCTAGTAAGAACCCTTAAAAGCGGCCTTGAGGGACTAAGTTAAAGACCTTGAGGCGGGTAGAATGCCTCCCCGGTACTGTGGGCCTGCAGGACGACACGGGTCGACAACAAAGCCTAGCCACCCAGCCTTTGGCTTCATGAGCGATGCCGGGTGGAGGTCGGAATCAAGTCTCCCAGGATCGAGTTAGCATCAAAGGAGCATAATGACGAGGCCCTACGTCTAAACTTAGAACTCTTGGAAACGAAAGGGTGGCTTGGTTTCCCAAGCGTGCGGGAGGATCTTGAGAGAGGAGAAAGCGGCGAGTCTTATAATCAAAAGAGTCAGCCCCGGGGCTACATGCTGGGGCGACTTAGTCTTAAAGAAGCCCTGCCGTGAGGAAGAATCAGTGCATGGAAACCTTGACTGGCGGGAGAGATTAGTTACATCATATCCAGTCTGGACCGGAGCAGTATGAACTAAACGAAGGGAAAAATCTTGCGAAAACATCACGTGGAATGCGGAACACCTTAAACGTTTTTACCAGTAAGCATCAGTTTGTAATGTTAAATAATGCCTTATCGATCTTATGTATCAGTGGGCGTTCATTGATTATTTGGTTAGACATCTCAAGCGGTTTATATATATGTAAGATACGAGAAAAGGCGAGAAGAAGATATATAGGCATAAAAGGAAAAGTTTCTGCTATTTCAATTGAATTACATTCAGCGGTATCATGATTACATCTTGAGAAGTATCGGTGTTACAGTAGTTCCTAAAAAAAAAAAAAAAAAAGAAAGAAAACGAGATGGAAATAAATAGAAAAAGACCAGAAAGGTGGAAAAGAGGAGAAGCAGAAAAGGAGGGTGATAGGAGAAAGAAAAAGAGGTGAAGGAAAGACAAAATGAAAAGGAAGAAGAGAGGAAGAAGAGAAGAGAGGAAAGAAAGGAGGAGAAGAAAAATAAAAGCGGACGGCGCCAGGAGTGTGCCCTCTCCGGGCCTTTACTAGCACGAAGCTAGAAAGGAGACTAGGGAAAAACGACTCCACATAGGAAGAAACGATGGCCGCCCAAATCTTGAAGAATCTCGGCGAAACTGATCAAACTTGACTCTTCATCTCACGCGAGATTTAGTGGCGCATTAGAAAACAAAAATACAAAAGAACAAGCCTCAGTAATGAAACCACTATTTATAAGAAGATCAGATATTGAAGTTCGTCTGTCCGTTTAAATTCTCATAATCGCATTAAAAGGCCTTCGCCTCTTTCAAGTGAAAATTAACCAGCACGAAGCGTTTGACATATCAAATCTTCAACTAACCAAGGCCACAGCATGAATGCTGGCAATTTGATGAGCCAATCCTCATAGGTCACGCTGAGTCTGAGATCATTCATTGCGATTACCACTGAGCCATCTGCTTGAGCCGCGGCTAACCAATTGTGAGCGTGCTGCGCACAGGTCTGCGCTACCTGAGGAGTCAGATCCGCTCAGGCTACATTGCCACAAGGCCCTGGCCTTGACCCTGTTGCCAGTTGGCCAGGCTCACCTACTCGCGAGGCGCGTGCCTCGGGAGTAAGACCCATTCGAGACTCACATTGCCCTGTTGCGCCCTTTCGGTGGGCATACCATTGACTAGCTCACCTACTCGCCTGAGCCAGCGCCTGGGGGTCGGACCATTCCGAGACTACATTGCCACTCGGCTACATAGCCACTTTCGGCTGAATCTGCACCATTATTGACTCACCTACCGCGAGGCACCCAGTGAATTAGATGACTCATTTGTGCCGCTCGACTCACATGCCCTCGGTGAACGCCACCATTGTGAGCCCGTCTGCACGCAGTCGCCACGAGTGGATCCGCTCGACTACATTGCCGCAAGGCCACGGCGCGAACCATTTTTCGATTTGGCGAGCTCACCTACTCCATGCGACGCGCCTCGAAGTCAGACGGCTGGCTACGTGCCACCTCGGTGGAAACGCCACCATTATTGTCCTGCCGCTGGTCACTCTACGAGAGTCGGATCCTTCGGGCTACATTGCCACCAAAGGCCGGCCAACAGACCACCTTGCTGGTGCAAACTCACCTCTCCCGCGAGCCACGGCGGCTGCATGGGGTCGAACCCTTCAGTTACATTGCACCACCGTGGGTGCCACATTGGCGAGCTCACCTACTCCCGGCAGAGCCACGGCTGTCAGAGGAGCAGGAGCCGGCTCGGGGCCATTTACCAAACTACTCACCCTTTGTGGCTCTTGTACCAAAGCTTAAACGGACGAGCTGCAGCGGCAATTCACTGTGCGAAACAACTGCTCTCGAGATCACTCGGACCGGCTGCACTCAAACTCTATTCACCAGCCCAGCTCTTCCTCTCAGTTCCTCGGGCCAGGCTCTACTCGGCAATTCATGGCCAGTGAAGCTCTTCCTGGGATCACTCGGACGAAACTCTACTCAACTATTCACTGCAGCGAGCTCTTCCTCTCGGCTCACTCGAGCGAGCCTGCACTCGGCGATTCATATTGGCAAACTCTTATCTCGAGATCACTCGGGCGAGCTCCCTCAGCTTCTTCTGCGACAAACTCTTCCTCTCAGTTCCTCGGGCGAGCTCTAGCGGCAATTACATTGACCACGCTCTTCCTCTCGAGATCACTCGGAATGAGCTCTACGACTATTCACTGTGAGCTCATCCCATCGAATCCTTTCGGGCCAGGGTGTCTGCTCGACTATTCACTCTGACGAGCTCTTCCCATCAGTTCACTCGGACGAGCTCTACTCAACTATTCACTCAGACGAGCTCTTCCTCTCAGTTCACGAGGACGAGCTCCTGCCAGCCATTCACATGGGCGACCTCTACCTAAGGCAGTCGGCGGCTGGTGTGGGTCGGTCCATGAAAGGTCGGCTCGAATCGGCGAAACTCTACCACTTCAAGTCTGCCAGCCCGGGAGTCATCGCCACTCAGCCAAATCAGTAGACGAAGCCCTACACGCTCATTTTGACGGCCTCACCATTCTACACACGCAACGCTGCATACGTGCTCGTCTCGGCTCGACAGAATAGCCCTGGCGACCAGTTGGGCGAAAGCATTTGCTCAACCCAAACTCTCAATTTAGATGGATTAAAGGAAGGCATGGAATGCCTTGAGTGAAACACAAACAAAAAATAAAAATAAAAAAATAAATGAATGAATATTTAGTGAGTAAATTATATGTCTGAAACCAGACTGAGCAAAGAAATGACAAGTATACATGAGAGGAAAGTATGAAAGTCGAAGTAATTGCAGTGCAAGAGTTGGCGTTAGCAGAGGGCGAGCGGAGAAAATCAACCAGCTAGTGCGGTTTGAGAATAATTTGCGAAAAATTTATATAATCCTTGGGAAGGTGAAGTTGAAGTCTGATGCACCAACATTATTGCCTTCTCTTGGCGTCTGAAGCCATTGGCCAGCGGTCTCTCGATCTTCCGATAACCGTCCCTACGAGCAACCAAAGAAATCTGTGCCGATGTAGATCCCCCATGCAATCCGTGACACTCACTCCTTCAGCCGCTCCACCAGCTTACGGCCTCGGGCCTCATTGAGCTACCTGCTTTACCGCCTTGGCCTCGGAGCTTTCGACGAGCGCATCTTGCATGGCGCATCACCCAGTTCGCCATTGGCGCACGTAGGCTCCTCCCGAGACTCCACCCAGCTCACGGGATGAGATGGTTGTACCACCATTTGAAGCTCACTCTTGGTGGTGCATCCCGTCGAGTCTCAGCAGGCCATCTTCTTGTGACAATGACTCGCCCACGAACCTCCCGAAACTCGCCCTCGGCCGCCATTGAAGCTATTGAACCGTCCCCTCTACTTTCGCGGTGCATGGAGCCGACATGGTGTGCTTTAAATCGGGCTTGAGCCTCTACCTCTTCGATGCTGCTGCTGCGCTCGTTCTTGCTTCGGTGCACTCAGGAAGTAAGAAAATCTCGCCGCCTTATAAATCCGAGAAATTTTCACATGTTTTTCATTCAGTTTGGCCTTCTCATCCAAACCCTTCAAGCTAGTGGCTATCTGCATCAAACATGGGGTCAACATCTGTGAGATTAACTGGAGAATGAAGCGCAGCGAGACACGAAACTAAGCGACACCTTGAAGAGCAGAACTGAGCCTCGTCGACGATGGCGCTTTCCACCTCGAGATCAGAATCTCGAGATGGACGATCTGGCACCTGCATGAGCTGGCATTAAAAACAGAGTCCCATCTCGGTTTCGATTAAGGGCCTTTTTCTTCAACCTTCCTCCGTGCGACACAAACTCTCGTGTTGGACCCAGGTGATGGGTGCAGCCGCTTGACGGTGTTCGTGGATCACCGAGGTTTCGCCTTCTGGCAACAGGCGTGGAAGAACGCGGGCTCAAAACTATGGAGCCCCTACGGTGGGCAACGCACCGCTCGAATCTTGGCGAAACGGCAGGAAGGGCGGATACTCCCGATCTTGGAACGGCAGCGAAGTCATTTCCATCTTTGCTCAGCGAAGCCCGATTTCTTCCGCTTCACACTCCGGGGCTTCCGGGACAGTGCTTCCAATTGAGCCAAAACCTCTCCCTGGGTGGGAGTGGTTGCGGAAGGCCCGATAGGAGAGATTTTCTTGGAAGGAGGAGGCGAGGGCCTCAAAGCAACAGGGCGAGCAGGCTTCCAATTCGAGGGGCCGACAATGTCCGATTTAATTAGCTCCGCGTAGGGGCGGCGAACGACGGCCAATCTCAACATACATCATCTTCCAACACGAGATCAATCAGGCACCTGGGGAAAGCGAGAAGGACATGTAGTGAAATGTTCGACCTTGCAAGTCATGCAAATGACACAAACATACGGAGATTCTCGGGGTGGTCGAAGCCACGGAGCGCCAGTGTCATCTTTGTTAAGAAAGTCGTGCTCCTGACCTCGACCACTAACAAAAATGCGACCCTTCCACAGTCTGAAGGGAGATCGGAAATCAGGAGGGAGATAAGGCCTTTGAAAATAAGGAAGCCCTCGGTGGTATCCTTCCGGAGTAAAAAAGATAAGAAACCAACCTGGCAGGAACACCAGTCTGCACATCCCTAAAAGACCAATTGTATAAAATACTGGCAGTTGAGTGCGAGTTGGGAAGGGCTGTTGAAATGTTGTAAACCACATAAAGGGGTCTGAAGAACGAGGAGCCATTCTGGCGACGAAGAAGCACACCATTTTAGTGCGAACTCGTAAAAGTCGAAAATCGGGGCCACCGAACACCAAAGGAGGAGTCGGAAGCGTTAGTAGTGGCCCCACGGAAGGACTGACCATGCTTTGGGGCCCTCACGGTTATAACGTGCTGAGTGAGTCGAGATAATCAGATCATGGGATGGTCGTCAGGCTCACCCACTCCTTTCCTGCCTAGAGGAAGGAGGCTCACGAAAGAGCATCGGAGTTCGACCACAGTAGAGCGATCCAGTCTGCTCGGTCGCCCATCACTGGGCAGCAGGAATCACCACCAATCACTTCAAAGAAAAGCGTCCTGGACCCATGGCGAATGGCGACAAGAAATAAAAATGTCAGTTTAGACTGACGTTTCGTCGTACGATCGAAAAAGAAGCAAAATGATCTGAGACACAACGGACCAAAGATACAACGGAGAAGGCTATGAGGCGAGCAGAGAGAAGGCTAAGATAGAAAGGGTCCCGGGAGCAGAAGCAAACAAGACGAAAGATATCCACAAAAGAAATAGAAGGAAAGCTGGAAGGAATGAGAAAACCCGGCGAGAAACTAAGTCATCATTACCTCAAGACATATGTGGCGACAAGGCCTTAACTAACCCGGCCGAAATGACGCGTGAAGCCGCCATGGATACAGAAGACTGACCCTTGCCCGCGCCAGTGATACCTGAGGGTTGAGAGCTGACTGATAGGGTTTGGAAAATAGTAGCTGTCTGCTCGCTAGACCCAGGGAGACCGCGGAGGCCCGATCCGTTGGGCAAGCCAGCAGTATTGATTGCTTGACTATGGCCGGGTTGGGGGCCCAGTCATGGGGGTATCTTTAGCAGCCCATGATCCGCGGACCAAACCAAGGTAGGCCCAGAGAAATTATGGGAGAAGACTCCATAGGTATAGAGAATAGAATAATACAACCATATATACTATCCTGATTCAACCAAATCTTGCCAATAAGGAAGGGAAATAATAACAGATCATCGCCAGTTGGATTCCCCCCCAATAAGGAAGGAGGATTATCTCAAGCAAACAACTCCTTCTATATCATGTGCCGAATCCGATACGGACTAAAATAAGAAATATCCCATCTAATGGGAAGGACTCTGATACCATCAACTGGCTGAACATCTACTATAAATATGGTACCATCGGTGAAAGGTACGTCAATTCTAACGCATACACTCGCCCTCTAAGCAGCCTCTCTTTTCTCTCAAAAAAAGCGGCAGGCATCGGAGGCGCCACGGGCCGGCCTCGCCGACCCGCTCTTCTTTGCTTTTGCAGAGGAGATTACGTCAGACATCGCGGACCAACGGCGTCGCGACGATCCCACGCCACAATCCGGACCTTTTGTCGGCCCTCGAAGCGATCAGGGTCGACCGGCGACCCCCACTCTCGACAGTTCCGATTAAAAAAGCATCATCATGAACAATTCTTGAGACGAGAAAATTTCCATAGTACCAGGTTTTATTTTCTTCGGAGAGGATAGGGCTTAGGCTTTTAAATAATGAATATTTTAAATTTTCATACTCTTAAATAATGAATATTTTCAAAATTTTTCCATGTTTTCTGCTCCCGTCATTTTCTGACACTTAAGGATTTGCTTTGGACTCGACCTTTGTTGGGTAGAGAGCAGTAGTTAGTCCCCATAAGTGACTTGAAAACAGCGATGCATGAAATTCAAAAGAGCTTCAAGAATATCATATTAGAGTAGAAAACATACCTATTTGAAGAAGAAGGCTGCGGAAATGGTGGTGATGGTGAGGCGAGCTCGGCGAAGGAAACAGCTGATAAACGAATCCGGCGTCCTTTCTGCTCCTTATATAGATTTCAGTAAGGCAAAAGCTAAATATACCAGAATAATTATAATAATTGTAATAGTAGTAATGAATCAAATTAAAGAAAAAGAAAGTCTCAAGCTAAAAGATAGGTATTAGTCCTTTGCTTAGGATAAAATCAGGACATGCTTTCGAAACAAGGGATTGAAACATGTCTTAGCTTGGGACTTTCTCTTTCTTGAGTAATTTTTTTTTTCTTTTCTTAAATTGTGACACAAGAGAAAAACAAAAAGAAAATGACAACATGCTTTTGAAGAAAGGATCCATACATGTCTCTAGCTTGAGGGTTTTTTATTTTTTATTTTTTATCTTTGCTATTTTTCTGCCTATTTCTTTCTTCTTTCTAAATGGGGACACTATAAGAAAATAAAGAGAAATTGGCTACTGGTGTTTGGGGCAAAGGGCTGATGCATGTCTTCAACCTTGACATTTTCTTTTATGCTATTCCACTATTATCATTGCTTTTGTGCGCGGTGATGACGTGTGAGTTCTTTCACATTAACGACACTACTTCTAAAACAACATGCACTTTTGAGAGTGGTTTTGATTGAGAGTTTCTTCTTGAGTTTGGCCTTTCATAATTTTCATCTCTAGGTCTATTTATTCTATTAGATATGTTTTATTTCTCCATGTTAACTTGAATAAAGTAAAAGGTGTTGACATGATTTTAATATGGCCTTTT
Source organism: Tetrastigma voinierianum (assembly GCA_016808115.1). Classification (NCBI taxonomy): domain Eukaryota; kingdom Viridiplantae; phylum Streptophyta; class Magnoliopsida; order Vitales; family Vitaceae; genus Tetrastigma; species Tetrastigma voinierianum. Next base: position 2,268,734 of record JAEQBH010000137.1, on the reverse strand, counting down.
CAATTTCATGCTTGCATTAGTAGTTTAAAGTTTCCGACTTTAGGAATTATTGATTTTTCTCTTACCTAAAGGTTACAACTCTATGCTTGCCAATAATTGTCCAATGAATTAAATTCCATTTTTCTTTAAAGAACCAAACATTTTTAATATATTCACTACTACCAAAATTAAATTTTATAGCCTTCTCAAAATCAAGTCATACCAATTGAGCAATTACACTTGGGCGCATTCATATCAAGCCAAATATGAGCCATAAATGTTCTCCTTCAGTTTCAAGCTCTAGTTGAGAGGATGTTTGTTGGGTGTATTTCTACTCACATAAGTGCACGTGTCAAACAAGTAATAAGGTGGACTGATGAAGTCAGAGATAATCGAACACGGGAACTAGCTGTACTAGCCTAGTCTAACCTTACTAGTATTGTTTAGTTTACCATAAAATGACTATTTACTTATTTATCCTAATTATATGAATGGATAATACTAATTAACAATGAATAAAAAAAATAAGGGTTTCTAAGTTCACTCGAGATAATCAAATATTGGCTCGAGTTTGGTGAAAATCTAAAGCTAAGTAGCTATATATTGAAGATCCGACTAGCCTATCCTATCATTTTGGTTTGTATCTAGAGGCACCAACAACCCATCCTTAATTAGACTCGACTGTTAGTTCTCGACCTTAATACTAGGTCTCATGAAGCATTATGCATAGCTAGTCTTAACAACACAAGTGAACATTAAAATTCTCTTGCCTAGTGTCACGTGGTTTATCATCCTCGATCCCATCTCCCCACTCCTTTCATTCTTAAGCTCAATGCGAAATCATGCAAAAGGTGATCAGGCAATTACAAGCATTAAGAACAAAATGAAAAACATCAATATATTTATCAACTACCATGCTGAAAGATTACATCAACCAAACTAATCAGGAACTGTTTAAACTACATCGTGTACAGAAAATGAAATATTATATTAATCCTAAAAATAAAGCAAACATGATCGTCGACCCCCTCAAATGCACGCATAGGGTTGTTTTTATAAGCTCCTCGAACTCTAGGGACATTTTTGTCCTTTAGGTCGAAGTTCCCCTCTTTTGTGCAATTGAGACTCTCATGTGTTGTGTCTTGAAAACCTTCTACTCTTAGGTAAATTCGCAAATTCTGGCGGCCTTAAGTGAACGAAAATTTCGCGATCACTGTAAAGTGAAAGCTCTGAAATAAGGCAATGGTAGGCGGCTGGTATGAAATTTTGCAGTCAATAGGAAGTGATTGAAAAATTGTATCAAGAGTATTTGTTTGCACTCTGAATTTCACGGTCGCTCAAAGAGTGGCTGAAGTCCTGAAGCATTTGGATGCTATGAGTTCGATCACGGTGTGTGAAATGGTTGCAAACATGTGAATCCTCCTCAATGCCTCAAATAGTTATGTCTTATCTCAAACTCGCTCACAGAAGTGTTGTGTTGAAGCAAGTGGCCTAATCTTCTTATTCTCCAAAAGTTCATAAAAATTACCTAAAAACACAGCAAATTATATAAACTCATGAAAAACATCAGTTATGGGCAAAAGGACTAACATATGGCTAATTTGGAGGTTTTTAGGTGATTTGCACTCAAAAAGACTATGGAATATGAGTGGTAAAACGTGTAATTTGAGTGTTCATCAATTTTGACAAAAATAAATAAAAATTAAAAAATGATGAAACCTTTTACGTTGGGGAGAAATTATAAGTGTGTCACACATTTCTTTAATGAATTTAATTATGACTTTTAGTATCCTTGTCTATACACCCCATCAATAAAATGAAAATCATGAAAGAAAGCATTGATAATATTACGAAAGGACCTTCCTCTTAGCTCAATCAAGTTACCAGCACTTCATATTTTAGTGGGACTGGAATTGCAAGTGCTATGTAGTGTAAGCTTTTAAAAACTTTTTGGTCTTAACCTTTTAGGTGTATCTTTATGCCGACCATCTATCTAAATTATAAAGGTTACAAGTGTTTTGATCAAAATAGAAGAATTTACATTCATTTTTCTATTAACAGCTCTGATAAATTTGCATCTTACAAGTTATCATTGGAGGGAGTTCTTTTAAACAAAATTATTATTCTAATTTGGAGTTCAATGTTATTTAATACCTTGAGAAAGTCACCCACACTAGCACTCATCAAAATAATAAAACAATATCTTAGTCTACAGTTGATCTCAAAATTCTTTCCTTGGTTTTCTATATCTAAACCTTCATTTTCACATTTGAACAGGAGCAGTGTGTCACGCCGAATCCGTTACGACCCAGGATGGCGGATCAGCTCCAGTCGGGGCAGACAAATCTTGGGACTCTTTACGACATTTTGTTTTATTTTTCAAAGCCAACGGTGCCTATAGGTATGACCCACATCTATAACAAAATCAAAATATTATATATACATATAAGCCGAGTCCCATTTTACAAATACAAAACTTGCTTTACATTTTACAAATCGAGCACAGGAACCTACATGTAGTGAACGCTACGTAATGTTGGCGGTATGCGGATGTTTGCGATGTCTTCTCCATGCCTACGAGGATTAAGCCCGTGCTAAGCTGCGGCTTAGTGGAAACATTCTTGCTCACATAAACACAAATACGAGATAAGCAGTTTATTTATACGAGTAACCATAGTTACTCTTTGGACTTATACTTGTCGGCCCTCCGTGAGATTCTGAGAGTTCTTCTTATGCGAACTTATGCTTATAACAAACTTATGTTTATTCGGGACTCAGTAGGAGTGCAGAACATACTTAACGGACTTATTGTTTATTCGGGACTCGGGTGAGGTGCAGAACTTAGACTTAACCAGCTTATGTTTATTCGGGACTCCCGTAGGAGTGCAGAACTATTCTTATACCCAGGACACTAGTTGGTACGAAGTAGGTATCCTGGAGATTACGGAACGTGTGCGGTGATACTTGAGACTTATTCTTGCGAAAAGTACTTGCCAAAGTACTACAAACTTATCTTTGGTGTCAGTATCTTACTTGTACTACGAAGTATATTCTGGTATTTCGGATCTTATCCTGGTATTATGGAGCATATACATGTATTTCGGATTTTATACATGTATTACAGAACTTATACATGCATTTCAGATCTTATAAATGCATTTCAGATCTTATACATGACTTACAGAGTATATACTTGTCTTCACCAGACATGCGGTCTTACAGACATCTCGATCTTCACGGAACTTATCTTGGTAATTCAGAGACTTATACTTGTCTTATGGAGCATATACTTATCTTACGGATCTTATCCTTGTGCGAAGGTACATGTAAGTACAATAAGTGAACTCCATCTTAATCCTATCGCATACGGTCGGATCAGGCGGTATCGAATACCTATCAGGTATGGACATTAATCATGAGTACAGATCATAGAATACATATACTTATATTACGGATCTGGTACCCTTAGGTACTCTTTGGACTTATCTTGTTTTCTGGAATGCGGAGTACCGTGGAATGCTACGAGTTGTCAGATCTGAGGGTACTAGGTACTACAAAACTTGATGAAATACGAGTACCCGTGGGTACTCAAAGAACTGTCGAGGCGAGACGGGGCAATCGATAGATGCCATTAGGTACTACGAGGCATGTCCCAGTCTGAGGACTTATTAGATGCGAGGGTACGCGTGGGTGCCTACGGGGACTTGTTCGGATCTGGGGAACTTATCGGATCTGAAGTACCCGTGGGGTACTACAGGAACTGTTGAATCTGGAACTTATCGGATGCAGGAGTACCGCCAGGTGCTTCTGAGAACTGTTCGGATCACGGAACTTATCGGATCTGAGGTACCGTGGATGCTGAGGACTTGTTCGGTCACAGGGACTTATTAGATGCATGAGTGCGAAGTAGGTACTACGGGACTTATTCAAATGCGAGTACCCATAGGTGCTTCACGGAACTTATCAGTCAGGACTTATTCGGAGGCAGAATTTAATTAGAAGCCTCTTATTCGAGATCTGGAGTGCCGTGGGTACTTCATAGCTTAATCGAGATCTGAAGTGCCGAAGTAGGTACTCTGATCATATCAGTAAATTTTCAGAAGGTACTACATAACTTATCGGTGAACAGATCTTTAATCTTATTCTTTATTCAGAGTCTTATCATATAACTGTTTGACTTCCTAGACCAGTAATACAAAATGAATTAAAACACAGCACATTAAGTACCCGAAGATCTTATCACGATGCGGAAGTGCGTGGCATAGCGGGACAGGGTGGTAGCACTAATGAAGTGCCAGAGTACTTGTCGGGGAGTGCCGGAGCCTTGTCGGAGTGCCCGAAGTACTGTCCATGAAGTCTTGGAACCTTGTCGGAGCCGAGGAGTCTTGTGTTCTCTTAATACGCGGTCTTGATAGTTTACAATTATATGAGTTGATAACTATCTCTCTTATAATGGGCATTCTGCTTGATATGTGTTCATGACATGTATGATTCACGTTAATAGTCACGTGTCGGTTCGTTTCAAATTTCATATCATTATTATTTCATGAACACATCTATTCATTTTGCATTTCCTACATTTTCATGTTACTGTTACATGCGGCATTTCACATACTTGAGCAGTATAATGCCCTATGTATTCTACATCTAATCATGTATTCTATTCCTCAATGAATCCAACTTTACTTAAAGTGAATCACTCCAATCGGATCATCTAAACTCAAGTTAACAATTTCATGCCAACTAGTCGAACTAGATTTTCTAGGGACCGGAGTTGCAATATTCATTTTCCAGTGCATTGTCTCATAATAGAAACTGGTTCTTTGTGCTGCTTTAAATCTAAGGTGCTAGGGTTCTATTCCAACTGGAATCACCCAATTCGAGAAGCACCGAACTCAGTAGGTCGAAAACTTGACCGGACTACTCCATGTTCAAACGATGAGGAATTGGCTACATAGCCTCACTTTAGTGGATTTTTTGACAACTTAGAAGTCAGGGTGATATCTATTTCTATATGGATGGTTCTCGCTTGAAGTATATTTTAATTAGCCATGAATCCACTCAAATCGGATAAGAAATGAGAAGTTATGGCCAAAATCTGGCTGGTCGAAGCGAAAACCGGAAACCGGGTTGTGCAGGGTACATGTCTAACATGTACCGGTACAAGTCAACAAAAATGACGAGGGCAGTGGCTGCCGGTACAAGCTCCATTAGTGCGGTACAATTCACCAGTATGCCCAGAATGTGTGTTTTTGTTACATTCTTCCATGTTTTGATATCCAATCAATTCTACACTTCAAACACACATCAAAACCATTTCCAATTCACCTTGGAATCTCTTTTCTATTCAATTCATCTCTCAATTACATATCTTTCTTCAAAATTCATATCAAGAATCCTTCCAAAACAATTCTAATATGGGTTAAGACCCATACACAAACCAAACATGATGATTAGTTAGGGTTTTGTTCAAGCCACAGCAACCTCATAATTAAACCATGAATCCATCCACGAGGAAAGAGTTCCATGCCCATCTTGTGCCATGTGGTTCTACCACCTTACTTGAGCACATAAATTTTGGGTTAGATGAAATCCTGAAAAAACCTAATTTGGGCAAGATTATAACCATCAAAGCATGGAAATTCATATAAATTCGGTTCCATACCTTTTTGGCTTTATCTTGGCTTGAATCCTCCTTATTCCCTCTTCTCTTCTTCACTCTTCTTCTCCCTTCTTTCTTCTCTCTGGGTTCTCTCCCAATTTGGGACAAATTGGTCTTTAAATCCATGGTTGATAAGGCCATGTTTGGCCTCCATTATTTTGGAGTTAAGTTGCTTTGTTGCTTTTTCATGTAACTCCTTCTGTTATGAATACACTTTCCTTTATTTCATTTTGGCCTCCAATTTTTCTTAATCATGACTTTTAAGTCCCTCTTTGGAGAAATTTTGGTATCCTTAATCTTGTAAATTTCCGGTCCTCGTTTCCATGTTTAGCATTAAACTCACGAAGCAGTCAAGTGTCTTACAAAAATACCCTAAACATGTCAACGACTAGGGTATATTTCGGGAATATTCTGATTCTCCCCATATAAGAATTTCGTCCTCGAAATTCACACTCTAGCATGTGCTTGCTCTATATCAGATCCTTTCTTTTCATATCTTTTACAGAAGCTGGAGCGTGACTCTCACTTGAGCCATCAAAGCTCCATCAGAACTACATCTCCTGTCTTAATCTTTCAGAGCTGGATTGGTACTGATTCATTCTAGTCGATGTCTGAAACGGGTTGTCCATGATGAAACCAACACACTATGTGGTGCATCATGTCTGAGACTTATCAGAAACGCTAAACCTAGGCGCTGTGCCACTTGTCACACCCAGTCCCGGTCGGCAGGTGTGGATCGAAGCAATCAGGGACCTTGAGGCAAAATCTTTGGGACTCTTTACCTGATTTTTTTTTTTAAAAGCCAAGCGAATTTTTTTGTGGTATGACCCGTCTATAACAAAATCAAAATATTATATACATATAAGCGGGTCCCATTTACAAATAAAACTTTACTATTACATTTACAAATCGAGCAGAACATGTAGTGAACCCTTCACCGTGTGTTGGCCCGGCTGTATGCGGATGTTTGGCGTGTCTTCTCTGCCTCTACACGGATTAAAAACCCGTGCTAAGCTTTACGCTTAGTGGGAAACATTTCTTATACATAAACATAAATACAGATAACAGATTCATTATACAGAAGTAACCATAGTTACTACTGGACTTATACTTATTCTGGCCTCAGCAGGAATTTACAAGTTCTTCTTATATAGGAACTTATGCTTATTTATAACAAACTTATGTTTATTCGGACTCCCGTAGGAGCATGTAACTTACTCTCTAATGTACTTTATCGTTTATTCAGACTCCCGTAGGGAGTTACGTAAACTTTATACTTAACAGAAATTTATGTTTATTCAAATTCCAGAGGAGTTACAGAACTTAGACTTAACCAACTTATGTTTATTCAGGACTCTCACAGAGGAGTTACGTAACTTTATTCTTATACAGACTTACACTAGTTCTAGAGGTACCCGTAAGAGGTATCACGTAGATTACGGAACGGTACTGCATTGCGTAACTTATTCTTATACGTATACTTGCAAGTACTATAAAATTTCTATACCGGTACTTCAGATTCATTTGTACTACGAAGTATATTCTGGTATTTCTGATCTTATCCCGAATTACGGAGCATATACATGGCTTTCTGATTATACATGTATTACGTAACTTATATACATGCATTTCGGGATCTTATAAATGCATTTCGATCTATACATGACTTACAAGAGTATAGCATTTGTTTCACTTGAACTTGTACTGGTCTTACGGAACTTATACTGATCTTACGGAACTTATACTGGTATTACGGAACTTATACTGGTCTTATGGAGCATATACTTATCTTACGGATCTTATCCTTGTGCGAAGGTACCCGTAAGTACAATAAGTCGGAACTCATCATAATCCTATCACATGTGGTCGATCGACGTATGCAAGATACCACGTATGGACACAGTCCAAAAGCAGTGTGCACAGATCAAGGCAATGTGTATACATATACTTATTTTACTTGATACGAGCAAATTTTCTTAGGTAATTAATCGATCTATACTTGTTTTAATCGATACTCGAGTACCCGTAGGTACTACGTAGTTTAATCGGGGACATGTGAGCAAATTTCCCTAGGTACTACAAAAAACTTGATGAAATACGAGAGTACCCGTGAGGTACTACGTAACTTAATAAGAGGCATTGCACTTAATCCAATACAGGGAGTACCACAGTACTAGCGTAGTAACTTAACGTAATACAGGACTTATTAGATACAGGAGTACCCGTAGGTGCTACAGGACTTGTTCAAATACAGAACTTATCAGATACAGGAGTACCCGTAGGTACTATAGAACTTGTTCGTGATACGTAACTTATCGATATTAGGAGTACCCGTGAGGTACTACGTGACTTGTCTTATTAAGAATTATTAGATACATGAGTACCCGTGAGTACTACAGACTTATTCAAATACAGGAGCAAACTTAGTACTACGGAACTTATCGATCAGACTTATTCAGTGACGTGAGTTAATTAGAAACAAACCACCAGATACGGAGTATCTTGAGGCCTTCATAGCTTAATCGATACGTGGAGTACCGTAGGTACTGCCGTGATCTTAATCAGAGGCAGGAGTACCCGAAGGTACTACATAACTTATCAGGTACATTCAGATCTTTAATCTTATTCTTTATTCAGAGTCTTATCATATAACTGTTTGACTTCCTAGACCAGTAATACGAAATGAATTAAAACACAGCACATTAAGTACCCGAAGATACTATACAAGCATTTTGGCGCCATAGCACTTAACAGACAGATGCCGTGAGCACTAATCGGCACCGGCATTTGACCAGGAGTGCTGAGCATCTAATCCGGGAGTACCGGCACTAATCAGAGTGCCTGAGCACCTTTTAATTCAGACAGAGGCCGTGTTATCTTTAATAACTGGTCTTAGGTAGTTTTACAATTATATGAGTTCAGTAACATACTCTCTTATAATGTGGCATTCTAGCTACATTATGTGTTCATGACAGATTGTAATTCACGTAATGGTCAATAGCCTGTTCGCTTTTCACCCCATATCAGATATTATTTCATGAACACATCTATTCATTTTGCATTTCCTACATTTTTCATGTTACTATTACATACGGAATTTCACATACTTGCACAGTATAATGCCTATGTATTTACACATCAATCATGTATTCTATTCTCTAAATGAATCAACTTTACTTAAATTGAATCACCTAATCGGATTATCTAAAACTCGCTATGGCATTTTCATGTCAATCTAGTCGGTTACCGATTTTACCGAGGGACAGTTTGCAATATTCATTTTTCCAGTGCATTGTCTCCATATTTGACACTGGTTCTTGTACTTTTTGTGCTAAGGTGCTATGGGTTCTATCTCCAACTGAATCACCTGTCTGAGCACAGGAATCAAGTTACGCCCAAACAACTCCACTACTCCATGTTCAAGACTGATACAGGAATTGGCTCGCACATAAATTTCACTTTGAGAGGGATTTTTCGACCACTTAGAGTCAGAATTTGACGATATCTATTCTATGTGGATGGTTTTCCTTGAAGTCTATTTTAATTGGCCACTTGAATCACTCAAATCGGATAAGAAATGAGGAAGTTATGGCCAAAATACGAAAAATCCCACGAAATGTGCTAAAACCGTAACAGTTGCACGAAGAGCCTAACATGTACCTATTAAGGCCAAAAATGACCGTAACCGAAATTGTACTGGCAGCTAAGCTCAAATTGCACCAATTCAATTCCGAACATTCCTGCACGTGTGTTTTGTTACATTCTTCCATGTTTTGATATCCAATCAATTCTACACTTCAAACACACATCAAAACCATTTCAATCCACTTTGGAATCTCTTTTCTATTCAATTCATCTCTCAATTACATATCTTTCTTCCAAAAACATATCAAGATTCCTTCCAAAACAATTCTAATATGGGTTAAGACTCCATACACAAAACCAATTATGATGATATTAGTTAGGCTTGTTCCAAACCCTAACTTAACTACTCATACTCAAACCATGAATCCATCCACAAAGGAAGGATTCATACCCATTCGTGCTGCTGGGTTCTACCCAATCTTACTTGACATAAATTTTGGGTTAAGATGAAATCCTAGCAAAAACCCTAGATTTGGGCAAGATTATAACCATCAAAGCATGGAAATTTATACATAAATTCAGTTTCCATACCTTGGCTTTGCTTGATCTTGGTTTCTGAATCCTCCTTCCTCTTCTCCCTCTTCTTCTCCCCTTCTTTCTTCTCTACTGGTTCTCTCCCAATCTTGAGACCAAATTGGTCTTTAAACTCAAGGACTGATAAGGCCATGTTTGGCCCTCAAACCCATTTTTGGGTTGTTGTTTTTATTTGCTTTAAGCCCCATAACTCCTTTATTTATGAATACACTTTCCTTTATTTCATTTGGCCTCAATTTTCTTAATCCATGACTTTAAGTCCTCTTGACAATTTACAATTTTATCCTTAATCTTGTAAATTTCCGGTCCTGCTTCCATGTTTCGCATTAAACCTGCTAAATGGGCCAAATTATAAGCTACAAAATACCCTAAACATGTCGAAAACGACTAGGGTATATTTCGGGGTGTTACAAGATGGACTCGTGTGGTGATTTTGATGGGTTTAGCACTCTCCCATAGAGAGATCCTCCACTACCAACAAATTAAAATAACGCTTTTTGTACTCTACCATGGTAGAATCTATGAAACCTGCTGGGAATATTTGTTGTAATTTTGATCAATGTATGTATAGATAGTTTTGTTTTTTATCTATATGACTTGATATAGTTTTTTCTTATCTATATGACTTTCATATTATGTGTATATTTTCACAATTATTATATTTGTTATATCAGGGATTTATAGCCAATGAAATTATTGATCGAGAAAGATGATGACACTTGTAATGAGTGTCATGGTTTTAAAACAAGAACATTTAAAACCAATGCGCCAAATAAGTGTCATAGCTAAGATATTATCTTGAAATATGATGAGTGTAGAAATGACGTTTTAAATGAGTGTTTGGTAGTTTGATTCACAAAAAAAGATGATGCTCAGTATGTTGGCCATTATGTAAACATATACGATTAATGAAACCATGACGCTTGAGGAAGTGTCATTGTAATCCTTCAATGACGCATTAAACGGCCATTGATTAACTTTTTCCTGCAGTGTCAATGGCCCATGACGCTCCAAATGGATGAGGCATTCGTCAAAGCTTTCCCATAGAATGTGATATCATCCATGTAAACCTCCATAATGCGTTCCACTAGATCATTGAAAATACTGAGCATACATCTCTGGAATGTGGTAGGGGCATTACACAGGTTCAAGGGCATCCTCCTGTAGGCATATGTGCCAAAAGGGCAGGTGAATGTAGTTTTGTCCTGATCATCTCCAACAATTTCAATCTGGAAGTAGCCTAAAGAACCATCCAGAAAGTAGTAGAAGGGGTGGCCTGAAACTCTTCCAGAGCCGATCCGCCTCAAAACCGTAGAGGGAAGTGATATTTTCTTGTCACCTCATTCAATCTTCTGTAATCAATACATACCCTCCAACCCGTAGTAAGGCGGGTGGGCATTTCCTCTCCTTTTGCATTCTGCACTGTAGTTACCCCTGATTTCTTTGGCACGACATGGGTTAGGCTCACCCAAGTGCTATTAGATATGAGGTAAATAATACCGGCTTGTAGCAACTTTCAGACTTCGAACTACCTCCCGCGTATATGGGGATTCAATCTCCTTTCAGGGTCAGCCTTTGGGCCAGCTTTCGAATTCTCCTCTAAAATATATGTGATGGTGCATTGTCAATGATACCTTTGAATCAGAAATTTTCTCCACCTAAAGCTTGCTTGTTACTCTTAAGGATTTGCAATAGATTGTCTTCCTGTGGAGTGCTCAGCAGTGATAATATAATAACTGGACACTGTCTGTTTTCTTCCAAAAATGCATATTTTAGTTCCATAGGCGTGGGGCTCGAGATCTGTACCGCTGAGATTCATTTTCTTCCTCTCTACTAATGAGGTAGAATTTCTTCCTTTTCTCCAATGCCCATGTACTAAACTCATGTCTCGGGGGCCCCGCTGCTCTACAAGGTCAGCGTGACACCGGGGTTTAGCACATCTTGCACTCTGCCGTTAGCTTGTTCTTCGCTGAATCGCGGTCTACAGTGCATTTCACGCTCATCCTCCACTGTTGCATATGCTTTTTACTTAAGGGAAGATATCAGTTCCAAGGACGTTACCAAAGGTGAGCTGCATAACTCCCATTTCTGAATTTATAATGGCATTCAAAGTAAAGCCAAGAATAGTTTCCCAAGATGATGGGCGGCGGTTAGCTCCCTCACGTAATCGGCTCGTGTCAAGCAACAACAAAACTACTGGATAGTAGAATTTGTTGTCCACTTGTATTAGAACATCCCCAATAGTCCCCTTTGGTATTTTTTAATCGACCTACCCGGGCCAGAGACAAGGTGATGGAAGTGGCTTAAGTTCTCCCAAACCTAAATTGTTCGTATTACTGAATATGGTAGTAGGTTCACACACTACCTCCCAAGTCCAAAAGAGTGCTTTTTCAACACAAGTGCTCCGATATTAATCGAGATAGCAGGACACCCCGGATCTTTGTACTTTTACCGTTTTGCACTCAATGATATCACTGACTTGCCCGCTAAGAGGGTCTTCTTATTGACATTTGCACTCTTCACCGTGCTAGGTCCTAAAAATTTAGCATATGGGACTGCTTAATCATGTCAAGCAGAGGGATGTTGACCTTCACTTGCCTCAACACTTCTAATATATTTGTCTGGTGGATGGTTTTTTTCTTGCTTCTCAATGCTTGGGGAAAAGGAGGGGGTGTACTCTTTTTCACTGTATCCCCTTTTGGTGCCTCGTCCTCTGGTTCAGGTTCAACTACGTTGGGATCTTCCACTGCTGGTTTGGGGGCGGATGGTTTGACTTCTCTACCACTCCTCAAAGTAACCATTGCTTTTACTTCATCAATTATGGGATTTAGGTTGCTGGGAGAGCTTAATTCATGCACTCCCCTGAGATTTGGTTGTGTTTGGGATGGAAATTTCTCTTTTTCGAGAACCTACTGCTAGTTAGTTAACCTTGAAACCGAGTATTGCAGGTCATCTATTTATTTGTTGAGAGTGCCTTCCAATGTTTCGATTTTCTGAGTGGTCTGAGCATTCACTGTCTTCTGTTCTTCCACAAAGTTACCCACAACCTTGCTCAAATTCACAATGGCTTGCTCTATAGGGGATGAGGGTGGGGGTTGCTGCTGCTGTGAAGTGGAACCAGGATGTTGCTGCTGCTATGAACCTGTGGGAGCATAAGCAAGGGGTTTTTAAGCCTATGATAGACAGGATGATTCCTCCAATTTGGATTGTAGGTGTTCCCATATGGAGCGTTTGTTGGTGGCTTACTTTGACCCACTATATTTGCCTGCTCTTGCATCAAGTCCCTTACTGAGAGAGCAATTGGGCAGTGCTCTCCTTGTTGACTAGTGGATTGACAATTAAAACAGGGCTGGAGAGGTACAGGTGTTTTAGCTACTACCCGTACCTCATGCTAATTTCGCATTTCAAGCTCTTCCAACCTTCTGGTCAAAGAAGATAACTTGGCTTTCATTTCCACATCCTCTGACATTGAGTATATGCCTCCCCTTTGGTTTGTTGTGTGCTTCAATCTCTCTACCTCCCTTGGGTTTGGCTCATCCCATGCCTTGGAGGTTTCAGCCAAATAGTTGAGGAAATCCATAGCCTCATCTGGATTCTTGCTCAGGAAGTCCCCTCCACACATGGTTTCTAACAATTTCTTCATAGCAAGGGACATCCCATCATAAAAGCGATTCACCAACATCCATGTATCAAAGCCATGGTGAGGGCAAGCACTGATGGTCTCCATATACCTTTCCTAGCACTGGTAGAACTTCTCATTATCATGGGCCGCGAATGTATAAATCTGCCTCTTCAAGCTATTAATCCTGTGTGCATTGAAGAACTTCTTCAAAAATTATGCCTACAGTTTTGCCCAATTTCGATAGTTCTCGCCTTGTGAGAATTGAAGCCAAATCTTAGCCTGGTTTTTGCGGTTAAAGGAAAGGCTTTTCCTCTTCAAAGAAATTCCATATCGGTTGCACTCCTCCTTGAAAGTCGTGCAAACTTCCTCAAAATCCCGTATGTGTGTGTATGGATTTTCATTTTCCATACCATGAAAGTTGGGAGCAGGGGCACCAGATAAGGCCTTCACCGCTACATCCCCGCCAGGGAATAATGCATGAGGGTGCGCCACCGTGGGTGTGGCGTGATCCTCACGATTCAGAGCACGGGATCCCTTGAACCCCCCCGCTGGCTCACAAGCCTCGTGGAGGTTCCATTTGTTCACGCTTAGCTCACCACACCCTGCTCAATCGAGCACTAACTTTTCCAATATGCCCGCGTGATTTATGTCCCAATGGTGCATGTTTCGCTAGGCAAGCAACACGCATGCACAATCAACAGAAAGAAGGGCTACTGTAAAAGGTTAATGTTAGCTAGAAATAAAAAATGAAAATTCTATGTATGGACAGTATAAAAATTAAATCAACCTGAAGAAGGAACTCCGCTTAGGGGAAATAAAAGTAAGGGCAAAAAGAGATCGATTCACTCAACACTCAGATGAGATCACAAGTTCAACAACTTCTTACTTGCACTAAGGCACAATCCCCTGCAACGACGCCATTTGATCTTCAGGCCACAATAGTGTACCGTATCCACCAAAATTTGTATCCTAGCATTCCTACCGGTCGTAGCCAAGCCACGCAGATAAATGCCTCTGGCGTCGAACTCGGATGGGCTTTCTTCATGCTAAATGAGTTACGCTGAGTGAAATTGGTTTCCACTTCTGATTTGGGGCTTCTTATAAAACAAAGGGGGTTGATGGCTTGAAAACCTTATCTCGTAGGGAATAAAGTAAAAGAAATCCCTTGAAGTTCCGGCCACCAGCTTGTGGTTCTAAGGCAAATATAATGTCCTCGGTCCTTTTCCTCGCTGGGGAGATGACCTATAGTCATTTTCCGACCGGGATCTACGTTAGCCATGAAAAACGAACCCTAAAAAGTGTTTCTCCCGGTATACGGCATTTTATTAACCATCGATGTTTCAAACAAGCTAAAACTCGGCCCTAGATCTAACCTGTAGGAGCCAATAAATGGCAACTAAGCTAGCATCAGTGGATCTAGCAATAAGTATCCACTGAGCCTTTAAAGCTTTCCAAGTACTAGCCACTCAAGGTACATCACAGGGATTCAAACCTAGCATGAGATGTAGAAACATAACTGGTAATAAATGCCTCATATGAATAAGTGAGGACAAGGCTTTACCTTAAACTTTCACTCGGGCCTCCTCTTCATGATGAGAGGGGTTTTCACCATCCTTGAGTTGTCATCCCCAAGGGTTGTTTCTAAGGTGAGAAAATACTCGTAGCGAGATAAAGTGAAGGAAAGTTGCAGAGGCGGGAAAGCTGAAAGCTTTGGCGCCAACTTTATTGATAAAAGCCCCTGGTTACATGAGCTTGAGCTTATATAGTGCACAGAGTCAAGGAATTTACATAAATGTATGAAAGACCAACAATTACATTAAGGGAATTTTGGTAAAAAGCCATAAAAAGCGGTCAAAAGTGGTCAATACAAAGAAACATTGGGAGAGTGCGGCACCAGAGCATGCGAAAATTTTGATAAACAAGTAAAATTTTATGCAATTTTCAATTTCCTCTGTATTTAGCTTCCCAATTGCCTTCATTCATGCAAAATTTCGAGCTTGGCTCGGGTTCTTCGTGATTTGAATTGGCTTGAAGAAAAGTGGTACACTTAGTCGGTAAAACTACAAAAATATTCATGCAAATATGATTAGTAGCATACTGGGACCTTAGCGTATCAATTGGGTTATTTAAGTTGATTAGTACACAAAAAGTGCTCAAAACCTGCAATAAACAGGCCTCAAAACAACACTATTTGGGTACTAATCAGTGGCAGGAGCATTACATAATCCAAAAGGCATCCTTCTAGAAGCAAAGGTGCCATATGGACATGTAAATGTAGTTTTCTCCTGATCCTCTAGGGCTATAGCAATCTGGTTATAACTAGAATATCCATCAAGAAATCAGTAATGGGAGTGCCCTGCTAACCTGTCCAGCATTTTGTCAATGAAAGGTAGAGGATAATGGTCATTTATGGTAGTAGTGTTTAGTTTTTTATAGTCTATACACACTTCCATCTCACATATTCTCAGAGGGAATCAATTCATTCTTCCTTACTGATCACGCTGAATCCAATCTTGTTTAGAACCACATGAACTGAGCTCACTAAGGGCTCTCTGAGATTGCATATATGAAGCCTGCATTCAGCCATTTATAAAACTTCTTTCATTACTGGATTCAACCTTCTTTGGTGTTCAATGGAAGTCTTTGCATTGTATTCCAAAAGGATCTTGTGCATACAGATAGAAGGACTGATTCCTTTCAAATCTTCTATAGACCAAGCTATTGCTTCCTTGTATTTTCTGAGAATCTCCAACAGTCTTTATTCTTCAAGCTTAGTCAATTCTTTTATAATCAAACCCTTTGAGCTTGTGTTTACTTCAACTACTTTCTCTTCATAACTGCTAGATTTTTCTGTACTGTTTTCTTCAATACTGAGTACTGCCTCTTTTAATTTAAAATTGGAATTCATAAATTCAACATCAAAATGCTTAAGATACTAGAAATTCATCTCATTCTCATTCATTGAACTCTGAATTTTACAATCATTTATCAGTTCATAATTGATGGAAATTTTTGTTTCTACAATCTCACAATCAGCATTAAAAAAATCTGGCTATTTCAAACTGTGATTGAGATTGTAGTGCACTGCCTTATCTCTAACCCCCTCAGAGAGCCGCATTCCTTCCTCCTTTCTTCACATCGATCAAAAGTCATTCCTGCTGTTAAGAAAGGCCTTCCTAACAAAAGAGGGATTTGTTTGTCTTCTCTTTCTTATATCAATAACCAAAGTCTACTGAAAATTAACTTTCCCACTTTGATCAAAGACATCTTTAAGAACAATGCCCTCAAGTTGGGCTACTTTCGCACCGCAGGTTTATTATGGGAGTAAGCTCCCCCAAACTGAGTCTTTTAACCACAGATAAGGGCATCAAGTTGATGTTGGCTCGAGAATCACATAGTGCTTTTCCTATATCAAAATTACCACTTTTGCAAGGAATAGTGAAGCTGCTTTGATCCTGCATTTTCTCTAGTGAAGATTTCTGGATAACTGCACTGCAGGTTTCTGTTAGGCTCACTACTCCTTCTTCAACAAATTTTCTTTTTCTGCTTAATATATCCTTCATAAATTCTGTATAGTGAGACATTTGAGTCATTGCCTCAGAAAAGGGGATATTGATCTCTATCTTCTTGAACATGTTCAAGAATATAAAGAATTTCTCTTTAAAGATAGCCTCGTACAGGTAATGTGGACTTAAGGATCAGTAAGCTTTGAACCTTTCATTCTCTTCCTTAGATTTCCCTCTTCAACTTGCTGCTTTTGCTGCATTTTTGTTGTTCTGTTTTCTTCAGGAACTTCTAAACTGTGTTGCTTCAATTCGTCTCAAATTTCTGCATATTTCTTTTCCTCAGTTTTCTTCTTCTCATTTCTTCTCTCTTCCATTTCTCTACCACTTCTCAGAGTTACTGCCATGCAATCCTTCTGGATTCTCTCAGGTCACTTCAGGAATGCAAACTGACTACCCTACATGGCTAGGGCCAATCAGCCTACCCGAATCTCCGATTCTTCAAAGATAGCGTAATGTTGGCCTAAACATAGTCAGAAAGCATCTGAATGCTACTAACTCAGCAAACTCCTGCTCGTGTATGTTTAGCCCTATGAAAGAAAGCATATGATCTTCAACTTTATTTTCTACTCTCCGACTCGCTTGGTTGGTTGCTCGTTGTTGTCGGAACTCAGCTTACGATATTACTCGAAAAATTCTCATTCCATGTTCGACCTTGTTGTGCCTTACATACTCCATATGAGAAATTCTCATGGTTCCTGAGTGCTGGTGTTTAGTGAGTGGGCAAGTTGAGGTTGGGCTTAAAAGTGTAGCTTCTATTTGCATTGAGGTATTATGCTCCTGATGAGTGCAAAACTCATCTATGTTTTGAGTTCATTTCACATGTTATTTTGTGCATTTTATATCCATATTCATGTAAAACTCATAAAATTTCCTCTAAACTTGGTTTTGTAGGATTATTGATGAAAAGCAAGTGGATTTGGCAAGAAATGAGCAATATATTTCCCAAAAGAAGAGTCAACCGAGAGTCTCACAAAGGCGCTACTGAAGATTAATTTTTATGTACCATCTGAACATCAAATGGTTCAAATTCTCTCATGGCTGCATTCTACATTCAGAGCTTTCCAACGAGTACTCACACGCCCAAACTGAAGTTAAAACGAAGAAGTTATGGCCCCGAAGGGGTTAGAGAAGAAAAACCAGTTGCTGTAAAATTTGTCGCGACCAAGAGAGTATGTCGCGACCAGGAGAGTATGTCGTGACTACATCGCGACAGAGAGTATGTCGACCGATGTCGACAGAAATGGTGTCACGACGTAAAACCCGCGGTCGCGACCCGTAAATGTCGCAGAACTTGAAAGCGTCGAAAATTGAGCTTTGACCTAATTTCAAGCTCCATTTCACCCTAGACCATATTTATACTGCTTTTTAGGTAAAGAGGCAAGCCGAAACATCGTGGACCTCTCTCACGGGTTTCTCTAAACTGCCCATTTTTCCAGTTTTTCTGTAGATTTTGATTTTTTTTAGATCTTAGAGTAATTTTTTAGCAGATTTTTATTTTTATTGAAGAGATTTCGGTGTTGTATAACAAATATTCAGATTTCACAAAGGTTCAAACAAAGATTGAAGCTAAGAATTTGGATTTTCTCTCTCTCATGGGTTTTCTCTCTCTAAACTGCCCATTTTCTTAGTTTTTGCTGCAGATTTTTATTTTTAATAGATCTTAGAGTAGATTTTTATTTCTATTGAAAAGATTTCGTGTCACTCGTATATTCAATTTTATTGCATCGCTGAGGCGCAGATTTAGCTTCAATATGGGCTTTTCTTCTTTCTTGATTTCTTCATTTTCTTACTTTTTGTTTGATTAGTTTGATTAGTGATGATTGAAATCCCGAGTAATGGAGACATTAAACACCCTCCCAGGGTTGAGGATTAATTGTTAAACATTCAGATTTGCGGAGTTTCTAAGTTATTTTGTGGGTTTGAATCACGAGATTTATATAGTGAATCGCATTCATATAATGGGTGTTCGAATATTCAGCTGCTTATACCCCGAAAAATTTGATCTTTGCTCCCGATTTCGAGAGGCCTACGGGTGACCTGAGAGATGGAGATTCGAGAGTAAGCGGTAACTTAGAGGTATGCTAGACTAATATCTTACTGGAACTAATGAGCATTTGAGAAAAATTACTTTTATTCTCATTACTCTTATTCAGGGATTAATTAGATGATATCAATTTAGATTGATGATTTCTCTTAGTAGATGAAGGATCTGATCAGTAATTGTAAATATCTAATCAAGGAGATAGAGAATTTTATCAGATTTGAAGAATAGATACCAATTATATTGGAGAAGGCTTGCATTATCCTGTCTATGAAATGAAAATTCTTGATCCTAAGAAATAGTTGTGAAGTATTAAGAAAAAGAAAAACAATCAAATCTTAAGAGTGCGAATTTGCAAGTAGCTATTTAGACCCATTTGTCTGAAGAAAGAATATGGATCTCTAACTAGTGAAATGTATGGTGTATGGAGAAATCCAAGCTTCTCTTTGCATTGCTCTTGGACAAATCTGCATTCAACACAATTAATTAACTTTCAAAAAGGAAATACAAAGCTGTTTTATAAATAATTATCCTCATCTCTAGTGACCTCTTCATACCTTTTAGAATTAAGTAGTTGTTTATTTGAGGTAGATTTTAGGATTAGTTTTAAATCCAGTTTTGTTTCAATTAAATTGATTTTAAATGACATCCCTGCTGATCGCCTAAATGATGAAGAGCCCTTGTAATCGGGGTGATCAAATTCAATTAGAGAGAGAACCTCAATCACGTGGTCACGATATGGGACTCAGGTCCACTTTTATTATATGACCCGTGCACTTGCGGAGGAAGTTGATCTTTAATAATCATACTAGAATTTCGAAATTTTAAGTATACTTACTTTTCGTTTCATCAGTTTTGAGAGTATTTTACCCATTCACTCCATAGCCCATAACCTACCTCACTCCCATCAATTTGATGAAGCTTTACAGTTTTGGCACATTGCCGAAGTTAGACAATAGTCCTTTAGTAATAGTGTCATAAATTTGTATATGTCTTTTGGTCACCTTACAAGTTTTTAGCCCGACTATTCTACAGAGGATACTTGTAGGTTACTTTCTCTCTCATTGGGAAGTTGACATTTTGAAGAAACGGGTAATTTGCTAATTTAAGTAAATTTTTATTTTATCTTTTTGGTTGTGATTTGTTTCTTAGTTAATTTTTTGTTGTGTTTTGTGCCTTTATTTTCTTTATTTTCTTACTTATTTGTTGAGTGCTTGTGGAGGAGCATTCAGCTAGAGATAGATTTGCCTCCATAGAAGCCAAGCTTGAACTACTTCTTCTAAGGTGGACCAGAGTCACCTGTAAACTCTCAATGGAACAAGAGTAGCCCCTTATCAAGGGGAGTTCAAATCCCACATTTAGGAGGAAAGGTTATCTCATTCAAGGGGCTTGATTTTATCTCACATGAAGGGAGGCAGAGAAGAGGATTAGTACTTCATGACGAGAAATTTCAGTTTAGATGCCTTCCAAGTCAACACTAGTGCTAGATTGAAAAATGTAGAAGCTCAGATAGGACACTTGGTCGAGCATTCCAAGGAAAATTCTCTATGACCTCTCCACAGTAACACTTTTGCCGTCAGTGAATGCATTGATACTCCTTTGGCGGGTGTGAAATTTCCTATCACGAAATGCGTGGAAGAAGGTGAAAATAATTTGGAAATTGAACAAGGCATAACCAATAATGATGAAGGAGTCATTCTTCGATCGTGTATTAAAATGATAAATGTGTTCTGAACATTTGGTATGAGATTTCGTGTTGCGCCCAGGTTTTGACTGGGGATTGAAGATCTAACCTGTATCTAGATATATTTATAAATCAGTGTAGGTTGGTGTCCAATGAGACTCACCGCTTGTGGGTGGAAATAAGTTCAATCTTCACCCAAATTCATTACTTTGATGGAATGAGAAAGAAGAGGCCATGTCGCAGAAAGTGCGACTTGCTTCAATCAAGGAACAAGTTTGAGCAGTCCCTTAAGCATAAATGTGTTTACATCTACTTCACATAGAGGGGGTTGTTTTGAAGAAATGGCTGAACCACCAGTCATAATTAAAAGGGATTTACGAGTTTATTCTCTATTCAATGCGAAAGAAAAATCTTGGCTTGAATGGTTATGAAGGAAGTGCTTTCAAAGATAAGACATTAGTCAATGAACTTTCAGTACTTTTCAATAGTCTATTTGGACTCTAAAAGCGGAGAAGCGACTTCTTGGGAGGCAACCTAGCTAGGTAATAAGTTCTATCCATTCTCTTTTCTTTTTCTATTTTTTTAGTTATTTTATTTGTTTATGTTTTTGTGCAGGATGAAGAATTCGGCGAGTGTTTCTTTTGTTGTTAGTGTTTTTCGAGAATAAGATAAGTTTGAGAAGTGAATAATATTTATCATGACTAGTTTACAAGAAGCAAAGGCAAGTTGGAAAGTAAGTTGATGTAATTATAGTGCTTAGGAAGTGTGAATTAATGGAGTGGAAATGTTCATCAAATTTGGGTTTTGAGGTGAAAGAACCAGTGGAATTAAATCTCTGAGTTGGGAAGGTTCATGATCATGTAGGGAGAATTGAAGACAAGAGATAGATTCAAGAATGAATGAAAGAATTAATGGTTGCTATTAATTTTGAGAGAATATATAAGCATGAAGGACTTTTGAAGGATAGCAAGTGATAGAGGCGGGCAAAGCAAGGGAGACCTAAGGAGTCAGAAATCATCACCTTTGGACAGCATTGAACATTCTGATTTTCTGTATTGATTGAGGGCTCCAAATGGTTCACCTCAGCCCATGAGCACATTCTACAATGAAAGAGCTTTCAACGAGTCCTTACACATCCAATTCGAGCTAAAATGAAGGAGATTTGAGTATAACAAGTTGGATAAAAAACGAAGTCTTGGAAACCCAGGGTGCGACGTGACCAGCACCACAATCACGAAAACAGAGGCTTTTTAACCCTTTAAAACCCATTTTTCTTCTTCCTACTTTATAATCTATTCTGCCATACTCTTTCCCTCCAACCCTTGCAACTTCCAACCATAAATTCCATCTCCCATCCCTCCAAATCCTAATCCATTCCTCCCCAATCCATCTCCATCATCATGACTTCAAAACCCATCACAAACCACAACCTTACCTTGTTGAACCCCAATTTCCTTCATCATTCCAAGCATCAGGAGTTACAATGGAAGATAATTTTGTGCTTAAGATTGTTTGTTTTAGGTTCTTTGTGGATCGTATTTGATTGTTGGAATTGATTTGCATGTATTGAAAGGAGGTTTTGAAGAATCAAAACTCACTCATTTTGAGGTAAGGAAGTTGAATTGCACACCAAGTGTTTGAGAAAATACCAAAAGCCACTTTCATAGCTCCCGAAAAGCAAAAAGAGTTTATCAAAGGGTAGTACACCAATGTCAATAATAAATCATTAAAGTTCCTATTCAGTGGCGAGACTACAAAGGGGTTCACTTGACTCCTCTATTGCCGCCCCACTTTCATTATTCCATTTTAATAAATTTCGCTAGGCATTTTAGGACAATGTTCATCTCAAAGTTTGAGGATTGTTTATTTTTGTTAGTTTATCATGTCACACCCCAAATGTTGCAAATAATAATTTTATGAAGATGAAATTTTAATTGCTTTTAAGATATGGCTTTTATTGATACTTCTAACTTATCTTAGTTTGTATATTTTTAGTTAGACTTTATTGAGTTAATTGAGTTTTGCTTGAAGTTGTTGTGATGTCAATAAGGACCATAAATGAACCCTTGGCATATGGACAATAATAGAGATAATAGGACTTAATGCTTAATGAGTTATCTCTTTAATAGGCTATTTAGTCATTGGTTTCTCAAAATCCATGCACGTGGTCACTAAGTACCAGCAGGAGTTTTGCTTGGATTCAGAAAGTTATGAAGAATCCATCTAATTTCTCCATGGGTTCTAGAACTTAATTCTATTATTGCTTGAAGAAATCCTAGGCAACACAACAATTGAGAAATGATATAGGCCATCCTTGGAAAGATTGTGCCTTTCAAGCTAACCTGATAAAACTGTATATGCATATTCCTCTAAACCTAAGATGTTGAGCCTTAAGAGCCAAAATTCCTGTTTTGCAAAAAAAAAAAAACCAAGTTTGAAACTAACCAACCTTCTCTTGTCACTATCCTCGATAAAGAACCAAACTCTTGTAACATGAGGATTTGAACATAATTGAGAAATGTGGTGAGGAGCAGGATTTGAAATTATTTTCTATGGAAAAATAACTCCAAATCAGATTAAATAGTTAAGTTGAAAATCAAAGTGGTTGTCAAAAAAAAAAAAAAACAGAGAAAGATCAAGTGTAAAAGAAGCGAAAATCTGATAAAGTCGGAGGTAGGTCAGCCTCGTAGCCTTCCTTCCACAGAGCAAGTAAATCTGAGGGGTGTCTCGACACACCTAATTTGCCCTAAGGCCAATTGGTCTAGGAGCTATTGATTTAAATTCGCTAAGGGTTGGTAGAAGCAGGGGTTTTGACGTGCACCACTCTAATGGCCTTGTCTTAAAGAAAAGGCTTCTTGGTGTTTGTTGTTGAAAGAATGCGAGAATTTATGAAAAGTGATATGAGGAGTATGGAGGATTGCACCTAAGCAGTTTTGGGGTGTTTGAGAGTAACACTTTATCACAGTGGTAAAGCAAGTGATGGAGTAGAATGTCAATGCAGAAAAAGATGTATGTTGTTTGGGTAAGTTTTAACCTAAAATGACTACTCAGCTACCCCTGCCAGAAACACTTACATTACAACAACAAATTTATGATCTTGAAATTTGTGTGTGCCTACATTGAGTGGAGTGATAAGAACAACAAGCCTATGGAACCTAAATAAATTATGTGGAGATCCAGCTTACGCATGTAATTCTCTAGCAAAGCTTCATCTAGCTTACCTGGTATTTAGTTAGGGAAGACCACACACACACAATGAGTGGGAACCATGATCTAGAGATTTGTCATTATGAGATTAATTCACTATTAAAATGAATAAATTATCTTGACCATAATCTCTAAATTCCTTGTAAGGGTAATTCTTGAGACACATATCACATACCCCTTGCAAAGCTTGATTACTCAGTTTTGGTTAAATAAAAAGGGTGAAATGAACTCTTCTCTTCCATTTCTTGGGGACAAGCAACTTCTTTTTTTTTCTTTGCTTGAGGACAAGCAAAACTTCAGGATTCCCCAGGGGGTGTTTGATGAGTGCAAAAACTCATCATCTTTGAGTTCATTTCACATGTTATTTTGTGCATTTATATCCATATTCATGTAAAACTCATAAAATTTCCTCTAAACTTGGTTTTGTAGGATGATGAAAAGCAAGTGATTTGGCAAAGGAAATGAGCAATATATTTCCAAAGAAGAGAGTCAGCGAGAGTCTCACGGTAGCTCTTGGGAAGATTAAATTTTCTCTTCCCATCAAAGACCTCAAATGGTTCAAATTCTCTCATGGCTGCATTCTACAATTCAAGGAAATTTTCGCAGCAGAAATTACTCTGTGATAGTTAAAGCGAAGAAGTTATGACCCGAACAAGTTAGGAAGAAAAACCGAGTTCTTTATCGGAAGAATTTGTCTGACAGGAGGTATATCCATGACCGGAGAAACTATCATAGTGACCGATGTCAGCGACGGAGAGTATGTAAGTGACCGATGTGCCAGCCAGGAAATAAGTGTCATGACAAGAGCACAATGTCGCTGACGGAAATCTTGGCTTAGAAAAGTAGAAAGATTGAGTTTTATTATTCAAAGCCCTATTTCACCCTAGGACCATGTTATCATTTACAGGTAAAAGAGACCATGGGAACAGTGGTGGACCTCTCATGAGTTCTCTCTCTAAGCTACTTATTTTTTTCTGAGTTTTTACGTAGATTTGATTTTTTAGATCTTAGTAATTTTAGCGATTTTTATTTTTATTGAAGAGATTTCGATTGTTTGTATAACAAATATTCAGTTTCACAAAGGTTCAAGCAAAGATTGAAGCTAGAATGCGGATTTTCTCTCTAGTAGGTTTTCTCTCACTAGCGCATTTCTTGGTTTTACTCTGATTTTTATTTTAATAAGATCTTAGAGTAGTTTTAAAGCAGATTTTATTAATATTGAAGGAATTTAGTGTGTACTGAATATTCAATTTATTTACTATTGAAGCAGAGATTTAAGCTCAAATGCAGGTTTCTCTTCTTTCTCTTGATTTCTTTCTTCATTTTTCTTACTTTTGTTTTGATTAGTGATGTGATTTGAAATCACAGGTAATGGAACATTAAACACCCTCTAGGTTGAGGATGAAACCAATTGAGACATTAGTTGTAGTTTCTAAGTTATTTTGTGGGTTTGAATACTGAATTTATATAGTGGTGCTGTTCATATAATGGGTGTTGAATATTAGTAACATACGAAAAATTTTGTATCTTTGCTCTTGATTTCAGAGCCCCTTTGGGCAGCCACGAGATGGAGATTCACGAGAGTAAGAGCGGTAACTTAGGGTATACTAGACTAATATCTTGGAACTAATGAACTGCAGAAAAGTACTTTGATAGATCACTGTTTACTCATGGTGTGAGGATTAGTTGGATGATATATCAATTTAGTTGATCAGAGGTTTCTCCTTAGTACGTGAAAGGATCTTGATCCAGTGTTGTAGATCTAATCAAGAGATAGAAATTTTATTAGATTTAAAGGACAAGATACCAATTACATTGGAGAAGGCTTGCATTATCCACGTATGAAACCAAAATTCTTCAGTCTAAGAAATAGTTGTGAAGTATTAAGAAAAAAGAAAGCAATCAAATCTTAAAGGGTGCAAAATTTTACAAGTAGCTTCTTTAGGCCCATTTGTCACTGGAAAGGAATATGGATCTCTAACTAGTGAAATGTATGGTGTATGGAGAAATCAAGCTATACTACATTGCTCTTGGACCGTCGGCATTGACTTAACCTGATTATTCTTGCTTTCAAGGAAATGCAAAATTTGTTTTGTAAATAATTATTCCCATCTCTGTGACTCTATTCATATCACCTTTTTAGAGATTAGAAGTAGTTGTTTTATTTGGTAGATTTTAGGATTAGTTTTAGTAGGTTTTTGTTTAATTTAAATTGATTTATTTGACATCTAGCAGTGCGCCTAAATAGTGAAGAGCCACTTGTAATCAGTTGATCAAATTCCAATTAGAGAGCCTCCCGATCCTCGTGAGTGCGATATGGGATCCTGAGTCCACTTTGTGCTTGTATGGCCCAGTGCACTTGCGGGGAGGAAAGGGGTTGAGTGTTATTATTTTTTTCATTTCAATTTTTGAGTATACTTACTTTTGTTTCAAATCGGTTTTGGTGTACACATTCACTCCCTTGGCCATATTTTCACATATACATCATTTGGTCAACTTTACAAGTTTTTGGCGCCGTTGTCGGGGATTAGACAATAGTCCTTTGGTAATAGTGTCATAAATTTGTATATGTCTTTTGGTCACCTTACAACTTGATAGGGACCCTCATGGGTTGGCCCCTCTTCAACACTATTCCACTTCTCACCTTCATCTACTATTCCCACTTCATGTGTTGTGTGCATTATTCTCTCATTGTTTCAAACTTGAACATCCATTTATCAACACCACTTCCATGTTTGATCATGGATTAAGCTCAATTACTGCTCCCTTCCAGTGCCTCTTGCTCCTGAAGCTTCAGATGGAGCTTTGTAGTTTCATTTGGCAAGGTCTTCAGTCAGTTGCCTTGTCTCCTCAACACTTTTTCTTTTAAAGCTCCATCAATTTTGCATCCTATTATACCCTTTTGAAGCCAAAATTCATGGAATAGGTAAAAATATTGTCCCCAATTGGTCGGATCTATTCCATGCATTGGACATCTCTTTAATAATCTCTTGTATCTCTCCCATGCATTGTAAAGACTTTCATTCTCTTCCAGCTTGAAGACTATGATTTCTCTTCTCCTTTGATGGGGGCAGAGAGGGAAAACTCGTGCTGTCAGCCTCAACCAGCTCTTCACTGTTGCTCCCTTTGATCCAGGCGGTGGCTTCCAGACCAAATCGCTACCATCTCTCGGTGAAACCCGGGAAGGTTCTGAAAGCAGTCGCCTCAGTCTTCTTGATGAATTAAAGGCTCGTAATTTTAGCCATTTTTCATGTGTATTTTATGGCTTAAAGTCCAATCTTAATGTCAAATTATGGAGTATTCACCTAAATTTATGTTTTGTAGGAATTTATAGAAAAGAAGCTGAAAACGAAAAAAGCGACAAAATAAGCCTAGAATGGCAGCCCAACGGTTGGGTAAGGCATAAATCTATACATGCATTTCCACAGTTTATGAATATTTCTTAATGAGATATCAAGTGAATCAGTGAATCCTATGTCACAACCAAATGACTTTATGTCAAAAAGCAAAGATCAAATTTAAAAACTAAAAACAGAAAGAAAACTCCTGTCATGATAGAAGTTTTTGTCACATGAAACTAACATAAGATTTAGGGGTAGAACTATTAGACAAAGGCAATTCTAAGTAAATGATAAGATGCGCGATATAGAAGAATGTTCACGTAAAGAAGTTCTATATTGCGACATAATGAAGAATTTGGAAGCAAAAATCTACGTAAGCGACAGAATAGTTTTTAATGTGACAATAAAATCTCGAGTCAGAGATTTACAGCCGTTACAAAACAGCTGATCGCGATAAAAAATGGCGAGGAGTTACGTGAGGGCTACGTCACGTGGCATAGGAGATTTTATGTCTGACCAGGAGAAGCAATCTTTGAAGAGTGAGAACTACAATCGCGACATAGTTTTCTATATCAGATAAAAATCTGGAGACAAAATGATCAAACTCATGTGCATTATGGTTTTCTTTGTTTGCAATATAATCTGGCAGGGACTCTTGGAGTGGGGTTGAGAACTATGTCCACGACACAGAAGTACATGTCGACAAAGGAACAAAATGCAAAAAGTAGAGATTATGTTCTGTGAAACCAGATATCCCCTTTGTAAAAGAATGCCAAAATGCTATATTGCAACACTACCACGACATAGCCTACGACACAAGAAGACGCTATTATGTCATGACATTAGAAATTTATGTCACGATAAAGACAACAAAATGGTCACCTTACGGTGACTCGTCCTCCAACCCGGTTTCGGCCAACATCATTAATGAGCACATGAAATGTAGTAATTAGGGCACATAAGGAGATTCAAGAAGGCGGAGAGGCTAATGACGACAGAAAGATACATTTAAGACATTTAGCATTAGAATAACGTTTTTTCTTTTGTAATTTATTTTATTTTCCTTTTCTTAGGAACTAGAGAATAAAGATATATGAGTTGTAATTTGGTGAGATCAATGAATATTTAGTTCCATTTGCTGCGAACTTCCAAAGTTTTGAGTTATTCTAGATATTTGCAGAATTATTTAGAATCCCTTCTCTTCGGTTTGTTTTCTGACTTGATGAATTGGGTTGATCATTACGAAGAAGCGTGGTTGATCAATAATAGAAAAATGTTTTAGTTTAGGATTGTGATTTAGTTTCCCTATAGATTGTGGGACTGTAGGCATGGAAGAGGAGCAACAATTATGTCCCAGTTTATAGGAACACCTTCCCACTGCCATAAGTCGAAGCTTGATAAATATAAACATGGAAATGGCCTTTTGGTAGTGGAAAGGAATGAAGTTCAACCTCAACCAAGGCATACAACTTACAGATGAGGAGAAAATGAAGTGCATGAGGATAGAGAGTTCATTGCTGCATTTTGAGAAGCAAGCACCCATAATCCTTTAAGAGTGATTAGTGCCCAAAAAGTGCTATTTTGAGCCCTATTCGAGATAGGTTTTGAGTGCTTTTTGCGCACTAATGTGTCGATTAAGCGATTGAGGTGTTGAGGTCTACTTGAATTTCCTTATACCATTTAGGATTTATTTGTGGTTATTTCTGCAGGTTTTTGTATTACCTCGTCCGGCTAAAGTCAATTTGATATCGAGATCTTGGTGAACCGCCAGAAGATTGAAACTATTTCCCGATATCAGCATATCAAATTCGATGATGAAATAGGCCCAGAAGTAGAAGATGGAGGATCACATTAGAGTGCAGTATGCAAACGACAATTCCGAAATTTTCTTTATGATTGCGAAATTTTCATTTAGGATTGCGAAAATTTGTGACCATGTGAAATTGTAATCTAACGAAATTGAAATTTAGAAGCTAGGCTAATGAAATTGAAATTTATTAAATTTATGAAATTTAAGCTATATAGTGAAAATCAACTAATTAACCTATGAGTTATTCATTTTGGCTATCTCTCAAATTTTGGCTGAACTAGCGAAATTTCACTAATAATAGAAATTCAGCATTGCATAAGCGAAATTCTCATTTTTAGCTATCTACATCACAATTTAAGCTAGGCTATGAAATTTTTAGCTACCTAATGAAATTTTCCTGTATAGCGAAATTCCTTGCTGTTAATTTTGTGTAATTAATGCCATGACCCGTTTTGGTGTATTACTTCCTTGTCCAGCGTAGCCAATGTTGGTTTTCTTGTAGTTTCACACATTAGGTGGCTATGTAAAGCCCCATCATTTTATAACCTGTGATCTTTTGGCAACTTTTGTTATGTAAATATCTCCATGACTTTCCAGTTTTGGTTTGATTTTCTCTCTTCTCTACTCTTTCTTTTATTTTCTAAGTGCAAACACTCCTCTTGAGGAATGACTTAGCTCAGAGATCACTTAGCCTGTATATATCTTCAAGAGAGGGTTCTTGAAAACTAGTTTTGGGGTTCTTGCGAGTTGTCCTCTTCTTGTAAGATTCTAGTCTTTGTATTTTATAGTTCCATATCCTTCCAAACGGGTTTAAAGCTATTTAATGTCACATTACTTTGGTCAAATACTTACCATGCTTTGGGGTAGAGTGCATGTGACCTTTAGATGCCTTGTTATCCTTTAGATGGCCTTCTGAACCAGAAATGAGGTTGAGTGCTAGGCTTTTGAACTAAAAGGAATTTGTGGATGCATAATACAGTGTAGACTTTCAAATAAAATTAGTCCCTGGGTTAGTTTTCATAGTTAAATAAGATCAGTTATGCTTTTATTATGTTACTTGTATAATGCGGATATGACGAGAACGCAGTAGCCCCATGTTGTCAGCTAGTGACCAGCCTTTAGTTCTCTTTCACACATCATTTCCAGCCATTCTTGTTAGCTAGTAAACAAACAGCTCGGCTGTTTTGAAACAAATCCAAAATCAGAGCTTTAAGCCTCACCATTTTCCTTACCAGTCTGAGTCATTCCTGGGATGAAAACCCATCCGTGTTAGGCCCTAGACCGCTATCTTTGCGGTAGCTTGACTCTGACGTAGGAGAGCACAAGATATAAAATTTTGTTGATTCACATCACTATTGTGCTTGAGAATCAAATGGCGCCGTTCTGGGGATGGTGCCAAAACTAAGTTTGTCAAGTTGAAGTGTACTTGTAGTCAACATCACAGAAGTGAAGGTGATCTTTAACCCTTTTGAATTTAGTTCTTTGTAGCGCAAGTTTTCATTACTTTGCGATTCTTGCCTTTGTTTCATTTCATACGGTCGGTTTTATTTTGCTTCTTCTTTTTGCAGGTTTGTTTGTGCTCTTTGTTTGTGTCACCGGTTGTATAGAGTGTTTTATGCCATTGGGAAGAGACATCGGTGGGCCTACCCGAGAAGAATCAGTACACCATTTGAGATAAGGCGGTCACGGGCGGTGTACCACAGTGACACCATGGAGCACCTACGAAGAATAGCAAGAGTCGGCCCGGGTACTCCAGTGAACCCAACGGCCTTCTGAATCGATGAGGGACCCTTACACCCTCCTAGAGTTGGTGCCCTTCACTGCATCATACCTCCTGCTTGAAGAGTAAGTGAGACCACTACCTAATTGCCTGTACACTTTTCTGTGGTATGATGATGTATTCGCATATAAAGTTTGAGGAAGTATGCACTACTTTTCGAGGAAGAATTATCATGAGACATGGATTTTCATGTGACATTTCCATTAACCACTGGGAGACAGGCCAAGATTTGGCTTAACTCTTGCGGGAGCTAGAACCATAAGAAATTGGGCAAAGCTGCGACGAGTGCTTAAAGAAATTCTTGGTGCCAGACCAACAATTTGAACTTAAATTTTGCTTTCACATTTCGAAGATGGTGAGAGGGTTCTACTAGTGTTTGGGAGAGATTTATGGAGACTATCGATTGCATGCCCACATCATGGGTTTGATACATGGATGCTGGTAAACCATTTCTATGGTGGTATGTCTCCTGCCATGAAACAGTTATAGGAAACCATGTGTGGGGGAGATTTTTTGACTAAGCATCCCGATGAAGCTATGGATTTTTTAAACTATGTAGCTGAAACTTCTAAGGGTTGGGACAGGCCAAACACTAGAAATGGAAAAATGAGGCCTTTAGCCAACCTAGGAGTGGGATGTGCCTTGTCGGAGGATATGGAAATGAAGGCTAGAATTTCAACCTGCTAGGAAGGTGGAGGAGCTAGAAAGCAAGGCTGTGAAGTCCTGACGGTGGCGCAAAATCTGCTGGCTTGATCATGCATTTCAATCCCCTGTCGCTCGGAGAAAAACAGTATCCTATGGCCTTCGGTGGAAGGATTTGATGTCGGAATATGCAAATCTTAGTAGGTCAAAATAAGCCTCCATGACGATGTCATATGAAAATACCTCTGATTCCAATTGGAGGAATCACCTAACCTCTCCACGACGATCACACTATGTACCCCGGTGCGAGCCGCAGTTTGGTTCTCTCAAAAACCCATGACCACCTCCATCATCATCTCTCTACATTAAGATGGCCATATTGAATTTGAGTAAGGTGGTAGGTAACTGTGGAAGAACAAAAGGGATCAATCTGCAGCTGGCTTTGAAAAGTTAATAATATGAAACTATTGAACAATAGAATATAGATGGGCTTGAGCAATCTTAATCAGAAATAGACAACTGCTTATTGATCACAAAAGTTAACAATATTACGGAGGTACGGGAGAAGGAAGGTTCCTTCTGAGCATTGCCAAATCCAAAGGAGTGCATGAGGTGGTTTGTCTAGCAAATTCAAGAATGGATAGGTCAAAGCTATAATCACCTAGAGGAGTGGAAAGTTTGAATATTGACACTAAACCTGTTAAGAAACCGGGAAAGGAGAAGAAATGGAACTGAACACACATTTTTAGAGAGGACTCAATGAAGCATTGCATGCCACCTCCATTTCCCACAAGCACTTAGAGGCAAGAAGAAGGCATCCCGACGAGCATCCCCCAGAAGTCCTAAAATGGGAATTAAAGTGAACATACCCCTTTTGGACATCATCAAACAAGTCCTACTTTATACAAAAGTTTTGAAGGATCTTTGTACAATCAAAAGGGTTGGGTATTGAGAAAGAAGGCATTTCTAGCGAAGACAAGTGGTGCCGCAATCCAAACGATAACCCGAGTCAAATCTGAAAGGATCTGCAGGATCTCCTTGATTCGTTGACATAGGTGGGACTAGCATGAACCAAATCAGCTTTGTAGCACAAGATTTGGGGGCTAGTGTGAACTGCGCCATACTCAGTGGCAATAAGCGGGTTAGGGTTTGGAGCTTAAACACTAACATCACCTATCCTTGATGACAGATGCGATCGGGTGAGAAGAGTCCTAAAGGGGATAAGTTGGGGATGTAATTTGGTAGGAAGGTAGACCAAAATTCCTACTATCCGGTAGATTTTTGTAGTATGACATGAAACCCGATAGAGAATGGGCCCCGATCATGTGCCCGATCATCTTGGAAGACCATTTACATTGCTTCACTTGATGCAATCATCGATTTAAATGGAGTCATCAGCTCACATTGGCAACATGACCTTGGAAATTGATTTATATTCCATTTGAACAACAACCTGTTCTTCAGAAGATGAAAATCAAATAGGCCGATGAAGTTGGTTCAATTGGTCGACATGCGAGGAAGCTAAGTGTCAAGGAATTACGAGAAATGGCGTGAGTTGAAGCGGAAGGGTTTGTTATTGCATGTACCTTTGAAGTATTGCTCGGAGTTCAAAATCAATAAGTGAGAACGAGTCAGCAGTAAGAATCAGGCACGAGGAAGTAAAACAGGTCCTTTAGGGTGAAAGTCATTCTCATGACCCTCCTTGAGTAATTTTGTAACTTTTTATTCAGTTTGGTGTTTCTAAAGCAAATTGCAATAATGTATAGTTTATTTTTAATTTGGTCAATTTCAATATTTTAGCTGTTACTTTTCAAAATGAGTTTCTAATTTATTTTGTTTTAACGAGTTTATGTTATTTTAGTATCTTATATTAAATATTGAAGTATATATTTTAATATAAATAATTATTTTCTTTATATTATTATTAATATTGTAATCTTAGAAAATCGAGTTTGCGGGTGGAGCAGTGACAGTTCGCTATTATGTGAAATGGAGCAAAATGATGTTTTGAGTATGTGACAAATTGAACCGGGAGGGCTTTTGGAATTAACTGAGTCTTTCACTCCACAGGCCACCGAGCCAGCATCGAGCCCCACGCCAAAACCTTTTGTTGTGCCTCCCACGTCGCGTGGATTGGGTCTTTGTGCATACTGATATATTTATTCCCGGCGCGTAGCCACGACCCTGTGCCCTGTTGTCTCACCACACACGCTATTCACTGGCAGTCTGAACTGAGTCAAACCGCCCACCTGATAAACCACAGTGTATATACCCACTCATCAAATCTGCGGTCCGCGCGTGAGCCACAGTTCGTCCCCATGTCCTGTGGTGACTGGTCGTGGCGGTGACTGATTAATATGCCCAGTGCCTGGTTTCATCTTCGTCGTGAGCCTACTCAGTGTCCTTTCAAACAACGAGTTATGGTGCGTACGAGGTGGGTCCCTTCAGACCACAGTCAGATTAGTACAGGCGAGAAGCTGAGCCTAGTTCAGCTCAGGGTTCCGAACCGAAATCTGGCTCCAGGCCACAGAGCGATCCACGAGCTGGGTTGGGAGAGTACTGGTTTCTGGATGGGACCCCGGGCCCCGTCACCTGTGCCTCAGCGGAGATCTAGGAGGGCCCGGCCCTCCAAGCGAGCCCGTACTTCAGGCCTGGGTGAGTCATCCTCATCCAGACCTCAGCCGTCTCCAGCCACGTCAGCAGTTGAGGCGAACTGCCGCCCTTAGTTATCGCCAGCCCAGGGATCAGGAGGCCGTTGTTGTCAGGGCACCCTATTTCCAGAACTATCCACCAATTCAGAAGACTTCCATGGGAGTGTTCTACGATGTCAGCACTGATGGCTGAGTCTGGGTTAGGGTTGATACATGAATCAGGCACTACTCCTGCTGCCATTCGGCGCACCGAGGCAATTTTATTACCGGGTGGTCCTGATTTACCATTAGATGACGCCTCGGGGGCGCTGTCGCTCGAGCTCAGGTTCCACTATCGACGATCGCCGGGAGTGCCGGCGGCGGACTCTCAGCTTATGATTAGACTGCAGAATCATAAAGTAATTGGAAGGTCATCGGGTGGTCTCTGCACTCTCTGATGAGAATCGTCGCGTCTTGCCGAACCACCCGGAAGTCGAGCCGCGGTGCTCTTAGGAGAGGCTCACGCCCTCGGGATCTCCCAGTGATCACTGTTAGGGACCGACCTCTTCATGTACTATGAGGCGTGGGGGACAAATCTGGAGGCTCTTCTGGGATCTCAGAGGATCTTGGTTTAGTCCCTCCCAGGTTGGTGACGAGCCTCTTGATGCATTTACAAATAAGGGTCCGTAAGACTCAGTTCGAGGCGAGTCTTCCAACTGCTTGTTACCCACCGACTCTGAGCCATGTCCTCGAGCACATGGGAAGCTCCGGAGGAGCCTCGGATTGAGCGGAGGATTCGATGCCCTCGAGATCTGTCGATGCAGAGACGGCGATGGTCATGCCCTTATCTTTTCTCCTCCAATGACCCGGGACCGGGTCTCTGGATCGAGGAGGCGAGGACTCCCGCAGGGCTGAATAGTCACGCAGGCACGGGATGGAGAGAATCCTTGCCAGATGGTTCTCCCTCCATCCTCACTGCTCTACACTATGTTGCGACCTGCGATACTCTGGCCCGTCTTATACGACACGGCATTCTCAGAGCACAGCCGCATTAGTTCAGAGAGCTGGCAGCTAGGCCATGGATCTTTGTATGTTCTTCCCCAGCCACTACCCGGGCGACGGGACCGGAGGTTCGGCTCGAGCGAGCCACTCTAGGTCCTTTGTCCTCCATCTTCATGACGAATCATTATTTGTTTAAGGTATTAAAGTGGTTCAGCCGAGCTGGCCGTAGGCGGCGACTATTTTTGAATGCGTTAGCGGCGGCGGCGTGGCCTCTGAGACCCACCACCGGAGTGGTGGTTTGATTTCTTTATGATTTTTTGTATAGTTATAGGCTTTATCAGCGCCTACTAATTTTGTTGAGATTATTATTAGCCATGATGACGGGTGATATTTTGTATGTTTAGCTTTGATATGCATGTACTAGCCATTTTGGCTATATCAAAAATATGAACTATATATATATATATATATTTGATTTTCTACACTTTATATACATACATACCTCCACATATATAATGATTTTATCTTAAATTCATTTATTGGAATTGCTTTAAATGACAAATTCAATTTATACTAATGAAGAATTTGAAACACTGTTTGTCACCTTAATGTTAGAACAACTCATGCATGATTCGGTTTTTGGTCATTTAAGATTCTAAACGTATTCTTAGATATTTCCTTTGAGCCCCCAATTCACACTTTGCACCAGTTATAATAGGTTGTGAGTGTCTCTTTTAACCTTGCAGCGAGGCTTGCGTGTTGTGACCTAGATAGGTTGTATTTCATTTGAAGACCAATGTAGTCTTCCAAAAAGGGAAAAGAAAAAAAAACAAAAGAAAAAAGAAAGAAAAAAAAAAGAAAAATAAAGTCGTGACACTTTGCCTTGAAGCTTAGAGCGCGGTCAGAATTATATGGCGCTGCTATGACTTCGATACCTTTAAACCTTGGTGGTTGGGAGTCTATCCTGACTTAGTGTTAAATACACGGGTGAATGGGTGAGTTTAACGCATTGCTTGATTCTCGAGAGTCCTTCGGTCCAGGGTAAAAACTGTAGAGTTTGTGGTCAAAGTGATCCTTTTGACGATGCCTAAACCTTAATTGGTTGGGAGTCATCGGTGGACCCAGATTACGGACTGGTGAAATTGAGGTTTAAGCATTGCACCCTACATTGTGGATTCAAGCCAAAGAAAGAAAAGTGTAAGCACCTATCTAGGTTCATGAAGCAGGCCATGCGTGCTTCTAAGGTTAGAGGAGGAAATAATTTTGCACTTTATTGGCTCGATACAGGACACATTGGAACAATTAGATTTTAGTGAAGTCGGGTTGAATTATTTGGATCCGATGTTGACTAAAATTTATTCTTATAGTTTTACTCTCATGCAGGTTTTTCAAACTTGGTATCAATTGTTCATTTAAGGCATTATATATGTTTTTATTTTTGAACCATGAGCTTTTTGAAATCACGCATGCATTCTTTGTTTTAGCATTGCTAAAAGGGACTAACAGCGATGTCGGTTGAAGTGTGATTAATTGCCCAAAAGTACTTTATTTTGAGCCCTATTCGAGATAGATTTTGAGTGCTTTGGCACTAATCGTATCGGTCGCTTGATTGAGGTGTTGAGATCCGCCAGTTTCACTTATATACATTCGAGGTTATTTGTGGTTATTTTGGGGTTTTGTGTACCTCGTCCATTAAGTCGAATTTGATATAGAATGTGTGAACCATGAGATTAAACTATTTCCGACCATCAACATATCAAAATTCGGTGATGAAATGACGAAGTGAAGATGGAGGATAAGTCAGTGCGTGTCACGAAACGGCAATTCCGGGAAATTTTGCTATGATTACTTGAAATTTTATTGGGATTCGCGAAAATTCAGCGACCATGAATTGCAATCCTAAGCGAAGTGAAATTTAACTAGCCTAAAGTGAATTTATTTATAAGCGAAAATCAACGTGCCTAGCGAAATTCTTCATTTAAGCTATCTCTCAGAATTTTAATGAAATTGTAGAGACCCTTCATAGCGAAATTCAGCATTATAGCGAAAATTCTCATTACAACTATCTCTTGTGCCAATTTAAGCTGAGCTGGCGAAATTTTCTTTACCTAACAGAGCTTTCCTGCCATGGCCATTCACTTATTGTTGTGTAAATTGTGCTTGACCGGATTTTGGTGTATTACTTCATGTCCTTATGTGTAATATTTGGGTTTCTTGTAGTTTCCACATTACAGGTGGCTATAAGCCCCATCATTTGTGACCACAAGCGATCTTTTGGCAACTTTTATTTATGTAAATATCTCCGCGACTTTCGGTTTAGGGTTTGCTTTTCTCTCTTCTCTCTCCTCTTTCTTTTTATTTTCTAGGGCACTTAAACACTCCTCTTGAGGCCAAACTAAACTCAAGTCGCCAGCCTCAACCGCCTCAAAACTTAGAAGGAGAAGGTTCACTTCCACTTTCAAGTTTGAGGTTCTTGAGGTTGTATAACTACTTTACGTAAAGGTTACACCTCTTGTATTTATGAGTTCCATATCTTCCAAACTAGGGTTTAAAGCTATTTAATGTCATTACTTTGTTAAATACTTACCCATGCTTTTTGAGGTGCGATCACCATACTGTTGCTGATACATGTTATCACTAGATATATTAAGAACCCTTTGAAATGAGGTTGAGTGCTAGGGTTTTGAACTAAAAGGGACTGTGAATGCATAATACCTGTGTAGACTCAAATAGGAGTGGTCCTAGGGTTAGTTTTCATAGTTAAACAAAGATCCGGTTATGGCTTTGACTATATGTTACTTGCCATAATGCGAGGATATGACCCGAGAACACTTGTTAGCCCCTTGTTGTCAAGCTAGTGACCCGAGTCTTCAAAGTTACTATTTCACACATCATTTTTCGACCATTCTTGTTAGCTGGTAAACAAACAACTCCCACTTTGTTTTGAAACAAATCCAAAAATCCAAACTAAAAGCCTCACCATTTTCATGGCCGTCTGAGTCATTCATAGGATGAAAACCACGTCCGTGTTAAATACTGGAACGTATCTTGATGGCTTGACTCACGGAGTGGGAGAACAGGAATATAATTTTATTGATTCATCCCTAGTGGTACTTTAATCAGGGACTCTCTCTAAAGTTTAGTAAACCAACTCTTTCCCAGTGAAAGAGTTTGGGTTTTGGAAACATATGATATTCAGAATGGAGGAGCTCATTTTTATCAAGGATGAGGATGGAGAAGTAGTAGTGGCGACAAAAGATTAATGGCTAAAGCAAGGAGCTAGTACTTTTCTAATGAGTATAGTTGGACTCTAAAAACGGAGCAGCTTTTGGGAGGCACCCTAAGCAAAATAAGGATTTTTATCCAATTAGTTTAGATTATTTTCGATTAATTTAGTTAAGAATTTTGAATTTTTTATTTCTTATGTTTCTATTTTTTTATTTTTCGAATTATTGAAGGTGAATTTTGAAGAGTTCATCAAAAATTAAACTCCAACCCAAACTCGTCGGCATAAGTGATCATCCGGGAGTTTATATTTCTTAATTTACATATTCGGGATAATGCATCTTTCTAAGTTTGGGGTAATTTTTGGTTTTCAAATTAGTTCAGCAATTTAAATACCCAGTTTTTAGAGTTTTTAGTGTTTCTCCTTTAATAAAGAAAATCTTGGCTTAAGAAGTGGGCAAAATGAGCTTTAAAGGATTAGGAAGTTGTGATGTCAATGAAAAATAGGTTGAAATTCCATAATCTTGGCCCGAATTTACTAAGTGAATGTGGTATTCAGTTTGCTTAAACATTACAGTTCTGGATGACTGAAAATCATGCACATTGGTGCTAGTACCTTGAAAAACTATTTATCTTAGGTTAGAACACCTTATTGGATTCATCATGAATCAATCTCAAAAGTCTAGAACTTGTTATATTATGTTAAGCGAAATCTAAACATCACAATAGCAAATGATTTGGGCATCCTTGAACAGTTTGAGCTTTTCAAAGCCTACCTTTAAATAACCGCCTGTCATATGTGCATATATAAATCACTAGTTTGAGCCTAATGCAGTTTCATGGCGACATCAGAAAAACCTTACACATACATGAAATTTGATCCTTCAGTACATAACCTGTGTTTTCCCAAACTGCAAGATGAATCCAAAAAATTGATCAAGAGGACAAGTTTAGGGGAGTAATTTTTAATTTTTTTTTAGAAGGAGAAGAATTAGGGATATGAAAAGATGAATAACTGAGAAAAGAAATACTAAAATAGGTTCATAATAGAAAATTTAGAAGCTGAAAAAAAAAACAAAAAAAAAAAGTTTCAAGGTGGAATGAGTTTTGCCTTGTAGCCTTCCTCTTAGGTAATTAGTCATCTTTAGGGGTGTTCCCCTATTACCTAATTCAAAAATGGTGTAAGAGTTTTTGACCCAAGCTTGTTAAGGGTGGTGAAAGCTTAAGAAGAATAGCTGTTTTTCATTCAAAACCCTTGAACAAATATAGAAAAGAAAAGAGCTTCCTAGGCTGGAAGTGAAATAAGCGTTAAGAAAGAAAAATTTTTTATAGGAGGAAATCACGAGAAAAAATTTTCTGCAAGGGTGCTTTCGATGTTTTTAGTAGAAAATATAGGATGAGCAGTTAGGCAAAATTTTAAGAGAATGTATGTAGTCTGGGAAAATTTGAGCCTTAAATGTCCAATCATCCACCCAATGCACAAGCCATACATTACAAGGCTATAAGACCTATTTGATCCTGAAGGTGGTGATGTGCCTAAATTAGTAGAGAATAATATGACTAAAAAGCCTATGGGACCTTAGTCACTTTGAAGAATTCACTCATAATCATATATGAGCTACCTAATCGAAAATTAGTTTCAAATGGAAGACCTTTACACCACCATCATAAATCAAGAACTATGATTGTTTATCATTCTATATGATATTTGCTTCATAAAGGAATGAAGTACAAAGAGATTAAAATTTCTGAATTTAGAAATAAACTGTGACCAACATGAAATGACTTTTAATCAATCCAATTTGTTGCTTGTTTAAAAAGAAAAATGTCATATAAATTATTTTTAAAATTGTTTAGGGGATAAAGCAATAAATCTTTTTATACTTCTTGGGAGAGCAAAACTTTAAGTTTTGGGAGTTTGATGGTCTGAACTCATCAATTTATGCCAATTTTTCATATGTATTTGCACTGGCTTAAAGTCCAAATTCAAAATGTCCAGTATAGATGTCACCCAAATTTATGTTTTGCGGGAATTTATAGAAAAGAAGTTGAAAAGCAAGAAAAAAACAACAAATAAGGCTAAAAAGAGAGCAACAGTAGATTTGGCTAAGGCAGAAATCTCTGGTGATAGAATATCAAGGGAACTAGCAGAAGTTATGTCACAACAAGAAGGTTTATGTCATAACAAAGATCAAAAATTTGAACTAAAGCAGAAAAAGAAAAAAATATCTGGCAGACATAACATGGGTGGAGTGAACTCTCATGACAAAGGCCATTCTTGTCATTAAAGTTGAAAACGTGCACGAAGAATATTTGGGATAAATAAGTTCTATGTTGCGACATAATGAAGGACTGAAGGCAAAATCTCTGTCACGACAAAAGGTTTTTCTGTCATGATAATAAAAGTTATAAGTAAATTTAATACAAAAAGAATAACTGTAGTGAATACGAGTTAAGACAAGTTAATTGCGACAAATGATTTTATGTTGTGACAAAATTCTCATCATGAGGCAAGCTGAAGGCTAAGAACTCTATTGCAACATAAAAATTTTATGTCGCGGTAAAGAACAAATGCTAAAGGTTGAGAACTTTGTCGCGACATCGTTTTTCTGTGTCACGATAGAATCTTAAGAGACCAGTAGTAAACTCTGTCGCGTTATAGTTTTTCTTTGTCATGACAGAATCTCAGGAGACCTGCAGGCTGAAGGCTAAGAACTATGTCGCAACATAGAAATTTTATGTCGCGATAAAGAACAAAATGCAGAAAATAGAGATTGTGTCGTAGCGTAAAGCCAGTTATATGAGCCGAAAGTCAAAATACTATATTGCGACCTTTGCCACGCGTGAGCTTACGAAACAAGAAAGGCGTTGTTATCTTGGCAATTAGAAATTATCTTTGATAAAGACCCTCATATCACGGCAGCAGAATAACAATGTCGCAACAAAAACAACAAAATGGGCTTGCACAATGACTACTTCATCAACTTTGATTTTCGTTCGAACATCATTAATGAGCCTATAAATAACAGTAATTAGGAGTTCAGACAAAAAAGATATGGCCTCGTGAAATCAAAGGGAAGATTTTCCAAAACAACAGGTCCAACACCCATCCAGTTTATGACTTTTCAGTCTACCCAATGGCCTCCAATGACTCCAAACTTGCCATGGATAAATTCTACTCTCTCTTAGCTTTCCAAAGAGACTGCAACCATCGCATTTGGAGGTCGGGTGAGAGAGTTATGATCGTTTGAAGTCGAGAAGATTCAAAGCCAGTGCTCAACCATTCTGCATGTCGTGACGCGACAATTCGTGTTTTATCGTGGCGAGAAATCTTTGAAACAACACATTATGCCATGTTGAAATATGAAGGCCTTTCATGTTCATGACATAGTGATGCCGAAACCAAAAATAAACTATTTTCACCGTACCGACCCTTTTTTGAATTTACCATTTCATCATCCACATGTTTTTAGATGTTTTTTAAGATGAGTTTGAGAGAGTAAAAACACCCTCACTAGGGTTTCTCACCTCTCATTCTTAGAAACCTAGGGTTACAATTTTTTGTAGCATGTTTTGCTTTGGATTTGAAGATATTTTGAATAATCTTCTTCAATTGGATCTCATCTACACAGCTAAAATCAGGAAAGTTTGAAACTCTATATATATTTATTTTGTATCTAATTACCTCACTCTCCTCATCTCTCTTGATTATTGTTGAGATAAACATGATTTTGACATATTTGAGTGTTGTAATGAGTAGCTAAATAATTCTTTGAGATACAGATTCACAGACCTTATTATTTAGTTTTATATCAAATTTTAGAGAATAATTTTTGTTAATCAATTTGCATATATTGAGTGCTTCAGTGATTACAAAATCTGGAAATTTTATGGTTTTATCCAAATTGAAATGCCAATTTGGATTTATTAGCGAGATATAGATTAGGAAAGATTGGCAGGGACTTCCCATGAGATTCTGTTGAAATTGATCCTGGCCTTGACGAGAGTCTTCGAAATGTATTTCAGTGTGTCCATCACTTACTTTAATGAAAGAAATTTAGACAATTAGCAATGGCTAGTACTAAATGAATTTTATTAGGGTAAAGCGTCAATTAGGCATTGTGCTAGATTTTTAAGGACCTAGCATCAATCAAATCTAGCACAGTTCAGGTTTTTCCTATTGTCAAGACCTAGCGGTGACCAATAGGATACCTAAGGGGAAAATGACTAAGAAAAGTATTGCACTTACTCATCTAGAAGGACCTAGCAATGAATAGGGGGCTAGTACGAGAAATTTAGGTGAGTCACGAGAGTGAGAGTCTCATATTAATCTCCCTTGAGCAAACACAAGCTTACATTCACATAATTTTCACTTATCATGTATAAACCAACATGCATTAATTGAAGTAACCAACCCTAGTATCTTACCTTGAGTTCTTTCCTCAATTTTGATTCATTCCTTACAATTCAACATTAATCTTTCCCTCTTTTTAATTTTGTTTTTAGTTTTTAAAATCTCCATTTTCAAATTGTTTTATTAGCTTAAATAGTGAGATGTTCAATTAGTTAAGGTACTTGGTTATTAACCTCAGTCCATTCACCATTGGATTCATTATCAGTTTTTCAAGTCACTTACTATTATATGACCTCTATGAAATATGAGCATTGAGGCATTCCA
Organism: Tetrastigma voinierianum; assembly: GCA_016808115.1. Lineage (NCBI taxonomy): Eukaryota > Viridiplantae > Streptophyta > Magnoliopsida > Vitales > Vitaceae > Tetrastigma > Tetrastigma voinierianum. The sequence continues at coordinate 2,225,686 of JAEQBH010000137.1, read as the reverse complement.
TCTATGTTTTTGAGTGTTATTCTTCATGCTATCTAACTATAGAAAAGGTCAAGCGGCAAGAGTACACCTTACTCTGCATCTGAGATTGGTTGATGGATTCTGCTTCATCCTTACCAGATAAGTAATTGTGCTCCCACATATTGTGACATAAATCCAAGTATAAGGAATTTTTCTTCTTTTCTCACAATGTTTGCTCTTTCATTTTCCTTACTAAATTGAAAAATGAACTCATCCACCTCTGAAATGGGGGTCATTTACTCTTTCTGCTCATATGCCTAAAGCCCTAAGAGTCATCATAAGAATAGTCTTTTACACTCCTTATCTTATTTGTTTGATTCCCTAGGAGAAGTTAACTCCTCTTCTACTAATTGATCTAACTCATTAATATCAACCTCTTAAACTTCATTTACTTCTTGTGGCTCTTCAATTTCTCCCTCACTTCTTAATGTGATATCCTTTATTTGCTCCATCTCTTCTTTTTCTAGGTTCACCTCAAGAGTGTTATGCAAACTCATTTGTTGTTATGTGGAAAGTATCTTATCCATTTGGCCTACTTGAACCTCCGAGCTCTTGAGTTGCTCTAACTGAATTTGAAGAATTTCCCTTGTCTCATTCATGAATTGAGCCTGAAAATTGTCGAATTTAGCTTGAGACTTAGCCAATTCATTCATGGCTTCTTCTAAAGGAGATTTTTGAACCCATGGAGGTTGACTTATTTTAGCTTGAGAAATTTTCATTTCAGCCTTTAAACTTGCAAATTAAGCTTGAGATCTAGCCAACTCAACCATGGTTTCTTCTAACCATGTATTGTGTTCTTGTGGAGGTTGGAGTGCATTTTGATTTGTTTCCCATGAAGGGTTAGGGTGATGTTGGCAACCTGAATTGCGTGTGTTCAAGTATGGGTTATCCCCAAACTGAACTTGCTCCATGGACATGTAAGAGTTCCAGACTTGACTTCTCTCCCTTTTATGCTGACTATAAGCTAGTTGTTTAATTAAGAGAGCTAATTCAATTGATAATTCCATGAAATGATCTATTGAGAATTAATTCATGAAAAACAAAAACAAAAATCCAAAGTAAAATAGAAAATGAAAATAAAACAAAACTAACTATATCCAAAGTAGTGTTAAGATATTTAGATATTATTAATAAACACCGATCTCTCAGCGACACTAAAAACATTAGACACAAAATATATACTAATTATAGAGTACCTTTGTGCGCAAGTGCGCGTGTGTTTAAATAACAAAGTAAGTAAGTATCCTTCCCTCACCGAGGATGGTTATTAAATCTAGATCTAATCTTGCTTGAATATTGGATGATCAAAAATCATACTTTGGGAATAAGAAAACAAAATTAAAAATAAAGAAAAGAAAATACCATAAAAACTAGAGAGGGTTGAAGAACCTTTGGGTTTAATAATCTGATGGATATATTTTTGAGACATTAACTAATGATTGTTTTAAAATACTAAATTTAATTAATGAAGAGTTCACTAAAGTATAAACCAATCTTAGAGCATCAGACCAAACTAATCATAAAATGGATTGTTATAAAGATAACTTTTCCTATATAAATTTTATCTTAAGTCTGAGGATGTTGGATTTTTGTAGCAGTTATAGAGCAGTTAACAGGTTTGCAGGCACAATACATTGGAAGGGCTGTTAATAATCTGTGAAATATGTGACAAAACTTATTTATAGTTGAAATTATAGATAATAGCATAAGTCATCATATGCATTTGAAATTTATATTAGGTCTCAATTTCTCTACAAATTGCACAGAGTCACCTACATAAGCCAGGAGTGGTTTAAGTCAAATCATCATTCCCAGGAGTCAATTGACCGTCAAAAGTCAGTGCCCCTAATACTTGAATCGCCCTTGTTTAGACCCCAGGAATACAAATTGGTTGTTTAAATGGGAAAAGAATCAGTGATTAAAATTTATCAACTGATAAAATTCCAAAGATTAGTTAAAGTTCTTAAATAAAGATTAACCTTCGAAATCGATCAATCTCATCAGTCTGTGGTTGTCGTTCTTGACGATTGGTAGTGGAGTTGGATGGGACGTCAAGTTGGGATTATGGTTTAAGTTCATCCATATCATCATTCTTCGTGAACCGTAATTCATTCGACCATGGTTAAATCATTATGTGAGATATAATCATCTTTTCCTGGGCTGGTGTTTTTCTTTCAGTTTCTGTTCTGATTAGTTGTACCTGTGTGAGGATGGCACAGATATAAATCTGTTGATATGTCTCCGATTTGGATAAAGTCTGCGTAAGCGGTTGGATCTTGTTTGCTAGAATCCGGTGTTTTCATGACGGAAGGCATATGAAATCAGTTGGTGTGTGGCGACCGTCATCGCGGTGGTGGTGATTGTTGATCAATCGCCAATTCGTCGATTAATCAAACGAATCTCAACATACCCCGAATAACGCACTATCCATATTATAGAATCATCATCTCACCATTAATACTCGAAGGGCATCTGATCGGAGCATGATATCAATCCATTACCGATTCATTCCGCTAATATTGAACGGTTGTTTCTAAAGACATTTTGATTAAAATAGTTGGATTCATAGCTGAATGATTTGTTTTGGTTCTTTATAGAAGATATTAACGTCGATCCGTTGTGGAGACTGGATCATATCGTCGGGATTGTGAATAATGTGATGGTGATGGAAATTTAAATTTTGGAAGCGAATAAATGAACTCGGAAAGTTTTGATTATTAAATCAACAATAATAAATGAAGTACGATTGTTTCAGGAGCGTATGGATCAACGTAAAGTCAGAAATTGTTTTGTTGAGTGGCGTTTGAGGCATTTGTAAATCTCAGAAAAAAGATAAATAAGAAAAATAAATAAGACTCAAGTACTAGATGTTTCACGAGTTCATTTGGAGCTGCTTACAATCACCATGTGTTTTAATTTATAGATTTTCAAATCATGTTTTACTTAGGATCAGTACTGGATCCCAAGTTGGCCTAATTAATCTTTGTTTGAAACATAGTACTCATGCGTCTGACTTATAATTGTGGCTTGTAGTCATTATCATCCAGGAAATCGTTTTTGTGTACTTTTGGATTGTTTGAAATGTGAGGACTTGGATTTGGTGTATGTTTTGTCATTCATCACCTCACAATGTTCTTTCTTACTTTGTGTTACTTTTTCCATAGTCTTAATATTAATATGGATGATATGTTAGTGAACATAAAAATTCATTCATATTCAGGACTCCTTCTTGATCATCTTAAATTATTATGGCAACATAATTATGTGTGATAGAGTTTCTCAATTTTCAACACTGTTTCTCAATGGTGAGATGGCTTGGGATATCTGACCTCCGTTAACTCTTTTTGTTGCCAACTGTGCCGTGATGATACATATGAATTACAGCTCTTCTAAGGCACTTCTCATGAGTGTGTCCAGAAGCTATAAACTTTTTGGTTGTGATAATCATTCTAACCTTTAGCTCTTTATTATCTTTATGACATAAAATTCTATGTCAGCGACATTACTCATAGATTCTTCTGAAGGCCTTTGTGACAATAGAGAATTCTCTCATGTGACAGAGTTCCTCTCAACATTTTATTTGTATAGTTTGTAAGACATAAACTCCTCTGACACCAAGCCTTGCGCACAGTGTGACTTCTAGAACCTATAATGAGTGACATACTTTAATCATTGCGACCTCATTCTACTGCCCTTGATCCTTGTACATTCTCGAAATGTTTTAACATAAAAACAATTTTTAGCGTTAACATCTCTTTTCACTCTACCATTTGTCATAAGCCTTAGTTTTGTTTGTGTGGAGTTCTTTCATTCCACTTGGTTCTTTGTGTCGAGACACGGAGTGTGAAGGCTTAGATCAAGATTAGGCACCGTGTAGATCAATTCTGCAGATTCGATGCAGGTTGAAAACACGCAATATTTCTAGATCTCGGATGTGAAAGCAGTTGCCCACCGTTAGATTTGTCTCATAAAATCTAGATACCTAGTTGAATCTCGTTGAATTTCGAGACGGTCGAAACATGAACCGAAGTGAAAACGAGGACTAATCAGTAGGGAGACATGTGGGGATTGGGGTGCCACCGCATGACTATCATGTCTTAAATAAGAACCATATGATGGGAAATGCCACATGTTTAGATATCTCTTCATATGTGACACATGATAGGAGATGCAAGTGGATGCATGGTGAGCTAGGTTGGGGAGAGAGACGGTTTACTGACTATTTTGAAAAAACTAAATAGAATTACCATAGGATTTTGTGGAAGGTTTTAGAAGTGGTTCTCTAGGAGTTGAAATTCTTTTGATACTTGAATTTGCATTACATACTCTATATAAGAATAGTCATTAGCGAGATATTGATGACTTTATTTAAAGATTAGTTTGTCCCTCATTATATTGAAAAACTTTTATTTGTAAATATATAGATCATCTTGCTTTAGATTATTTCATTCTTCCTTCATTGCTAAGGGACTAGCAGTAATCGGTTAAGAGGAAGTGATTACTACCAAAAAGAAATTATTCTTTATCACCATTTAACACTCTATCAATTTCAGAGCACTTTTATGTAGTAATTGGCGATTGTGATGGCGTAAGTACCTAATGGGTATGTCGATGTTTGTGGCAAGTTTTTTGTTTCCGGAAGCTCACCATCATCAGAGTGAATTTAAGCTCAAAGCATGAAGAGCACGGTTGCGGGTTCAAAGCTTGAAGGCTAGAATAGGCAAACAAATGAAAGAATAGCATGGCAACGCCCCTTAGTCATGAGGTTCTGAAATTTTACAGGATGCAAGAATTTTAACAACCACTGTAATTTGTAAAACCCTACTAGAAATCCTAAATCTTCATTTTGATTTTTGATTTTTTTCCTAGTCTATCCTCGTGTAATAATGTTAACTTATGCACTTTTTGTTAATTTGTATTAACTATATATGCGTTGAAAGACCCCAAACAAGGCGGATTTGGATAGTCAGTAAAATCATTTTGGAAAGCTTGTTGAGGAACCTTCCGTTTTCTCTCATTTTCTTATTCTTTTTCTCGGAAGCCAAACAACCTCTGAGAAGAGGAGGAGCGACTAAACCCTTTATTTCCTTGGAGTAAAGGAAACTAGGTGAAGGTACTGAATGAAAAGGTGAGGGTTTTCCATGTTTTAACGGAGGTATTTTCCACCATTAATGGTTTCTTTTCAAATATTGGTTTTAATTGCTTCGGGTTACCTTAAATGATCTGTAATTGATTAGTTTTTAGGGTTTAATGGATGCTTATTGCTAGATCCATTGACATTGTTCAGATTACTCTTTATGGAGTTGTGGGAGCGTTCAGATGATATTTTCATTTCAACCGAACCTAGGTTGATCACACAGTCTCATAAATGGTTGAGTATTTGGTAGCTCACAAGGCTCGTTGGATGCTTGTATCGCTAGATCCGTGTGTTCGATGGGTTAATCATTTGTGGACCATTGGAAGTGAGGTCAAAGGAGATATTCTTCACGAAAGACATTATTGAAATAAATAAAATTTTCAAGATGTTATTAAAGGTCAAAATATTACCAAGCTAAACGGCAGATTAGAATAACATATCTAATTTATCCTCCTGATCTTGAAAGAGGGCTTCAGCAGGAGGAAACCCTCCATTTCCTGGAGACACAGAAACCCTCAGTGAGCCTGGAACTCCAATTTCTCCTTTTACATTTGTTAGTTTACTTTATGCTTTATTTTTGTTTTTATTTTCTCTTTAAAATCCACTCTTTTTACCACAACCCAAATATCCAAAACAAAATCACCAGTATAAGCTTTATTTTTAATCATTTCCACGAAGAAAACCCATATATGTGGACGATCCTAAAACCACTATACTATTATAGCTATGATACGTTGGTATGAGGTATTATGTTATAAATTTTGTTGATTACTATGCCTATAGAGCTTAGAATCAATATATTTATTAAATATGAACATTTAATTCGTATGAAGTGGTATATTTGGCATTGAAGTAAACTGTGAAGTTTGGCTGAAGAGCGCGAAGGAAGGCGAAATTGCCTAAAGAGGCCGAGCGGCTACGGCGGTTGCGATGTTATGACATGAAACCTCAATGTCGTGACCTTTGATATACGTGACATGCCACTGAACAATGCCGACATTGCTAATGCGTATCATCGCTGATCATGGTGACCAAAGCGGTATTACGCTGGATGGCGGCATACGATGTCCGCGCGACGGATAAGCGATGGGCGATGTTCGCGGCATCGTCCTGCGACATCGAACAAATAGTAGGCTTCATGTCACGACAATGACAAACAGTGGGCTCGATGTCGTGACATACGTGCATGGCCGAGATGAGCGGAAGGCACGATGCTGACATTACTGCGACGCCAGTGGTGGTATTTTATCTGGTTGGGGAAGGCCTTTGGTTGTTACTCAACCAATGTCGCAACATTGCCCTTGATGTCGCAACGTTGGATAGTAGGACTCTGAGTGAGTGGGATGATGTAGTGACAATATGCGGCGATGTTGCGACCAGCTGAAGCGTTATAGCTGGGTGTGGCCAACTGAGATTTCGATGTCGTGACATTATTGCAACGTGGGCGGGGAGGTTCGCGCGGTGTAGGCGATATCCGCGCGTTGTCATCAGCGACAATGGGAAGTCAATATCGCGACCATTGGATGGTTGAGTGCCCATTATTGCGGTACGAGGTTTCTGCTGTTCGGTCGAGAACTTTTCGGCGGGAAAGGACCGGGACATGGAAATGGGTGGAGTTCTCTTTCACTCCTCGGCTCCCAGTACAAAGGGGGCCTTCGTCCCTTTTGAAAAATTGTGATCGGTGCGAGAAAGCATGGGGCCAGGTGCGTGGAGATTAGGATTATCACGATATCCATGAGTATTTCCACATGTTGATGGTAAATCAATGAACCCCGGATTTAGGGGCGTCACGACGGTATCGGGCTAATTTTGTGAACCTGGGCTTGAGTGGGCATGGTCTAGACCATCCTGGTCAGTATAGTGTTTAATATCGATACCGGCATTACGGTTGGATATCGGGGTTTAGGTAATAGATTACCTAGAGGTTGATGGGCATAAGTTAGACCATTGCATTCATTTGTGTGCATTCATGATGATTTATAACTATTAGTGAATTATATACGTGGTAGGAATGTATAGGAAAAGATGAACAGGTTGAAAGACAGCCTTGAGAGTTGGGAAATGAATGAACATATCAGTTCAGGACTTGTTGTCTATTAGTGGTTGGCATGTGCACTATTAGATAGACGAGAAAAGGAAATCTCAATTTTCTATTTATCATGTGTATATGGCAAGTTGAGGAAGAGGACGTTGGCGGTGGCCAGGAAATGATAACTAACCTCAGCCCGGCTTTGGCCAACCAAATATGGAAGGCTATGGGTGTTGCAGCTACTACCATTGCACAGGCTAGTATAGCAATAGGTCAAGGGAGGTCAAGTAACCTCCAGAGATTTAAGGCACATCATCATCCAACATTCATGGGAAGAGGGGATCTGATGGTGGCTGATCATTGGTTCCGGCAAGTTAGTGAGATTTTATAGGCCATGGAGATTACCTCCGATGCCACATGGATAAGATTGGCAACTTTCCAACTAGAGGGTGAATCCCAAGTGTGGTGGGATTGGGTTAAAGCCTCGAGGGACTTGGAGGCAATGACATGGGAAGAGTTTCGTGAGTTGTTCATGAGTTAGTTTTTCTTGGCATCTTCTCGACATGCAAAGGCTCAGGAATTCCTAGAGTTGAGACAAGGAACAATGACGGTACTCAAATAAGTGGCTAAGTTCATAGAGTTAGCACGTTTCACGAATGATTATGTGGCCTGGACATGGCGAGGAGAAGGGTGAGGATGGTGCGAATTGTCCATCAGGAAGAGTGTCTGATTCTGCCTGAATATGGACTCACATGGTTAGGACAACTATGGTACATCGAAGAGGAAGTGGAAGACACAAGCAGCATCCGGGTAATGGGTGCCATTGAAAAGAGGAAGGAGAAATAGTCTTTTTTCTATTTCAGGAAAAGCCATCGAACACCCCATTATGAGTTTCAGGCGATTTAGCTATGACCCGAGTTGGGTGAGGGGCTTCTGGCCGTTGGGCGATGACATGTTTTTACTACCATCAGCTTGGGCACATGAAATGGAGTTGCCCTTAGAGGCAGGGATCCCAAGGTTATGCGACACCGTAGGCCTAGTCATCGGTGGGACGTGCATAAGCGCGGGTTTTCCACCCTCCGGGATAAGGCTAGGGGGCCGGTGTCGATCTCGGCGTGTTGAGTAAATTACCTATTACATCTGGCGACCACAAAAGGCCAAGGCATGGGTCGAGGTCAGGGCAGTGCTCTGGCAAGGACTTGAGACTACAGGGGCATCTATGCCATTATACCTTAGGCTAAGCTTGTAGATCAATCGGTTATTTAGGGTACTTTTCTACTCTCCCATCTATGGACAAGAGTATTGTTTGATTCTGGTGCATCTCATTCTTTTATTGCTGCATCTTATGTAAAAGATTTGGGCTTAGAGGTTGAAACCTCGGAAAATCCATTGCATGTGAGTTCTCCTCTAGGAACTAGGGTGAGGATTATTCCTGGAAATGTCGTAGTTTGTAAGTTAAAATCTCAGGATCTGCTCATGAGTGGACACTGGATTGTGTATGTAAGGAGTTGAATATCTAAGTCCTGGATGGATTGGCTGATGGCCCATCGTGTCGTCATCGATTGTGATCGTAGAAGAGTTACTGCCTACACACAAGATGGTATTTGTGTTATGTTTCAAGGGGATAAACACAAATGGCGCCTGCTGAGTTGCAAGAGCTGAAGTCAATATAGGATTGTGGCGAACGCCACGCAGGTGCTCAGGTGTTGTTTATAAGAAGAATGATAAGACCCTTATTTGTGCATTATTGCTCCAGCCAGTTGAAACGGGGGTTAAATCAAGAAATCGGTATCCTTTACCGAGGATTGAAGATTTGTTCAATCAGTTGAAAGGGGCTCGAGTCTACTCCAAGATAGATCTTCGCACTGGCTATCATCATTTGAGAGTTAGGGAGGCAAATATCCCTAAGACAACGTTCAGGACACGGTATGGGCATTTTGAGTTCACAGTGATGCCTTTTGGGTTGACGAATGCTCCAGCGGCATTCATGGATCTCATGTATAAGGTATTCCAACCTATTTAAGATCAGTTTGTTATGGTCTTTGTTAACGACATCTTGACCTACTCCAGGTCCGAGGAGGAGCATGAGGATCATTTAGAGGTCGTTCTCCAGACCTTGAGAGACCATCAATTGTATGCCAAATTTAGTAAATGCAAATTTTGGCTTATTAAGGTGAGATTCTTGGGTCATGTTGTATCGTCTTTGGGTGTCTCAGTGGACCCGAAAAAGGTTGAGGCTATTATGAGATAAGACAGACAGAAGTCGATCTTCGAGATACACGGTTTCTTAGGACTAACAGGGTATTGCAGGAGATTCATTAAGGATTTCTCCCGATTAGCAACGCCTATGACAAGGTTGACCGAAAGGAGGTCAAGTTTGAGTGGGATGACCTGTGCGAGAAGGTTTTCCATGCTACAACTCCTATTTTAATAGTCTTGGAAAGGGGACAACGGTACATGGTGTATTGTGATGCCTCTCAGGACGGACTAAGAGGCGTTTTGATGCACACTCTGAGAAGGGTTGTGGCTTGCAATTCTTGTGATTAAGATCGTGATAAATTTACACCTGTGTAGAGGGTATAATCCCATTGTATCTTTGCCTTAAAGATTTAGGCGCCACTATACATGTGGGTGACGATTCGAGGAATTTTCGGGACCACAAGAGTCTGAAGTATATTTTCACATAGTGAGACCTCAACATGAGGCGGCGTTGGTGGATGGAGTACTTAGAGGATTATGATTTCACTTTGCATTACCATCCTGGTAAGGAAGATGTGGTGGCCTAATCGATCGGCCCGAAGTCACAAGGGATATTGGCGGGTTACTCAGCTGGGAGTGGCAAATGATTGGAACTATCGAATTGGGGTCAGGGTTCTGAGGACAATAGAGCGGGCTGGGAGCCTTTTAGAGTTCATGTTAATAACCCTCATGACAGGGTGATTGAATTTTGGACATGATCTGAGAGATAGTGTCTATCAAGGGCGGTATAGACATGTTAAATGATAAACAAACCATTTATGTGGGTGTAGTCTTTAGTATAGGGGAAGAGTTGTGGTTCCCCAATTAGTATATCTAAGAGAGGAGATCCTCGAGTTCGATGCTCGTTTCTTTGTGCATTCGGTGGCACAAAATGTCACCGTGATCTAAATCAGTCAGTGATAAGTGACATGTAAAAGTGTGAGGGTTATGGCCTTTAGAGGTAGTCAGTGGAAATTAGGGGAGCATGTCACGATGGTTTTCATTATTTCTATGAGACATCATTGAGTATAAGCCCGCAGTGTGGGAGTGATCGTGGACCGAGCTCTAATAAATTAAACAAATTTTCTAGTTGTCTGGATATTACTTTACAACTGGAGGAATTCTCTGAGATATACACCACGAAGATTGTTCGATTACATGGAGTGCTAGTATCTATAGTATCGGACCGGGATCCCAGGTTCATGGCTCACTTTTGGAAGAGTTTCCAGAGAGCTATGGGGACATAGTTGACCATGAGTACTGTGTTTCATTCGTAGGCAGACGGTCAGTCAGAGAGGACCATCCAAGTTTTAGAGGACATGCTACAGGCATGTGTCCTGGATCTTAAGAGTAGCTAGGAAGAACATTTTCCCTTGGTGGAATTCGCCTACAACAACAATTATTAGGCGAGCATACAAATGGCACCCTACGAGATTTTATGGGAGAACATATTAGATCTCAGATTTATTGAATGAAGGTGGGAAAGATCCTAGCAGTCGGGAGTTGGTTGAAGACACCTGCGAGAAGGTGGGTTTGATATAAGCGTCTTCTCACTTGGCTAAGAGTGGTAGAAGAGTTACAACGATGGACGGCAGCTGACCTCTAGGATTGGTGGGAGATGTGTCTTTTTAAAGGTGATGCCTAAGAGAAGAGTGGTCAGATTCGACAAGCAGGGAAAGCTATCGTCAAGGTATATCAGGACCGCCAGTACGGAAGTGGTATAGTTGCTTATCGGTTGGCCTTACTGCCTAGCTTATCCAGTGTTCAAAAGGTGTTCCATGTCTCCATGCTCAGTACACCCGAATCAAACCCATACTAATTAGTTAGAGCGACGTATTGTCGATATAGATGGGACCTTCGAGGGGGGACCGATGCCATCATTGATAGAAGAGACCAGGTTTTGCAAGGCAAGACTGTGAGGCTAGTGAAGGTGTTGTGGTAGCATTGTGGAGTGGAGGAGGTAACATGAGAACGCGAGGACACGATGCGTACCAGTTATCCTTTCTTATTTAAGAACTAAGGTACGTTGTATGGTCATTTGGTGATTAAATGATTGTCGCTTGTGCATATGATTATATGTATGTGTGGGTGAATTTTGGGATGAAATTCTTTTAAGGGGAGAAGAATGTGAAAACCTGAGTAAATTTGAAATTTTTCGTAAAACGATTAATTAGCATTATAGAACTGGAATATTTCTAGATCTTGGATGACAAAATGGACCTTCTTTGTTTGCATTCATCTTTTAAGTCTAGATACCTAATTCGAATGTTGTTGAATTAAGACAAATTGAATTCACGTACTTGAGCTTAAAAGGACTAATGGCAGGGAGACATGTGGGATGTTGCCACATGGCATCATGACCATAGAATAAGGGCCATGTGGGTGGCAAATGCCCCATGGCTGAATGCATGTGTGCCCATGTAACACATGGTAAGAGATGCAATTGTATGCATGACACGCTCCATGAGGTAGGGGTTTTCTCCTACTCTGGTTATTTCATCTTAAAGATCATTCAGCCTTGGCTGGGTTCAAGCCCTATAATAAATGCGGGCTGGTTCAACAGATTAAGGACTGAATTGTTGAAAAGATTTAAATGTTTTCTATGCGTTTTGGATTAAGGCTTCTTTGTTTGAACTGGTGTCTCAGGATGTTTGAAATTTGCTCATAGCACGAGCAGGAAATGAGTAATGGTAGCTGAATCAGGGTAGTTCACGAGTGAATTAAGATTTGGTGATGCCTTGTTGTTTGGGAATTACGAACTGAGGATCCTTTGTGTGTGACATGCAAAATTGTGTTGACAGATTAGGTTGATATAGTGTTAGATACATTGTTGACGCTGGTGGATGTAAATCATATGCGTTGATATAATTACCCATGATACCCTAGAAATGGTATCAGTGCCAATTGTTCCATGCCATGGGTCCTTTTATATACAGTGATGTAGATGCTGCAGAGTGGCATTTATTACATATGCATAAGGACATCACATTGAGTTGGGTGTGTATTATTCATGGTTATAGTCCTCATCATTCTTAGGGTGAGTTGATTGTGGGCTCGGTATCTTGGATGATGTCAGCCAGTTCACCTGTTAGCATAACATAGAAAAATACATGTGGTAGGTAACAACAGTAGGATGATCTTCCCTCCCATAGTGAAAGGCCCAGCTGGTTCCTTATCTGACCGGCCTTGAAAATAAAGCGTTGGAAGGCGTCGCAGTCTATGGTGAGACCACGTCAGCTTTCATAAAATAAACGGGGCTTGATTTGTCAAACGGACATTGGAAGTGATATCCAATGGGTTTTGATTTATAAAACAAAAGCATTTTGTTGGGAAAAGGGTCATTGGATGAAAACATCAATGACAGTTCTATCACACTTGGCATATGCATGTGTGAGGGAGTCGATGAGGACTCAGGACATGGGGCATGGTGAATCACATCTGGTTCATGGCATGTAGAAATGCATATGTTTTTACTTGGAATGTGTATGAATGTGTGGAATATGGCATTTCATGTACTTAAGTGGGAGTAGCTGTAGAGTTATCTCTCTTTGGGGCGTGGCTCTCTATCTGGAGACAAACCTTTAGGTGTAGGTAGCTACTTGGTGGAAAACTGCTCATGTAAGGTCATTAGTTAGAAGAGAGACAAATTATGGCTTTATCAGCATCCTTGTAAAGTTTGGGACAAACTGTCCAATTCTGTACACAAGCTGTAACTAAACTCTTATGGACTAAATGAAATCTATATATATATATATATATGTTTTGGTAAATATGAACATTTGGACCTAGTATGGTAAGCATGTTTGTTGAAGTATAGGCTTCGTTAAAGTTTAGGTAGGGGCGGGGTGCAGAGTGCGAAGGAAGCTAGGAAGAATCGAAGTGCGGCCGGTTCAGATGTCGGCGACGTGAAACCTTAATGTCGCCAACCGCGGCGCTTGATGTCATTGACATGCCAAACGATTCCGCGACATTGCTAATCGCGGCGTCTACTAGTCTCAACATGCCGCAGCATTGCCAGCGACATCGTCGCTAACGATGCGTGGAGCATAGGCGATGTTGTGACATCGGATGAAGCGTACGTCTCCGCGACTTTGGATAGCGATGAGCGTGATGTCGCAACATCGTCGCGACATCAAATAAACAATAGGCGATGCGCAATAATGTCGCCGATGGGCACCGATGTGACATCATCGGAACATCGGATAAACGAAGGAGGGCGATGTCGCGACATTGCTTGCGGAGCATCGGATAGGCAATATTTCGTAGAGAGCTAGGAAGGCCTTTGGTTGCTGCTTAGCCGATGTCGTGACATTACCCTTGATGTCACGACGTTGGATAGTGGGACTCTGAGTGAGTGGGATGATGTCGCGATAATTTGTGATGTCGCGCCAAAGCCCAGGGCATTATGACCTGGTGTCGTAACCTGAAGTTCCAATGTCGTGACATTGTTACGACATTGGACAGGGAGGTTTGCAGCAGCTGTGGGTGATGTCGCAACAATGGGAAGTCAATGTCGCGACATTGGACTACTAGTGCCTATCAATGCTAAATTACCCAGAAAGACCCATCGCGATCGAAACTCTTGACCTAAGGGCCGGGGACATAAATCAAAATTGAGTCACTCACTCGTCGGCTCTGTATAAGGGGACATCGTCCCTTTTGAGAAGAAAATTGTGATCTTAGGTGGGGGACCCAACGGCGGTGAATCGAGTTATACGATATTCTGCCGTGTTCTGCGAGGTTGATGGTAAATCGGCAGATTTAAACTTTTGAGACATCTGCGATTTTGAATGTCTTGAAAAAAGCATGCTTTGCGCCATTTTCTTTGATCATTGTCACGACATAACAAAGGAATGTAGCGACATTCTTCTTCAGGAACTTCTTAGACAATGTCGCGACATAAAAATCCATTGTCGCGACATAGTTCTGCCTTTTGATCTTCTTTATGTCACGACACCGATTTCTTTTATTTCTTTATTGTCGATCCTTCTCATATTATGTATAACAAAGGCGTGAAATGTAGCTGACAATCTTTACACTTTCAACAGGCTATTTGTCTTGTTGCGACATATGATTGCTTGTTTCGACATAGCCCTATTGGTTACCTTAAGCTTTTGTTTCAACATTGTGATATTATGTCGCGACATTTCTGCCTTAGCCAATTTTTCTGCTTTTCTTATTGGATTTGTTTATTTTTCATTCAAAACCTGCAAAACACAAAGTTGGTGATTAATCCATAATTCTGCATTAAAATGAATCATAAACTGCTAAAAAAATGCAAGAAAAATGGACTAAAAATAGATGAGTTTCGGACTCATCAAATTCCCTCAAACTTAAAGTTTTTCTTGTCCCTAAGCAAAAAAATGAAAATTTTGTTTGTCCTCAAAAAATTTAGCTTTTATTTTTTTAAGGACGTTTTTCTGTTTTGCACTAGACATCTTTTTTCTTGAATTCACAATTTAGCTTAAAAATAGGTTAGTTGTAAATTTATTTTGAGCAAAGTTTCAATATAGAACAAGAAGACACCAATCAAGTTCTGATAAACAAATAGTCTCATCATAAGCAGTTCCATTATTTAACCTTTGATTTACTTGAGTAAGTGATGATCTTCTCTCTTTTTCATCTTGGTAGATTAGTTAATCTTTTGAGACACTACTCAGATAATAAACTTCTCCTTGATTCTTCTAAGTCCCATATGCTTGTTTGTCATATTAATCTCCACTAATGTAGGCATATACCACCTTCAAGATCAATTAGGTCTTTTAGGCTTGTAATGTGTGGCTTAGGTAATTGGGTAGATAAATGGACAATTTAGGCTCAAATTTACCCAAATTTCACTTACAACTTAAAACATTTGCCTTCATTCTTATCCTTTACTTTTCACTGATATCTTTCAACAAACCCCACAACTGGCTTTTTTGGTGCATCATTCTGCATACTCTCTATTGTGGTGTTTTTCTTGACCACCTTCATACTGTAAATCCAGTTCCTCATATTAGAAGCCTTTTTTATTTTTCATTTATGTCAAGGCTTATGGAACAGTGCAATGTTTTGTATTTTTAAGCTTTCTACCACCATTAGAGAACTTTGGGTTACCAACTCCCATACCAGTTGGCATTAGGGTACTAGGGGTTGAAACACCCCTAAGAACTTAATTGTTCAAGGGATGAAGGCTACAAGACAAAACTCATTCCACCTTGATACTTTGTATTTTCACAGCTTCTTTCCTTCATTCTTCTTCCTCTTTCCTCATCTCAAATTGTTTTCCTTTCTCAACCTTTATTCTTATCCTCTTTTACATTTAAAACTAATATTCCCCCAAACTTGTCCTCTTCTATTATTGATGTACTTGTCATGCAATATGGGAAAACAAGGATTCTTTATTGTAGGATTAGATTTAAGAAAGGATTTAGGCTTTTCATTTGTTGGTTGATGATGAAATTAGATCT
Source organism: Tetrastigma voinierianum (assembly GCA_016808115.1). Taxonomy (NCBI): domain Eukaryota; kingdom Viridiplantae; phylum Streptophyta; class Magnoliopsida; order Vitales; family Vitaceae; genus Tetrastigma; species Tetrastigma voinierianum. Next base: position 2,209,815 of record JAEQBH010000137.1, on the reverse strand, counting down.
TGGCTAAAATAAGGAACTAAGGTATATGCATATGCATGTGTGTCTGAGGGTAGGCTTTGAAGGTTCAAACTTCTAAGAATGAAAACATATCATTTCTTTTGCTAGTGGTGTTGCCTAGGATTTTGCCTTAACTAATAATCTAACAAGTTCTAGGATTTTGGGGAGATTAAACTGTGATGGATCTCAGGAGATGTCCCTAATCATAGCACAATTTGTTTTAGAGGTACTTTTGACCATGTGCATTGTTTTTCAGGATTCACAATACCTAAACTATTTACAAAAACAAAGTTATAAGTCTTATTTGTTCCACCATTTGTTTTAATCTTCATAATTCTTGAAATTCAACTTATTCATTGATAACTTTACAACTTCCTCTTTCAATTCATATCATCTTACCCCCATTTGATTTATCACTTTCTTGTTTGGTTTCTGGACATGTTGCTATGTTGTTTCACAACTCAAATTCGTATATAAATCAAGCCATTCAATTCAGAAAAATTTAACATAGCACAGGCAACTCAATTTAATCATCATTCAATTTCCACCAAACAATTCACAGCTCATATCAACAAATAAATTCAGGAAAACTGATTTCTCCATTATTCAGCAAAGCTACACAAACTAAAAAGTCATCATTCTTTATTTATTTAAGATCAAGCAATGAAAAAGAAAATAAACAAAAGAAAAATGTAAGAGAAAAATGGACACAAATTTTTGCAACTGATTTCCTTTTCATTTATGTTTTCCTTTACAAGGGATTTAGTTCGATGATGATAGAAGGAAGAGAGCGACAAGGGGAGGTCATTTCTTTTTCCTGCTTCATACTTATGGGAAGGTTCAGATGTATTGTTCTGAAACTAATAATGAGGGGGATCAGTTCAGTGATGATAGTCATTCTTGCCTTGTTTATTGAATGAGACCACTCTATTGAGAGAGCCATTTGCTTAATAAGATCATTCTGTCTTTGCCTAATGGAGTTTAACACTCCCTCAAACTCACCCTGGGTAGAGTGCATCTTGATCAAATTATTATTGACCATGTCTAAGCTCTCTGTCCAAAATTTGTCCTTGTAGTTGAGGGTTGCTTCTATCTCCTTATCAATTTTTTCTATGAGGAGCTTTATTTCCTTCTGATGTTCCTTATATAAGTATCTAAAGACATCTGCCTTTTGCAACATATTCTACTCCATTGCATCCTCTCTCTCTTTCATTATCTTCAGTAGCTCCTTATCTCTCTTGAGAAATTTGAGTACAGAAATGAGCATGCTTCCTTGCCTGAGTTCTTCCTTCAAATATTTTTCTCTTCTATCTATCTTATCCCTCCACTCTTCATCTCTTTGTTTAAGTGCATTCTCCAAATTCTAATCTCTTATTCTCAGCTCTGCATCCACGTACTCTTCTCTCATTTGAAGTTAGGCTTTCAGTTGTTTGTCCCTCTCCTACATCTCTTGCCTCATAACTCTCAATATCTCCATCAATTCTGCATTGTTACTCTATTGCCCTGAGCTCTCAATTGGCTCTAGATGGATTTCTCTTACACATGGAGATACATTCTAGATGGGGCTCAAGTTCCCCTACCTCTCTTGATGCACTTGAGCTGGGCTTTGCAACAGTACTTGCTCGTTTTCTCTATCCTCTCCTTCTTCTTCTTTAGTTTCTACTTCTATCTCCTTGCCTCTGTTCTTTGGCCCCTTGGTTATTCCAGTCAGTGTCAAAGGAGAAGCTTTTGGGCATGTTTCTTCTTCTTCCCAATCTCCTTCCACACCTCCCAGGATACAAAGTCTGATGATTGTTGTTGGATGGGGTACTAATCCTCTATAGTTGCTTCTAAAGTTGCTTAAAATAGAGTTCTCTATTATTTTCCCCACACTAAATTTGTATCCCTTCAAGATAGCATACAAGAGTATAGTCTCCTTCTCTCTTAATGTACTGAGGTGTTTGGATGGTAAAAAGACTAAGCAAATAAAGTAGAACTAAACCTTAGCCTCTTCAGTTAATGAGCCTCTAGAAATATACGCATGGAGATTCTTCCTTGTAGAACTCTATTTCCCATTTCCATCTGTCAACATATCTACTATCTTTTTGTAATTTGGCTCTTTCACCAATCTCTTAAACTTCAAACCATTTTTTCTTTCTTTCAGATTGAAAGTTTCATATATCTTCTCCTTGCTGAAAGATATCCACTGTCCTCTGACGAAGCAAGTCTTTTCTATCAGTCCTACTATGTTCGAGTAAAATTCCTTAACCAGGAGCCTTGTGCTCACAAAATAAGTTCCATCCTTTCTTCTCAATCGTGTCTACGAAGGGTGAAATTAACTTGCTAAACTCCCTTTCTCTAATGAAATCTTTGTTCTGAACTTATCCCTCTAAGCGAAATACGCACACTCTGAAACAAAATCACTTACCTTTTCTTTCCTCTGCTCTACTTCAGCTTCCTCAGCTCCCCTCTTCATTTTCCTTGTTTCTTCAGCTTCTTGCTCAGTCTCTTTTATTGTTTCTTCTTCCTGCACAACCCCTAACTGAACCTCTTGAATGGCTTATTCCTCAATCTCTACGTATTCTTCTATTATCTCATTAAGGTTTAGAACCAGATTCTGTGGTTCTGACATGGTTGGAGGCTGGTCTGGGATTTAGGGTTTTTCTAGTGAAGATGAGAGACTGATGAGTACCCAAAACACTCATCATATTCCCACGTTTTATCACACTTTCTGCTCTCTTTATCTGGTAATCAATGTGCTTATTGTCGTATATCTGATATTCGGCTTCTTGTGCATTTTAGGAAGGCAGCATTTGGAGGCTATGTAGAGATATGAAAAGAGATATTAGAGGACCCGGCCCACAGCGTTGTGTTGAGGTCGTCTGACGTGTGACCCACCGTCGGCTAACATGCGACATTGGCGTCAGCGGTGTCATTTGAGACTTAATGCGAGATTAGATAAAGCAAGAAGGACAAAAGAGAGAGGGGAAGGAGGAGCGAAGCGAAGGCAGAACATGCTAGTGTGACTGAGATCATTGTAATCAACGTATTTTGTATTTTCTTTCTCAAACTTCTATTGATTAAAAACCCAATGATTGTAATGACCAAGATAATGTTCTAGTTTTATTTCTAGGGTTTTGATGTACTCTTGTTACATTCGTATGGATTAGTTTTTGATTTAGTTTATTCAGTATATCTGTGGATCTGATATCGACTTGCTCTATTTTCTATTAATTACCTACATGGTGGTATTTGGCCAACACCAACATGCTTTTGTTGGGAATCTAAGATCGAGAGATAAAGGTTCTTAGGGATCCGGGTAGAGTGACACTTGGTCAATCGGAGAGTATAGATCTCCCGATTCCAAGTGTGGAAATTAGGGTTTAATCATTTAAGCATCTCGGAGTTAAGGGTTGATGCAGAGATGCGATAAACCCCACTAATGAGATAGACAAATATACCTCGAGAGAGGATATCTCGTAGGCACGATCGACCTACTAGCGTGAATCCGTCAATATAATGAATAACAAATTTCACATAGATTATAATCCATTGAATGTGGCAAGGGGAGGCAAAACCTTAGTCCTCATCAATTGAATTAACAAGTCATTCAAGATCAAATTGTCGTTATACTAGCAGTAGTTCACTCAAGTTTGAGATCCAGATAATATTCTAGAATCGATTCCAATATTCAACACACTTCTCCTTGTGGGAATGACACTTGACTAGCCACTATATTATGCAAACTCGACGCGTATACTTTCTTGTATAGGCTACGTTTTTACATCAATTCTACACAACCTCTCTGATTTTTATCGAGGAGGCAGAGATTTAGGCGAAAGGTGTTTGAATGGTTTGATGGTTTATGAGAAAGGTGGCTTTTCAAGTTTCAAAGTTCTCTACTTATAGGCCTATTGATTTGTTGTGTCTTCTAATTGTTGCAACAAACACTAGCCTAGTGTTTATTATATATATAGATATTTTAACCTATGTCACGACATAGGGTATTATGTCATGACATAATTATACCCTGGTGAAGAAAAATGATGTCGCGACATAATTTTCTGCAATGCATACAAGGCTAGGGCAATCCTTGTTGCAATAAAGAGAAATAATGTCACGACATAGCAAAAATAATGTCATAACAATATAGTGCATTATCCTCCAAATCACAATTTTAACATTTTCAACCAATTAACACACAAATCAGTATTCAATACATTCATACCACTCAAATCATACTTGTGAAGACATGTCGAACAAGCGAGACCTCAATTCTAGTATGAACAACACATCTCATTTCATCATTCGCTTTGTTCAATCATGATGATAATCGAAATATTCGAGGAATGGGCCTGACAAAGCTACTTTTCGAGGTTATGCTCTATAAAAATACACTCCCTGACTTCATTATGCATTATCCTTAAGAACAAGTTAGGAAAAACACTCCCCCCTTGTAGCACTTTCTACATAATGAGTTTGAGACATAATGCTTCCAAATAAAATCCATCTCTAATTTCGGCTTCATTGTCTTGAAAAGTCAACAAAAGAACTTAACTAATTATAAATTCAAAATTAAAACTCAAAAGCTATTCTACTAAATTATCTAAAGTAATTAAAACACACTGAATTAAACAAAATCAAACTATCAAACAATTCAAAAAATTTCTTGGGTTGCCTCCTAAGTAGTTGCTCATGTTTTATATTCTTTAGTGAACATTTCTTTATAAAATGCTTTCCTTTACGTAAGTTCTTCCATCTATTTCTCAAATCTAGAGTTGATCTTGATTTATGTTCCCTCCAAGATAATGTTTTAATCTCTAACCATTCACGTTAAACTCATTTCCAGAATTATTTTTCAGTGTTACTGCTCCAAAGGGTGTGCTTGCAACTACTAAATAAGGACCACTCCATCTTAACTTAAGTTTTCCTAGAATTAGCTTGAGCTTTGAATTGTACAGCAAGACTAGCTCTCCTACTTTGAACTCTCTCCTCAAAATTTTCTAATCATGCCACTTCTTTATCTTATCCTTGTAGATTCTAGCATTATCATAAACTTCATTCCTCAACTCTTCCAGTTCATTCATTTGGAGTAATCTCTTTTATTTGGAAGCTTGGAAATCACAATTCAGTTTTTTGATAGCCCACATAGCTTTATATTCAAGTTCAAGAGGGAGATGACAAGGCTTCCCAAATATAATTCTATATGGTAGCATTCCAATAGGAGCTTTGTAGACCGGTCTATAAGCCTGATCGCTCGTCTAGCTAGAGACGGTCTTTTGCTTGAGTTCATTGTTTTCTCTATAATCTTCTTTATTTCCCTATTGGAAATCTTAGCTTACCCATTTGATTGAGGGTGATAAGCCAACCCCATTACATGTTTGATTCCATATCTTCTCATGAGTTTTGAAAACACTTTGTTTGCAAAATGGCTTCCCTAATCACTAATGATTGTTCTGGTGCTCCAAATCTGCTCAAAATATTTCTTTGAATGAACCCCACCAATGTGCTGGCATCATTTCTGGGACAAGCTATTGCTTCTACCCATTTGGATACATAATCCACAGCTAGGAGAATGTATAAATTTCCAAATGAGGCTAGGAAAGGTCCCATGAAGTCTATCCCCCATACATAAAAAAGTTGCACCACTAGGATTCCTTACAAGGACATCTCATTTCTTTTGCTTATATTACCCATCATCTGACATTTATCACAATGTTTCACCCATTTAAAATAGTCTCTGAATAGAGTAGGCCAATAAAAACCTGATTGTAGAATTTTATGGGTTGTTCTATCTTCTACAAAGTGTCCTCCATACGGTGATGCATCACATTCATCAAGAATTTTGCCTTGTTCTGTTTCTGGTACACGTCTCCTAATAATCATACATTCTCATCTACTGAAAAGTAGTGGGTCATCCCATATGTAAAATATGCTATCAGTTCTCCACTTTCTTTTCTGATGGTAGCTAAACTCAGTTGGCATAATTCCATAAAGCTAAGTAATTCACAATATTAGCATACCATGGTACTTGGACTGATAACTGAAAAAGCTGCTCATCAGGAAAAAAATTCTGCTATTTCATTTCCCTTTTCATCATCAGTAGGCTTTTCTAATCTAGACAAGTGATCAGCTATCACATTGTCACTTCCCTTCTTGTCTTTGATTTCTAAATCAAACTCTTATAGTAGTGATACTCATCTGATCAGTCTTGGTTTTGCATTTTTCTTTGCCATAAGATATTTAATTGTTGTATGATCAATGTGTATTATAACATGGGACCCCAATATGTAAGGGTTCAATTTTTCATAAGTAAACACCATTTCTAGCATCTCATTTTCAGTGGTAGAGTAATTCTCTTGTGCTTCATTAAAGGTTTTGTTGGCACAGTATATGGCCTTGAATATCTTTTCAGTTCTTTGTCCCAATACTGCTCCCATTGCATAGCCACTGGCATCACATATGTTTCAAACTCTTTGTTCCAGTCAGGTGTTGCCATGATGGGAGCTGTAACCAGTATGAACTTGATTTCTTCAAAAGCGGTCATGATTCGTAAAATCAAATTGCATCTTTCCAACAATCTACGCATAATGGTCTCGGATCTTTAGAAGTCCCTTATAAATCTCTATAAAATCGGCATATCCCCGAAAGTTCTTATCCCTTTAAATGTTTTAAGTGGAAAAAGAGTGTTTATGACAGAAACCTTTGCTTGGTCTACTTCTAACCCAGCTGCAGAAATCTTGTGCCCCAAGACAGTACCCTCTGTTACCATGAAATGGCATTTTTCCCACTTCAAAGCTTAGTTCTTGTTTTGGCACCTCTGAAGTAATATTTCCAAATTTTCTAACCATTTCTCAAAATTGAATCCATATACTGAGTCATTCATGAAGATTTCCATAGCCTCTTCTACCAAATCTAAGATCATATACATCATACACCTTTGAAAGGTAGCAGGAGCATTACATAATCTAAATGACATCCTTACAAGCGAAGTACCATAAGAGCCAGTAAATGTAGTTTTCTCCACAGTCCTCCCATTAGCTATGTAATCACAGTTATCTAAGAATATCCATCAAGAAAACATAAATGGGGGTGTCTTGCTAACCTATCAAGCATTTCATCAATAAAGGGTAAAGGATAGTGATCCTTTATGGTTGCAGTGTTAAATTTTTTTTTATTCAATGCATACCCTCCATCATGTCACAGTTCTTGTAGGAATCAATTCATTCTTCTTATTTATGATCATAGTGAATCCACCCTTCTTGGGAACCACATGAACTAGGCTCACCCAAGGGCTATATGAGATTGCATATATAAAGTCTGCATTCAGCCATTTCAATACTTTTTTTTTGACAACTTCTTTCATTACTGGATTCATTCTTCTTTAATGTTCAATGAAGGTCTTTGCATTTTCCTCCAAGAGAATTTTGTCCATGAAATTAGAAGGGCTGATTCCTTTCAAATCTTCTACTGACCAAGAAATTGCTTCCTTTTAATTCTTGAGAATCTCCAACAGTTTTTGTTCTTCAAGTTCATTCAATACAGTTGATATAATCACATGTTTTTCTTTTTTTGGTTCTAAGAAAGCATACTTCAAGTGTTTGGGTAATTCCTTCAAGGATAACCCTTTTGAACTTGTTTCTATTCTTTTGCTTTCTATTCATTATTGCTTGATTTTTCTATACTGTTCTCATTCAAACTTAAGATTGCCACTTTTAAATCACAACTAGAAGTTAGAAATTCACAATCAAGATCCTCGAATCTTTGAAATTCATCTCATTTTATTAATTGGTCAAGAAAATTACATCAATAGAGTTCAAAATTGATGGGAACTATTATTTCTCGATCCCACAATCTATACATTCTATCATTTATTCCATTTTGATTGAAGTGTCTCTTTGCTTCTTGATTAAGTGCCACGGTAATTTGAGCTAAAATCAACAAAATTTATATACACCTAAGTTCCCCGCTCTTTGCTTGTAGTCGAGCCCCTCTTTGCAGTATGGTAATCCCCAGGGTCGAACACGGGGATGGGTTTTCATCTAAAAATGATTTGCATAAATTACCCACGAAGGTAAGGCTTTCTATTTGGACTCTTTGGATTTGGTTCAAAAGCAGTGGAAGTAGGTTGAAAGCGAAATTGTAAAAGCGAAAATGAAGTGTGAAAAGTTAACTTTGAAGATTTAGGTCACTAACTTGGTAGAGATTAGGAATGAAGCAAAGTGTCCTCGGGTTTTATCCTCACGTTATGACATGCAACCTATAGTCGAGGCATACTTGGGATCTATGTTTAACTAGCAAACCTCACCCTTGAAATCAACTCCTATTTGAGTCAACACAAGTAGCATGCATCTATGGCCCTTTTACTGTTTGAAACCCTAGCATTTAAATATCATTTCAGAGGCTCGTAAAGACCATCTAAAGAACCACAGTGCATCTAGCATTAAGTATGCACTGTATCCTAAAGCATGGAGAGTATTGGCCAAATCAATAACATTCAATGTTATTCAACCCTAATTTGAGAAGATGGGGTCATAAACACAGTACCTATGGCTTTTAATACAAGAGGACAGCATGCATATGCCGCACCAAGCTAGCTTCCTTCCTCTTCAAAGAAAGGAGGAAGCAGCCCAGTATCTCTTGAGTTGTCATCCTCGAGAGAGGGGTGTTTGGCAACCAGAAGTAGAGAGGAGAGAGAAGAGAAAAGCAAAACCTAAAAAAAACGAGACAAAAATAAAAGCACGATCCTCTCTCCCATTCTCTATATTTATTACAAAAAGAGAGGGGTTTATATAAACCACCTCAATATATGAAAATACAAAAAACCTACAAATTTGGCTAAGTTAAAGGGCTGAGAAGTAATACACTGCCCAAGAGTCGGTTAGCATTAAATACAAAAAGCATAACGAGGCGAGAGAAAATTTATTTAAATTTGAAGAATTTCGCTAGGTAGAAATCTGAGCATAAGCAGCAAATTCATTTAAAGCAGAAGTAATTTATTGCTTCATGAAATTTCGCTAACAAGCGAAATTTTAGTGAGTAGCGAAAATACAAAGGCCCCAAGCTAGGAGTGCCTGACGAGGAAACTGGTTTAGTCACAGCGAAAATTAGCAATTTAAGCTAAGGTTTAACGAAAATTTTAGCTAAGGTTCTTGAAATTTTCGCAATCCTAGCGAAAATTTTCGCAACTCTAGCGAAAATTCCAGGCTTTGTTGATCTCCACTGCATTCCATCCTGTCTTCAACTGCATCAATTTTTCTTCACTTTGCCTTCAGTTTTTCATTGATTCTTGGGCTGGTTGATGGCTGACACTTGAGTTCAAACTTCATGATTCGTCATACATCTCGATATTGAACTCCCATAGTGCGCAAAAACACAACGAAACAGCCAAAATAACCTACAGCGGCATAAGTGATCTTAAAAGACTTGAACACTTCAATTGGCATTAATGACATGATTAGTGCACAAAAGCACTCAAAACCTATCAGTATAGGGTTCAAAATTGCACTTTTGGGCACTAATCACTACCCCCCAACCCGAAGCGTTTAGCTAGTCCCTTACTTGATGCAAAAACAAAAGGAGATGCATAGTGATTTGCAAAAGTTTATGATTAAGTATATGCACATATAAACATTGCTTTTAAACGGAAAAATTGACATCACAATTGTAAACTGATATGAAAGAACTAAATCCATACAAGAACAATTCTAGGTCAATCTTGGTTCCATGATTCTCAACTTGAATTTCCACCTAAGTCTAATGGTTCTTTATATAACAGATTAAGCCAATAAATTGCAAAAATTTGTCTCTCCCCCTGACGAGCAACGACATGGCCTTAAGGCATTGAGCAGTCTAGATAAGGATAGTTACGCACTTCTTTCTTTATTCAACTACATTGTAGGAAGCAATGCTTAAATTCGAGCTTCACCAAAGTCGGGTGCTTGAGGTCCATGGAGCTCCCAGCCAATTAAGGTTTAAGGCATCAAGCGAAAGGATCCCTTGACCCTGAGCTACGAGGGCTTCACCCGGACTCAGTATGACGAAATCAAGCACCTACAAATCGTTAGACTCTACCTATCCACCCATGCTTGAACACTTCCTAAATCGATGACTCCTGACTGATTAAGGCATAGGGCATCGGGTTTCCAAAGGCTTTACCATACCCCTCGGGCCAGGTAACAGGGTTCCAAGCGAAACTTCACGACTTTATTTTCTTTTCTTCTTTTCTTTTTCTTTTTCTTTTTGCTTTTTCTTTTCTTTTTCTTTTGGGAAGACAACATTGGTCTTCAAGTATGGGTAACACAAACCTATCCTAGGTTGCCAACATGCTTAAGGCTAGCTATGCAAAGCGAAAGGAAGCGAACAAAGTCACAGCCTATTGAAATAATGCGGGTGCGAGTGTGTGAATTAGCGCCAAAGGGAGAAATTTGAGTTGAGCATCTTTGGGCTGTAAGTGACCAAAATTATTTCAAGCATGAAATTTATTCTAACATAAAGGTGACAAACAGTGCTTCAATTTCCCAACATAAAGCAATTCAATTGTCCAATTGGCAATTCAATTGTTGATTGAAAGAAAAACATTTACAATGGTAAAGGCCTGAGAAACATGATATGTCTAGCTGTATATATATAAAGTGAATAGCTTTTGATATAGCCAAAATAAAAACAATACATGAATCTAGCTAAACCGCAAAAATATCAGCACTGTGCATGGCTAATACATAAATCTAATCAAAATCGGTAGGCGGTTGATAAAATTTAGTAACTATCACAAAATCATAAAAGAGACTGAACCACCTCAACTTTGCTATGGTGGTGGTGGTGGTGAGGTAGACTAAAGGCTGCTCTTTGCTTTGTGCTTGAACATCGAAAGAAGCGGCGGCTGTGGTGGGGTCCTCTCTCTGATCAGGAACATGAGGAAGACCCGAGTGGGTCGCTAATCACGTAATCGGCATGGGAATGGCAGGCGACCTCGATCTGGGGTTTTTCTTGTATTCTTGAGTGATAGCATCCATCACCTGACTATCTCTCTCGGTAGCCTTAGTGAGTACTCCGTGAGAGATGGTGTCTTCCGAATAGGATGGGCGAGTGTCGGGGATCATTTGCGATGTGGTCTGTGGAGGAGGATAGAGGTGACATCTGTGGGCCGGACTCTAGTATCTCGGGCTCAGGGGCAGGTATATCATCTGTATGGCGGTCCTCGGCCTCGACCGTACCTCCTCCAGTCACGTGGTCGTAAATTGGAAGATCACGGGCATAGTCATCACAGCTCACTTGACATGACAGGGCATGAACCTCATCTCAATCCACAGGCTCACCGGGCTCCTCAGGAATCCCGTATGCTCGGAACATGGCGGAGGAGTCTCGGCGCCAGAGTAGTGGAATGCTCTCTGCTCGTGCGAGGTCTTCCAGGTGGACCTTCTCCTCAGGCTGCGGAGGAGCCATCCCACATTTCGGAGTGAACCAAAATCCCAGGATCCGTTAGCGCCTCGAGATGGCTCCCCTCTCATGCGTAATCTTGAAGCGGAAATAGAAACTCATCCACGAGCGGATGGTGACGACATCATGAGGCCCGGGGAGGCGCCTCTGTAAAATCTTGGTCGGCGGTGGTGTCTCGGCGGTAGCTCGAACCATCGCGATGGGGCGGGTGGAGCCCGATCTGTAACCCTGCTGCATTGGCGGTATACGCATGACGAGAGGCTGTTGAAATATCGCTCGAGTACTCGGCGATCATCAATGCGGGCCCGAAACTCCGCAGCGGACTAGGTGATCCTCTAGGGGTCATCAGTGGTAAGCGCAACACCACTTTCGTGAGTAGTAATAATCTTGCCTCGGAGTCATGAAAGGTAATAGTAAGATACTCCTCGATCAACCTCATGGACTCCGGTATCTAGGATCGGCCCTTTCCCGGTGCGGGGGACGTCGTAGTCACGACTCTGATGGAGACAGTGCATGATGGAGTCGCACATTCCCCGGGATGGGGTTCCCGACGAATAACGGCCTCCGAATCCTGGAGGCAGGGGACAACTGAGGTGATGAAGTCGCCTCCATGACAGATCTTATTTGGTGGCCAGTGGCCAGGATGATATTTCGCTGGGCCCGATGCGGGCCCGCTTGGAAGGCTGGGGGTCCAGAACTCTCCTGCGGAGTGCAGTGATGGGGCCGCGGGGTCGTCAGGTGTCGATAAGCGTCGGAATCCCTAGGGCTCGTCAGGTACGGCCTCGGGGACTGGTGATGGTACTGGAGTCGGGACCGGAGCTGGGGCCTCTCTCTCGGGTGTACTGAATCTCACTCGGGGCCGAACACGGGACCCACCTCGAGTACGAACCATATCTGAAATCGAAATAAAATACTGAAAAAGGGCTCGACTCCTGTAAATGTAGGCGGGGCTGCGTATGTACGGGCGAGGCTCTGCGGAGGTGGCGGAATCACTCTGAGACGGAGACTCGACAGCTAAGGCTCATGGCTGCGGGTGGGAGCCAGCTGCGGGATAGCCAAATAAAGGCTCGATAAAGACCAAATGCTGAGGCAGGGTAGAAATAGTTGAACCACGGGCAAGGCAAAAATGCATTTGGGAATTTGGGCGACCGCCATTTGTGAGCTTACCCGGGGGCTGCGTGCGCGGCGTGGTGGAGGTCGGTCGGGGCTCGTCTTGCCTGTCGTGGTGGAGAGGCTCGGTCGGGCGCCGGTGGGGCGGGGCGGAAGTGCGGACGAAATTTAGGTGCACGGGGGCTCTGGCGACAAGGCACGGCTCGATCGTGCGGGCGCCGTCGGCGTGGGCGTGACCACGCGACGATGGATGGGACTCAGGCTTATTTGGAGAAGCCGCTAGGGAAGGGAAATATGAAGTGATCGTTTGGCCAACCCCCTCCCCCCTTCTTATAGCCTAGTTGAAGCAACCGAAGAGTCATTTCTTCATATTTTTGCCATTTTAGCGAATTTTTATTTTTATTTTTTAAAAGCTGCTACACCTCACATGAGAATTTTAGCTTTAATATTGATAATATATAAAAAATAAAAGATTATTATAAAAATTATTAGATGATACTATAATTAGAAATTTAATACAAATTACCATAATATATAAACAAAATTACTAAAAAAAAACAAAACTGCTAATTTGAGAACTTTCTAAAATAAGCTGAAATTATCAAAATTAACTAAATTAAAATAACCAAAATTGTTGAAGCTATGATCGGTTTTGAAAACACTTGGACGGTTCAATTTCAAATATTACTCAAGGAGGTCGAGGAGAATGATCTCATCGGCCTATGATGTGGGAGTGACTCCGTAGTGTTAGGTGCCCCAGTGTTGATCTGCTCCTCATGTGGCTTTTCAGATTGAGCAATTGGCTTGCAGTTGGTGTTGATGCTTAGAACCCGATATCTCCTCATCTCATGGCTTATTACTCCTTGCATTTCCACATTACCTTTGTATTTTCACTTTGCTGATCAATTGAAATAACTTCATCGAAATTTGATTTTCGATTTCTAACAATTTTTCTTGTTATTCAAATGGAAGATGTTTAACTCAAAGTCATGTTGCAAAGGTTAGTTGCATGACTCCGTTAAACAATTTATTATTGCATTGGCTGTGGCAGGAGAAATGGTCTTCCTAAGATGATTGGAACATGATTAGGTTCACTTGTAATTGTTTCGATTAATAAAGCACTACAAAATCCTCTTGGGTAGTAGAATTTGTCTATTTTACAAGGACATCCTCAGCTATCCTTAGGGTTTTGCGATCTATCGGCGATGATGGTGTGATGTTGGTGAGTTTAAGTTCACACAAACCCTAGATGCTTGTATCTTGAATCTACGACGTGGGTTCCTGCCCGAAACCTCGTCGAAGCCCGAGGACTTTTCTATGCAATTCCTGATATTGAAGCTGAGTGTGGGAGATCCTGGATCCTTGTATTTGACAGGGTATTTGCTTTGGATTATGGCACTAACTTGTTCAGTGAGAAATGCTTTATTCTCAATGCCTAATCCCTTCTTGATTGTGCAAAGATCTTTCAAAAATTTTGCATAAGCAGGCACTTGTTTGATTATGTCCAATAAAGGTATGTTAACCTTCACTTGCCTTAAGACCTCTAAAATGCCTGCTTGCTGAGATGCCTTCTTCTTACCTCTAAGTGCTTGTGGAAATGGAGGTGGTATGCGGTATTTCATTGAATCCTCCTTTAGAATATGCTCAGGCGCAATTCTTCTCCTTGATTGGATTCTTCAACGAGGGCTGGCATAGGTTGATCAACCTCTTTTCCACTCCTCAGGGTAATTATAGCCTTAACTTCATCCATTCCCGAATTGTTGGATGACCCCACCTCATGAATTCCCTTGGGATTTGGAAGTGTTTGTGATGGAAACCTCCCTTTCTCTTGTACCTCCCAACGCAACTTGTTGATCTTGGTGATTGAATCATAGATTGTCAATTTTAAAGTTGAGATTGCTCTCAAGCCCACGTCTATTCTCTTGTTCGATTGTGCTCTCTACGATGTCGATCCTTTGTGCCGGTTACCGCATTGATCCTTTTTGTTCCTCGACAAAGTTGCCCACCACCTTACTCAAATTCAATATGGCTTGTTCATGGAGAAGAGGATGGTGGTTGTTGTGATTAATGAGGGTACCAAGCGAGGTTGCTTTGAGAATCGTAGACGGGGGTTGGGTCTCATGCGAGTTAGGGTGATTCCTCGATTGGGGTGTAGAATGCCACCATGGAGCATTGGATTGTTGTGGCTTGTATTGTCTACCAGTGTTTGCACATTCTAACATCAAATCCTTCCTTTGTGAGGGGCCATAGGACATGGTTCTCTTGCTGGGTGTCGAGGATTGGAAAGTGGTGCAAGAGGTGGCGTGTGGGATTTTGATCCTTTGCATGCACCTCTTGTTGTTTACCTTGAAGCTCCTCTGCCTTTCTAGCCAGGGTTGAAATCCTAGCTCTCATTTCTATTTCCTCTGGCAGTGCATACATCCCACCTCTTTGGTCAACTATGGGTCTCATCCCTTTCCAATTATCTGGGGTTAGGCTCATCCCGACCCTTAGAAGTTTCAGCCCGTAATTTAAAATCATGGCTTCATCAGGATGCTTGCTTAAAGTCTCCCTCCACACATGGTTTCCAGGCGCCTCGTAGCGGGAGACATACCACCATAGAAGTGGTTCACCAACATCAAGTGTCAAACCCATGATGTGGACGGGCGATGGTTTCCATAGTATCTCCCGTGCTGGTAAAATCTCTACTTCAATCTGGCTGCAAGGTATAAATTTGTCTTTTCAAATTATTGGTCTTATGAGCACTGAAGAACTTCTTCAGGAATTCTGCCTGCAGCTCTGCCCAATTTCGAATGGTTCTAGGTCTCAATGAGTTTAGCCAAATCTTGGCCTTGTCCTTTAGGGTCAATGGAAATGCTTTCGACAGTGAATCCGTATCATCGTACCTTGGCCAGAAGGTAGTGCGAACCTCCTCAAAATCCCTAATGTATGAGTGTATGGGTTTTCATTTTCCATACCATGATATGTGAGGAGTAGGGGTACCAAATAGACCTCATGCTTCTTGACGGGAGGGTGATCTGAGGATGGGGCACTAACTCTAGGAGGTGGATGTGATCCTCATGGTTCTATAAGCATTGCGGATTCATGGGGGTTCCAGGCTGACTGTTGTTCCTCGGGTATGGGATCCATGGTATCGGTATGTGCGACTTCAGGCCCAGGTCCAGGTTGTGTGCGATTCTGTCTGATCTACCTGATGTGTCTCTATCCCAACATTTATAAACACATTTACCAAAATTATAGAGACAACAAAAAGAACCCAGCAAAGCTTGCAAAGGTTAAGGTTAGCTAACGAATTAAAACTAATGTGAAAAACTAAACGGTCTGATTCTTGCTAAGTCTTGGCCCGCGATTCTGCGGAGTGACAAAGAGGTAAAAAGGTTACCTTCACTTGTGATGTTGATCACAAGTACCTTGACTTACCATTAGTAGTTTGGCACCATCCGACAACGGCGCCATTTGATTACGTGCCACGGTAAGGTGAGCTAAAATCAGCAAATTTATATACACCTAGTTCCTACTCTTGGCGTGTCGAAGCCCCTCTTCTTGATATAGTGGTCTAGGGTCGAACACGGGGATGGGTTTTCATCCTAAAAATGATTTGCATAAGTGCACGAAGGTAAGGCTTTCTATTTGGACTCTTTGGATTTGGTTCAAAAACAGTGGAAGTAGGTTGAAAACTGAGAAATTGTAAAAACTGAAAATGAAGTGTGAAAAGTTAACTTTGAAGATTTAGGTCACTAACTTGGTAAGTTAGAGGCGAGCAATTAATCTCGGGTTTTATCCTGCGTTATGACATGCGACCTATAGTCGAGGCATACTTAGGATCTATGTTTAACTAGCAAACCTCACCCTTAAGAAATCAACTCCTATTTGAGTCAAACCACCAGTAGCATCATCATGGCCGCACTCTTGTTTGAAGTACAGCATTTTAAATATCATTTAGAGGCTACGTAAAGACCATCTAAGAACCATGATGTCTAGCATTAAGTATGCCTTGTATCCTAAAGCATGGAAGTATTGGCCCGAATCAATAACATTCGATGCTATTCGACCCCTAATTTGAAGATGGGTCGTAAACACGTACTATGGCTTTTTAATATAAGAGACGACATGCATGCCCGCCCTGGCTTCTTCCTTCATCTTCAAAGAAAGGAAACATGACATCTCTTGAGTTGTCATCCTCAGAGAGGGTGTTTGGCAGCGAAAGTAAGAGAAAGAGGAGAGAGAAGAGAGAAAAGCAAAACTAAAAAGCGAGACAAAAATAAAAACTTACGATCCCTCTCTCCCAGAGTCTCTATCTTATTATAAGTTATGACCTCACTCAATATTATAAATCTAAATCTCTAGATTTGGCTAAGTTAAAGGACGAGAGTAATACACCAAATTTGAAGTCGGTTGGCATTAAATACTGAAAGCATGGCGAAAATTTAGCTAAATTTGAAGAATTTAGCTAGGTAAGCGAAATCTGACATAAGCAACGAAATTCGGTAAGCGCTAGATAATTTAGCTGGCTAATGAAATTTAAGCTAACAAATGAATTTTAGTGAGTACTTTGAAAATACAAAATTTCGCTAGGAGCGATTGCCTAGCGAGCTGGTTTTGATACATGAATTAGCGATTTCGGTAAGGTTGCGAAATTTTAAGCTAAGGTTGCGAAATTTTAGCAATCCTAGCGAGAATTTTTAGCAGCTCTGTAAAATTCGAACTTTGTTGATCTCCATTTGCATTTCATCACGTCTTTATTTGCATCAATTTTCTTCACTTTTTGCCTTGATTTTCATTGATTCTTGGGCTGGTTGATGAGTGACACTTGAGTTCGAGCTAACGTTGTGAACATCTCGATGTATTGAACTCCGTAGTGCGCGAAAGCACAGAAACAACCAAAATAACCTACAAACGACATAAGTGATACTAAAAGACTTGAACGCTAATTGGCATTAATGACATGATTAGTGCATAAAAGCACTTTCGAAACCTATCTAATATAGGGTTGAAATTGCCTTTTTGAGCCTTAATCACTTCTTCCCCTATCCACGAGTGAGTTTCTCTTCTTCACACATCTCTCGAGGTAGCTCGATGGCGAAGGTTTTCCAGACGGCGGTGGAACTTGTGTATCTTCCTCCGTATCCATAACTTCTACAAAGTCCTGAGAAAATAGATTTTCCCACCTTGATGAGTACATCTTCCAAGGACTCCTACAGTCGTGCCATAGTCTATCTGCCCGTCCCATAGGGTCGTATTTATGGGAGTAAACCCACAAGCTACGATCTCTTCCTCTCTTGATAGTGGCATCAAGTTGATGCTTGCCCCTGAATCACACAAAGCCTTTTTAAATTCAACGCTTCCCGTAGGTACGAGGATTGGTGAAATTTGCCGAGGATCTCATGTGATAGGCTCCTCACAGATCAACACACTGCTTTACCAAGTGGCTGTCAAATTACTCATTCTTGACAAGCATCCTCTTCTTATTGATGTCCTTGAAACTTAGCATAGTTAGGCATCTATGCTAATGCCTCAGATAAAGGTATATTAATCTCTATTTTCTTAAACATATCAAACCGATCTAACCAAGAAATTTACTCCGTTTGCTTTACGAAGTCTTTGAGGAATGGAACCATGAGCATGAGCATTTCTTCTTTTCTTTTTGGTCTTCTTTTCTCCATGCTTGATGCGCACCTCTTCTTTCTCAATCTCTTCAGCCAATTATGAACTACTCAACTTGTCATCTTTTCCATCTTCTTCTTCCTTAGTCTTTTCAATCTTTTTCTACTTATCTTCTTTTCCGCTTTCCAACTCTCTACCACTCCTCAGAGTCACCACCATACAGTCCTTAGGATTCTTCTTTATATCTCTTAGGAAAGCATCCTTGGTAGTTACGTGTTAGGGCCAAGCGCGCACTTGTGTCTCGGATTTTTTAAAGAGGCATTAGTGTTAGACTTTGTGTTTTTAAAATCTTTTCTTGGCTTCAACAAATTCTGCTCATGAATGTTCAGTAACCTCTTATTCTCTCCTATGAATGTCAACATTTGATCTTCAAAGGATTGGGATCTCCTTTGCCCTGGATTTTTTGCTCTCTAACTCCCTTATTGTTGTTGTCCTTGGAACCCCTATAAAGCATATTGTTGTTGAAAATTCTGCACCGGTCTTGGACTTTGCTATGCTCCACCTCCATATGAGAAATTCTCATGGTTCCTTAGTGTTGGTGTGTAATGAGCTGGCAGGTTGAGGTTTCGCTTAAAGTTGTATCTTCTGTTGCTATTGACAAACTGAGCCCCCTCAACTTGATAGGGACCCTCATAGGCTAGTCCCTCATCAGCACTACTCTTTTGCTCACTTTCTTCCACTATTCTTACTTCATGTGCTGAATGCATTCTTCTTTCTTGGTTTCCCAACTTGTTCATCAATGCATCAAGTTTGGCTTCTATGGCAGTCATTCTGTTCAGTTCTATAACCCCACTTCCTTTTAGTATGCTGCTACTCCCTGAAGTCTCAAATGGAGCTCTGTAATTGCTTTTTGCTAGATCTTCAATCAATCGTCTTACTTCTTTAGAACTCATCCTTTCAAATGCTCCACAACAGGCTGCATCAATTATACCTTTGGAGGTGCAGTTCATAGAGTGGTAAAAGATGTCCATCTGGGTGGTTAAATCTATTCCATGCCTAGGACATTTTTCAGTAATCTCTTATATCTCTCCCATGCATTCTAGAGACTTTCATCATCTCCTTGTTTAAACACTATGATTTCCCCTCTCCTTTTTGAAGTGAGGGTAGGAGGGAAAAATCTGCTAATGTAAGCCTCCACCAACTCTTCCCAATTGTTCACTGATCCATATGGTAGTGATTCAAACCAAGTGACTACCAAATCTCTCAATGAAAAAGGGAAGAGTTGTAGTTTGATCATCTCAGGTCTCACCCCATTCAGCTTTACTATATTTTCCATCCTTAAAAATCTTCCCATGTGCTCATTGGGGTCTTCAGTAGGATGGTCAGTATATTGATCTTTGCTACACCATTAATGATCAAGGCGCTCAGCTTCAAAAATGTCGTTGGCCTACATAAGCGGAGTTGTCTCATTGAGAATATTCATCTCAATAAGCGGCCTCCAAAATCTCCATAATCAACTGCGTATAAGGTTTTAACATTTGCTTTTGCACGAGTGTTTTGCGCCCACCCTCTCTACTGTTATCTGCTTCTTGGTCGCAAATTTGAACTTTCTTTAGATTTCTCAGTATCTTCTCCAATTCCGTGTCCAAAGGCAGCAATTTTGCTTCTAGTTTTCTATGCATGTAAGATCTTCCTAAAATGGAAACACACAAAGATCAAATGAAATTAGTGGAAAAAATAGCTATATCATTATAAGCTCATAAAACATTCTATATAGCTTACTCAGTGATGAGTCCTAAACTCATCTATTTTTAATCCATTTTTCTAGCATCATTTTAGAAGTGTATGAAAAATAGAGAATTCTAGCAAGAAAAGCAGAAAAATTGGCCATTCCAGCAAACTATGTTGCGACAAAGCATCAGAATGTCGCGGCCAGGAGATTCCAGTATAACCCGGTAGTATGTCGCGTGAGATAAAGGTAGGCGTAAGCAGAATGAAATGCATTGCGGTCTGATTTGAGATAAGTGACTAATTTTTGTCGTGACATAGTTGGAGCAGCTCATGAAGAAGAATGTCGTGACATTTCTTACTTTGTCGCGACATTGATCAAGCAAATGGCATTGGAACCTTGTCACAACATCTTACAATTCTGTCACGACATAAGAAACGAAGTCATTAGATAAACTATGTCGCGATAAAGACAACTCCGTCATGATAGAAAATGTCAAAAAAATGAAACAATGTACCCGCGACAAAGTTTTCTATGTTGCGACAAACATTTGAAACAAAAAAAAACTATGTCGCGACATAACATTCAAAGTCAGCAATAAAAAATACGCAGACTTTGTCGCGATATAGAATTTCTCTGTTGCGATAGAGAAAACTTGAGGTTGAGGTGAATGTTGTTGCGACAAAGACGAATATTGTCACGACAGAAAGTGAGGAGAATGACAAGAAGATTGTTGCAACACAGAAATGGATGTTGCGACATAATAATGAAGCTGAGAAGTGGACATCTACGGTGTGACAAAGGAAGAATATGTCGTGTGATAAAGGCTGTAAGTCGAATTTGTCGCAGGAGAAGTTTTTGTTACGACCGAAAATGGAAGCTAAGTGGGAGGAGCCAAGGCAAGTTTGTCAAGACAAGGGATTCAACATTGCAACAAAAAGTTCAGCTAACGACAAGGAGTAAAGAAGACTATGTCCTTGACATAGAAAGAATTAAATCGCGACCACGAGTTTAGTCTCTCGACAATATAAGGCAACACAACACTATATGACAAGAAAAGTCTATCGTGACAACCGTCATGCTATTGGAAAACCTTTATCCGACAAAGAAAAGTCTGTCGCGACATAAATTGAGAATAACAACAGAAAGAATGTTGCAACATAGTGAATTCTTTGTAAAAAGTTGAAGAAGTTAAAAGTAGAAATTCTGTGCTTGTGAACAACCATGTTGCAACATAAAACAGACAACATCAACTGAACTATGTTTCGACAAAGTGAAATTATGTCATGACATAATTGAAGAAGATAGCATGAAATTACGTCGCGACAGGAAACTGCAGGCCACGACTAGAGCGAAGCGACAAATATAAAAACCACGTCGCAACAAAACTTTCTTTGTTGTGACAAAGCAACCATTTTGGCCCAGAAATTTTGGGATCCACAATTTGTGCCTTGAAGTGCGGCCCATCATTTAAAGCTCTATAAATAGATGCATCTAGGGCACTGTGCGCAGCTTCCGCAAATCCAGGACTTCTAGGTAGCTGAAAACTCTTTGGATATCATTTTTCTTTTATTTCCTTATAAGCAGATTTAGTTTGAGCGTAGTTTTTAATTAGTTTTTTATTTAATTTCTTGATTTGAGTAATGAACTGATGTGCAGCTTCGAGCTGCAATTCACTGTAAACTTTTCTCTATCATTACTGTTCTATTTTTAATGGATTTTCGAATTTCTGGAGTTCATTTATTTCAGTTTGTTTACAATCTCAGTGAATTTTCTTGATCAGTTAGTCACTGATTTATGTGAACCAATTTTTAAAGATTGAGCTCCCTTTGGGAATAAGTCGATGGTGATTGTTATTTTTCTGCACAAAGTGGAAGAACACCTTAGTTAGAAATCTTTAATTTATTTGATTGGTGTTATTTTTTAACTTAATTGTTCTAAGTACTAGTACCGTGTACCCAAACAAAGTACTGTATCTTGCTCTGATTTCCAGGAGACCCTCTAGGTGACACAGAGATAGAGAATCCTAAGGGTATAGAATAGTTCTTTGTGGGTATGGTAGACTAATACTTTAGAACTAATGGACTCTGAAAGATTACTCAGATGGATCACTAACTTACTCATGGTTTGAGGATAGTTTGATGAAATTAATAATTAATCGCTCGAGGAGTTTTCTCTGCTTTACGATGAAAAGTTCGATCCCGGAGTGTTAACAAAGATCTAATCAAGGAGATGGAGAATTTAATTAGAATTGAAGGATGAGGTGCCAATTAAATTGGAGAAGGATTGCAATATACTGTCTATGGGGGCAAGAATTCTTCAATCCAAAGATTTGGGTGTGAAGTACTAAAAAGGAAAAATACCTAAATTTTTGAAAGAGGATTATATCTTCCAAGTAGTTGATTAGATCTATGAGTAAGAAATGAACATGAATCTCTAATTAGTGAAAGTTATGGTTAAGGGAGAAATCCAAACTATACCACAATGCATCTTTGACAAATTAAGCTTTCCAACTTATGGCTTAACTATGATTGAAAATGATACGAGGAATTTGACAATCATTCGTGATGTATTTCCTAGTGTTGTCTCACTCAGTGAACTCTAAAATCCACTCTTATTAATTTTTTTTATGTAAATTAGTGAAATTACTTTACTATTATTTTATTAGTTCTCTCATCATTTTAACAATGGAGTTCAAATAGTAAGGATCTTGAGTAGTTAGGGTAGTTAGTCTTTTGATTTATCCTTCGATCACCATTAAGGAGCGATATGTGGACTTAAAAATCCACTTTTATTACTTGTACGACCTATGCACTTGCAGTGATTCAGACCAAACACAATTTTTAACGAATCCATTTTACAAAAAGGACAAACACATAATCTACACAAAAATTAGTCAAACAAGTTTTTGACGCTGTTGTTGGGGATTAGATCATAGTCCTTTGGTAGCCGTGTCAGGATATTGGTCAACATGTTTTTGGCACTGTTGCCGGGGATTTTAGTTAGTCTTTGGTAGCCATGTCAGGATATTGGTTAACAAGGTTTTGGCGTCGTTACCGGGGATTAGATAATAGTCCTTTGGTAACAGTGTCATAAATTTGTATATATAATATAATTACACAACAAGTTTTTATCCCTTAAAGTGCAGCTTTAAAGAGAGTAGATGTAGGAGAGAAAGAAGAGTGTTGATGGGGACTAACCCGTGATGGTTCCTATCAGAGTTGAGGAGGCCATGATGCCTAAATGCTAATAGGAGCCTTTTAAGCCCAACCTCAACTTACCCACTTACTACACACCAGCACTCCGGAACCATGAGAATTTCTCATATGGAGGAAGGAAGCCTGAATGGTCAGACACAGGCGGAGAATCTGCAGCGATATCATGCCTCACCTTGGTTCAACGGCAACAATACTTGACCAATGGGGCAGGCTTGAAAATCAGGGGCAGAGGAGATCTAATTCCTTTGAGGACCAAATGCTTGCTTTCATGAGGGAAAATAAGAGGTTGTTGAACATACATAAGCAGAAGTTTGCTGAGCTAGTAGTATTCCAAGAAAACACAACTATGTTTTAGGTTAATACCAATGCCTCTTTGAAGAATCTGGATACTCGGGTAGGGCAGTTGGTCCTATCCATGCAGAATTGGTCCAAGGATTCATTCCCAAGTGATACAAGTAAGAATCCGAAGGATTGCATGGTAGTAACTTTGAGAAGTTGCAGAGAACTAGATAAGAGAATAAATGAGATGAAGGAAACTGAGGAAGATAAACATACTAAAATTGGAAAATTGAAACTGACAAAGTTGAGGAAGTTCTTTGAAGAGACAGAACAACAAAAATGCAGCAAGAGGAGCAAGTTGAAAAGGGAAGCCTAAAGAAGGAAGAGGTTAAAGCTTACAATCCTTAAGTTGCATTCCCTTAGAGGCTGCAAAAGGCAAAGCTTGAAGAGCAATTCTCTAAATTCTTGAACATGTTTAAGAAGATAGAGATCAATATCCCTTTTTCTAAGGCATTAACTCATATGCCTCACTATGCAAAATTCATGAAGGATATATTGAGTAGAAAGAAAAGAATTGCCGAAGAAGGTGTAGTGAGAATGACGACACAGTCACAGTTATTGAAGTCTTTTCCGGAGAAAATCGAGGATCTAAGGCGAAACCGCTTATACCTTGCAAAATTGGGAATTCTGATATGGGAAAAGTACTATGCGATTCTAGAGCCAGAATCAACTTGAAACCTTTATTTGTGGTTAAAAGACTGAGTTTAGGGGAGCTTACTCCCAAAGCCATGACCCTACAGATGGTAGACATAACCTTAGCTGACCTAAGGGCATTGTGAGAGAATGTGCTAATCAAAGTGGAAAGTTCATTTTCCCGATGGACTTCTATAGTAATTGATATAGAAAGAAGACAAACAAGTCCCACTTCTGTTAGGAAGACCTTTCTTAGCGGCGAGAGCGGCTTTGTTCGATGTGAAGAAAGGCCCGGCTCTTAGAGGTGAAATGAGAAGCGATACTTCAATCTGATCACGTGCGAAGCAGTCATAACTTATTAATTCTAAGTGTGAGATTGTAGAAACAAAAATTCCCATCAGTTCTAAACTGATAAATGATTGTAATTTTCAAAGTTCAATGAATGAGAATGAGATGAATTTCTAGTATCTTGAGCATCTTGAAGTTGAATTTATGAACTCCAATTTTAAATTAAAGGCGTACTTGAGTATTTGAAAAGAAATTAGTACAGAAAAATCCAGCAGTTATGAAGAGAAAGCTATTGAAGTAAACACAAGCTCGGAGGGTTTGATTCTAAAAGAATTGCTTGAACATTTGAAGTATGCTTTTTTGCAACCAGAAAAAGCAAAGCCAGTCATCATTTCAACTGGATTGACTGAGCTTGAAGAACAAAAACTGTTGGAGATTCTTAGAAAATACAAGAAAGTAATAGCTTGGTCTATAGATGACCTGAAAGGAATCGGTCCTTCTATCTGTTTGCACAAAATCCTTTTAGAGGAGAATGATAAAACCTCTATAGAACATCAAGGAAGGTCGAATCTAGTGATGAAAGAAGTAATCAGAAAAGAAGTACTGAAATGGATGAATGAAGGCTTCATATATGCAATCTCAGACAACCCTTGGGTGAGCCCAGTTCATGTGGTTCCCAAGAAGGGTGGATTAATTGTAATCATAAATGAGAATAATGAATTGATTCCTACAAGAACTGTGACAGGATGGAGAGTGTATATAGACTACAGAAATCTAAACACTACTACTAGAAAGGACCATTATCTTCTACCTTTCATTGACCAAATGTTGGATAGGTTAGCAGGGCACTCCCATTACCATTTTCTTGATGGATATTCTAGTTATAACTAGATTGCTAAAACCTAGAGGATCAGGAGAAAACTACATTTACATGTCCTTATGGAACCTTTGCTTTTAGAAGGATGCCTTTTGGATTATGTAATGCTCCTGCCACCTTTCAAAGATGTATGATGTCTACGTTTTCTGATTTGGTGGAGGAGGCTACAGAAATCTTCATGGATGACTTCTCAGTTTATGGATCCAGTTTTGAGAATTGTTTGGAAATTTTGGAAATAGTACTTCAGAGGTGTCAAGACAAGAATCTAGCTTTAAATTGGGAAAAATGCCATTTCACGGTAACATAGGGTATTGTCTTGGGAAACAAGATTTCTGCAACTGGATTAGAAGTAGGCCAAGCAAAATTTGCTATCATAAAACCTCTCTTGCCACCTACAACAGTCAAGGGGATAAGAAGTTTCCCAGGACATGTTGTGTAACGCCCCAAAAATACCCTATAATTTTTATAATAATTTTATTATATATTAAGACATGAATTGAGCGAACTTGGGTTTAGGAAAAACGAGATAAATTGTTAAATAGTGAAATATGAAATGAATATGTGAAATATGATTAAATATTATATACTAAAATAGAAATTGATTAGACAAAAAAATAAGCCAAGGGAAAAAGGAGCAGAATTTGGAATTTTTATAAAATGAGAGGACCTAACGGTCGAGATAGAATAAGCTTGTGTCTTAAAAAGTGAATTAAATGATAAATGAAAGTGAAATTAAGACCAAAAAGGAGAAAAATGAGAAATGGAATTTGTGTGTAAGTCAAACATTGATGATAGATGGACAAATATTGAGTGTTGGGACTTATCTTGTGCATTGTGAATGTTGAATAGTATTCAAACAAGTGAGAAAGATCAAGATTGTTGGTGTGATTTCTTCCCATTCTTCTTCTAAGTGATCGAATCTTGGGTGAAGAAGATTCAAAGGGATTTAAAGGTAGAACCGATCCTAGATTTCTTTAAATGATGTTTAGGTTAGAAAAACCCTAATCCATCCATGGGTTTTCCTCATGGTTGGTTTAGGATGATATTAGAATGCCTTTGGGAGTGATTTCTAGAGTTTCATTTGGATTTTGGGGTGATTTTGGAGAAAAATTGCAAAAAGAGAAAACCAGAAAAATCTGGGCAAAACGGGCTCCTACGCCTCAGCGTAGGGAACCCATGCCGCGGCATAGACTTCTGTATGACGTGGGATGCCTCGCATAGCAGGCTGAGGTGGGCACCCCTGCGGTATGCCACTGACGTAGCAATGCTCTGTAGGCGAGGCCTACGGCCGCGGCGTAGCGGTGCACTCAGCGATGTAGCTCATTTCGATGAGCCAGTTATGGAATTTTGTTTTCGAACACCTCGTATTCGTACACCGATAGTTTAAGGACCCTAATAAATGATTAATGGGGGTTCAAATAAGAATAAAACAAATTGAAAAACGTACCGTACCTCGCCACCTCGGCGAAGCGAGTTTGTCTTCAGGTAGACTTAGTGTCTTAACCCAAAATTGTTAACGAAGATTAATCGTCATTCACTAAAAATGTATAATACATTTGATTCGTGCCATAGTAGGGTGATCCAGAATCAACAAAATTTATATCCTAAATTCCTCCTACTATCGTAGCAAAGCTGCTGCGATATGTGATTTCACAGGTCGAACTCGGGGAAGGGTTTCTTCATACAGGCTCACGAGGTGATTGAAGCGGTGAATTTCAGTTTGGATTTTAAGGCTTGGTAAGCAGGGGGAGTTGGATGGTGCGATTAAAAATAAAATAAGTAAAGAAAATGTAAATAGAACCCCTTGAAGTGTCGGGCCACTGGTTTAGGGTTTTAAGGCAATCAACAAGTCCTCAGGTCTTTATCTCGCGTTGGGGAGGATGACATATAGTCATTTCCCGAACCGGATCTTCATTGGCTTTAAAACCTAAACCCTAAAATTTCCCTTCTTGAAACATAGCATTTAACTGGGCATAAATGTGTCTGCTTGGTGATAACATATCGAGAAACCTACCTTAGTAACTAATAGAGCAACTAAGCTGGATAGCAGCAGGGGGATCTAGTATAAGCATCCGCCTTAACCAAGAAAACACTAAATACACGTTAGTAAGGGTGTGCCTAGGAGATTTTAACCTAAGGTGAGAAGCAGGAACGCAAATACCCATATTTGCATACATGAAAAACAGTAGAACTTGCATTTAACGAACATTCATGGTCCCAGACAGTGAAAACCTACCTTTTGGACCCATCTTACAGTAACAAATAAGTAAAAGACAACTAATGAATATTCTTGAATCTAACAATAAGCATCAATGAACCCTAAAGATTGCGAATCTTGAATTGATGAGATATCTAGGAGAGATTTAAACCTAGAGTGAAGGATAGGAACATAAATGAAAATAAATGCCTATGTTAAAAACAGAGGACCGCTAATTTACCTCAAATCCAAAGTCCAGTAGCCTTCCTCTTCAAAGAGGAAGAGGTCTAGCCAACCATCCTCACAGATTGTCATCCTCGGGAGAGTGTTTGAAGTAGCTAGAAAGGAGAAAGAAAATGAAGAAAATCGTAGGAAAAGGAGACGGCCTTGAAGCGCCACTGTCTGTGTGCCAAAAGTGAAGTGATTGCAAGTTTGTCTGAGACTAAGGCATATATGTGCTCAATGTATGTAGAGTACAAAATA
This sequence comes from Tetrastigma voinierianum, assembly GCA_016808115.1. NCBI lineage: Eukaryota > Viridiplantae > Streptophyta > Magnoliopsida > Vitales > Vitaceae > Tetrastigma > Tetrastigma voinierianum. The sequence goes on along the minus strand of JAEQBH010000137.1, from coordinate 2,181,922 downwards.
CTGAAACTAAAGCTATTCTGTGTATGAAAATGGGAAGAGAAAACGAAAAATTGTAACAAAAACAACAAAGCATGAAATGCGGGAGAAACCGAATTTGCATGATGAAGCAGTCTTTGGAGTACATGAGCAGTCTTGTAGGAACCAAATTCGCAATGCTCCATTTTCTTTGTATTTTACCTCTTCTTTCCTTAAGTCTCGATCTGTAATGTTAGGTTGACCGAATTCTTCGTGCTTGGATCGACGTAATTTGGCATAGATTAGCTCATGAGCGAAAAATTAGCCACAAAATGCATTCGATAGAATAGCGGGGACCTTAATGTAAATGGGTTAATTACAATGATTAGTACACAAAAGCACTCAAAACCTATAATAAATAGGGTTCAAAAATAGAACTTTTGAGCAATCAGTGTTTATCCCAAGTGGCGTAATTGTTATTGACTAGGGACGGGTGAGGATCACATAACCTAGGACGAATCGAAGTGAAGGAAATGAGGAAGCGGACAACCGTTGTTAACACCTCTATCCTTATTTCAAGTGTTTGGTAGTATGCCGATAAATCTGAAATGATTATATGGAATGAGCATATCTTTGAAATGATATTACGAAGTGCATATGGATTTAAAAATGTCATATTTGAAGTATCGACCGATTAATTGCATGTGAGTGATTAATTGAGTTACAAACGAATTGGTCAATTCTTGACATCTTGAATTGAATCGATATACCGAACGACCAACATGGCGGGATTCACCAATTGAATCCGTCATGAAGGCAACCCGAAATTGTCTAATGTCCCACTTGGCGAGATGCACCAATCGGCATCCGTCATGATGGCGTATGGCATTTTAAATGACCACATGTTGGGGTGCACCAATTGGCATCCGGCATGATGGGAGACCAAAATTGTTAAATGTGTAAGAACATTACCGAATGATAAAAAGGACGGGATTCACCGAAAGGAATCTATCATGAATGTGAATTGTATAGACAAAGTGAAATAACAAACTTGATGAGAGTAAATGGGATTTGTAAACTAAATACATCCTTGGGAGTATCTGTTTGAATCTCATGATATAGTTAAGTAAATTGAAAGCATGTGAAAATGCATATTTTGATATGATCAATGAATTGTAAAGTGAAAGCATGTGAAAATGAATAAGCATGAGTATAGTTTGATATAAAAGTCATGGTTTTATGATAAATACATGTCATGTTAAACTGAAAAATTGGAATAGAACTGTATAGAACCACTAAGCATGAAAATGCTTAGCGTGTAGTTTTTATTTATGCCTAGGTTTCGGGTAAACAAGAAAGAATGCAAGATCAAGAAGCGCAGAGTCATAGAGAAAGTTACGTATAAGTATACGCCCGTATGCGTATCATTTCTTTTTAACGTGTGACATTTTGTGAACAAAATAGTTAAACTTTGAACCTCTTTGTTTTGTATATCATTTGTAAAGGCATGATACGTCATTTTGTAAGCAGATTGTATAAAGTAAATGTTTATGGGCCTACCATTTGAAAATGCTTCCACGTAATTGAAAACCCTAAAACGAAATGACAAAAATAAAATGTTTTGATAAGATAAATGAAAACGGTCATAGTAAATCGGGCTCCGGTTCGGATCCGCCCTTCGGGTCAGGCCGGGGATTCAGGCCACAACACTCTTACAAAAAAAAATAATAATAATAAATGAAAAGTAAATAAAAAGAATTAAACGAGCATCCAGGATTAGGTTCGGATGCGCGATCAGATTCGGATGGAAGGGGGTGCTACATCTTTAATTTTCTGAAAATTCACCAAGGACTTCTCAAAATCTCGAACCATTATGAAACATTTGGGAAAAAGATGCATATTTTTATTTTGATGAATTGTGTAAGGCGGCATTTGATGAAATTAAATCCAAATTAGTTACAGCACCCATCATGGTGATACCTGACTAGAACAATGAATTTTAAATTATGTGTGATCCTAGTGATTTTGAAATGGGAGCTATATTGGGATAAGAGCGAAAAGATATTCAGTATATCTTTATTGGCAAAACCTTGATGAGACGCAGAAGAACTACTCTACACTAATCATTTTCAATTAGATGTCGATGGCAAGAAAAGATGCCAAACGAAACGTCGGATGGAGGTATTATTACGCAAAATTCGAATTTGGAGATCAAAGATAAGAAGGGTAGTGACAATGTGATAGCTGATCACTTGTCTATATTGGAAAAAATTGCTAAAAAGGAAAATAAAACTGAAATAACAGAAAATTTTCCTGATGAGCAGCTGTTTTTTTTATCAGTCCAAGCACCCTGGTATGCTGATATTATGAATTACTTAGCTTGTGGAGTTATGCCACCTTAGTTAAGCTACCAGTAGAGAAGAAAATTGAGAACTGATAGTAGATTTTATATTTGGGATGACCTTTACTTTTAGAAGAGCGCGAGATATGATCATAAGAAAGTGTGTTCGAAATAGAGCAGGTAGTATTATGGAGAAATGTCATGCATCACCATATGAAGGACACTGCGAGGAATTCATGACTTAGAAAATTCTCGATCGAGGTTTATTGGCCTGCTATTCAAAAACCCATTTTGAATAGGTAAAACATTGTGATAATTGTCAGAGAATGGGTAATATAAGCAGAAGAAATGAAATGCCCTTGCAAGGAATTCTGGTGGTGCAGATTTTTTATGTATGAGGGATAGACTTCATGGGACCTTTCCCATCATCATTTGGAAATATGTACATTCTCCTAACTGTGGATTATGTATCCAAATGGGTAGAAGCAATAGCTTGTCGGAAATGATGCCCGGCCGCAGTGGTTGGGTTTATCTGAAGAAATATTTTTTAGTAGATTTGCGACACCCCAACAAGAGCAATCATTGTAGTGATGAGAGAAGCCATTTTGCAAACAATCAATTAAAATCCATGGAGCGAACCCCTTTACTATCCTTAACATATCTTTAGAAAATAATGCGGAAGTGAAGTGGTAAATTACACATTTATTTATTTTCTTTTTTGAACACTTAGATTTTTAGAAAATCGGCCATGGTTTTTCCTCATTTGTCGGACTTTCCCAATTTACAAAACATTAAACATTTAAAAACACTTCTAATCTTCATTTCCAATTTCCATATTAGGACTCCTCGTCCACAACGATCAAAAACAATAGAAATACACTTATACATTTTATTTACTTCAAATCATCAAAACATTCAAACCTTCTTCTATTCCATGCACATTTTATCAAGATTGGGCTTGAGCGGACTTAAATAGCCTTTCACGTGCCTCGATCAGCGAGATCAAAGCCCATGTAGTTCCTTTTCAGACTATATACAATACATATATACATGACAAAATATTCAACATATACAATATGAAAATATTTATAATGCAATTCTGATGTCGTCTCGCCATTGGCTCGACTCCTTTGCGCGAGAGGATGTCTAGAGCGCACCTTTCTTCTTCATAAACTTTCTTTCTTTCTTTCTTTATGATGGAACCCGGGGATAAACCTGCCGAGCAGTTTCAGTACTAACGGTGAGAGGGCGGTCATTCCGATCATAACCACTACGCTGCGGAGAAACTCACGCTTTGCATAGGGTTCCAGTCATAGCACTTTATCACGTGTAAAGATATTACTCAAAACACCTATTTCCCTCCCTCAGTTAGTAACCTATAACTTTACTCTCTAAATCCTTACACTCTTAAAGTACCTCGACCGATATCAGTCATAACAGTCATATAGGGTTAGGGTAACCATCAGTAAAACATTTCTTCAAAATACATTTATAAATCCATTTAAATCCTTTACATTATCATTAAAACCCATATATGCATTCTTTACATTTTAAACTTTCATAATGCCTTAACATATGCATACATATTTAATATACATATATAAACATTTACATAAAACTTTTCATTTTAACATTTAAAAATCTTTCACTTTTACAACTCAATTTTCAAAAATCAGTTTTACACTCACCGTTCACCGCTCAATCCCGCTTGCTTCCCGTAGAATTCCCGTTTCATGTCCTTTGCTTTTAGCCTACACACTCAACGAATACGACAACGTATTAATCGCCTGCGTATAGCGTATAACTTAACGTACTTCACACTCAAGTCACTTTAGGGTCACACAACATTCATATAAATCCAAATTAACAATTTACCCTTGAGCACTAAAAAAAAAACCCTCATTTTGGCCAACCTTTTTCCAACAATACTCTATAGACTTTATGACTCAAAAATTATTCAAACAGTATTAAAAAATTATGAAACTCTCCAGATCAGTCCTTTATATATCCAATGACATCTCTTTAAATTTTCAATTTAAAATTCCTTCTCTAAGACCCTCTGACCACATAACCTGATTCTGACATGTTTTTTGATGCCAATTTTGGTTAATTCAACTGAATCACCTACTGTTATCCTTGATTTATGGGATCTTAAATCCATACTTTTTGGAAATGGTTTCTTACTCATTTGAAGCTATGGTTCTAATGTTTCTTCTCAGTGGAATCACCCGATTTGGATCACCAAAACTCAAGTTATTGTATTTTACATCTAGATGACTCAATTTGGCATAACAGAATCTGCACACAGCTCCACTTTGATAAATTTTCTGGGTACTTTGGGGTTACAATTTTCTTGCACTTCCTTCAGATAACTTTTTCTCATAGAAGTCTATTTTACCCATAATTTTGAATCACTCAATTTGGATGAGTGAAACTCCACTTATGGCCAAAACACTACAACCATACCCAAAACAGAGCAAAATATTTGGGAGCCTTAGAGCTACAATTTGTTCTTGGTCCCTTCTATACATTTGTAGCCCTATATATTATGGTTCTTTACTAATTTGAATCAATTCATTTGTATGATTCTAACTTAATCTATAGCCAAAACAAAAAACGAAGTTTGAGAAATTTTGTGGCATTCCTTTACTTTACAACATGATCTTAATGCTCTCAATTCAAATCCTTTTCTTTTCTAACCAAATTCCAATGCATTTCTAGAGTTAGATTCACCTAAAACACATGGAGAATTACCAAACTACCCCTTGTTTCTATCATTTGGACCTCTAATCGGTTCAAAACGACTATTATAACATTGTCGGGTTGGGGTTTTTACAATCACCTCCTTATAAAAAATTTAGTCCTCGAGTCAAAACATTAAATACCTTCATCAAATAGATGGGGATAATGCCTCTTCATCAGCTCCTCACGCTCCCATGTAAGCTTCTCTGCTGTATGACTCCTCCGTAATACCTTCTGTGGAATGATGCGTGCGAACTTGCTCGGCCGTCGAGGGATCTGCTTGGTTCCTCTTCCGTATGTCAAGTTCTCCTGTATTTCTCTTGTTGCTCTGTCAATGCATGTGAAAGTCACAGTATGTCCTGCGAGCATAGAAACATGGAAACATCGTGAATCTGATCGAGGTCGGATATGACTCAGTCGATCATGCCACTCCCGATCCTCGACAATCCTGTATGGTCAATATCTTAGTGGACTCGACTTTCCACGTTTCCCACGAATCTTAAGTACGCCCATACATGGGGAAATCCTCAAAAATACCATATCCCCTACCTCGAACTCTCTAGGTCCTTACGGCGATTTATGCGCATAACCTTGTCGGTCTTGTCGATTTTCAGTCTATCCCTTATAACTTTGATCTTATCACAAGTCCTTGAACAATTCGGACCTACTAATTTCCTTTATACCTCGTCCCAACGGTGGAGTTCGACATTTCCGTTCATAAAGAGCTTCTCGCCAAGGGCCGTACCAATCTTGAGTCTAATAAGCGTGTGTATGCAAACTCCATCGAGGGTAGATGGGTGTCAGGCTCCTCTAAACACCATAACACATGCCACTAAGCATATCCTCTAAAGTTTGTATAGTTCTCTCATATTGACCTCAGATGCGTGGATGAAAGCGTACTAAGTGCGGAGTTTAGTGCGAGGGCATTCTGTAAAGCTGAGCTAGCAGATGAAGTAAACTGGGATCTGCATGCGAAGCGATGGAAGCGGTGTACCATGCAGTCTGATAATCTCTCTAATGTATAATTAGGCCAACTTATCCAATGAATCACTATTCTGTGCAGGGAGAAATTGGCTGATTTAAATCGATCACGTACGATTACCCATATCGTATTGTGGCCACTCGACAGCGATGGAAGTCCCACCACGAAAATCCATAGTGATTCTCTCCCCATTTCACGGGGGATCGGGGTATTTGTAATGATCTGCGGGGCTTCGATGTTCGGCTTTTTACTGTGACATGTGAGACATATGAGACGAACTGCAATATCCCCTTCATACCCTTCCGCAATAGTGTTCCTTTGGGAGTATGATACATCTTGTGTTTCGGATGCATGCAAGCGGAGGAATGGGCTTTCTCCATAATCTCTCTCCTCACATCACACACATAGTACACACAACCTCAGTCCCACTGACCATGGTACCATCCTCTCGGTAATCCCTCGTTGCCAGTTCATGCTTCTCTGACTTCACTATGTCGTGGATCCTGAATGCAGGCTCTCTAATCCTGTCTATCAATACGGGACGTACATGAAACCTTGGCTAGCAATGCTCCTGAATCTGTCGGTTCAGTCACACCCGAGGACCTCAGATTCTATTAGTCGAGGAAGATGCCACGACCCTCGAGTGCGATAGGAACTCATGGGTCTCCCTACTAGATCATCTTGCTACCACGTTAGCATTTCGAGGATGATATTCAATGGTACATTCACCAATCCTTGATCGATTCAATCCATCTCCTTTGTCTCATGTTAGTTCCTTCTCCCTTATAAGTAATGCCTCCATATCCGTAAAGCCAAATACTATTGCTTCGAATTAAATTGTGTAGGATAATTCTGTTCATGCTTCTTGATTGCCTAGAAGCATATGCAATCACCTTGTCATTGGTAATACATAGCAGACCACGCCTAGAGGCATTTTACAATACCTTTGCAAAGCCATCCACCTTGCACGATGGAAGTGTAAGTCTTGGAGAGTGAGTCGATCTCCTTTCAGTTCATCAAAACTCTGCTTGATAAGCCTCGACCATAAAAGCGGTTCCTCTTTCCTTGTCGGAAATCTAGTCAAAGGTGTGGCTATCTTGAAAATCCTCAAATGAACTTCTTGTGTGCCACGAGCCAGGAAAACTTAACATCTCTATAACACTCGTAGGAGGTTTCCAATTCGAGTATAGCTTGACCTTCTGCTTGGGGATCCACTGAGACCTCCTCTGCGAAGCTGTAACATTCTGGCGACCTTTGGCCGAGCCAGCCCGACACTTGCGGAGTTTGGCATATAGCGAGTGTTCCTTGATGTTTGTAGAGACTATCCTCGAGTGCTCTGCATGTTCTTCTCCTTTGCCCAGAATAGATGTCTCGTCGATAAACACGATAACTGGCCCGATCTAAGTAAGGCTGAAAATCTGTTCATGAGATCCATAAGCGGCTGGGGCATTAAATAGAAGTCAAATGGCATGACTAGAAGCTCAAAATGCCCGTGCCGTGTTACGAATGTTGTCTTAGGAACATCCTCGTCATGAACTCTCAAACGTGATAGCGACCTCAAATCAATCTTGGAGAATTCATAGCTCTGTGGTGATCAAAGAGATCATCAATCCTCGGAAGATATTGATTCTGATATTGTTACCTTATTCAACTCTACGTATCAATACATATTGCATGCTTAGATCCTTCTTCTTCACAAATAAACCGGTGCTCCCCAAGGAGACGTGCTCGGTCTGACGAACCCCTTGTTGACCATTTCTTCCATCTGTACCTTAAGTTCTTTCAATTCTGCAGGGGCCATCCTGTAGGGCGCTCTCGAAATCGGTTCTGTCCCAGGGGCTAACTCGATCTGAAAATCAATCTCTCTGTTTGGGGGTAATCCTGGAAGATCATCTGGAAACACATCCGGAAATTCTCTGACTACCGGAATGTCTTCCAGTCTCACATCATCCTCTCTCACCTCAACTACATAGGCTAGATACCCCGGATATGACTTTCGGAGCATCTTCGACCATCATTCTGAGCATCATACTCGAGGACAATATCTTCCTTACCCCACAAAAGTAATCTCTGGTTCCCAGATCTACGGAACTTAACTTCTTTCTGAAACTTAAATCCATAGTGGCGTGATCTTCGGGACAACCGAGTCCATCCCTAATATCACATGAAGTCTGGATGTCCATGATACAAATTGGCCATAAACTCATGGCCCTCGATGAAAATCACTCTACAACCATATATATCTGGTATAAGTGAATCTCCTATAGGAGAGGAGACTGCCATACTACAATCTATGGGATTTGTATCTCTATCATTCACTTATTGCAATAAATTTCGCGAAATAAGCAGTGAAATGTACCGGATCTATCGAGACATAAGCATCATTATCAAAACTTGGATAGTACTGTCATGACCTATAGTCTTTTGCATACGCCTCCTCTTGGGTGTGCCAAACACCTAGCTGTGTCGAGGTCGTCCGTACATCGCCGATGTCGAGGCCTCTACCTGCGGTCCTCCCGAGGTCTAGTAAATGTAGTGGGTCCCTGCACGGAGCCCTCTTTGACTCGACCCGACCTCTACCCGATGGCAGATTGCCTCTGTCTTATCTTGTCGGCTCCCGATCCTTGCCATAAACTGCTCTGTGGGCATCTTTGGCGAAGTGTCGGCTGTCGCGCCATGGCCCATCGTGCCGTCTGCACTCATAATGGTTCTTCCCTGCGAAGCACACTACGGCTGGACCTTAGGTACATACATGGCCTCCTTTGAACCACTGGCTGGCGCCTTTGGCCAGATTTCTTGCCACGGTCCGCTGTGTCTTTCCTCCTCTCTTGACTGCTTCACGGAACCTCCTTGAACCCGTGACCCACTCAGTTTCTGTCGCGCCCGGGGCGGCGCGGCACAGGATTTCAACCTGTGCTCCTCTCGACCTTAGCTACGGCCTCTGCTATCTAGCGTCTTATTATTGTTGGGTTGTCAGTGCCCTCTGCCCGTGGTTCTAATCGTTGGACTAAGACCTCTGACAAACCTCTTGGTCTTAGAAACTTCATCATCCACGATGAATGGAACATGTCGGCGGCTCGGAAAAACTCAGCTCATAATGCATCACGGAGAGTATCCCTGCTCCGGCTAAGATTCCTCGACCTTCGCATCTCTGTAAGCTGTTTGGAACAAACTTGTCTTATGAAACTCTTCCTTGAAGCTTGTTCTAGGACCTCCCCTGCAGGCATCTCCTGCAGGCGCCCTCCACCCACTCTAACGCTACGTCCACGTAGGAGAAGCGAGAAAAAGTGACCATACGCTCATGCGCCTGCTTCCGTCACACAGTAGACCCGCTCATTTCCCTCTAACCATGACGAAGCCTTTTCCGGGTCTCCCAATCCATCATAGTTCCGTGCCCCTAGCTTTCGCCCTCTCTATAAAGCCTAAGAAACCTCGGGGCTGTCGTATTCTGATGGCTAAAAGGTAGACCATACACTCTAAGGTGTCTGTCCTCCGCTGACCTCGGGAGCGATGCAATGGAAGAAGGCCACAATACGTAGTGGCCTGCGAGGCATAGGTTCACTATGCTCTTTGTGGGTGGAGGAACATGCGGACCTCATCAACATGTTCACTCGGGTGAAAATTGGTACTAATGCCCCCTCAGGAGCTCTCTGGTATCAAAATCAGCCACAAACAGCGCATTTTACGTAATTCAAAAATTTAATATGTCATTTAATGCATATATGATTTTAAATCACATAAATAATTTATGTAATTTTAAAATAAAACATTAAAACAATCATATGAAAATAAAATTATCAAATCTTTATAACATTTTCAAAATAAAGTAGCTCGATACCCACGTTGAAGGATCGAGCCGGATTAACCTCATGAACGCAGGGGGCCTTGGCCACTCAGCGGATATAGAAACTTTTCCTCGAAACAATCAATTTAAAATCCATGGGCGAACCTTACAATCCTTAACATATATTTAGAAAATAATGCGGAAGTGAAGTGGTAAAATTTTTCTTTTTTTTGAACATAGATTTTTTTAGAAAATGGTGAGGATTTCTGTTTGTCGGACTTTCCCAGATTTACAAAAACTTTGATGAAAGCATTTAAAAACACTTCTAATCTTCAAATTTTCAATTTCCATATTAGGACTCCTCGTCATATTGTCGAACAATCTGCATACATATACATTTATTTACTTGAATCATCAAAACATTTCATAAACCTTCTTTTATTCCAGTACACATTTTATCAAAGATTGAGCAGGCAGGACTTAAACCGACCGCCTACGTGCCTCGTCCATTTGAGGATCAAGCGCGTAGTTCCTTTTCGTATATACGTATATCACGTATATCGTAATGAAATATTGTATTATATAATGAAAAATATTTATACGTGCAGTTCAGTCGTCTCTCGATAGCTCGACTCAGCTGCGAGGGGATGTCTAGCCTTTGTCTCGATTCTGAAAATGGTTTTGAAACATACGAAACAGAATGAGCTAAAGGAGCCCAGTGAGTGTACATTTTCATTAAAGATAACATTTTCGTTATATAATAAAGTAATACATAGATATCTGATTAAAAAATCATTTATGCCTTAAACTTTCTTTCTTTCTTTCTTTACAGTGGAACCCGGGGGGATAAACACACGAGCAGTTTCGGTGCGACGGTGAGGATAGTCTCATTCAGTCATAACCACTACGTTGCGGAGAAACTCACGCTCTGCATAGGGTTCCAGTCATAGAACTTTATCACGTGAAAGGATATTACTCTAAACACCTATTTCCCTCCCTCAGTTAGTAACCTATAACTTTACCCTCTAATTCCTTACACGCTTAAAGTACCTCGACCGATATCAGTCATAACAGTCATATAGGGTTAGGGTAACCATCAGTAAAACATTTCTTCAAAATACATTTATAAATCCATTTAAATCATTTACTTTATCATTAAAACCCATATGCATTCTTTACATTTTTAAACTTTCATAATGCCTTAACATATGCATACATATTTAATATACATATATAAACATTTACATTAAACTTTTCATTTTAACATTTAAAATCTTTCACTTTTAAAACTCGATTTTCAAAAATCAGTTTACACTCATTAGTTCACCGCTCGATCCCTTGCTTCGGAAGTCGAATTCCGTTTCCGTCCTTTGCTTTTTAGCCTACACACGCCTTGAATACGGCAGCGCGTGTCGCTTTGCGTATAGCGTAAAACTTAACGTGCTTCACACAAGTCACTTTAGGGTCACACAACATTCATATAAAGCCAAATTAACAATTTACCCTTGAGCACTAAAAAAAAAATTCTCATTTTGGCCAACCTTTTTCCAACAATACTCTATAGACTTTATGACTCAAAAATTATTTAAACGGTATTCAAAAATTATGAAACTCTCCAGATAAGTCCTTTATATATCCAATGACATCTCTTTAAATTAAATTTAAATTCCTTCTCTAAGGCCCTCAACCCACATGCTACAAGGATTCTGATGTTTTGATGCCAATTTAGTTATCCAGCTGAATCACCTACTGTTATCCTTGATTTATAGGATCTTAAATCCATAATTTGGAAATGGTTCTTCACTCATTTGAAGCTATGGTTCTAATGTTTCTTCTCCAATTGGAATCACCCCTATTTGGATCACCCCAGAAACTGAGTTATTGTATTTTACATCTAGATGACTCAATTTGGCAGAACAGAATCTGCACATAGCTCCACTTTGATAAGTTTTCTGGGCACTTTGGGGTTACAATTTTCATGCACTTCCTTCAGATAACTTTTTCCCATAGAAGTCTATTTTACCCATAATTTTGAATCACTCAATTTGGATGAGTGAAACTCCACTTATGGCCAAAACACTACAACCATACCCAAAACAGAGCAAAATCAGTGAGCTACACAAGCTCACTTTTCAGTCCGTATTTGAGAGCTTTAGAGCTACAATTTGTTCTTGGTCCCTTCTATAAATTTGTAGACCTATCTCTTATGGTTCTTTACCAATTGGAATCAATTAATTTGGATGATTCTAACTTAATATATAGCCAAAACAAAAACAGGGGTTTTACATAAATTTTGACAACATTCCCTTTACATTACAACATGATCTTAATGCTCTCAATTCAAATTCTTTTCTTTTCTAACCAATTCCAATGCATTTATAGAGTTAAGATTCACCCTAAAACACATGGAAATTACCAAACTACCCTTGTTTCTATCATTGGACCTCTAATCAGTTCAAAAATGACTATTATAACATTCAATCAGGTTAGGGTTTTACAGCAAAACTCATGAATAGATATGGAATCAAACATATGATGGGATTGGCTTATCACTCTCTATCAAATGGGCAAGATGAAATTGCCAATAGGGAGATAAAGAAAATTCTAGAGAAAATTGTGAATACAAGCAGAAAAGACTAGTCTATATAGCTAGATGATGCATTGTGGGCTTATAGAACTGCTTACAAAACTCCTATTGGAATGTCCCGATCCAGAATAGTATTTGGAAACTTTATGTCTTCCCTGCGGAGGCTAGAATGCAAGGCTATTTGAAATTTGCATCAAGAAATTGAATTGTGACTTCCAAGTGCAAAGAAGAAGATTACTCAGTTAGATAAATTTGGAAAAGTTGAAAAGAATAGAAGCTTATGATAATGCTATAATCTACAAAAATAAGACAAAGAAGTGGCATGATCAAAGGATTTTGAGGAAGGAATTCAAAGCAGGGGAACAAGTCCTATTATGTAATTCTAGGCTCAAATTGTTTCCAGGAAAACTAAAGTCAAAATGGAGTGGTCTCTACAAGTGTAGCAAAAACCCACCACCCTTTGGGCTTGATAACAACGGCCCGACTTTGGATGTGAATTTAAAGTGAATGGTCAGAGATTGAAGCATTACTTTGGAGGGAACATAAATGAAGAGTGAACCAGATCTGAGAGAGAGGGAAGAATTTTGTTGAGCCCGAAGACGTGCGCAGCAAATGTCTAGCTAGAACATTAAAATGACAGCTTCTTGAGCAAGCAAGAAAGAAATTTTAAATTTCCTGCTGGTGGATTTTATTAAAATTTTGGTATATTTGAAGTTTAGTTTCAATTTTATATAAAATTTTAAGTGTTGTTTCTGCGATTTTTCAGACCCAGTGGCGAATTAAAAATAAGATGTTATTAGGGAAAGCACACTTTTCTCAGGCACAAATATCTGTAAGTGCTATGAGGGAGTATTTCTATTTCCCTCACTTTGTCTTTAATGATAATGCATAATTAAAGTTTGGGGACATGTGATTTGATTTGGAGTAGAAAATGAATAGTAGCTTTGTTAATTCATTTTTTAAGATGTCACAGAATATCATTTGTAGAGTGTAGAGTAGAAACAATGATGTGAGACTGTTCATACTTGAATTGAGGTTCTCGATTAGATGTTTTCTAGTATGTTCTGATTGGTATGGTGAATACACCTTGCTTTGAATATGATTGAATTTGAAAAATGCCCAGAATTGTCGCGATTTTGGGGAAGTACGGTTCAATGTCGCGACATGCTTTCTCTCTGTCGCGACATTATTTCCAAACTCAATCACAATATTGTTTTTTTTTTATGTCGCGACAAGGACTGATTTAGCCGTTTGAAAATCCTTGCGAGGAAGTTTGCTTCGCGGCATAAATTTATCCTATGTCCGCGACATGGTATTAAATGACCTATGTTTCTAGTAGAGAAAAACATTATCGCGACAATATTTTTGTATGTCGCGACATAGGTTTACTTGAGCATCAAACTTTCGTGTCTCAACATACTTTCTATGTCTTGACATAGTCAACTTTAATTTCGAGAGATTGCAGACGGTTGTCTCACTAAGCCTGATAAACTTGAACATCACATTTGATGTCGTGACAATTTTTTCATCTGTTGCAACAAAGAATTGCCCTAGCTTACAAGCAATTGCAAATTTCTATCGTGGCATTAATTCTTTATGTTGCGACATAATATTAAAAAGGGAACAAACCCTAAGTCAATTTTGTTCCTGACCAAATTAATGAAAGCTAAATAAACCTTTTGCCAGAAACTATAAATAGAAACTTTTTAAAGCCCGAAAGGCCATTTGCCTCATAAACCTTCAACCCGCTCAGCCCTCACAAATCTCCCTCACTCCCTTTCGAAACCATAGATTTCAAAAACCTTTCTCTCACAATGTCTGAGTCGTCAAACCTTGTTCTGAACCTGAACAAAATCATGGAAGAATACGTAGAGGGCGAGCAAGAGGCGGTACAAATAACTCAAGCAGAAGTAAATGAGAATAAGTAAGAGTTGAAGCTAGAGTAGAGCATGAGTAGCCATATGACGAAACCAGAAAGAGGAAGAGAGGAGCTTAAGAAACTAATGCTGAGCGAATAGAGGAGAAAGCAAGCGGTGGGTCTCGAGGCGGGCTTATGAAGCGGAGGGATGGTTACGACGAGAGACTTCATGGGAGAGAGGAAGCCCGACACGAGTGGATTTTCCCAGTTCAAGAAGTCATTGAAAGCAAAGGGTGGCACCTGTTGTGCGAGCACAAGGCTCCAGGATTTGTGGATGTGGTGAAAGAGTTCTATGCTAACATGGTGGGAATGAAAGATAAGATAGTCTATGTTAGGGGCAAATGGATCTCCTTCATCGGAGACCAGATGGACCAAACCTGCAATCTTCATGAGAGGAATAATGGGTCGAAGTTCAAGAAACTGGTGAAGGAACCCGACATCTAGAAAATTGTAGACTTGCTGACATATGGCAAGGGAAAATGGAATAGCACCAAGAATAACCCACACGAGTCCATCGCTAGAGGAACATCATTACGAATAAGCAAGGTGTGAAGTTATTTCTTGTGTTGATCATTTACCTTCCAAGCACTGCTGTACGATCGAGGAGAAAAGGAAGCCGATGTTGTTGTATGCTATCTAAGGGCTACAAGTTCGGCGTTGGAAAGGTATTGAAAACTCAATTCGAGTTATTGAGAGGAGGCTACAAGATTGATTCACCAGGCATATCGCTAGGCTTTCACATCTGGGTGGTGTTAGAAAGACAACGGGAGAAAGAAAAATTACTTGAGGACCTCACCCACGACATTGACCGGGAATCACCAAGGGGCCTAAGAGCAGTAGGAAAGAGAGCCAAAAGTTACGAGATGAGGAAGATCACATTAAAAATTAATCAAATGCAACTTGAAAGTGAAACTCAAAGCAATAACAGAGGCGGGAGAGTGGGAGCTAATTCTAACCCTCTCCCCAGATGTGGGAGACAAGCTCATCGGGAGCAATTTGGGAAGCTTAGAGCATCAGCAACAATCTTGAATTAATGGAAATGTTAAGGATGTGTGAGGCGGGAGATGCGGGGAGGGATAGCCACGGTGAAATTCCTACCTTCAACTAAGGGGTGAATACATGGATACTGAGCTAAAGAAGAAGATCAGAATATGGAGAGAGGGAAGCACTCGGGCTAGAAGTGAAGAGATAGACGGATAGGAAGTAAAGAGTGAATTCAAGTAGAAACTCGAGGAAAGAAAGATGCACCTTCATCTGAAGGATCAGCTCAAGAGGATGATGAGCTAATAAAATCATGATAAAATGGAGGATGCCATGGAGAAAAGAACCACCTACGTGAGGCATATGCTTTTGAGTATTTTACAAAGGAACATAAGAGAAATAAAGAATATCCCGATAGAGAAAAGGGACAAAAAGAATTGGATGGCACCCTAAACTATAGGGAAAAGTGTTGGAATGAAAGCTTGGATATGATCAATAACAACCTGTTAAAAATGTACTCTGCCCAGGGTGAGTTTCAGGGAACCCTGAACTCTATTGGGCAAGGAAAAAGTGATGTTATCAAGCAAATGTCCATATCCATAGAGTGGTCTGCACTCAACAGAAGTGAAGAGGACAGTTGGTCCAAGCAGCCACAAGTCCAAATTCCTGAGTTCTCACCTTCTACAACAGGATACAAGTTTGAAGTAGTCAACCTACACCAATACCATAGGCATGAAAGAAGAAGAAAATAGCTCATCCTGCTCTTCCATCCCATCTTCCCTCTTGTGCCTAATCTCTCATACTTGAAAATTTTAATAAAAAAATCCCTTTGCAGAAATTGGTGTTCACTCTCATTTTGAATTTCTTATGTGTCTTATTTGTATTTTCTTTCTTTTATATTAAATAATTGAAATTTGCTTACTTTCAATGAATGGTTTTGTTAAATAATGGGTTGAAATACTTGATTGATGTGCATTGTTTGGTATAATTGAATAGACTGTGGAATTGAAATGTTGTTGTGTTAACTTCATTTGAATTGAATGGTTAATTTGAATGAGCTGTTAACTTAAAAAAATAGCATGGCAACATATCCAGGAACCAAAAAAAAATTGGATAGATGAATTGGGGTCGGAATAAATGAAAGGGAAAGTTGTAAGGATATTAATAAATGTGTTGAACTTCAAGAATAAGAAAGGTTTTAACAAATTGATGGAACAAATATGACTTGTGATTCTGTTTTGTAAATGGTTAAGTTATTTAAGAATCCTAATAAACACTGCACATGGTCAAAAGTATCTCTAAAACAAATTGTGCTTGAATTAGAACATCACTAGGATCCATAACATTTAAATCTCCGAATGTCTAGAAATTGTTAGATTATTAGTCAAAGGCGTAATCCTGGAAGTATCTATTTAACGAGGAAATAGTCATGGAAGACCATCCATGAATTTAGCGGCCTTTTTAGCTACCCTTATAGTCGCCATAGCATACACATTAGTTCCTTATTTGAGCCAATAGCCAATCTTATCATCAACCAACAAATGGAAAGCCCAAATCCTTCCTTAAACACGATCCTATAGTAAAGAACCTTATTTTCCCATATTACATGACACATACAGAAATGAGAAAAGAGGACAAGTTTGGGGCAATATTATTTAAAGCTATGGAGAAGGATGAAAAGGGTTGAGAAAGAAAAATTCATTGAGATGAGAAGATATGAAGAGAATTAAGAAAATAAGCTGTATAAAGTGAAACATCAAGGAGGTATGAGTTTGGTCTTGTATCCTTCCTCCCTCGAACAATTAACTTCTTAGGGGTGTTCAACACCTAGTACCCTAATGCAAACTGGTATGGGAGTTCTTGATGAAGTTTTGTTAAAGGGAGGTAGAAAGCAAAGAAAAACATTGCATAGTTCCATGAAACCTTGATAAGAATGAAAGAGTGAAAAAGCTTCTAAGATAAGGAAGATAAGTTATAGTCTGATTGTGGTGAATGAAAAGAAAATTTCCAAAATAGAGAGTATGTAGAGATGCCCATAAAACCCAGATACGAGATCTTAGAAGCGATATCAATGATGCATAATGAATGCAAAGAGTGCTAAGTTGTCGATGATATGCAGGTAAAATTTGAGCCTAAATTGTCAAAATATCCACCTAATTACCCAAGGCACACATTACAGCTGAAACTACTCTTTGATCCACAAGTCAATTGATATGCTTACATTGATGGAGATTAATATGACAAACAAGCATATGTAACTTAAGAATGAAGTGCCAACTTAGTATTATCCCATAAGATTAACTAATGCGCCAAGGAAAAGAGAAGACCATCCACACTCATAATTCCAGGCTGAATAATTGGTGTGCATTACAAAATTAACATTGTGGCTGATTAGTGACTTAATTAAAAATCTTCACGATTCTAGATTGGAAACATTTTTTAGAATAACTACAAGCCCGACTTATATTCCTTGCCATATGGTGGATTCAAAGAAAAATGTCCTTACAAGTGTGCACTTCGAAATTGTTTCCCGTAAACAAAATTTTATTTTCTTTGCTTGGGGACAAGCAAACTTTAAGTTTGGGGGAATTTGATGAGTCCTAAACTCATCTATTTTTAATCCATTTTTCTAGCATCATTTTAGAAGGTTATGATTCATTTTAATGCTGAATTATGGAATATTCACCAACTTTTTGTTTTGCAGGTTTTTTATGAAAAAAAAAAGAGAATTCCAACAAGAAAAGAATAAAAATTGGCTAGTGCAGCAAACTATGTCGTGACATAGCATCAGAATGTCGTGACAGAATTCCAATATAACCAGCAGAAGCATGTCGCAACAAAGATCAGAAGTTGGCCTTGAGAGCGAGTAAATTTGTCGAGACACAGTTGAAATTAGGCCAGATCAACTTCTATCGTGACAATGGATTTTTATGTCGCGACATAGTTGGAGCAGTTCTTGAAGAAGAATGTCACGACATTCCTTACTCTGTCGCGACATTGATCAAGAAAATGGCATTGGAACCTTGTCACAACATCTTGCCCACAGTGCAATACTTAACATAAGCCGAAGTCGCCGGATGAACTGCGTAGGCAAAAGACAACTTTGTCGCGAGTAAAAATGATAAGCCGAAACCATCATACCTGTAACAAATTTTTCTATATTGCGATAGACATTTCAACTAAGAACAGAGACGGATTTGTGTAAGTGAATCAAAGCTATGTTGCGACCTGAAAGCATTGAGAGTCACCAATGAAAATCACGCGAGCTTTGTCGCGACATAGAATTTCTCTGTTGCGACAGAGAAAAGTTGAGGTTGACTTGAATGTTGTCGCAACAAAGACCACTATTGTCATGATGGAAAGTGAGGAGAATGACAAGAAGATTGTTGCGACATAATAATGAACTGAAGGCAGACATCTCTGTCGTGACAAAGAATTGTTGTGACAATAAAAGTTGCAAAGTAAGAGATTTCTATCGCGATAGAGAAGTTTTCTAATATGGCAATGAAGATAAGGTGGGAGGAGCCAAGGGTGAGTTGCAATTCTGACCAGTTTAATGTTGCTAACCAAAAGTTCCAACCCAGCAACAAAAGGGAGTAAAGCCTCTGTGGCGGCGTAGAAGAGAGTGCGTCGACACGAGTTCAGTCTCAACAATACAAGGATCCACAACACTGTCGTGACAAAGAAAAGTCTATCGTGACAACAAATCCCTGCTACTGGGAGATACACTATCATGACAAAGAAAAGTCTGTCGCAACATAAATTTAGAATAAAAACAGAAAGAATGTCGCAACATAAGCGAGAATTTGTGCAACAAAAGTTTAGAAAGAGCTAAGGAAATTTCTATAGCGACAAAAAGACAACCATGTCTGACATAAAACAACAACCATTAAGACCGAAAACTATATCTGCGACAAAGTCAAATTATGTCATATGAAGTGAAAAGAAGATAGCACTGAAAATCGTTTAAATAGCTGGCAAAGCCCGCAGTAGTGGCGACAAAAATAAGAACCATGTTGTGACATAACTTTCTTTGTTTCGACAAAGCGACCATTTTGGGCTAGAAATTTTAGGATCCACAATTTGTGCCTTGAAGTGCAGCCCATCATTTAAAGCTCTATAAATAGACGCATCTAGGGCACTATGCGCAGCTTCCCCAAATCCAGGACTTCTAGGTAGCTGAAGACTCTTTGTATATTATTTTTCTTTTATTTCCTTTTTATTAGATTTAGTTTGAACGTAGTTTTTAGTTAGTTTTCTATTTAATTTCTTGGTTTGAGTAATGAAATGATGTGCAGCTTCGAGCTAGAATTCACTTTAAACTTTTCTCTGTCACTACTGTTAT
Source organism: Tetrastigma voinierianum (assembly GCA_016808115.1). Classification (NCBI taxonomy): domain Eukaryota; kingdom Viridiplantae; phylum Streptophyta; class Magnoliopsida; order Vitales; family Vitaceae; genus Tetrastigma; species Tetrastigma voinierianum. Next base: position 2,162,287 of record JAEQBH010000137.1, on the reverse strand, counting down.
GCTTTAAATGGATTTTAGAAAATTTATGGAGTTCAGCTATTTAGAGTTTGTTTACAAATCTCGGTGAATTTTTCTTGATCGAGTTGATCCTTTGATTTATGTGAACCAATTTTGAAAGATTGAGCTCCCTCTGTGAATGAGTGAATGGTGATTTTTATTTTTCTACACAAAGTGGAAGAACGCCTTAGTTAGAATTTTTGAATTTATTTGATTGGTATTATTTTTTAACTTAATTGTTCCAAGTACTAGTACCGTGTACCCAAACAAAGTATTGTATCTTGCTCTGATTTCCAGGAGACCCTCTGCGTGACACAGAGATGGAGAATCTTGAGAGTATAAAGCAATTCTTTATGGGTATGGTAGACTAATACTTTGGAACTAATGAACTAAGATTGCCGAGATAGATCACTAACTTACTCATGGTTTTGAGGATAGTTTGATGAAGTATCGGTTTGTCATTTCCGGTTTCTCCTCTTTATGATGAAAGGATTACGATCAGGTGTTGCTTAAGATCTAATCAAGGAGATGGAGAATTTCATTAGAATTGAGATGAGTGCCGGGTTATATTGGAGAAGACTTTGTATCATCCCTACTGAGAGACAAGAATTCTTAGGTCCTAGACCCCAGGTGCAGAGAGAATACTAAAGGAAAAAAAAAATACAGATCTTAGAAGAGGATTATATCTTACAAGTAGTTGATTAGATCCATGAGTCAGAAATGAACATGAATCTCTAATTAGTGAAAGGTATTGTTAAGGGAGAAATCCAAACTATACCACAATGCATCTTTTACAAACTCAACTTTCCAACTTATGGCTTAGCTATGATTCAAAATTATACAGAAATTGACAATCATTCATCAGTCTATTTCTTAGTGTTGTCTCACTCAGTGAACACTCAAATCCACTCTTATTATTTTTTTTTTATGTATACTAGTGAAATTACTTTAGTATTATTTTATTAGTTCTCTCATCATTTTAACATGAAGTTGGAATAGTAAGGATCTTGAGTAGTTATGGTAGTTAGTCTTTTGATTTATCATCAATCCTCGTGGGAATGATATATGACTTAAAAATCAAATTTTATTACTTATGCGACACATTACTTGTAGTGATTCGAATAATTTATAATTTTAACGAATCCATTTTCACCAAAAAGGGCGAAACTCTTGGCTTCTACAAAAAAAAATCAGTCAAACAAGTTTTTAGCGTCGTTGTCGGGGATTAGATAATAGTCCTTTGGTGTTAGGATACTGGTTAACAAGTTTTTTGCGCCGTTGCCGGGGATTTTAGTTAGTCCTTAGTAGCCGTGTCAGGATATTGGTCAACAGTGTTTTGGAATGCTTGAGATTCTGGGGATTAGATAATAGTCCTTTGGCAGCGATTGTCGCAGAACTACACCAGCATATATAATATGATCTACAACACCGACTCTTGCAATTAAGAACAATTTTTTTAAATTTTTGATAAAAAAGAGAAATGTCTAAATTAGCAATTCTCTCTTTTAGTTGGAGTATTGATGTTTAAATTCTCTTTCAGATCTCTGGCAACGGCGCCAAAAAACTTGTGAAAGACCTTTTCTATATGCCAAATTTCTTTCACTCCTGCTCATAACTATTCAGTCCCTTGTAGTGGTGCTAAAAGCTTGATTAGCGATTTCGAGCATATTTGCTAAGAAGGCTATTGTCTAATCATAACAACAGCGCTAAAACTTTTATATTTGAGAATTATATGATAATGTTTTTCGATATGTATGTAATTTTGAATTTATATTGAGTCTAATTCTACGCGGAATTTTATAGGTCGCCACAAGTAATAAAGTAGATTTTAAGTCCAGATATCATTCCCACAAGGATCTAATTAGCGATCTAAAGATCAATTATCCCTACTACTTAAGATACTTACTATTTGATCAAAAGTACAAAATTGATTTGTTTAAACTAAAGAAAGGATGACTGATTAAAATTTTATAACTATAACAAAAATTCAAAATGATTTGGAATTGAGAGTTCATATAGTAAAGTTAACAATGGGAAATAGATCAATGTATAATTATCAATTTCTGCATCATTCTACAACATAGTTCAGCCATCAGTTTTAAAAATATAGAACTTATCAAAAGATAAAAATAGTATAGTTTGGATTCCTCCATACACTATACATTTCACTAATTAGAAATCATATTCGCCTAGACACATGGGTCCTAATCAGTTATAGAGGATATAATCCCTCTTTAAGTGGTATTTTTCCTTTCCGGTGCCCTTTGCCTTACGTTCCCTGAGTTGAAGAATTTGCCCCATAAAACCAAAGAGATAACACAAGCCCCTTTATAATAAACAAAATTTGGTATCTCATCCCTCACAATTTGAATAAACTCTCTATCTCATACGATTAGATCTATGCTAACACGGATCAAGATCATTTCATCAAATAGAGAAAACCTCTAATGAATTAAACTAATACATCCTTGACTAATCCTCACACCATGGTAAGTGTGATTAGTCGAGTAATCTTTTAGTGTCCATTAGTACCATAATGTTAGTCTAGCATACCCCAAATAACTGCTCTATACTCTCATGAATCTCCATCTCTGTGTCACTCAGAGGGTCTCATGGAAATCGAGGCCAGATAAAATCGGTTTTGGGTGCAAACTGCTGTATTTGGAGCAGTTAATTTCAAGAACTCCCAATACCAATTTAATAAAATTCAAGATTTCTAACTATGACAGCATTCTTTCAAGTTGCCACGAGGAAAATGACGATAAATTAACCAACATCGGTATGCTCGATTCATTACGCCGTGGTATTAATCAACAAAGAATTTGGCTTCAACTCATACTAGCGTGAACACTATATTATGAAATGGATTTCTAAGGATCGCGTCATGAAGATGGGTTTTCGTGAGAAATGAAATAGAAAACATGGTGATTTCATTTTTGAATCTGTTTAGATTTATGATAAAAAAAGTGGATTTTAAGAAGAGGAATAAAATAAAATAAAAATAATACACATAAAAATTAAAATCAGGGATAAAATGTAAAAATGAAATTCCTTGGGTTCAGAGTCACTAGGTTTCAAGTTCACGCCAGGCAAAATGGGGTTTTCTGGGTATTTTCCGCTTGTTAGGAGGATAACATATGAAGTTTATCATACGAATCGGGGTTCTTAAGTTTAGCTATAATATTGCTTCAAAAATGACCTCTTTGAAAAATGGTAAATTTGGCCCACATTTAATGAAATTTATAGGACGGAGTGAAGACATCCTCATGACTCACCTTCCAATGGTCCATAAATGTGTGACAAACATCACTGGATCATAATAAGTATCAATGAGCTCACAGCTTACCAAATACTAACCATTCAAGGTAGCTAGAAGGAATCGAACCTAGGTTGAGAATAAAACATCTTGCGAATCGCTTTCCAATAACCGTAAATGATAACTAACGAATCATCGATGGATCTAGCAATAAGCATCCGTAAACACGAAGAAATATCAAGTAACGGCCGACGCCCCAATCCAGGGGTCCGATTGACAACAGTCGTTCTTTGAGCTTACCATTGGATGTAGGTGTCCCAATATCCACCACTCATTTAATATCAATATATTGAGACCTATTCCTATATTTAATTCCACAAATATACAAATCATAAATAATTCTTTAATTCAGTCTATTCTGATCTTTTTAATTTATACAACAAAAGGTACTTGTGAACTATGTCAGCTCATAGATTTCATATCACGGGTAGCCACACACTGCTGAACTTGTACCTGAAAGGGTCCCACGGCAAGGGTGACAAACCTAGCGAGTGATAATCTCCCTCACACACAAGGGGTTACTGCCTTCTAAAATGCAGTACAATGGCATACCATAAAAAACATCAATCACAATTTCATACAATTTGTATGTAACATTATATGAAATGTTCAAGTAAATCACTCCACATGAGATGTGACTCTTCATGCTAATAACCAGTGACAAAAGCTCCCATTTGTTTCCGTGTTGAAACCAGCCGTACTGTTAAGCGACTTAAACCATTGGACAATCCTCCCGCACCGTTATCAAATCCATGAATTTTTCTTTTCGCTTTTGTGGGCCTTAAATTTTGGTTTTCTTACTTGGGCCTTATGCGCCCACCAACATTTTGTGAACTTATCGTGCAGGAATCATGTACAACAGTGAATACTGTGATACGGGTCGCTCACGAGGCGGATCTACGAACTTGTCGCCTTAACAATGTGTTTCATCATTTGATCAATTTTACACTTCTGATGGTCTCAACCTTGGACTTTGTCCATTTTCGAAGCTCGAGGACCCATTCCGCGGCACGGAGGTGAATACTCAATACCATGCACCCACGGGACTGAAGCAATGTGACCGTGCATATGAAATACATAAATTGTGATGCATTTTCCTTCATGTTACATGTATATGTAGATTGCTTTCGCGAAACGACCAACCACGCCATGGACCGATTATAATTTTTACATATCATTACATCCATGCAATCACATTATACATCGACCTTCCATATATTAACATGATTTTTACACCTATTAACATGTTTATTTAATATTTTACGATAACACCACAAATGAACCAAAATCTGGGACCGCCACTTAGTGGGGCACCTCTTGGTCCCTTCACGATTATCACGGTGATCGTGTGGTACTTAAGCACCTGAGGCAAGAACATCAGTCAGGGATCAAAAACCTAGAAGCCTCAAACACGTTACAGAGACTACGAAGAAAAAACGATTCGAAAAAATCTGTTGGGACTACCAAAACTAATAAAAATTCAGCAAGCGCTCCAGAAAGCAGGTCTCGGTGTCCAGCTCGGACTGTTCAAGCAGTCTGAAATTCCATAGTCCAAGAATTTTAGAACTGAAATTTACAACCTTTCACGGCTTCTCGGTAATCGGCAAATTCTGAAGTGGCCTTTAGGCTATAAATAATACAAGTAGGAAAATTTCCTGCATAAGTGTTAGGTAGAAACTCCAAGATTTTGGTACCCACGCGTAGCCCTCACTGCGTGGATCAACTTTGCCTTCAGCCTTGATGAAAACCTATGGTCCGATTTTCGTAGATCTAAGAAAGAAATGAAGAGAAGAAAAAATTAAAAATAAAAACTCTCTGCCACTCCTCCTCCTCCTCAGCATCGTTTGCTTTAGTTTTTATCCTTTTCTTTGTTTTCTTACATGTCAGTAATGTATGGATGCACAGTTCATATTGTTTCATTAGGTCCGTTTTTGCCCGAAACAATTATTATTACACAGTTATACTATTTCAGTGAACTTGCTCAAACCATTTCCTGACTTTGATATTTTAAGTAGAGTCCTCGTCTTTGGGGGTGTTGACGGCTTATCACCTAGAAAATAATATATTCGCTTATCCTCATAATTCGAGAAAAACTTTTCTGAGTCACTAGATTTCACGAAGGCAGATTGCCAGCGTGATCCGTTTCATTATCCCAAGATCTAAAATTTCCGGTTCTCCAACGAAATTCGCATTTACCCTTTTCATAAAATTTGAATTTTCGAGGGGTTTCAAAGTGCGGATCATTCAAGGCAACCGAAGGGATTAAAAATTAATATTTAGAAAGAAACCATTCTTGGTGGAAAATAACTCCGTTAAAACATGGAAAACCCCCACATTTTCATCCGATACCTTCACCTAGTTTCCTTTACTCCAAGGAAATGAAGGGTTTAGCCGCTCCTCCTCTTCTTAGAGGTTGTTTGGCTCGCGAGAAAGGGAAGAGAGAAAATGAGAGAGAAAAATGGAAACTCAAAGCTTCACTTTCTTGAATGTCAAAAAAATCCTTGTTTGGGAACCTCCAGCTATATGTTAATACAAATTACCAAAAGTGCATGATTCTTTGCTCCTTCTGCAGGAGAGACCCAGGAAAAATATCAAAAATCAAAAAGTGAATTATGGGAAAGTTCATGCAAGAAATTTCAGCTGGGGTCTGCAAATTTTATGACATTGAAATTTTCAAATACTGTGAGAATTTCATAGGGTTACCAAAATTGCAGCCCTTGAATTGGCAGAAATTTCAGCTCTTTGCATCTCCACATACCAGCCACCATCTTCGGCTTATGAAAAGCACAGGCTGCAACTATGCTCTTCATGCTTTGAGATTAATTCCCACCTTTGAGATATATAGCCTCCAAAAACAACAAAACTTGCCACAAACATTGATTAGCAACCTTGCTAGGTACTTAATGTGCCAATTGGGCCAATCAGGTCAATTACTACATAAAAAATGCTAAAAAAATAGAGTGTTAAAGGTATAAAACAACACTTTTTGGGTAATGTCCTCCCCCATGACCACATTGCTAGTCTCTTAGCAATGAAGGAATAATGAAATAATCTAAAACAAGATGGTCTTATATATCACAAAACAAAAGTTTTCAAAAGTAATGAGGATAAAACCCTGACCTTGACAAGAGTCATCAAAATCACCTTGATAGTTGTCTCAAGAAGGAAGTATGCTACTATACAAATTCAAGTATCAAAAGAATTTCCACTCCTAAGAACCAACATATAGCCTTCAACAATAACCTACATGTTAACATGATTAGATTTCAAATATAGTCTGCCAAATTATATTACCCCACTACTCTGACCTAGCTCTTTTACACCTAAGCGGATGACCCACCCCAATGGATCAGGAACCACTTTTATTTCACAACTTTTTTTTTTCCATTATAAGGGTGCAATTCTGAGGGTATCGAATTCACAATTTTCCATCTCTTGAGGCTCCTTAGATGAGCTCCCAGGCTAAACCAGTTTAAGGCGTCGAGTCATGGGGATCTTTTCGACCACTTAACTCTTGATTTCACCTCGAGACTTTTAATAAGTTCGATACTCCAGCACCTACAAATTGCTTCACGAAAGCTCCACCTATTCTTATGTAACGAGCAACAAGTCGGTGACTCATTGATTAACAGGGCCTTGGGCTTTCAGACACACTATACCCCTCGGCAGGTGCTCGAGTTTCAAGGTAAGTGCCATAAATTTCTTTTTCGTTTCTTTTGCTCCTTTTTTTTTATACTTATTGGTCTTTTTAGGGATCCAAACCTATTATAGGTGGTCAAAAGTACTATGCAGGACTTTTTACAAAGTTGAGAGGCAAAGACGGGGTTTTGGATTTCATTAGAAAACTAATATGCACATGATGTGTGATTAGTTCAAAGTGGAAGAGGTAAGGTTGAAGACAAGAGGAGTTTTCACACTTCATCAAATTTTATAAGCATAAAACAACTCTAAAATCTAGAGCATTTGACATAGTTTCCATTTCACTCCCATTCATTATTTCGAAGTCGGATATTAGCAAATAAGTAAAATGCTGAAAAAAAATTCGCAAAGAAAAAAAAAATCACGGGTTGTGATGAGGTCTGAAGTATCCACCAAGATAGCCACCATTAGCACTAAGGGCACCATCCTCGACTTAGCAGCGCCATTTGGTCGTTGTCGGCAAATTAATCAACAAAATTTATAACCTAATACCTCATACTAGTGTAGCAAAGCTACTATAGTATAGTGGTTCTAGGATCGTCCACAGAGATGAGTTTTCTTTGAAAATGACTGAAAATAAAGTTTATACTGGTGATTTCATTTTGGATGTTTGGGTTGTGATAAAATAGGTAAGATTTTAAGAAAATAAAAATAAAAATAAAGCGAGTAAGGCTCAATAAAATATAAAGGAGATTCTTGGGTTCAGTCGCTAGGTCTCGGGTTCCTTAAGGCAAGAAGGGTTTTCGGGTCTTTTCCTCGCATTGGGGAGGATAACATATAGTTATCTCCTGAATTGGTTCTTGGTTTAGCTATAATACTGAACCTAAATAAATATCATTGAAAAATGGTATTTGCTTCTCATTAATGGTCTTGAATAGTGAATAACATCTCCTTAAATCACCTTCCAATGGTCCATAAATGATGGCCCGGATTAGACATCATGAATCCTACTTAATAAATATCAATGGCGAGAGCTTACCAAATACTTAACCATTCAACGTATTTCGAAGGGATGAACCTAGGATTTGAAGGAAATAAAAGCATTACCTTGAATCGCCTTCAGTAACCGTAAATGATAACTAACGAATGTCAATGGATCTAGCAATAAGCATCCATTAGCTAAAAAACATCAAGTACAAAATCATTCAAGGTAACCGAGCAGTTAAAACCAATATTTAAAGAAACCATTAATGGTGCAAAAATACCTCCCGTTAAAACATGGAAACCCTTTTCATCAAATACACTTCACCTAGTTTCATTTACTCTAAGAAGCAGAAGGGTTTAACCCGCTCCTCTCTTCTGGGAAGTTCATTTATCTTCATATGAGAAAGGGGCGAGAAATGAGAAAAAATGGAAGCTTGTAGAGCAAACTTCCAAAGCTACTTATTGAATGTCCAAAAAATCTCCTTGTCTGGGGTCTTTCAATCCGTATATAGTTAATACAAATTAGAAAAAAGTCATAAAGTTAATTATTACACAAGGAGGCGGGAAAAAATCAAAAATCAAAAAGTCAAATATTGTAGGAAAGTTCGCAGGGTTCGCAAAATTTCGCAGCCCTGCGAAATTTCACAGGGGTTGAAAAAATTCGTAACCCTTGCGAAATTGGCAAGGTTGCTACTACATCAGAGTAATCTTTCAGAATTCGTTAGTTTCATGATGTTAGTCTAGCATACCCCAAAATAACTACTCTATACTCTTATGAATCTCCATCTCTGTGTCACTCTGATGGCCACTAAACAGAAATGAAGAGATCGATCTTATTTTGGTACAAAATTTACTAATATCAGAAGACGATTCAAGAACAATACCAATTAAATAAATTCAAGATTTCTAACTATGACATTCTTTCAAGTTGCCTGAGGAAAATGATAACCAACATCAATCAGTTCCCGAGGAGGGAGCGCTCGATCATAATATCAGTTGCGAATAACGATGACTAACTTATCGGGAGAAGAAGGTGCTGAAGTACAGCCCGAAGCAACCAAGCACAACTAGATCCTCGATCCTTTGCTAAAATCCAAAGAAAATGCTAACAAAAATGTAAGCTGAATCTAAATATACTAAAAAACAAATAAAAGAAAAATAATTTATGAAGGAGACTCATTCTACCCGGATGTTTACCCAGTTCGTGGAAGTTCTTACCGAGTTCCTTATATTGCTTCTATTTATAGATTTTCAAATGTTGGGCCGCACTTCGAGGCTGAAATTATGGATAACCAAAAGTTGCCCAAGTGACGTCTTTGTTGCGACATAGTGCCTATTTTTGTCCTCCGGCTTTGTTGTGGCTTACAGTGTTATGTGATGACAGTGTTCTACGCCTTTTTCTTCAATTATGTCGCAACATACTTTGCAAATGTCGCAATAAAGCTCAGCTGAATTTGTCTTGTCGTATCCAGGAACTTACAAATGTCTTATGGCATCCAGCCATTTCTTTTGCCGCCTGAAGTGTTAATACCGCGAATGGTATGTTGCAACATAAAAAGATTTGTCGCGACAAAGTTTGCTTCTTGACGCTCTTCAATTGTGTTGCGACATAAATTTCTGTGTCACGACAGAGTTTCTTAGTTTTCATCTTTTCTTTATGTCGCGACATAAGTTTGGAATGTCACGACATACATTGTCTCTTTTCACCGCCAGCGTATTAAGTGATGATGCAGGTTCTCTGTTCCTAAGCTTCTCTTGATTAATGTCTTGACATAGCTTCCGATTGTCAAGACAAATATCTCTGCCTCCAGCTCTTCATTATGTCGTGACATAAATTCCTGTGTCGCGACATTATTTCTGTAATTCTTCTCAACATTTGCTGCAATAATAAATTCCTATGTCGCGACAGAGTTCCCTCTCAGCATTTTGTTGTGGTTGTCGCGACATAAAACTTCTACATCATGACATACTTCTTCTGCAATCGCGACTTCGAACTTTATGTCACGACATACTTTTAAATATCGCGACACTGCTACCTTGATCTTGTCATTCTTTGAAATTTTGTTGTAACATAAAAACCTTTGTCACGACCAGCATGTGACTTGTCTCTTTACTCTACCATTTTACGTACGTGACATAGTTTGTTGTGTTCGACATTCTTCTTTCCAGCCGAGTTCTTTATGTGGCGACACGAGTTTTGGATGTCTTCACAAAGCGTCGCATCGACTAACTTTTATCAATGTCACGACAAAACAAAGGAATGTCGTGACATTCTTCTCCAGGAACTTCTTAGACAATGTTGCAACATAAAAATCCATTGTCGTGACATAATTATGTCTTCCGATCTTCATTATGTCGTGACATAAATTTCTTTGTTGCAACATTTATCATCCAATCCTTCTCATATTATGTCGCAACAAAGTTGTGAAATGTTGCGACAATCTTTACTTCCAACTTTAAGCACCAGAAGCACATGCTGCAATGCGACATATCATTTGCTTGTTTAGAGATAGCCACATTGGATTTACCTTGAGTTTTGTTGCGACATTTTGATATTATGTGCGACATTCTAAAACCCACTCTTAGCCAATTTTTACCTTTTCTTGCTAGATTTGTTTCTTTTTCATTCAAAACCTGCAAAACACAAAGTTGGTGATTATTTCGTAGTTCTGCATTAAAATGAATCATAAATTGCTGAAAAAATGCAAGAAAAATAAACTAAAAATAGACGAGTTTAGGACTCATCAGTCATACTGCCTTTAGGCCTCAAACCCTAGGAGTTAAGGTCACCTTAAGTCGAAGATCATGCCATATGAAGCTATGCTACTTGATTCTCATCTTGATCTAAATAAGACGAAACAAGCAAAATGTTGATCAAAGAAGCATTCCATAGTGATTAATGCAAGGTAGGATATTCAGTAAGCAGTAAACATCATTCAGCCTAGTAGGAATAAAATCAATCCATCGTTTTTAGCATCGATGACATCAAAACCATAGAATCTAAATTAAAACATATTGAGAGAATAAAAGGAAAACAAAAGAAAGAGAAAGAGAGAAAACTCGAATTGTAGATGGTTTGTCGTCGTCTTCGCAATCTCTTGTCAAAGCTAGCCTCCAAGAGTCGTCTCCAATCCCGAGACTTCAACCTAGGAGCTTTGATGAGTCAAAGCCATTGGGTGCAATCATTACTACGGGTTTATAAGCCGAGAATAAATGATGGGTATGCAACGAAGCGATAATTGAATCAAATTCCAATTTGCAGGAAAACACAACAGAAAAGCAAATTTTAGCAAAATCATAAAGAAGTGACTATGTGATTTGAAGTCAAAGTGGAACTTAGAGTCGACGAGGAGTGCGGTTTTCAGCAATTCCAAGTCCGCGACCTCAACAAATTTGGCTTTGAAGCGAAGAGTGAATAAGTGAAACCATTGACCTAAAGAGAAGTGAGACAAATATGACTTGGTAGAGAATAAAAGAAGTAGTCAAATGAAGAAGTTCGTGTCGCGACATCATGTCGACGTCGCGACACCAAGCAGTATAAAATGAGTGGTGATACCACCGTAGGAGTCGTGACGAGGAGGTGCAGCCTAAGCCGCAGAGCGACCTTCTCCAGTAAAAGTCATGGCAAGCTTCCGAATCAGACAATAGAAATTAATGATGAAGCGGAGACATGATGTGTGACACCCGCGAAATTCGCGAAATAAAAAAACTTAGCAATAAGAGCATGGGGTGGTGACAGAATAGAGAGTTGCGACAAGATTTTTCAAAGAGGCGAACATGGAGGTGCGCGTGGGTTGACAGACAGGGCATTAAACAGCGATCCGGGAAGGTATCGGCGATCCTTTAGTGGTTGCAACATCGGTGCAAAGTATCATGAGGTCGCGACATCGGTCCGGTGCTCGTGACATCGAAGTACGAGGTATCGAGTCGCGACATCGGTCGGTGGTCGGCGACATCGATTAAAAAAAGGAAAGAAGGAGCCTGAAGCGTCATTTGTTGCCAGCGACATCATATCAAAAGGATATTGAGGCAAGTCGCAACCGGATAAAGCTTACGCTACGGTGAACGAAAAGCGAGTCGCGACGTATGATTGAAGTCGCGACCTCAAAGAAAAAACTCAATCACGAGAGGAAGGTGAAGTCGCGGCATATGATTGAAGTCGCGACAACATCAGGCGACTCATAAGTAGAAACGGTGAAATTGCGACATGAAAGAGAGTGCTGACCCCATCGATCTGGTGGCGACACGGGAGATGGAATCGCGACGTAGACAACGAATGGGGCGATTATTTTTTGAAATCTCTAATCAGGTGCGCCAGAGATTTAAGAAGGAACCCGGCCAAACCCATAAATACTGCAGTGCTGCGAAGAAAAGCAGCTCTTGGCTATTTCGAAGAGAGGTGCGGGTAGCCAAAAGACTCGTTTATTTTAATTTTACGTTTCTTTTTTCTTTATTTTTCTTTGTTATTTTAAGATTAGATTAAATGGTGTTATTGCATTTGAATTTACGGACACGGATGTTAGTTGTTGAAGTTGAAGGCGAGTATCTGAGAATGGTATTTTTCTTCGAAATTGCTGGTTCGTTTGAAGTCAAACAAATTTTGGTCGAACTTCAGGTTCAGTTCTGATAGTTCTTGATCGAGGGAGCTAAAGTTAGGCATAAGTGAAGTAATTTAGAAACCCGGCTTCAAGTTGAATTTACTACTGTTGTTAAATTTATCTTTACTGCGTAAATTGCTCCAATTCTTAGAACTGAGGCTTGAATCTACTTCTTTGGGTTTGTTTATTTTTTTGTATCTAATCAAATATCAATGTCCTATACGCCAATGGGATTGTTTCGTAACTCTGTTTCGGGGGCCCTCGAGGTGACCTGAGAGAAGGCATTCACTGAGTATTGAACAATATCTGAAGGAATATCTTGTGAACCTAATATTGGGGATCTAATGAGGCTTTGTGAATTCTAATCCCGATGAAATCCTGCACTCACTTAAAAACCGAGAATGAGTTGAATGACTTATCAATTAAAATGACATGAGAGAGTTCACCCTCGATTGAGCAGTGGTGCAATCGTGTTAGCAAGGATCTAATCAAGGAAAGAATGAAGTATTCAATTTGAGGATGAGAAAGCAGGGTATAAGTGGCAAAACCCATACTTACTTTAGCATATCTTAGGGTGAGGTTTATAGTCCATGTTCAGGTATGAAGTATTGAAAAAGAAAAATACCCAGAACAAGGCAACTCAGATTAAAAGTAGTTATCTAATCCTCTGCATTCGAAAGAAGCAGAGAAGATTAGATGATGATATGTCGTGGGAAGATCCACATGACATTACCTTCTTCATGGACGGATTCTAAATCACGAAGTTCATGAAGCAACGTTCTGGAGTGTCGCGGGGAGTGATGTTTCCGCGATGAAACTGTATTTTCAATGCATCCCTTTAAAAGCTAACTGACCAGTCTATTTCTTTATATTTTTTTTATTTTAGTTTAAGCATTAGTTCATTTTGTTCTTATTTTACATATTTTCATTTCTTCATTATTTTCAAGGTTGCTAAGGATATATCAATTGCAAATCATAGTCCAAATAGTATAGAGCTTGAGTAGTCAGGGTAGTTGATTGAGAATTCTTGAGATCTCGTAGGATCGATATGCGGACTTAAATCCACTTTATTACTTGTTCGATGCGTACCTTGCGGAGATCATGGATCAAAACCCAGAAGAAATCTATCTATTCTTAAGGAACACACTTTTAATCGATAAAAATTATGAAATATAACAAACAAGTTTCTGTAGCATTATTGCTCGGGATTAGACAATAGTCCTATGGTAATAACGCTATAAATTTGTGTTGATGTTTTGATCCATCACTCACACTTACATAATGAAAAAGAGAAACAAAGTGTGAATGAGCTAAGTCAACAGAGCCCTAGGGTGTCTCCACCGCTGAAGAACCCCTCTCTTCAGTCCTCTCCCATCATCTCTCCCTGTGTTATATGATCCCGAGGTTAGATGATCAAAGAGTGCCTCCCACCACCTCCTCTTTGTCATCCTTATCGTAAGCTAAGGCTTCCCTTTTATTGAATGTGTGATGGGCTACATGGATGGGCCTCAAAGACATTAAGGCATGAGGAATGGCGCCTAGGCATGAGTTTTTGACATTAAGGCTTGAGATTGATGCCTAGGCATGAGTTTTTGACATCAAGGCTTGAGATTGACGCCTAGGCATTAGTTTGGCATGTGGGATGACACCAGATTGAGTTTGGGATGACGCCTAGGCATCATCTTTTGCTCTAGTTGGCGCTTAGGAGCTAGATTTGGCTCTAGTTGGTGCTTAGGTGCCATATTTGGCTCTGGTTGCCGCCTAGGTGCCAGATTTGGCTTTAGTTGGCACCTAGGTGCTAGATTTGGCTTTGGTTGGTGCCTAGGGGTTCCAGAGGCCTTCTCCAGGCTATACTCAAGCATCTTTGGTCATAGTTTTTGCTCACCTTGTTTCATCTTATAAAAAATGCACAATTTGGGTACTCATTGTCATTCTTTATGCATACAACCTCATTTTTAATGTCTTTTAGCTCATTCTCGATTCTTAACCCTCCAAATGATTACCTGATAAGAAACAAACCAAACAGGACATTAGAACACTTATGTATATGATAAAAACATGCTAAAAACTAACCAAAATTTGGGGATAAAATGAGTATCAAGTATGCTCATCAAAAAGCAACCCTACACATGATTTCTAGGGTTGTTGACTGTTAGAGGTTGAAGTTTATTCGCACGAGCATCTGGAGCAAGATCCCGAGGCTACATCACCATTCCTTCATTACTCCATTATGTTTTCTATTAGAGTTTACTTTTTTTTAGATTTATTATGTTTTAGTTTTGTTTTCTAGGGCTACGATGCAGCTTGGGGTATGAACGTTAATTAGGGTTTGGATTATGTAACCTTTCAGCACAATAGTTAATATATATTTTGATGTTTTTCATTCTATTCTTAATGTTTGCAATTTCTTGATCACCTTTTGCATGTTTTCACAGCGAGCTTGAGAATGAGGAGATGGGGAGATGGGATCGAGGACGTTAGACCATGTGATGACCAAAGGCAAGAGATTCTTATGGTTCACATGTGGTCATTGAGATTAGCTATACATAATGCTTCCTGAGACCAAGGGCTTGAGGCTGAGAAGAAATAGTCGAGTCTTAAGGATAGGTTGTTGGTACTTGAGAGAGACCAATGATAGGTTAGGCTAATTGACCTTCAAAAACTCGAACTAGGGGGATTCTCTCTGGTGAACTCAAAAATCCTAGTTTTATCTCCATAGTTAATCATTTTGCATAATTAGGGTAATTAATTAAAATCATCATATTTGGTAATCCAAACATTATTAGGGTTAGACTAGGTTAGTAATCAATAGCTAGTTCCCTGTGGCTTTGACATCCTGTACTTCATTGAGTCCACTCTATTACTTGTACGATCTGTATACTTGCAATGAAACTATGTATAAAAATGCCTAAAAAAAGGCCTTGGGGTTCCACTTTATTAGGGATCACTTCCTAAGGTAACTTGAGCAATTCTAGAGTCTCATAGTTAGGTGAATGGGGATTCAACATATAGTTGATCTCCTAAACCTCAATAACATGGTCCTCTATTAGATTTGGATTAAGAACAGGATTCTAGGGGTATGGTGAGAAACTTTCACCATTTAAATAATGTTTTAGGCTCTCACTTAGGTTCTTTTCGATCCTGGAAAGAAGATAACTATCAATTGACGGCAAGTGAAGGATGAAATCGACAACAATACGACGTATCTACTACGATTACCAAGTGTCAAGCAAAATATATGACCTAGGATGGGAAATTCCTTTAAGGGTTTTTCTAGAGGGTCCTAACGACATAACAAATGCCTTGGGATTAACCACTAGACGTATTACGCTCGTCCTAAACAAGTTCAACTAATTAAAGTGCTCACCTTTTAGATTAAGATAGATTTTCCTTCATTACCTTTGGATGTGAGCCCTCAATCCTCATCTACCCAAGAAAGGGGTTATTCACGCATGATGGGGTTGGAAACAACCATGTCACATATAGAAATCCCAACCATTCCAAAAACAAAATAAAAGAAAAATGCAAGTTTTATTGAAGGATTGAAAGAAAATATAAAAAGTGTCGTAAGCCAAGGTTGATCCAAGCTAATCAAAACTTTATTTGTTTTTCTTGCCCTAGCCTCTATATAAAAGGATAAAATACATCTTGGGAGCTGACATGTTATAAGATCCCCATACCCTTTACATATCGAAAATAGGGTTAAAAATGGGAAGAAATTGAGGAAAAGACAAAACTAGGAGAATCTGGGTTCCTTCGCCTAGGTGGCAAAACAAAATTTGGCAGAGAGGTTTCGCTCTGCCTCTTTGGTAGTGAGAAATTGCTCATATTGCTGCTCTTGCTTCCCTTTCTCCAACCCATCGCTCCTTTAAGGTTCCAATGCATTCTAATTTCTTCTGGGAGCCTTTGAACTTTGATTAAAAACCTTGAGATGACCTCATTGCTAGCTCTCACGCGTTCCAAGAGCTAAACAAGTATCTAAAAAGCCCATAAAAGCAACAAACTAGAGCAAAAACATTAGTAGCACGATTAGGAACCAACAACTTGTTGAATTGGTTAACTTTGGGCAATAACCACTTAAAAGAGCATTAAAAGGTACGAGTTAAGTGCCAAAATATGTACTTTTCAAGTGGTTATCATTCATACATTACTGTGCAATTTTTCATTATTAACGTAGTTTACTCCCCCTTCGCCCCTTTCATGAAAGTTCTTCATTGTGCTTTAGAATAAGTTTTCCAGAATTTGGATTTTCTTGGAAAGGAAGCATTACAATAACAAGAAAAAAGCCAATTTCCTTTCTAACAATAAAAATTCTTTAATTTTTTTAATTTTATCTTTCTTAAGGGCTAGGAGCACCTTTCAAGTTGCCATATTCTCTAAAACATTGATAAATAAAAGCTTTGGTGATGATGAATTTTTTTTAATTTAATAATTGATTTAGTAAAATATGATCTCAAATCAATGTACTTTAAAATACCTCAAAATTGATTTATTTTATGTTATTTGTCTTATTCATTAATTTTAAAAAAAGAAGCCTTAATTGCCAAAGCCTATAAATGCTCACTTTTTCTTTTCTTGATAATTCTTCTCTTAAGACATAGTTTTTCTATGTTTTTTCCTTATTAGATGATACTAATTATTACTTTTATTTGATTATTTTATTTTTATGCTTGCTTACTATGATAATTGAAAAGACATAAAAAAAATTAAACATGATTGACTAAGATTTGCAAAAACATAAGTAGTAGAGGGTAATTGTTGATATGTTTTGATTGGTATGTGATAAATTAATAAGGTTTGTGGAAATTTTTAGCTAATAATTAGGCTATGGTTTTGAGATAATTAAGGTTTGATTTTCATGGACTATGACATGATTTTTAATGATGGTTTTTGATACTACTTGGATTAATTAATTATTTTATTTTTGTTATATTATTATTTAAAATAGAATTTGTAGAAGTTGTTCTTATATAATCATTTTTACAATGTTTTGATATTATTTTTAGTCATACTATGAATAGATTAGTATTTATTAAGAAAAAGAATGATAAAGAAAAAAAGAGTTGTCAAAATAAGTGTCATGTTAACAAGGAATATATAAAGGACATTTCATCTCTTTATGTTATTAATGATAACAATTAACTACTATATAAAAGACATATAGTGAAAAAATATAAAAAATGCAGATGTTTTTCTTCTTTTGCTTGTATGAAATAGAGGGAGAATAAAGTTTCCTACAAATGTAAACGATTGGGTGAATATAAGAAAACATGTCAAATGACAAAAATTGTGTTGAAAAAAATGTAGGTAGTGTAAAATAATTAAATATATGAGAAATTTATTTATTTCAAATATTACGATGGAGTTCACATTAGAACCATCTGAAATAGGTTAATACAATTTGAACTTGATTATATTTGAAAAGTTAAGAAAATTATGAGCACTAGCCTTTAAAATGCTCACAAAATCATCAAATTTAGTGAACAAACTTCCATTTTAATGATAACCACTCAAAAAGCATTTTTACACACTTAATTATTTCATATTAAAACCCTTTTTGTGCTAAGTTGTCATACTTATGATTATGCGCATTGTCAAATTCCCTAACCTTATTACTAATGTTTTCTCAAGTTTTGGTGTGTTTATGAGCCTTCTTAGGTACTTTTTGGCCTTGGAAAGGATGAGGTCAAGGGTAAGGTCTTCTTGGGGATCTCTAGTTCAAGCACTGAGTCAGAAGTCGGATGAGTTGAAGCCTTTGAAGCATGATTGGACGAAGAGATGAAGGTTGGGGGAGCATTCTATGAAATTTCACTCTACCTATGAGGTAGAGCAAAAATTTCGCTCTCTTAGAGAAGGGGATAGAAACCTTTAGTCAAATTTCACTCTAACTCCTAGGCGGAGCAAAAATGCCCAGATTCGTCCTATAAGGAATGTTTTTTTATTCTAATCCGATGATTAAGCCTTATTTTCATATGTAAAAGGTTTGAATCATTGTAACTTACCTTAAAGGCCCCCAAGATGTAATTTCATCCCTTGTTTACAACTAAGAATGATCAAAATAAATTTATCATTGTCTTTCATTTAATCTATTGTAGGACATTATTCTTCAAGCTTGCAATAAAATTTCCAATTTTTATTTCATTCTTTGTCTATGCTTTGGATGTCTTCACACATTATGGATGCATAAAACACCACCATGTGTGATGACCTCAATCTCGGTGTTTCGTGGATCCAAGCCTCCCACAAATGATGCCCAAGGGATAAAATGGGCTTAATAACAAGAGTATGAATTGTTTTCTTATTGAATGCCTTTAGGTCGTGTCTGTAGTTTAGCCACACCAAAGATGGTGGCTAAGAGATTAGGACCCCTCAAACTATCTTGGAAGGAGTTTCTCACCTTAGACCATTTAGTTCTTTTGATACTTAGGAAATTCAATAGGTATGTTGGATAGGTGTTGAACTAATCCTTCATTCAGCATGCACAACCGATTGTTTCTTGTCGGGAGTCTGAAAGAGCCTAGGTGAGACCCTACAAGCCACCTTCACATGGTTAACAAATCTATCCTAACCATAGAACTTGCACTTAATCTAAAATCAAATAAGAGGATCACCTTAGTGTGTGAGTGGATATAAGTTGTCTCATCATTCACTAATTCGGGGAACCCAAATTACCCCTTAAATCATCATTGGTGTGTGTTGAATTGGTAAAATCAAGTCCCGAGGTCTTTTAATTATTGAAGTTAATTATTTTAATCAACATATACTCTCAACCCCATATTTTTATAAAATCGTTTTAAGACTTAGGATAAAACAAAGCTAGAACCTGAAAGTTACACATTATTCTGAAAATCCATATCAGTGGATAATCCTAGAAGCACTATACCTACAAGTAGCTTTGACTACCCTAGGTTTGTAATAGGAATATAAATTTTATGAATTCCCACATACCTACACATTACTTAGGTGTGCGACGAATCAGTTGAGTACATGGAAGTCCATTCAATTTTGTTTCTTACAACCAAAAAAAAAAAAAAAAAAGGATTATCATACAAATTTTAGCCATTCATAGAAAATATGAGATCTTTTGCAATAAACCATAAAACCATTATGGATCCAATTAGGAAAATAGAAAAAAAAATTATATAATCATAAATAATAAACACACTTATATATATAGAAATATAAAGCTAGCTTTATTTAAAACCAAACCTAAAGGAGTATACATTGACTCCATAGTTTCATTAGCATGTCTACAAAAGAAAATTTAAAACATAAAAGCCACATTGCCCAATGTCATAGATTTAATTGTGTTTAGAAACTTAAAAATATGGACTTTAGGAAGATAACATAGGACTTCAAATATTCTTCAACTCATTGAGCCTGTGATGACCTTTTCATCATTCGGAAACTACATATGACATTCGAGACGAAGACTTCATGAGGAAACATCTGCAGATCTTGGTTACGAGATGTCACTCTAACTATCATGCTTGTAACACCCATCGAGTGGAGTTGCTTAGTTTCCTATCAAAGTATTGCAGTTTGAGATAACATGAGAAATTGGATAAGGTAGTATAATGTATAGAATTTAGGAACAATTATTTATAGAAACATTGGGCAATTGGGTTCATCAGAAGTAATACTTTTTTTTTTTTTTCTAAATTAGAACATAAAATTAGGTCGAAACTTTTGTTTTTAAGTGTTTTTAAACAAAAATAAGTTGATGTTCTCCTACCTCTTGAGGATAGCACCATTTTATCCTTTACTTTTTTCGTATATTTTATTACACTTTCCTCAACAAACAATTCAAAACATATTTTTAAGAACTTACTTCAATTCCATCCATAATAGGCATTTCGAGATTTGTAAGGATGAGATCAAAAGATGCGCCTGAGAGGAATAGGTCAACGGCTTCTTTACCATTTGCTGCAAGTTGGACTTCAGTTCCAAATTTAGTCATCATTACCTTATGGATTTTTTGAATAAGAAGATCATCCTCTACAATGAGAACATAGATCTTCTTTTCGATATCAGTGATTTTCATGGTCTTTGAGGTTGACGTGACATTTACAAATCCCATTTTTTCCTGCATAGATAAACCAATTATTGCACACAATCTTAGTATAGAAAACATATTGTTTTTGTAGAAATGAATACAATAATTTCTACATAAAATATACATAAATCTCTTAAAGTGGATAGAAAAGTAGTGAAATAATTGTGTTAAGCTCTTTAATAAATAAAAAAAAATTATAATCATGGTACCAACTTGAAAAAACTCAATATTCATGCATTAAATAAAAGGAGTGAAATTATGATGACATGAATCAAAACACAAAAGCATTTATAACAAGAATAGAAGTGGAACAAAACTTAAGATGTCTCCTTATTTGTAAAAACCAAATTTATCACCTAAATTTCTTGGCAAAGACAACACTTACCATAAGAAAGAGTTTGAATGAACAATGAAACTAATTTGCTTGGTGCTCAAAATTAGTGCTTGAGGTTTAATATATAGGGGATGAAAAGAGATCCTCAAGGATATATTTAAGACAACATCCACTAAGATATGCAATTTGTCGTTTAGCTTCACTTGGCTTTACTTGAAATTAGACCAAAAAATAAAATCCACTAAATTGATGATTTTCCTTGTTTAGTTAATCAACATAGGAACAAGAAAATCTTGAGAATCCCATTTTAAAAAGAGTCTTGACAAAATTTAAACGCTCTTTTTTTATTTAAGCGCAAAATTATAATCTCGAAGATACTAGTGGCTTTTACTAAAATCACCTTTTAGTTCTTGGACATATTTGATGAGATACGTTACAAGAAGAACTTATTCCAATCATAGATTTGGAAATCAGTAAAAACAAATCTATTGGCTAGGATTTGGTTATTGTGTTTAAGTTTATTGGAGGTATATACCATCTTAAGTCCTTAGGCTTTTTAACCTAAGGGCTAGTGTTTAAGCTTGGCCCATTGTGCTTATATATATAATATAGAAGGGATGACTTAGAGTTTAAAGATGAAAATTATAACTCATTGAAAAAGTCTGAAAATGTTAAGAGTTAAAGCTTGAGCTTATGGTTTAGGGAGTATTTATTGTAGTTTTAAGAGGGTATTGGTTTCTTAGGCCTTTCTATTGGGCTCATGAGAGCTAAAAGTTTAAGGCTTTAGTTTAGGTCCATTTCTATTTATATCTACTTTGAGTTTTGGATTACAAGAGAAGTTGTTATAATAAGGTATTAGAAGTTCTCTTTTTTTTTTTCCTTTTTTTTTCCTTTTTGTTCTACGTGTTGAAATTTAAGTTTCACATGAATCAAGTTCATCAAGTTTGTCTAATCACTCCGAAGATCTGATGAGTCTTAAGCTCATCTATTTTTAATCATTTTACGGCATGTTTTAACGAGTTTGAGATATATTTTTATGCAATTATTTAATATTACCAACTTTGTGCTTTGGGTGTTAAATTGAAAAAGAGAGATAATTCAGTAGAAAAGAAGCCAAAAAAGAGAGAAATTATAAGCAGTCTCTATCCACGACATGGTAAGTCGCCGTGACAAAATTTCGACAAATCAAGAACTATGTCGCCTTGACTATATGTGTAATGGCAATGAGGCACAAAGG
Organism: Tetrastigma voinierianum; assembly: GCA_016808115.1. NCBI lineage: Eukaryota > Viridiplantae > Streptophyta > Magnoliopsida > Vitales > Vitaceae > Tetrastigma > Tetrastigma voinierianum. Next base: position 2,140,126 of record JAEQBH010000137.1, on the reverse strand, counting down.
CTGAAAGATCATTTACGTCACGACATTACTGAAGAAGACTATCGCGATACCCTTAACTCTGTCGCAACAATGATCAAGGCAAATGGCAAAGGAACTTTGTCGCGACAATCCTTCACACATGCATAACATAAAAATTTGAAAGATGAAAGATGAACTGCATCGCGGCTGAAGAACTCTGTCGACGAAAATGGCAAGAATACAACACAAGTCAACTGAAACAAGTGTTTTTATGTTGAGACAAAATTTTCAGCATGGAACCAGCTAAAGGAAGAAAAGTTTATCGGGACAAAGAAAAAATCGATCGCGACGCAACATTCGAGTTCTGGCAGGAGCAACAAAGTCCACTATTAGCGGTAATGATAATTTCATCACGACCGACAAAACATCATATTGAGATAGTGCATGCGTGACAGGAATTCTTTATTAGCATTTATACGGTAAAGGCAATACAAGGGAATGTCAACAAAAGAAATTCCTGTTCGACATAAATAATAGTGAGCGCCAAATCTACATTTGCGACTTGATAAAAGCCATAGTTGATAGAATTATGTCGTGATAGAGATTGAAAAATAGCCCAGATTGCGAGTCAAGTTTGTCGCAGCGAGATCTACATGTAGCGACAAGCAGCTCAGCCCGGGGGATGTAAGGACCGAGAAGTCCTATCGCTACATAGACAACTCGGTCTCGACAAAGATTATTAAAGAACTGAAGAAATCCTGTCACGACATGGAAACTCTGTCGCGACAGAATAGATGTGATGAAAAGAAAAAGCTTGTCGCGACAAGGAAAATTATGTCGCGACATATTCCAGAAACAGAAGGAAATGAGAAGCTGGTTGCAAACAAATTTGGTGTCGCGACACAAGAAATCTATATCGATCGAAGCAAAAATTTGTTGAATAAACATTATGTGACATTATCAAAGTGTGTGTATTAGAATCAGAACAAGCCGAGCGATTCCGATAGAAGATTGCATGCTACGACAGAGGCCAACAACAAAGACCGAAAACTCTGTCGCGACAAAACTTTCTATGTCGTGGTAAAACGGTGGGCGAAATTTTGAGGATCTACTTGATTATTAAATGCGGTAACATTGGAAAGTCTATAAATAAACGCATCTAGGGCACTATGCATGGCTTCCGCAAATCCAGGATTTCTAGGTAGTTGAAGACTCTTGTATATTTTTATTTTTCTTTTATTTTTCTTTTATTTCCATTTTAGTAGATTTTGATTTAGCGTAGTTTTTAGTTAGTTTTCTTTTTATTTTCTGAGGTTGAGTAAGAGCGTAGTGTGAATTTGAGCTGGTATTTCATTGTTAAATTTTCTCTTTCATTACTGTTCTTAAATAAAATGGAGTTTGGAAAATTTATGGATTTCATTTATTTCAGTTCGTTTATACTTTCAGTGAATTTTTCTGATCAGTTAGTCACTGATATGAGTGAACCAGTTTTGAAGAGTTAAGATCCTGTTGGGAATGGATTGATGATGATCGTCATTTTTTTTGCACAAAATGGAAGAACGCCTTAGTTAGAATTCATGAATTTATTTGATTCATATTTTTTCTAAACTTACTTGTTTCCAATACTAGTACCATGTACCGAGCAAAATGTGTATCTTTGCTTTGATTTCAAGAAGCCAGCGTGACGGAGATAGAGAATCCACGAGCGCCGACGGTTCTTTGTGGGTGTGAGCCAGACTAATACTATGGAACTAATGACCTTTGGTAGAGTTACTCCAAATAGATCTGCTTAATCATGGTGTGAGATAGTTGAATAATGTCAGTTTGTCTCGAAGAGTTTCCTCCTCATTTGATGATGATCTGATCCGATGTTATAAGATCTAATCAAGGAGATGTAAAAATTTACATCAAAATGTAAGGATGAGGTGTCAATCAAATTGAGGCTTGCAATATCACATACATGGACGAATTCATGATCTGAATCTGAGTATGAAATGCGAAAGGAAAAATACTTAAATCTTAGAAAGAGGGTTATATCTTACAAGTAGCCGATTAAATTCATGAATTAGAAATAAACATGAATATCTAATTAGTGAAAGCTATGGTTAAGGGAGAAATCCAAACTATACCACATTGCATCTTTGACAAATACAGCTTTCCAACTTATGGCTGAGCTAAGATTCAAAATGATGCAGAAATTGAAAAATTATTCATTGATCTATGCTCTAGTGTTGTCTCACTCAGCATACTCTCAACTTTATTCTTATTAATATTTTATTGATGAGTGTAAAACTCATCTATTTTTAATCCATTTTTCTAGCATGTTTTTAACAATTTAAGATCTATTTTTATGCCAAAATATAGAATATTCATCAACTTTGTGTTTTGCAGGCAATTATTGAAAATGAGAGAATCAGGTTGAAAAAAGCAAAAGAGGACAAAGCATTAATTACGTGTGTGACACAACATTTATATCATCGACACAAGATTCAAGCGAGGCCAAGACTATGTCGCGACAAAACCGTCTATGTCGCAATAAAGACTAAGTTAGAACTCAAGGATGAAAAGAGCTCTGAGTCCGCGACCGTAAAGTTTTAAATCGTGACGAGAACTTGAAGAAGATTTTGAAGAAAGCTGTCGCGACATACTTAAGGTCAATGGTGAAGGAATTGTGTTACGACATTATTTTTTTATGTCGCAACATAAAAGCTGAAGACTAATAGATGAACTCTACCGCGACAAGAGAGAATTATGTCGCGACATAAATTATCATAAAGGCAAAACAAGTTAGCTAAGACAAGTGTTTTTATGTTGCAACAAAGTTTCCATCATCAATCCAACTCAAGGAAGAGTTGTTGTCGCAACAAAGGAAATCATGTCGCAACATAACAGTTAGAATTCACAACCAAGGGCAACATAATCTCTATCACAACAAAGATTATTTCTATCGCGATAGACAAAACATGAAGGAGGTGAATTCCTGTCGCGATAAGATGTTGAAGAGAAACACAAGAAGAATGGAAACAAAGAAATTCTTGTTGCGACAAAATCAATGAGTTGCAGGTAAAACATGTGTCGCAACAACGAAGTTTTCTGTCGTGATAATAAAAGTTAAGGAATGATAAAATTCTGTCGCGATAGAGAAAAGTAGGTCACGACAGAAATTGAAGAAGACTTGAGAATGGCTAAGGCAATTGTGTCGCAACATATAATTCTATGTCGCGACAAACAGCTTAGCAAGTGAAAATAACCTGAGAAGAAAAGTTTGTCGCGACCAAAGAGTTTCTTGTCATGACAGAAAATTGCTAAGGACTTAAAGAAATCCTATCGCGGCAGAGAAAACTCTATCGTGATTGAGTTTCCATGTTTATAAACAATTGTTTGTCGCGACAAGGAAAATTGTGTCTCGATAAACTCCAGCATAACAAGGACATGAGAAGATGGGAGCAAACAGGTTTGGTGTCGCGACACAAGGCATTCTTGTCGCGACAAGAACAAGACTACTGAATACAAATTATGTTGCGACATTATCAAAGTATGTCCCGACACAATTCAAGAGCAAGCCTAGAGAAGCAGTCGGCGGCAAAATACGAGCTACTACGAGAGCGGCCGGCAAAGATTGAAAGCTATGTTGCGACATAAATTTTTTATGTCTCGACAAAGAGACAAATTTGGGCAAGACTTTTGGGGATCCACAATGAAATTAATGAAGTGAGGTCCAACAGTGGAAAACCTATAAATACACACTTCTAGGGCAATGTACGGCGACTCCAGGATTTCTTAGTGGTTGAAGACTCTTGTACATTTTTATTTTTTTTATTTTCTTTTCCATTTTAGTAGATTTAGCTTAGTATAGCTTTATTTTGTTAGTTTTCCTTTAATTTTCTGGATTTGGGTATTGTACTGAAGTGCAGCTTCGAGTTAGTATTTCTTTATAAATTCTTCTTTTCATTAAGCTGTTTAAATGGATGTTGGAAAGTTCTGAGTTATTTTATTTCACTTTGTTTATAATTCCCGGTGAATTTTCACGATCGGTTAGTCAACGTGTAGGTAAACCAATTTTGAGAAGTTGACTCCTTTGGAAATGGGTCTTTGATGATGATCCCATTTTTAACTAAGGAGGAAGGCTTTAATTAGAATTCTTGAATTTATTTGCTTGGTATTATTTATAAATTTACTTGTTCTCGATTACTAGTACCGTGTACCTAATCGAAATCGCATGTCTCACTCGATTCCAGGAGGCCCTCCCGGTGACACGAGAGATGGAGAATCTGAGTGTAGAAGCAGTTCCTTGTGGGTATATTGAGCTAATACTATGGAACTAATGAACTTTTAAGGATTACTCAGATAGATCACCAACTTACTTATAAGTTGAGATAGGTTGAATAGTATATGTCTAATCACTCGGAGAGAGTTTCTCTCTTTGATGGAGTGATTCGATCCACATGTTAGCTAAAGAATCTAATTAAGGAGATGGAGATTTGCATCGAGAAGTGTAGGAATGAGGTATAAATCAAATTGGAAAGGCTTTCAGAATCCTATCTATGAGGGCAAGAATTCTTTAATCACAGATGCGAGTATGAAACAGAAGTACTGAAAAGGAAAATCTTGATTCTAATAAAGAGATTTATATATTACAAATGTGAGTTAGAATCATGTCTGAAATGAATAGACCTTTAATCGGTAAGTATTGTGAGGGAGAAATCCAAGCCATACCTTGCATCTTTGACAAACTGGGTTTTCAATTGATGGCTAAACTAAAATTGAGCTAGTCACGAGAAATTGATTATTATTAACTAATCAAAATCCATTTTTGTCTAAACGTTGAATCCTCGGCCTTGTTTTATTAAACTTTGCATTTGTATGTGGCTTCACCAAGCACCCGTCTAGGACTGCATTTAAGTCCTCATTATCATATCGATGGAGTTCAAATAGTAATGATTTTGATGTTGAGGTAATTAGTCTTGCGATTTATATTTTTCCTTATAGGAATGATATTTGGACTTTAAATATCCACTTGCAGTATATATACAACTGCACTTATGTGAGATTAAGACCCTGAACACAAATTTTAAATGAGTCATCTTACAGGAAAACAATTCCATCTTTTCATACATACTTATGAAAATGGTCTCAACAAATTTATGGCATTGTTGATTGGGATTGGAATGAATAATACTCCTTTGTACTTGATGTCATAAATTTGCATATATCATTTTGTATCTTATCATTCCATGCTGTACACAAGTGAATTACTTTAGCATTATTTTGTTGTTTTTCACTTAATGTCTAAATATGAAGTTCAATTAGTAAGGATATCGATGATTAAATTGATTGATTTTATGATTCATGCCATTTCGATCCGTAGGAACAATGTGCTGGACAATGAAGAATCTGCTTTTATTAAACATACGATCGCCGCGCACGAAGTAGTGTAATGAAACCCAAATTTAATTAATCCAGTTTACAAACAAAAAGGGACAAACATATATTTTTCATCACATATTTGGTCAACAAGTTTTTGGCGCCGTTGGTAGCAGTGCTAATCACTTGGAAAAATTTGGTCTATACAAAAATCGATCAACAAGATCTATGAAGAGAACTCAATGAAGGCAATATCTTTGGGTTCCTCTTTGAATGCTAGTGCAAAGCATAAAGGCAAATGGTTTAGATACGCCAATAAATCAATCACATGCTTGTGAGGAGTATTTATTACTTAGTATATATGAATTTAGGGGTAAAGACTAACACATGAAACACTTCTGGGATCTGTGCAATTTTGAAACTCGAAAAATTGACAGGGACTTAACAAATTGGTGGAACTAATTTAATTTGATACCATGTAAAATCTTATAGCCCTTGACATATTGATCTTTGCTCGAAAATAACATTTTGGACATAAATTCTATTACACTTTTGGATCCTTTTTAGTGGTGTGGCCTTATTTGTCCACTTATGTGAGTTGGTGCCCAGGCTCTTTTGAAATCTGCATGGCATGGAGTGGGGCCCAGTGGGATTATCGGGGCTTCTCTCTCAGGTTTTGAGCTTTTGTGTATGCCATCTTGCATATGACAGACTTAATGAATGCTTGGGAGGAATAAACAAAGAGGAGGGAAGAAAGTGATAATGGCTCAAAAAGTAGACATTTTTCCCTGCCATAAAGCCACTCTTTTTAAAGCAGGATTTGTTTTTGATTTCTCTGAATTACCTGAATTTTGAGTTATTTAAATCCTAAACTGAAACATGTATTTTTGCGGTATGACTCCAGCGGCGCGCGGGTCTTTGCGCAGAAACTCTCTTTTGATTGCATGGCGTTAACCAATGGTACATGGGATCGCCCATTCAGATTTGGGGTGGGATGAGGATTGATCAGTTGAAGCCTTGGAAGCATCATTCGAAGACTCTATTGCGGGTTTTACTTCCAGAACAGATGTGGGAACCGTTGCTCTCATCCCTTGGTTCAGAACATGTTTTTGAGCATTCTCATGCCGTCGTGCGAGGAGTGCAGTGCTGACAGCTCCATGATTGAAACATGTTTTTTGGGTGTTCACTCCATATTAGAGTGGGGAGAGCGAAATTCCTCTCATCCGTGGAGTGCAAAATATATGGATGGATTTTTATAGTTAATCTTTTCTTTCTATTTCTACATAACCAAAATCTCTGTTGGACTCATTTGGATTGAGATGTCCAGGTCCTTACCTAAATGAGCCTCTAAAGATGTAAAAACACTTATATATATCTGAGAATTTGATTGTCTAAAAAATAATAGTAAGAGGGAATTTGGAGAAGGGAATTGCAGTGTTTTATTTCAATTACAATTAGTTATTTACTTTACTCTTTTCTCTTTGTTGCAATTTTCTTTGACCTTCTTGATGGATTATCAACTAATGCTGAATGGTGTTCATGCCAATCTTATGGGTTAGGTGTATCCATTTACCATGATGGAACCTAAAGGGGTGTGTGCTTATTTGAATTCCCACAGGAGAAGAGTGAAACGTTATTAGGGTGTAAGACCCAATGAAGCTTAATAAACTCAAGATTCACGACTGAAGCAACCAACTTTTCTCTGAAATCAAACTTTGCATTGAAAAAGATTTACAAGCAGATTCCTTCAAGATTCACGGATAGCCTCAAAAGTGCACAAGCCTTAACAAGGGTCTCTTTTCTTTATAATTTGGAAATTCATATTGTGCTTTGGTGTTCATTGTGTTGGACCAGGAGAAGCAATACCTAATGCGTTTTAGCTGTATGATGCTTTCCCTAGACATTTTAGAAGCACTTTAAGGATCTGGGGCCATGAAGGTCAAGCAATGAAAATGTGTAGGGATATCTTCTATACGAACTTTGGAAGCCGCCATGACAATTGATTGACTTTGGACCATGAGGAGTGGTCATTATGGATTAAATTTATAAATAGGAGTGCGTTGTTTGTGTAATGGAAAGCTCAAAAATTTATATCAACCCTGAGCAACCGGGTATCCATAGCTAATGTAATTATAATTGGATTCTGAATTGTCTACTAGGATGAGTTTTCTTATACAGTGCCCGTATTCTTATGTCTGTACTAATTTTAATTAAACACAAAATAGAAAAATGAAATAAGTGATTCAAAATTCTGATTTTATGGTTTTGAAGATATATGATTGATGATTTGAGAAAATTAAATATTAAAAATTCGAGGCTTTGGTTTCACTAAATCCAGCTCCCATGGGATTATTAAAGGGGTTTATTTGTCCGGTGTCTACAAAAACTGCATTCTCAGTGGACCATGAACTCACTTCTCACAATTTTCTTGTGATTTTTGTGAGTACATATTATTCTGGTGCATGATGTGGGTCGATCATGGCGATTAAGGGTTTTCTAATGGATTCTGAGCTCAGCCACTGATTTGGTTTCGAGGTGGGGGAACAATCTCTTCCGCCAGTGATTCGAGGAGTCACGTCTAGATGGCACTAACGCCCCATTCGACTTACAAGTGTAAAGGGCTAGTTAAAGGAGCCGCGATCTTATATGAATAATGGGAGAAGTGATTTGCTGCACTTATACAGACTGCAGTAATGCAGGGTGTCCACACTTATATACACCCGACCTTTTGAGTCTCTATGACAGTATTCACGATATACCTTTGTGACATTATACACACGCCTGTTACCATGCGGGGTGGTGGGTCGGATCATATCTCACCCTTAAATGAGCCTTTCACTCATGGTGGGTGGAACAAACTTATCGTGAAAGAGAAAGAAGAATACATAAGGGGTGAAAATGGACTAGAGGCTTTGTCAGCTTAAGGAAAGACATATAGAGTAAAATCCCTCTACTTCTATGATGAACTTAATTTGATCTTTACCCATATTTATAGCATCTAAATTCTTTAGGTCAATAATTCGTTTCTATTACAAGTCATCATCGAGAAGTTGAGGAGTGAAACTGTTTACGTGATACTCTTTGTCAGTTGCATTTCTCATGGAGCGTTAGTAAGAATTTGCGATATCATGAAGGTAGTCACAGTCAAAAACCAGTTGAATGATTTGTGCCAGAATAAACGAGGAATTGCGTGGCGTTGCAGTTGTCAGCGCGTAAAGGCTCTCATTCTGCGTCATATGATCGTTCGGTATGGTTCTTCTACCAGTCATCTCACTAGAGCTATATTTCTCTTTTGAAAGAGCTTGGGAACTTACATTGCAGCGACATTATGAGTTCAGGCAGTAAAGTACTAAAGACCGTGTGCATGCTTGTACTCATTAAAATAATCAGCGCATTAATCTGTGGGGTTTGGGGCTGTGCTTTCAGAGTGATCATAGTCATGGAGTTTCCATACTGAAGGTATTATTCAAGTAAAAATTCAGGTGATTTACGGAAATTCTTACCGCCCCGTTTTGCGCTGTACTTTGCAAGGTGGTGTGATCCTCTTGAGTATCATATCAGTCTTTCAATTGTATTTTTTGGCTGCGATGTGATGTAACTATGTGCACCTTCTTTAGAACCAATAGAGCTTTTGAGCTGTTCCAAGAATTACAATAAAGGGAGCTGAAACCTGGTATGTCGACAATCTCAACGGTGGTTTCAGAGTGAAAACAGTTCTTGACCGAACTGGCCCACTTCAGACCTCTGAGTTAGGAGTTTGTGCTTCATTCGGCGTGGAAATCTTGTGAGGATCGAGACCAAACCGCGGAACTTCACGCTATAGCATAAGGAACTTTAAACTTGCATAACAATTGAGAATTTGACTCATAGACATGAGGGTTAGGTTTATAGGTGAACTGAGAAGTCAGTGAGGTGTGGGATGTTTGTAAGCAGGTGGGTTTAAAAGTAGAGAGAAAAATGGGTATGGTTTTCAAAATAGAGATACGAGAGGATGGAAGAAGGGGTTTGGAAGTTTGAATTCAGTTTCTAGAGAGCGAGGATTTTGGTGTCGGACCTTAATTGAAATGGGGAGGCTGAAATAGGAAGAATAGGAAGGAACTTAAGTCGGGAAGATCTTTGAGAGACACAGAGTGCACCTTGTATGGATTTTTGTTATAGGCATCACAATCTTATAACATCCATCTTTTAAGTTCACCATGGCTGGCTTTGAATTGCTCAGAAACGCAGTCATAAACTAAAAGGAGAAACAAGATCAAGCATGAAAATTATCAAACAAACTCAAAACTAACTAAGAATGTGTAAGGGAAGGAAACTTATTGAGTCGATGCCTCCTCAAGAAGCTGCTATGTTTTTAGAGTCCATCTTGACTCCACCAACTACAGATTGGATGGTGATTCTTTTCTCCATTCCCCTTCCTAAGAAGGAAATTCGCCTCCATGAAGTTGTCTCATCATTATAATCTTTGCTTGCATGCTCTTGTGGTACCTATGGTTTCTTTCACCATGATTGCTTAATAAGTTCTCATTTAGCCTCAATTATGGAAGTCATCTTAACTCTAAAATGGGAGCCATTTTATGATTTTCTAACTTCCCATGCATCTTCCCTTAAAGGATCATATCCAGAGTTGTCATAACCTCTTTTCTCTTTTCTTCCATTTATGGAGAAGTTGATCCCTCTTCTTTCACAACTAGCGCATGTAGCTCCATAAATCTACTCTACTCAGTTCTCAAGTGTAGGCAAACTCATTTGTTGTTCTTCTAAAAGTATATTAGCCATTTGCCCTACTTGCACCTCCAAGTTCTTGAGTTGTACTGACTGAATTTTAAGAGTTTCCCTTGTCTCATTCATGAATTGAGATTGAGAGTTGGCAAATTTAGCTTGAGACTTAGCCAATTCGACTTGAGACTTATCCAATTAAACTTGAGACTTAGCCAATTCAACTTGAGACTTAGCCAATCCAGCCACGACTTCTTCTAGACTTGATGTGGCCATCTAATCTTGATAATTTTCCATTTCAACCCTTCAGCTGGCTAATTCAGTCATTGCTCTTTCAAGATTCAACTCTTTCGCTTGTGGAGGTTGAGGAATATTTTCACTTGTCTCCCATGAGAGGTATAGGTGATGTGGCCACTGAATCTATGTGTTCAAGCATGGAGCACCCACAACATATTGAACATCCCTCAAAGGCATATTCAGATGCCAAACTAGACTTGTGATGAGTCCAAAACTCATCTATTTTTGTGACCATTTTTCATGCATATTTGAGGCTTAAAAGTTCAATTAAATATGAAATTATGGAATCTTCACCCAAATTTATGTTTTACGGGAAATTAAAGAAAATAAGCAATAAAACCAATAAGAAAGGCAACAAAATGGCTAAGGCATAAAAATGGAGAATTTCACGACATTTTCGAATTATGTCGTGACAAAATTTCAAGACAACCAAGGGATATTTGTCGAAATAATCAAATATCTGTCACAACAACGAGCATGAAGATTGCCCAAAAGCACAGTTGCAAAATGTCACAACAATTCAAAGCTATGTCGCGACATAAATTGTGAAGAAGGCAAAGAGGGTTTGTCGTGATGCACCTAAAGCCATAAATGCCACCCGCTTAAGGAGAAGAGCTAAAAGAATGTCAAACAATCAGAACTTTAATATGCATAATCATGAGAAGACCTCGGAGAAGGCAAAGAAATGTTTGTATCGACATTTCACAGCTTTGTCGTGACAAAAGGATGAAAGTGAGCCCTGGAAGACAACTAAAGGATGTCGCGACTGTTCAAAAATTTGTTGCAACAAAGGACAAGGAAAATGGAAACAGAACATTGTCGCGACATCCAAAATTATATTTAGACAAAGAATGCAAGGAAGCACGGGAAAGAATGTCGTGACATAAAACATGATTGTCGCTACAAAATAGAAAGTAGAAGACTAAACGTATGTCACGACAGTTATACCTATGGTCACTACAAAAGTCGGCGATAGTTTAATATAAGTCATGAGAAAATTTTCATGATAAAGAGTTTAATGTCACGATAAACGTTCAAGAGAGTAACAAGTTCAAGGCATGAGGAATGTCGCAACTTTGTCACAACAACACTTCTAGAGATCAACAATGCAAGGTAAGGAAATAATGTCACGACTTCGAAAACCTTGTCATGACAATTTTGAGAAGGAGTCAGCTGGACTTTGTCACTACATTTCAATAGTATGTCACGACACAATTTGAGGAGAGGGCAAAGAACATTGTCACAATATTCCTTTCATTGTCACAACAATTATAGAGAAGAGACTTGAGGCATATACTGAAACTTTGCAGCGACATTTGAAAAGTTTGTCGCGACAATCACTCAAGAAGAATGCTAGTCAGTATTGTTGTGACAAACTCACAACAAAGAATGGAAACATAAAAGTTGCATGGATGTCACAACATTTCGCAACTTTGTCGCAACAATGAAGTATCAAAACCAAAAGTTGCATAGACAAGGCCAATGTCGCAACAAGGCCACGACAAAGCCTGAAGACACATAAGTAAGCGGCAGTGTTGCGACATAGACCAACCTTGTCGTGACAAAGACATCAATTGGGCCAGCATTGAAATCCATAATTTTAGCCTAGAATTCCAACCCAACATTTCAAAACCTATAAATAAGAACAGGCATGTGTATAGCTTAAGCTCAGCTCGATCCTTCAGAGAACTTTGAACGTTTGGGAGGAGCCAAAGTCACCCTTGAATATATTTTCTTTTCTTTTCTTTTCTTTTCTTTTATTTTCTAGATCAAATTTTCTTTCTTTTAGAATTAGAGTAGTGAATTTGAGTTGATTTTTTTAGCTGGATTGATTGTAAATCAGGTTTCATTTATGTATTAACTTTAGTGAAATCTGGAAATTTTATGGGATTCATTTTTATTCAATTTTAATTACAGTTTCAATGAATTTTTTCTGATCAACTAGTCATTGTTACTCGTGATTCAGAGAAGGAAGGCTAAGCTCTTTGGGAAAGGATTGATGTTTGGTTATCAAATTTTTGTAGTATTTAAATGAATGTTGTGGTTTTAATTTTGGATTGATTTAATTAGTGCAATCCCTGTAGTGAACTGTTCTTGATATCATTAGAATATACCCATAATAGAGCTGCATTTGTGTTCTGATTTCCGTAGAGGCCCTCGAGTGGACACGTGAGATGGAGAGTTCTCAGAACATAGAGTAGTAACTAGGTATGCTAGATTGGATATTTTCTGCTAACTACCGAACTTTAAATATCACTGCATAAATCACTAGTGTTTGTTCTAACCATTGACTGCCTTTCCGGGTGACAGTATGTAACGCCTCTCGAAAAATACCATACGCTTATAACATGTTCAAATGGTGTAAAATAAATTAAATTATATTTTTTCGCATTTAAACTAGCTAAAAACGAAACGATAAACCCTAAAATTTACAGAACCAAATAAATTTGGTAAATGTCAAATGAGGACCTAAGGGTCATAAATGAGGAGTGTGAATGTTAAAATGAAATGAAAATGAAATGAAGTGAAATGAAAGTGAAATGAAGAGTTAAAATGAGAAAATTTGGAAAATAGGAATTTATGTGCAAGCTAAACAAGGCCTTATGAAGCCTTAAGGCTTAAGACCAAATTTGGTCTTGTAAATTCCATTTCTCACATTTGGCAAAAAGGGAAAGAGGGAGAATGTCACGCACCCAACCCCCGCCTAGGCGGACGAAGGGGGCGAGAGACTGTACGGGACTCTTTACTTACTTTTTCAGACATTGGTGGGCCCAAGTCTTATAACTGAATCAAAATATCATATACAAAAATACAAAATAAACTACCACCATAGTGGTGTTTGTAGTGTCAATACATACAGTCCTGAGTCCAATTTACATATACAAATACAAAAACTGTACATTTACATTTACATAATCAGAGCGCGAAACCTATAGGTGATGAACCCTACTAAGCAGGCCGTCCAACAAGATGAATATCGCGACGTCCTCCTTCGTACTCCATACTCTGACAAAACCTGCTGCTTAACGCTTAGTGGGAAAACATAGACTTATACATGTACATGCATTAATACTCTTTACAAGAAGTACATAATAGTAATGGGCTATAAAGCAGCGTATATTAGAATTTGCATGAATTCCTATAGAAAACGAATACATATACTTGTACTTATAGCCAACTTAAACTTATCCAAATCTCCCGTAAGAGTTACATAGCTATACTTATATGGAGGTACCCGTAGGTACTAGAGAGCTTATACTTGTGCAGAGGTACCCGTAGGTTAAAAAAAAAGCTTATACTTTAACCTTATTCTATCTCGTGACTCCCATCATATAACTGCTGGAATGCCCAGACCAAGAATAAGAAATGAGTAGGACACAAAGACAATACACCAAGGCACAGATAGTACCGAGGTGTCGAGCACAGCAGAGTAATCACCGATCGTAGACGTGCCTCGCCCACGCAACGTGGCGCCTAGCACTGCGTGAGTGCCAAGCATTGATCTGAGACGTGCTTGCCCATGTAACATAAGTGTCGTAGCACTAGCAAGAGTGCCGGCTAATCGATCACACGCAACGTGGCGTCAGTAGCATTAGCAGGAGTGCCGGGCACCGATCGAGTACCAAGTACCATACGTACCGCCACGTAAATGCAGGCGCCATGTCATTCAATATCTAGTCTTAGGCAGTCCTACAATGATATGTGTTTAGGAACCTACTATCTTATCATATGAGCACTAAGTTTGCCCGCATCGAACTCGCTTCGCCGAGGCGGCGAGGTACGGTATAATTTTTCCTTTTCCTTACAAACATGAATGTACCCTTTCATACACTTATAGGGTCCTCATTAGTCTACTAGACAAGTCCTCAAAATAACGGAATAGAAAAATGAAACAAAACATCGAAATTTACATGCTATGAACAGTACCCGAGGCTGGCCAAATCCTCCATCTCAGCTATGCCACGTCTAGTCGTGGGCCTACACTGCTGCTTTGGGTCCCTACGCCATGGCATAGTACCCCCGAACTTGCCCAGATTTTTCTCATTTCATCCATTTTTTTAGAAATCTAACCAAAAACCTCAAATACTCCAAAAGTATCAGCAAAAACAACTCCCAAATGTGTTCTAACCCAACCAAAACCAAACATATAAATTAATTAGGGTTTTTCCAAACCCAAACTCAATTACTTGTAAGTTAGGTTAACTTCCTAACACCCAAACATGTCTTCATACACTATAAACCAAGAATCCATACAAATCCATACAATCCATACTCATCTTATACAAACTAGGGTTTTACCAACCCAACTCTCAACAAATCTAGGGTTAGGATGAATTCCTAACTAAACCCTAGAAATGGAACCACTAATATCCATACAAACACTCCCATACAAAAACATAGCATTCCAAACTCAAAGTTTCCATACAAAATCATCATAGCATCCATACCTTTCCTCCTATTCTTCTTCTTCTTCTTCTTCTGTTCCTTTCTCTCTTCTTCCCTCCTTCATTTTTTCTCTCCCCAAAATGAGAGACCAAATTGGTCTTATCCTAATTTTGGAGCTAAGGCCATGTCAGCTTAACTCATTTTTTTTTCTTTTCCATTTTGCTTTTAGGTCCTTTCATCTCTATTATTCTCAATTTAACTTATCAAAATCCTACTTTGGCATATAATCTTATTATCTTATGACTTTTATATCCTATTTTGACAAATTCCACTTTTACCCTTGTATCTTGTACAAATTCTGGGTTTCGAATTTTCTCACTTAGCAAAATAATACTTTCAAAAAATTTCAAAATGCGCTTATAATATACCCAAATTATGTTTAGAAATGACTAGGGTATATTTCGGGTTGTTACAGAGAAAGGCTAGGGCACATTCCGGTTGAGAGAAGAAGAGAGGGATTTGTGATTTCTTCTCCATGTAATCAAGGGACAAGTTGATCAAGAAGAAGGAGGAAGAAGAAAGGAAAGAGAATCAAGATTTAAGGTATGAAAAACCAAACCCTAATCCCCTTTCTACTTGTGTTTGGATTTAATAAAATCCCAAATGTGGTATAAAAGTGTTTTGAAAGGTTGTAGTTTGTTTGTATTTGCAAGATTTCTCATGGTGTATCAGGTTCGATTGGTTAAGTTTGAATTAGAAAAACTCAGCTTTGTGTAAAATGGGATTTTTATTGGTTTATTTCAGTTTTTGGGGTTGCTTTAAGCTGTTATATTGTGGTTTGGATTGTTGTTGATGAATTTTTGTATAAAGGAAATGATGAAGTTTCAAAGGAGTTATTAAGAAAAAATTTCCAAAACCCCTGTTTTTGTTTTGGCTATAAGTTAAGCTATAATCATCCAAATTGAGTGATTCTAATTGGTAAAGAACCATAATATCTAGAGCTACAAATGTATAGGAGGGATCAGGAGAAAATTGTAGCTCTAAGGCTCCTAAATATGGGCTTAAATGTGAGTTTCGGGTAGTGACATGTATGCTTTCTTTTGGGTGTAGTTGTGGTGTTTTGGCCGTAAGTTGAGTTTCACTCATCCAAATTGAGTGATTCAAAATTATGGGTAAACTATAATTCTAGGAGAATAATTTACATGAAGGAAGTATATGCAATTTGTAACCCCAAAGTGCCTAGAAATCCGTCAAAGTGGAGTTATGTGCAAGAACAATCTGATTCTGCTTTGCAAATTAGAGTAGTCTAGATGTAAAATGCAATAACTTGAGTTTTGTTGATCTAAATTGGATGATTACAATTGGAGAAGAAACCTTAGAACCATAGATTCAAATTGGTTGAAAGAACCATTACCAATTTATGGAGTTAAGACCCTTGAAAGTGAGAATAATAGTAGGTAACCGAGTGAGCTGGGCATACCGACCAGTTTGGCATTAAAATGTCATAACTTGAGTTTGAGTGATCCAAATAAGATGATTCCAATTCCTACTGAGAATAGACTAATAGAGCTATTATTTTATTGAAGTAATCATGAGAAAAATATGGCTCATGTGTCCCCAGAAAATTTTTCAAGTGAAGGTGTATTGGGTAGACATCAACCCTAATCAAAAATTCTAGAATGCACAATTGATTTTTTTCTTAGGTTGGTCTTTGATAGTGACATATTTGTGATGGATTAGGGGTTGGTGACGAGGAAGCTTGACCCAAGAAAGGGATTCCAAGAATAGGAATCGAAGAGCGACAACCTTTTTGGGTTTGTTCTTCACACTTCCTTCCATGTTTCGGTTTTGTGTTTTGTGTTTTGTTTGAAAAAATAAATCTAAAAGGTTTTATATGAATATGCATGTGTGTCTGTCGAGCCATAAAATGGAATTGGTTTGTTCTCCACTTCTCTCTCTCTATTTCTAAAATGTTTGAAGGGTTATGAAATAAGTGGATTTATTGAAATAAATTGCGATAAATTCCATATTGATTTGTTTTAAATTGATTTGATACAACTGATTATGAAATGAATTGCACATGAAAAATTGCATGAGTATTGGAAACCAAGTATTTGGATATAAATGTATATACACTATTGTAAATTGCTATGAATGATTTGAGCACCCTTAATAGAATGTTAACCGTTAAATTCGAGTTAAGGATAAATTGGTATACTAATAAGGGTCAAATGAGCAGATCGCGCCGAATACGATGTGTCACTGACCAGAGGCCCAATCCGATAGTATCTAAGAAGGTTCATGAAATTATTTTACAATCCAATCAGCAGCCCGGACCGGGACCATACTATGCAAACCTTTTATACCACCAGAGCCCACCAATCCGTGCCTAAGTGATTTATTATCCTGTGCACCGAAAGCATAGGTTAAATTCGCTTAAGGGAAAAATGAAAAGAAAATAGTGAAATGCATGATTTGTGTTTGAATGATTTATTGCATATGAAATTGCATGATTGAAATTACCAATGAATTGTAATTTGAATGTATATGAAATGAAAATATACATATATGTATTGTACCACATTGGTCATTGAGAAAATTATACAAAGGCATCAATTTAGAAAAATGCATAATTTACTTAAACTGAAATGAAGAGAGAATTGTATAGAACCACTAGGCATGAAAATGCTTAGCGCGTTGTTTTATCATCACATTTGTAATCGAGTAACAGTACAAAGGAAAAACCACAAACATTCAGTCAACGCCAAGGCCTCAATGAGTTGAAGTAAAGCTCCAATCTCGCATTCATGAAATATATTTATACTTTTGTACAAACTCCGGGATTTTGTTTTGTAAATATTTTGGCATTGAAAACGGATTATAATGTCGTAATGTATAAAGGTGGTAAATGGACCAAATGGGCATGTAATGCCATATTTAGTGGAAAATGTGTATTGAAAACAAAATTAGCGGGCCCCTGTTGAATTAGTATATACAAATATATTTTCATAAAGATAAATATCCTTACAAATCGGTACGGAAATGTGTTTTAATCGACAAAAGAAAAAGGAATTGGATTCAAAAGAGGATCGGCCCCCGATCCAGGCCAGCCTCTAGGTCGGGTCGGGTATAAATGCGAGCCACCACAATTTTAGTGGTATCGCAGCCTAGGTTTAGCTGTCATAAAATGATTTTGAAATTTTTGTAAATGATTTTGAAATTGTTTATGACATGCATTGCATTTGGTATTACAAGGACGTGACTCATGGGCGGATCTTGTCGTATTCAATAGTAAGCATGGAAAGTTCAGGCCCCAATAGTGTCGTTGTGAATAGAGTCTATAGAGATTGTCCCATTAGAATACGAGAGTATGAGTTTTCGGGAGATTTGATCGAGTTTGATGTGATGTTGGGGATGGACATCCTACTGAATTATCAATTTAATTTTTAAAGGTTTCATCTAATTTGGTGGAATAATCTTGATCCCATGTTAGCAAATATCTAATCAAGGAGATAGAGTATTCTAAAGAATCATGATCGAGGTGCGTTGAAATCGAATGGTAGGCTCTTTGTGTTACCTCGTTTATAGTGGGCAAGCAATCCTCAATCCTAAGAGAAGGCTGTGAAGTACTAGTGTAGGAAAACAACTAGATCTTAAAGATGATCAAATCCTAAAAGAGAAGGTTGTGTAGTGTCAGGAGGTATTCAAAGGCTACACTACTTTGCTCTTGGACAAATCCATAATTCAAACTCATGGCTGGATTATTTCAAAACTTGATGCAAGGATTGATAGTCATAACACTGATCCTAGTCCCAGTGTTATTGTAACTCAGTGAACTCTCTAATATTTTTATTTTTATTTTCCTTTTTCATTATATAGAATACGACTGAATTCTTTATTCAATTTATGTTACTTAATTAAATCTAGTCATGGAAATTAAGTAGTTTAAAGAAGTAACTTTGAGTAGTAGGGTAGTTGATCTTTAAGTTTCTCATCAATCCCTATGAGAATGATAACTGGACTTATAATCCACTTTATTACTTGTATGACCTATGCACTTGTAGTGATTTAGATTAAAACCAACTTTAATTGCAGATCATTATAGTCAACAACATAAAACAATTTTTACATATTTTGTCAAATCATGTTTTTGGCATAGCTGTTAGGGGATTAGAAACAATTTCTATCACTTTTGCCAATTACTTTATCAATTTTAATTTATGTTCGAAAATTTGTTAACCAAGCTTTTTGCACCATTGTCGGGGATTGAAGTAAAGTTTATAAATCAATATTCTTGCCAAAAAGAAAGTTGCTAGTTTGGACATTTTTATTTTATCTTTTATCAAAATTTTCATACAAATTTTCAAAAATAGTTTTAACTGTAGTAGTTGATTCAGCTACTTATCTTTTATTGAGCTAATCATAACATGTTTAAGTTGTCTATTGATCTCACTTTGATTTGAGTGTATTATTATTTCGTATTTCTTACATGTACGTAAGGCCGTAAGGTAACTACGCCAATCGGACACCGAAGTTAGAGAGGACACTGAGAAACCTAAAGAAAGTGAGATTAGTTGAAGCATCAATTATGGCAAAGAAAAGGGAGACACATCAGAACATCCTAATTGTGTTAGCTAACAGACCTCAAAGGCAAAGAACAATGGAGGACTTCTGGACACCTATCATCAGCGATGAGTACTCTACAATCAGGCAACCTACTATAGAAGCTAACAACTTTAAGCTGAAGCCTGCACTCATCACCATGGTTCAGCAACACCAGTTTACTAGACATCCAAGTGAGGATCCAAATGAGCATTTGGGAAGGTTCTCGTGGATGGAAAACACAGTGAAGTTGAATGGGGTCAATCCAAATGTTATTAAGTTGTAGTTGTTCCCATTTTCACTAAGGGACACAAAGAGCTGGGGTCGGCTCGAGTCCCCGCCATATGGACTGCCAACACACGGAGTGAACTGATAGAGCAGATATCTGAGTAGATTCTTCCCTCTTGATCTCACTTCAGAAAGGAGGGGAGAAATCATTTCCTTCAAGCAGAGACAGCCTTATTCAATGTGCTTAGAGAGATATAAGAAGCTATTGAGAAGATTCCCAATGCATGGCATATAGCAAATGACACAGATGGATATCTTTTATCATGCTATGAACTACACTTTAAAAGGTATCATTAATGCAACCTATTATGGTGCATTCAAGAGGAAGAGTGCTAAAGAGGCCAATCAGCTTATAGAAGATTTGGCTAAGAGCAACTATAGAGCTCCATTTGAAGCTTCAGGGAGGAATAGCAGAATGAAAGGAGGTGGTGTAATTGAGTTGAACAAGATGTCAGCAATAGAAGCAAAGTTGGATGCATTGATGAGCAAGATGAATAATCAGGAAAGAAGAATCCATTCAGGAAACGAAGTGGGAATTATGGAATGAGCTGAGCAGAAGAAAATTGACCAAGGATTAGCTCATGAAGGTCCTTACCAAGTAGAAAAGCTCAGTATATTCAAGGAAATAGGGGCTATAACTTTAAGCCTAGCAACAACCTCTCAACCCATTACACAACAGCCCTAAGAAACCATGAGAATCTGTCTTATGGAAGTGGAGTGTAGTAGGGTCCAAGACTAGTACAAAACTATTTGCAGAAATATGCTCCATAGGGTTTCCAGGGACAACAATATCAAGGCAACCACATAGTAGACAATCCAGGCTAGAGGAGGTCCCAGTATTTTGAGGATTAGATGCTGAACTTCATGGGTGAAAAAAAAAGACTGTTGAACATATATGAGCAGAATTTTACCAAGCTAGCAGCATTCTAGGCAAACACAAATGTGTTTCAAGCCAACACTAATGCTTCTATGAAGAATCGAGACCCGGCGAGGCGCTTGGCTTCTATCTATGTGTAAAATCATTCTAGGGATTCTTTCCCTAGTGACACTAAGAAGAATCCTGCTGATCGTACGGTAGTTACACTTAACAAAGGGCGGAGAATTGTAGAAAAGAGAAGAAGATTAGACAAGACCGACTCGAGAAGGAAGAGTGCGTAAAACTGCAGAGAAAAGTTGAACATAACATAATCATCAGATGGTAAAGAGAAATCAAAGGTGCAGCAAAAGTAGCAGATTGAAGAGGGAGAACTGAAAAAGAATGAGGAAGTGACATGCTATCAACCTCCTATTCCATTCCCTCAAAGAACGCAGAAATCAAAATTGGATGATCAGTTTGCTAAATTCTTGAACATGTTCAAGAAATTAGAGATAAATGTTCCTTTTGTTGAGGCATTGGCTCATATGCCTCATTATGCCAAGTTTTTAAAGGACATCCTCAATAAGAAAAGGAAGTTTGATGAAGATGGAGTGGTAAACATATCAGCAACATGCAGTGCAGTAATCCAGAAGAACTTACCACTTAAAATGCAGGATCTTGGCAGCTTCACCATTCCTTGCACCATAGGGAACTATGAGTTTGGGAGAGCTTTATGTGACTTAGAAGCAAGCATCAATCTGATGACATTGTCTATGGTGAAAAGACTCAGCTTGGGGGAGTTAACTCCTATAACTATGACTCTATAGATGGAAGAGAGGTCTATGGCTCAACCTGAAGGAATCCTGGAAGATGTACTGATGAAGGTGGGAAAGTTTATTTTCCCAGTGGATTTTGTTGTGATGAACATTGAAGAAGACAGGCAAGTTCCATTGCTGTTGGGAAGGCCATTTCTTGCCACTGGAGCAGCCTTGATAGATGTCAAGAAATGAGAGCTCATTCTCAGGGTGGGAGATGAAAAACTACACTTAAACCTTAATCAGAGCTTGAAACAACCTAATTTTGAAAAGGCTGGATATAAGAATGTTGAAAAAGAAGTTCCTAGCAATTCTGAACTTATTGATGATTGTAAGAATAAAGATTCAATGAATGAAAATATGATGAATTTCCCTTATATTGAAGATCTTGATACTGAATATCTGAATGCTAGTTTTGAATTAAAAGAAACTATATTAAGTCTGAATGAAGACAATGCAAAAAAATCAAGTAGCAGTGAAGAGAAGGCATAAGAAATAGAAAAAATTTATGAGGGGTTAATTCTGAAGGAATTACCCAAACATCTAAAATATGCCTTCTTAGGAGCTGAAATATCAAAACTTATAATTATATAGCAATGACTTGCGTGAAGATAAATATCAAACCTATAGAAATTTCAAACCCGCATAAGAAGCCATAGCCCGATTAGCGAAGATTTGAAAGGATCACCCAACACCCATGCATAAAATTCTCCTAGAGGAAAATGTAAAAACATCAGTTGAACATTAGAAAAGGCTGAATCCAGTTACGAAAGAAGTTGTTAAAAAAGAAGTACTTAAATGGATGAATGCAAGATTTATTTATGCAATCTCATATAGCCCTCGGGAGAGCACAATTCATGTGGTTCTTAAGAAGGGTAGATTCATTGTGGGACCCCTTTCCCGGCCCGATCCGTTTTGGCAGATCCGAACCGAGTCCGGGATGCCCTTTTTTTTCACTCAATCACTGAAAATCATATCGTTGCGGAAGCAATTTCAAAATTAGGCAAGCCCATAAACATTTACATTTAACAAAATGCATTTACAGTGAAGGCATTCAAGCCTTTTCAAAATGATTTACAAAAATAGATGTTCAGAGTTCAAATTTGACACATCCCACTTTTATAGGCTGTGACCGGCGCTAGGGAATGGGTAGGCTTAAGGCCACCAAAACCCGTAGCAAGCCTATCCCATAATTTCTACCGAAAATTCGGCAAGACCTATTCGTTTCTATGACTAATGACAAACTCGTTATTCGCAATATCAATCTAAAATCTACTAATAATTAACTCAAAATCTCATATCATGATATTATCTCAATAACATAACAAATAGACCTTCGTGGTCATCCACTAACAAAAACGACCTCAACGGTCTCATCAAAAATATCAATAAGGTTTCATCAAAAGCAAAATTTATCCAACTCAACTATTCAAATTTTATCGATTTAACCAAATAATTAACCCAATAACCAAGTTAATTCACCATGGAGCCTTCTGGAAACTTAGGACTCTCATTCACCAAATAAACAAAATAATAATCCATTACATGCTTCAAATAGAATCCAAGTGGTCAAGAAATGCCCGGATTCTTCTCCGCCCACCCCGAAAGGAGGAAATCAATCCAGGTGAGATAACTCCGTGGAGTAAAATATATCACCATACTTATGAGGCTAGGTGTACTCAAGGCCGGCTCACAAGGATAGTTTACAGGTTTCAATCAATCAATCACCGTACATAGGTTATGCAACAAATAGCCACAATATGAACAACAATATCAATGAGATTTAGAGGCTTGGAAACACGTAAATATAGTTTAACACCTGTGAATCAGACATTCCTTTAACTTTATACCTGAATCCGCATATTCCAACCAAAGATCCAGAGAACGGCCGGTTCTGTGCCTAGAGTTTCCACACCTCTCTAGGAAGGCACTCCGGGCTTCGTGATTCATACCATCAATGACATTAACGTATTACCGCTATAGCCGATCGTAGACTTCCAAGATGCAACAAAGAGATAACACTAAATATTAATAAGAGTTACGACCGTGCTCGGGCATTTAATATTCATCAGACACGTGACCTCGTGGCATATGACAAATTCAATTCAATGAATGCTCAAGATTAAGGGTCTTAATCATAGTCAATTACTACGATCAAGTCAAACAATGAAAAACACCGCTTATACATTTCAAGGCGGCAATAATGATATAAATTTACTCACCTCCCTATTAGTCCAGGCTCAGCTAGGCTATTCACCCTGAATGTGTGAGCCTTCCCCAACTTCGTTTGCTCAAAGGAGTACTCAAAAGTTTTGAAAGAGCTAATCCGAAGAATTTCACCTCAATGAAATATTTCTCATAGAGAAATTTGTTCTTCAAACCCTACATCCGAAAGTCGTACGTCCTCTGGAATTCTACCCATCAAAGAGAAATTCAAAGATGAATAGAAAGGATTTCCTTCTCTTATTCCAATTTATACTAGGGTATCTATTAGGAAAATTACCTTTTTACCCCTATTTCATTAAATTAATTAATTAATTACTAATTGAATTACCATTATTATTTTCATAACGTCTAATTGAATTATCATTATTTCCATAACGTCTAATTCAATTATCATTATTATTTTCATAACATATGCCTATATAAAACTCCCGTCATTATTATTTTCCTATCTTATACTCCATACAAATTCCTCGGGTGTTACATTCTTCTTATAAAAAGTTTAGTCCTCTAAACTCGACTCTACTGTAATCTTGGAAATAATCGAGGATGCTTTTCTCCTCATCTCTTCTTCTAACTCCCAAGTGGCCTTCTGATACTATGATTCCTCCATAGACTTTTTACTAACTTGACAAATGTGAAGATGTCGTAGAACCTAGTCATCACATCCACAATTTGAATGTGATAATTCCTTCAGGTTAAGTCCCTCATAAATCTAAATAGCTTCAACTTCACAACATGAGAAGATCAAAACATATTTCACATGCCCAAATATAAAACACATTATGAATCTTAGACAGGTAAGGGGGCAAGGCTACTTTATATGCTAAGGTACCTACTTTCTAATATTTCAAACAGCCCACAAATCAAGGACTACATTCTCTTCTCAATGTATTTTTGAAACTTCCAAATATCTCAATTCAATTCAATACAAACTTTAAGATAACATAATCACCAAATTCAAATACCAAATATTGCTGGGATTATCAACATAACACTTGTGTATACCTTGATTTTCCAAATTCTCTTCAATCTGGATTATCCTTTCGTAGTCAATTATGTCAAGTTCATGTGTTATTATTATTATTATTATTTTTTTCAAATATGATCATAACACATGGATCATAAACTTCCTACCATAAACCTTTTGAAGATATAATCTCATTGCTAGCTTAAAAACTATTCTACAAGAAAATTTAACCAAAGGTAAGAACTCATTCGATTACTTTTCAAGTCTAAACAATATATCTCAACAAATATTTCAACTCTATGACATTACTTTCTCAATTAGTCATTAGTCTAAGTATGAAAGCTACTACCAAACTAACTTTTAGTGCTTCGATTTTTTTTTTTATTCATGTATTTTCATTAATTTTATTTTTATAACATATATTGACTCATTTCTTTGTTTGTACTCCCATAATTTATTTCACCTTAATGGGTATTTTTAAAATTCTATTTTTGGCCAATCGCTTCATAATTTGACCTTTACTGTATATTTTCCTAAAATTCCATTTAATTGAGAAATAATTCCTAAAAATTATTATAAATTCATGATGGACCTTAAAACACCTAAAACTTAAATTCCATGAAAAAAATCATTTAAAATATGTTTGGGGTGTTACATTCTCCCCCCCTTATAAAATTCGGCCCTCGAATTTATTAAAGAGTGAAAATTCCATCACCAAGAGTCGAGGATATTTTGTCCTTCATCGACGCTCACTCTCCCAGTACACCTCAACTTCGTGATTCGCCATCGAACCTTACCATAGCTATTTCTTTGTTTCAAATTTCCCGGGTCTGCCTATCCACTCATGGCTACCGGTACCTCTTCAAATGACAGATCCTTATCAACCTCAATCTCCCGAGTCCGGGGCTAATGTGAGACGGATGAGAACGACTGCACATAGAGATGTGAAACACCGGGATGCACATGGCCAGTTGGGGCAAAGCTAATCTGTAAGATACATTGCCAACCCTATCTAATATCTCAAATGGCCCTATATATCTCGGTGTCAGCTTCCATTTCTTCCCGAATCTCATCACTCCCTTCATAGGAGATATTTTAAGGAAAACGTGATCACCCACACCAAACTGTACATCCCGCTTCCTGGACAAAGATAACTTTGTCGAACAAAGCCGTCTCTCATTTTCTCTCTCTCCTCCCCGAATAATAGGTACTTTCTCGGTTTCTCGATCAATCTCAATCTTTCCAATTCTCTATCACCCACTTCCATCCAAGAAGGTGACCTACATTTCTATCCATAGAGTGTCTCATATGGCGCCATTCCAATCGTAGAATGGTAGCTGTTATTATAAGCAAACTCTACCAAAGGCAAATATTTTTCCCAACTACCTCCGAAATCCATAACACACATCTGGAGCATATCCTCAAGAGTCTGAATTGTCCGCTCGACCGCCTATCCGTCTGAGGATGGAAGGTCAGACCAAATCCAGTTTAGTACCCAAGGCTTCCTGAAGTTTCTGCCAAAACCTCGAGGTGAACTGTGGACCTCTCTGGCGACACTATGGACACCGGGTGCACTGTGAAGTGCTACTATACCGTCCATACATCTGCATACCGTGCCACCGTATAAGTGGTCTTAACAAGCCTAAGAAGTGAGCCGATTTCGTCAACTGGTCAACTATAACCTGCATCGAATCATGCCCCTTATGAGTCTGCAACCCAACCACGAAACTATAGTAATTCTCTCTCCCATTTCCATTCGTAATGGTAACTCCTGCGTAAGACCTCGTGGGTCTCCTCGGTGCCCGAATTCGACTTGTTGGCATGTCAAACATGATGCCACATACTATGCCACATCCTTTTTCATCCCATTCCACCAATACATACCTTTAACATCCCAAGACATCTCTTGGTGACTCCCCGGATGAACACTATAAGGTGCATTATGGCTTCCCGTAGAATCCTTGTCTCAACCTATCTACATCAAGCACACACAACTCTATTTCCCTCGTCTCGCACGCCATCCCTAATTTCAAATCCTGATGTCCTGTCCCCGATCAGACTGCCTCTCTTAATTTAATAAAGGAAGGATCCTTATCTTCGTCGGGCCTTGATCTCATCAATCAATAAGGGCCTCACCCGAACTCCGTGCAACTAACCCCCAGACTCGTAATCCCAAACCTGTACCCCATATTAAATCAAATCCTTCCAACTCCTTCACTGGCACTCCTCTTATGTACCGAAATAAGGTACTAGATGTACCCCATGGACATCCCGCGCTTAAAGCATCACCACCACATCACTTCCTAAGATGATATAAAAACTGGCAATCATCATAGTCTTTCTAACTCTACCCATCTCCCCGCCTCTCGAGATTCAAATCTCTCTGTTGTCGAATGTATTAGCTTTGTGATCCGTGTAACCTTACACTTCTCACCATATAAGTAGTGCCTCCATCTTCAATGCAAAATCACCGCGCCATCTCCGTGTCATGTGATAATTCAACCTTATGTCTCCTCAACCGTCTGATGCATATATTACCTTCCCATTCGCATCAAAACACAACCCATCCTAATTGGAGGCATCATACTACATCATTATACCGACCGGGTAATGCTAACACTAGGAGCAGAGTTAAGCAACCTTAAGTTTCGGAAACTTCGGCCACAGCAAGTCATCCCACTCAAATTTTTACCGGCTTCCCGATCAACCGCGGCCGCGGGAGCAAATATATTCGAAAAATCTTCACAAATCTCCTGTAATATCCAACCATACCTAGAAAACTACGCATCTCTGGCCACATCAGGTCTAGGCCGCTTAGACATCGCCTACCTTCTTCGATCCACCTAACACCCTCCCGCTTATCACATGCCCTAAGAAACCACACTGCAAGCCAAACTCATTTAGACGCTTTGCATGGCGCTTGATGTGTTCTAAGGGTCCGCAGTGAATCCTATGGTGTTCCCTCTATGTTCCACATGACTTTTCGAATAAATCAGATATCATCTATAAACACCACCACAAATTTATCCAGATAGGTTTGAAAACCGTTCATCAAAATCCATAACGCTGGGTCGGGTGCGTTAGTCAACCCAAACGGTAATACCAGAACTCATAATGACCATGCTCATCTCGACGCGCCTGTATATTTTCCTCCTTATTCTTTCAATCGATGGTAACCAGACCAAGGTCAATCTTGAAAAAATGACTGCCCTGTGAATCGTAAAACAAATCATCTATTCGGGAAAGCGGATACTCTATTCTTGATTGTTACCTTATTCAACCGGCCGTGGTAATCAATGCACATCCTCATAGTCCCATCCTTTTCTCTTCATTAAATAACACCGGCACCCTACTGAACCGCTTGGTCTAATAAAACCCTTATCCAAAGAATTCTTGCACCGCTTCTTTCAACTCTTCAATTCAAGGTGCCATACTAGCATGGTAATAGATATAGGATTTGTACTGTGTAACAAGTCAATATTAAACTCACCCGTCTGTGCTAATCTTGGTAAATCGTCAGAAAGACATCCGAGTAATCCCTCACAAATGTATATCTCCCAAATCAAGAGGAAATTCCCAAGATCTCTCACATGAGCAACACCCCTGGAAACCCTTCTTAAGTAACCTCCCGGTCGCTATAATAAATCAAGGTACTAGGGCATCCATTATGATCTCCCTGGAAAACAAACTCAGGTACTCCCAATGGTTTAAACGTTATCTTCTTTCTATAACAATCCATGGTTGCATAGTTAGCTAACAACCATTCCATACCTAAGATAACATCAAACTCCAGTATAGGTAATTCAATCAAATCAGCATATAATCTGCTATCCCCTATCATTATCTCACATGATCTGTACATATAGTTCACCTCAACTATTTCTCCAAGTGGTGTGCTAATAGCTAAGGGATTTTCCATTATCATTTTACCCTAATAACATCCCCAAAGTTCTTTTAAAACCTGGCTCTGATACCAACTTCGTCACATCCCACTTTTATAGGCTGTGACCGGCGCTAGGGAATGGGTAGGCTTAAGGCCACCAAAACCCATAGCAAGCCTAAGTCCCATAATTTCTACCGAAAATTCGCAAGACCTATCTGCTTCTAAGGACTAATGACAAATCCTGTTATTCGCAATATCAATCTAAAATATACTAATAATTAACTCAAAATCTCATATCATGATATTATCTCAAATAACAAAACAAATAGACCTCCGTGGTCATCCACTAACAAAAACGACCTCAACGGTCTCACTGGTGCCATCAATAAGGTTTCATTAAAGCAAAATTTATCCAACTCAACTATTCAAAATTTATCGATTTAACCAAATAATTAACCCAATAACCAAGTTAATTCACCATGGAGCCTTCTTCTCGAAACTTAGACTTCATTCACCAAATAAACAAAATAATCCATTACATGTTTCCAAATAGAATCCAAGTGGTCAAGAAATGCCCGATTCTCCTTTCTCCGTCTACCCCAAAAGGAGGAAATCAACGCGGAGTGAGATAACCTCGTGAGTAAAAATATATCACCATACTGTGAGGCTAGGTACTCAAGGACGGCTCACAAGGCTTTGTTATGCTCAATCAATCAATCACCATAGGTTATGCAACAAATAGAAGCGACAATATGAATAACAATATCAAATGAGATTTAGAGGTTTGAAACACGTAAAATATAGTTTACCATTCGTGAATTACATTCCTTTTAAATTTTATACCGGAACTGCATATTCCAACCAAATATCCGTAGGAACGCTCAGCTCCACGCCTAGAGTTTTACCTCCTCTAGGAAGGCATCAAGCTCGTGGATTCATACCATCACTGACATTAACGATTACCAGCTATAGCCGACCGTACTCGCATGCAACAAGCAGATAACACCAAATACAATAAGAGTTAGTCGACCGTGCCTTCGCATGAATATTCATCAGACACGTGACTCAGGGCATATGACAAATTCAATTCAATGAATGCTCACATCAAGGGTCTTAATCATAGTCAATTACTACGATCAAGTCAAACAAATGAAAACACCGGGCCATACATCAAGGTGCAAGTACGATGATATAAATTTACTCACCTCATTAGTCTGTGCTCGCCAGCTATTCACCTCAACGCAAGGAAATTCTTCCCTAACTTCGCGTTTGCTCAAAGGAGTACTCTCCAAGTTTTGAAAGAGCTTAATCCGAAGAATTTCACTCAATGAAATATTTCTCATAGAGAAATTTGTTCTTCAAACCCTACATCCGAAAAGTCAGACGTCCTCCGAATTCTACCCGTCAAAGAGAAATTCAAAGATGAATAGAAAGATTTCTCTT
This sequence comes from Tetrastigma voinierianum, assembly GCA_016808115.1. NCBI lineage: Eukaryota > Viridiplantae > Streptophyta > Magnoliopsida > Vitales > Vitaceae > Tetrastigma > Tetrastigma voinierianum. The sequence goes on along the minus strand of JAEQBH010000137.1, from coordinate 2,110,325 downwards.
ATTCCAATTTATACTAGGGGTATCTATTAGGAAAATTACCTTTACCCCTATTTCATTAAATTAATTAATTAATTACTAATCACCATTTCATTATTATTTTTAACGTCTAATTCGGAATTATCATTATTTCCATAACGTCTAATCTCTACCTCATTTCATTATTATTTTCATAACGTATGCCTATGAAGTCCCGTCATTATTATTTTCCTATCTTATACCTATACAAATTCTCTCGGGTGTTACATTCTCCTCCTTTATAAAAGTTTAGTCCTCTAAACTTGGACTTACTGTAGTCTTGAAATAAATTGAGGATGCTTTTCTCTCATCTCTCTTCTTTAACTCTCTCAAGGGCCTCTGATACTATGATTCCTCCATAGAACTTTTACCAACTTGACAACAGCATGTTGTAGAACCTTATTCATCACATCCACAATTTGAAAAGACACCTCTTCATAGGTTAAGTCCTCATAAATCTAAATAGGCTTCAACTTCACAACATGAGAAGCATCGAAAACATATTTCCTCCAGGTCGAAATACAAAACACATTATGAATCTTAGACGGGTATAGGGGCAAGGCTACTTTATATGCTAAGGTACCTACTTTCTCTAATATTTCAAATAGGCCCACAAATCAAGGACTAAGTTTTCCTCTTCTCAACAGATTTTGAAACTTCCAAATATCTCAATTCAATTCAATAAGCAAACTTTAAGATAACATAATCACCAAATTCAAATACCGAATATTGCTTGGGATTATCAACATAACACTTGTGTATACCTTGATTTTCTCTCCAAATTTCTTCAATCTGGATTATCCTTTCAAGAGTCAATTACACAAGTTCATGTGTTATTATTATTATTATTTTTCAAATATGACTATATACACATAGGGATCATAAACTTCTACCATAAAACCTTTAAAGATATAATTCATTGCCAGCTTAAAACTATTCTACAAGAAAATTTAACCAAAGGCAGAACCTATTCGATTATTTTTCAAGTCTAAAACGATTATATCTAAAGGTAATATTTAAACTTTACATTACTTTCAATTAGTCATTAGTCTAAGTATGAAAGCTACCATCAAAACTAACTTAGTGCTTCGATTTTTTTATTCATGTATTTTCATTAATTTTATTTCTTATAACATATATTGACCTTAATTTGCTTCGTAAAATTCCCATAATTTATTTCATTCATCGGGTATTTTTGTAATTCTATTTCTGGCCAACTCGTTTAATTTGACCTACTGGTATATTTTCCTAAAATTCCATTTAATCGAGAAATAATTCCTAAAATTATTATAACTATGATGGACCTTAAAACACCTAAAACTTAAATTCCATGAAAAAAATCATTTAAAAAAATGTTTGGGGTGTTACAAAATTGTTTTTACAAAATATCAATATCCAAAAGAAAACATGAAATGAATGCACGTGTCGGAGCATACTCCAAAATTTCCTTCTTTATGACTAGACGGTCCTCGATCTTGGGTCCGCTTTCGATCACTATCTATCACTCGGTACTTGCGCAATGGTAAAACAATACGCTAAGCATTTTCATACTTAGTGGTTCTATACAAATCCATTCCTCAGTTTCGGTTTAAATCAAATCAAGCAATTTAACAATTCAAAACTTTCAAATCTTTATGGATGATCAATGAAATTACAATACATATACTTGTTTTATATACAATCAGTTATTGTTCATTGATCATCCCAAAAATACACTTTCATATTCAATATTTCACAATCTCAAATCAATTCAATTATGCTCACAAATTCAATCTGGGCTTCGCAACCAATTCCGCGTATGCTAATCATCGGGCTATGCCCAAGTGAATTTTAACCTATGTTCGGAGCATACGTGATATCGTAGTCACCGGCGACGTGTCCCATTGGCCAGCAGTCGCAGATTTAAACGGTTTTATAACACAGCACGGTCTCCTACTGGTCGACCGGGTTATAAACAATCAACGAGGAATAACGCGATACTGTCCACTGGGCTTGATCGGAGTGATACATCAATACAATAGTTCGCAAGACTACTATTCTCAATTTCTATTGGTATAATACCAATCTATCCCATAATGAACTAATGGTTAACATTCTATTATACTAAATCCTTTTTTATAGCAAAGTACATTACAATATGTACACAGTATAAATAGTTCACTCAATAATCATGCAATTTTCATATGCAAACATTTTACACCGCTCTTCAAATCATTTAAAACAATTCAATATGCTTTTCTTATGTATTTAGAACAAGCATTTCAAATATTGAAACGAGAATAGAAATATAAACAAACATGCAAAATCTGAACTAGGAATAGAGCTCTTAGAAAAACCCAAAAATTCTTTTGCACTTTGATTCCAATCCTTGAATCTCAATCTCGCTTGGATTTTCTCCGTCGCCCTTATTCCAAAACCATTAAAGAACAATATTATTCATGCATTCAGTATTTTTTGTTAGATTGATTGGAGTTTAATATGAGTTCTAATTTCAAATAAGTTATATATAGATGGATTCTGACTCAATGGCTTCCATAGAGTCCAAGAACACTAAACGGAGTTCTAAGAAGGAGTTATGACCTCCGGTCGAGGTCATACGTAGTCACACCCAAATTCGAGCCGACCGAGCCGGGTCGACCTGACCCGACCTGCGTAAACTCGGGTCCGACACCCTCGTCCGACACCCGATATCCTCCCGCCATATAGATTCTTGACTCAATGTGGGTCGGCAGAGTCCAAGAACACCCAAAATCGAAGTTCGACTAAGGAGTTATGACCTTCTAAAGTTGGAGGTCATACTGCAGTCACACCCACTGAGTCGATCGAAGGATCGAGCTGGACCTGACCTCGGTAAACTCAGCCTGACACCTTGATCTGACACCTAATGTCCTCTCAGTATATGATCGGATTCTTGACTCAATGGTCGATAGAGTCCAAGAACACCCGACCCGGAGTTCGACGAAGGAGTTATGACCTTCCGGGGCTGGAGGTCATAATGAGTCAACTCGACGAGCCGACTGGCCGGGCCGAGCCGACCTCCCAGCGCCGACCCCACAAGCCAACCCCTCGCCGACCCCACAGGATGAGGTCTGCTAACCTCTACAGGGTGAGGTCTGCTGACCTCTACAGAATGAGGTCTGCTGACCTCTACAGGATGAGGTCTGCTAACCTCTACAAGATGAGGTCTGTTGACCTCTTCAAAAATGAGGTCCGTCGACCTCACGACCCTACAGGATGAGGTCCGCTGACCTCACACGACTTCGCAAAGGACTAAGTAAACACCTACAGAGGTCCGAATTGAGAAATTCAAAATCCTAACATCAAGTTCATTGATGTGGCTACAATTTTCCAGAAGGACCCACTACCAAATTCCCTTTATTTCTTACCCAAAAATCAGCTCTAAGGTCCGGATAATGCGTACTACCACAATGTGGCAGCTTCCCATGGTTTAAAATACAACCAAACATTCCCTACAAGATAACTACCACACAACCCTTCTTGTGGTAGAAAATGACCAAGTAAGAGAAGACTCACTTGAGTTTGTCGAAACTCCCTGATTCCAGCTCTACTTGCAGCTCTTGTCACGAGGGAGGACTTTCCTCTTGTTGGACACCTATGGTCCGATTGTTTGAAAATCTAGAGAGAAGGGTCTCTCTCTCTAATCCTATGTTCTTTGTTTTCTTTCTTATGCATCACTTAATCAGATAAAAAGATGAAACTTCCCTCTTTCCTACATGCTACATGCCCTTCCTTGATTTTTTTCTTTATTTCTTTTATATTTAGGTCCTCTCCATTTCTATTATTCTTCATTTAAGTCTCCTATTATTTTCCACTTGCTCATTTATTTCTCCTAATTTCACTTAGACATATAAACTTACTTATAATTGACCCTTAGGTCCCCATTTTACAATTTCCATATTTTCTCTTTTTCACTTGGGTTTATTTCCGATTCAATAATCATTTAATCAATATTCATCTAACAATTCCCAGAAAATACTCCAAGTTGGCCCACTATAAACTTTCTAATATATAATAATTTTTATTATAAAATTCTAGGATATTTTTGGGGCGTTACATTCATAGTCATTAGAAATGAGAAGAATGAGCTAATTCCAACAAGAACTGTAATAGGATGGAGGGTATGCATTGATTACAAGAAATTGAACACTGCCCCCAAAAAGGATCATTATCCTTTACCTTTTATTGATCAAATGCTGGACAGGTTTGCAGGCCACCTTCATTTCTGTTTTCGTGATGGATATTTTGGATATAATCATATTTCCATAGCCCCTAAGGACCAGGAGAAGACTACCTTTACATGTCCTTATGGCACCTTTGCTTTTAAAAGGATGCCATTTGGACTGTGTAATGCTCTTGCCACCTTTAAAAGGTCGATGATGTCCATTTTCTCAAATTTGGTGGTGGAGGATATGGAAATTTTCATGGATGACTTCTCACACCCATGGATCCAGCTTTATAGAATTTCCCCCCCCCCCTCCCTTTTGGAAAATTTAGGAACTCAGGATTAGAGGCGAAGACAAAAACTTAGCTCGAACAAAACATTGACAGGAACTCAAAGGCATTGTCTTAGGGCATAAAATTTCTACAGATGGACTTGAGTTTGACCAAGCACAGGTTTTTTTTATTGAAACTCTGATGCCACCTACTACAGTCAAAGGGATTAGAAGTTTCTTGGGACATGCTAGATTTTATAGAAGATTCATAAAGGACTTCTCCAAAATATCAAGGCCATTATGCAGACTGCTTGAAAAAGAAGCAAAATTTGAATGTGATGAATAGTGTAAATGTGCATTTGAAGAGATCAAGGCTAGGTTGATCAAAGCTCCTATCATGGCAACACCAGACTGGTTGAAATCATGTGCGATGCCAGTGATTATTGTTGATAGGTTGAAACCAAATGATTTTGCTTTGACAACACCACTGTTGCTTAGAACTCGACAACGAACATGCCAAAAAACTTAGCGAGGCCAAAACTCAAGGGAAAATCTCCGACACAACTACCAAAGACTGACTAAAGTCCCTAACAGTAGTGCCACAAACTTGTTGATTTATAACCTTTTTCTATATAAACCAAAATACTGTTGTCATTATTCTTTTCAATGTATAAATATTTTCCCTATATAAAATTTTACAATTTTTAGTCTAAATGAAAATTTATGCAAGTGCACAAGTCATACAAGTAATAAAGTGGATTAAAAATAAGTCCAAGTATCGTTCCCATGAGGATTGTTGAGAAATCTAAAGATCAATTACCCCAACTGCTCAAAATCCTTACTATTTGAACTCAAGAGTACAAAATTGATTTGTATAAACTAAAGAAATAATGACTAATTAAAATTCTATAACTATAACAAAAAAATCAAAATGAATTGGATTGGAGAGTTCACTGAGTACAGTTAACATTGGGAAATAGATCAATGTATAATTATTAATTTCTGCATCATTTTATAACATAGTTCATCCATTAGATTGAAATTTGCAGGGAACATAAGTTAGTGGTAAAATTATCTCTAAACATGTTTCTAATCTAGAATCAGGAAGATTTTCAATTAAGTTCACTAACAGTCAAATAATTCTTATAATGTAAACAATTCAATTATTCAACTCCTGATTTGTGAGTGTGTGATGGTCTTCTCTCTTCTTCCTTGCGCATTAGCTAATCTTCCTCGATAATACTTAGTTAGCATACTTCCTTCATTCTTTTAGTCCCATATGCTTGTTTGTCATATTAACTTCCACTCAATGTAAGCATATCACCACCTTCAATATCAACAGGTCTTTTAGGCTTGTAATGTGTGGTTTCAATGGGTAGATAATCGACAATTTAGGCTCTATTCTTACCTGCATCGTCATTGACAACTTAAAACTCTTGCCTTCATTATGCATCCTTGATTTTTCCATTGATATCAAGTCTCTAACCTCACCTTCTGGTTTGGTGCATCTTTCTCCATACTCTCCATTGTGGTATTTTCTTTTCATTGATCACACTCAGACTATACCTTCTCTTCCTTATCTTAGAAGCTTTTTCACTTTTCATCTTTTATTAAGGTTTATGGAATGGTGCATTGTTTTGTCTTTTTAAGCTTTATACCACCCTTAACGAACTTTGGGTCGGTAACTCCCATACCAGTTGGCATTAGGGTACTAGGTGTTGAACACCCTTAAGAACTTAATTGTTCAAGGGAGGAAACAAGACCAAACTCATTCCACCTTAATGTTTTTCTTTTTACATCTTCTTTTCTTAATTCTCTTCATATCCCCTCATCTCAATGAATTTTTCTTTCTCAACCCTTTTCATCCTTCTCCATAACTTCAAATAATATTCCCCCAAACTTGTCATTTTCTATCACTGATGTATTTTATCATGTAATCTAGGCAAATAAGGGTTCTTTACTGTAAGATTATGTTCAAGTTCAAGTTCAAGGGAGGATCTAGGCTTTCATTTGTTGGTTGCTGATGAGATTGGCTATTGGCTCAAATAAGGAACTAATGTGTATGCTTGAAACGCCTCAAAAATACCCTAGAATTTTTATAATAATTTTATTATATATTCCGGGTAAGAATTGAGTCAAACTTGGGTCTTCCTTAAAACTGGCAATCATGGAAATGTGAATGAATATGTGAGCATATGATTAAATAATATATGCTAAAATGAGAAATTGATTGAACCCGAAATAAACCCAAGTGTAAAAGGTACCAATTAAAATGAGGACCTATACAAATAATGTTTAAACGCTAAAGTGAAATTATGAGAAATGAAGGAGCAAATTGGAATAATAGGAGACTTAAATGAAAAAAATGGGTTAAGAGCCAAAAGAGGAAAGAGCCAAACATGGCCTTAAAATGGATAAGTGATATTAGATCACATTTGGTCTTAGAATTCTCATTTGAGCAAAAACGTGTTTGAGAGCAAAGTGAGAGAGGGAAGTTAGGGTTTTTAGAGGAGAAGAGGGATTGTTGTGTAAATTCTTCCATTTGTTCAAGATCTTGCAAGAAGGAATAAGGAAAAAGGCTAGGGCTTCAAGTGCAAAGGGATTTAAGGTAAGAACCAAACCCTAGAATTTTCTTTGATGATGTTTGGGTTGGAAAAACCCTAAACCATCCATAGGTTCTACTTCAGGTCAAGCCAGGATGTATATTGTGATGTTATTGGAGCCATTCTATGTTTTGTTTAGGGATTTTGAAGATTTTTGGAGCACAATCCTAAAAGTGCAAAAACTGGAAAATATAGGCATTATCGAGCTCCTATGCCACAGCGTAGGGAACCCATGCTGCGGTGTAGACCTCCGCCGAGGCTTAGGATACCCTCGCCGTGGCGAGGCCGAGGTGCCAAAATGGCACCCCTCGGGTACGCCACGACGTAGCATTTCTACGCTACGACGTAGCTACTGTTCATAACGAGCAATTTTTGGAATTTGTTTATGAACACTTCGTGTTCGTACACCGATAGTTTAAGGACCCTAATAAATTATTAATGGGGGTTCAAATAAGAATGAAACTGAGTAAAAAATGCATCGTACCTCACCACCTAGGCGAAGCGAGTTCGTCTTTGGGCAGACTTAGTGTCTTAACCTAAAATTGTTAACGAAGATTAATTGTCATTCACTAAATAAAAATGTATAATAATTGTTTATCCACTAAGAGTGGCGTAATGGTTATTGACTAGGGACGGGTGAGGATCACCTAACCTAGGACCGAGATCGAAGGGAAGGAAATGAGAGCCGACAACTTCGGTTAGTTCTTCGGACTTTTATTCCGATTCAAGTATTGTTAGTTCTTTGTTCTCCTTAATTATATTATTATTTCAAGTGTTTTGGTAGTTTACCAAATAAATCTGAAATGAGTATATCTTTGAAATGATATTACGAAAGTGCATATGGATTTGAAAATGTGATATCTGAAATGTTTGACAACTAAATGCATGTGAGTGATTAATTGAATTGTAAACGAATTGGTCAATTCTTGACATCTTGAATTGAATCGATATACCAAACGACCAACATGGCGGGATGCACCAATCGGCATCCGTCATGAAGGCAAACCGAAATTGTTCAATGTCCCATATGGTGGATGCACCCACCGACATCCGTCGCGAAGGCAAACCTGGCTGTTCAATGTCCTATACATGGTGGGATGCACCAATCGACATCCGTCATGATGGTGTATGGTATTGTTAAAATGTCCCACTTGGCGGGATGCACCAATCGGCATCCGTCATGATGGCATATGGCATTTTTAAATGACCACTTGGCGAGACGCACCAATCGACATCCGTCATGATGGGAGACCGAAATTGTTAAATGTGTAAACACATTATCGAATGACAAAAAGGACGGGATTCACCGAATGGAATCCGTCAAGAATGTGGATTGTATAGACAAAGTGAAATAACAACCTTTGACAAGGGAAAATGAGATTTGTAAAACTAAATACGCTATTGGGAGTATATGTTTGAATCTCATGATTTGAGTTAAATGATTTGTTGCATGTGAAAATGCATATTTTGATATGATCAATGATTTGTGTGCGGGAAATCATGTAAAAATGAATAAGCATGAGTATAGTTTGATATAAAAGGCATGGTTTTATGATAAATGCATGTCGTGTTAAACTGAAAACTGGAATAGAACTGTATAGAACCACTAAACATGAAAATGCTTAGCGTATAGTTTTTATCTATGCGCAGGTTTCGAGTAAACATGAAAGAAGGCAAGATCAAGAAGCGCAGAGTCATAGAGAAAGTTGTGGCGTATAAATATATACCCCATCATATGCATACCATTCTTTTTTAACGTGTGACATTTTGTGAACAAAAGAGTTAATCTTTGAACTATTGTTTTGTATATCATTTTGTAAAGGCATGATATGCCATTTTGTAAACATATTGTATAAAAGTAAATGTTTATGGGCCTACCATTTGAAACAGCTTCCGCGTAATTGACAACTCTAAAATGAAATGACATAATGTAAACGTTTTGATAAGATAATGAAAATGGCCTGGGAGTAAACCGAGCCCGGTTCGATCCGCCATTCAAGGTCGAGCCGGGATTCGTCACACTTTGAAAAAAAACAAAAACAAAAAATAAATAAATAAAAAGTAAATAAAAAGAATTGAACGAGCATCCCATAATCGGTTCGGATCCGCCATTCGAGTCGGACCGAGAAAGGAGTGCTACATTGTTGATGCATATTATAAGGGTAGGCTTTGAAAGACTCAATCTTCCAAGAATGGCCTATATCATTTCTTGTTAGTGGTATTGCCTAGAATTTTTATAATAATTTTATTATATATTCCGGGTATGAATTGAGCCAAACTTGGGTTTTCTGGGAAAAACAGATAAATTGTTAAATAGTGAACGTGAAATGAATATGTGAGCATATGATTAAATATTATATGCTAAAATGAGAAATTGGTTGAACCTAGAAATAAACCCAAGGGAAAAAGGACAAATTTGGAATTTTGTAAAATGAGGACCTAAGGATCATGAATAGAATAAGCTTAAATGCTAAAGTGAATTAAATGATAAATGAAAGTGAAATTAAGACCAAAAAGTAGAAAAATGAGAAATTGAATTTGTGTATAAACCAAACATGGCCTTACACTTAAAATGAAAAATAATACCAAATGTGGTCTTAGAAGAGCACATTTTGTGCATTGGCCAAAAATGTGTTTGAGAGCAAAGTGAGAGAGAAAAGGAAGAAAAGCTAGGGCAAGGTGAGAAGATCAAGATTGTTGGTGTGATTTCTTCCCATTTCTTGCTTCTAAGTGATCAAGAATCTTGGGTGAAGAAGATTCAAAGGGATTTAAGGTAAGAACCAAACCCTAGATGTCTTTAAATGATGTTTGGGTTAGAAAAACCCTAATCCATCCATGGGTTTTCCTCATGGTTGGTTTAGGATGATATTAGAATGCCTTTGGGAGTGATTTCTAGAGTTTCATTTGGATTTTAGGGTGATTTTGGAGAAAAATCGCAAAAAGAGAAAACCAGAAAAATCTGGGCAAAACGGGCTCCTACGTCGCAGTGTAGGGAACCCATGCCATAGGTGTAGACCTACGCCGCAGCGTGGGATGCCTTGCCGAGGTGAGGTCGAGGTGCCCAAAAGGGCACCCCTTGGATACGCCACGACGTAGCAATGCTACGCCGCAGGGTAGCAGTGCCACGCCACGGCGTAGCTACAGTTCACAATGAACATATTACAGATTTTTGTTTTCGAACACCTTGTATTCATACAACGATAGTTTAAGGACCCAAATAAATTATTAATGTGGGTTCAAATAAGGATACAACTAATTGAAAAACGTATCGTACCTTGCCGCCTCGGCGAAGCGAGTTCATCTTTGGGCAGACTTAGTGTCTTAACCCAAAACCATTAACGAAGATTAATCGGCATTCACTAAAAATGTATAATAATTGTTTATCTACTAAGAGTGACAAAATTGTTATTGACTAGGGACGGGTGAGGATCACCTAACCTAGGACCGAGATCGAAAGGAAGGAAATGAGAGCCGACATCTTCGGTTTGTTCACTTACCCTATATCCTTATTTCAAGTGTTTTGGTAGTATACCAAATAAATCTAAAATGATTATATGGAATGAGCATATCTTTGAAATGATATTACGAAAGTGCATATGAATTTGAAAATGTGATATTTGAAATGTCTGACAATTAATTGCATGTGAGTGATTAATTGAGTTGAAAACGAATTGGTCAATTCTTGACATCTTGAATTGAATCAATATAGCAAACGACCAACATAGCGGGATTCACCAACTGAATCTGTCATGAAGGCAACCCAAAATTGTCCAATGTCCCACTTAGCGGGATGCACCAATCGGCATCCGTCATGATGGTGTATGGCATTGAAGAAATATCCCACTTGGCGGGATGCACCAATCGACATTCGTCATGATGGCATATGGCATTTTAAATGACTACATGTCGGGGTGCACCAATCGGCATCCGACATGATGGGAGACCGAAATTGTTAAATGTGTAAGCACATTACCGAATGATAAAAATGACGGGATTCACCAAACAAAATCCGTCATGAATGTGAATTGTATAGACAAAGTGAAATAACAAACTTCATGAGAGTAAATGGGATTTGTAAACTAAATACATCCTTGGGAGTATATGTTCGAATCTCATGATTTGAGTTAAGTAATTGAAAGCATGTGAAAATGCATATTTTGATAAGGATCAATGAACTGTAAAGTGAAAGCATGAAAATGAATAAGCATGAGTATAGTTTGGATATAAAATACATGATTTTATGAATGCATGTCATGTTAAACTAAAAAATTGGAATATAACTGTATAGAACCACTAAACATGAAAATGCTTAGCGTGTAGTTTTTATCTATGCACAGGTTTCGAGTAAACAGGAAAGAAGGCAAGATTAAGAAGCGTAGAGTCATAGAGAAAGTTGTGGCGTATAAGTATATACCTCGACATATATATGCCATTTTGTAAACGAATTGTATAAGAGTAAATGTTTATGGGCTTACCATTTGAAAATGCTTCCACGTAATTGAAAACCCTCAAACAAAATGACATAAATAAAATGTTTTGATAAGATAAATGAAACACCTGAGAAAACCAGCCCGGCTTGATCCGCCAGTCGGCTACTGGGATTCAGGTCGCAACACTTAAAAAAAAAAAAAACAAATAAATTAAAAGTAAACAAAAATAATTAAACGAGCATCCCGGATCAGGTTCGGATCCGCCAATTGGGTCGGACCGGAAAGGGGTGCTACGTGCCGGCTTTGCAAAAGATTCATAGCGACTTCTCAAAAATCCAACCATTATGTCGATCGTTGGAAAAAGATGCAAATTTTGATTTTGATGAATTATGCAAGGCAACATTTGATGAAATTAAATCCAAATCAGTTACAGAACCCATCATGGTGATACCTGACTGGAACAATGAATTTTAAATTATGTGTGATGCTAGTGATTTTGCAATGGGAGCTGTATTGGGATAAAGAACTAAAAAGATATTCAAGGCCATATACTATTCCAACAAAACCTTCAATGAGGCATAAGACAACTACTGTACACTGATCATTTTGCAATTAGATATCTGATGGCAAAGAAAGATGTCAAACCAAGACTAATCATATGGGTATTATTACTGCAAGAATTCGATCTGGAGATCAAAGATAAGAAGGGTAGTGACAATGTGATAGTTGATCACTTGTCTAGATTGGAAAAAACTGTTGAAAAGGAAAATAAAACTAAAATAACAAAAAAAAATTCCTGATGAGCAACTATTTTTAAAGCACGCTAAGCACTCGGTATGTCAGATATTATGAATCACTTAGCTTATGGAGTCATACATGTTGCTTACCAATGGGGAGAAGAAAATTTGAGAACCGAGGCAAAGATTTTTATATTTGGGATGACCCACTACTTTTTAGAAGATGAGCAAATATGATCATAAGAAGATGTGTTCCATAAATAGAACAAGGCGATATTATGGAGAAATGTCATGCATCATCATATGGATGACACTTTGCAGGAGACTAAATGACAGGCCGAAAACGCGGTGTATAAAATGTATGCCTAAATGCGCAAGTGCACGCGTCGCCTCAAGTAATATGGTACTAGCAGACGAGTATCGATCCACGTGGAAAGATGAATTGACTACGATGTTCTCAAGGCTGCATTAACATTCAATAAATGATTCTAAGAAGGAATTCAAATACTAACAGTAACTAAGCTATTGGTTTTGGTGAATTATACGCGGGAGCCTAGGTTAAATCTCCCCTCGGTCACATTCGGCGGATTATTCTCCTAAAGATGTTGTTATTCGATTGTTTATAACATATCAATGGCGATAGATCTTGCCTACGAGATATCCTCTTGAGGTATATTCGCTTATTTGCGGAATAGAATCAGTATATCTCTATCTCGACTAAGATATTCAGAAATGCTTAATGTTCAACCCCAAACCACCTTCAAACCCTGGACATTCTATTACCCGAATCGCTAAAGGCTACTCTACCTGTGATCCCCGAATACCCTCATCTCGAATCTCGGGATCTTCGAAGTAGGCATGTTAATATTACGATATTATCATATAATTAACATGCAGTATAGAGCAAGATGTGATAAATTAACAATAAATTGATTTAATATGAAAGGTTAAATTCTAACTATCGCCCTGTGATGTGGTTTGATGTAACCCTAGAAATGAGTTTAGGAACATCATGAAGGAAAGAAATAAAATATGTAATATGAAGAACATCCCTGGGCGGATCCAAAAATAATCAAAACAATATGGAAAACCAATACAAAAATCCAAGGAGATCCCAGTTCGTGGTCACGGCTCGAATTCAGACCCTCGTCAAGACGCTCTTCAATGCCCCAAAATCCCGAGCCCCCTCGCATTTAATGATGATGCGTGATTTTTGATCGACGCCGCTGACGCGGGTGACGCCGCGACGCAGGATCGGGTTGACTTCGTGATTTGTCGAATTTCATCGCCGCGATTTAAGACGCCGCTGACGCAGACGCCGCGACGCGGCGCGACTTCCCCGCATGCCCTCATTTCTCCAAATGGCTTCCGTGGTTGTTCTTTCGCCATCATGCCCGTAGATTCCAAAAAAAAAAAAAACAAAACTAAATATGAATCTAACACTAAAATTATATAAATAATGCCAAATCAACATGAAAATGCACGACTGACGCGAGTATAATCTGAGTGTTTTAAGCACTCATCACTAAACAGCTCAGAAAACTCTTCAATTAGGTTTTTATTGTCCTACCCTATTCAAAGACTGTTTTGAATGGGTAAAACATTGTGATAATTGTCAGAGAATGGGTAATATAAGCAGAAGAAATGAAATGCCCTTGCAAGGAATTCTGGTGGTGCAGATTTGGCGGATGAGGATACTTTACGACCTTTCCCATCATAATTTGAAATATGTACATTCTAGTTGTGGATTATGTATCCAAATGGGTGGAAGCAATAGCTTGTCCTTAAATGATGCCAAAGACAATGGTCGGGTTTATACGAAGGAATATTCGAGTAGACTGGAGCACCTGCAATCATTAAGTGATTTAGGAAGCCATTTTGCAAACAAAGTTTTTGCAAAACTCATGAATAGATATGGAATCAAACATATGATGGGATTGGCTTATCACCCTCAGTCAAATGGGCAAGATGAAATTGCCAATAGGGAGATAAAGAAAATTATAGAGAAACTTGTGAATACAAGCAAAAAAGACTAGTCTATAAAGCTAGATGATGCATTGTATTTATAATCGCTTACAAAACTCCTATCGAATGTCCCATACATAATAGTATTTGGGAAACCTTGTCATCTTCCTCTTGAGCTAGAATAAGGCCATGTGGGCCATCTAAGAAATTGAATCATGACTCTAAGTCGCAAAGAAGAAAGATTACTCCAATTGAATGAACTGGAAGAGTTGAGGAATGAAGCTTATGATAATGTTAGAATCTACAAAAATAAGACAAAGAAGTGGCATGATCAAAGGATTTTGAGGAAGGAATTCAAAGCATGGGAACAAGTCCTATTGTATAATTTCAGGCTCAAACTGTTTCCAGTAAAACTAAAGTCAAGATGGAGTGGTCCCTATAAAGTAGTAGCTAGTACACCCTTTGGAGCAGTAACACTGAAAACTGACTCTGGATGTGAATTTAAAGTGAATGGTCAGAGATTGAAGCATTACTTTGGAGGGAACATAAATGAAAAGTGAACCAGATCTGAGAGAGAGGGAAGAATTTTGCTAAACTTAAGACATTTTGCAACAAATGTCTAGCTAGAGACAATAAAATGAGCAGCTTCTTAGGAGGCAACCTCGGCAAATTTTAATTTTCATAGTTAATTTGGTTTGTTTAAATTTGGTATGTTTGAAGTTTAGTTTCAGTTTTATATAAAATATTAAGTGTTGTTTTTGCTGATTTTTCAGGGACAGTGAAGCTGATTAGGAAGCACACTTTCTCAAACTAAAATATGTAGAAATCATACGAGGAGTATTTCTATTTCCCTCACTTTGTCTTTAATGATAATGCATAATTGAAGTTTGGGGATATGTGATTTTATTTAGAGTGGAAAATGAATAGTAGCTTTGTTGTTCTAAATTTTTTTTTAGATCTTCTAAATATAATTTTGTGAATTATATTGAGGGAAGACAATGAAATGTGAATGTTCATACTTGAATTGAGGTTCTTAGATGATTAGATGTGTTTTTACAAGTATGTTCTGATTGGTATGAGTGAATACACCTTGCTTTGAATGTGGCTTGATTGAAAAATGTGAATCGTGCACTGGGAAATTTGATTCAATGTCGCGACACAAGTTTCGTCGCGACATTATCGCTAAACCTCGCCACAACATTGTTTTTTTTATGTCGCGACAAGGATTGATTTAGCGGTTTGAAAGTCGCAGGGAAGTTTGTCGCGACATAATTTATCTATGTCACGACAAAATTGTAAATGACCTATGTTTCTAGAAGAGAAAAACATTATCGCGACAATATTTTGCAGATGTCGCTTACATGTGGCTTACTTCGACATCAAACTTTCGTGTCTCAACATAATTTTTATGTGTCACGACATTTTCAACTTTAGACTTAGAGATTGCAAAGAAAGTTTCTATCGTGACATAAGTAAACTTGAACATCACATTTAATGTCGTGGAAAATTTTTCACCTGTCGCAACAAAGAATTGCCCTAGCTTACAAGTAATTGCAAATTTCTATCGCAACATTAATTCTTGATGTTGCAACATAATATTAAAAAGGGAACAAACCCTAAGTCAATTTTTTTCGCAACAATTAATGAAGGCATAACAAACATTTGGCTTATAAATAGAAAATTTTTGAAAACTGAAAGGCTACCTGCCTCATAAACCTTCAACCCACTCAACTTCCCTCACAAAATCTCTCTCATTCCCTTTCGAAACCATAGATTCCAAAAACCTTTCTCTCACAATGTCTGAGTCGTCAAACCTTGTTCCGAACCTAAACAAAATCATGGAAGAATACGTAGAGGGCAAGCAAGCGGCAGTACAAATAACTCCAGTAGAAGTAGAGCGGGAAGAAGTAAGAGCTGAAGCTAGAGTAGAGCCTGAGCAACCAGAGGACGAAACCAGAAAGAGGAAAAGAAGAGCTGAAGAAACTAATGATGAGCGAATAGAGGAGAAAGCAAGCAACTTTGTCTCAGAGCAGGCTTATGTCGCTTGGAGGGATAAATTACAGCACAGAGACTTCATAGGAGATAGAGGTTTCAATAAGTGGATTTCCCCCTTCTAAGAAGTCATTGAAAGCAAAGGGTGGCACCTGTTGTGCTAGCACAAGGCTCTAGGATTTGTGGATGTGGTGAAGGAGTTATATGCTAACATGGTGGGAATGAAAGACAAGATAGCCTATGTTAGGGGCAAAGGGATTTCCTTCAGAAGAGAGCAGATGGACCAAACCTACAATCTTCATGAGAGGAAGAATGGGTCGAAGTTCAAGAAACAGGTGAAGGAACCCAACTTCTAGAAAATTGTAAACTTGCTGACATATGGCAAGGGAAAATGGAATAGCACCAAGAATAACCCACACGAGTCCATCTCCACAGAGTGAACATGGACCGAATACAAAAGGTGTGGTTCTATTTCAGGTTCAACCGCTTACCTTCCAAGCACTCTATGTATCAGGAGAAGGAAGCGTATTACAGATGTTATCTTAAAGGGCTACAAGTTCGTTGTTGAGATTATTGAAAACTCACCTGAAGTTATTCCGCAGAAGGCTACAAGGACTAATCACACCCAAAGACTTATCATCAGCTTGCATCCTGGGTGGCATTGAAGGAAACTAGGAGAAAGAAGAAAATTGCCTTAGGACCTCACCCCTGACATTGACATGAATCACCAAGGGGCCTAAGAACAGAGGCAAGGAAAGAGAGGAAAAAGTTGCAAGAGAGGAGGAAGAGCGCATTGAAATTAATCAAATGCAACTTGAAAGTGAAGCTCCAAAGCAATAAATGTGAGGCAGAGATAGAGCCCTCATTCTAACCTCTCTTCCCAGATGTGAGACAAGCTCATCAGATAGTCGAAGCTCGTGAGCATCAAAGCAACAATGCTGAATTAATGGAAATGTTAAGGGCAATGAGGCAGGAGATGCAACAGAGGGATAGCCAACTGAGAGTCTTACTTCAACTAAGAGATGAATACATGGATGCTGAGCTAAAAAGAAGAGATTAGAATATGGAGGAAGCAATCAAGTTGAGAGATGAAGAATGGAAGAGCAGATGGGAAATAAGATAGCAGGAACTAAGTGAAGAGCTCAAGGCAAGAGAAGATGCCTTCATCTCATATCAGCTCAGGAGGGATAGTGAGATAATAAAAATCATGAAGGAAATGGAGGATGCTATGGAGAAGAACCTACTGTAGAAGGAAGATGCTTTTGGGTATTTGTACAAGGAACATCAGAAGGAAATAAGACTTCTGATAGAGAAAAGGGACAAGGAATTGGATGGCACCCTAAACTATAGGGAAAAGTGTTGGAATGAAAGCTTGGATATGATCAATAACAACCTGTTAAAAATGTACTCTACCTAGGGAGAGTTTGAGGGAACCCTGAACTCTATTGGGCAGAGAAAAAGTGATGTTATCAAGCAAATGACCCTATCCATAGAGTGCTCTGACCACCGTAAGTGAAGAGGCAGAGGTCCAAGCGTGCCCACAAGTCCAAATTCGAGTTCTCACCTTCGCATACAGGATACAGTTTGAACTGCATAACCTACACCATTCCCATAGGCATGAAAGAAGAAGAAAATAGCTTACCCTCGCTTCTTTCCTTCCCATCTTCCTCTTGTACCAAATCTCTACTTGAAAATTTTAATAAAAAAATCCCTTTGCAGAAATTGGTGTTCACTCTCATTTTGAATTTCTTGTGTGTATTATTTGTATTTTCTTTCTTGTACTTTAAATAATTGAAATTTGTTGACTTTCAGTGAATGGTTTTGTTAAATAATGGAGAAACCAAATTTCCTAGGTTGAAATACTTGATTGCTGTAGTACTTGCTTCTTGGTACAATCTGAATAGACTGCGGGAATTGAAATGTTGTTGTGTTAACTTCATCTGAATTGAATGGTTAAATTTAATGAGATGTTAACTATAAAAATAGCATGGCAAGATATCTGTGAACCAAAAAAATTGATAAGATGAATTGGGGTAGGAATAAATGAAAGGGAAAGTTGTAAGGATATTAATAAATGTGTTGAACTTCAAGAATAAGAAAGGTTTTAACAAATTGTTGGAACAAATATGACCTGTGATTCTGTTTTGTAAACATTTCAATTATTTAAGAATCCTGATAAACACTGCACATGGTCAAAAGTATATCTGAAACAAATTGTGCTTATGTTAGAGACATCTTCTGGGATCCATAACAGTTAAATCTCCAAATGTCCTAGAAATTGTTAGATTATTAGTCAAGGTGTAATCCTAAGCAATACCACTAACAGGAAATGATATAGGCCATCCTTGGAAGTTTGAGCCTTTTAAAGCCTACCCTTATGATTTGCATAAGCATACGCATTAGTTTCTTATTTGAGCCGATAGCGATCTTATGTCGACCCGACTAAATGGAAAGCCCGAATCCTTCAGCAAGCTTCATGATCCTATATTAAAGAACCCTTATTTTCCCAAATTATGACACGTACAGAAATGAGAAAAAGGAGACAAGTTGGAGATATTATTTAAAGCTATGGATAAGGATGAAAAGGGTTAGAAAGAAAAATTCATTGAGATGAGGAAGTATGAAGAGAATTAAGAAAGAAGGCTATATAAGAGTGACATCAAGGAGGAATGAGTTTGGTCTTATAGCCTTCCTCCCTCGAACAATAAAGTTCTTAGGGGTGTTCAACACCTAGTACCGTAATGCCAACTGGTATGGGAGTTACTGACCCAAAGTTTGCTAAGGGGGGTAGAAAGCTTAAAAAGACAAAACATTGCACCATTCTAAAAACCTTGATAAAAGACGAAAAGTGAAAAAGCTTCTAAGATAAGGAAGATAAGTTATAGTCTGATTGTGGTGAATGAAAAAGAAAAATTCCAAAATAGAGAGTATGCAGAAAGATGCACAAAACCAGATGAGGATGTTAGATGCTTGATATCAATGATGCATAATGAATGCAAGAGTGCTAAGTTGTCAGTGATGTCTGGGTAAAATTTGAGCCTAAATTGTCAAATTATCCACCCAATTACCCAAGCCACACATTACAAGCCTAAAAGACCTATTTGATCCTAAAGGTGGTGATATGCTTACATTAGTGGAGATTAATATGACAAACAAGCATATGTAACTTAAAGAATGAGGGAGAAGTGTGCAGCTTAGTATTATCGAGGAAGATTAACTAATGCGCTAAGGAAAAAGAGAGAAGACCATCACACACTCATAATTCAGGTTGAATAATTGAATTGTTACATTATAAGAATTATTTGGCTGATTAGTGAACTTAATTAAAAAATCTTCCTAATTCTAGAATGGAAACATGTTTAGAGATAACTTTACAACTGACTTATATTCCTTGCCAAATGGTGGATTGAAAAGAAAAATGTCCTTACAAATTAAAGCTAAATTGCTTTAGGAGAAACAAAATTTTATTTTCTTTGCTTGGGGACAAGCAAAACTTTAAGTTTGGGGGAATTTGATGAGTCCTAAACTCATCTATTTTTAATCCATTTTAGAAGGTTATGATTCATTTTAATGCTAAATTATGGAATATTCACCAACTTTTTTTTGGCGGGTTTTGTATGAAAAAGAGAGAATTCCAACAAGAAAAGCATAAAAATTGGCTAGTGCAGCAAACTATGTCGTGACATACTTCGAATGTATCTGTGATTCAATATAACGGTAGAAGCATGTCACAACAAAAAGATCAAACTGGCCTTGAGCGGAAATGAAGAAGCTATCGCGACCCGATTTAGAATGGGTGTCAACTTCTATCGCGACAATGGATTTTTATGTCGTGACATAGTTGGAGCAGCTCATGAAGAAAGAATTTCGCGACATTCTTTACTCTGTCGTGACATTGATCAAGCAAATGGCATTGGAACCTTGTCACAACATCTTACAATTCTGTCGCGACATAAGAAACGAAGTCATCGGACGACTCTATCATGACTAAAACGGCTTCTGTCAGCGACGAAAAATGTGAAACAATGACACAATGTTCCTGCGACAAAGTTTTCTATGTTATGACAGACATTTTAACTAAGGACAAGACCAAGGCAGATTTTATGTCATGACAGATAAAAACTATGTCGCGACACAACATTCAGAGTCACCAATGAAAAATACACAGACTTTGTCGCAACATAGAATTTCTCTATTGCAACAGAGAAAACTTGAGGTTAAGGTGAATGTTGTCGCGACAAATACGACTATTGTCGTGACAGAAAGTGAGGAGAATGACAAGAAGATTGTTGCGACATAATAATGAACTAAAGGCAGACATCTCTGTCATGACAATGAAAAATTATGTCGTGACAATAAAACCTACAAAGTAAGAGATTTATGTCGAGACAGAGAAGTTTTCTATTGCGATAGAAAATGGAAGATAAGTGGGAGTGTTGGAATCCAGCGATAAGAAAATGCAGCATAAATAAAAAAAATTTAACGTTGAACTGCATCAGGATCCAAGCGGTTTGATGAAACTAAACAATGAATCAAGGAAATCCAGATCTTACCTCTTGTTGGCCAGAATCCCTTTTCGAGTAGTGGGTTGCTTGATCACACACACGGTGAAACACAAACAGAACTCCTTGGAAATGATCCGGCGACAACGAACCAAGGCGATCTGCAGGTGTCTTGAAACGCCCTCTAAAGGTATCCCACCTGAATGGCTAATGGATCTCCTAGCACCTTATGATGAGTCTTTGTCCTAAAACCAAAAGACACCTTAGTGTCTTCAAAACTCTAAAAGAATTCTCTCTCAAAGAACCACCTACTTTTAGATGATAAACCCCATAGTTATATCAAGCCTCCCACGAACCACTTTTATTAAAATGAATTTAAACAATTCATTAGCAGTAATGGGCTTGGGCTTAGGCTTAAGCTTAATCATGGGCTAAAGAGAGCCCTTTCCTAACATCCCATTATAGCTCATTCTTATGTGTGACCCTATAGGTTCACTCAATGTTGGCGTGAGCTGAATCATATTAAACCCGCAAAGTTGTAATTGGTCTACAGAGACATTATAACTCACCCCAATCAAGTGAATTCGATGACTGAAAAACCTTACCATAGTATGATATTGTCCTTTGTCACACGATGTCTGAATTAAGCACAAAAGCATGGATGAAGTCATCTTTATACAGAAACTTAATCATTTCTTGATTCTCAAGTAGACTAACTAAACAAATGATATTGATAACTCTATCAATCGTTTCAAGCTACGATCATGCATTTCTCAATCTCACTTATCAAGAGGCCAATAGACATCTCACTCAATTAAGAGCGGGACAAATTCCTTCACTATCACTTACATTCATCCACATGATTTATTGCATGACCACTGCTTTGTATTACCATCTTGTTAAAGGCGTCCATTGAGCTACGTCCAGACCACGAGTTCCTCGTGTAGGAATCCATGGTGAATTCAGGTCAAAGGACTCGAAATAACCTTATTGCAATAAGAATTCTGCGATGACATAATCCATATATGAGCTATTTCTCATAGCGGTCGGTCCAATAGCATGAACTTAACATGTATTTATGTTACGAGTAACATCTTATGTTCATGACTGACAAAAGCGTGGTCTTTTCTCACTTAAACATAATAGTCTTACTTCATTATTATTCCCACAGTAATGATCGACTATGGACTATTTAGAATAGTGTTCATTGTTATGCCTTAAATTAGGAAGAAAGGTTTTACTATCAGTCACATATGATGACATAAAGCGGAGCAACTAACTATTCAAGGATACGATTTTATCAAGTTAAACCACAATTTAAATAACAAGATAAAATGATAAATGCCTCATGTATATAAACATATAATGACAATGTATATGCCAGCAGGCTGAGCATATCGCTACTTGAGGGGAGGAGCCAAAGGTAAGTTTATGTGACAAAGGGATTCAATATTGCAAAAGAAGTTCAGCCAGGACAAGGAGTAAAGGGCTACATTTGCGACATAGAAGAGTGCTGTCGCAACCGCAGGAAGTTCGAGTCTCGACAATCTGAGGATCCACAACACTATCGCGACAACAAATCCCTGCTACTAGGAGAAACACTGTCAAGACAAAGAAAAGTCTGTTGCAACATAAATTGAGAATAGCTGCTTGAAAGAATGTCGCTAACATAGCGAGAGGCTAGCTGCGAAACAAAGTTGAAGAGGCGAAGAGGAAATTTCTATCTAAAGCAAAGAAACGACCATGCCAGCGGCATAAAACAAACAACATCAACAGAACTATGTCGCCACAAATCAAATTATGTCGCGACATAATTGAAGAAGATAGCATGAAAATACGTCACAACAGGAAACTGCAGGCCACGACAAGAGCCAAGCGACAAAAATAAGAACCATGTTGCGACATAACTTTCTTTGTTTTGACAAAGCGACCATTTTGGGCTAGAAATTTTGGGATCCACAATTTGTGCCTTGAAGTGCAGCCCATCATTTAAAGCTATCAATGAAGCGCATCTAGAGACGCGTGCGCGGCTTACGCAAATCGGGACTTAGGTAGTTGAAGACTCTTTGTATATTATTTTTCTTTTATTTTTATCTTTTATTTCCTTTTTAGTAGATTTAGTTTGAGCGTAGTTTTTAGTTAGTTTTCTGTTTAATTTCTTGATTTGAGTAATGAAATGATGTGCGACTTATTTGGAATTCACTTTAAACTTTTTCTTTGTCACTCTTTGTTACTACTTTAAATGGATTTTTAGAAAATTTATGGAGTTCGTTTATTTCGATTTGTTCTGATCTCGGTGAATTTTCTTGATCAGTTAGTCACTTATTTATGTGAACCAATTTTAAAAGATTGAGCTCCCTCTGTGAATGAATGAATGGTGGTTTTTATTTTTCTACACAAAGTGGAAGAACGCCTTAGTTAGAATTCTTTAATTTATTTGATTGGTATTATTTTTGAACTTAATCGTTCCAAGTATTAGTACCGTGTACCCAAACAAAGTACTGTATCTTGCTCTGATTTCCAGGAGACCCTCTGCGTGACACAGAGATGGATAATTCTGAGGGTATAGAGTAGTTCACTGTGGGTATGGTAGACTAGTACTTTGGAACTAATGAAATCTAAAAGATTACTCAAATAGATCACTAACTTACTCATGGTTTGAGGATAGTTTGATGAAGTATCAGTTTAATCGCTCAGAGGTTTCTCCTCTTTCTGATGAAAGGATTCTGATCTTGTGTTAGCAAATATCTAATCAAGGAGATGGAGAATTTCATTAGAATTAAAGGATGACGTGCCAGTTAAATTGGAGAAGACTTGTAATATCCTGTCTATGGGGGCAAGAATTCTTCAGTCCTAAGATTTGGGTGTGAAGTACTAAAAAGGAAAAATACCTAGATCTTAGAAAGAGGATTATATCTTACAAGTAGTTGATTAGATCCATGAGTCAGAAATGAACATGAATCTCTAATTAGTGAAAGGTATTGTTAAGGGAGAAATCCAAACTATACCACAATTTATCTTTTACAAACTCAACTTTCCAACTTGTAAACAGCTATGATTCAAATGATACGGGAGTGACAATCATTCATCAGTCTATTTCCTAGTGTTGTCTCACTCAGTGAACACTCAAATCCACTCTTATTAAATTTTTTTATGTATACTAGTGAAATTACTTTAGTATTATTTTATTAGTTCTCTCATCGTTTTAACAATGGAGTTCGAATAGTAAGGACCTTGAGTAGTTGGGGTAGTTAGTCTTTTGATTTATCATCAATCCTCGTGGGAATGATATATGGACTTAAAAATCAACTTTTATTACTTGTACAACCTGTGCACTTGTAGTGATTCAGACCAAACATAATTTTTAACGAATCCATTTTACAAAAAGGACAAACACATATTCTACACAAAAATCATTCAAACAAGTTTTTGGCGCTGTTGTCGGGGATTTTAGTTAGTCTTTGGTAGCCGTGTCAGGATATTGGTCAACAAGTTTTTGGCGCCGTTACCGGGGATTAGATAATAGTCCTTGGGTAACAGTGTCATAAATTTGTATATATAATCTGGTCTACAACACTCAGCTACTGCAGTTAAAACATTTTTTAAAAATATTTTTGAAATTTTTGATAAAACAGAGAAATGTGGAGTGTGATTCTCTAACTTAGTTGGAACATTGATGTTACAGAGATTCTGCTTTCAGATCTCACGGCAGCATGCAAAAACATAAAAAGACCTTTTTTCTATATACCAAATTTCTTCACTCTTTGCTCGAGAACTGTGCACTTTATGGTGGTCTTCAAAACTTGGTGCGATTTAAACACATTGCTAGAAGGCTATTGTCTAATCCTTGGAAACGGAGCTAAAAACTTTTTTTATGACTGAGAATTATATGATAATGTTTTCTGATATGTATATAATTTTAAAATTTTATATTAGGTCTAATTCTCTGCAAGTGCATAGGTCATACAAGTAATAAAGTGGATTTTGGGAAATTCCCGAATATCATTCCACGGGGATCTAATTAGCGATCTGAGATCAGTACCCTCACACTTAAGATACTACTATTTGATGCAATACAAAATTGATTTGTTTAAACTAAAGAGAAAAGAATGGCTGATTAAGGAATTTTATAACTATATAAAGGCTAATGAGTGGAATTGAGAGTTCATTGGTAAAGTTAACTTTAATGGGGAAATAGATCAATGTATAATTATCAATTTCTGCATCATTCTACAACATAGTTCAGCCATCAGTTTGAAATATGAACTTTTTAAAGAAGAAATGTAGTATAGTTTGGATTCCTCCATACACTATACATTTCACTAATTAGAAAACCATATTCCTTCCAGACACATGGGTCTAATCAGTTACTTGTAGGATATAATCATCTTTCTAAGAATTAGGTATTTTCCTTTCCAGTACTTCACACCACACCTTTACCTAGGAGCGAAGAATTCTTTTATCCTTCAGACTCTTAACACAAGCCACCTTCTCTAATGTAGTGGTATCTCATCCTCACAATTTGAATAAACTCTCTATCTCCCTTAATTAGATCTATGATAACATGAGATCGAGAATCATTTCATCCAAGCAGGAGGAGAAACCAGCAATAGTTAACTAATGCATGTTGACTAATCCTTACACTTTGAGTAAATTAGTGATCAATCAGAGTAATCTTTTAGAGTCCATTAGTACCATAATATTAGTCTAGCATACCCCCAAATAACTGCTCTATACTCTCAGGAATCTCCATCTCTGTGTCACTTAAAGGGTCTCATGGAAATCAGAGCAAGATACAATCATTTTTTGGGTACAAGCTACTAATATTTGGAACAATTAATTTCAAGAACAATACCAATTAAATAAATTCAAGATTTATAACTATTACATTCTTTCAAGTTGCACAGAAAATGATAATTAACATCAGTCTGCTTTGATTCGTCGCCCGTAGGGGTATTAATCAACAAAATTTATAACTTAATACCTCATACTAGCGTAGCATAGCTACTATAGTATAGTGGTTCTAGGATCGTCCATAGAGACGAGTTTTCTTTGCGAAAATGACTGAAAATAAAGCTTATATTGGTGATTTCATTTTGGATATTTGGGTTGTGATAAAAACGGTGGATTTTAGAGAGAAAATAAAAATAATAATGCATAAAGTAAAATCAGGATAAAATGTAAAAATGAGAAATTCCTTGGAGTTTCAAGTCACTAGGTTTCAAGTTCCTTAGGCAAAGGAGGGGTTTTCTTGGGTATTTTCCTGAAGCTGGGAGGTGGCACATATAGTTATCTCCGAGATAGGTTTCTTGCTTTAGTTATAATAACTAACCCTAAATAAATATCCTTGAAAAATGGTATTTGCTTCCCATTAATGGTCTCGGATAGTGAAGAACATCTCCTTGACTCACCTTCCAATGGTCCATAAATGATAACTGACGAACATCACTAGATCTAACAATAAGTATCCAATGAGCTCTGAGAGCTTACCAAATACTAACCATTCAAGGTGACTCGAAGGAATCAAACCTAGGATTTCAAGGAAATAAAAACATCACCTTGAATCGCCTTCCAATAACCCATAAATGATAACTAACGAATGTCAATGGATCTAGCAATAAGCATCCATTGAAACCTAAAATCTTATCAAGTATGGATCATTCAAGGTAACCCGAAGGGATTAAAACCAATATTTGAAAAGAAACAATTAATGGTGGAAAATACCTCCGTTAAAACATGGAAAACCGCCACCTTTTCATCTGATACCTTCACCTAGTTTCCTTTACTCCAAGGAAATGAAGGGTTTAGCTACTCCTCCTCTTCTCAAAGGTTGTTTGGCTCGCGAGAAAGGGAAGAGAGAAAATTAGAGAAAAACGGAAGCTCTAAAACTACTTTACTGAATGTCCAAAAAATCTCCTTGTCTAGGGTCTTTCAACCCATATATAGTTAATACAAATTACAAAAAGTGCATAAATTAACATTATTACACGAGAGGCGGGAAAAATCAAAATCAAAGTCAAAGATTTGGGGAAAGTTCGTAGGAAATTTCACTTTGAAGTGCAAATTTCGCAGCCATTGCGAAATTTCACGACCACTGCAGTGAGAATTTCAGCCCCGGGTTTACAAGTCGCAGCCCTTGTGAGAGTGCTTAGGGTTAACTCTTGCATCTTCCTCATACAGCGCTTCGCCTTACAGCACGAGCTGCGACTATGACTATAACTCTCTTCATGCACTTTGAGATCAATTCCCACCTTTGAGATATAAGCCTCCAAAAACAACAAAACTTGCCACAAAACATGGAGTTAATTTTCCCAAAAGTGCTATTTTGAGCCCTATTTGAGATGGGTTTGAGTGCTTTTTGCACTAATCATGTCAATTAAACTTGATTGAGTGTTAGGGGTCTACTTAGTATCACTTATGCCATTTCGAGGTTATTTTTTGGTTGTTTTTCTGGGTTTTTGCATACCTTAGAGATTCGATATCGAGATGTGTTGAATAATGAAGATACGAAACTATTTCCACATCAGCATGTCGGTCGGTGAAGGAATGGAAGCGAAGTGAAGAAGAAGCTTGATACGTGGAGGTTCGAGGATGCGGTCTGGTGTGAAGAGCCTTGAGGCAACTTGATTTTGCTATGATTGCGAAAATTTATTTGGGATTGCGAGATTTGCGATCATACTTGGCGAAATTTAAACGTCTAGAAAATTAAGAAATTTAAGCTGGGCTGACGAATTTCGCTATGTCTTGAAAATCAGCGTACTGGCGAGGAATTCTTTAATTTAAGCTATCTGCAAATCATTTATTCTTAATTTGAGTACGTGTCTGTAGGAATTGACGTGCATAATGAGGATTTTGTGATTTCGCTATCTGTCCCAGATTTAAAGCTAGGCTGAAATTCGTAGACTAGCCAGGAACCCTGGTACTAGCGAGTGCGCTAAGCGAGAAAATCATTGTTTCATCATTCTGTGTGTGCAAACAGTGATGTGCAGACGGGAGAAGCTTTGTTTTCCCAGTTGTGATGTGTGCATCAGTGTGTTGCACATGTGCAGTGAAGCTTGAGACCCATATGTATTTCCATTGTTCGGATGACATTCCTCATGACCACCTTGGTAAACATTTTGACGATCTTGGCACGCGTTTCATTTTGTTACAGCCACTCTAACGACAGTTAGTTGTTTTCCTATCTGTTCTTTCTCTTTCCTCAGTTTCTGGAGCTATGTGTTTGTACTCATACTGAGATGCTCTGCTCTGGGCTGCCATCTGTTCCTCATGTCTGTTTGAAGAATTGACTTCACTTGGTTGTGGGAGTAGATTTGCGAGGGTGTTATCCTCATGTGTTAAATGCTATAGTCTTGTATTTATGGTTCCCGTCTTCTCAAGCCCAGGATTGAATATCATTTTAATGTCCGTGCCTTTAGCCAATACTTACCATGCTTTAGGATCACGAGTGCGCTTATTGCTAGATGTCTTGTTTGTTCTTTAGATGGCCTTCTGAGCCACTTAAATGAAGTTGAATATTAAGGTTTCAAGCGAAGAGCTATAGATGCATATTACCTGTGTTGACTCGAATAGGAGTGATTCGGGTTAGGTTTTCTAGCTAAAACAAAGAGATAGGTTATGGCTTGGACTATAGGTTGCTTGTCATAATGCGAGGATAAAACCCGAGGACACTTGTTTCCCCCATGTTATCAAGTTAGTGACCTAAATCTTCAAAGTTACCTTTTCACACTTCACTTTCAGTTTTTTTTACAGTTATTCAATATCCAAACTACTCACACTGTTTTTAAAACAAATCCAAGAAATCAAATTAAAAGCTTCACCATTTTCAACAGTCTGTCACATTCATAGGATGAAAACCCATCCTGTGTTCGACCCTAGACCGCTATACTACAGTAGCTTGACTACGGCAGTAGGAGGAACGGGATTTCGATTTTGTTGATTCGAATCACCTACCCGGCGCGAATCAAATGGCGCGTTCTGGGTGGATGGTGCCAAACTACGTTTGATAAGTTGAAGTGTACTTGGGTCGGCATCATAAGTGGGCGACCTTTTAACCCTTTTCGAATTTCAGTTGCTGCTTGCAAGTTTTTTCATCACTTCTGATCTTTGCCTTGTTTTATTTTTCATACGATCGGTTTTATTTTGGCTAACCATAGCCCTTTTTGCAAGTTTGTTTGTGCTATTTCTTGTGTCTCGGTTATTATAGCAGATTGTTTATACCCAGCTAGGGAAGAGAGACATCAGGTAGATTGCAAGAGAATCAAACACCAATTGAACAAAGCGGTGAAATCAATTGTGCGATAGACCAAATGGATCTACACGAGAGCAGTCGACCCAGTACTGATGAATCCATGACCTATAGATGGTGAGGACCACATCCACCCTCACAAGTTAGTGCCCCTTCTGCGTCATACCTCCTGGCGAAGATGTAGTGAGGCCTTATTTAATACCCCTACTCCCCACATATCATGGTATGGAAAATGAAAATCCATACACACATAAAGAAGGATTTTGAGGAGGGTTTGCACAACCTTTAAGGAAGGTATGATGGACATGGTTGCTAAGGCTGAGAGGCATTTCCACTTGACCACTAAGGACAAGGCCAAGATTTGAGCAACTCAGGAGCCTAGAACCGTAGAAATTGGGGTACAGGCTCTTGACCAGGGTTTTTAAAAATTCTTCGTGCTCGTAAGACCAGCTTGATTTGAAGAGACAAATTTACACATTCGCATTTCGAGGGTGGTGAGAGGGTTCTACCGAGTGTTAGGAAAGATTCATAGAGACCATCAATGCCATCCACCACGGTTTGATACATGGATGCTGGTAAACCCACTTCTATGGTGGCATATACTCACCTGCTTGCTTAAGCTTGATTGTGGAAACCATGTGTGGGAGATTTTTACGAGCAAGCATCACATTGAAGCCATGTCGTTGCTTGAAACTTCTAAGGGTTGGGAAGAGCCAAACCCTAGAGATATGGAAAAAATGAGACCTTTAGCCAACCCTAGGGGTGGGATGTATGCACTAACAGAGGAAATGGAAATGAAAGCTAGGATTTCAACCTTAGCTAGGAAGGTGGAGGAGCAAGAAAGTAAACGGCTCCATGAAGTGCAGGTAGTGACTGAAAATCCTGCACAAGCCAATCCCTGCACCAATTTCCAAGCCACTGCCCACCCTGAAGGACAGTATCCTATGGCCCCTTCAGTGAAGGATTTGATGTCAAAATGTCACTGATGCCGTATTAGGTCGATACAAGCCACCACAACTGAATACTTATATGGAAATACTGCAATTCCAATTGGAGAATCACTTGACCTATCTGGAAACCCAATCCCCCTGCCTATGTGCCCCCAGGTGCCAAACCACAGTTTGGTTCCACCTCTCAACCACAACCACCTCCATCCTCATCTCCTGTGGAACAAGCCATTTTAAATTTGAGTAAGGTGGTGGTAACTTTGTCTGGAAACGGGATCAATGCACAATTGGCACGAAAAAGTTGATCTTGTAGAGAGCACAACGAGCAGAGAGAATAGATGGGAAGCAGAGGCAATCTTAATCAAAAATAGACAACTTGCAGTATTCAATCACAAAGATGAAGCAGAGTGCAGGTACGGGGAGAGGAAGGTTGCACCCAAGCATTTGCCAAATCGAGGTCCGTGAGATAGGTTTTATCTAACGAAATTCTAGGGAATGGATGAGGTGGCTATAATTACTAAGGAGTGGAAAAGGGTTGATCTCGGCCCGTACCAAAAACCTGTTGGGGAAACCGGAAAGAAGTAGAAATGGAGCGAACACATTTTTACGAAGAGGACTCAATGAAACAACGCATGCCACCTCCATTTCCACAGCACTTAGAGGCGAAAGAAGAAGGCATCTCAACAAGGTGCATCCTAGAAGTCCTAAGGCGTGAGTGAACATTCCTTTTGGACATAATCAAACAAGTCCTCGCCATGCAAAATTCTTTTTTGAAAGATCAGACAATCAAGAAGGGATTAGGCATTGGTGAAGGCGGTATTTCAACCAAATGTCACATAATCCAAAGTAAGAACCTCACAAAACACAAGACTGTGATCTCCCACACTCAAGAAATATCAGAATTTGTGAGCACAACCTCATCGACCTGGGGGAGTCATAGAACCTACCATACTCTGCATAAGCGCTAGGTTTGGGTGAACTTAAACCTACCAACATCACAATCACTATCGGGTCGATAGATCGCGAAAATCCCTTTAAAAGATATTGAGGATGTCTTAGTGAAAATAGACAAATCTACTACCCAAGATTTTGTGGTGCTCGACATCGAAACTAATTGCAAAATGAACCCAATCATGTGCCAATTATCATAGAAGACCATTTGCCACCGCTATCAATCATAAATGTCGAATGGAGTCATGCAACTTACATTTGGCAACATGACTCGAGTTGAACATATTCCATTTGAACAACAAACACCAACCGCTAGAAGATGAAAATCTAAATGACCGATGAAGTTGGTTCAAATGGCCGCATGCGAAAGCTAAGGTGGCCAGGAATTGCGTGAAATGACCAACCAGTGGTGCAAAGAAGTGTTGGAATTCAAGCATCGCCCACCAAGATATACCTGCTCAATTCACCATCAACCGCTGAGAAAACAAGTGACCAAGGGAAAACCAACAACAAGGATTCACAGCCATCACGGCCTGAGGAGATCATCCTCCTCAAATCTCTCCTTGAGTAATTTTGTGATATTGAATCAAGTTCTGTTCTAAACCGAATTCAAAGCTTCAACAATTTCGCTTTTGTTTTAATTTAGTCGATTTTAATAAATTCAGTTATTTTTAGAAAGTTTCTTAACTTAGCAGTTTTCCACATTTATTAACTTTGTAATTATAATATAGTATCTTATATTAAATTTTTTTTATTATAATATCATATATTAATTTTTACTTATATAATTTACTTAAATTATTAATATTTGGTTAAAAATATAAACGTGTGGCGATTAGTTAAGAACTCAAATTCGCTATAATAGCGAAAATTAGAGGGAAAAGACCCTTCGACTTCCTCGGCCTAAGGCTTATAAAGAGGAGGGGCTGGCTATCCAATCACCAGATTCACCTCCCCGCCTTTTCCCCGAGCCACCTCGTCAAGAACCCCGAGTCACAACACCCGCCGTTGTTCAGCCTGCCCGTCACCTGCACCTGAGCCGACACCGCACTCACACTACCAGTCGCTTCGCTTGCCTGCCCCCGTCATAGCAAATACCCACGCCCGAGCCGACCGAGCCACTCGCCGCTGAGTTCCTCGGTTTCAGCTCGAGTCAGCCGCCCTGCTCGAGTCAAGCCACCACTAGCCATCACAAACTGCTCGTGTACCGAAAAATGCATACGCCCCTGAGCCACACCCGCGCAGTGCCGCGCCTTCGCAAGACGATCCAAAGGCCTCCGTCCCCGCTGAGCCCCAGACGCCTCAGCACTTGTTTACTTTCACGTGGGAGCCTCATCCCAGCATCCTCCTCGCCACGGGGTCAGATTTAGTACACTGAGCGAGAGGAGTGTGCCCCGCCTCCAGCCTCCGGCCCGCCCCGCACACCCGTCCCGTAAGGCCTCCGAGAGCCCTGTGGATTCGGGACGATACCAGACTCTGATTGGACCCTTCGGCCCCACACACCGTACCTCAATGAGCTAGGAGGGCCTGCACTGCCAGCCAGCATCGGGCCCGGGGTGAGTCATCCTCATCCAGCCTCAAACATCACACCACATTCCACGGAGACGACATCAT
Source organism: Tetrastigma voinierianum (assembly GCA_016808115.1). NCBI lineage: Eukaryota > Viridiplantae > Streptophyta > Magnoliopsida > Vitales > Vitaceae > Tetrastigma > Tetrastigma voinierianum. The sequence continues at coordinate 2,077,867 of JAEQBH010000137.1, read as the reverse complement.
CGCCGCTTGTCGCCCGCCCAGGATCGAGGTCAGTTGGTTGCTTCCGGGGCACCCCATTCCGGAACGCTGGCGCTTCATTCGAGACTTCACCGGAGTCATATTACGATCGTCCCAAGACCGCTGGCGATCCCAGATTGAGTGGATTCGGCGCGACCGATCGAAAGCACTGTTCTTTCATACCGCTCATGAGGCCGAGGCAAGATATTACCCGGTGGTTCTTAGCTCTACCATTCGATGACATCCTGGGAGCGCCTAGTCCGCCGAGCTCTGTCGCCACTCATCGTCATCACTGGAGTGCTTGGGGAGTACTGACATTTCAGCTAGTCATTGGGCATGCAGACATCGCAGCTAATGCAGGGGTTATCGAGACCGGGTCTCACCGTACACACCGAGATGGTCCGCAATTCGCTTCTCGAGACACCACCGCCAGCCCATATTATTCCGAGGCGCGCCCCGCCTCGTATGCTCCCGATCGATCATCCGCTCAGACTGGGGTTTCTTCCACTGCAGAGCACCACGTACGTAGGGGCCATCCTTGAGGTTTCAGACCGGATCTCAGAGGGACTCGTTCCAAATTCCTCTGAAATGGTGATGACCTCCTATTACACTTCGAGGAGAAGGTCCATCGTAGGCGCCTCACTGAAATGAGAGTCTTCCACTGGGCCGATGCAGACTATTATGCTGTGTCCTCAAGCACTCGGGCTCCCTGCAGGAGCCCCGGATTGAGAGGAGATTTAGATGTCCTCAGGTCCTGTCTATGGAGCGAGCGATGGTCATGCCCATATCATTTATCCTCCAGCAGCAGGACCGGGAGGAGGTACCGGACCAGGTGGCAGAGGACTCCCACAGGACAGACAGTCGAGCCCCTGAGCCCGAGGTGGAGAGGAGTCCAGCTCCGCATATGTCCCCTCCATCTCCTCCTCCACATGCTACTTCCGTTAGCCGCAAATTACACTCCCGCCCATCATTCACCCCACGCATTCGGCCTCGAGTAATGCTCATGCGCCAGAGAGATAGCAGGTGTGATGGATGCTATATGTTCCTTGGCAAATACCAAAAAGACAAAAATCGTGAGGTTGGATCGAGCTGAGGCCACTCTAGAGGACTATCGCTCCATGCTCCAGCATATCATGACTCACCCAAATCTTCCACGCGTTCCCGTCGCAGGATGAGTCCACTAACAATAACAGCATTTTTGATGTTATTGCAAAGAAGAAGAAGCATAGACTCCACCACCACCACAAAGAAGGAGGTGGTTAGGTTTCTTTTATGTTTTCAGATAGTTACCAAAATTCTTTATCAACCGCCAATTTTGATTAGATTTATGTGTTAACATAAGAGTAAAGTGATACTTTTGCATGTTTAGCTTTTGTATTCATGTAATTAGCCATTTTCGCTATATCAAAGTTATTCAAGATATATATACGTATTTTGCATATCATGTTTTTGTGCCTTCACCATGTGTAACTATTTTCATTTCAATCGAACAATCAATTAGTTTCTTTAACTGACAAATCAATCGCCTTTTGTCGAAAATCAATCATTGTAAGTTACCTTATGTTAAAACAATTCCATGTTTGAAGAAATTTCTTGATCACAGGTTCTGAAGATCAACTTGGAACATTTCTCCCTTAAGCCACCCACACCGCACACCGATTTTTTCAATGTCGAATTCAGATACCTCTTTTCTTACCTTGCAGAATTTTTAGGCATGTTGGAAACCTAGGATAGGCTCATATCACATTTGAAGACCAATGTAGTCTTCCAAAAAGGAAAAGAAAAGAAAAGCAAAAGAAAAAGAAAAAAGAAAAAGAACAAAAGAAAAAATAAAGTCGCGACACTTGCCTTGAAACCGTAACACCTGGCCCGAGGGGTATGGCGTTTTCAAGCCCGATGCCCTAAGCCTTAATTGCCGGAGTCATCGATTTAGTGTTCAAGTAGGCATGGGTGGATAGGTAGAGCTTAACGAATCGTAGGTGCTTGATTTTCGTCATTCGAGTCCGGTGAAGCCTGTAGAGCTCAAGGGCAGTGATCCTTTCGCTTCGATGCCCTAAACCAATCGTCGGTCACCTGCACTTCGCTACAGACTTTGGTAAACGATTTAAGTATCGTGACCTACAATGTAGTTGAATAAAGAAAGGAGTGTAACTATCCCTATCTAGGCTTGCTTCAACAAACTTAAGGCCATGCCGTAGTTAGGTCGGGGGAGGGAATACTTTGTAACTTATTGGCTTTGACCGTTATATTTAGAATCATTAGACTTTGCGGAAATTCAAAGTTGAGAATCATGGATCCGATAAGTTGGCCTCAAATTGTTCTTGTATGGTTTATGTTCTCTCATGCTTGCCAAACTTGTGTCAATTTTTTCATTTTAAAGGTAGTGTTTATATGTTCACACTCAATCATAAACTTTTTGAAAATCACGCATGCATACCTCAGTTTTTGCATCGCTAAGGGACTAGTGAACGCTGCCAGTGATTAGTACCCAAAAGCTCTATTTTGAGCCCTATTTGAGATAGGGTTTCTGAGTGCTTTTTTGCGCACTCAATCATGTCAATTAAAGCCAATTGAAGTGTTAAGGTCTACTTAGTATACTTGCTTAATACTTCAGGTTATTTTTGGCTGCTTACGTGCTTTTTGCATACCTTGGGAATTGGAGCATCGAGATGTGTTGAATAATGAAGATCGAAACATTTTCCACCATCAAAACATGTCCGAATTCAAGTGAAGGAATGGAGGCAAGTGAAGAAGAAACGATGCAAGGAGGTTCAGATGCAAAGTGTTGAAGAGCAAAGTAACCTGTAGATTTTTCACAAGATTGCGAAAATTTCGCCGATCATAAAAATTTCGCAGCCATAGCGAAAATTCCGTAATCCTAGCGAAATTGAGAAATTTCGCTATGCTAGCGAAATTCCTCGCTATGTATCGAAAAATCTAAGTGGCTCACGAAATCTCACTCGCTTATCTCTAATACTTAGGCTGGGCTTAATTCGCTAGCTGGGGCGAATTTACAAATACTAGCGAAATTGATCGCATAATAAATTTTGTGATTTCGCTATCTCTCACACTCGTTGTTATTAAATTTCACAGTTAGCTAAATTTTCTACTGCCAAAATGAAATCACTCACCTTAGCCAAATCTCCGCCCGGGCCATACTTTTTGTAACTCACGCCAACCGACTTCATTTGGTGTATTACCTCCTTGTCCTCAGATAGCCAATAAGTTAGCTTTGCATTATTACATCGTGGCCTATATAAGCTCGCCCTAAATTGCACCCTAAGCAATCTTGCACATTTTCATTTTATGTAAATATTCCCACCTTCAGTTAGGGCTTGTTTTTCTCTTCTCTCTCCCCTCTTCTCTCATTTTCTAGGCTACTCAAACAACCCTTGAGGATGACAACTCAAGAGATGCTTGGCTGCCTCTTAGCTTTGAAGATAAGGTAGCTAGCTTGGTCAGGTAGTTGCAGGTTGTCCTCATGTGTTAAATGCTGAGTGTACTGTATTTATGGTTCCCATCTTCAAACTAGGGTCAATATCATTTAATGTCACTGCTTTCGGGCTAATACTTCACTATGCTTTAGGATACAAAGGCATACTTATTGCTGGGATGTAATTTGTTCTTAGATGGCCTTTTACGAGCCATCGAAATGAAGCTGAATGTTAAGGTTTCAAACTGAAAGAGCTTATGATGCATATTAATTGTGTGTTTACTCAAATAGGAGTGATTCTAGGTTAGGTTTTCTAGCTAAAACAAAGATCCTAAGTATGGCTTGACTATAGGTTGTTTGTCATAATGCGAGAGGATAAATCCGAGGACACTCGTTTCCCATGTTATCAAGTTAGTGACCTAAATCTTCAAAGTTACCTTTCACACTTCACTCGCTTTACGCTTATTCAATATCCAAACTACTCACACTGCTTTTAAAACAACCAAAATCCAAATTAAAAGCTTCAATTACTTAACACCGACAGTCATTCATAGATGAAAACCCATCCCCGTGTTCGAATTCTCTAGACTGCTATAATCAAGAAGACACTACCAAGCAGTGAGGAGGAACTTAGGATCATAAATTTGTTGATTCAATCACCCTACCGTGGCAATCTAATCAAACATCAGATAGCAACCTGCTAGGTAATTTAATGTGCGACCGGAGCTTAATTAAAGCAATTACTATATAAAAGTGCTCAAACATATGTTAAAGGTATAAAACTACACCTCGGGGTAGTAATCACTTCAACCGGCTACTGCTGGGTCCCTTAGCAATGAAGGAATAATGAAAATCTAAAACAAGATGATCTATATCTACAAAACAAAAAGTTTTTCAAAAGTAATGAGGGGATAAAACCCAACCTTCAAAAGGAGTCATCAAAATCATGCCCAATGACTGTCTCAAGAAGAGTATGTACTATGCAAATTCAAGTATCAAAAGAATTTCCACTCCTAAGAACCAACCTGTAGCCTTCAACAATAACCTATATGTTAACATGATTAGATTTCAAATATAGTCTGCCAAACTATCCTCTCCCCCCTAACCTAGCTCTTTTTCTACACCTAGCAGAGTGACCCACCCCTATGGATCAGGAACCACTTTTATTTCACAACTGTTTTTTTTTTTTTTTCATTAAAGGGGTGCAATGTTGAGGGTATCGAATTAACAATTGTCCATGTAACAGTGGTCCACAGATGACTCCTAAGCAATCAAGGTTTAGGGCGTCAAGTCATAAGGATCTTTCAACCACTAACTTTTCAGATTTCACCCCAGACTTTTTATAAGTTTGACACTCAAAGACTCCAAATTAATAAACCCACCTATTCACCCATGTAACAAGTAACAAAGTCGTGGTGACTCCCAACCGCTAGCTTAGGCATCGGATTAAAGACTTTCGCCATATACCCTCGCATCGCGTCATGTTTCAAGGTAAGTGCCACAAATTTCTTTTTCTTTTGCTACTTTGTTTTTGGTTTTTTTGTTTTTTTTGTTTTTTTTTTAAGACTCATTGGTCTTTTTAGGGATCCAAACCTATTAAAGGTGGTCAAAATTACTAGGCCAGACTTTTGCAAGGTTCAGGAGGCAAGACAGTTTTTCAACTTATAATTGAAAACTAATGTGCATAGTGTGTGATTAGTTCAAAGTGGAAGAGGCAAGGTTGAAGACAAGAGGAGTTTCCACACTTCATCAACTTTTATAAGCATAAAACAACTCTAAAATCCAAAGCATTGAAGCACAGTTTCAATTTCTCCCATTGCAGGTTGAGAATTACAAAAAATGAGGATATTAAGCAAACTAAAAGTGAAATGCTAAAAAAAAATTAATAGGAGAAAAATCACCAGCTTGTGATGAGGGTCACAAGTATCCACCAAAGATAGTCATTAGCACTAAGGCGTTGATTCGTGCCACAGTAGGGTGATACGGAATCAACAATATTTGTATCCTAAATTTCCTCCTAATTCGTAAATAAGCTACCGCAAAGATAAATGGCCAGGTTGAACACAGACGGGTTTTCATCTTACAAATGATTTGTATCATGTTTCAAAATGTGGTGAGGCTTTCATTCGATTTTTGACGCATAAAAGTGGTGTTGTTGCCACTAGGTTAACTCGAGGGCGCTTTAAATTAAGGTGTGTGGAAGATAACTCAAGTCTCGGGGTCACTAAATTTCTGATAAAATGAGGTTATAAAGGTGTCCCTAAGTTATTTCGCATTAGGCAAATGACATATAGTCATAGCCAAAACCCGATCTTTGTTTAGCTTTTAAAACCAACCCTTAAAACATTCCTATTCAACCAAAGTATTTATCAAGCATTTAATGTTTCAAAGAATGAAATACATCATTTAACCTAATTTCGTTGGCTCAGAATGACATCTAATCAATGTCAGTGTATCTACCATTAAGAATACACTGAACCCTAAGGCATGCCAAGTATTGACTAAAGAAAATACATTAAATAGGATTAAACCCTAGTTTGGAAAGTTTGAAACACAAAAATACAGTACCTGCTCCATTTAAAACAGAGGAACACCTGCAAACCACCATTAACCAACCTAGCAACCCTCCTCTTCAAGGTTTTGAGGCTAAGCCAAACATCCTTTGAGTTGTCATCCTCAAAGGGGTGTGTTTAGCAGCCGAGAAAATGAGAGAAAGAAGAGAGAAAACTGTGAACCTAAAACAGGGGCTGTGAAAACTACGTGGATTGAAAAGTTAGCAAAAGTTAGGGTTACAAAATGTTATAAAGTGGCTTATATAGCCTTACAAGAGATGTGAAATACCAAAACAACCAAAATAATATGATTACATTGAGGGCAAAATGGGAATTACACAAAATCCGGGTCCTTCGATCACAAAAAGAGGCGCGATTTTCGCTATGCACGCGGAATTTCGCCATCATAGCTGAAATTTTCTTTCTATGATAGCGAAATTTCGGCTATCATAGCGAAAAATTGAGGCATAGCGAAAATTCAAAATTTCGCTATGCACAAGAATTCTCGCCACGAGTAGCGAATTCAAGTATGATAGCGAAATTTCATATCATAGCGAAAATTTCCACATATAGCGAATTTTCGTTAGGATTGTGGAATTTCACAATATCATAAATTTTCATGCCATAGCTTAAATTCCCGATCCTCCCGCATTGCTTCCGCACTAATCGCCTTGTATTTCTTCCTTTCCAGCTCGACATTTCTTCATCCCACATGAAATTCGAGAATTCATAATGTAACTTAGCATAAAACATCACAATTTCGATGCTAAGCTTGATGTGGGATATGGAGGTTCCAAACCCGCAAAACTACCAAAACAAATTTAAACAAAATCGTAGTACTAATCTAATTCGCACCGCTAACGCGCTTAATTAATATGATTAGTACGCAAAAGCACCCAAAACCTTCTTAAATAGGGACTCAAAATAGCACTTTAGGTACTAATCACACCCCAACCGACACGTCATAGTCCCTTAGCAATGCTAAAACAATCAAGGGTATGCAAAAGTGTATGTCATTCCAAAAGTGTGTGTACAAGGGAGGCCTTACCTTTAGTATGAACAATTCTGCACTTCAGATAAAACCATCATGAGAGAACAAATTCCATAAAGGAACAAGTTTCAGGGCAACATCAATTCCAAGGAAGTCAACCCTTAACTTCCACCAAAATCTAAGTGTTTTTAAGGTAACCAGTTTGAACCAATAAGTTGCAAAGCTATTCCCTCCCCCCAACCAAGCTACTCATTCTAATCTTAAACCGAAGACCAACCTAAATAGATCTCGCTACACTCTTATTTCATACTCGATTGTAATAGGGCAATGTTGAAAACTCGACTTCACCCAAAGTCCGTAATCTGGGTCCACCGATGACTCCCAACCAATTAAGGTTTAGGGCATCAAGTCAAAAGGATTTACTGACCACAAACTCTTCAGGCTTCACCCCGTACTTCGAATGATTTCGAGAAGCTAGCACCTACAACTCGCTAAACTCTACCAATCCACCCGTGTAGCTGAATAAAAGCCTAAGTGGACTCCCAACCGCTGAAGGCTTGTGGCACCGGCTTTAAAGGCTTTCGCCATATACCCCTCGGACCGTGTTCGGGTTTCAAAGCAAAGTGTCACGACTTTCAATTCTATTTTTCTTCTTTCTTTTTCTTTTTGTTTTTGTTTTTTTTTTTTTTTGGAAGACTTCATTGGTCTTCATTTGTGGGTAACACAGACCTATTATGGGTCGTCAACAGATCTATGGCCGGTTTTGCAAAGTGAAAAAGAGGTATATAGCCTACAACCTATCAAAACTAATGTGCACTGTGTGTGATTAGCTAAAGGTGGATATACAAGGTTGAAACTTTGGAGCTTCAATCGACCAAAAACTTAATCATGCATGGAACTGTTCTAACATTATGGTAGCATACAGGGCTTCAATTCTTCAACTAAAGGTAAGAGCAGAAACACAAAAATATAGGCACAAAAATGATTTGCAAAAGTGTAGAAAAATGTAAATATTGCTATAAAGCTTTTGATATAACCAAAGTGGCTAATACAAGCTTAACATAGCTAAACACAACAAAAGTATCACGGCCTACTATCGCCTAATACATGCATCCTATACAATCCTATATAAAATAAGTAGGCAGTTGATAAAGCAAAAAAAAAAAAAAGACAAAATGTGATAGAAGACACTTCCAGCTCTAACTTTCCCCCCCAACCAAAGTATAAACATGTCTCCACTAGGTAGGGATAGGAAAGCTAGAGAAGGGAGTGCGTCCACCTCACTCTCGTGGTGGTGTAAATGCTCTGTGGATCTCAAGTCATTGCAGAACACACAAGATATCCAAGGAGGTCGCTACCGGACCGACCAGTGGGCTGTGTAGGCTCTGTCTCGCTGACTGGCGGGAGACCAAGGTGGCTCATGATCCGAAGAAGCATGGCATGATTCTACACGAGAGTGACCTCGGCTCGGGCCATCTGTTGGTCTAACAACGCCGTGTAGTAGCAAGTGCAAACAAAGATCCATAATGCTAGCCTAGCTCCCTGGGAACCCGATAATGATATGCTTTCCTGAGACCGGCCGTGAGGTATGTGGACGGGCGCAGTGTCGTAGGGATGGTGGCACAGGAGGAGTCGGCGAGATGAATCTGGAACCGGGGTCCTCTTCACCTCCACCTCCGGAACAGATGCTCTCCCCGGTGGGTCCTCACACATCATCCGCCTTCCTCCCCATACCTCGGAGAATAATGGAGATCTAGCATGTATGAGATCGCCTGCAAGGGATAAGACCTGGCACAACTGATCCGCAGCCCCATATGTGGCTCCTCAGTGGAACCCCGCATGCCCCAGACCCGACCAAGAACTCCTGCGATCAACAATGAAAAGTCTCAAATGAGCCAGCCCTCACAGGACCTTCTCCTCAAAAATGCAAAAGAAAGAAGTCACGACGAGCTCTGAGAGGGACTAAACCAATCCCCCTGAGATCCCTGTATGTGAGCCCTCGAGTATAGCCCCCACGCCGTACATAGTGTCAAGTGGGAATAGGCTAGTCCGACACGTGGTCCACTAGGAGCATCCAAGGAAGCCGCGACCAAGAGTATAGGCCCAAATTCGCAGATCTATACGAGACAATAACCATCTCTCTCGTGATGGCCGAGGCACACCGTTGTATTACGTGGAATATTCCGTAATCCATCGCGTGCCCAAGGTAGTCGTATTATCCGCTACTGGCAATTCCTGTGCGGCCGCCAATATCGAACCGATTTCCAACTGACTAAGACTCCCCGATGTCATAGTGTGGTAGAACCTACACAACCTCGATAAGAATCGCCCTGCTGGCCATGAAAGGAAGCAAGTGAATACCGGCTTCGATCAACCGCGATCGAATCTCCGAATCAATCGGACCGCTAGCCACGCCGTATGTAATATGACTCCATATGGAAATCCCGGCATGAAGATTCACGCCCCCCGGGATTGATCACAGCTAGACATCGGTCGCCCTCGATCCCCTCGGCCGGCGATAACCCGGGGCGACGAACCTCATCACCGGAGGAGGCGACGGCCGGCCTGGGGACTCCTGGGCACTCACCCGGTCACGTCCGGCACGCCGAAGGAGGGCCCCCGCGTGGTCTCGTGCACCGGAGGCTGGGCCCGAGGTCCCACCTGGGTCTGATATCGTCTGGATGGGGGCTCATAAGCCTAAGCCTCCTCCGCTATGCCAAAGAGGGCCAATGTAGGCTGCGGTTCCCATGCCCGTCCGGGAGGGTGAGATCCGCGCCTGAAGTGCCTACATCGCCTCTCCTGTGGGTACCCAACCGACCCCGGGCCCCAGAGCGATGGCCTAAGGGTAAGGAACTATGGTCGGGCTCCACGTGCAGGGCGACACAGGCTCTACGGCAGCCTCAGCCGGGGGCGGCACGGCAGCATGGCCGGCGCAGAGGGTATACGACCAGGCTCGTGGCACCCAGCCGATAGGCAAGCTGGCGGCTCAGGCACCGGCAGCCACGGCACGTGGAGTCCGGACAAGTGGGGCTTGGCACTAACCAAAGAGGCAAGAACAGGCGCTGAGCTCTCAAGCAGGGGCGCTGTGGCTCGTGAAGGAAAGAAATGGAAATGAGATGGGGAAGAAACCTTTATAAAGCCGCCAAGAATCGAAAGGTCCCCGAGGTAGTCGAGAGTCAGGAATGAATTTCGCCATTATTGCGAAATTCATGCCTGCTCCAATTTCCAACCTGCAGAAAAACACAAAATTTAATTTAGATAAATTAAAATAAAATAAATAAAAATAAATTAAAATTAAAGTAAAATTACTAAAAATTGAAATTTTATATTTAGTTAAAATTAAGATAAGGAAAATTACTAAAAATAGAATAAACTGAAAATTGACCAAATTAAGCTAAAATAAAAATTTTGAGCTGCAGTTTGGTCTCAGTGGAGACCAAACCAGCTCATTTACACTGGTTCCATTCATGGAGGATCAAGGAGGAGGAGCTCCTTCACCCCTGCAGTGATGTGTGCTGCAGCCTTCATGCTCGACTCCTTTGTTTTGAGCCTTTCACTCCTGGGTGGTGCCGGGAGGGAACATCACCTGCAGAGGCCGATGCAACTAATTCTATCAACCGGCTTCACTTTTCCGAATCCAATTCCGCCTGCGCTTAGAGCACTGGGTTCCCGCACTCCGACCAATTGGAGCAGACTTCATCAAATCTTGCTCATCTTCGCTTTGTGGTTGTTACCGTGTGAAAACACTTATCTGATTGTCATGTCACAAAATGCACGCATGAGACCCATTCTAATTGATTATCGCATCGAAGGCCAAACGTCTTCCTGTGATGATTGCGAATGCTGATTAGCCCAATTGGCGATTGCCCAGATCGCTAATACAAAATCCATCGTAGTAGAATTAACCACCCCAAAAACATCCCACTATTCCCCTTAGGAATTTTTACCGATCGATCAAACAATGATGAGTGAGATGCTGGTAGGTTTAATCTCCCTAAACCTAACCGCTTATACCTAATATGGCAGTAGGTTTACATTGCCCCCAAATCCAACAGAGCTTTATCTATGCAAGTACCTCCAATGTTGGACTGACATTATAAAATCCTGATCCTTGTATTTCAATGGTCTGCCTAAATGATAACACTCGACTGTTCCGTTAGAGGCTTTCTTTCAATGCCCAACCCTTTTCTTGACCGTGCAATGTGTCCTTCAAAATTTTCATATGTCGGGACTCCGCTTAATCATGTCAAGCAAATGTGGGAATATTTACCTTCACTCATTTCTAGCACCTCCCAAATTTCGCCTTGGTTTGTGATTTTTCGCCTTTAATGCTCGGGAGAAATGGAGGGGGCATGTTCTTTTTCATTGAATCTTCTCTGATTATTATTCTCTCAGGCTCAGCTTCCTTTCCTTTCTTTTCTTCAAAGAATTCAATCGGGTTACCAATTTCTTTCCACTCCTCAAAGTGATGATAGCTTTTACTTCATCCATTCTTGCATTTGGATCACTGGCTGAGCCTATCTCATGTATTCCCCTAGGGTTTGCAGTGTCTAGGAAGGGAATTTCCCTTTTTTTAGGACCCTGTTGTTGGTTAGACAACATGGTAATGGAACTTTGCAACTCAAAAATGATACCGCCTTAACTTTGTCGAAAGTGAGCCACCGCTCAATTTTTTGATCAAGCCTGACATTGACGGGCTTTCACTCCTCCACAAAATTTCCACCACCTCGCTTCAAATTCAAGATGGCTTGCTCAACAGGAGAAGAAGGTGGAGGATGTTGTTAGGTCGGCGGAAATAAACTGGCCAGGTTCCTGTGAGAAGCATACGCAGGGTTTCGCTCTCCATGAAAGGTCAATGATTTCTCTCCAATCGGGGTTATAGGTGTTACTTCATAAGGAGCATTTGTAGGGCTTATTTTGACTCCAAGACATGGGCATGCTCTTGCATTAATTCCTTAACAAGGAACCACTGACAATGCTCCCTAGGGTGGTTATTTGATCGACAATTAAAACAAGTCAGGTTGAGATGCAGTAACTCATTCACCGCTGCACTTCATGCTTACTTTCATTTCCAACCTCCAACCTCGGTCAAAGTGGTCGCTTTGCTTTCATCTCCGCGGCCTTCTGGAAGTGCATAAATGCCTCCCCTTGTGTGGGTCAAGGCCTCATTCTTTCACTGATTCAGCTCATCCCATACTCGAAGTTTCAGCCATATTAATTCAAAAAGTCCATGGCTTCATCCGGTTTTGATCGAAAGTCACCCCACACATGGTTTCCAAAGTAGCTTGCTTCATACTGGAGACATGCCATCATAGAATGATTCACTAGCATCCATGTATCAAAACCATGGTGTGGACATGCACCGATGGTTCTATGAACCTCTCCCAACACCGATAAAACTTCTCATTGTCATCGTCGAAAGTAAGTGTAGATTCGCTTCAAACCGTTAGTCTTGGTTGTACTGAAGAATTTCTCCAAAAATTCAGCTTGAAGATCGGCCCAATTTCTAATTGTTCTCCGCCTCGAATCGACCATATTTTGGCTTTCCTTGAGGGTTAACTGAATGCCTTCAACTTCAACAAATCCATATCTATGATACCCTTAAAAGTTATGCATACTCAAAATCACGAATGTGTGTGTGTATAGATTTTCATTTTCCATACCATGAAAAGTTGGAAGTAAGGCACTGTGATAAGGTCTTACCGCCACATCCTCACAGTGGTATGATGCGTGAAGGAGCACTAACTCTAAGGGTGGCGTGGTCCCCATCGACCCATATGTTGTCGATTCATCGGAGTCGTCACGACCTTTGTCGTCTTCTCGTGCAGAGGATCCATTCGGCTTCACCGGACACCGACTTCACAACTTTGCTCAATCAGCACTAACTCTTCGCGTACTCCACCCGATATCCCTCTATCCCAACATGCATAAAACACCCGTGACACAAAAAGAGACCAAACAAGGAACAACTACAATAGCTTGCCAAAAAGATTGTTGTTAGCCAAAACACAAAATCACCGTAATGATAAAACCGCCTCAAGAAAAAACTAATGAAAGTAAAAAAGAAACTTGATATTCCAAACAATAAAATTCAAAAGGGTTGTAAGATCACCAACACTTGTAATGTAGATTACAAGTACATATCAACTCATCATCCGTAGTTTGGCACCATCCTAAAGGCGCCATTTGGATTCGGCAGGCACAAAGAGGGTGATACTAATCAACAATATTTGTATCCTAAATTTCTCCTAACGTCAGAATCGTTACTACAAGATACGGCTCTAGTGGTCAACATGTGGACGGGTTTTCATCTTACAAATGATTTGTATCATGTTTCAAAATGGTGAGGTTTCCATTTGGATTTTTGACGGTATAAAGCGGGGTGTTGTTGCCACTAGGTTAACTGAGGGCGCTTTAAATTAAGGTGTGGAAGATACCAGTTCCTGGGTCACTAGCCTGATAAAAATGAGGTTATAAAGGTGTCCTCTAAGTTATTTCTCAAAAGATTAGCAAATGACATATAGTCATAGCCAAAACCGGATTCTTTGTTTAGTTTAAACCAATCTTAAAACATTCCTATTTGAACCAAAGCATTTAATTGAGCATTTAATGTTTCAAGAATGAGGACATACCATTAACCCAATTTCGGCTCGAAATGACATCTAATCAATGTCGTTGCATCTACCATTAAGAATATTAATCAACCCTAAGGCATGCTGGCATTGACTAAAGAAAATACATTAAATAGGATTAAACCCTAGTTTGGAAAGTTCAAACACAAAAATACAAAGACTCGCCCATTTAAAACAAAGGAACACCCGCAAACCACCATTAACCAACCTAGCAACCTCCTTCAAGGTTTGAAGAAATAAACATCCTTTTGGAGTTGTCATCCTCAAAGGGGTGTGTTTTAGCAAATTCGAGAAATGAGAAAGAAGAGAAACTCAGAACCTAAAATTGTGGGCCGTGAAAACTACGTGATTGAAAAGTTAGCAAAGTTAGGTTCAAAATGTTATAAAGTGGCTTATATAAAATTTTTACAAGAGATGTGAAATACCAAAACAACCAAAATAATATGATTACATTGAGGGCAAAATGGGAATTACACAAAATCCTAGGGTCGTTTGGATCACAAAAGAGGGCAAAGATTTTCTATGTACGCTGAATTTCGCTATCATAGCTTAAAATCGAGGCATAAATAAAATTCAAAATTTCGCTATGTACGCACGCTTATGATAGAGAATTTTCGCACGATAGCGAAAATTCGCCATCATAGCTTAAAATTTCCACATAGCGAAATTTCCGCTATGCCATAGCCAATTCCCGATCCTCCCGCACGTTTCCTCGCACCAATCGCCTTGCATTTCTCCTTTCCAGCTTGACATTTCTTCATCCCTAGCTTTTGATGAAATCACAGAATTCATACGAATCCAAAGATAAAACATCACAATTTCACGCCAAGCTTGATGTGATGGCGAGGTTCCTAAACCTCGTAAAACTACCAAAAACAACCTCAAACAAAATCAATAAGACGACCTGACCCCGCACCTCGTCAATCGTCTTAATTAATATGATTAGTACGCAAAAAGCACCCAAAACCTATCTTAAATAGGACTCAAAATAGCACTTTTTGGGTACTAACAAGGCACCATCCCCGGCAACGGCGCCATTTGATTCATCGCCCATAGGGTATTAATCAACAAAATTTATAACCTAATACCTCATACTAGCGTAGCATAGCTACTATAGTATAGTGGTTCTAAGATCGTCCACAGAGATGGGTTTTCTTTGAAAATGATCAAAAATAAAGCTTATAATCGGTGGGATTTACTGATATTCGGGGTTGTGATGTGCTGAGTGGATTTTAGAGAGAAAATAAAAATAAAAATAAAGCGTAAAATAAAATCAAGATAAATATAAAAATGAGAAATTCCTTGGAGTTCCAGTCACTAGTCTCAGTTCCTAGCAAAGGAGGGGTTTTCCTTTTCCTCGTGACGGGAGGATAACATATAGTTATCTCCTGAACGCTTCGGTTTAGCTATACTAACCGACCCTAAATAAATATCATTGAAAATGGTATTTGCTTCCATTAATGGTCTCTTATTAAAGGAATAACATCTCCTTAAATCACCTTCCAATGGTCCATAAATGATAACAGACGAACATCACTGGATCTAGGAATAAGTATCCAATGAGCCCTGAGAGCTTACCAAATACTAACCATTCAAGGTGACTCGAAGGGATCGAACCTAGGATTTGAAGGAAATAAAAACATCACCTTTAATCGCCTTCCAATAACCCATAAATGATAACTAACAAATGTCAATGGATCTAGCAATAAGCATCCATTAAACCCTAAAAGCTTATCAAGTACGGATCATTCAAGGTAACCCGAAGGGATTAAAACCAATATTTGAAAAGAAACCATTAATGGTGCAAAATACTCGTTAAAAACATGGAAACCTCACCTTCATCTGATAATTTTCTAGTTTCTTTACTCCAAGGAAACGAAGGGTTTAGCCGCTCCTCCTCTTCTCAGAGGCTGTTTATCTTGTGAGAAAGGGAAGAGAGAAAATGAGAGAAAAATGGAAGCTTGCAAAGCAAGCTTTTCCAAAACTACTTTATTGAATGTCCAAAAAAATCTCCTTGTCTGGGGTCTTTCAACCCATATATAGTTAATAAAAATTACCAAAAAGTGCATAAGTTAACATTATTACACGAGGAGAGACTGGGAAAAAATCAAAATCAAAAAGTCAATATTGCGGTGAAATTTCGCATAGTCCGCAGTAAATCGCAGCTCGTGAAATTTCATATGGGTCAAACAACCCAGATGGCAAGTTTGCTACTACATCAGAGTAATCTTTTAGAATTCATTAGTTTCGTAATGTTAGTCTAGCATACCCCCTAATAACTGCTCTATACTCTTATGAATCTCTAACTCTGTGTCACTCAGAGGGCCTCCTGGAAATCAAAGCAAGATACAATCATATTTTGGGTACAAACTACTAATTTTCGGAACAGTTAATTTCAAGAACAATACCAATTAAATAAATTCAAGATTTCTAACTATGACATTCTTTCAAGTTGCAATTTAAAATGATAACTAACATCAATCCGCTCCTAGAGGGAGCTCAGTCCCTCAAATCGGATTGTGAATAATAGTGACTAACTGATAAGGAAAATTCACTAAAATTGCAAGAAAATTGAAATAAATGAACTCCATAAAATCAACCATTGAAATCAAAACAATAATGAAAAACCAAATTTTACAATGAACGCAGCCAAACTTCAAACCGTGATCATCAAGCCAATTCCAAAGAAAATGCTAACTAAAATGTGTGTCGAACCTAAATATACAAAAAAACAAATAAAAGAAAAATAATATACAAAGGAGACTCCAGCTACCCAGATGTTCCTGGTTCGACGGAAGCTGCACACAGTGCCTTATGTGCTTCTATATATAGATTTTCAAATGTTAGGCCGCACTTCGAGGCTAAAATTTTGGATCCCCAAAAGTGGCCTAAGTGATGTCTTTGTTGCGACATAGTACCTATTTTTGTCCCCAAATTTTGTCAGGGCTTACAAGTAGTTATGTCGACAGTTGTTCTCGTGCCTTTTCTTAACTATAAACAATACATACTTTGCAAATGTCATGATAGAGCTCAGCTGAATTTGTCTTGTGATTATCCCAACACAAATGTCTTATGTCACGACATTTCTTTCATGCTTTGCAGTGTTAATACTTGAATGGTATGTTGCGACATAAAAAGCTTTGTCGTGCGATAAGTTTTCTTCGACGCCTTCAAATTGTGTTGCAAAGATAAATTTATGTCACATGGGTTTTTAGTTTTCAGCCTTGCTTTATGTTGTGACATAAGTTTGGAATGTCATACATATGTTGCCCTTTCCTCTAATCGTGTCATGACAACCGCGCCTCTCTTCAGCTTCCAATAAATGTCGTGACATAGCTTCCGATTGTTAAGACAAATATCTCTGCCTCCAACTCTTCATTATGTTGTGACATAAATTCCTGTGTCGTGACATTTTTTCCGGAGTTCTTCTCAACCTTTGTCGCAACAATAAATTCCTATGTCGCGACAGAAATTCCCTCTCAAGATTTTGTTATGGTCAGTCATTACATAAAACTCTCCGGGCCGCAACATACTTCAAAATGTCATGACACATTTTCCGCCTTGATCTTGTCACCTTCGAAATGTTTGTCGTGAACATAAAAACCTTGTCACGACCAACTCATTCTCACTCGCTCCCTTTACTCCGCTACTGGGTCACGACAAGTTTCGTTGTGTCGCGACATTCTTCTTCCCACTTCGCTCTTTATAAACGCATACGCTCGATGTCTCACAAAACTGCATCACTATTTGCTTTTATCAATGTCACGACAAAACAAAGGAGTGTCGTGACATTCTTCTCCAGGAACTTCTTAGACAATGTTGCAACATAAAAATCCATTGTCGTGACATACCATGTCTTCCGACCATTATGTCGCGATGATAAATCTCCTTTGTCGCAACATTTATCATCCAATCCTTCTCATATTATGTCGCAACAAAGTTGTGAAATGTTGCGACAATCTTTACTTCCAACTTTAGCTCAGCTTTGTCTTATTGCGACATATCATTGCTTGTTTCGAGATAGCCCTGTTGGTTACCTTGAGTTTTTGTTGCAACATTTTGATATTATGTCGCGACATTATGAAATTATGACGCGACATTTCTGCCTTAGCCAATTTTTCTGCTTTTCTTGCTAGATTTGTTTCTTTTTCATTCAAAACCTGCAAAACACAAAGTTGGTGATTATTCCATAGTTCTGCATTAAAATGAATCATAAATTGCTGAAAATGCAAGAAAAAATAGATCAAAATAGACGAGTTTAGACTCATCACCATACCGCCTTGGGAGTCTTCAAACCCTAGGAGTTAAGGTCACCTTAAGTCAAAGATCCCTACATTCCACATGTAAACCCATGCCCCCTTTGATTCTCATCTCTTGATCTAAAATCGGAAGCCAAAACAAGAAAATGTTGATCAAGCATTCACAAGTGATTAATGCAGGGTAGGATATTCAATGAAAGCAATATAAACAGCATTCAATATTAGAAATAAAATCAATCCATCATTTTTAGCATCGATGACATCAAAACCGTAGAATCTGAATTAAAACATCTTGAGAGAATAAAAGGAAAACAAAAGAAAGAGAAAGAGAGAAAACTCAGGTTGTAGATGGGTTGTCGTCGTCTTCACAATCTCTTGTCAAAGCTCGCCTCCAAGAGTTATCTCCAATCCTAAGACTTCTCCCTAGGAGCCCTAGGTTGTCTCCACCGCTGAAGAACCCCTCTCTCTTCAGTCCTCTCCCATCATCTCTCCCTGTGTTATATGATCCCTAGGTTAGATGATCAAAGAGTGCCTCCCACCACCTCCTCTTTATCATCCTTATCGTAAGCTATGGCTTCCCTTTTATTGAATGTGTGATGGGCTACATGGATGGGCCTCAAAGACATTAAGGCGTGAGGAATGGCGCCTATGCATGAGTTTTTGACATTAAGGATTGAGATTGATGCCTAGGAATGAGTTTTTGACATCAAGGCTTGAGATTGACACCTAGGTATTAGTTTGGCATGTGGGATGACACCAGATTGAGTTTGGGATGACGCTTAGGCATTATCTTATGCTCTAGTTGGCACCTAGGAGCTATATTTTGCTCTAGTTGGTGCCTACGTGCCATATTTGGCTCTGGTTTCCGCCTAGCTGCCAGATTTGGCTTTAATTGGCACCTAGGTGCCAGATTTGGCTTTGGTTGGTGCCTAGGGGTGCCAAAGGCCTTCTCCAGGCTACACTCGAGCACCTTTGGTCATAGTTTTGGCTCACCTTGTTTCATCTTCTCAAAAATGCACAATTTGGGTACTCATTGTCATTCTTTATGCATACAACCTTATTTTTAATGTCTTTCATCTCATTCTCCATTCTTAACCCTCCAAATGCTTACTTGATAAAAAAACAAACCAAACAAGACATTAGAACACTTATGTGTATGATAAAAACATCCTAAAAACTAACCAAATTTTGGGGATAAAATGAGTATCAAGTATGCTCATCAAAAAGCAACCCTACACATGATTTCTAGGGTTGTTAAGGGTTAAAGGTTGAAGTTTCTTCGCACGAGCGTCTAGAGCAAGATCCCGAGGATGCATCACCATTCCTTCATTACTCCATGATGTTTTCTATTAGAATTTACTTTTTTTTTAGATTTATTATGTTTTAGTTTTGTTTTCTGTGGCTAATGATGCATCTAGGTATGAACCCTAATTAGGGTTTGGATTATGTAACCTTTCAGCACAATAGTTAATATATATTTTGATGTTTTTCGTTCTATTCTAATGCTCTAATTTCTTGATCACCTTTTTGTGTTTTCACAGTGAGCTTGAGAACGAGAAGAGATGGGAAGATGGATCTGATGTTGGACCAAGGAGATGACCATAGGCAAGAGATTCTCATGGTTCATGGTCGTTTGAGATTACTTATACATAATGCTTCATGAGTACCCAGGCTTGAGGTTGAGAATAAATAGAATGAGTCTTAAGGATAGGTCATTGGTAATCGAGGAAAGACCACCGATAGGTTAGCTAATCGACCTTCAAAATATAACTATGGGATTTGTGGATTTCACCAAACCCGAACTAGGGGATTACCAGAACTCAAAAACCCTAGCGCTTTATCTCCATAGTTAATCATTTTTCATAATTAGGTTAATTAAGTAAAATCATCATATTTGGTAATCCAAATTATTAGGTTGGGACTAGGTTAGCAATCACAGCTAGTTCCCGTGGCTTTGACATCCCGTACTCATCGAGTCCACTCTAGTACTTGTACTGGACCAGATAATTTGCAAATGAAACTATGTATAAAATGCCTAAAAAAAAGGCCTGGGGTTCCACTTTATTGTGGATCACTTCCTAAGGTAACTTGAGCAATTCTAGAGTCTCATAGTTAGGTGAATGGGGATTCAACATATAGTTGATCTCCTAAACCTCAATAAGATGGTCCTCTATTAGATTTGGATTAAGAACGGGGTTCTAGGGGTATGGTGAGCAACTTCACCATTTAAATAATGTTTAAAGCTCTACTTAGTTCTTTTCTGGATCCTGAAAGGAGATAACTATTCATTGACGGCAGGTGAAGGATAAAATCAACAACAATCCGATGTATCTATTACGATTACCAAGTGTCAAGCAAAATATATGACCTAGGATGAGAAATTCCTTCAAGGTTTTTTCTAGAGGGTCCTAACGACATAACAAATGCCTTGGGATTAACCACTAGACGATTACGCCTCCCAAATAAGTTCAACCACTAAAGCGCCACCTTGGGATTAAGATAGATTTTCCTTCATTACCTTTGGATGTGAGCCCTAAATCCTCATCTACCCAAGAAAGGGTTATTCACGATAATGGTTGGAAACAACCATGTCATTATAGAATCCCAAGCATTCCAAAAACAAAATAAAAGAAAATGCAAGTTTATCATGACAAAGAAATATAAAAAGTGTCAGAAGCTGGGTTTACCCAAGCTAATCCAAACTTTATTCGTTTCTTGCCTCTAGCCTCTATATGAAAGATAAAATACATCTTGGGAGCCGACATGTTATAAGATCCACATACCCTTGGTATATTGGAAAATAGGATTAAAATGGGAAGAAATTGAGAAAGACAAAACTAGCGAATATGGGCATTTTGCTTCGCCTAGGTGGCAAAAACATAATTTGCAGAGAGGTTTCGCCTCCTCTTGGTAGTGCGAATTACTCATAGTGTCGCTTTCGGCTTCCCTTTCTCCAACCCATCGCTCCTTTAAGGTTCCAATGCATTCTAATTTCTTCTGGGAGACTTCGAACTTTGATTAAAAACCTCGAGATGACCTCATTGCTAGCTCTCACACGTTCCATGAGCTAAACAAGTACCTAAAAAGACTATAAAAGCAACAAACTAGAGCAAAAACATTAGTAGCAAATTAGGAACCAACAACTTGTTGAATTGGTTAACTTTGGGCAATAACCACTTAAAAGAGCATTAAAAGGTACGAGTTAAGTGCGAAAATATGTACTTTTCATGTTGATTGTTCATACACATCGTGAAATTTTTCATTATTAACGTAGTTTACTCCCCCTTCGCCCCTTTGATGAAAGTTCTTCATTATGTTTAGAATAAGTCGCACTCTGGATTTTCTTGAAAGGAAGCATTACAATAACAAGAAAAAAGCCAATTTCCTTTCTTACAATAAAAATTCTTTCATTTTTTTAATTTATCTTTCTTAAGGGCTAGGAGAACCTTTCAAGTTGCCATATTCTCTAAAACATTGATAAATAAAAGCTTTGGTGATGATGAATTTTTTTATCATTTAATAATTGATTTAGTGTATATGATCTCAATCAATGTACTTTTTAAAATATCACAAAATTGATTTATTTTATGTTATTTTAGTCTATTCATTAATTTAAAAAAAAATGAAACCTTTTAATTGCCAAAACCTAGAAATGCTCACTCTTTTCTTTCTTGATAATTCTTCTTCGTACATAGCTTTTCTATGTTTTTTCCTTTATTGATGATACTAATATTACTTTTATTTTATTATTTTATTTTATGCTCACATACTATGATAATTGAAAAGAGATAAAAAATAAACATGATTGACTAAGATTTCCAAAAACGTAAGTAGCAGAGGGTAATTGTTGGTATGTGATAAATTAATAAGGTTTGTGGAAATTTTTAGCTAATAATTAGGGCTATGTCTAGATAATTAAGGTTTACTTATGGACTAAGAGACATGATTTTTAATGATGGTTTTTATAGTACTGGATTAATTAGTTATTTTATTTTTGTTATATTATTATTTAAATAGGATTTGTAGAAGTTGTTACTATATAATCATTTTTACATTGTTTTGATATTATTTTTAGTCATAGTATGAATAGATTAGTATTTATTAAGAAAAAAGAAATGATAAAGAAAAAAAATGGGTTGTCAAAATAGTGTCATGTTAACAAGGAATGTATAAAGGACATTTCATCTCTTTATGTTATTAATGATAATAATGAACTACTAGTTTAAAGACATAAAGGAAAAATATAAAAAATGCGTATGTTTTCTTCTTCATTGTATGAAATAGGGAGGGAGAATAAAGTTTCCTACAAATGTAAACGACGCTAATATAAGAAACATACAAATGACAAAATTGTGTTGAAAAAAATGTAGGTAGTGTAAAATAATTAAATATATGAGAAATTTATTTATTTCAAATATTACAATTATTACATTAGAACTATACATCTGAATAGGTTAATACAAGTTGAACTTGGATTATATTTGAAAAGTTAAGAAAATTATATACTAATATTTAAAATATAAAATCATCAAATTTGTGAATGAAGTCAATGATAACCACTAAAAGAGCATTTTTAACACTTAATTATTTCATATTAAAACCTGTTTTGTGCTAAGTTGTCATACTTAACCGATTATGCGCATTGTCAAGTCCCTAACCTTATTACTAATGTTTTTCTCGAGTTTTGGTGTGTTTATAGACCTTCTTAGGTACTTTTTTGGCCCTTGGAAAGGATGAGGTCAAGAATTGAGGTCTTCTCGGGATCTTAGTCTCAAGCTTTGAAACTCAGTGAAGAAATTCTGATGGGAGCTAGCCTTTAAAGCATGATTGGACGAAGAGATGAAGGTCAGGAGCCCCAGAAATTTCACTTTACCTATGAGTAGAGCAAAATTTTGCTCTCTACGTAGGATAGAAACCTTCAAATAAATTTCACTCTAACCTCCTGAAGTGAGCAAAAAGCCTGGGATTCATTCAATAAGGAATTTTTTTTATTCTAATCCGAAGGATTGCTTATTTTCATATGAAAAGGTTGAATCATTGTAACTTACTAAAGGGCCCCCAAGATGTAATTTCATCCCTTATTTACAACTATTGATCAAAAGAATTTATCATCGTTTTCATTTAATCCTATCAGACATTGTTCTTCAAGCTTTCAATAAAATTTCCAATTTTTATTTTGTTCTTTGTCTATGCTTTGGATGTCTTCACACATTATGGATGCTTAAAACACCACCATGAGTGAGTAGACCCTCCAATCTCGGTGTTTCGTGGATCCAAGCCTCCCACAATGATGCCCAAAAGGGATAAAATGGGCTTAATAACAAAGGTATGAATTATTTTCTAATTGAATGCCTTTAGGCCGTGTGCCAACAGTTTTGCCACACCATGAGATGGTGGCTAAGAGATTAGGACCCCTCAAACTATCTTGGAAGGAGTTTCTCACCTTACACCATTTAGTTCTTTTGATACTTAGGAAATTCAATGTATGTCGATAGTTGCTGGGAACTAATCCTCATCCAAAGATGACGACCGATTGTTTCTTGCCGAGTCCGAAAGTGAGCCTAGGTGAGACCCTACAAGCCACCTTCACATGGTTAACAAACTTATCCTAACCATAGAACTTGCACCAATCTAAAATCAAATAAGAGGATCACCTTAGTGTGTGATGTGTTGTTGTGATCATTCACTAATTCTAGTAAACCCAAATTACCCCTTAAATCATCATTGGTGTGTGTTGAATTGGTGAAACCAAGTCCTGAGGTCTTTTAATTATTGAAGTTAATTCTTTTAATCAACATACACTCTCAACCCCATATTTTTATAAAAATTTTTTAAAGACTTAGGATAAAACAAAGCTAGAACCCACAAAGTTACATTATCGCGAGAAAATCCATCTCAATGGATAATCCTAGAAGCACTATAACTACAAGTAGCTTTGACTACCCTAGGTTTGTAATAGGAATATAAATTTTATGATTTCCCACATACCTACACATTACTTAGGTTTGCGACGAATCAGTTGAGTACATGGAAGTCCATTCAATTGTTTCTTACAAAAAAAGGGATTATCATACAAATTTTAATATTCATAGAAAAAGGAGATATTTTTGTAACAAACCATAAAACCATTATGGATCTAATTAGAAAATTAAAAAAAAATTTATATAATCATAAATAATAAACACACTATATATATAGAAATATAAAGTTAACTTTATTTAAAACCAAACCTAAAGGAGATACATTGACTCCATAGTTTCATTAAGATGTCTCTAAAAAGAAGCAAAATGTAAAGCACATTACTCAATGTCATGATTTATTTGTGTTTGAAAACTTAAAATATGGACTTTAAGGAAATATAACATAGGACTTCAAATATTCTTCAACCTTGTTGAGTACAACAAAGGACCTTTTCAAAGATTCAGAGGCTTCATGATGGCAGTATCTCGCACTTTAATTTCATGAAGGCTTGTATCAATCCTCGGTTACGAGATGTCACTCCCACCACATGCTTGTAACACCCATCGGTTTTGAGCTTCTTAGTTGCCTATCAAAGTATTGTAGTATGAGATCACAAGAAATTGGATAAGGTAGTATAATGTATAGAATTTAGAACAATTATTTATAGAAACATTTGGGCAATCGTCTAATGTATGTTTTTTTTCTAAATTAGAACATAAAATTAGGTCGGAAATTTTGTTTTTAAGTGTTTTTAAACAACAATAAGATGATGCTCTCCTACCTCTTGATGATAGCACCATTTTAGCCTTTACTTTTTTCATATATTTTATTACACATTCTTCAACAAACAATTCAAAACATATTTAAGAACCATTTAATTCAATATAATATATTTAGATCTGCGGCACAGATCAAAGACGCGTCGTGGTGATAATCAATCCGCTTTCTTTACCATTTGCCATGTTGACTTCGCCCAAATTTAGTCATCATTACCTTATGGATTTTTCAATAAGAAGATCATCCTCTACAATGAGAATGAGATCTTCTTTCTGTGATCAATGATTTCATGGTCTTTTGAGTAGGTTGACGTGACATTTCCAAATCCCATTTTTCCCGCATAGACAAACCAATTATTGCAATACAATCTTAGTATAGAAACATATTGTTTTGGTAGAAATAAATACACACTTCTACACAAAATATACATAAATCTCTTAAAGCAGGTAGAAAAGAGTGAAATAATCAGGTTAAGTTTCTCTTTAATAAATAAATAAAATTTATAATCATGGTACCAACTTGAAAAAACTCAATATTCATGCATTAAATCAAAGGAGTGAAATTATGATGTCATGAATCAAAACACAAAAGCATTTATAACAAGAATAGAAGTGGAACAAAACTTAAGATGTATCCTTATTAGTAAAAACCAAATTTATCACCTGAATTTTCATAAAAGACAATACTCTACCATAAGGAAGAGTTTGAATGAACAATGAAACTTAATTTGCTTGGTGCTCAAAATCAAGGTTTCGAGGTTTAATATGGGATGAAAGAGATCCTCAATGATATTTAAGACAACATCCACTAAGATACTTCACTTGTCGCTTAGTCGCTTGGTTTTACTTGAAATTAGGACCAAAAAATAAAATCCACTATATTGATGATTTTCTCAATAGTTAATCAACTTAGAACGTTAAAAATCTTGAGAATTCCATTTTTAAAAAGGTGCTGACAAAATTTAACTGTCTTTTTTTATTTAGCCGCAAAATTATAATCTCAAGATACTAGTGGCTTTACTAAAATCTACTTTTGGATTTGGACATATTTGATGAGATACGTTACAAGAAGAACTTATTCAATCCATCGTGGGAAATCCAATGACTCAAAGCTATCGGGCTAGGATTCAAGTTAATATGGTTTAAGTTTATTGCAGGTATATACCATCTTAAGCCTTAGGCTTTTAACCTAAGGGCTATGTTTAAGTCAGCTCATTATGCTTATATATATAATATAGAAGGGATGCACCCTTAGAGTTTAAAGATGCAAAGGATATAACTCATTGAAAGTACAAAATGTTAAGAGTTAAAGCTCGAAAGCTTATGGCTTGTGGGAGTGTTTAATGTAGTTTTAAGAGGGTCTTGGTTTTTAGGCCTTTTACATCGGCCCAAGGAGAGCCAAGTTTAAGGCTCTTTAGTTTAGGTCCATTTCTATTTATATCTACTTTGAGTTTTGGATTACAAGAGACGTTGTTATAATGTTGCATTAGAAAAAAAAATTTCCCCTTTTCTTCCTTGCTCTACGTGTTGAAGTTTAAGTTTCACATGAATCAAGTTCATCAAGTTTGTCTAATCCACTCCGAAGATCTAATGAGTCTTAAACTTATCTATTTTTAATCCATTTTTCTGTCATGTTTTTAATAGTTTCATATCTATTTTTTTGCAAAATTATGGAATATTTACCAACTTTGTGTTTTGCAGGTGTTAATTGAAAAGGAGATAATTCCAGTAGAAAAGAAGCAAAAAAGTGGAAATTATAGCAGTCTCTGTCGCGACATAGTCAAAGTTTGTCGCGACAAAATTTCCAGCAGATCAAAGAACTATGTCGCAGCCAGCAGCTATATGTCGCAACAAAGCCCAGGCAAAACTCAAGGCTGAAAGAGCATTTATGTCGCGACATTTATGAAGAAGACTATCGCGATAACCTTAACTCTGTCGCGACAATGATCAATGCAAATGGCAAAGGAACTTTGTCGCGACAATCCTTCCTTTGTCGCAACATAAAAGGCTGAAGATTGAAAGATGAACTCGCCGTGGATTCGAAGACAACTCATTCCGACGAAAATGGCAAGAATACAACACAAGTCAGCTGAGATAAGTGTTTTTATGTTGCGACAAATTTTTCAGCATGAAACCAGCTAAAGGAAGAAAAGTCTGTCGCGACAAAGAAAATCCTGTCACGACATAACATTTAGAGTTCACAACAAGGAGAAACAAAATCCCTATCGCGATAGTAATAATTTCTGTCGTGACAAACAAAACATGAGATTGAGATGAATTCTGTTGCGACAAGGAATTCTTTGTCGCGACATAGAAGTTAAAGAGCAATACAAGAGGAATGCCGACAAATAAATTCTTGTTGCGACATAGTGAAATAGTGAAGGCAAAATCTCTGTCGCGACAAAGAAGTTTTCTGTCGCGACAATAAAATATGCAAGTTGATAGAATTCTGTCGCGACGGAGATTGGAAAAGAACTTAGATTAGCCAAGTCAAGTTTGTCGCAACAAAGATCTCTATGTCGCAACAAACAACTCAGCTGGGTGGATAAGGACTGAGAAGAAATCCTATCACGATGATAGACAACTCTACACGACAGAATATTAAAGAACCTAAGAAACTCGCTATGAAGATGGAAATTTCCGTCTCGATAAAGTAGATATGCTGAAGAGAAAACACTTTTCGCGACAAGGAAAATTATACAGATAGACCTGTAAACAAAAGGAAATGAGAAGCTGGTTGCAAACAAATTTGGTGTCGCGACATAAGAAATCTTTGTCGCGACAAGAACAAGACTGTTGAATAAAAACTCTATCGCGACATTATCAAAGTCTGTCATGATAGAATCCAAAAACAAGCGCAGAGAACAGTTCGCGATAGAAGACTGCATGCTACGACAGAGGCCAACGACAAAGACTGAAAACTCTGTCGCGACAAAACTTTCTATGTCGTGACAGAGCGACCAATTTGGGCCAGAATTTTGGGGATCCACAATGCAACTATTAAAGTGCGGCCTAACATTAGAAAGTCTATAAATGTTAGTGGCATCAGCACTCTTCCAAAATCCGTGATTTCTCTGGTAGCTAAGACTTTAGTTATTTTTATTTATTTTCTTTGATTTTTCTTTTTGTCTACTTTAGTAGATTTCGATTTAGCGTAGTTTTTAGTTAGTTTTTTCTTTTATTTTCCCGAGTTGATAAAGAAATTGTAGTGTAGCTTCGAAATGTATTTCTTGTTAAATTTTTCTTTTCATTATTGTTCTTGAAATTAAATGGAGTTTAAAATTTTATGGATTTCATTTATTTCAGCTCTGCTACACTTTCGCTGAATCACTTTTTTCTCGACCGTGTTAGTCACCGACATATGAATCCAGTTTTGAAGAGTTTCAGGATCCCACTGAATGAATCTGATTAACACCGCTATTTCAGAAGCCAAATGGAAGAACGCTTCTTATTAGAATTCATGAATTTATTTGATTTGGTATTATTTCTAAACTTACTTGTTTCAAAGATTCAGTACCATGTACTCCAAGCAAAGTATTGTATTTTGCCTGATTTCTGTGAGGCCTCTGCAAGTGGGACACGTAGGATGGAGGCAAACCTTATGGAGTATCGGCGCTCTTTTCTCAGGGTATGGTAGACTACTATGTGGAACTAATGAACTTTGTTAGCACATTTCCTATGAGATCACCAAATCACAAATGGTGTGAGGATAGTTGAATGAAGTATCAAGCCAACACTGGAAGGTTCTCCTCGCCTCGACACTGATCCAATCCTATGTTAGCAAAGATCTAATCAAGGACATGGTAGCTTGCATCAAAAATGTAGATGAGGTGTCAATCAACAGAGAAGGCTCGCAACATCCTGCCTATAGGGTATGAATTCACCAGTCCTGCAAGATCCGTGGCATGAAGCACGAAAAGGAAAAATACTTGGGAATCTCTAATATGTTATATCTTACAAGTACTGACAAATTCCATGAATCATGTAAATGAACATGAAATTCTAACAGTGAAAAGCCATGTTATGGAGAAATCCAAACTATACTGCCATTGCATCTTTTGACAAATTTGCTTCAACTTATGTTGTTTAAGATTCAAAAAATGATGTAGAAATTGACAAATTATTCATTAATCTTATGTTCTAGTGTTAATCCCACCAAACTAACTCCCTCAACTCCTACCTTATTAATAGTTTGGCTTGATGAGTAAAACTCGATCTGTTATTTTAATCATTTTCTCGCATGTTTTGAACAATTTGTTAGATCTATTTTGCGACTAAAATATGGAATATTCACCAATTTTTGTGCTTTAGGCAACATTGAAAATGAGAATCTGAGAAAAAGAAGCAAAAAGAGAGTTAAAATAATAAAGATGTCTCTGATTAATAAACATTTATATGTCGCGACACAAGATTCAAGTAGGCCAAAAGAACTATGTCACAAATGGAAGAAATCTATATCGCAACAAAGACTAGTCGAACTCATGAGAAAAGAGCTTTCTAGGTCACAATCAGCAAAGTTTTCTGTCAGCACGGTGACACCTTGAAGAGTGATTTGTAGCGAAAGCTGTCTGATGATATTTAAGGTCAATGCGGAAGTGAACTATGTCGCGACATTATTTTTTTATGTATAAAAGCTAAAGACTAATGGATGAACTCTGTCGCAACAAGAGACAATTTTGTCGCGACATAAATTATCATAAAGGCAAAACAAGTCAGCTACACAAGTTTTGCTTTTATAGCAGGATAAAAGTTTCCACTCATCAAGCCAACTCGTTAAGAGTATTGTCGCGAACAAAGCTGCACCACGCCGCAGAATGAGCAAACAAATCTTAGAATTCACAACCAAGGGTAAACACACCCCACCGCAATTGAAAGGATTGAGTTTCGCCTAATGTCTAAAATACTTAAGGAGGTAAAGAATTTCTGTCAGAACAAGATGCTGGAAGAGCAAACACAAGAAGAATGGAAACAAAGAACTTACCTTAATACTTAAATAGGTCATGAGCCACAAGTTTCGAGACGTAGCCGATACCGGGCCAAAGAGGTGCGATGGCTGAAATTATATGGTGGCGTAATTTGTGCCCTTAATGAAAGTATATATATATGACCACCGTGACGAATGTGTTAATGTATAAACGTAGTAAAGTTCGTGACTATAAGAGGGAAGGTCCACTTCAGTTCCATGATGTATTTAATTAAAATATATATATAACACCCAAAGTCGTAGAAGATATTATCCAGAATGGCCCATGGCTGAGGCTCCTCACATAATAAGATTTGACATCAATATTAATTATTTAGTTTTTTCTTTCTTACCTTCTTGTATGAGTGAGTGACGATGAGGCAAAGAACAAACCCCATTTTGAGCTTCCAAAAACTACCTCCAACCTGAATAACTCACTAATGTCCCATAACTGTCACCTCATCTTCTCTCCTCTTCCAGCTTACCTCCTCCCTTCCCATTCAGAAACCCCTCAACAAATTCCTCCTCTCCTACCTTGGTAACTCAAAACCCATCCCACTGTTTCGCGGTGATCCACCCGTAGAACGACGTAAACCATTTTCGCGGTCATTTCCTAACTACATCGAATGATCGGTTTGAGTTTCACTAAACCGCTTCGCTTTCCCATCGCTCGACTGGCAGGGCGCCTCGATCCGAAGCCAGTGAGCACCACGCAACGCTGAAATTAGGTACGATCAGTCAGATCGGGCATCACGCTTTTTGTTAATTTATAATGGCATGCACTACATTGGGATAACGGCGTGTTAGATAGAATGACCGAGACGCGCGTTCATGGAACTTATATCGCCATACACGTCGATATTATGCGCGTTGGAGGCGTTCGTATGGCAATGGAGATATGGAGCCACCCGGGCCATTTAATTTATGGAGCGCGAGCGCTTTGTCATCGGGGAACAAAGTATCTCATGGTGTTCGCCCTGAAACAGCTTCACGGGTATAGTTTGGAGGAATGGTCGATCGTAAAACATTTACTAATACGCACGATGGCAATGTATGCTAAACCGGGAAGAATCGATGAGTCGTTTTGCCTAATCATCTTATGGATCAACATATTCTCGTGAGACACCATGACGCCATTCCTAAGAGTGGATCGCCTTCGGCACAGATTTCTTCCCGCTTATGGCACTTTTCATGGGCTTCAGCTGAAGAAGGCCACAATTCCCTCACAGGTTCTTCCCGCTTGTTCCCATTTGGAGAGTGATCGGTGAAAGAAATTCATGCCCATGTCTTGAGAAACAATGGCTGATTGAGAATTCTTTCGTGTGCGCCGCTTCCCTTTAGTCGATGTATCGCAATTGCCACGACAAGAGGAGTGGCCTGAGAATTTCTACCAGAACCCAAGTCAGAATCGGGCTCTGGAATGCCATGGTTTCAGGTTATACGCGAAATGGGTTTGTTGAAAAGGCCTTTATTCTCTTCATTGAGATGATAGAGGTAGCCGGGCTTCTCCCCAACACCACCACAATGGTAAAGGTTATGCCGTACTGAAAAAGTGGTGAGCGACTCTATTAGGTGCCATTCATGGATACACAAGAGCTTCAGCTTCGAATACGCTAATGGACGTTTACTCAAGGACGGGGAAGATTGATATTTCAGAGAACATATTCGGCGTACATGGAGGATAAGGGATGGGTGTTCTGGAACACCGTGATCACGGGTTATGCTCTTCCAGACTTTTCATAGCAATGCGCTGTTCTCATATATATGATGTAGGGGCGGAGGAAAAAAGAAAAACACAGATAATGTAATATGAAAAATGCAGGCTTATAAACCAAATTCCATCATTAACTCATGACAGCTTCTCCCGACAGTGCTCTTAGTAGCACTGTGAAAAGTGGGAAAGGTGATTCCATGCCCATGCTATTAGAAACCCATCGCATCATACGACGCCACAGCAGTTTTATTGTCGATATGCATTTGGTGCAACCCGCTGTTCGAACCTATTCTAGAAAGGTGTTCTAACAAATGTCGCCCATCACCATAAATGGTTGCCATAATGTCCTCATATCACGGCTTATGGAATGCATTTTAAAGGAAGAAGCTTCAGAAACTATTCAAAAAGATGGAAATGCAAAACCTAATGAAGTTGAGCATTTATTGCCTCCCATTTGCAGCAGCGTAGTCATTCGGCCGATAAATGAAGGCGCTTCAACTCGTCACAAATGAAAAATGACGTGAATCCCAACCACCATCACCACGCCGCCAGAAGTCAGACTTACTCGCCTTCCCGAAGCGAAAGTCGACCCGATCTAAGCTTATGAACTTGTTAAAACAATGCCTTCTAAGCTTTTCACGTAAAGTTTCCTCGCAGATGGAGTAGCTTTCTTACTTGGCAACTGGTCGAATTTACTGCATCTCGAATCGGGGAAGTTGCGCCATCAATTTGCTTCGTTTAACTAAAGATATAAGCCATTATGTTCTAATTCGAATATCTACTCCTCAACTGGCTCAGAATTAAAGCAATTGAAGTTTAAAGAACATACGGCATATGGAGTGAAAAGAAACTGTGCTGTGCTTGGATTTGAAAGATAGAGACGTAAATACATGTCATAATGTGATTGGTCTACTGGCAGAAACTGATGTACCTTTATGCTTTCCTAGAGACATTATCGGATAAGGATAGTAAGGAAGTGTAATCTTAAATATTTTTTTAAATTATTTTTCATAAATTTAAGTTTTAGGTGTTTTAGCGTCCATCATGTAATTTATAATAATTTTTAGGAATTATTTCAATTAAATGGAATTTTAGAAAATATACCAAAGAAGGTCAAATTCGGGAAAGCAATAGACCAAAATAGAATTTTAAAAATACCCAATGAATGAAACAAATTATGGAAATTTTCTATAGCTGTACCAAGGTCAAAAAATATATGTTATGTAAAAATAAAATTAATGAAAATACATGCTAATAAAAAAACAAAAAATACGTGAAAAGTGAACCCGTGTAGGTGTCATCAGATTTCGCTGACCAATGCCAAAAGAGACATTTTTAATAACTCCCAGGGTCCAAAAATTCAAGAAAACTGCAGGGACTTAAGTGCACATTGAACAATTTTTAAAATGATAGCCACCCTGTGAAAATCGAGCAGAAAACAAAAGAAAAAATTTGAAGAACCCTAGTTCTCCATTCGGCACGAACCGGCCAGAGGAAGAAAAATTTTGTTGCAGCCAATTCCTTTGAATCAACCCTCTGATTTTTCAAAGTAGTAGACTGAAGGTATATTGGTGCCACCATGGTTTTTAATTTGGGTTTCAGCTGGTCCTGCAATGGAGTGCAAGAGCGAAATCGATAAATGGCTGTTGTTGATAACACTTAGTCTGAAGAACAGACTGTCTACCTGTATGCTAGTTTATAATGTATACTTCTTAACTATATACGTGACTCCAAGAGGTATGAATTAGGTCAGGTATGTTTAAAATTTGGGCGAAAAATGTATTTAGAATGAATTGAGGTAATTAGGAATTATGCCGAATAGATTGAATGTGAATTTCCTCGTTTGAAGGTCGACGGATGCATGTAACTCATAGAGGACCTGGTGGACGAATTTTAGGCTTAACTTTGACATCATTGTAAATATATATGGATGTTAGTGAAATTTTGCCACTAAGCTGTTTGTGTCTTTTCGACACTGATAGAGAAAGGATATAGCAAAATACGAATCGATAACTGCCCAAAATGAGTTTAGTGGATTAAACATTAGATGGAGAAGAAATTCTAGTTGTGAAATTGAATATTAAAATTATAATTTCGGGGTATTTAGATGTTAAAAGGCAGAATGTTGAAGGTAAGGAAAGTAAAAAGGATTTAAAAAAATTATTTAAAAGCTCAAGTTAGGCGGACAAATAGAAACTGTAAACGGTCAATGGAGTAGTGGATAACAAGGTATGGCTCGCTATGATTTTGCATGCTATTCTTTATATTTCTTTTCTTGGGCCAATATTGGTATAGCAAACGGTTGTAAGGCCTGACACGCTCATAGAATAACCTAGCTGAGCCCTCGACTACAGGAGGTGAGTAACCTGAGATCATCGCACTTTGCACCTCAATGTATAAATGTGTTTTCATCATTTAATTTGACTTAGTAATCGATCATGATTAAAGACCCTTATTATCAAAGATTCGCCGAATTTGAATTTGCTCGGCACGCAAGTCACGCGTGTCCTGGATGAATATTCGCGCCTGCGCACGTCAGCTAACTCTTATTATTGGTGTTATTCTTGTTGCATGCCGAGTACCTACAATTATAACTTGTAATCGTTAATGTCATTGATGGTATGAATCACGTAGTTTAATCGATGGGGAGGCCAGGCTACGGCATGGCAAATTCCTCTGGTGTGGCCAAAGCCAGCGTGCCTTCCTAGAGGTGTGGTAAATCCTAGGCGAGAACCCTACTGTTTCTACTGATCTTTGGTCAGAAATGTACCTGGATTCCAAGATAAAGGTAAAAATAACAAAATGATTCTCGAATGGTAACTATTTCAGAAAACAAACCTCTAAATCTCATTTGATATTGTTGTTCATATTGCCGCTATTTGTTGCATAACCTATGTACGATGATTGATTGATTGAGCATAACCATCCTTGTGAGCCGGCCTTGAGTACCTAGCCTCACAAATATGGTGATATATTTTACCACAGAAAGAGTCTCACCCCCGTTGATTTCTCCTTTTCGTGGTAGACAGAGAAAGGAGAATCCGTGCATTTCTCGACCACTTGATTCTATTTTTAAATATAATGGATTATTATTTTGTTTATTTGGTGAATGAGAGTCTAAGTTCTAGAAGGCTCCATGGTGAATTAACTTTGGTTATCGGGTTAATTATTCGTTAAATCGATAAATTTTGGAATAGTCGAGTTGGATAAATTTTGCTGGCGAAACCTTATTGATATTTTTGAAGAGACGTTGAGGTCGTTTTGAAAGGTGGATGACCACGGAGGTCTATTTGTTATTTTATTTGAGATAATATCATGATAAGAGATTTGAGTTAATTATTAGCAGATTTTAGATCGACATTACACAATGTGGATTTGTCATTAGTTATAGAAACGAATAGGTCTTGGCTTAATTTCGGTAGAAATTATCTGACACTTAGGGCTTGCTACTTGCCTGCGGCCTTAAGCCTACCCATTCCCTACACTAACATGCCTTATAAAAGTGGGATGTGACAGTTGGTATCGTGAGCCAAAGTTTAAAAGAACTGGGATGTTGTCGTAAATACAAATGTGACACCACGGAGCATAGGATTCCAAATTGTCTTTGTATGTCATCATAGCATAGCACTCTCAAGATCCTATAGATGAAAAAGTTTGGGCACCTTGATATGTATTGTGAATCTAAGTATCATTTGTTTTCTTGGTTGTCGAATGCCACCAAGAAGACAACAAGGCGTGACTTCGAGACGTGACCACTTTCGCCAAGGGTGAAGGGAGATCATGATCCGATAGATGTCGGGATGCCGTGATGTGGAGTCTGTGCATCAAGATCGGACTGAGATAGAGATAAATTCACCCCCTAGATCGT
This sequence comes from Tetrastigma voinierianum, assembly GCA_016808115.1. Lineage (NCBI taxonomy): Eukaryota > Viridiplantae > Streptophyta > Magnoliopsida > Vitales > Vitaceae > Tetrastigma > Tetrastigma voinierianum. The sequence continues at coordinate 2,042,721 of JAEQBH010000137.1, read as the reverse complement.
AAGAGTACAAAGAGTGAGGCCGAGAATGTTCCACCACCGCCTCCATTTGATAAGGGATGATTTGAGATTTCAGGCAAGAAATACGTGAGCAGGCGTAGAATGAGCCCTTAAAGGAAGTAGACCACTCACTCACTGATTTGATCCGGGAGCCACTCACTCATTTGTATCCCCATCTTATGCTAAGAAATTGAACAAGGGTAAAATGATAATGGAAAATCCCTTAGCTATTAGCACACCACTTGGAGAAATAGTTGAGGTGAACTATATGTACGACTACGGAGATAACGATGGGGGATAGCGCATTATATAATTTGATTGAACTGCCTATACTGAGTTTCTGATGTTATCTTAGGTATGGAATGGTTGTCACTAACTATGCAACCATGGATTGTTATAGAAAGAAGATAACGCTCAAACCATCGTGGGAGTACTCGAGTTTGTTTTCCGTGGAGATCATAATGGTGCCTCTAGCACTCGATTTCAGCCTATAGCAAATTAGAGGTTACTTAAGCAAGGGCTGCCAGGTATTTAGCTCATGTGGAGAGATGCCAGAATTTCCTCTACCGATGAAGAGATATGCGCGTAATTCACAGTGGGATTACTCGATGTCTTTTCCGACGATTTACCAGATTAGCACCAGATGGTGGAAATCGAGTTTAATATTGACTTGTTACTCGGTACAAACTTATATCTATTGCACCATACCGCATGGGCACCTAATCGAATTGAAAGAGTTGAAAGAGCAATTGCAAGAATTGCTGGATAAGGGTTTTATCAGACTAAGCAGTTCACCGTGGGGTGCACCGGGTGTTATTTGTGAAGAAAAAGGATGGGACTATGAGGATGTGCATTGATTACCGACAATTGAATAAGGTAACAATCAAGAATAGGTATCCACTTCCCAGAATAGATGATTTGTTTGACCGCCATGTGGGGCCAACCATTTTTAAAGATTGAATTTCTGGTTCGTTACCACGCTGAAGATAAGGAGGAAGATATACCTAAGACTCCGTATTAAGGACCTAAGATAGTCATTATGAGTTCCCGGTATTACCGCTTGGGTTGACTAACGCACCAGCCGTGTTTATGGATTTGATGAACCGGGTTTTCAAACCCTATCTGGATAAATTTGTGGTGGTGTTTATAGATGATATCCTGATTTATTCGAAAAGTCATGTGGAACATGGGGAACACCTCAGGATTGTACTGCAAACCCTTAGAACATATCAACCGGTATGCAAAACCGTTTAAATGTGAGTTTCGCTTAACAAAGCAGGAGTTTCTCGGGGCATGATATAAAGGAGGGTGTTCAGGATCCGAAAAAGGTAGAAGCATGTTTAATCGGCCTAGGACCCACCAATATGATCGAGATAATGAGTTTTCTCTCGGGTATGGCTGGATATTACAGGAGATTTGTGAAAGATTTTTCCAGAATATCTGCTCCACTGACACGGCTGATCAGGAAGCAAGTAAAATTTGAGTGGGATGACACCTGTGAGCAAAGTTTCCAGAAACTTAAGGATTGCTTAACTACTGCTCCAGTGTTAGCATTACCCACAGATCAGGGAGGTATGACAGTGTATTGTGATGCCTCCAGAGTAGGATTGGGTTGTGTTTTGATGCAGAATGGGAAGGTAATAGCATATGCATCCAGACAGTTGAGGAGACATGAGTTGAATTATCCTACACATGACCTGGAGATGGCGGCAGTGATTTTTGCACTGAAGATATGGAGGCACTACTTATATGGTGAGAAGTGTGAGATTTGGCACCCGATCACAAAAGCCTTCAATACATCTCACACAGATTTGAATCTCAGTGTGGAGACGTGGTAGAGTTATCGAAAGACTATGATCGCTGTGATTTATATCATCCCTGAAAGCTAATGTGGTGGCCTCGACGCTTGCCAGAAGTCCAAGGGCGCCTAGCACATATTTCGCATAAGAGGAGTATAAGCGAAGGAGTTGAGGGATCTGCTTAATATGGGAGTACGCTTGAAGTTATAGAGTCCAGGATTAGCTGTACGCCTGTGAGGCCCTTACTGGACACAGATCAAGGCCAACCAAGATAAGGATCCCCTTATTAAATCAGGAGACTAGATAGTCAGATTGCAGACATCCGGATTTGAAATTAGGATGGCGTGGCCGAGACGAGGAAATGTGACCGGTGTGCCCGATGCAGATGGGTTGAGACAAAGGATTCTACTGAAGCCTATATAATGCACCTTAGAGAAAAGTTCATCCTGTGAGTCACCAAGATGTACCAAAGAAGGTAAGGTATTGGGTGGAATAGGATGAAAGGATGTGGTACAAGATAGGCATCATGTTTGACATGCCAACAAGTCAAATTCGAGCACCAGAGACCCACAGGTCTTCTGCAGGAGTTGCCATTACCTGAATGGAAATGGGAGAGAATTACTTGCATTTCGTGGTTGGTTTCTAAAGACCCGAAGGGGCATGGATCGATCCGTTATAGCTGACGATTGACTAAATCACCACTTCTTAGTCTAAGACCACTTATACCTGGCATAGTATGCACAGATGTATCCGACGCAGTAGCCCCGCACGGAGTGCCAAAGGTCTATAGTATCCGACAGGTCCACAGCTCACCACGAGGTTCAAGTAAACTTCGTGAAGCCTTGGGTACTAAATTGGATTTCAGTACAGCCTTCCATCCTCAGACAGATGGGCAAATAGAATTCAACAATTCACTCGAGGATATGTTCGGATGTGTGTTATGGATTTCGGAGGTAGTTGAGAAAATAATATTTCGCTTTTGGCAGAGTGGGATTCGTGCCACAAAGAGGTCATCGAGCTAAAATCAACAAAATTTATACACACCGAAAGCCTTACTACGCCAGAGTCAAGCTACCGCAAAGATAGTGGTCTAGTATCGAATGACTGCATGGGTTTTCATCCTAAAAATGGTTTGCATCAAGGCCCGGTTGTAAGGCTTTATTTGGACTCTTTTGAATTATGTTTCAAAACAAAGTGGGAATGGTTTGAAAACCGAGGAATTGTAAACCGAGCCAAAGGTGAAAAAGCAACTTGAAGAATTAGTCACTAACTCGCAAAGTTGGGTGGCAAACAAGTGTCCCTCGGGTTCTTTATCCTCATGCTATGACAAGCAACCTATAGTCCCCCCGGGGCATAACCGGGATCTATGTTTAACTAGCAAACCTCACCCATGAAACAACTCCTATTTGAGTCAATACATGTAGCATGCGCTTATATTCCTTTATTATTTAAAACTCCTAACATTTAATATCATCTCGTGAGGCTCGGGAAGACCACTCTAAAGAATCACGCCCTAAAGCATGGAGAGTATTGGCCAAACTAATAACATTAAATGCTATGCAACCCTAATTTGAGAAACCTAACATATAAATATCATTTTAGAGGCTCAGAAGACCATCTAAAGAATCACAAGCATTCTCTCTAATCGAATATGCATTGGATTCTAAAGCATGGAGAGTATCACAAATTAATGACATTCAAATGTTATGCAACCATGTTTTGAAAATATGGGCCATAAATACACTACATGTAGCTTTTAGTACAAGAGGACAACATGTATTTGCTCCCACCACCAAGTTAGCTTCCTTCCTCTTCAGTGTTAAGGAGGTTTAGCCAAGCATCTCGAAGTTGTCATCCCCAAGAGGTGTGTTCGCACCGAAAGGGGAGAGAAAGAAGAGAGAGAAGAGAGAAAAGAAATAAAAGCAAAACCTAAAATAAAAGACTTTATTTACAAAAATATCTTCTCCACAGATTGTTGCTCCCCTTCGTTCTTAGGTTACAAAACAAGAGGGGCTTATATAGGCCTCCTCAAGGTATGAAAATACCAAAAAACCTATGAAATTAGCTAAGTTATAGGACAATTAAGTAATACACCAAGTTTGGAGGCGGTTTGGCATTAATTACAAAGTATGACGAGGCATCACCTCATGGTTGAGGAATTCGCTTAATTGGGCGAATCACCGTGTCTAGCGAAACAAGAAATTTCGCTAAGGGTGGGCACTTTCGCTTAGTTAGCGAATTTCGCTGTTAGCTAAATTTTTGTGGAGAAGTTTAAATCAATTATTTTCGCTAAGGAACAAGCAGCGAATTTGGGAGGTCGTTTAAATTTTGTGTTTTAGGTTGCGAATTTTCGTTAAGGTTGCAAAATTTTCGCAATCCTAATGGTACTGTTTAGCGAAATTCCGCATTGTCGACCACTCCCGTCTTCAACCGCATCATACGTCTCTTCATTTTGCCTTGATTTTCTACTGATTCTTGGGTTGGTTGATATTGAGACTTGAGTTCAAACTTCAAGGATTCATCACCATCTCGACATTGAACCCAAAGTGCGCAAAGCCTCGCAAACAGCCAAAAATACTCTAAATGAGACAGAGTGCTACTAAGATGACTAGAACACCTAATTGGTATAAATGACATGATTAATGCGCAAAAGCACTCAAACCCATCTAATATGTGGGTTCAAAATTTGACCCTTTTGGGCATTAATCACACTTCAACCAAACGCTGCTAGTCCCTTAGCAATGCAAAACAAAAAAGGAGATGCATATGGTGATTTTCAAAAGGTTATGATTCAAAAAGGGTTTATACATATTAACATTACTTAACATTGAAAACAAATCAAAGTTGTAAACCGATACGAAAGAATCAAACCATACAAGAACACCCGAGGTCAATATTGATCCATAATTCTCAACTCGAATTTCCACCTAAGTCTAATGGTTCTTTTGAACTGCATTAAGCCAATAAACCGCAAAATCGCCACCTCCCAACCTAAGACTGACATGGCCTTAAGTTGTCGAACAACCCAGATAGTGGCTAGCTACACTTTTCTTCTTTATTCATCTACATAGTAGGGTGCACTGCCGAAAACCGACTTCACCAAAGTCCGTGCAATCTGGGTCCACCGATGACTCCCAACTAATTAAGGCTTCAGTGGCATCGTCAAAAGGATCACTTGACCACTAACTCTAAAGGCTTCACTCCTGTGACTAATGACTTCAAAATTGCCACCCACAAGTCATTAAACTTCACCTATCCACCCATGTAACGAACACTAAATCGATGACTCCCAACCACCAGCTAGGCATCGGCTTCAGCGTTACCATATACCCCTGATCAGTTTCGGTTTCAAGACAAAGCTTCATGACTTTATTTTTCTTTTTCGTATTTTCTTTTTCTTTTTCTTTTTGCTTTTTCTTTTCTTTTCCTTTTTGGAAGACAACATTAGTCTTCAATCAGAAAATACAACCATCCTAGGTCACAACATACCTAAGGCCTACTATGCAAAATGTAAAGCGAGTACACAATTTCACAAATTCTATCGGAACAACTGAGTGCGCAGGTGAATTACATATTGTGGGGAAATTTCTAGCTGAGCATGCAGAACTTCAACTCCACCAAAATTTAATTCAAGCATGGAAGTTGTCCTATATATGTGACAAAAGTGATTCACCCTCAACATGGCTAACAATCTAATCGGTCTAATCAGAGCAATTCAATTGTTCAATTGAAAAGAAAACACATTTAAACATAAAGTGGAAGTACAAAACATGATATGTACAAAAAGTCGATATATAAATCGAATAGCTTTTGATATAGCCAAAGTGGCTATACATGAGTGGTGCCAAACAAAATATCACCGCTTACTATGGCTAATACATAAATCCTAATCAAGACTGCGAGGCGCTTGATAAAGCCGATAACTAAATAAAATCGTAAGAAACCCAACCACCTCACCGCTGGTGGTGGTGGTGGGCCTGAACCGCAGCCGCGTACCAACATCCAATGAAGCCGCATCAAGCAGTAGCTCTCTCTCGCAGATCACGAGGAAGACCTGGGAGCGGGTCATAATCCGAAGCCAAGATAGAATGGCACCGGGCCAACTGACATCCCGGGCAATCTGTGTAGTCGCGAAGTGCGTGATGGCACTATCACACCGGGCCATCTCTCTCGAGCTAGCATGGATGTACTCTGAATGATGTGTCGACAGAAGGCCCGAGTGATCTACGCGGCCACGATGTAAGACAAAGTGGAGGAGATGGAGGTGAACGATCCGAATGGGAGTCCTCCGTACTGCGCTCAGGGCGTGATAATATCCGTGGTGGTGGTCCGGCAGCCTCCGACCCGTGACTCCTCCCGGTCCTCAGGTCGATATGGCGAGACTCGCATAGCTTCCAACCCTGGCCCATCGACACTACATGTAGGCATCTAGTCTCATCTCTAGCCCGGGCTCCTCCGGGAACCCATCCGCCGAGAACATAGCATAGAGTCGCAGATAAGTAGCCGGAACGCTTCCGCCGAGTCAGTCCTTCCGATGGACCTTCTCTCAAATCAGAATAGTGAAGCATCACTACCGTAGGGGCTGAACCAAAACTCTAAGATCCGGTGAAAGCGCTCCAGATACTCCCTCCCTCCGCACATACGCCGCAGAGGGAACAAGTCGTACTGAGAAGATGGTCAATGAGCAAGATCTCGAGGCGGAAGCTGCTGCTCCCAGGAACACCGGACCGGCAAAGGATGTTCGCCGCCGACCACATCTCCCGTGAGGCCAAAGCGCCCAAGCTCAGAACCTCCGACCGCTGCTGGGCAGATGCGCAATCCCAATGTCGAAATATCTACTGGTCCGAGTACACCGTGGCGGTCATCTATAAGATCAATCGAATTCTAAGGGACCGTCTGTCTCCTCGGGATGTCACGGGAGTGGTAGAACCGCAGTACCACCTCTATAATAAACCGCCGAGGAGTCATGAAGGGTAGTGAGTGAGTACCCGATCAATCTCAAAGACTCCCGCAGATCTCGGGCCACCCTCACGCGGGATGTGTCATAAATGACTCGATGAAACTCTCTGCAAAGGAGTCGCATTCCCTAATGGGGGTCCCACGAATAGTGCCTCCGAACTCGAGGCGCGACAACCCGCGGTGATGAAGTCGCCTCCGCACTCTGGAGTAACCGGAGACGGGGAGGCCGAGAAGATGATGACTCGCTCCGACCCGATGCCGGCCCGGGAGGGCCGGCCCTCTAACTCTCCTCCGTGGTACAGCGATGTGGGGTCCGGTCCCAAATCGTGTTCGATAACGCCTAATCCCCGAGGCTCCTGATACCGCCTCAGACCTGATGGTACAGAGCCGGACCGAGTCAGCCACTCTCGTGGGTGTTAATCTCACCGAGGCCGATGATTGGACCCACCCCGAGTACGAACCATACTCAAATATGACTAAACTCCTAAGAAAGTTCACTACGTAAAATATAATCACAGATCAGCATCAACCAGAGCTCTCGAGCTAACAACCACCCTAAGCAAGCAACCGAATCCGTACTCATCACCTAGCCGAATGGCCCCAACTAACTAAACAAGGCTCCTGGGAATGACTGATGCCGTGGGGTGTGGCACCAACAGAACAACTAGGGCACGGCAGAATGGCTCGTGGTGGGGCGCTGAATGGACAGAGTCAGGCATCGGCGTGGTGAAGGGGCTCACTTCACGGCCGTGGCTCGCATAAGAGGCACGGCCGCTCAAACTCGAACTGCGTGCACCGGGTAATGACACAGTAGTATACGGGCAAAGGACACTGGACTCGTGGCACGCGCGTGTAAGGCCATTGAGATGCAGGCTTCGCCGGGAGGGAAAGAATGAAGCCGCTCGGACACCCTCCTGTGCTTATATAAGCGTTGGGAGCCGAATGGGGCCCCTCCGGTACCAAATTTTCGCCATTTTGAGCGAATTTAGCTCAAACCGATTACATTAGCTGCATTAAAAAAAATTAAATTATTAGATAATATTTAAAATAAGAATTATTATTATAAAATTTAATATATGTACTGTAATTAAAATTTAAAGCACAACACAATGCTATACTAATTAATACTAGAAAAATGAAAATACTAAGTTAAAAATTTTTGAAAAATAACTAAACTAACACAATTACTAACTTAAGACGTAAAATAAAAATCGTGAACGTAATTCGGTTTTTTGAAAACACCGGAACCGGGCTCACTTCAAATTTACTCGCGGGGGTTAAGGAGCACGATCTCCTCAACCCCCCCCGCACCGCTCGGGCTAATTCTTGGTTTCGTGCCCACCGCTGGATCCGCTCCGACGAACGTTGAATCGAGCACCGGCTCGTTCGGGTGTCATGGTAAGATCAATATATCTTCATCTCCATGGGTAATTACTTCCTTGCATTTCGACACTGTGGTCAATCCCGCACACCGATCAATTGAAACAACTTCATCGTAAATTTGATTTTCAATTTCTAGCAACTCATGTTCATTGGCTCAAATGAAAGATGTTCAACTCCATGGTCATGTTACCGCGGTTAATCAGATGACTCCATTCCTATAATTTATTATTGCATTGGCAAAGGGCCGTAAATGGTCTTCAAGATGATCGGGTACATGATCGGGGTTCACCAGCAATCGTCTGTCAAGTACCACAAAATCTACTGGGTAGTAGAATTTGTCTATCTTCACTAAGACATCCTCAACTATCCCCTTAGGGATTTTCATTGATCTATCGGCCAATGAGAGTGTGATGTTGGTAGGTTTAAGTTCACCTAGACTCAACTGTCAGATACCTAATACTGCAAGATTAGGTTCACACTGCTCCTAAATCAAGCAAGGATTTTTCTATGTACCCCACCAATATCACGAAATCGTGGGGAGATCCTGGATCTTTGTATTTGACAGGGTATTTGCTTTGAATTATGGCACTGATATGTTCAGTGAGAAATGCTTTCTTCTCAATGCCTAATCCCTTTTTGATTGTGCAAAGATCCTTCAAAAATTTTGCATAAGCAGGGACTTGTTTGATTAGGTCCAAATAGTATATTAACCTTCACTTGCCTTAAAACCTCAAGAATGCCTGCTTTGTCAGCTGCCTCTCTCTTTCCCTCTGCGCTTGTGGAATGAGGTGGTATACGGTATTTCATTAAATCTCCTAGGAGAATATGCCTCAAAGTTGCAATTCCTTCTCCCGCCTCGGGATTCTTCAATGTGCTTCTGCATGTCGATCAACCTCTTTCCACTTCTAAGGGTTATTATGGCCTTAACCTCATCCATTCCCGAATTGTTGATGATCCCCACTCATGAATTCTCTTTAGGGTTTGGAACTGCTTTGTGAAGGGAACCTCCTCCTCGTAATTCCTCTGCAATCCTGTTGATTCTGCATTGAATACCGTAGGTTGCCACTTTCTGGTTGAGATTGCTCGCCCCATCTATTCTCTTATTCGAAGGTACTCTTCTACAAGATTTCAATCCTTGTGCCGCTTGCACATTGATTCCTTTTGTTCCTCAACAAAGTTGCCCACCACCTTACTTAAATTCAAAAATGGCTTGTTCTAATCGGAGAAGAGGATGGTGGTTGTTGCACTTTGAGGGGAAACCAAATCGAGGTTTGGCACCCTGGGGTACATAAGGAGGGGATTAGTCTCCATGCAAGACAGGGTGATTCCTCCAATTGGAATTGTAGGTATTACCATATGGAGCATTGATTGTTGTGGCTTGTATCAGTTCTGCGTGTTTGCACATTCTGATATCAAATCCTTCACTGCAGGGGCCATGTGACACCGTTCCTGCTGGGTGCAGGATTGGAAATTGGTGCAAGGATCGACTGCGGCAGATTTTCGGCCATCGCATGCAATTCTTGAGCCGTTGCCTTCAAGCCTTCACCTTCCAGCTAGGTTAAACTCAGCCTTTCATTTCTATTTCTTCAGCAAGGTATACATCCCACCCTTCTTGGTTGACTCGTGTCCTATCCTATCCAATTCTCTAGATTAGGCTCATCCCAACCCCTGTAGTTTCAGCCACGACTTAAGAAACTAAATGGGCCTCATCAGATGTTCACAAAAGTCTCCCCACACATGGTTTCTAAGAGCCGCCTCATGGCAGGAGACATACCACCATAGAAGTGGCTCCACCAACATCCAAGTATCAAACTCAGATGGGCATGCACCGATGGTTTCATAAATCTTTCCCAACACTGCAAAATCTCTCACCATCCCAGCCGCAAAGTATAAATTTGTTCTTCAAATGGTTGGTCCATGAAAGACCGAAAAACTTCTTCAGAATTCAAATTTACAAATTCCAAATCCCAATTTCTAATGGTTCTAGGCCTCAATGAGTCGAGCCACATTCGCCTTGTCCTTTAGGAGTCAATGGAAATGCCTTTAGCTTCAGCAAATCCATGTCCATCATACCTTCCTTAAAGGTAGTGCGCAAACTCCTCAAAATCCCTAATATGGAGCCGTATGGATTTCATTTTCCATACCACATACGTAAGTAGGGTAATAAATAAGGCCTCACCGCTACTTTTTCGCCAGGAGGAATGATACGTGACGGGGCACTAACTCTAGAGGGTGATGTGATCCTCATGGTTCTATAGGCATTCGATTCACGGGGTTCCCGGGTTGGCTCTGCGAACTCGTGTACGGATCCATGGTATCAGTTGGTACACTAACTTCACTAGCTAGGTCAAGCTGTGTACTTATCCTATGCAATCTACCTAATGTGCCTCTATCCCACTGTTGCATAAACACCTGTTACAAAATTTAGAGACAACAAAGAGCAACAAACAACTTGCAAAAAGATTAAAATTAAATCTAACAAATAATAAAACCGAATTAATGAAAATCAACCGAATCAAATCAAAACAAAGGTGCTATCGCTAATTGCTAAAATCAAGTAGCCTCGCAACCGAAGGTAAAAGAGGTAAAAGAGTTACCTTCACTTGTGATGTGGATCACAAGTACTCTTCAACTTACCATTTGTAAAGCTCAGCACCACCCAAGAATCCGCGCCATTTGATTCGTGTCACGCAGGTCGAGCTAAAATCAACAAAAATTTATATACACCTAGCCTTCCATTACCGTCAGAGTTTGCCACCGCAAGATAAAGGGTCTGTGGTCGAACACGGATGGGTTTTCATCCTAAAATGGTTTAACGCGTTCAAGGTAAGGCTTTCATTTGGACTCTTGGAATTATGTTTCAAAAACAAAGGGGGGAATGGTTTGAAAACTGAAAGTTGTGCCGTAGGTGCTAACTTTGAAGAATTAGGTCACCAACTCGCAAGTTAGTAAACAAGTGTCCTCGGGTTTTATCCTCGCTGCTATGACAAGCAAACTCAGTCCCTGGCATAACCTATCTATGTTTAACTAGCAAACCTCACCCATGAAACAACTCCTATTCTGAGTCAATACATGTAGCAAGCGCTATGGCCCCTTTACTATTTAAAACCCTAACATTTAATATCATCTCGTATACCAGAAAGCACCATCTAAAGAATCACAAATTCTAAAGCATGGAGAGTATTGGCCAACCAATAACATAAATGCTATGCAACGACTTGAGAACCTAACATATAAATATCATTTTAGAGGCTCGTGACCATCTAAAGAATCGCGCACTCTCTTCACCGAATATGCACTGGATTCTAAAGCATGGAGAGTATTGGCCAAATTAATGACATTCAATGTTATGCAACCATGTTTTGAAAATATAAGGCCATAAATACACTACATGTAGCTTTTAGCAATAAGAGGACAACATGTATTTGCCCCACCACCAAGTTAGCCCTTCCTCTTCAAAGAAAGGGAGGTTTAGCCAAGCATCTCGAGTCACATCCTCAAGAGGTGTGTCTGGCAACGGAAAGGGAGAGAGAAAGAAGAGAGAGAATAGAGAAAAGAAATAAAAGCAAACCTAAAATAAAAGACTTTATTTACAAAAATATCTTCTCCACGTATTGTCAAGCCCTCTTCGTTCTTAGGTTACAAAACAAGAAATGGTATAGCCTCCTCAAGGTATGAAATACCAAAAACCTATGAAATTAGCTAAGTATAGGACAATTACAATACCAATTGCTCGAGGCGATTCTGGGCATTAATTACAAAGCATGACGAGGCATCACCCTCATGACAGAATTTCGCTAACTAGCGAATCAACAGTGTCTAGCGAAAAACAAGAAATTTCATAAGGGTGGGCAATTTTTAGTTAGCTAAATGCAAGCTAGCTTAAATTTTGTGAGAAGTTTAAATCAATTATTTTCGCTAAGGAACAAAGAATAAATTTGGAGTGTCTAGCTTAAATTTTGTGTTGTTAGTTGCTTAAATTTTCGCAAGGTTGCAAAATTTTCAACTTGTTTTAAAAATTTTCAAGAAGCTTAGCTTAAAATTCCTGCATTGTTGATCTTCACTCCTGTCTTCAACTGCATCACATTTTCTTCATTTTGCCTTGATTTTCTCATTGATTCTTGGGTTGGTTGATGGCTGAGACTTGAGTTCAAACTTCATGATTCATCATTCATCTCGACATTGAACTCCAAAAGTGCGCAAAAAGCCCAAACAGAGCCAAAATACTTCCTCTAAATGGTACAAGTAAGCACTAAGATGACTAGAACACTTCAATTGGTAGCAATGACATGATTAATGCAAAAGCACTCAAACCTATCTAATATAGGGTTCAAAATTGCACTTTAAGCATTAATCATAGAGTTTGTTTATAATACAATTTTTACCATTCTACGATTGGAATGGCGCCTATATGAGGCACTCATGGACGAAAAATGTAAAATACCTTCTTGGCTTGATGGAGGTAGGTGATAGAGAATTGAAGGTCCAGTTGATCGAGAAACTCTGATAAAGTACCTATTATTCAGGAGAGAATGAGGACTCGCTTTCGCCGACAAAAGAGTTATGCCGATTCGAGGAGACGGATGGCGCTTGGTGTGGGTGATCACATTTTCTTAAATATCTCCTATGAAGGGAGTGATGAGATCTTAGCTAGCAAGGAAGTCGACACCGAGATATATATACACATTTGAGATATTGATAGGGTTGGCAATGTATCTTACAAGATTAGCTTCTTTGCCCCTAACTTTGGCCATGTGCATCCGCAGCTCTCACATCTCAATGTTACTAAGTATCGCCCTCATTCGTCCCACATTCTTCACTCTGAGATTGAGGTTGATAAGGATCATTATATAAGAAAAATTGCAGCCATAGGCGGATAGACCGACTGTGAAGCCGAGAAACAAAGAAATAGCTATGGTAAAGGTTCACTGGCAGAATCACAAGTAGAGGAGGTACCGGAGAGTGAGCAAATGATGAAGGACAATATCCTCAACTCTTCGAAAGGATAAGGTACACACTCTTTAATAAATTCGAGGACGAATTTTTATAAGGGGGGGAGAATGTAACACCCCAAACATTTTTTAAATGATTTTTTTTCATGGAATTTAAGTTTTAGGTGTTTTAAGGTCCATCATGAATTTATAATAATTTTTAGGAATTATTTCTCAATTAAATGGAATTTTAGGAAAATATACCCAAGAAGGTCAAATTTGAGCGCTTGACTAAAGAATTTTAAAAATACCAATGAATGAAATAAATTATGGGAATTTTTCTGAAGAAAATTAAGGTCAAAATATATGTTATAAAAATAAAATTAATGAAAATACATGAATAAAAAAAAAAAAACAAAAATACGTGAATAGTGAACCGGGTAGGGAAAAGTCAACAGATTATGTTGACCAAGGGCCAAAGACACATTTTTAATAATTCCCAGGGCCTTAAAAAAATTCAAGAAAAACCGCAGGGACTTAAGTTCAATATTGAATTACTTTAAAAATATTAGGCCTCAGAAAAATCGAGCAGAAAACAAAGAAAAAATTGAAGAACCCTAGGTTCTCCATCTGCGCGAACTGTTGGGGAAGGAAGAAAAATTTTGTTGCAGCCAATTCCCCTTTGAATCAACCTCTGATTTTTCATGGTGGGAGACTTGAAGGTATATTAAAGCGCTATGTTTTTTAATTTTGTTTTGGTATGGTCTGTATTGGAGGAAAAGGCTGAATTGATAAATGGTTGTTGTTTGGATGGTCAATTAGGGCTGTTTGGAATGAATTAATTGTTCTAATGTGTATGCTAGGTTGCAATTGCATTTTGAATCTATATAATGTGACCTAAGAGGTATGGAATTAGGGTCTGGTATGTTTAAAATTTGGCGAAATGTATTTAGAATGAATTGAGGTGGTAATTAGTGGAATTAAGGGTTGGAACAGATTGAATGTGGAATTTCATTTGAAGGTCGACTTGGACAGAATCATAGAGGACCTAATGGACGAATTTTTAGGCCAATTTTTAATTCATTGTAAAGGATATGGATGTTAGTGAAATTTGCCACTGGTTTCAGGTCTTTTCGACTTCGTAGAGAAAGATATATAAAATACTATCTGTTGCTGCGCATCTGCCAAAAAACGAGTTTAGTGGATTAAACATTAGATATAAGAAATTAGTTGTGAATTATTATTAAAATTATAATTTTGGGTATGTAGATGTTAAAAGGCAGAATGTTGAAGGTAAGGAAAGTAAGGATTTAAAAAATTTATTTAAAAGCCTGCTAGGCGATTAAATAGAAACGGGTAAACGGCCTAATTGAGTAGTGGATAAATGTGTATGGCTCGCAGATTTTGACGTTATTCTATATTTTTTCTTATTGAATACTGCATAGCAAACGAAGTGTCGGGAAGGCTCACACGTTCGTAGGAATAACCTAGCCAGCCTCGACTAATAGGAGTGTGTGAGTAATTGCACATCGTACTTGCACCTTCGAAATGTATAGCGGTGTTTTCATTGTTTAACTTGATCGTAGTAATTGACTATGATTAAGACCCTTATTATTGAGCATTCATTGAATTGAATTTGTCATATGCCACAAGTCACGTGTCCTGATGAATATTCATGCTGAGCACGGCCGCCTAACTCTTATTGTATTTGGTGTTATCTCTTATTGCATGCTGAGTACGGCCAAATATAACTCAGAATCGCACGTCATTGATGGTGTATGAATCATGTAAAGCCTAACTGATGGGAGGTCATCGGGGCTATGTGCACATGAAAATTCCCTCTGGTGCGGGCAAAGCCAGTGCCTTCCTAGAGAGGTGGTAAAACTCTAGGTGTAGAACCCTGCCCGTTCTACGGATCTTTGGTTGGAATGTACGGATTCTAGTATAAAGGTAAAAAGGAATGTACCTGACATCTGTAAATGGTAAACTATATTTCAGAAAGCCTAAAACTTCCTAAATCTCATTTGATATTGTTGTTCATATTGCCGCTTATTTGTCGCATAACCTATGTACGGTGATTGATTGATTGAGCATAACCATCCTTTGTGAGCTGGCCTTGAGTACCTAGCATCACAAGTAATGGGTGATATATTTTTACTCACGTAGTTATCTCACCTCGTTGATTTCTCCTTTTCGTAGACAGAGAAAGGAGTAATCCAGGCATTCGACCACTTGGATTCTATTTGAATATGTAATGGATTATTATTTTGTTTATTTGGTGAATGAGAGTCTAAGTTTCCAGAAGGCTCCATGGTGAATTAACTTGCTATCGGGTTAATTATTTGGTTAAATCCATAAATTTTGAATAGTTGAGTTGGATAAATTTGCTTGATGAAACCTTATTGATATTTTTGATGAGACCGCTGAGGTCGTTTTGTTAGTAGATGACCACGAGGTCTATTTGTTATGTTATTTGAGATAATATCATGATATGAGATTTTGAGTTAATTATTAGTAGATTTTAGATTTATATTGCGACAATGTGATTTGTCAATAGTTATAGAAATGAATAGGTCTTGCCTAATTTTCTGTGAGAAATTATGGTACTAGGCTTGCTAGCGTTTCGTGGCCTGTCACCCATTCCTAAATGGCCATGTTCTTCTATAAAAGTGGGATGACGTAGAAGGGTACGTACCTGATACATCTTGTGTTCTTCATGATGTTGATGAAGATGAGAAGGGGAATCTACTATGAGGGCATAGAGAAAGAATGGCTATAGCATTTGGTATTCTTAACCCTGCTCCTTGAACTACCATTTGAGTGGCGAAGAACCTTAGAGTTTGCAATGACTGCCATGTTGTTACAAAGTATATCTCAAAAATCATAGAAAGGGAGATAATTGTTAGGGATGTTAGGAGGTTCCATAATTTCAAGGAGGGAACTTGTTCTTATGGGGATTATTGGTGAGCAGTGTTTTAAAAACCGAATCAAATCGGTCGATCAAGCCGACCAGCTGACCTGGGTCCCGATTTAATCCTGGGGCCACCGTGGTTCGATAACTCTGCTCGCCCCTAAACCTTGAATCGGTAACTTTTCTGGTTCAATCACCGATTCGATTTTTAAAACATTGTTGGTGCTCATGTTTGATTCTTTTGAAGTCCAAATACCTAATAAAACTCCAGATGGGTGATTGGGGCCATCAACCCAATTTTCATGTCTGATTCTTTTGAAGTCCAAATACCTAATAAAATTGTATAATTCCATGTGTATGCATCCATAAGTAACCATTGTTGTATTAGAAAGAATTAGGAAGTAGTGGAGTGCATATCTATTCATTTTCATGTACACTTTGTAACTTTTGTTATAAGATTGCATGTAACTGGTATTTCATGAACTGACATATCATATCAGATGGGATTGGGTCTATGAGAAGATCCAATGAAGTTGATCTCTATAGGATATGTAAAGACCAACAATGTGCTTAAAAGATATTTTTGCAAACCTTCGAGCGGGATCAGGAAGTGTTATAGTATTGTAGAATCGGGAACTTGTCGAGAAAAGGAAATTTCAGATATAGGCAGAGAATTAGGAAACTTAATATTCTTCCTATTTGGTTTGAGATTGTCTTATATAAATAGGCTATTTTTGATAAATGGAAAACACAATCTTTCCTTCAATTATTTCTGATTACACTTTTCACACCAATACAACATTCATATTTAGCCTTCTTCTCATACCCATTGAGCTTTTCACAGTTGCATACCATCAAATAGCCAACCCTTCTAAAAGCTCAATCTTGTAGGATTTGAGTTTAATATGAATATTGTGCTTCTTAACACCCTCTCTCATATGCATACGGCCCCATCCCCCGCATGTGGAGATTCAAACAAACCACAAAGTCCACTATGGATTTTCTGTGACACCCCAAATCCGAGGGTCCCGTTGACAACCCGTCAACTCCACACCTCCCGCTGTGGGATTTCGCCGACTCAATAATTGACCGTTGTGTCCCATTTATCGGATCTATACTTTCACAAAAATCGGCTGAGTCTCCTGACCCGGGGAGTCACCCAACATACAACCCTGCATAACAAGATAATCATAACCCATCCAGGTCTTAATTAAGTAGTGTCGACCATACAGGGTCCATCTATCCATATCCCCAATATACATCCCTTTACCGAGACCCATTCATTCACATTTAATTCTAAAATATGAAAATAAAACACTTAATTACAGTCTATAAGAGTCCGATCATGACCCTCTTACCATAATTACATACCCGACTATTTATGTAACACCCAGGAATTTGTATAGATATAAGATATGGAAAATAATAATGACAGGAATTTGTATAGGTATAAGTTACGGAAAATAATAATGATAGGAATTTTTATAGCCATACGTTATGAAAATAATAATGATAATTGAATTAGATCAGCAGGAAATAATGATAATTCAATTAGACGTTATGAAAATAATAATGGTAACCAATTAGTAATTAATTAATTACTTTAATGAAAAGACGTTTATGAAAATAATAATAATGGTAATAATTAATTAATTATTTTAATGAAAGGACGAGCAATAATGGTAATTCAATTAGTAATTAATTAATGAATTTAATGAACAGAGGTAAAAAGGTAATTTTCTTAATAGATACCCTAGTATAATTGGAATAAGAGAAGGAAATCCTTTCTTATTCATCTTTGAATTCCTATTCGACTAATAGAATTCCGTGAGGACGTACTTAATTTTCTGATGTAGGGGTTTGGAAGAACAAATTCTCTATGAGAAATATTTCATTGAGGTGAAATTCTCTGATTAGCTCTTTCAAAACTTTTGAAAAATTTTCTTCGAAAGCAAACGGTGCCTGGGAAGGCTCACACGTTCAGGTGAATAGCCTAGCTGAGCCCGACTAATAGGGAGGTGAGTAAATTTATATCATCGTGACTTGCACCTTCAAAATGTATAGCGGTGTTTTCATTGTTTAACTTGATCGGGAGTAATTTGACTATGATTAAGACCCTTATTCTGAGCACTCATTGAATTGAAATTGTCATATGCCACAAGTCACGTGTCCCGATGAATATTCAAGGCCGAGTAATCTGGCCGCCAACTCTATTGTATTTGGTGTTATCTCTTGTTGCATCACCGAAAGGCATACAACCAGAACTTGTAATCGCACGTCATTTGATGGTATGAATCACAGAAAGCCTAACTGATGGGGAGGTCATCGCATGTGCACATGGTACTCCGGCAGCCGGGCAAAGCCGCGGCCTTCCGAGAGAGGTAGAAAACCCCAGCGAGAACCCTACTCGCTCTACTGATCTTTGGTTGAAATGTACGGATTCCAAAGATAAAGGTAAAAATAATGCACGGATTCCTCGAATGGTAAACTATACTCAGAGTTTCAAACCCCAAATCTCATTTGATATCAAGGTTGCTCATATTGCCGCTATTCACGCGATAACCTATGTACTGGTGATTGATTGATTTGAGCATAACCATCCTTGTGAGCCTACTGGTACCTAGCCTCACAAGTATGGTGATATATTTTACTCGTAGTTATTCCCACCCTCAAGGATTTCTCCTCAGTAGACAGAGAAAGAGAATCTGCATTCGACCACTTGGATTCTATTTGAAACATGTAATGGATTATTATTTTGTTTATTTGGTGAATGAGAGTCTAAGTTTCCAAAAGGCTCCATGGTGAATTAACTTGGTTATTGGGTTAATTATTTGGTTAAATCGATAAATTTGAATAGCTTGAGTTGAAATTTTGCTTCATGAAACTCATTTGGATATTTTTGATGAGACCGTTGAGGTCGCTTTTTGTTGAGCGGATGACCACGAGGTCTATTTGTTATGTTATTTGAGATAATATCATGATATGAGATTTTGAGTTAATTATTAGTAGATTTTAGATTGATATTGCGAATAAATGTGATTTGTCATTAGTTATAGAAACTAATAGGTCTTACCTCGACTTTTCTGTGGAAATTAGCGGGATTCTAGGTTACATGGCTTCAGGCCAAGCCTACCCATTCCCTAGCGCCCTAGCCACAAACTTATGTGCGTGGTGACAATTTAGGACAATAGTCCCACAAGAATTTAGTTACAATTCTTTTCTACAAAATACTTTTACAAAGGTACATCAAGGCCACACATCGACCTTCCTTCATAATCACAAATTGTGAGCTGTTTGTTCTCGCACACCCCGCATTCTGAAAGGGGGTCCCACGACGAGGAGAACAATGCCTAGTAGAAAAATTCTCCTACAAGGGCTACTCCCCGCCTAAATGCACATGCAAGGGCATACATATATCAAACCACATTCCATTCAGAAAATGCAATCCTATATGGAATATTTCATGTCACGATGACGCAGGACTCTCACGCCCATAACCCGAGTCCCGACGGTAATTTCACACATGGAATGCCAAGTGTGTGAAACCACCATTGGTGTTTCACCCACCACAACCCTCCAATATTCATTTTAATTTATCCAATCCCGTGCGTTTTTTTGGATCGTGAATTTTCGAGGTCTCACCGCAGGCTTTGCACGCCTTCCGACACTTTTTTGCGAATCTCATCGCTTAGACATATGTCCACTCAAGAATAAATTTTGGTCTTCACCCCGGGCGGGATCCACCCCATCTTGCTTCACCCAAACACACGAAATTTATATTTATTATTGTTTTATAAAACCGTGAGTCTCGATTTTGGACGTGGTTCCATTTCCGAGCTCACCACACATTCACCAAGAATGGTGAATAACAGTACCATACACCCACACCCGACTCGACGCGATGTGACCGTGCATATGAAATGCAATCATGTCATTTCATGCTATGTCATGCTACATGCAACATTTATAAATTCTGGATAATTATATTTCCTACATGTAATTTCCATTCATCGATAATTTCCATGTTAATACATCACACAAGCACATATTAACATGATTTTTACATAACAAATACATAATATTTATTTTTCTAACAATACACACAAAATAGTCCGCCCGACTCCATAAAAACAGGCGCCTTTCTTGGCCCCTTCACTACCACGAACTAATTTTGGTTCCATTCATCAATCAATCACTGCGGATTCCAAACACTTCAATAAAACCTAAAGACATCGGCCCGGATCAAAACCAAATCTCAACATAGTTCGGGACTTCCTGGAACTAATCCCAAAATTTCCAATAATATTTAGTCTCTAGGAAAATCTGGGGACTAAAACACTAGCTTTCAGCTCAAGAACGCTCATGCCATTAAATGACCTTTAGGCTATAAATAATCTAAGTAGGAAAATTCCCTACCTCTTGGAGTTTGATTAAACTCCTAGATTTTGGTACCCACACGTAGCCCTATCACATGGACTAACTTTACTCTACTCGACGAAACCGATGGCCCGGGATTTCCAGAGATCTTAGAGAGAAACAAAACCCCTTTTGTTTTCTCTCTCTCTCTCTCTCTCTCTCTTCGCCTCGGTTTCCTTCCTTTTTTTTTCCTTCTTATCCGGCCCCAACTCCCCCCGTTCGCTTCCACTCCATTCCTTTTAAATTTGTTTCTTTCTTTTCTTTGGTTCTTATCCCACCGAATGTTCTTCTCTCTCATTTTTGTTTAATAAATCCATAGATTTAATATCTCCTTATTTTCTTTGATTCTTCCATTTTTTTTTCCATTAATTCCTCCACTTGCCACTCGCTCAATGTGAGCCACCACACAGGCACAACATGGCTCATGCCATGTGTCACTCCTTCTAGTCCCATGTAGAACCACATGATCATGCCACAGGTCACCCGATACCAGCCTCGAAAAAGGAAAATTTTCGACCGTCGTAATCCGACAAAATTCGACGGGGTAACTAAATTTTGCAAGACGAATTCAACGATGAAGTCCGTTTTATCATCCGAGATCTAGAAAATTTTCGGTTTTCAACTGAAATTACCGTTTTACCATTTTTCAAAAAAATTGTATTTTTCTCGGATTTTACATTTTCAAATACTGTATCGTTGAGACCTTAATCTTATTAGGTCAGGTAGCTTGGTATATCAATGGTTTTCTTGAATCATATTTACATGAGTAATGTGCATAGATCCTTCTTTGACATCCATTTTAAGGGGAGCTGATCAAAGCTAACCAGTAGGCTAAAACCACAACTGCCACCTACTTGACCAACTTAAGTTGATAATAAACAACCCCTATTCTAAGAAGAGTTGTGCAAGGAAGCTTAGAGCATTGTTTGTTCTGAAAAAACGCAGATTTATGTGGAAATGTTACAAGAGAAAAAAACCACGAGCAGAAGAGGAGAAATCCTCTATGTTCAAATCTATCGTCCTTGCCAAACACCTACCTGCATTAGAGACCTTGGTGATTAATAATTGTGAAAGCCTTGAATTTGATTTGGGGAATAGGAATAGGAATGGGGAAAGAGAAGATGAAGACGACACTCGAGGGTTTGGAAGCCTACGACATTTGATATTTAGTAAGTTACCAAAGTTGGAGATTTTTCCCAAGTGGCTACTTCAAGGACCTACTACTTCTTAACACTACTGCTACAGTTTATTCATTTCTGAATGACAACTTTAGAGCTTTGTGGAAGTTATGAGAGTCCCTTGTCTCACATCCCCACACCTCGAGATTGAAGATCAATGTTTCTCAAATCATAGAGGGAATGATCACCTCATTGCCCTTAGCTGCATCGAGATCACAAATTGCCCTCACTCATCAGCTTTGGCTAGAAAAGATGACCCACCTCTGCTCTAACACACTGACCATTCTAGTTGTCCCGAATTACAAGATGCAAAACCCAGAACAGTCAAGACTAGGAACAAGATTTCCTCATTTCCAAATGATTTAGATTCGATAACTCATCAGTGATTCAGGTAACATATATAAAAAGATACCATCTCTTCTTTTTTTTTGCACCTTCTTTAAATTCCTTCTTCTTTTTTGTCGGGTGCATATATTTTCCTACTGATCTTAATTTACTTGCCCTGTTGCTTCTACTATTAATCATCGTGTTTATTTCCTTTGTCCTAAATGAAATCCTTTTTTTTTTCTTTTTTTTTGGTCAATTCAATTTCAATAGCTATTTTATCTCCACGCTTTAGTATATAACAAACCGATGTCTAGGTGAGAAAAGAGGTCTTGATGAACCAGATGAAGGAATAGGGGAAGAAGAGGTAAACGAAGAAAGATTTGTCCCACTCTGAAAATCACCCTGTAACTGTTAGAATTGAAACATTGAAGGGTTTGTTGATCTATTCTAAAATGTGAAGCAGCCATGCATGCAAGGAAGGCTTTCTTGGAAATTGATGTATTCTATATCTTCAGAAGTACTGGATTCTACACCCTCTATTTCTTTCTTGAATTCACTTTTCATAAGTCGATTCAGGTTACAACGATATGTTTAATTAATTTCCCGCATGCCGTGACATTATGAAAGATAATATTGTGCTTGTTTTAAGTTTGAATTAAGTTAATTCAGTTGTTATTTATGAGTCATTAATTGTTTGTTATTGAACCAAAAATTAACGATAAATAGATGGATATCCTGTTCATGTAGGTTAATGGGTGGTTATGAAGGTTAAGATTCAAAGACTTCACACCACATTGCTCAGATATAACGACAAATGTATCTAAGACTTCGCTTTATCTGTCATAGTATTTTCTTTTATCTCTAATTTTAAACAAAGAATGTTTTTGTTAATAAGAACTAACTCAAGTAGTTAAGAGCTTACGTGGGCACATGGACGGTAGGGGTCAAGTGTTCGAGTCTTAATGGGGAAAATTCATGAGGAATAGACTATTATATATAATGTAATCCAAAGTGATTAAATGTCAGTAAAATCGAATAGATGCTATCACTCATTAGCCATAATAGAATAATACTCTTTATTCTATCAAAGATGCATTAAACATAATAGATTTAAACACAAGTAGATGAATTCTCAAAGCAAGTTTTCATCATATTACAACAAATTCCGTCGATAGATTTTCTAGTCCAGTAGTTTATGGAAAAAAGTTTAAGCTGCTGAAGAGGCCTTGTTGAAGACATACACACAATCTCCCACACTAATTGTCTTTCCCTTCCCTTCATTAAGAGATTCTTGAAATACCAAATTTTGTCCAAAGTATACCTACAAAAATTCATTCAACATAATTTTGTGTATTATTCACTATGGATGATGTTAAATGACTAGAGTTTTACATGACTTTAATTACGAAAGACCGACCAAATATTTGGGAGCTCGACCGAAGGAAAATATTTTTAAAGATAAGTGGTGGTAAATGGAGGTGAGGGCCGGTTTGATTTAGGTTTATATATATATAGTATATATATATATATATATATATATATATATATATATATATATATATATATATATATATGTATATATATATATATATATATTATGTGTAAGCTTAGGTTCCCAAGTAAGATAACAAAGTCATAATCACTAAAAATGTCTCCCTATCCCTAGACATAGGTCAAATTAACTGAACCATGTAAATCTCTGTATTCTTGCTATTTTCTTCGTTTATTTTTCTTTTTATTTGCTGTTTAATTTGCAACAAATAATATGTCGTTCCTGACCCAACCATGTAGATATTGTTCGCTTTGGCCCAAGGGCCCTTACGGCTTTAAAACGTGTCTACTAGGTTGAGAGGAGCTCCTACTTATGTAGTGTTAAGAACTTTCTTCCATATCCGATGTAGAATGTGACATGATAGCTTTAAACACTTTTATTTCATATTTTCCATGGTATAACCAAACATGGATAAAATAATTTTTCTTAGCATTTTTTTATTTCCTTAATATTTTTTGAGAACTAGACAAAGCCATAGAAAGATCTAATAAGAAACCATCAGGATCTATGGATGATAGATTACATAAGCAAGTGAAAATCATAGTTTCAAACTAAACCTAAAAAACTGAGCCCATATCAACGAAATGCATTTCACTTACATTCAAATAAAACACTATGAAGACGGTTTAAGTAAAGTACTATTTTACCTAAAAATGAGTCTCTCCGTTCCTAAAGTAATCATAGATTGTTATAACAAATTAAAATATAGTTCACCTAGTTGGAATTATGCTACTTATAAAGGATATTCGAGGCTTTTAATTCTTAATATTTAGAATTATTGTCATATTTATAGAGAAGTAAATAGATCGCACATTGTTTAGCTAAAAATGTATTTATAGTACTAATTCAAATATTTGATGATTCGAATTTCCTAGCTAAGGATATTGAAAATGCTTTTAAAGATTATCGTGGTTTTCCTTTAACCAATTTGAGTTCTTTTATCCGTAGTCTGTTTCAGTGGTGGTCCTGATAAAGTAAAATGATAGACACGGGGTTGCAAACCTGGAATTTCAGATCCTGATGACGACGCCAGATATACCGCTGAGTTCTGCCTCTGAAATCTAGCACATAGTCAATTCGCGACCCGAGAAGGCCTAATTGCACGTGATTTCTCGGAGACAAACGACTAATGGGAAGGCGACACGTGGCATGAAGATGGTCATGTGGCACTGAAAAGAGACACTTGTCCTTGGGTGGAAGCCAAGTGTCACACCCCCATCTCAAGATGAGAGGATAGTGGTGGGAAAGTGGCAATGAATGTGACACACGCGCGGGATGCTACGTGTCATGAGAGAGAAAGGAAGAGGTGTTCACACCTAGATATAAGCATTCTCCACCTAAAGCAATTGCTCGGTGGAAAGAGAGTAGAAAAAGGAAAAGAAAGAGATGTAGAGAAGAAAAAAGAGAAAAAGAAAAAGAAAGAAAGAAGAAAGACAACGAAAAGGAAAGAGGGAACCACAGCCTTCCCATTAACAACAGAGGTGTCATAGCAGAACTGGTTTCCGACTTCGAGATGGGGCTTTCCTACCAAGGTTGTCTGTTTAAGAGCCAAGGAAATGGCTATGACGCTAGCCCTAGCATTGGCTGGAGTTTAAAGAATAATTTCGATAGAAATTACTGTTGGTCAGGGACCGGCTCTAGGTCTCGAGTAGTTTTTTAACTCAGCTGGGAACCGATCGTGGTACCGTAGTTTGGGATCCCCGAGTAGGATGATTTTGCTGTGAGTCAGAGTATGCTATTCTCTGAGATTGGATATTGAAATCCAGTTTTTGTGTGTCATTGCTTGTTTGACTGACATGCAGATTGGGTGAGAAAATGATGTTAATATATATGCATGCTTGTTATATATTAACGTGATGCTTGGTGTGAAGCATGTATTATGAGTGTTGCATGTAGTTCCCATCATGCATGTAACATGAAATATTATGCAGTGACATTATCATTGCATGTGCACGGGGTCATCGCGTGACCTAAAGGAGTGCATGAATAAATGGATATTCCTTGAGGGTCAGTCTAATAAATTATTTCTGAGGGTTGTCCAATAAATTATATCGAAGGTTTGTCCAATGAACTCTATCGTAGGGTTTTCCAATAAGGGGTTCTTGAGATGGTCCAAAGGGTTCGATACTCCTGAGGTTGTCCAATGGTTTACTATTCCTGGGAGGGTTGTCCAAGTGCAAATATTTTGGATATCAAAAAAAGCTTTGTTTTGAATTAGTTTGCATACATGGCGATTGCATGTATGAGAGAGTCAAGAGGACTGGCATGACATAGACATTCATATAGAGATATGCATATTTTATGAATGAGTGTGAATGATTTTATAGATTATGCTATTGCATGTGCACTTTAAGTGGAAGTAGCCCCTTGTAGGAGATTTTCTCATCGGGCATAGCTCACCCTATCAGGAAAAATATTTTCAGGTACTGGAGGTACATCAAGAGAAGGCACTTCATGAGATCTTAGTTGAGAGGAAGATCTAAGATGGCCTATCGTGTTCTTTTGTAAAATTTATGGGTAGAAAACCCAGTTTTTGTTTAAAATTGAATTGTTGTCAAAATTTTGTATTTGTGATATAAATAAATTGTAATTAAACTCAGATTATATGTTTAATACAATTTGGTAAGGGATGTGTCTTGCCTTGAGAGGATGTTTGGTTATAGCTCGAATCCATAGAAGTCACTGCTCGATCCTATGTATAGCCTAACTTTAAGATTGATTTTTTGTTGGGAAGTAAAGTAATTTGGCCCTATATTTCCTTCTGGTATATTGTATCCTCATCGCAGTTTGATGGCTTCGAATAACCCAACCCGACATCTACCCTGCCATGGCCTTCCTTTACCCTCCTCGAAGGGTCAAAGATAAGAGCTGGGATGAGCTCTCCGCATGAGCCGACCTCTCCGCATGAGCTGACCTTTCTTTGGGCAGTACGAGCCTCCCGCATGAGCCAACCCTCTTTGGGATGCGCGGAGCCTCCCGCATTAGCTGACCTCTTCGAGCAAAGGCCGAGCCTCCCGCACGAGCCGACCTCTCGGCGCGCTAAGCTCTCCCGTACGTAGCCGACCTCTTGGCAAGGTTGAGCCTCCCGCATGAGCTGGCCTTTGTACTGTAGCCGAGCTCTCCGGTCGAGCTCAAGAAGGATGAGTTGTGTGAGGTCGGTCGACTTTGGTCAGTTCTTCCGCCGAGCCTCCAACAGTGAATGAGCTTATTGCGCCAACTGACGGCCATAACTTTCGTCCTAAGTCCGGCTTCACGCGTTCGCAAACTCTATGGAAAGACCTTTGAGTCTAGAATCCATCCAATATGTCGAGCTCATATGTTCGAAAAAGGCAGAAAGGCGATGAAGTACCTATCGGTTCTTCATGTGGAGTTCTTTGCTCATATGAAGCCCTTGACTTCGGTTACCATAACTTCCTCGTCCGAAGTCCGTTTCAGGTGTTCTTAGACTCTATGGAAAGATCCTTGAGTCTAGAATCTGACTACATGCCTGTGGATGGCATTTAGTGCTCAAATACAGCCGATCCAACCTCTTACGTCGAAATCGGGCTCCTTTGGCCAGTGACCTCGTCTAGGGAATGAGCTCGGCAACGCCAACTTCGGATGACCATAACTTCCTCGTCCGAAGTCCGTTTTGCGCGTTTTTTGACTCTATGGAAAGCTCTCTGAGTCTAGAATCTAACATATTCCTGTGGATGGAATTTGGTGCTCACATAGTTTCTGAAAAATTGATCATTGCACTAAGTGCACTAATTACTAGAATCTTGAAGAGAGGGACTATTATGTGTCATTGCTTAATAATTGAGTGACACGTGAAAATGCGTGAATGAGGCTATTATATAGCTTGTTGAAGGTTACCTGTGAAAAAAAAAAAAAAAAAAAAGACCCCGGATTTAAGGTGTCACATATTTGCAAAAAAAAAAAAAAACAAAAGATCTCCTTGTGGGTTCCCAGGCCACTCAGATCAAATGCATACTTTGGTAGCTCCACCTCACTACTAACCAAAATCCTGTATATTACCAGCCACAAAAAATTAAAATAATTTCAGGTATGAAGTCTTTTACCCTCCGTGATATTTATTAGTAAAGTAAAATTAAAATAATTAAAATAAACAAATACTAAAATAAAGAATGGTATGAAGTCTTACACCCAGCCGTGATATTTTAGTTTTTTTGCACTTTTTTCATACACCAATTTCAAAAAAAGAAGTATGATAATCGATTTTAACAATATCTAAATGTATAAAGCATGGTATTAACTCGATTCATCTAAGGTTTGAGATTTAATTGATAGTCATTAGTTAGTATCCTCATGTGGCCCGAAAGTTGCTTGATCGTTAACTTTAAGTCTTTATGGGTGATGAGTCCAAAAACTCATTAGATTTTTAATCCATTTTTCTGAGCATATTACAAGATAAATGTTGAATAGTAGGCAGAAATGTGGATATTTTACTCAAATTTAATTTTGCGAGAAGAGGAGAGGAGAGATGTCTGACATAAGCTAAAATCTCGGCAAAAACCGAGGAAGAGACGACTACGAAGCGGGAATGATGTATTTGAATCGAATCATGACGGGAAACTTATTTGTCAGTCATTTCCAAGTCACGACATCACCAAGATCAATTTTGGGGAAGCAATAGAAGACCTTAGCAAGCGAAGTCGTGACTTGAAGATTAAGCTTGCGACCAGAATGACAAGGGCAACAAATGAAAAAGGTTGCGACAAATGAAGTGTGGTGGTAAGAAGGAAATATTCAAAAGTAGAGATCTTCGGTCGCGGCGCCGATTGAGATATAGTGGCGTCACCCAGCGTCGATCCTGATGTCGCAGCGTGGATCCGTCCAATGAAGCCACAAGGGGGTCTCTAAAGTAAATGAAGTTGCAACTAGTTTTTTAATTAAAGGGCTCAGATTTGAGGTCGCGACATAAGCTAGGTGGAGTCAGCGGGAAGATTGAAGTGCAACCAAATAAGAGTTGAAGAACAAAGGGTCGCGACCTGAGCTGAGAAGCGAGCCCGGAAGTCCTTGCGAGCGAAGTTGTGACCATTTATTAATCAAGGACCCTGAAGCGATGCCGACCACTCATTGGTGTGACACGAAGAAGTTGAAGCGAATAAATCTAGAGTCACAAGCTGACTTTTTGGGCAATTAAGGACTATGCGGCCAGAGAAAAAGAGCGACATGAGGTCGCGACATCGCCTTGGTGTGACTGGAATGAAAGGTTGGAGGAAATTGGTTGCAGCAAAGGAATTGGAGATTCGACGGAAAAGAGAAATGGACATGAAAGGTCGCGACATCACCTTAAGGTCGCGACTTAAATTGAAACACCTTGAAGAGCGAGAAGACCACCAACAAAGTCACGACTACAGTGAAACACAAAGAAATGTGGTGTGACCTAAAACTGAAATTAACGACTTTCGAAGCGAGAAAGAAACAGCGATGTGGCGACATGAAGCGTAAGTCGCGACCTTCAGCTCTTGAAAAACTTTCGCGAGCAAAGGTCGACTACAGCGATGTTGCAGCCATTAATCCAATGGCAAGGAATCTAGTCACAACGAGGAAGAAACAGGTAGCGTGAACAAAGAGTAATAAAGGAAATCCATGTCGTGACATCAGCGAGAGTGCGACATAGGGCCAAATAAGTGGGCTTCTTTTAGAATTCCACCTAGAGTTTTTTGGGGATTCGGCCCAATTTCTTTTGATAGTATAAATAGACAGTGTTAGAATAGTAAAGTAGCTTCCGTCTTCACTACCCAGAAAAAGGGGAAAGGAGAGGAACTCAGTATAGTTTAAGATGAATTTTATTTTTTTCATTTTCTTTCTTCTTTAAAATTCTTTTACGGTTTGGTCTGCTTGATGTGCGAGAAAGCAGTGGGCTGGATTTTTATTTCTGTTTTCTTCTTAAAATTCTTGCTGAAAATTTATGAAATCTAGAAAAATTTACGAATTCATTTCTTCTCAGTTTCATTGCAAATTAGTGGTTATGCGTGATCGATGCTTCGTTTCTTAATTACTTAATGCGTGTCGACCAAACTCTGCTTCAGTTGATTTACATTGAATTCACAGTCTTTCTTGCATAAATATAGAAACTTATTTGGGTTGGATTTACTTGCATTTAGTGTCGTTTTAGATGATAAGTTCCCGATAATCTTAGGAATACGATTGAGGAGTGTATCTTGCTTTGATTTCGGATGCCCTCTGTACGGAGGCGAATTACGAGAGTTAGGCATTCTTTTTGGGTATGCTTTCGACTACCATTGATATTCTTTGAGCTCACGAGGAGTTCATATTGATAAATCCCGTTCGCTCATAATTGAAGTTGGAGAGTATTTAACGATATAAACCGTCGAGTTCTGTAATCTAAAGAAGTTCTAACCCCGTGTTGGCCGAGATCTAATCAGGAAAGGCAATTAATGGAATTTGGAGGTTGAGCCACAGTCAGTGGTGAAACTTTGCAAAAATCACAGAAATCTGAAAGATCTGTTGTCATCGAAATGGGTGTGGTATTGAAAAAATACCGGATCTTGCAAGAGAATTGGGAATCTGGTCGTGGTTTGATCTTATCTTGAGGAAGCAAGGGTTTCCAACCGTTGAATATGGAAATCGATTCGAATTTTAGAAATCTTGGACAAATCCGTATCCATACACGAGAATGAGAGCATTATATACTTTAGTGCTTGAGATTAGTTTGTTTCATTGTAATTCAATGATAGTTTTCTTTAATCACGAAGCGATTGATCCAAATTATTTTTAGTTACAATTTATTTTTTATTCATTTACTTTTTGTTTTATCTTAGTTGGCCTTGATAATTGATAGTACAGGATCTTTATTTTTCTAGATAAAAACTTTCATTGCGAGTTTTTAGTCCAAATAGCATAAATTTTAGTAGTTAGGGTAGTTGATCCTAATTCTTACCAATCTCGTAGGAATACCTGGACTTACATTAGTTTTATCACCATGACACATGCGCTTGTAGTGTCATAGACTAGACCAATATTTTTAATGAACCTTATGAAAGAATTATTTTATCAAACAGAATTTATCCAAAATGACATGGATGCAAAGTGTAAGGCTCTTGTAACTATGTGAATTTGAGAGGTTTTAGTCTATATATAAAAACGACAAGTTTTATAGATAGTTACTTAGGATTGAAGAATTAAATAGATCAATATTCTAACAAGGGAGATGCTAATTTGGACATTTATAAAAATAACAATAACACAAGCGTTGGATATACCAACCAGCGATCTTTAACAAGCCATGTTGATGTTTTTTGTTTAGTTTGATAATCTGTGTCCCGAGTGTGTTTTAATTTCGGAAATCCTTTAATGCATAGGAAATAGAAGTTGAGGACTGTTGCCATTAGATCTTGAATTGGAAAGAACACTCGGAAGCTTAGAAAGACTTAAAGAAGCGAAAAATGCGGCTATGGAAAATGAGAGACATGACGAGACGGAGCTGAGGGCGGCGACGAGAAGGCCTCATTACGGCCTTGATGGAGATTTAAGGCTATCATTCGGGGAAGAATATTTTGCAATCGGGCTTGACCTCTGTGGATGCAAAGTAACTTTGAACTAAAGCGGCTTTATTAACAATGGTGCAGCGACATGATTCCTTTAGTCCTGCAGGAATGACGAGCACTGGGTAGATTTCTCAGGATGTGAAACACCGGTCTGAAAATTTGAATGGTGTGAGCCGAGGTGATAAAGCTGCATCTCTTCCCATTCTCCTTAAAATATATAAGCATTACGTGGTATGAATCATTACCATATGGTCCAGTTGATACTTAGGAAGAATGGGGTAGAAGCATACTTGGGCGGTTCTTTCCCAAATCTCTTACTAGAGAAGAGAGATAATAGTGTTCCAATGAGGAAGATGAGAGCCTATATAGCACAGGAGAGATTCAAGAGGTTGTTGAAGGGGATTTTTGAAGTGACTTAAAGTCATCTATTTTTTCGTCCATTTTACACTCTATTTTATCTAAACAAGACTGATTTATGTGCAGAATTATGGAATAACTAACCAAAGTTTGTTAAATGACGGGAATTCAAAGAAAAGAGAATTTTGCGAGAAAAGACGAAGTTGGATGGCGTTAATAGAGATAATTAGGTACAAATAGATTGCGTGAAAGGCGCACAAAGATGAAGGAACGCACGATGTCGAACGAAGCTTTGGCGGCAATCGAAATGCATATCAGTTGCGGCCTGATAAAACTCGATCGAAGCGAAGCTTACGAAGAGCAAGGCGGTGAGAGTTAAGAAGCTCAGTGAAGCAACCCGAAATGAAGAAGAAGAAGACTTCATGTCGCAACATCTGGATGTTGTCGTGACATCGACAATAATCTGAAACGATCATGGCGGCGATGAAACATTCGCGACGACAATAGTGAAGAATTAAGCGACATCCTTTGAATAGATCAAGCATCGCGACATCGGGAAACTTGGAAGAAATTTGATGAAATTCGCGACAAGAGAAGCGCCATGTGACGAGGTTTGAAAAAGCCGATGAGCCCGATGTACTCGAGATGTTGTCGCGTGAGATTGATGTCAGCGACATCGGGCGTGCTCGATTGAAAGTCACGCGGTTCTTGGGCTGATGTCGCGACAAGAGATTGAAATCGCACCTAAAGCAGCGGTGAAGCCTCCAAAAACGCAGTTGATGTCATTACGAGATTGAGTCCGCGACATCATGAGCGATCCGATTGAAGGTACACGCCGGCTTAAGGCGATGTCAGCGACATAGAGATCGATGTCGCGTGGGAAGAAAGACAATTAAGCTGCAAAGGCATAAAGTGATGTCGCGACAAAGGGCCGATGTCGCAACATCGAGATCAGTTGAAAATGCAGTTCATTTTAATTTGATGTAGCGACAAAGAGATTGATGTCGCGACGCCGGGAGCGTATCATTTGAAGCTGCGGAAGGCGTGGGCTGATATGCATGACGAAGATTGATGTCGCGACATCATGAACAGCACTGATTCAAGAGGCTGCGTAGACTTAAGTTGATGTCGCGTGGATGGTGTCAGCGACATGGATGATGTCGCGACAAGGGATTTGGTCAGCGACTTGAGCGATAACAGGCCAGTCCTTGGAAATCCATAACCGAATGCGTTGGGATTAGAATGACCAGAAACCTATCATCTGTGACCTTCTGAAGAGGAGCGACTTATGGCCCAGGTGACAGACGAGAGGTCTAGGTGGCGAAGGGCTCGACCCTATTTATTTTCTTTTAGTTTTCTTTTAACTCTTTTCTTTTCTTCAATGTTGATAGTTAGAGATTAGATTAGATTTATCGTTTTATTTTCTGGATCTGGGTGTTGTCGATTTTGAGCAGAAGCTGAATGCGGAATTCTATTCTTTTCAAATTACTACCTGGAATGTTTGAAGTTCGAATGAATTGCAGATTCAGCTCTTTGATTTCAATTGCAGTTATTCTTATGATCGGAGGAATCTTTGTGGCGGTGTAGTGATGATTGGGAATCCGACTTTCCATTAAGTGAATCTTATAATTAAATTATCTTTCTGTGATCGTTTTCATGACTTTTGAATTTCGGTTTGTGTGAATTTACTTAAGTGTTGGGTTTCTTGTTTTGATCCCGAGATATAGGTTTCTTATACAGTTATAAGATTTGTCACCATTCTTTCACGAATTTCAGGAGGCCCTCCCGGTGACGGAAGGCATTCACGAGTTATGAACAATTGCTTGAAGGTATATTAAGCACGCTATTTGTGATCTAATGAGCTTTGCAAGTTTACTTCGATAAATCTCTTCTCGCGTCGAAAGAGTTAGATAGGTTATCAATTTAAAAACGACGGAGAGTTCACCTCGGTCGAATAGATCTGATGACCGTGTTAAATGAGATCTAATCCAAGGAGAGGGTGATCTATTCTAATTTCGAGAAGAGCATCCACGGAAGTTGTATATCCTTGCTTGTGGAGTAACTTGGGAGCTAAGGTTTGGAGTCCATAAAATGGGTATGAAGTATTGCAAAGAAAAATACCCAGTTAAGAGAAATCCCTTTTAAAAGTAGTTATTTAATTTCTGTCTTCGAAGAATCGGAAAATTAGATAATGAAATGTGGAGTTTAGAGAGATCGGTATGCTGCTAAACACCTTGAATGATTTTAAAACCTGAAATATTCAAGAAGTTTTATCGAGTGGTAACTACGGGAGTTGGTACTTCACTATAGTAGTATACTTGATGTCCTCTGAGAAAGATAATTATTCGGTGTCCATTTATTTTCTTAACTATTCTTTATTCTTTATTCTTTATATTCAGTTTATTTTATTGTTTCATTTATTTTACTCGTGCTAGTATAATTTCGGCTTCTTAAAAATTTGGACCTAACTCACTTAATAGTCAAATAGTGCGGGCTTGAGTAGTCGGGATGGTTGATTTAAAATTCTTGAGACCCTTTGTGGGATCGATATACGGACTTATATCCATTTTATTACTTGTCGACACATTGCACTTGCGTATATCGGGCCCAAACCAATTGAAAATGATTAACTCTAGGAGACTTTGGTCGACAAGTTTATGGTGCGGGTTTGGGGATTAGATAATAGTCCTTTGGTAATTGTGCAACTAAATTTGTATGTGTTTTGAGTGAGGTCATCGAGTTTTTGTAGTTGCAGATTTAGGCAGGGTTTTGCGGCGCCGTAAGGCGATGGAGCCTCCAGACGAACACATGTAAATTGGTTGCACAATTGCAAGGATATCTGTCGCTTGAGACAAGGAAGTCTAAGGATTAATCATTTTCAGTACGGTTGCAACTTTTATCTTGAGATGTACAGTCATTAGTAATAGGCTGGACATAAGTCAGGATATGCGATCTCGAGGTACTGAAATCGGCAATACGACTACTCAACTCCACGACCTGTGGACCATTAAGTGATATTGAGGTCGACTTAAGAGAATTGGAAACCCATGCTAACACGGTAAGAAATAAATGGTGTAAACTAGCTGGAGCTGGAAATGAGAATAAGAGCCAATTGAAAATAAATGAACTTGAAATATTATCTTTAGAAGAGACACATCAATATACTACTATAGTAAAGGCCTGTGTGGTGCTCTCTTGATAAAACACTCTTGAAGTATTTCGAATTTAAAATACATTCAGAATGTTATGAAGGTCTCAAACCACATTCGTATCTAATTTTCTTTGTTATACTCCAAAGAGTGAAATAAGCTTTGCTTTAAAGAGGACTCACTGTCTGGTATTTTTCTTTTGCAGTACTTCATGCAATGGACTGCAAACACCAGCCGGTTATACGGCAAAGTACTGCAACTAGGACAACTGCTCACTCAGGGCCAGAATGGATCTTATATGTTAGATGCTAACAGAAGTTGGCTATTACGGTGCGAGTGATAGCGTTTAGTGATAACCATTCGGCTCTTTCTTGAAGTGAAAGGAGAGAGAACCGCCAGTGAGCACTAGTAGATACAAATGAGTTATCTCACCTTCGGCGATTACCAACTCGGGGCTGCCTGCTCTGTGTCACTGAAGGAAGAAGCAATAACAATCTTACTGTAGTATAGCGATATTCGAATCAAGCAGGCCAAACCAGGCTGCCAGAAGAGGAACCTGGCTGAATTCGCGCTGAGCTTTAACTGCAGTAATTTACAGGCTCTTAGCATTCATAATGGAAAGGCTGAGATTCCTGACCCACAGCATACATCGTCCTCTGTCATAGAATGGCTGTCAGTGGCGAAGAGTTAATTCCCGAAATTAATACGAGCAGGCATTCAGTGTATTGAAAGAATAGAATACACGTCGGCACGCTCCTTCAACACCAGATCAGTAAAACGAGAAAATAAAGCTTGATAAATGCAATCTAATCTCTAACTTATCGGCATTGAAGAAAGAAAGAAAAGAAGCTTAAAAGAAAAATAAGAAAATGAAACCTTTCCGGTTTCTCTCGTGCAGTAATACCATAGCTAGATACAGGCTATTCAGCATATTTATAAGCTGATTGAGCCTATCAACAACCAGTATGGGCTAACGGCCCTGTCGAAGTGGCGACCTCGAAGAATCACAACCATGACGCATCATCGTGTCGCGTGCTCGATCTCCTGGCTCGTATCAACTTGAAATCTGACACAGCTGGTGGTATGACTCAGCCAGCGACATCGTCTCTTGGCTCGACCTGTCAACTATGAGCTGCGGCTTTCAGGCGTGTCTTACATTAATAGGCGACGCCCGGTCCCTTCGCGACATCCCTTTATGCCTTTGCGGGCTTCAGCGGTTACTTCGGTGTGGCGACTTCCAATCTCTTATCCGCGACGCCGGCTCCAAGAGCGTGACTTTCAGGCGAAACGCATTCGATGTGGCGACATCAATCTCTTGTCGCGACAACATCGCGAAGTACATCGGTTAAATGCGTTTTTTTCAAACATGTCACGATTTTAAGGCGCTTCTCTTGTCGCGACCTCATCAAATTTCTTCCAAGTTTGCGATGTCGAGCGACAAGCGGTCTGTGACCGGTGGATGTAGCGACTCTTCTCTTCACTCTTTGTTGTCGCAGCGACTGCGTCATGGTACATACGTATCATTATTGATGTCACGCTGACATCTAGATATACATGACGTAAGTCTTCTTCTTCTTCATTTCTGGTTGCTTCACTTGGGAACTGCTTTAACTCTCAACTGCCTTGCTCTTCGGGTAAGCTTAGTTTCGGTAGGTTTTCACTACGCAACCTGGATATGCAACAGTTGATGCCAAAGCTTCACGACATCAGGTTCCTTCATCTTTGTGCGCCTTTTAACATTGCAACTTGTGACCAATTATCTCATTACTTGCTAAATCAAACTTACCTTCTTTTATAAAAATTCTTCTTTTTCTTGAATTCCCTGCCATTTAACAGTTTGGTTAGTTATTCCATAATTCTGCACATAAATAAGTCTTATTTAGATAAAAATAGAGCAGAAAAATGGACTAAAAATAGATGACTTTTAAGCTCATCAAACTCCCCCAAACTTAAAGTTTGCTTGTCCTCAGCGAGGAAAAAGAAAGAATTGTTTCCTCAGAACAAAAGGACATTTTTCTATTTTGTTTTGAGTAGAAGTCAATTTAATTGAAACACAAGGATTGCATTGTTTTACGCACATCTAGCTTCAAGTCGGTTCAGGTTGGTTTCTACTCTTTATAGTATGCAAAACTAAAGCTGTTGAAATTTGTTTTACAAACAACATAATCATTGGATCCTGTTGAAAAATAAATTGTTTTCTTTTCTCATCTTCATAATTATTCACTTAACTCCCTAGGTCCTTCACAGTTTTTACTGTTTATTGCCTTTCCAAATTCCATAAGCTTGTTGTTCGTATTGATCTCCACTAATGTAGAGTAATTCCATGTAAGTCGATCAGGTCTTTTGGGCTTGTAATGTTAGGCTTGGGTAAGGGTAGGATAGAAAGGAACTTTTGGTTTAGATTGCCACGAGACTTTTCTCTCTTCTTTCTCCCTTGCTGCCCTTTTTCCTTGTAGTTTCTTTGTCGCTCCCCGAGCTTCATTTTGGGACATCTCCTTGATTTCTTCTATTCAAAACTGTATGCTCCCATTTCTCATTTGTAATTCAACTGGGGGAATTTCCTTTGTTTGTCACCATTCAGGGATAGTGCAATGTTTTACCTTCTTAGGCTTTCTAACACCCTTAGCGAACTTTGGGTTAGTAACTCCCATACCAGATGGCATTGGGTCTTAGGTGTTGAAACACCCCCAGAACTTAATAGTTCGAGAGAGATTAGGCCACAAGGTAAAACTTATCCCATTTCTGTTTTTGAACCTTTTCCTTTCATTCCCCTTTTTCTATCTTTTCTCCTTGAGTTCTTCAAAAACAACCTCCCCCAAACTTGATTTCCTTCTTCCTCCTTCAGTTCTTGGGTAATCACTGGTTCTTTACTGGAAGATTGATTCTTTTGGAAGGTTTGGGGTTTAAATTGGCTGATTTTTAGAAATAAGGCTTGATTGGCTCAATTTCTGGAACTAAGGTATATGCTTTAGCATATAGATAGGGATGGCTTGAATGGCTCAAACTTTCCAAGAATGGCCTGTATCATTTCTTGTCAGCTGTATCACCTAGGATTTATACTCAATCGATAATCCTAACAAGTTCTAGAATCTGGGTTAGCTACGTTATTAACCATTAGGAGTTCCTTGATTAATTTTGTTATTAAAACTCTTTAGTATCCAACGGGTTCCTTGACTCATTATTTCATACCACAATCTCGAAAATATGTTTTGTTCCTTGATTTCATTACTTTCCTCTGTGCGGACTTAACGATTAGACTTAAGTCCTTTTACGCCGTGTTTAAATCAAGCGCATTCTTTTGGCCCATATTCTACATTGACTTATTTCTAATCTAGCTGCTTCCCATTCTTTCGGCTCATGACATCTCGAGTTTTATTAGGAAGCTAATTCCTACTTTTATTTTCCCGACTATGCATCACAAAGCAACACAACATTGAACAAACAGATTCATAATAGCACACAACAATTCAATTCAAATTTCTCATTTTATTTCTGATTCAATTGCAACAGTTGGATACAATTCAAATGGGATAAGGAGGGTAAGGAAGTCAGTTTGGGAAGAAGTCTATCTTTTTCTTTTGGAAGGAGCCGCCAGATAGGGGATCAGTGTAAGGTATTCAAATGAAATTTGGGAATGGAGAGAAATTTCATTTCCTTCTTTCCTTTCTCTTCTTAGTTTCCTTCTCCTTGATCTTCAATGAAGATCTCATTGGAAGATCAACCTTTTGTTCAACTCATCCACCTTGCCTCTTCCCAGACCATTCATTGTATTCTCCATTTCGGTCATGACCTGCAAAAATTTGGAAGTTATTGTGTCGAGATCAATTTCTAGCCATTCTTTACACTGTAGGATTCAACATCCTTTTGCTTCTTGTCTCTATCATCAATTTGTTTCAAAATCCTTCTATAGAGAGACTTGTATGGAACTTGAAGCCCTTGATTTGCTCAATTTGGCTTCTTGCTCACGTATCTCTTTTCTTTATCAATGTTAGGAGTTGAGAATCACGCTCAGCGATTGTTATAAAAAGCTTCATGACTTAGTTTGAGTTTATATAGCAGTTGATCTCTTTCCTTCATTTCTTTCTTAACTCTTCCCTTCTTCCTTCAAAATTTTTCTCATACGATTTCCTCTCTTCTATTAGGCTCTTCTCCCCCTTCTTTGGTCTCTTCTTTTGTAGCTCCGTCTCATCTCCTTTTCCTTCTGTTTAGCTCTTCCTCCCTTCTTTGGTCTCTTAACTTTTCAATTCTTTTCATAAATGCCTTCTACGAATTCCACATTGTAGGTTCCACTCTATTCTCTCTTTCATCCATTCTCTTTTGCATGGCATTGAGGCTTCAGTGTCGAGTTGTTCTCTTGTGCTCCCCTTGAGCTCTCCGTGTTTGGAAATTTACGTGCACGGGAGGCGCTAAGGAATGGAGAAGTCTATTGGGCTGCCTTCATCCTGCCCTTCATTGTCTGCAAAAATGAAATCATTGTTGTCAGGTGAGTTTTTGGTGCTCTGCTCCTTGATCAGCAACCCTCTGAGTCTCTTTTACGGTCTTTCGGTGGAGAAGCTGATCTCTTTTCTCTGAGCGCCCAGCACTGGTTTCTTGGTCCTTTGCTATCACAACGGAAGAGTGGGTGAAGCTGGGTACTTCTTGATTCCCATACTCCTTTCACTGAGCCCAGACATAGAGCAATTGATTGTTCTTTGGGTGAGGAATAAACCCTCTTTATTCCCTTAAGCTGATACCTGCATGATAGAATTTTCAATGACAACTCCTACATTGATCGCAATATCCCTTTAGGATGGCATACAACAACACGGCTTCTTGTTCTCTCCTTTGTGCACACGTGTTTGTTGGAACAAAAGAAAGCAGAAGCAGGAGTAAAACCATACCTTTGCTTCCTCGGTGAGGCTTCACATTAAATGTTCTAGCCTTCCTTACTCCTTGGTTCATTTGCACACCTTACAATTAGTGATCTTCTTAGCAATCTCCAAAATCTGGTTTTTCCAAAGTTTCTTGAATTTGGAACCATGTTTATTCTGCTTGCCATGCCATAGGCCTCGTTGATGGCCTTAGCTTCATAGAGGAAACCAGAGACTCCTCCCAGCTCAAGCAGCTCCATCCTTCCTTCCTACCAAATTTGAATAAAAACTCTCTTACCAGTCTTTATACCACGATTTTTGGTGTGCGTAGGAACTCTCCCACCCTCTACCTTTCTATCATGCTCCTTGAAGAATTATGAGTTACGAATCTCCTCTACGTAATGAGCCTTGTTAAGCATAATATTTTTCCCTTTGGGATGCGCTTAGTCGACCACGAAATCATACTACTTCTTCTTCTTCTCTCACCTTTCCCTTTCCTTTTACGCTCTTTCTTTGGAGTTTGCGGGAGCTTGGTGTTTCGATGGCACCTCTCTGATTGTTCTTCACGAGAATCTGTCTAAGTGTTCTTCTTGTGGTTTCTTCTTCTGGTTGTTCATGTTCCTCCTTAATCTCATCTAGGTTAGGAATTTGGGGTGGGAATTTCAGCCATTGGAAACGGAAAAGCTTTCAAAGGTTTGGAAGCTAGGGTTTTTCCAGGGGTTGAGATTCGAAGGAAGAAGGTGTGAATGGCTAATGGTTTGGAGTGAATGATGAGTTTCCAACGGTTGCAATTCAATCAATGTTTGTGGGCTAATTATTGCTTCATTAAAAACACGCCGCGACTTCAATTTCGCCTCTTTTTATTTGAGATCATTGAATTTAGGGGCTTTTTAAAGAAGTGAGTTAATGGCATTAAAACTCTTTTATGTCGCGACATGCTAAGTTTGTCGCGACATCGGTGGAGCCACAGGAATTGTTTGATTATCACGTTGCGACATCCTTTTATTCTGTTTTATTCCCGACTATTTCGACCTTGTTGGGGTTGTTGCGACATCATTTTCATTTGAAACTTAATTCTCTGTCGCGACTTCACGGTGGTGTCGCGACATATACCTTCTTTCCTTCAATACTCTAGAATTGCCCTTCCAAAATGAGTCGCTGACATGATGTTTTGTCGTGACATCTGCTTATATCACGAAAGCGTAACCTTTGCATGCGACCTAAGCCCATGACTCAATGATCTCGAGAACCTTAGATTCTCTTATTGTTCCTAACCCTTTTAGACATTTCTTGGGCATCTCAAAGCAAAGATTTAACAATCGATTCAAGTACTCTCTACGAATTAGGTTAGGGAGAAAGGTTACTTCCCTTTTTCTCATGTTGGCTTCTGCGCAGGATTCTTTGGAATTGTTCTGTAGTTGCCTTGCCATTCATGTCTTTAAACCTTCTACGGGAAGCTCAACGCAATATTCAAGAAAAATCTAATTAAACTACCATTAATTTCTAAAATTAAATCTATCTTTATAAAACAAATTTGATCTAATTTTCATCGACTAAAAGAAAAATATTTCAAAACTTAAAATCAGAGATTGATGCATGGGTTGCCTCCCATTATTTGCTCGAGTTTTGAGTCCCTTAAAATCTGAGACTTCTGTTGTGGTACTTCTTCTTTTCCTTAAGAACAGGTTAAGGTTCTTCATTCCCTCTTCCCTTTGTTTAGATAATGCTTTAACCTCTGTCCATTGACCTTAGATTC
Source organism: Tetrastigma voinierianum (assembly GCA_016808115.1). Lineage (NCBI taxonomy): Eukaryota > Viridiplantae > Streptophyta > Magnoliopsida > Vitales > Vitaceae > Tetrastigma > Tetrastigma voinierianum. The sequence continues at coordinate 2,001,639 of JAEQBH010000137.1, read as the reverse complement.
CTCCCCATTATCGAGTCCTCGGTGTGCTTTGCTCCAAATGTAGTACTTGACACCTTTGTGTATGGCCCACTCCATTTAGTTTTAATTTCCCTGGAAACAATTTGAGTCTAGAATTAAGCAGCGGGAACTGTTCCCACCTTTCACGAACTCTTTTCGAAATTCTCTGATCATGCCATTTCTTTGTCTTGTCTTTGTATATTCTAGCATTATCATAGACTTCATTTCTCAATTCTTCCAGTTCAGACAGTTGGAGCAATCTTTCTTCCCTTGCAGCCTTAAAGTCGAAGTTTAACTTCTTGATGGCCCACATTGCCTTGTATTCGGTCGAGGTAAATGACATGGTTTGCCAAAAACAACTGCGGCAATAGGGACATTCCATTAGAGGTTTGTATGCGATCTGTGAAAGCGAAGTGCATCATCAAGTTTGGAAGACCCGATCCTTCCTTGAGCTCACGAGTCTTTTCAAGTATTCTTTTGATCTCACATTGGAAATTTAATTGTCCATTAGTGCAGGGATGATAAGCTAAACATTACATGCTTGATCCTATACGCTCATGAGTTTTGCAAATATTTTGTTTGCAAAAGTGGGTTCCCCATCATAATGATAGTTACGAATTGTTCCAAAATCTGCTCAAAATATTCTTTTGCAGAAACTCACAGTGTATTAGCATCATTCCTTGGACAGGCCTTTGCTTCCACCCGTTTGGAAACGTAATCTCTTCCTTTGCTTGGTATGTATAGGTTTCGAATGATGGTGAAAGGTCCAATAAAATCTATTCCCCATACATCAAAAATTTGTATCACCATAATACCTACGAGGGCATTTCATTCTATTTGCTGATATTTCCAATCTTTTGGCATCTATCACACAATTTAACCCACTCGGCACAATCTGCGAAGATAGTGGAGCGATAAAATCCTGATTGGAGTATCTTGTATTGTTCTTTCTCAGAAAATATCCCCCATATGGTGATGCATGGCATTCATTTAAAATGTTGCCTTGTTCACTTTAAATTTTCCTTCTTATTATCATGTCAGCACCTCTTTTGAATAATAATGGGTCATCCCGAATATAATACACAATGGAGTTAGGTTTCCTCTTCTGTTGGTAGCTGAATTCTGAAGGCATTACTCCACAAGCCAGATAATTCACAATATCAGCATACCAGGGAAGTTGGAAGGAAACCTTAAACAATTGCTCATCTGGGAAGTTCTCTGTTAACATCACATTTTCCTCTTCATCACTGCTTCTTTCTACTCTTGACAAGTGATCAGCTATCACATTGTCACATCCCTTTATCCTTGATTTCCAAATCAAACTCCTGCAGCAAGCGACACCACCTTATCAATCTTGGCTTAGCTTCTAACTTTTTGACATCAAGTATTTGATTGTTGCATGATCAGTCTGAATTACCACATGGGATCCTAAAATGTATTGCCTAAATTTTTAACAAGCAAATACTATGGCTAGCATCTCCTTTTCAGTTGTTGAGTAGTTCTCTTGTGCTTCATTGAAGGTCTTACTAGCATAGTATATATTTTGAATACTTTCTCTTTCTTTGCTGACAAAACTCCCATGGCAAAATCTTTGGCATCACACATTATTCAAATCACGATCCCGATGCAGTGCGGCCATTATAGTGCTTGTACCAATCTGATTTTGATTTCTATTGAAAGCATCCTTGCAGAGTCATCAAAAAATTGAACCTTATGGCTTTCTAGTAATCTGCATGAGTAATTACAGCTATTTTTGAAAAGTCTTTGATGAATCTCTGTAAAATCAGCATGCCCCGAAGCTTCTTTCTCCTTTTCTTGTGGTAGGTGGTCACGAGAGTTTTGATAATGGATACCTTGGATTGGTCCACTTCTAGTCGATGCATGAAATTTTATGCCCGAACAATACCTTCTATCACCATAAAATGGCATTTTCCCAATTCGGTGCTAGTGATTGTCTTAGCATCTTTGAAATCACTGACATTTCAGTTATTTAAACATTGGTCAAAGCTGGATCCATACACAGCGAAGTCATCCATGAAAATTTCCATAACTTCTTCAACCAAATCTAAGAATATTGACATCATACACCTTTGGAATGTAGCAGGAGCATTACACAACCCAAATGGCATCCTTCTGAAGGCAAAGGTACCATAGGGGCATGTGAAGGTGGTCTTCTCTTGGTCCTCAGGTGCAATAGCAATCGATTGTATCTGAATACCCATCAGGAAAACAAAAGTGAGGGTGTCCTGTACTTTGTCGACATCGATCCAATGAAAGGCAAAGAAACCAGTCTTTTACAGTTCAGCGAATTCAACTTCTGTAATCAATACATACCCTCCATTCTGTCAGAGTTCTTGTTGGAATCCAATTCATTTTTTCATTTCGATCCTGATAAGCCCCTTTCTTTGAGACCACATGTTTGGGCTCGCTTGAAATGCACATGCAGAAATAGCATAGATAAAACCGGCATTCAGCAATTTGGTACCTCCTTCGACTACTTCCTTCATCATTGGATTCGATGCGCCTTTGGTGTTCCTACGAGATGGTTTTGAAGTCTCTTCTAGCGAGAATCTTATGCATGCAGTGATGGACTGATGCCTTCAGCTCAACCCCGATGGACGGTATGATTTCATATGCTTATTAATATTTTCAGCAATCTTTGTTCCTGCTCCCGGCACGAATGCATTTGAAATGATCACTGGTTTTTTCTTTGGTAATTCTAAGTAAGCATACTTTAAATGACATGTCAACTCTTTCAAAACTAGTCCTTCTGCACTGGTTTCTTGATGAATTTCCTCTTTTTCAATATTTTCCCCATTGTCATTTTTGTTTTGCTTCAAGCTCATCATAGTTTCTAAAGAATGAAAACTGCTGTATGGAAATTCATAATAGACATCTTCGGTATACTGGGAATTCATCTCTTTTTCATTGATAAAAACTGGAGTATTACAATCATTGTTAACATCAGGGTTGGAAGTATAGACAAAATCTGCTACGCCAGCGACTTTCCTTGTCTGCGCCATATTTTGCATACTTTTGATCAAGTTAATGCATGACTATTCTCCAACTCTGAGTAGAACTCACTTTTGCATATTAAATCGGAAGGCGACTCCGTGGCTAGAATGGTCTTCCCAGTAGCAGGGGTACTTGTGAATCTTCTTCCATGTCCAGAATGATGAAGTCTACTGGAAAAACAAATTTCAAACTGAGTGACGACACATCTTCTAAGACTCAGCCGGGTTTCACCATCGATCTGTGCGCCATTTGAAGAGTAACGAGTGGGTGGGAATAGCCTCCCAAACTTGGTTTCTTGGCAACGAGAAAGAGGCATCAAATTGATACTGGCTCACAGGTCACGAGAGAGCTTCACAGATTGATTCCTCGGCCTTCTGAAGGAATCGTGAGCTCCATTGGTCTTTCATCTTTCTTGGTAGTTCTTTTAAATTCTTGCGCAAGTGGCGGTGGGAATTCACTATTCCTTCCTCTACTATTTTTCTTCTTGCTCGGTATGTGTGAAATTTTGCATAGAGTGGCATCTGAGTTACCACATCGATAAAGGCATGTTGATCTCAGAAGCTAGGAAGGTTTCAAAAACCTTACCAAAGCTATATATCTTGGATTTGCGGGTCTGCATTGGAAATGGGATATGAGTCTAGATCCTTGGATGTTCTTCCCTTCTACTCCTTCTTTTCTTTCTCGAGTACCTCTTCCTTCTGGTTTTGCTCCTTCTTTGTTCTTTGTCATCTTTTCTTTCATCTTTTCTATTTCCTTCCCGCTCCTCACTTTTCAATACGACCATGCGGAGTCCTTTGGATTTTTCTTTGTGTCACTTGGGAAGAATTGTATCTTTCTCCGGCACTGCGGGGTTAGGACGGCTATCCTACTTGTGTCTCGGTTCTTGAAGGGGATGCGACAATTGGTGTTAAGAATTTGAGGAGGTGGTAGCGAGTTCTTCGACTCTGTGAGCTTTTTGTTCATGGAGATTCAACCCGACTTCTTATTATCCCCATGAAATCGTATCATTCTTCAAAAGGTGGGCCCTCCTCATTACGATATTCATTTTAGGTGTTCATTTCCTTCTTCTTTGACTCTTTGGAACCTCGGTGGTTGTTGATAGCCACGGTGAGGTTACATCCCGTACCATGGGCCTTGTGAAGCCCCTCCGCCATATGAGAAGTTCTCATGGTTCCTCAGTCTTGGTGATAATGTCTTTGGCGGAGTTAGTATTGGGTTTGAAATGGTAAGCTCTTGGCTCACCCGGATGTAACCTCTTCGGCATCTTAAATTGTTCTTGGCCCGGCTCTCGGCCACTGTGATAACTCTGCTGGCCCATCTATTTCATGGGCGTGTGTGTCTTCCTTTCTTGCTTGTCCTTTGTGCATAATGGCATCAACTTGGCCTCCATGGGTGTCATCTTGCTCGGCTCAGTCCCCCTTTCCTTGTGCTTCCTGCGAAACTCGGAAGGAGTTTCATATTGCATTAACGAGGTCTTGATGACTCTCTTGCCTCTTGGCCTTTTTTCTCTTGAATGCTCCTGACATAGGCATCAATGATCCCTTTGATATATCATTCAAGGCATGATATACAATGTCCATCACGAGTCTTGGATCTATCCATGCATTGGGCGTCTTCTCGTGACCGTTTGAATCTTTCCCGAGAGCTACATCTGGGCTCTGCGTCTTCCCTGTGAAACCTGATGATTTCCCTCCTCCTTTTCATGGTGAGTGATGGGGAAGAATGCGCTGCAAATAGGCCTCTGGCTCCTCCCAAGTATCAACGAGCCATATGGTAGATTCATACCATGTAGTTGTTATCTCTTAGAGAGAAGGGAATAGATGCGATTTAATGACTTCACAGTCTCACCCATTCAACTTTCTTGTAATGGCCTCTGAGAGAAATCTTCAGTGCTTTCGTTTGAGTCATGATGGGATGACCCGATGCGGATCTTCTTTGGACCATGGTAATTAATCTTTGGTTTAAGTTGAATTGTTGGCATCGATAGCGGTGTCGATTCTGAGTATTCATCTGAATGATCGGCACCGAAATTCCTCCATGGTATCGGTGATTGGAGGTCTTAGGTACAGCATGCTGTGTCCTCGATTTGATCTGTCTTTCATACGCCATGGTGGTGTTTTACTGCCTTTCCTTGTCTTTCTCGGCTACTTGAAGTGTTTTCTACAATTCGAATCAATTTGGAATTAGATCGATTTTTACCTTCATGCGTAGTTTTTGAAAGCAAAACACACTCCATTAATAAGTTAGTCAAAACAACAAAAATATATTCCAATATGGTTTGTTAAAGGTTAGTGGTTAAAATAACTACTTGAAAAAGCTATTTTGTTCTTTTCTTCTAAATGTCGAGTGCGTAATTTCTGCCGATACGAGATATTGATTTACTAAATTCTTTCGTCCACAGGCAGGCATCATAAAACTTGATGACCTCGGACCAAAACACATATAACAATTTAGTTGCACAATTACCAAAGGACTATTATCTAATCCCGAGCGCATATAAAACTTGTTTGAGACGAAAGTCTCTAGGTAATCATTTTATTACTTATCGGCACATTGCACTTTAGGTATATCGAACGAAACCAAGGTGAAAATGATTAACTCTAGGAAGTTTTGATCTCAACAAAACACAACAATGCATTCAAGGATGCAAACAGTCACCTGGCCTGTGTCTGTCATATATGCTGTGTTTTAATGCGAGGAAACAAATCTGCCTATGCATGGAATTGATTTAAAAACCCCGAATGGATTATAGTGTCATGCCTTAAATGATACATCTAAGGCACATTATCGATGCTTCATGCTGTGGAGCATTCAAAGAAAAATCTTTGAAGAGGCTGGGAATGCGATGAGAGACTGTGAGTCGCGATATGAAGCTCCATTTGAGTTTTCAAGGGGTAATAGCAGAGGAAAAGGGTCATGGAGCTGAGTAAAATGATAGCCATGGAGGCAAAGTTAGATGCCATCATGCACAGGATGGACAAACGAAGAAAAATGCCTGCTCATGAAATAGAACGTGGAAAGAAAACAGATGAAGTGTTGAAGTACCAGCAGAAGAATCTTATGGTGTTGAGGAGGTTGAAATGCGTGAATGAACCTAGAAATTACCATTTCAAACCAAATCCTAACACGCCACACGTACGATCCGACGGGAACCATGAATTTCTCATATGGTGGAGGGGCATTACAGGCCCGAGGCATGGGCGTAATCCTCGGCGGGGATGGCCACAGGGTTCGGCCGGCATCAAGGGGTGAAGGCAGAAACGATTATCAGGGTCATAGGAGGACTCAACCATTTGAAGAACAAATGTTGCAGTTCATGGGGGACAACAAGAGACTTATACACTTCCATGAGCGAAGCTATCGGCTTGGAAGCTTTCAGTCTGACGCCAGTATTCGGAAGAATCTGAGTGCCTCGTTGAAAAACTTGGAGACACAAGTAGAGTATTTGGCCCTTAATATGCAATCGAATGGGTACATTCACTAGTGACACTCAAAAGAATCAAGAGTTTGCATGGCAGTTCGTTAAAAGTGGGAAGAAGTAAGCAACAACGAAGAAAGAAGGAAAGAAGTGAGGCAAAGCAAGAAGGACTAGAAAGGAAGGAGAAGAGCATCTGGTGACGACGGAAGAGTAATGAGCATAAACAGAAGGAGAGAGTACCAGCTTATACACCTACAGTGCCATTTCCATAGAGGCTTGAAGCTGAGGAAGACGGTTTAGATTCTTAGGCATTTGAGAAAATGAAATCAATATCCCATTTCTGCGGAGGTAATCAACCAATTGCCTAATTATTTTTGCAAAATTTCTGGAAAAGGAGATCTTGAGTAAGAAAGAAGATGACTAAGGAAGGAATAGTAAGCTTGTTTGCTACTGCGGTGCAGTTATCGGCTAACTCGTGAAAATGAAGGACCACAGCGGTTTTACCGTCCTTGCTCCATAGGAAAATATGAATTCAAAGAGAAGCCTTGTGTGATTAAATTGCTACTATAAATTTGATGCCTCTATCAGTGGTGTAAAGACTAAGTTTGGGAAATTGCAGCCCGGCAATCACAGTACAAATGGCTAAGCGATCGATAGCCTGACGAAGGTGTTCTTGAATGTGCCTTGTCGAGTGGGAAAATTCATCTTTCCCATTTAGTTTTGTTATTTCGAAGTGGAGGAAGACACCCAAGTTCCTTTATACTAGGAAGACCTTTCTTGCTTATTTGGAGCCTTGATAGATGTCTCGAAAGGTGGCCCGACCTTAAGGGTGGGGAATGAGCGGTGCACTTTAATCTTAATAGGAGTTTGGGAACATCGATGTATGAATACGCAAAGTTGTAAGGTTATAGAAAACAATAGTCTTCTCAATGTTGAATTAAATTCTGACTGTATTCTTCAACATTCTATCAATGAAATTGAGATGAATTTTCAGTATCTTGAGAGTATTGATTGTGAAATGTTGCCTTGAGTGTATAACGAAAGCTTGATCTCGAGCATAAATGAAAACGGTCGAGATGATATGCGGCAGGCAAGAAGAAGCCTGCGAGGCGGAAACTAGTGCGAGGAGGTTATTGAAAGATTGTCAGTCATTTGAAATATGATTTCTTAGAACCAAAAGAGGAAGCAGTCATCATATCAGCTACGTGGTAGAAGGTGAAGAGCAGAAAATTCTTGGAAGTCGAGGAAAGTACAAGGAAGCTATTGCGTGGTCAATTGAGAATCTGAAGGGTATCAGTCCCTCCATTTGCATGCACAAAATATTGCTGAATGATAATGCAAAAACTTCTATTGAGCATCAAGGGGCGAACCAGGTGAAAGAAGTTGTTAAGCGAAATGGTTAAATGCGGGTTTTATATATACTATATCAAGTAGTTCTTGGGTGAGCCAGTGCATGTAGATCCCGAAAGGTGGATTCAACGCTTGATCATAAATGAAAGATGAACTAAATTCCTACAAGAAGCGTGGCTAGTAGGATGGAGAGGTGTATATTATTTTCTAAAAGCCCAAACAATGCAGCAAGAAGGATCATTTTCCCTTGCCTTTCATTGATCGGATCTTTGGATGTTGCGAGGACACCCTCACTTTGTTTTCTTGATGAATACTCTGGATATAGCAAATTGTCATTGCACTTGAGGATCGGGAAAACCACTTTATGCCCATTTGGTACTTTTGCTTTTAGAAGAATGCCGTTTGGTTTATGTAATGCTCACAGTGCACTTCAGATGCATGATATACATATTTTACGATTTAGAGGAAGAAGTTATGGGATCTTCATAGATGATTTACAATGTATGGATCGAGTTTTGAGCAGTGCCACCACATAACTTGGGGGCCCGAATTACTTCAAAGGTCTAACGAGGACAGAATCTAGCTTTGAATTGGGAAAAATGCCATTTTATAGTTCTGAGGAATTGTCTTAGGGCACATGATTTACTGCGAGGGCTAGAGGTAGACGAGCAAAGTTTGCCATAAAGAATTTGACCTCACCCACACACTATAGTAAAGGAATTAAGTTTCTTAGGACATCTTTGGATTTCTGAGAAAGATTTATGAGAGATTTCTCAAAAATTGCTAGACCCTTATGAAGATTCTTTGGAAAAAAGATACTAGTTCAATTTTTTGATGAATCCTGCGGAATTCTTTTGGAGAAATCAAATCCAGTTAAGTTGAAGTTCCCATCATGGCAAGTGGATTAGACAGAGAATTTGAAATCATGTGTGATGCCCGGTGATTTTGCGATAGGGCGTATTAGGACGAAAGTGAAAAAAGTATTCAGAAGCGTATACTATGCAGTAAAACCTTCAACAGCTTCAGGAAAATTAGCTGCCTCTTGAAAAGGAGATGCTAGTGATAGTATTTGCATGTGAAAAATTTAGGCCATACATTTTGGGGTCCCATGTTATTATACACATTGATCATGCAGCAATTAAATATCTAATGGCAAAGAAAGAAGCAAATCCAAGACTGATCAGGTGGGTATTGTTATTGCAGGAATTTGATTTAGAAAATAAAAAAAGAAAGACAAAATGTTGTAATGATATGATAGTGATCACTTGTCAAGAGTGGAGAAACTGCGTATAAGAAGAAGAAAAGAGAAATAGCGAGAAAACTTTCCAAATGGCCGATTATTCCGGTACATCGCTCAATCACCTTGGTATATCTTTGTGTGTGAACTTCTTAGCTTGTGGAGTGTATGCCACAGGTCGGTTACCAGCGAGAGAAAAAAGCTAGGGCCCGACATGGTACTACATCTGGGGATGACCCAATACTATTTAAAAGAGGGAGCTGATACGATTATAAGGAAATGTGTACCGAAAGATGGCGAAAGCGGGGATGTCTGGGGAATATCATGCATCACCATATGGAGGACATTTTGCAAGAGACAAAACAACCCACAAAATTCTCCAGTCTGGATTTTATTGGCTAACAATTTTTAAGGAATGCTTTGAATGGGTGAAGCTATGTGATCAATGCCAAAGAATGGGAAATATCGACAAAGGCATGGAAATGCCCTACTTAGTATCTGGTGGTGCAACTATTTGATGTATGGGGAATGTTTTATGGGGCCTTTCAAACTTCATTTGAAATATACCATACTCTAGATGTGGACAGGCATCAAAATGGGTTGAGGCAGCGACTTGTCGAAATGATGCTAACCCGGTTGTGCAGGTTTTACAAAGAAATATTCTCGGCCAGTTTGGGACACCATGCTTGTAATCGGTGATGGGGAAAGCCATTTTTACAAATAAGGTGTTTGACGACAAACTCATGGGCATATAGTAATTTTATCAAACACATTATGAGTTTGGCCTCTGCATCAAACAAGTAGGCGGCTGAAGGAAATTTCCATGAAGTCAAGAAAGAAGATACAGGCATGAAGCTCAGTAGAAGAGATTGGTCTCTAAAGCTTGATGATGCACTGAGGCATCTTGGCCTTCCCTCCCATTGGAATGTCCCCATACGAGCTTGTCTTTGGAAAACCTTGCCACCTACCTCTTGGCTAGAATATATATGTAAGCTATCATGGGCACATCAAGCTAAATTTTGATTTCAAGGCTGCTGAGAGAGGCTACTCGATTAAATGAATTGGAAGAGTTGAGGAATGAAGCCTATGATAATGCCAAAATCTACAAAGATAAAACAAAAAATGGCATGATCAGCAATTTTGAGGGAGAATTTGAGCGGGAGATCAGGTCCTGTTATTCCAACTCGGACTAAGACTCTTTCAAGAGCTTAAATCAAAATGGAGTGGACCATATACAGTAGTATCAAGTACAAATTTTAGGGCAGTGACACTTAAAACCAGCAATCATGAGGAATTCAAGGTTAATGGTCAGAGATTAAAGCACTACTTTGGGAGAATGCAAATGGAAGAATGACTCCTAGTTAAGATAGAGAAGAGTTTGAGAGAAAGCAGAGAAAAAGCAATGACAAGTCAGTAAAGACTAAAGTGGCGGCTTTGTGGGAAGGCAATCCCACATTAGTTTGTTTTCAGTTTTCTTGTTATTATTTTTTTGTGTTAAAATTTCTAATAACTTTGTGTAATTTTATTCATTATTGATTGAAAGAGTAGGTAAATATTTTTTTTAGTTTTGGGACAATGAAAATGTGCAAGGGGAGCATCTACAATCGCGAACCTCCGATGCATAAGAGGCAAGGAGCGGTATACTCTTCTTGATTTTATTTAAACTTGTCTCGATATGCATGGCATGATTGAAAGTTTGGGGGAATTTTATTTTTGTTACGGTGATTAAATTTTGAATATGATGCATAGTGGATGATTTTGTTGAATATTTGCATGATGAGATAATTGAGTTGTGTTGCCTTGATTGGATTTGAATAAATTGAAATTCTTTGTGAATTTGATTGTTCGAGGAGACTAAAAAATTTTAATTATAACACTAATCCAAAAGTTGCAACTTGAGAATCTTGGATGTGGAAACAATAAAGTATAAAAGAAAGTAAAGCAGGTGTGGTCACGACTAAAATAAAGAGGGACGAAAGAGCAGAGTCGTGACATCAAGTTCCCTATTGTGTTGATCACATTTCGGTGTGACAAAATCTTTATGTTGCGACCAGGAATTGAAACTTCGATAAAATTAGGTTTTAAACCTTTCATTTTGGGTAATCCAGCATTAAAAATAGGATTCATTGAAAATCATTAATTAGAGGCTCAAAATTTAATGTCGCACGACCCCACGTATCATGATCATGGCAGCACATTGATTAGCGTCTATTCCATTTCAAATTCCATTAAGCTGCAATTCATCCCAACCTTTCCACTTCTGCATCCATCTTTTTGAATCTTGAAACCCTAAAACCAGAGAGCAAAGCAGTACCCTCGCAAATCTTCACTCATGGCAGCAAATCAAGACGACGTCGCAAATCTTAATAAACTTATCGATGAAATCATGCGTGAAAGTGTTGAGGCAATGGAAGAGATACACTCGGAAACTCAACTTGAGGAAGAAATAAATGTTGAAAAAGAAAACCAGCCAGAGGAGGATGAGCAACCAGAGAAAGAAGCAACATAAGAAGAAAAAGACTTCGTTTCAAAAGAAGCTCAAGAATTGTGGAACAAGGTGATGTTTGAAAAGGAATTTGTGTGCAAAAGAGGTTTTGGTAAACTAATTTCCCCGTTTTTGGAAGTAATAGAGAAAAGAGGTTGTGGATTCTTTTGCGAGCACAAGGCGCCAGGATTTTCAGCTCTGGCTAGGGAATTCTATGAAAATATGGTGGGAATGAAGGATGATTCAGTTTATGTGAGAGGTGTTTGGGTGCCTTTCGGGGATAGAAGGATAAATGAAATGTTTTAAATTGAGAGATTTTGGCATGGGATTTGAAGTATATGTAAAAGTTATTAGAAAATCCAAACTATGAAAGATGCCATCCGGTTGAAGAAATTTGGAGGAGAAGGAATGAGAGTACAGAAGAATCACCTGCATATATACCATCAAAGGGAGCCCCTCAGAAAGAAGCGAGGTTTGGTTTTACTTCATATGTTCTGTAATAGTTCGGACTAAACATCTTTGCTCAGTTAGAGAACAGGAAGCCATCATTTTGTATGCACTTTTGAAAGGATATCTAAATGAACATGAACAATCCCGATCGAAGAATCAATCGAGAGGATACCACCAGTGGCAGGGGATTTAGTCTCGCCTATATATCTGAAACTTTATCTACAGGCGGGTGTGAAGGGAAATTGGGATGAAGAAGAGAAATGTCCTCGGGTTACCCCTCTTACCTTAACAAGAGTGACAAAGGAACCTAAAGGAAAGAGGCAAAAGGAAGTGATGGTAGTGGATGTAGAAACAGAGCAGGAGACAAATGAAGAAAATGATAGAAGAAATAGAAGTGCGGGGACAACGCGTCTTTGGGACGGAAGAACTTTCAGGGTAAGTGGCCATCCTTCATTTCAGTACAGGGAACAATTGCACCTTTGTGAAGGGTCTAGGAGCAGAGAAGGAAATACTAAAATCATGAAATGCTCGGGAGGCTGATGAAAGGGGAGATGGAAGATAGAGGCTGAAATAGGGAAAAGGCAGCAACCAGAGATCAAAAGAAGGAATTTATGGGAAGGCTGCGACCCGGGAGAAGAGAACATATATGGGAGGAGGCTTGGAGGATTAGAGAAAGAAGAACACAAAGGAAGAGAGAAATGAAAAGGAAACAAGAAGAAAGATGATGGAAAGAATAAGGAACAAACATCTGACATTTATAATAATCAATTCAAAAGGGATGATGATTTGCTGAACATACTTAAGAAGAAAGAGATAGAAATGGAGAATAACATGCTAAGGAAGATTGAAGGGTTCAAGCATTTATAGAAGGAACTGTTCAAGGAGTTTGAGAGATTAATGAAAGATAGAGATCGGTAGTTGGAAGACTGAGTAATTTATAGAAGAAAAGCACGGTTGGAGCTTGGACTTGATCAATCGGGAACTTGTCAATTCTTAGAATGTATTTCCGAGTTAGAAGGACGATTAATCACGGTGGGGAAGAGGCCAAGACACACTTATTAGTGCGATTCGCTAAGCAGTGAAGAGAGAAATATATGCAAAAGGCAAGAAATTCCCCTATAGTGGAGAGGCAGGCATGCAGTAAGAATTTCTAAGTTCGTCCCGGCATGGCCGGGTTTTGATGTAGATCCTCAAACGTATGCACCTCAAAGGCTGAAAGAAACTAAAAGTTTTCCTAGCATGTTATCAATCTATACATTCCCAAAATTCTAATAGAAATCATTTGTTCATCCAAATTGTCCAGTGTTTATCTATTGAATTTTCATTTGATAGTTACTCTTTTGCTTGTTAGTTGTTTTTTTCCCATTGTTGAATGAAAATTTTGATTGTGAATAATTAGATGTTTATTGATGGATATAGCAGACATGACTTGAGAGTGCAATGTTTGTGTCAATTCTGTTAGCATGAAAGAACCAGTTCGCGTTGTTAGAGAAGGAGGATCAAATAAAGGCATAGATTAGTATTTGAAGGCCATTTAGGAGTTGCGCGGCTGAATGTTTGCATTTAAATCAGTTTAGATTTGCAAAAGTGGAAAAATGGATATTGCTGAAGGAACAAATAACTTGGTTGAAATAGTGTAAATAAACAATGAATAAGTACAAGTCTTGAAGAAATAATACACTTGGTCAACAAAACTCATGAAACTTTGAGAGGAATTAGGAGCATCTTTTGGGAAATTCATGGTTAAGAGTCCATGGTCCTAGAACTTGTTAGATTATTGATTGAGGTGAAATCTAAGGTAAAAACAGAGAACAATTAGAAGTGGTAGAGTAATATCAGTGATTTGAGCTTCCAAGCCTACACAATATATGCTAAAGCATATCACTTCGTTCCTGAAATTTGAGTCAAATAAGCCTTATTTCTTCAATAACGACAGAAACCTAGTTCCTTCATACATAATAATCACCAGTAAAGACCCAAGTTATCCAATTTCAATATGAAAAGTCTGCTACCGTGGGAAAGAAACAAGTTTGGGGGAAAAATATTTCCAAATGTTACAAGGTAGAGGTGAGCAAGAAGGAAGAAGGTAAATTAATGAAAAGGGAATAAGTTTTGTCTTCAGGCCTATTTCAACAATTAAGCTCGTAGGGGTGTTTTAACACCTAGGCACCCTAATACCAACTGTATGGGAGTTGCTAGCCCAAAGTTCTCTAAGAGTGATAAGCTCAAGAAGACAAAACATCAGACTATTCCCAACCTTAGAAAAACATAAGCAGCAGTTCTGTAACAAGGAACTGCCTCGAATAAAGTGCAAATGGAAATTAAAATTCCATAAAAAGAATTCAAAAAGATGAATCAGGCCAAGATTGAGGAGAATCAACAAGTACAAAGAAGAAAAAGGGTGAAAGCTGAAGGCAATAAGTACAAAGAAAAGTGGAAACTGGGTAATTTGCAAATTAAATTTTCCCATTATGTACCCAATTACCTAAGCCCAACATTACAAGCCTGAAAGACCTCATTGATCTTGAAGGTTGAATTTACCTACATTAGTGGAGATCAATATGAAAAACAAGCCTATGGGACTTTGACCAACGTACCAAGGAAACTCCTAAGATTAAACTAAATTCAAATATGGCATGAAAAAAAGGATCAAGACCTGAACACACACAATGAACAAGACTTGTTGAATAAATCGTTTAAATATATTATTTCATCAAGAAATTTGTGATAGAAGTCTACCATTTTCTTGAATCGAAACCGAAATTCTAAAATGATGCCGTTTATCTCCTATTTCAAGTTAAGGTGGAACAAGAAAGATCAGGTGTGAATCGTAAAAACAACTGGAAAATTTAAGCTTATTTGTTCGAGGACAACAATTCTTTTCTTTTCTTACTTTAGACAAGCAAACTCCTTCAAAGCTCATGGAATTTGATGAGTCCAAAACTCATTAGATTTTTAATCCATTTTCCGGTTATTATTACAAGATGAATGTTGAATAGTAAAAAATGTAATATTTTACTCAAATTGACTTGGTAGAAAATACGCATGCTTCTTTGGTAATCCAAGAGAAACTGTAATATAATGTTCTTACTGCAATGAAGTCACAACTGAAAATCGGAGTCGCGACAAGAAACTTATTTGTCGGGCCATTTCCAAGTCGTTTACATCACCACGATCACTCAAAGCAATTAAAGATTCAGCGCTAAGTCGTGGCTTGAAGATTGCTTCGTGGACTGTAATGACAAGGGCGACAAATGAAAAGGCTGGGCGGCCAAAGGAAGTGTGATCAAGACTAAGGAAATATTCAAAGATCTTCTGTCACGTACTTTGATGTCGCCACGATTGAATA
Source organism: Tetrastigma voinierianum (assembly GCA_016808115.1). NCBI lineage: Eukaryota > Viridiplantae > Streptophyta > Magnoliopsida > Vitales > Vitaceae > Tetrastigma > Tetrastigma voinierianum. Next base: position 1,986,338 of record JAEQBH010000137.1, on the reverse strand, counting down.
TAATTAAGGTCACACGGCCAACTGATGTCGCGACGGATCCGCCAATGAAGCCAAGAGAGGTCTCTATTAAAGTAAATGTGTTGCAACTAGTTTTTACCAAAGGGTTCCATTTTGAGGTCGCGACATGTCATTGCGGTTGCGACATAAAAATTGGAATTGAGTCTCAAATAAGAAGATTGCTGCAAACTAAATAAAGAGTTGAAGAACAAAAAGGGAGGTCGCAACCTGAAGCAAAGCCAAACCGAAGTCCTTGCCAAGAAATTGAAGTTGCGACCATTTATTAATCAAGGACCACAAACGATGTCGCTGACATCTATTCAAAACGCGACCAAGAAGAGCTAGCGTAATAAATCCAGCATACGACTTTGAGCAATCGGGGACTACATGCATCCGTAAAAGAGCAACATGAGGTCACGACTGAATAGAGGTTGAAGGAGTGAAACGGTTGCAACAGCGAATTCGAGGCTGGGCCACTGTAAGAGAAATGGACATTAAAAAGAGGTCGCGATATCACCTTGAGGTTCACCCAATGAAACCCGTGGAAGGCGTAAGACCACCAACAAAGTCACGACCAAGTTAGCTATTGGGAAATGTGGCCGCAACTTAAACTGAGGTCGCGACTTAGAAGCCGTGATTTAAGAGAAAGACAAACGATGTCGCTGGTTATAAACACTTGAAAACATCAGGCAAACAAGGTCGCGATTACAAACGATGTCACACCATTAATCCAAGCAAGAACAAGGAACGAATACAATGTAAGCAACAAGGTCGCGATCGAACAAGGAAAGTAATAAAGGGAAACTATGTCGCGACATCAACCCGAGGTCACGACATAGGACAGTAAACTGGGCTTTCTTTTGGGAATTCCACCAGAGTTTTTGGGATTCGCCCAATTTCTTTTGACAAGATAAATAGACAAGATTAGAATAGTAAAGAAGCCTGGTCTTCACTACCTGGGAAAGGGAAAGGAGAGGAACTCAAAGGTATAGTTTAGAGTAGAATTTTATTTTTTATTTCTTTCTTCTTTAAATTATTTTCTGGATTTGAATCTGAGAATCAAAAGGGTAAACGTAGTGGAGTCAATTTTTATTTTATTATTTTCTTCTTAAAATTATCGCCAAAATTTATGAAATCTAGACAAATTCTCGAATTCATTTCTTCTCGCCATTGCAATTACGTTGGTTGTACGGATCTGCTCCATTTCTTAATTCGCAATGCAAGAATCGAGCTACTCACGGATTTGATTTACATTTAGCTGCGCCTTTCGTATAAATATAGAGAACTTATTCGGGGTTCTGATGGTTTATCGGTGTCGTTTTGAATTGATAAGTCTCAATAGTAAGATCAATACCAACAGGGAATGTAACTGCTCGATTTTCGCGATGCTCCTCTCACAAGTGGATTACGTATCTAAGATTCCCGGGGAGCCGACATTCTTTTCCTGGCATGCTCGACTACCATTGATGAACTTTGAGTCCCGAGAGTTTATTTTGATAACCCCATTCAATTACAATTGAAGTTGCAGGGGGTATTTAACATTGCACAATCGAGTTCCACCTTAATCTAAAGGGAAGTCTTAACCCCATGTTAGTTTGAGATCTAATCAAGGAAAGGAACGAATCCAATAGACTCCTGAGGTCAAAACAATTAATTAAGTGGTAGAAACTTTGCAAAAATCTCGAGAAGGAAAATGCAAAAGATTTGCTATCATCAAGAAACAAAGAAGTATCGAGAAAGAAAAAATATCTGATCTTGCAAGAGAATTGGAATATAGATAATCGGTTTGACCTTTGTCTCGAGAAAGCAAGGGTTTCAACCAAGGAATATGGAGAAATCCAATTTCAAAATTTAGGAAATCTTGACAAATCTGCATCCATACACACGCACGTGAGCAATGTACTTTAGTGTAGGAACTGACCGTTTAATGTATCCACTCATAGTTTTCGCTTTCTCACAGAAACTCGATTCAAATTCCAAAATATTTTTAGTAACAATTTTATTTTATTCATTTACTTTTGTTTTATCTTAGTTCAACAATAGTCAATAGCCTAGGATCTTTTTTTTTTCTAGATAAAAACTTTCATTGTGAGTTTTTAGTCCAAATAGCATAGAATTTTAGTAGTCAGTAGATGACTTACCCTACTAACTTCGTGGGAATGATACAATTTAGACTTACATTCAGATTTTTTACTACTTGTCTGACCGGCGCACCCTGCAAAAGGTCATAGACTGACCCATATTTTTAATCATGAACCTTATGAAAGAATTATTTTATCAAGCAAATTTATCAAAATGACATGGATGTGCTTATAAGTGTATGCCTTGTAACTATGTAATTTCAGGGGTTTTTAATATATATAAAAGAGGCAAACAATGGGATTAATCAGTGTGCGTAAACTAAACTCCAACATTCATGACTATAAAAAAACAATATCTAAATGTAATAAGTAAGTATCCTTAACAAATATTTTAGCATTTTATTTTTCTTTCTATATTTTCTAGGTTGATGAGTGTGGAAAAATAATATTTATTTTATTTTGAAGTGGTGATATTTTTTTTTTCCCAATATTTATGTATATTTTTTTTTTTTTTAAACATGTACTATTTTTTTTCTATAAGCCTAAAATTATTTTAAATACAACCACTATCAAATTAAAATTAATTATCTTTATGTATATATTTTTTTTTTTTAACTCAACTATTATTCATTTTAAGTATAATTAATTAATATATTCTCTTTAACTCCGTTTTTTCATGAATAACTGATAACTCCCTCAATTAGTCATACCTTTTTTTTTAAAAAAAATAAAAAGCATGACCGATTTACCATCCAACCAGTAAGAAGGACGAATATTAAATTTGAAGGGCCAAATTCCTGACATTTTCACAATGTTCCATATCAAATAATGTTCAATAATTTTCAACAAGTAACAATTTAATATCTTTGAAAAATAAAAGTTAAGTATCAATTGAAATACATTTAAAAATTAAAAATAAATAGCCTTTTAAAAAAGATAATTTTATTAATTTAAACTAACAATACATTTGATAGAAACTCATAATCAAATTTGATAAAAACTTTAGAGGATGACGTAACATTCAAGTTAATAACATAATGAATCGGTTCAAAACCTATACATTTGATAATCGTATAATAACTAAAAAACTTATAACTCTAATTTTACAACATATTGACTATTATAATTTGATTTATTGTTTCTTTCTGATCGAATATGTTTTACCTTTGAATTGCCCACATACTAGTAAATGCTATAACATAACAACTAAAAACCGACTATTGTACGAAAACGACACAACCAAATGCCACAAGAAGTCACAACAAAATCACGACAAAACAAATTAACAACCAAGATCTGTATGGAAGACTCACTTTATCGGTGTTAAAATGATCGTATCATGCAGTAGGATGATATTAAGCCAAAAAGACCCAAAAAATCACCCCGAGAAGTGGCTAAAAGAGAGAACAAATGAGAGAAAATGAGGGACGGCTAAATTGAAAATAAAATAGTTTAATATATTAATCATATATTATAATTATTATTATTATTATTATTAAAACCTCTATGCTGCAAAATTAGACTTGACTCCATGTTAAGAGCCGAAATATCGAATTTTATAGATAAACTGCAGAAAATCTTAAATTACTAAACTATCATTAAAATTAAACAAAGATTTTGAGTTAATTGTCTTAACGGACCAACCAAAAAACAAACCTCGCAATGGCTACGAGCCCATCAATTTAGTCCTCTGTTTATTTTGGTCATAAATTTTTACAAAACCCACCCTCCAAAAAAATTCAGTCAAAGTAGATGATTCATTGATTCAACCTGCATATTACTAAATTTCTATAATCATTCATTTTAAATTACAATTAATTAATTATTCTCTTTTAACTCCGTTTTTTTCATGAATAATGTGACGCCCCTATCCCGGGGGTCCCGTTGACAACCTGTCAACCCGCGGAAACCTATGGATATCGAGTGTTCCGATATCACACTCACATGTCTCATATATCGAGACCCACTTCTGTATACTTTTCTCACAATTAACAAATTTATTATAATATTTCACAAGAGTTCGATGTACAACTATTTTATACTATTACATGTCAAAATATATTAAAAACTAGATTATTCTAATATATTTTACAAAAATGCTTCTTAAGGCCACAACCCGGCCTTCTTCGCACTCACGGCCTCAAAGGAGCGTCGCTCGCAGACTCCGAAAGGGGTCTCACAACCGGGTGGAGCAAAGCCAAGAGGCCGATAATCTCCTATGCGGTTACTCCCACCTAAGGGCACATGCAATGGTCGCACGTAAAACATTATCCAAGTAAAATGTCTACATGAATGTCATATGTCATATGAAATGTTATCATACCTATATCCCGCAGTCACCACCGACTTCACACCTGCCTATGCCAAGTGTGAACTACTTGTCATTTTCTGATGACAACCAAAGATTTATTCTTAGTCTCACATTTCACTTACAAACTACGCGCCTCAGGTAATGGATTTCTCAGTCACACCAACGCTCCATAAACCAAAAACACTTTTACGGCCTTTTACCGTTAGGGGACTATGTCCGACCATAAATTGATGGGTTTCTACCCCGGGGGAATCTATCCTAACTTGCTAATACTCTAAGACATAATTATCCTTTACTATTTCCCTTAACCAGTTAAGGGATCATCTGACTCTCATTCAATAATCAGGCCCACTAATCAACACCATACGCAGTGTTGATTTGATCCACAACCGTGTACCCATGACACTCCATTGAACACCTAACACATTGTCGATCCCAACCATGCACTCACACCCATGTCATGCGATGTTTTCGTGCACGTGCAATGCAATTATGCAATTGCCTACTTATACCATGCTACATATAAAATGAGAACTATATGTGCATACATACTCATGCAGATTCATCCATGCATTATTTGGACATTTATATTAAAGTGCATACAAATTCCAAACCATAATATCTTTCATGCCACATATCAATTCAAGCATATAAATTTCATATACTTCATGCCAATATATATATATATATATATATATATATATATATATATATATATATATATATATATATATATATATCGTATCAAACATATTAGCATTCATCAATCCATGACTAAACAATTCATGTCATGCAACCTTCCTTAGGCTAACTCATGGAAATTCTTATCCAACACAATAGCCCACAACATGCCATGCAATGGTCATGTCAAAACCCAGCTATTCATATCGACAAAACTAAGCAAACTAAACGCTTGGTACAAAACATATAATTCAGAAAAGTTGTAATCACCCACTATCCTCCACAAGAATATGGATGGAATATTTACTCAATGGGCTTTCCATAGAGTCCAAGAACACCCAAAACGGAGTCCGAACGAAGAATTTATGACCTTCCGAAGTTGGAGGTCACACATGAGTAACTAGCCCTTCCCGAGCTGACCTACCCGACCTGTCCTGGCCGACCTGCCCTAGCCAGCCTGCCCCAACACCCACTGGCATCCACAAGCCCTTGGCTGGGATATTGACTCAATTTTCTTTCCATAGAGTCCAAGAACACCCAAAACGGAGTTCGGACGGAGAAGTTGTGATCTTCCGAAGTTGGAGGTCACACGTAGTCAAACCCATCCGAGCAGACCTGACTTGGCCGAGCTCACCTGACCTAGCCGAGCTCACTTGACCAGGAAAAGCTCACATAATATACTCCATAGTCATATGAATATAATATTTACTCAATGGTCTTTCCATAGAGTCCAAGAACACCCGAAACGGAGTTCGGACGAAGAAGTTATGACCTTCCGAAGTTGGAGGTCACACGTAGTCAAACCCAGCCGAGCTAACATGACTTGGCCGAGATGACCTGACCTGGCTGAGCTGAGATAACCTGTCTAAGATCATCTAATGCCCTCCACAGGCACATATCTGGAATCTTGACTCAATGAGCTTTCCATAGAGTTCAAGAATTCGAAACGGAGTTCGATCGGCAGTTATGACTCCGACCCGAGGTCAAGACATAGGTCAAACCTCACCGAGCTTAACCTGACTGCTGAGATGACCGACCGCCAAGATAAGATGACCTAGCTGAGCTCATCTACTACCTTGCACAGGCACATATCTGGAATCTTGACTCAATAGGATTTCCATAGAGTTCAAGAACACCTGAAACGGAGTTCGGACGAAGAAGTTATGACCAAGTCGAGGTCGACGTGAGTCAAACCCAATGAGCTGATCTCGACTCTCGCTGAGATGACCTTACCTGGCCGAGCTATGCTGACCTAGATGAGCTAACCTACTACCCTTCACAGGAATATATCTGGAATCTTGACTCAATGGGCTTTCCATAGAGTCCAAGAACACCCGAAAAGGAGTTCGGACGAAGAAGTTATGACCTTCCAAGTCGGGAGGTCGACGTATTAAACCCAAATTTCGAGCTGACCTTAACCCGCCGAGATGACCTCGACTCCGCCAAGCCGAGCTGATCCGCTGAGCTCACCTAATGCCCTCTTACAGGCACATATCCGGGATCTTACTTAATGGGCTTCCATAGAGTCCAAGAACACCCGAACTGAGTTCTAAAAGTTATGACCTTCAAGCCGGAGGTCCCACATAATCAAACTCACCGAAGCTGACCTAACTCGGGTCGAGCCGACTGCAATTGACTTAGCAAATGACTTACAAATTAATTCTCATGTACTGACTTTCTCCGATTAGACTGCTTCAGGTAAAAAGACCATAACTCGTTCTGCCAGAGGTCCGAATTGAGAAATTCAAAAGCCTAACATCAAGTTCACTGGTGTGGCTACAATTTACCAAAAGGGCACACTGCCAAATTTCCCTTATTTCCCACCCAAAAACCAGTTCTAAAGTACGGTTAATGTGTATTATCACAATGTGGCAACTTCCCATGGTTCAAAATACAACCAAACATTCCCCTTAGGGCAAGACAACCACCACACAACCCTTAGGCTGTGTAGAGAAGACCCACCTCTTGGAGTTTGTCAAAACTCCCCGATTCCGATCTCTACTTGTAGCTCTTGTCACGAGGAAAGGCTTTCTCTCTTGCTTCGCCAGAAACCGATGGTCCGATCGTCAAAAAATCTAGAGAGAAGGTAGAGCCTCTCTCTCTCACTCTTCCTCTCAAATTGGATTGCCTTTCTCTCTCTCCTTTTCCCTCTCTCCCAACCGGTTGGGATAAGATAGAAGTCAAGTGAGATGTCCTCTCACTTGCCACTTGTCCAATTCTAAGTGGCTCCTTGGATTACCCTTGTCACGTTATCCATCTACCTTGGATTTCCCTCAAATCATGTGTTGCCACATGTATCTTCTGGGTCCCACTTGAGCTATTTGTTTGACTAGCTCTCCACTTGACACGTGTCTCATCTTGATCCACTCACAATGCTGTATGTATCGCACCACCTCCTGGCTTCTCGAAAAACGTGAAATTTCGACCGCCTGACCGATGAAATCTTAAATACGGGACATCCCAACTTCGTGAAGTCCGGGTTATTATTCGAGATCTAGAAAAATTCTAGACTTTGATCGAAATTACCATTTTACCCTTTCTCGAAAATTCGAATTTTCCGAGGTTTCACAAATAACATTCTGATAACTCCCTCAACCAATCATACATTTTTTTTAAAATTTAAAAATACGGGCCACCTTACCATCCAAATCCAATAGGCAAAGACGAGTACCGTGTACCTCATTCACCTTAGAAGGCCAAATTCTCCTGACATTTTCTCGTGACCCATTTCCCGGGGGGGTCCGCTGACAACCCGTCAACTTGCGGAATATCATGGATGCTCTCTGCAATCCACACCACCATAACCGGCGCAGCCTCCTTCGCATGTGAGCTCACCCAATACAACTTGTTCCAACAGCATAAACACCATATTGTGGTCCACATAAGAAAATAATGGCCACTTGGGCACCTGCATCAATACTCACAATATACATCAACTATATACAATAGTTCAAGAGTTAAAAAATTACTCTTTATTCAACATATATTAAAATGTACAATTTCTAATACATGTTATACAAAAGTCTCACTGAATACAACCCTACTTTCCACGTCTATATGAGCGTTGTCCCCGTGCACACCCATGTACCTGAAATAGTGATCCTCGACGGTGAGCAAAGCCCAAGAAAGGATACCCTCCTACTACATTCTCACCAAGTCGCACATGTCATGGCAAACAATCACATTCAAGAAATTACATGAACTTACTCAAATATCTACATGACCAATCTCATATCCCGAGTCCTCACCGACTCTCACATATGCCCAAGTCAATGCGAGTAAATCAGAAGCCTTCGAAACAAGCTTTTGGTTCCTCGAAAACTCACTACCGAATTTCGTAAAATGATTTGACAACCTCCGAGGCGAATCAGCTGATGTCCCCTCCAAACAATTCATGGGCTCCTCCCGACGTGGAACTGCTTGACAATCTCCTGAACACACCTCCAAATCCTCTCCGTCGAATTCCTTTCTACAAACATTTTCATTTTTGTTTCATTTCATGTCATGCACTCACACTCGGGTATTCTAGTCGCCAGTTGAATATGGAATGCATTATGCCAATTCCAAATAATTTATGCTAATACAATTCACGCATATATTAACATAATACCATTAAACAAATCATGTTATTAAATTCACATCAATAACACCAAAATTAGCCTTCACATGGGCTAATTAGCAAACAAAGCAATTCATTTTGAATCACTTACAAAACACATTTTTACACCAAGAAAATCGCCACAATTCACGCGGAATGCTGTCCCTTCACAGTTGCTGTTCACGTGCCACCAAATTTGGGATTTTCTCTCCACTTCTACCAAAGGTTTGGAGACTCAATTTAGCATACAACCAAGCCTCGTGAATATCCTTTAACCATAAACATGGCTCTAGCCAAATAATATCACAACAGGGAAAAGATCCCTACTCTTGAGTTGCCTGAACTCTACCAAATCTAAGGTCCACGCCAGTAGCCCCCGCCGCCAGCAGATCGACTTTGCTTGTCCGTCGAGAACCGACACAAATCCGATCGACCGAAAAATCTGTGAGAGTAAGACACACTTTCTCTTTCTAGAAATCACAAACCTCACTTTCGCACCAATCTCCAGCCAATTAGCAGGCTCAAAATGAAGTAAAGAGATGACACTATTCTCATCTTCTCTGTCTTATTATCATTAACATTTCAATTAATTCCATCTATGTCCATTTTCTTGATTTTTTTGACACTTGGCACTATCTAGGCCATCCATTTCATCCTCCCACTAATCATGCAACATGTGTCACATTAGTAAATGTAGTAGATGACTTTTGTCACATCACATGTCTCTCAAACCCGAATTACGGCACCCGACACCTAGTGCCTAAAAAAACGTGAAATTTCAACCGCCGACCGACGTAAATTCAACGCAGAAGCACCCTCACAAGACGATTCCAACAAAGGAAGTCCGTTTTCATTATCCGAGATCTAGAAAAATCTGTGTTTTCACCGAAATTACCGGCTTTTACATTTTCTTTTTCCGAAAATTGGAATTTTCTCGGGTCTTACATTCTCCCCTCCTTAAAAAGAATTTCATCCCGAAATTCTGGACAATCACTACAAATCACATGCATATGCAACGTGCACTATACCATGCATGTAAACGAGTCATTTAGGTATTAAACGACTAAACCACGTACCTTCATCCCTAAACAAGAAGGATAGGGCCCACATCAGGTCCTCTACTCCCACATCACCCTCCACTCCACGGTGCCGCCATAGCACCCTCACTACCACTAGCCTCATACGCAAAAAACCTTATCCCGACTAACACTGCACACACTGGTCCCTCCTCGAAGGTCCCATCCGTGTCAACCTCAATTTCTCCCCAATCCACTACATAAGCTAGATCTAGAGTGTACCTCCGAAGCATGGAGACGTGAAATACCTCGTGGACACCTGACATGCTGGGCGGTAAAGCCAACCGATACGCTACTGTGCCTACCCTCTCGAGTATCTCGAAGGGCCCAATGAACCTCGGCGATAACTTTCCTCGCTTAACCTGACCACTCCTCTCTTAGGCATCACCTTCAAGAAGACGGATCTCCAACCCGAACTCTAAGGGTCGACGTCACGTGACATCAGCATAGCCTTTTCACGGGCTCCTGAGCCATGAGAAGACGCCGTCACCCTTCGAAGGTGTCTTTAATCGGATCGGGACCCGGTGATGGAGCTCTCTCCCACCTCGGTCGACATAACGGTGACTACATGGCCTCCGGTACAATGCCTGTGGTGCCATCTGTATCTCGCACGATAGCCCCATTTGTTTGTAGCGAATTCCACAAAGACAAATGCTCCTTCCCGGCTACCCTTATGATCAGGGCATGCGCGGCATGTCCTCTAACACTGTATAGTCCTCTCCCGGAGTGACCATGCGTACGTGGGTGGAAAGTTGTACTCATAATTCGGTAGTGTGCCCATAGCCTTTGAGGCTCTTCCAAAAGTCGCGTCGTAAACCTCGGGTCCTATCCCAGGCCACTATAGATCTTGGTAGTCCATGTAGCGGACTATCTCTCGAATGTGCAGCCAGGCATAATCTCTCGATGTGAAGTCATCATGAGGTACAGAAAATGTCTTGACCGTGGCCAGGTCCGAACATCACCCATACCGCATCATGTCCTTGCGGTGTCCGTGGCAAGTGGTGATTCTTGCCGCAAGTAGGTGTGTCAGAATCAACAATATCTATAAACCTAAATTCCTCCTCTTAGCGTGGCATAGCTCTTGCCGTGTGATTCTAGTGTCGAACCGCAGGGGATGGTGTGACGCCTCGAGGCGGGGGTCGTTGACAGCCGAGTCAGCGTGGAATACTTTCGTGGATGTGGTTACGACACCACTCACGAAAGTGACGAGTCTCGGCACATGCGGGGCTCTACCCAGTCTGACCTATCCCGATAATCACGAAGTGACCACACGGGTGCATGTGGAGTAAAATAATGGCTACTTGGGCCTGCATGTCTCGAACATATAAGCACATAGTATAAAACCATAGTCCATAAGAGTTTAAATTACATCACTCTTATACAAATAACTACAACCCATATATATTTACAAAATATATATTAAAGCCCACCAATCAGGCTTTCTTCATATGTCTTGGTCCCGAATGCGGGGTGATGCGTGCCCTTGCACGGCCCGATTGCACAGAAGGGGGTCCACGACGGGAGTGAGCAAAGCCTAGTAGTGATAATCTTCTCTGAGGCTACTCCCCACCTAAGTGCACGATACAATGATCGCATAATTAAACACACATCGAGTGCAACCGCCACATGTCTACACAGTATGCACATGCATTGAAAGACTCGACTCACCATGCCCACGTATGCTGAGCTCTACGTAGAAACTCCATCGCTCAATATGTCATTGGGTAATATATCGAGTCACTCACGACTCATCTCACATGCATACGTATTGTGACAAGCGTCCTTTGAGTATTACGATGACCCCAGTATCGAGCCCTCACGGCTCCATTTACCCAATGCAAGTGTCAATGGAGCCTTAGATCGAGTCAATCCAGGCTCCTATCACACAACCCGAAGTCTATGCTTGATAAACATGAGTGTGTGTCTTCTTTGGAGCAACATAACTTTCGGGTGATACGTGGGTCTCTTACACCCACTCTGAGAACTATGATATCGCGGGTCTCTTACACCCATACGCCTCGAGTTCTCACTGACTCCCTCAAACATGCATTCTTCCATGAATGAAAACCATTTCCAAACAAAGGTATTTGTTTTTAACCGTGGACAACCCTCCAATATAAATAGTGGACAGACTCCGATAATCTATTTTGTGGACAACCCTCCGATGTTGTAGTGGACACACTTCGATAAATAATATTGTTTGTCAACCCTCCGAACAATTCTCTCAAGAAACCACCTCATGCACCCACTCCTATTGTTCTAGGGTGCCTGGATTCTATATAGTAATGAGCCATTTCCATTTTCTTAACTTGTGCAACTCATTTTGGAGCGTTGTCTTGTAGTCAAGCCCACTAATCAACACCTATGAGGTGTTGATCCACAATAAATATTACTCACGACACACCATCAAACACCTAACACAGTGTCGATCTCAACTAGGCACTCACACCTAATTTCTAGGTTACCCCAGTGCATATGGAATGCATGATGTCAATTCCAACACATTCATGCTAATATATTCACATGCATATATATTAACATAATTAAATCACATAAAACATGTTATGCAAATTCACAATCAATTACACCAAAATTAGCTCACATAGGCTAATTAACAAACACGAGCAATTCATTTTGAATCGCTTGACCATACACATTTTCACCTGAAAAATAATTTCGTGTCCGTATTCGTATTTACTATTCATGTTACTATTCCACGTTATTCATTTTCTAGTAATAACACAAAATGGCCCCGAATCTAGGACCCACTTATAAAAGCAGGGGCACCTCTTGGTCCCTTCACGATTCATCACCGAATGTGGATACCAAAACACACCACAAACCCAAGACATCAGTCCTGGGAGCAAACCAAACCAACACATCCGGATCGCTCAAAATAGTCCCGAAAATTCCTGGTCATGATCACTAAAAACAGCCTCGAAAATTCAAATTAACCGTCCGAAAACAACTCAAATTCAACCTAGACTGGTCCAAAACTAGTCCCGAAAATTCCTAAAAATTCCTACACTTAGTCCAAAATTTTGAGGACTGAAATTTATGGCCTTTCACGACCTCTAAGCCAATTCCAAACCATTAAATAGCCTTTAAGCTAGAAATAACACAAGTAGTAAAATTTCCTACCTCGTGGAGTTTGATGAAACTCCAAGATTTTGGTGTCCACAAATGCCTGTCGGTAGATCAACTTCTGGGCCTTTAAGTCCCGACAAAACCTCGCATCCGATTTTCGTAGATCTGAGAAAGAAGCGAAGAGAAGAAAAAAATAAAAATAATATTCCCTCTCTCCCACGCTCTCCCTCCCGACGCCCTCTCTCTGCCCCCCTTTAGCTTGAATTTTTTTTTCAATTTTATTATTATTATAATATTATTATTATTATTATCATTTTGAATACATGGTTGATATTGCTTCATTTGGGTCCGTTTTTACCCCGAAACAATTTATTTCTTTTCAGTTTACTTTATTTTAAATGAACTTAACCCAAGTCATTTCCTGACTTCTGAGATTTTCGTAAAAATATCGTCTTAAAGTCGACGACTTATTACCCGTAGTAAATCGTGAAATATTCTCGATTGTCTCGCATCTGAATGAACTTCTTTTCAGGTCACCAGATTTCAGACGAATTTATGATCGCAATCGCTTTGGCCATCCGAGATCGAGAATTTCGGTTTTCAACCGAAATTACCGTTTTACCCTTCTAAAAAATTGAATTTTTCTGCCTTACATTCTCCCCTCTCAATTAATTTCGTCCCCGAAATCTATGCACATACACATCACTCACTGCGATATGCTACCTTCTACAACTCCAAGATCGTGTCGCATGATAACCCACTCAGTGTCATAATCACCGACAAATCCGATGGGTTATCAACTCATCCATGTCAAGAATGACATCAAAACCCGATATGTCTACCATTTCTGACCAACTCTCACCCTAGATCCTAGAGGAGAATTTTCTCATACAATGGCTTTTCCTAGAGGCCTTAACCTCTAAGCCCAAACTCGAAGAAGACTAATCCTCCTTTCTCTTCCCACCGACACTCGCATCTCGAATGCCTCATAAGGCCATCCATCTCTCTCTCTACGGGCCAAAGTCGTTCCACCATGTAGTCCATGTCTTGTAAAGTGAGGCCCACAATCTTGCCTCAAATGGACAACTTCAGTCCATTCTCAAATCTCCACCTCGCCATATCTCGTACACATAGTCATCACCAAAACGCGCTAACTCTCGCTGAATTTGGCCATGCGTACCCATCACCGTCATTGTTCCTCACCTCAACTCTAGGAACTCTTGTAAGCCTCGCGATGTTCAGCGTTGGTCGGAAAATACTTGCTCATAAAGAGCCCATGAACTCGCCTGGGCCACGTCTCTAAACCCTGTGAGGTCTTAACCCAAATCCCACCACACTTAGGGGACTCACCCTCTAGCCGGAACGCATCAAATTTCGATCTCGCTACACTGAGGTAATATCCATAGCCTCCAATACATTCAATTCAAGTGGAATCCAATAGTCTACCACCATCGGATCCCCTCCCCCTATAAACGTCGGAGGATGATGTGACCTGAACCTCAAAAGGTTACTCGGACCTCCCTGACTACCAGCTACACTAGCCTGTGCAATGGTAGCAGCTGCAACCCCAACGGCCTCAACAAAGGCCTACTGGTCAAATATTGCTAGTGCTTGGCTAACACCTTGTGGACGACCTCTACGTCCTCGGCCTCGACTTGCCATCTACACATGTCAAATGGCAACAAACTTTATTTAATCTGATTTCAGTCTAACTAGTAATGCACATGCCAATTACGAATAAACTTAAACCATGAACCTAATTGCCTCATCGCCTAAGTGGTGCCTACTTAAGCCAACCACACTCTTTTATTTCTATTTCAATAAAATTCAATACTTTCAGGTTCATTTCATTTTCCGAACCCCTAAGGTTATAGTTCCTAACCTTAGCATTCCACTTCTTCCTATATACAATATGTCATGCATATAATTTTCCCGCACAATAACCACGCAATAACATTTCCCATATACATCATACCGTGTATAAGTTTTCCACACAATGTGTAACACACAATAACGCAATCACAAACATGGAACACACAATGCATGCAGTGGTCTAAACCCGTCCCATGAACTCCTAGGTATTCGTGTACCTAAACTCCGATACTAAGCTATGATGCTGGTATCAATTTCACCGCAATAGCCATGGCCTAAGCCTATGTCCCTCAAGCCCTAGGTAGTCGTATACCTATGCTCTGATACCAAGTTGTGACGCCCAAAAACCGAGGGGTCCGTTGACAACCCGTCAACCCGCGGAATACTCGTGGATGTCGAGTTACCCGACACCACTACCGAAAAATCGCGCAGTCTCCTTGTAATGAGGTGCCTTCACCCAAGGTACAACCTATCCCAATAATCAACAATGACCACACAGATCTATATGCGAGTAAAATAATGGCCACTGGGCCCCTTGCATCAATACTCAAACATATGCTAATACGACTATAAACCATAGTCCATAAGAGTATAAATTACATCACTCTATACAACAAATATAACCCATATATATTTACAAAATATATGTTAAAGCCACACCGGCTTCTTCATATGTGCGGTCCCACGCGGGTCAACCGGTCTATACCCGACCCAGACCAAAGTGGTTCCCACGACGGCGAGTAGCCCAAGAGCGATAATCTCCTACAAGGGCTACTCCCACCTGGGCGCACATGCAATGGTTGCATAATCAAACACACATCCAAGTGCAACATACACATGTCTACCTGAATGTCTACATGCCATGAATGAGACTCAACTCACCATGCCCCATGTACCGAGCTCTCGCCGGCTCAATCACTCAATATGTCATTGAGTAATATATCTCGAGTCACTCACCGAATCGTCTCACATGCATACGCCAACTGTGACAAGTGTCATTAGTATTACCAATGACCCAAGTATCGAGCCCTCACCGGCTCCATTACCTAATGCAAGTGTCAATGGGCAACAAATCCCAAGTCAATCCCGACTCCTATCTCACAACCCGAAGTCTACGTGATAAACATGACCGTGTGTCTTCTTTGGGCAACATAACTTTTCGGGTGATACCGCAGATCTCTTACACCCATACAGAACTATGATATCGCGGGTCTCTTACACCCATATGCCTCGAGTTCTCACTAACTCACTCAAACATGCATTCTGCCATGAATGAAAACCATTTCCAAACAAAGTGTATTTGCTTTAAACTGCATAACCCTCCGATATAAATAGTTGACAGACTCTGATAATCTATTTTGTGGACAACCCTCCGATGTATATCAATTGGGTAGACTCCAATGATTGATATTATATGGACAACCCTCCGATGTTGTAGTGGACACACTCCGATAAATAATACATTGCCACAACTCCGAACAATTTCTCTCAAGAAACCACCTCATGCACTCACTCCTATTGAGCTTCTAGTGGTGTCCCAAAGAAGATATGAAATGCAATGGGCCATTTCCATTTTCTTAACCCGTGCGACTCATTTGGACGTTGTCTTATTAGTCAAGCCCACTAATCACCACCCCACGGTGTTGATCCAACCGCGGTACTCACGACACACCATCATCAAACACCAAATACAGCGCATCGATCTCAAATTATGCACTCACACCCCACTTCTAAGTTACCCCAGTGCATATGGAATGCATGATGCCAATTCTAACACATTCATGCTAATATATTCACATGCATATATATTAACATAATTAAATCAAACAAAACATGTTATGCAAATTCACAATCAATTACACCAAAATTAACTCACAAGGGCTAATTAACAAACATGAGCAATTCATTTTGAATCACTCAACCATACACATTTTCACAAAAAAAAAATAATAATTTCGTGTCACTATTCATGTACTATTCACGTTATTCATTTTCTAGTAATAACACACAAAATGGCCCAAATCTCTAATTCATATAAAACAATGGCACCTCGTCCTTCAATATTCATCACCGAATATCAGGATACCAAAACACACCACAAAAACTCGAAGACATCGCCTGAGCAAAACTAAACATCAACACACCGACTGCCCAAAATAGTCCTCAAAATTTCACATGATTGTCTAAAAACAGTCTTGAAAGTTCATCCCGAACTGTCCAAAAATAGTCCCGAAAATTCCTAAAAATTCCTACACTCAATCCAAGCAAAAATTTGGAGGATCGAAATTTACGCCACTCACTACCAGAAGCCACCTTAACCATTAAATAGCCTTTAGGCTAGAAATAACACAAGTAGGAAAATTTCACTGGGTGGAGTTCGAGCAAACCCAAGATTTTGGTGTCCACACGTACTTCGCATCAACTTCATTCAGTCCCGACGAAACCTCGTACCGATTGTAGATATGAAAGAAGCGAAGAGAAGAAAATTTGTAGTGACTATCGCATGAAGTAGGTCATCATAGCGCGCTCGAATATAACCCAAGAAAATTCATCCTGTGTAAAGGTCATGCGTAATGTAAGAAAATGTGCCTGATTTTATGAGTCACCCACAATCACCCACACCGCATCCGCTCCTACAAAGGTCCGCGGGCGCTGGTCACAAAGTCCATCGTGACATGCTCCCACTTTCACCCGCTACCTAATGGTCGGCAAATGATGGCTTTCGATGCTCACCGACCGGTCGACACGTGAGACATCGCCTAACAAAATCTCCAACGTCTCACTTCATCCCGCTCTAATAATACTGGCGATGAAGATCATGGTACATATTTGTGCCACCTGGATGCACAGCAAATCGGGAACAATCGAACTCCTTGAGAATCTCCTCTCACAAAGCAATTAACTGGGGGACCACAACCCGTCCCCTATATCGAAGACTACCATCTATGTGGATGGCCCAACCTTCATCACCCGTACTACCGTATTCTGGCCCTCGATCGGACACTTATCTACGCGGCTCCCGCCCCTCGACTCCAATCACCTACCTGGGCAGGATGGCGAGCAAACTAAACTCTAACGCCCCCGAGCCCGATCACTATAATGCGCCTGAACCGCCCCACAGCCCCGCACCAACTCGAAACTACACTAGCCAATACTCCCCGTGACTTCCGACTGAGTGCATCAGCCACTACAATTTCCTTACCAGGATGGTAATGCAACATGAAACACATATGACTGTCTCACGCTCTCTCCCATGCTCTCCCTCCCGACGCCCTCTCTCTGCCCCCCTTTAGCTTGATTTTTTTTTTCAATTTTATTTTTATTATAATATTATATTATTATTATTATTATTATTATTATTATCATTATTATCATTTTGAATACATGATTGACATTGCTTTATTCCGGTCTGTTTTTACCTCGAAACAATTTATTTCTTTCGGCCTATTTTAAAATGAACTTAACTCAAGTCATTTCCCGACTTCTGAGATTTTCATAAAAATCTCGTCCCTGAAGTCACTGACGACTTATCATCCATAAAATCGTAAAATATCTGATTGCTCCCGTAATTTGATAAAACATTTCTAGTCACTAGATTCGAGACGAATTTAACTACAGCAGCCAAGCCACATTCGAGATCTAGAGAATTTTCGGTTTCAACATAAATTACCGCTTACCCTTTTTTAAAAATCAATTTTTTTTCTTGCCTTTACGACGGCGTTTTCTTCATAAATGATTTGACATTGGCTCAAAATGGTGAATTTAATTGGATTGGGTTTTGCAAAAACAATGTATGGGATGGTGGTTTGCGTGACGAAATAAAATGAAGAAAAATAAGAAAAGAACCCTTGAAGCATCTGCCATCGGGATCGAGGTCCTAAGGCAAACGGTAGAGGTTCCTCAGTCCTTTTCCTTTGTTGGGAAGATGACCTTATAGTCATTTCCCGAACCTATCTTCATTTGGCTATCAAAACCGAACCCTAATAATTTTCCTTTGAAATATAGCATTTATTGACATAATGTTCTTGCATGAAAATCTTCTAAAATCTATCCTCGTGATTAACTAATAAATGACACCAATGAATCTCATGATCTAGCAATAAGCATCCACTGAACCCTAAAAGCTTGCCAAGTACAAGTTAACCAAGGTACATAAAAGAGATTTAAACCTATATTATGAGAAATAGAGACATAAATACCCAAAAATGCTTGCATTAAATACATGAGAACCGTCATTTTACCTCAAAACCATAGCCCCATAGCCCTTCTCTTCAAGGATGGAAGGGGTTTAGCCAATCATCCCTTGCGTTGTCATTCTCAAGGGGTGTTTGGCAACCGAGAAAATTAAAGGAAAACAAATAAAATGAAAGAAAAGGAAAGCAGTAGGAAAGCTTACCGTCCACTGCTTTGTATTTCCAACGAAACCAAAAAATTCGATCCCCTCTACAAAGTTGCTCGAAAGGCTATATAAAGCCTCATAAGAAAAATACAAAATACCTCAATTCACACTTACACACATGAAGGGCAAAATGGGAAAAAGGAGTAAAAATGACAAAGTCAAAAATGCAGAGAAAATTCTCGCACAGCAGCGGGAAATTTCTCGCCAGGTGCATTGCTCCCGCTTCTCGTCTTCTTCGTCTCCTTTGCTCCTCCTTCCTTCGATTTCTGATCCGAAACAGCCCGACTCCCCACTTCTTCGTGCTTGAATCGAGTCCAACAAATTTGGCATAAATAGTTTGTAAAACTATAAATTAGCCACAAAATGCAATCAAGAGAATAAATTAAGACCTTAATCGCAAATCGTTAGCTCCCAAGTTTGATTATACACAAAAGGTCAAAACCTGCAGCAAATAGTGGTCAAAATACTTAATAATCACTCCCCAGACCGGAGCACATATATATATCATAGTCCCCGAAGAATGAAAGAAAGAAAGAAAGAGTGAGCATACAAAACGATAACAAAGTGATGTTCTCAAAAATGGTGTTTCTGTCAGGAATGAGTAATGCCTAACCCTCGATGAGAATCACTGAAACCCTTGCCCAATAACCATCACGAGAGAATGGATGTCATACAAAATTTAGTATCAAAAGAGTTTCCTTCTTTAGAGAATCAACCTAGAATTTCCACCAAAATCTAAGTGTTTGTATGAGTAGTTTTCAACAATAAACTGCCAAACTGCACTCTCCCCCCAACCAAGCTATTGCCCTAACCTAGGAGACTAACTGGCCTAAATAGATCAGGATCCACTCTTATTCCACAATTCTTTTGTGTCAGAAAAGGCACGCTCGAGTGAATCGACCTCACCAAAGTCCATGTAACGGGGATCCACCGATGACTCCCAACCAATTAAGGCTTAGGGCATCAAGCCATAAGGATCTTTCAACCACAAACTCTTCAGGTTTTACCCCGGACTTTGAACGATTTCGAGACTCCAGCACCTACAACTCGCTCAATCTCACCCATCCACCCACGTAGCGAGCACTAAGTTTGCGGTCTTCAACCGCATTAGTAATCAAAGCCAAAAGATCCTCATACCCCTGACCGTGCTCTAAGCTAAGGCAAAGCGCTGCAATTTCTTTTTCTTCTTTTCTTTTTCTTTTCTTTTCTTTTCTTCTTTTTTATTTGGAAGACTCCATTGGCCTTCTTTCACTGTGGGTCCTTAACCTATTAAAGGTTGTCAACGAACTAGATAGGCTCTAGCAAGGCATAGGAGGTTAGCAGTTTCTTTCTACCATCAAGAAACCTAATGCATAGTGTGTGGTTAGCTAGAGGTGGAAGAAAAAGGTCGAAAGCAACAAGAATTCAACTAATCATCCACTCAACCAGGCATGGAACCAATCTAACATCAATAGAATTGGACAGTGTTTCAATTTTCCAACTTGCAGGTTAGGCAAAACCACCAAAAAAAAAAAAAATGGGTGGAAAAATGGGTGCAATTTGAATTGAAAAAGTAAGTTGTATAATATAATAGCTTCACAAAAGAAACCAAGAAGCCACTCGAATATACAAAATGCACTTACCTCAAAATAAGCATCAAAACATAATGCCACTTCCTTCGCTAACTCTCCCCCCAACCAAATGTCACATTGTCCACAATGGGGCTTGGATTGGAAAGTTAGAGAAGGAAGTGTTACCTTCTTGATGAGATGTACCCATTTTTTTATAGGAGACCTCTCAAGCTTTCCTCCAACACCTTATTCACTCCGTTTGGGCTTCAAATGAACAAGTTAGGAGAAGAAAACAGAGGAAAAAAGTGACCAGTTTGAGCATTTTGAAAATTACACCTTTATTATAATTTCAAAAGTGTTCTTTCTGGATATATTTGGATTCTGAACTCTTTAATATTTCCAACGATACCAAAATTACCCAAAACGGAGTTCGGATGAGAAAGTTATGGGCGAAACAAAATGGGGATGTTGTTCACTATTAAAATTCGCACTGGGCGAAAAAAATTTCAGACTGAAAAGTGAAATTTCGCAAGCATGCGAAAAATTTCTACACTCACAACCGATTTTCTAGCTTTTTTTTCTGTTCTTGTATCCTGCATCCTCTCCTTCAAAAATTTGACAAAAACTGCAAAAATAACACAGGAAAAATTAAAAAAAAACACAAAAAAATTGAAAAATAAACTAGAAACAAAGATTAACTTAAAATTAGAGAAAATCTAAAGAGAAAAACTAAATAAATCGAAATAAAATAAAATAAAACAAGAAAATCAAAACAAAAAGTGGGGAACTAGTCATTGATGAAGCTGAGGAGAGTCTCGTTTCACTCGTGCAGCCCTTTAGGTTCATGGTGGATCAAGGAGGAGAAGTCCCTCCACATCTCGCTAAGTGAGGTGAGCCGCTGTGAGAGCTCGAAGCTTTTCTTCGCTTTGGGCACTCGCCTCCGGTGGTGTCGGGGCAATCAAGCAGCCGGAGGAGTGACCGATGTAGTTAATTTCTTCATCCACCGCTCTTACCACCTTATCACCCCTCGCCCCGCTCCTCCGCCGAGCCAGGCTTGCCGCCTAGGTGGAAGATACAAGCTCCAAAGTCATACCGCCAAAGGTAAGTCGCATTTCACCCATTCCTAATTGATTATGGTGATTAGATGTGGCCAAAATGGCCTCCATATGATGGGCACTTCTGTTAGTGCCTCTCACCGGCCCAGATCAAGAACTAATACGGGTCCACCTGGAGCACAAAATTTGTCCACCTTCACCAAAACATCCTCAACTATGCCCTTGTGAATTTTTACCGGATCGATCATTTAAGGATGGGAGGATGTTGGTAAAGCCTCACCCCCAAACCTAACTGCTTGTATACCGAGTAAGGCAACAGGTTGACACTGGCTCCTAAATCCAGCAGTGCTTTATCTATACAAGTTCCTCTAATGTTAACTGAAATGGTGGGGGATCCCGGACCTCAGATTCACCGGTCTTCGGCTCGAATGATGGCACTCGACCTATTCTCGTTACGAACTGTTTAGGAAGGCTTTCTTGTCACCTCAACCCTTTCTCGATCAGGTACGTGTCCTTCAAAAAATTTTGCATATATCGGGACCTCGTTTAATCATGCTCAAGTAATGGATTCACCTTCACTTGCCTTTAAAGACTTCAAAAAATTTCACTTTGGTTTCAGGATTTTTTCGCTCTGGGCTGCTCGGTGAAACTGAGGGGGCATGTTTTTCTTCATTGAATCGTCTTTGATTATTATTCTCTCAGGCTCAACTTCCTTTTCTTCTCTGTTCTCTTCAGCAGGTTTAGGCACTGGTTGATCAACCTGTTTGCCACTTCTCAAAGTGATGATGGCCTTTATTTCATCCATTCTTGGGTTGCTAGCATAACCTATTTACGGACTCCTGGGATTGGCCAGTCTGCTAGAATCTTCCTTCTCCCGTACTCCAAAGAGACGTAATCCTCGTGATGAACATCGCAAATTATCTATTTTCTGATTGAGATCACTTTGGAGCCCATCTATCTTTTTGTTCAGGGTGCTTTCCACAAGATCACCCCTAGGCCAATTGCATGCTGACTTCCCTTTGCTCTTCCACAAACTCACCTACCACCTTGCTCACCCCATAACAAATTTGTTCACCAAGATAAGGTCAGTGGTGACCGTGGGTTTCAGGATGGGAACCAAACTGTTGGTTGGCACCTAAGGCATATGCTGTGGGGATTAGCTTCCAAGAGAGATTAAGGTGATTCCTCCTAATCGATTATATGTACCGCTATACGGGCATTGCGGAGGTTTGCTTTTAACCAACAAAATTGGCCCGATCGTGGAACACTTCACGCCGGAATGGTAGGACATCCCACCACATGCTCGCTTGATCACAAATGAAGCATAGTCAGCTCGTAGGGACTTCGCCACACCCGCCTCATGTAGTCTTTTCCTTCTAGTTCTTCCACCCTCCTAGCCAAGGTGTGGATAGCTTCGCATTCACCTATGTCTGGGAGTGAGTACATCTCCCCTTGAACCGATGCAGCCTCTCATTCTTTCGCTTCCCTGGGTCACTCATCCCATGCCTTAGAGGTCTCGTTACATAACTTAAAAATCCATGGCTTCTTTCCAGGATTTTTACTCATTTAAGTCCTCCACATGGGCTCCAACAACTGCTTCATAACAGAGGACATCCCATCATAAAAGTGATTCACCAGCATCCATGTATCAAAGCCATGGTGAGGACAGGCACTGATGGTCTCCATATACCTCTCCCAGCACTAGTAGAACTTCTCATTATCATGGGCTGCAAATGTATAAATCTGGCTCTTCAAGCTATCGTCCTGCAGCAATCAACTCTTCAAAAAACTCTAATTAGCTCTTCCCAATTTTGATAGTTCTCGCCTTAGAGAATTAAGCCAAAATCTCGCCTTGTCTTTGAGGGGAAGCAAAGGAAAGGCCAACTCTTGTTGTGTCTATATTATTATACTCTCCTTGAAAAGTTGTGCAAACTTCCTTAAAATCTCTTATGTGTGTGTATGGATTTTCATTTTCCATACCATGGAAAGTTGGGAGGAGGGGCACCAGATAAGGCCTGACAATCACATCCTCAGCAGGAGGTAAAATACATGAGGGTGAACTCACCCTTGGTGGGTGTATATTGTCCCTCATTGACTTGTAGGTACATGTCTCCCCAAGACATCCGTTGCCTCATGCCCTCAGGAGGCTCCATTCGATTCACTATTCAAAGCTTACTAAAGCCTTGTTCTCAGAGGGGAACCGATCCTATCTGTTTTGGCTGTGTTTTTATCCTAGCTGCATAAACTCCTCAGAAAACAGCCAAGACACAAAGATAAACAAAAGTGTGGTTACCTAGAAGTGTTATCATATTATAATTAAAGAGGAAAAATTAAATTGGGATAAGTAAAATTTAAATCAACCTAACAAAGGAACTCCGCAGGAAAAATAAAAATGATGATTATTCACCAACACTTGTGATGATAATCACAGGTTCAACAGCTTCTCACTTGCACCAAGGCACCATCCCCGGCAACGGCGACATTTGATTCATGCCGCAAGTAGGTGTGCCAGAATCAACAATATTTATAAACCAAAATTCCTCCTATTATCGTAGCATAGCTACTGTAGTATAGCGGTTCTAGGTCGAATGTGGATGGGCTTTCGTAAATGATTTGGTGTCGTTCTCAAAATGGTGAATTCAATTTGATTTGGGGTTTTGTAAAACAAAGTGGATGGCGGTGGTTCATGTGCCGAAAAATAAATGAAGAAAAAGAAAAATAACCTCGAAGCATCGGCTACTAGGTCGAGGTCCTAAGGCAAATGAGAGGTTCTCGTCCTTTTCCCTCGCATTGCAGGATGACCTATAGTCATTTCCTAACCTGATCTCTTCATTTGGCTATCAAAACTCGAACCCTAATAATTTTCCTTGAAATATAGCATTTATCGACATAAATGTTCCTGAAAATCTATCTCCTAAAAATCTACCCTACATTAACTAATAAATGATAACTAATGAATCTTAGTGGATCTAGCAATAAGCATTCACTGAACCCTAAAAGCTTGTCAAGTACAGGTTAACCAAGGTGCATCAAAGAGATTTAAGCCTATTATAAGAAATAGAGAAATAAATACCCATAAATGCTTCGTGATTAAATACATGTGAGAACCGGCCATTTACCTCAAACCCTAGCCCCATAGCCCTCCTTCAAGGATGGAGGGGGGTTTAGGCCAATCATCCTTGCGTTGTCATCCTCAAGGGGTGTTTGCCCGATAAAATAAAAGGAAACAAAGAAAATGAAAGAAAAATAAAGCAACAGAAAGCTACTCGGTCCACTCGTCTCGTATTTCCAACCAAACCAAAAAATTCGATCCCCCTCTCTACAAAGGTTTGAGCTTATATAAAGCTCTCATAAGAAAAATACAAAAATATTCCTCAATTCATTAATTTATACACATCGAAAGGGCAAATGGGAAAAGGAGTAAAATGACAAAAGTTAAAATGAGGAGAAAATTCTCGCGACAAGAGGGCTAATTCCTGCGACAGGTGCGAATTGCTCTCGTTTCTCGCCTTCTACGCCCTCTTCGCTCCCTCCTTTCCTTCGATTTCGGATCCGAAATGGGCCGAGTTCGACTTCACCTTCGTGCTTGAATCGATTCAACAAATTCGCATAAATAGTTTGTAAAAACTATAGTACCACCTACAAATGCAATCGCAGGAATAACCGAGACCTTAATCTGCAAATCTGGTTAATTCGATTGATTAGTACACAAAAAGTGCTCAAAACCTACAATAAATAAGGCTCAAAATAGCACTTTTTAGGCACTAATCAAGTGGGTCACAAAATCCATCGTGACGTGCTCCCACTTCCACTCAACCACCTCCAATGGCCAAGTAGCCCCACCGCTTCGCTTAGCCTTAACTCCGGGCCGACACGTGAGACATCGTTTAACAAAGTCCTCACGTGTCTTTCATCCCGCCCCGCAGTACTGCAACGAAGATCCCGTACACTCGCGCCACCCGATGCATAACAAATCTGGAGCAATGAAACTCCCTAAGAATCTCCCTCTCTCAAATCGTCAACTGGGAACTACTACCCGCCCTATACCGAAGACTACCATCTGCGGTGAATGGTCCACTTCGTCACCTATACCTCGACTTTTACCCTCGGCCCCGATGGACACTCATCTCTACGTCCCGCCCTCGGGACTCAATCACTCGCTCAATAGAGACTGGCAGAAGCCACTAAACTCCCCCAACGCACCTTAAGCTCGGCCGACGTATCAGGACTCCAACCGGTCCACACCCAGCATCCGCCATTCTGAAGCCATACTCAGCCAATGCCCCCGTGACTCTCCGATCGCAATGGGATTAGTGCCCAAAAAGTGCTATTTTGAGCCCTATTCAAGATAGGTTTTGAGTGCTTTTTCCGCACTAATCATATGAATTAAGCCATTTGTCATGAGCATGTCCACTTAGTGCTTCTAATTTGTTTCTAGATCGTTGATAGTTTTACGTGTCTTGAGAACTTCAATAAAGAAGTCATTTCCTATTGGTGTTGAATGCGACTTCTGCACTCTACCAAGCCGAGGCGATGAAATGTCAAGATGGGTTGAAGAATTGAAGGCAAAGTGGATGAATAAAAAGCTTGGTGAAGCTGACATAGCAGCGCGCAGCAATCCAGGATTTTCGTTAGATCGCTGGTGGGTTTCGTTGGGATTGCGAAAATTTCGCAATCCTAGCGAAATTTTCGCTATGTGAAATTTTCGCTAAGCTAGCGAAATTTCGCTACCAGTTTAAAATTATCGCCTTGAATAAAATTCTCATTTTCGCTTATCTGATAATTTCGGGCTAGCATAGCGCAAATTTTCGCTATGCTAATAAATTTCCCGCATAAATAAATCCCACTTCGTTTTTGGTGATTTTTGATTCCAACCACCACGCTTTGATAAATTACCATTTCATTCCTTATGTAATTTCATATTTTAGGCATTTCTTGTATTTTCACACTTCAGTTTGGCTATAAGCCGCCCATAACTTGTAACCCTAACTTTTCCATTTTTTATGCAAGTCTCAAGAAATTTTCATTTTGAAGTTTATTTTGCTTTCTTCTCTCTCCTCTTCTCATTTTCGGGTTGCCAACACCTCCTTGAGGATGACAACTCAAGGGATACTCTACAGGGGCTTCATAAATTTCTTGAAGAGGAGGGGTGCTTAGCTTGGTTTTGGGGCTTCTCAGTCGTCCTCATGCTTTAAATGTTACTGTGCACGCATTTATGGTTCCATACTTTCCAAACTAGTGGTTTAATGCTATTTAATGTCTTTCTTTGGGTCAATACTTGTTCATGCTTTAGGTTCATTGCATTCTTAATGGTGATGTAATCAATTCCTTTAGATGGCATTTATGAGCCATTGAAATGAGGTTAAATGCTAGGTTTCAAACTGAACGGGACCCTTGAATACTTAGTATTTGGCTCACTAAATAGAGTGGTTCTGTATTGTAGTTTTATAGCTAAACAAAGATCCGGGTTTGGCTTTGACTATATGTCATTTGTCCAAATGCGAGGATATAACCAGAGGACACTTTAATAGCCCCATGTTATCAAGCTAGTGACCCAAGCCTTCAAGGTTACCATTTCACACTTTCATTTACGCTATTACAGTTAACCAGTGAACAAACAACCTCCACTGTTTTTAACCAAATCCAAAAATCCAAACAAAAAGTCTCACCATTTTCCATCACCGACAAAGGGACCTCATTTCCAGGATGAAACCCATCCCCGTGTTCTACCTCAGGACCGTCATACTCCAAGCAAGAAGCTTGACTACTGGCAAATAGGAGGAACATAGGAAACAAAATATTGTTGGATTCCGATCACCCCATCAAGGGCACGACCAGCAGCAGCTAATTTTCACATTTGCCTTACTCAGATGGTAATGCAAAGTGAAGTCATAATCCTCTAGGAACTCCATCAATCACTGCCTCATATTGAGGTCCCGCTGCGTGAAAATATACTTCAGACTTTTATGGTCTGAGTACACCTCGAACTCCTCGCCATATAAGTAGTGGCGCCAAATCATCAAGGCGAAGACTACGGCCGCCAACTCCATGTCGTGTGTGGGGTAATTTTGCTCATGATTCTTCAACTGACAGAACCATAGTTACTACCTCCGGATCGCATCAAAACGCATCCCGCCCGACCTCGAGGCATCACAAATACACTGGTGGTACCCCCCGTCCTCCGACTATCAAGATAGAGTCGTAGCAAGCCTCCTCTTCACTCCGAATGCCTCTCAGATCGGGTCATCCCATCAAACTTGACCTCCTTCCGGCACCACATAGGTGTTGCTAATCGTGAGAAATCCTCAATGAATCTCTTGTAGTACCTACCAATCCCAAGAAACTACGTATCTCGAAGACTGACTTCGCCTCCCAACTCATCATGGCCTCGACCTTCTCAGGGTCCACTGACACGCCGGTGGCCGGACACCACGTGTCCCAAAAATCTCACCGCGAAGCCAAAACTCAGACTTGACTAACTCGCGCATAAACTAATGGTTAGTCTCTCAAAGAACTGTGAAATGATCCTCAAATGATACCTATGTTCCCACTCTTGATCGAGTCGATCAAAATATCATCCACTATGACTACGACAAAATGATCTGTGATAGGTTGAATACCCTATGCATGAGGTCCATGAATGCTATATCTGTCAATCCAAATGGCATCATCAGAATTCAAAGTGCCCATAACGCCATCCTAAATGGGTCGCTCTTAGTGGATATTCTGCCTCCTAACCCTCATCTGACGGTGTAACCGGCATGTAAGGTCTATTTTGAAGTAGATGATTAGTACCCAAATAGTGCAATATTGATCCTTGTTTATAGCAGGTTTTATGTGCTTTTTGTGTACTAATCGACTTCAATAACTCAATTGCATATCAGATCCCTACTTGCCACTGATCACATTTTTGTAGCTATTTAGTAGTTTCTACAGTCAAATGCTCATACCCTCATTTTGATTCAAACACGATGATCCCGAGCCGAATTCAAAGACCATGATCAAACCAAAGGAAATTTGGAGAATATACTGAAGAGAAGGAGCCTGGAAATTTTGCAGGTTGCAAAGCTTGCAATTCGCAAATTTCGTTGTGTTCTCGCAACCCGCGAAACTTCACAGCCGCCACTTTCCCCAACCCGCGAACATCAAGCCACATGTCTCGCTTCTAACCGCTTGATCAACTTGTCGGGTGGTTTTATACAAGTTTCCTTTATATAATTTTGGTTCTTTAACACACTTTTAATTTCCTTTACCGTGCACCTATATAAGCTCGTAAGATCGTCAGAATCAAATCAACTTTCGCATACCATAAATCAATCAAGGAAATCAAGTACCTAAGCCTTTCCTCCGCTCGGTGGTGATTTTCTCTTCTTCCTCCCTTCACTTTCTTGCACTTTCAGAGCCAAACACCCTTGATGATGACAAATCATGGGATGCTTAGCTAATACCCCCCGATCCTTAGCTGGAGGCCACTGGGTGTTGTTTTTGTGCTTAGCCGCATGTTCTCATGCTCTTCATGTTTGTGTTTATGGGCATTCAGGTCCCTGCTTTCACCATAGGTTAAAAATCTCTTAAGCATGCCTTTTTAATGTGTATTTGGCAAGCTTTTGGGTTCGTTGGATATTTTCGCTAGGATCCACCGAGGCCCGCTTTAGTCAGTTTCCCTATTGGGCTATCGTAGGTAGTGTTTTTGAGATGTGTTTTCACTGGCTAAAGGGACATTTATGCCTAATAAATGCCATCTTTCAAAAGGAAAACTCTTAGGGTTTAGGTTTTTAAAGCCAATGAAGATCCGTTCTGGGAAATGACTATATGTCATGCTCCCAAACACTTGAGGATAAAAGACCTCGAGTATTATTACTGGCTACACCTGTAACCCTAAGCCTAGTGTGTTCGAGACTTCAAGGATTTCTCTCAACTTTTCACTTGAAGTTATTTCCGCCAAACATTTACACACATTGTTTCCCATAAACCCTTTGAATCCAACGAGAAAACACCATTTTCAATGCACTATAATCGTTTCCTCTCACGAAGAAACCCATCCTCAGAGCCTTCGAATTCTAGAGCCACTATATCGCAGTTAGCTTTGCTACGTCAATAGTAGGAACTTAGGTTATAATTTTGTTGATTCCATACACCTACTTAACAACGAATCAAATGGCGCCTCGCTGTTGTGATGGTGCCCTCAGTTGGAGAAAGAAAGGCAAAGGAACTCGTGATTCACATCATAAGTTTCGTACAATCTCATTTCTTTTTTATTTTATCATTTTTCCCCACTTGTAGTTCACTGCAGGGGAATTTGAAGATTTCACTGCTGGGAGTTTGAAAACTTCCCTGTGTAGACTGTTACCATTGTTTTGATATTAACTAACCAATAACCTTTTTGTTAGTCTAGTTTTGCTGGTTTCTTTGCCATGTGTGATCATAGCAGCTTATGCAATGGGACAGAAACACTGCAGGCAGATTGGAAAGGCTAGGTGCTTCAATTGAATAGGGTTGTGAAGTTATCCTGCACACCAACCAAATGGAGACCCCACCTCGAAGAAATGCAAGAGAGCCAAATGGGGTTCATCAGAACCCAATGCATGTATTAATGAGGGATCAAGAGCCCACCCACCAAGTGCGAGTGCACCTCATGCATTATACCCTCGAGGATGGGCAGCCGAGACCTTATTTGGTGCCCAGTTCTCGACTTTTCATGGTATGGAAATGAAAATCCACACACATATTCGGGATTTCGAGGAAGTTTCTGCAGGACTTTCAAGGAAGGTGCATTCGATATGGACTTGCTCAAGCTGAAGGCTTTCCCTTTGACACTCAAAGATAAGGGCAAAATTTGGCTTAATTCACTAAGGCCAAGGACCATTAGGAACTGGGTTGAGCTGCAGGCGGAATTCTTGAAGAAGTTCTTCAGTGCTCATAAGACCAACAACCTAAAGAGGAAGATCAACACCTTTGCAGCTCATGACAGTGAAAGATTTTATCAGTGCTGGGAAAGGTATCTTGAAACCATCAGTGCATGTCCTCATCATGGCTTTGATGCATGGATGTTGGTGAACCATTTCTACAATGGAATGTCCCCTTCCATGAAACAATTCCTAGAGACCATGTGTGGAGGGGACTTCCTTAGCAAAAATCCTGATGAAGCCATGGACTTTTTGAACTACGCGTACGAACCTTCCAAAGGATGGATGAGCCAAATCCATGGGAGGTAGAGAGAGGACGAAACCAACAAGAAAACCCGAGAGGAGGCATTTATGCACCGACTGGCGATGTGGAATTGAAGGCCCTAAGCCGCCCACTTAAACAGATGGATGGAAGAACTGGAGCAAAGAACTACCAGAGGTACTCCGGGCAAAGGGTCGAGGCATCTATGCCTAGCCAACCATGTTTCAATTGTCAATCTCTCTCCACTAATAAGGAGAACACCATTCCAATTTCCCTTAGTAAGGGAAATGATGGGTTGAAATGCAAAATGTTAGGCCAAAATAGCTACCTCAATTGATGCCCAGTATAGCAACACTTATAATCCCAACTGGAAGAACCACCCCGACTTGGCCTGGAAGCCTAAACCTCCTGTATATGTTCCACCAGGGGCACATGATTAGTACCCAAATAGTGCAAAATTGAGCCTTGTTTTTGGCAGGTTTTATGTGCTTTTTGGGTACTAATCGACTTCAATAACTCAATTGATACATTGGGTCTCATTTCATTATCGATCACATTTTTGTGAGCTATTTTTAGTAGTTTTGAGGTGTCAAATGCCCTTATGTTTCCTCAATTCGATTCAAACACGATGACTCCGAGTCGAATTTGAAGGCCATGATCAAACTGTGAGGAAATTTGGAGCATTTATCAAGAGAGGAGTCGAAATTTGGGGTTGTAAAATTTGGCACCTCGCAAATTTCACAAAGCTGGGCCAATTTTGCAACCTCGTCACCATTGTGACTCCACCCGTGGTCTCCCGATTGCCAATCTAATTTGTTTGCGGTTTAATACAAGTTTGCCCTTATGTAATTTTGATTCTTTAGCACACTTTTGTAATTTCCTTTTAATGAGCCTATATAAGCTCAACCAAGCTTGTAATCAAATCAACTTTTTGTCATTCAATCAATCGCTGCCACGAAGCTCCTCCCCTCTCACAAGCAGGATTTTTCTTCTTCTCCCTTCACTCTTCTCAGATTTTTTATTTACAAACACCCTTGATGATGACAAATCAAGGGATGCTTGGCTAATCCCCCTGATCCTTGAAGGGGAAGGGCATTGGGTGTTGTTTTTAGGCTTAGCTGCATGTTCTCATGCTCTTCTATGTTTATGTAGTGGTATTTCAGGTTCTCGCTCTCACCACAAAGTTAAAATTCTTAAGCACGCTTCTTTAATGTGTATTTGGCAAGTTTTTGCCCGTGATACTTTCTACTAGATCCATCGAGGCTCAGTTAGTTGTCTCCTATTAGTTATCGTGGGGTAGTGTTTTTGAGATGTGTTTTCACCGCTGTATTATTATTCAATGAAATGCCATCTTTCAAAATAAAGTTTCAGGTTTAGGTTTTAAAACAAACTAAATGAAGATCCGTTCAGGAACGACTATATGTCATGCTCCCAAACGCGAGGATATAAAATCGAGTACACATGCTGGAGCACCCAGAATCCTAAGCCCAAGTGGCCCGAGATTCTGTTGATTTCTCAACTTTTCACTTTAGTTATTTCGCTCAACCATTCACACACACTGCTTCCCACAAACTTTGAATCCAACGAAATACTATTTCAATACATCACTCTTCTTCTCACGAAGAAAAACCTTATCCTCAGAAGCCCAATTCCTTTCTAGAGCTAATTATATCGCAAGAGCTGCGCACGCCAAGAGAGTAGGAATCCTAGGTTATAAATTTTGTTGATCTCGAACACCTAATTCGAATAAGAACGAATCAATTGGCGCCGTCGTCGATGGTGCCCTAGCAGAGAAAGGGAAAGGAACTTTGATTCACATCACAAGTTTTCGTGCTATCTCATTTCTTTTTATTTATCTATATTTTTCCTCTTGCGCCATCAGAGGGGGAATTTGAAGATTTCACGTAGGGAGTTTGAAGATTTCCCCTGCAAGTGCATCGCTGCTATTGTTTTGATTTAGCAACCACAACCTTTTGTTAGTCTAGTTTTTGTCAATTTCACTCGTGGTATGACTACAAGAATTATGCAAGGGGGACGTAAAACCGCAGCATTGAAAGCTCTAGGCTTCAATTGAAGAGGTTGTAGTTAGCTCAAGACAACTACCGATGGAGACCCCACCGAAGAGCAGCATAGTTTCACCAGGGGTTCATCGTGAACGAATGATACAGATCATCGAGGGATCACATTCACCCACTAAGGGTGAGTGCACCGCGCATTATACCCCGCAGGATGTGGCATGACCGCATTCGTGCCCCGTCCCGACTTTTCATGGTATGGAAAGGAAAATCCATACACACATATTCTAGATTTCTCGAGGAGGTTTGCACTACTTTCAAGGAAGGTGCATTCGACATGGACTTGCTCAAGCTGAAAGCCTTCCCATTGACCCTCAAAGATAAAGCCAAATTTTGGCTTAATTCACTAAGGCCAAGGACCATCAAGAACTGGGTTGAGCTGCAGGCGGAATTTTTGAAGAAGTTTTTCAGTGCTCATAAGACCAACAACCTGAAGAGGAAGATCTACACCTTTGCAGCTCAAGACAATGAAAGATTTTACTGCCATGCATCTAGAAATCATCGCAGTACGCCTCACCATGGCTTCGATACATGGATGCCGGTGAACCATTTTGCCGATGGAATGCGTCCCCTTCCATGAAACAACTCCAGACCATGTGTGGAGGGACTTTAGCAAAATCCTGATTAAGCCATGGACTTTTGAACTACGTATTTAAAACTTCCAAAGGATGGATGAGCCGAATCCAAGGGAGGTAGTAGAGGATGAAACCAACAAGAAACCCGAGGAGGCATTTGGCGCACCGACTCAGGAGGATGGAATTAAAGGCTGTCGTCCACCCTAAACTGAAGGATTGAAGAACTGGAGCAGAGAAACCACTAGGAGATACGGGCAGTGGCTGAGGCATCTATGCCTAGCCAACCATGCTTCAATTGCTAATCTACCTAGCCATCAAGGGAGTATCATTCAATCTTCTCGCAAGGGATTTAATGGTAGAAAATGCAAATGTCGTGGGCCAAAATAGGCCACCAAATGATGCCCAATATGGTAACACTTATAATCCTAACTGGAAGAACCACCCTAACTCGTCTGAAGCCTAAACTCCTCCCAGATATGTTCCCCAGAGCACATGAGCGCAATGTGATGGGTCCACTTCTCAAGAACAAAGAAACCCACCAACTTCATCACCTATGGAGCAAGCTTATCATGAATTTGAAAGCAAGGTATGGAATTTTAGAAGAGCATAAACCATCAATGCTCGATAAACCAAAGAATAGAAAAGGTAGAAAGCTCCATAGACAAAGGATCGGGGCGGCTTCACAAAAGCCTAAATCGTAAAAATTGATACCATGTAGTCATCCATCGGGCACAACAATCAAGAACAAGTGCAGAAAGGAGGTTCCCTACCGTACACTCCGCCTAATCCTAAGGGAGTGCATGAACTAAGCTTTCTCAGCAAGCATGCACTAAAAATGCACTAAATTGAGCAGCCAGTGTCTAAGACTGCGAGAAAAACCAGAGAACAGGAGGAAGTGGAGCCTGAACATATATTCATTAAAGAAGATTCGATGAAAGAAAGCATGCCTCCCCCATTTCCCCAAGCACTGAGAGGCAAAATGTGAAACCCCGAGAAAATCCAATTTTCTCAAAAAGGGCAAAATCGTAATTTCTAGTACCGAATTTTCTAGATCCTGATGACTGGGTGACTTCCGTTGAAATCGCCTAGCAAAATTTAGCAACCACGCCGACTGGGCTGATTCAGAGGTATCGGATTTCACGCTTTTCGAGGCTGGTGCCTGGGTGACACATGGCATACTGGTGAGAGCTACATGGCACCTCAAGAGAATGACACTTGGCATAAAAGGAATGGTTCACACTAGCCATGTATGGAAAGGAACTTTATGGTTCACAATGAGCCACTTTAGTGCATGATGTCATAAAGGGAGTTATGAAATAAAAAGAAAAGCATGGAAAAGGAAAGCCACTCATTTGGTTCATAAGGAGAGAGGAAATTTCCTCATTTTTGTCTCATACGTATAATGCTCCAAAAAGGAGGAGAGAAAGGCAAAGAGAAAGGAGAAAATGGGGAGAAATGGAGAGAAAATGAAAGAGGATGAGAAGAGAAATGAGAAAAAGAAAAGAAAAGAAAAAGGAAGAATAAAACAAAGGAAAAGACCAAACGTAAGGAGGAAGGAAAAGGAGATGCAGAAAGTTTGTTCTCACATTTTTAGAGAGATTGTGTCCTCCTTCTCTCTAGGTTTGTAGGAGATCCGACCGTCGGATTCCTTCGCGACAAGAAGGAGAGTTCTACCTTGAGAGGACAACGCAGAGGAACTGGCTTCGGAGTTTCACAAACTCCGATAAGGTAGGTTTCATCCTACTTGCTTTACACTTTATTTAAGTGTTTTTGTGATGTTTGAGTTGATTGAGGCCGTGAGTGGTTTGCTTTTTGATCGGTTCCAAATCTTGGAACCGAAGTGTATGAATTTTTGAGACCCATTCAGGCAAATCAGGCGCTTGTGTGGACTGCTTTGGGTGTTCGGGGTGATAATTTATGAATTAAATTGTATGTCGGGTAAGTATGAGGCCGAAGAAGATGGAATTCGGTTCACCAAGAGGAACCGATGGGGAGTGGCTGCCCGACAGCCCACTTGAAGATTGGATCGTAAAAAACAGTCCTAGCCAGATGAAATGGACCATAAATGTCCATGTGTTTTGGCATTGGAATTATGGATGTGAATGGCTTGGTGTGTGAGGAAATAGATAGGTTAAGACATGATTTAATGTGTTAACAAAATGACACAACTATATGGAATTAAATTGTGTTTGTAAGCCATTGGAGATGAGATTATGATTTGCTCAAGTGAGCTAAATTGGGTGATGATTGATGTGTTGAATTACATGTGTGTAATTGTAGTTGATTGAAAATATGCATATCACATATTAGCAATGATTTTGAAAATGGCATAATGCAATTTCATATGCACGGGTAACCTGTGAAGTTAGGTGAGTGCATGACATGGTATTTTTGTAAAACTGACATGGTTGCGAAAGGAATTTCACACAGATGATATTCCCAGAATTGGGCTGGAGATGAGCCAACAGATCACTTTGACAGGACCAAGGACTGCTTCTAAATCTCACCAACCACCCACTAGAGGGGTAGTCCTATTATTTTTACCGACATCGTTGGGTAGTATATTTTCAAGAACAATGTGCTTTGTTTTGAAAATGATTATTTTCTCATACATGGCTTAGGCAAGTGTGGAGTGAGTCAGTTGAGGACTCGTGACATGGGGTGATCATGTAGACATTCAAGTAGGAACATGTATTTACTTTCTGAGTGTGTGTTTACTTTTGAGCATTGCATATAATTCTTTAGGTGAGGTAATCTACTAGGGTGATTCCAATTACTCGAGCATTAGGCTCACCTTTGTCGAGGGATTATATTTTTCGTGCAATGTGTGAGCTGAGAAGACAACTCAATTAGAGACTGATTTTGAAGAAGCTTGCCAGGGTTTTCGAGGCTTTTGGACATAACATGTATTAGAATAGTAGATTTTAATATATGTTTGTATAAAAGTCTAATCAACTATTAAATTATTGGGAGATAATTGGAGAATAGTTGTGATAATTATATTTTATGAGTATTGTTTTATGAGCCCAAGAGGCATTTTTACTCATGTATGCATCTCATGATCCGAGATGTATTGAATTTCCTGTGTTGATCGTAGTCAACGGACCCCCTGCTTAGCTACACAAAAAGAAGGCTCTAAGCAAGAAGGAACCGAAGTGTCGAGGCAAGTCAAGGAAGGTGAACATCCCCTTTGCTTGATATGATCAATGAGGTTCAATTATGCTAAATTTCTCGAGGACTTATGCACAGTCAAGGGTTGGGCTTGGCAGAAGGCCTTCACGGCCCGAACAAGTCGACTCTATCATCGGTGCAAAAACCTTGTTGAAATACAAAGGAATCCGGATCCCCCACCATCTCGATCCCAGCATTGGGGACACCATAGACAAAGGCCTTTGTTGGATTTGGGAGCGATGTTAACCTCTTGCCATACTCGATGTACAGCGAGTTGGGACGGGAGCTTAAGCCTACCAACATTACCCTATCCTTAGCAGATCGATCAGTGAAAATACCAAAAGGGATAGTTGAGGATGTCTTGGTAAAGGTAGATAATTTCTACTATCCGGTGGATTTTGTGGTTCTTGTCTGAGCGATGTGACACTCACCAAGTGCCCATCATACTTGGGAGGCCATTTTTGGCCACAGCTAATGCTATAATCAACTACCGGAATGGAGTTATGCAGCTCGCCTTTGGCAACATGACATTGGAGCTCAACATTTTTCACTTGAGGAACAAGGATAAGCAAGTTGAGTATAAGGAGCAAAAGTTGGAAGAAGTCTGCCTAAGTGGCACAGGTGAAGGAAAACTCAGTGCTCATAAACTGCAAAAAGAATCAATTGAGAACAAAGGAGCAGTTGATGAAGGATCCGTGCATTAGTCACTTCTCTGCATACGTCATGCCATCGGCCTGCCGAGGAGAGCATGTGTAACAACCGGGAGCGAGAAGTTGTACTTTCGACAACGACTGCACCTCACTCTGAGCATGGAGGGCTTATACGCCTTGACCCCATGAGACCTTTTATTAGCATCACAAGGAGTGGTTCCTGCAGGAACTTGGAAACCACTCCAAATTTTAGTTAGATTTTTGTTTTGTTTTATGTCGATTTTTAAATTAGGATTTCCATTAATAACTTTTAATTTCCAAATTTTGTGAATTTTCTTATTTTTCTAGCTTAACTTCTAATAATTTTTGTCTTGTTTTGTTGCAGGTGTACCAGTTCATGGAGGGTCAAAATTTTGCACGAGTTTCTCGAGGTTGTGGTACCCGCGAGGTGCGAATTTTCGCAACTGGCGGCCGCTATTCATCTTCACCACTTCCCTACAACTCTTCATTTCCTACAACCCTCCGTTTGACGCTCCTGAAATTAAATTTTCTAATCTTTTGAGCCATTCAATTAATGGTCATTAAAAGCCATTAATTTTCACATCTTCACACCTACCCCTCCTCCCCTTTATAAACCCTTGTGCCATTTCATTTTCAACTCACAAATCATTCTGAAAATCTCATCTTCTCTCTAGTTGCTTTCCTTCAGGTCCGAAAATGGCGAAGACGAGATGAGCTCACTCTTTCAGGCCGCGGGTGCGCCAGGGCCTCACTCCCCCTACCACGGGCCCCTCTCACGCTGCCCGCAGGCCGTACCTCGGCCTGGCACTTGCGGTTCGGTTACCGTGCGCCCCTCTACCTGTGGCGGTGCCCGACTGAGTGCACATTGATGCTGGCGTCTGTTTCCCACTAGCCGCCCAGTCTTTGGTGATGTTGAGGTTCCTCCTCGTGGCCCCTGCCCGAGAGGAGATATCATCTTCCGAGTTGGGCCTACTCCACGCTCCTTCACATCGAACCAGCCGGAGAGGTCACGGAGCCAAGAGGGCGGGACATCATGCCCGGAGAGTCATCTACATCGAGATCAGGCGCCACCCTCTTCCTTATCGAGGGGTATTCGCCAGAACTGAGACTATCTCGAAGTGGTCCATCATCGAAGGCGACCTTACTTCCTCGCGACCCCATCCCGGGAATGTTAAATTTGCGGGGATAGAGATTTTCATGGGAGGTGTACTATGATCTCCGGCATTCTGTGACCCGAGACTCACGAGACTCCATGCTCCTCATCTGTGATACCATGCTAGCCATTCATGGTGCCGCGTTAGTACTATTATCCTCGGGTCGTCATCGAGTTCTATCATACGATGACATCCAAGCGAGAGGCCGACCCGACTACTCTTCATTTCTCTATCGACGGCAGGCCAAGGATAATTCCAGCCTTAGATATCACGGCAGCTCTCCATCTGCCAGTGGTCCTCGCCAATGCGGCCGGTTATAGACAATGGCTCCATCCTTCGACCAGGGAAATGGTCCAGCTTCTCTCTATAGATGCTACTGGTGGGTCGGTATTATTCAGGCTCCACCTTCCACGTATGCCGATAGACCGTTTGAGGTCCCATGTGTTTCCGCCGACTATCTTGTCAAAGGAGAGGAGCTATCCTAAGGGTGTTATTGTCATTTAAGAGGGATGCGGTTCGACCGGTGGCGATTATGACCTCATTATTCCATTTCGAAACCGGGGTCCCACCGTAGGAGTGCGCCTGGCCCGAGTCTGCCTCTTCTATTTCCTCGCCTATTATGTCAGGTGTTGGAGAATATTGGGTTCCGGTGAGAGCCTCGTATAGGCGTCGCCCTTGACGTGAAGCCACCCTTACCGTCGATGGCGGGCGGGGGCCTCGATCTTTCCATCTTCCCCCTCAGGGATCAGACTAGGACGAGCCAAATGATGATAGTCCTCGTCGGGACTTGTCTCCTATAGCTGAGCACACTAGGGAGCCTCCAGCCCCAGTTTCACCAGTATCCCCTCGGTCTCTTCCAGCTCGCACGACCTCTCACTCCGAGTAGCTCAAGCCCCGATTACCCGCGAGGCCTTGATGCCCTCTGCCTCTCCACAGACTTCGGGCCCCATGCCCCTTGTTCGTCGATATAAACGGGGCGATCCTCCACTGGCCCCGCGGTACATTACCCTCTCTACCGGGGGACTTCACGGCTCTCATGGAGCCGGTCGCATTCTCAGCCCGCAGCAACTTCATTTGCGGCTTCCACGAGGCCCTGGCGGAGAAGGATGACCCTCCGCAGAGGCTTCCAGCTTAGATCGGGCTGGCATCATGCGGCTAGAGAGCCATTTGGGCTCTGCTATCTCTCCTCGGGCCTGCTCGGGCCTCGGCTATCCCTCCCAAGAAGCGGGGATCGGTTCCTCATCGGCCCAGGCCTGCGGCTTCTTTGGATGTGATGGCCGGTGCCGGCGGCCATCGGCCCACGTCTGGCCCGGCTCCTCGGCCTACCGGGGCGGGATGAGCCGCCTCCCGACCAACGATTGAGGAGGTACCACTTCCCCCTCTAACTTTCTCGTTTTGGGTGCAGGGACGATTAGTGGTGGAAGTGATTCATACTGGTTTTAATTAACTTTTACTTGGCCCACTACATACCCGGTAAAGCCCATTTTTTTATGAAGCGAAACTGCTTTGTTTGCCGTTTGAAAAATTCGAAAAGTTTGTAAATTCACCTTGATATATATGATACAAAACTATTTTTCTCCACTTTTGCATCTCATTTTGACCCTATATTTGTGATTTTGCCTTTCCTGTAAATTGAAAAATTGAAGCACTATATGATACCAAATGCTAAAACGGTTCCAAGCCTGATTAAGTTATTGGTCAGTTGCAGACCTTGATAATTACCCCCTGTCTTCCACCATTCTCTAGCTACACACACAGTGCACATCAGTTTTCACCATTAGGTTGAGGAGCTGCATATTCCTCTTACTTTGCAAAACCAACCTTAGCTTTGTTGACAGCCCATAATAGGTTATAGTTCCCCAAGAATGAAGGCCAATGTGTGATTAGTACCCAAAAAGTGCTATTTTGAGTCCTATTTAAGATAGGTTTTGAGTGCTTTTTGCTTACTAATCATATTAATTAAGCCGATTGACAATGCGAGGGTCCATTAGTATTGCGATTTTGTTTCGGATTGTTTTGGTAGTTTGCGGGTTTGTGAGCCTCCACCAACACTTCAAACGACACCATTGATTTTTCTTGATTTATCTTGCGAGATTCATACGACTTCTCATCGATTTCATCAAGCCTGGGGTGAAGAACTATTAAGCTGGAAGAAGCGAGCGACATGGAGAGCGACCACATTTTTATTATGATAGCGAAATTTCGCTATCATAGCCCAGTGCGTGCATAACGAAAATTTGAATTTTCACTATGCACGTATTTTTCACTATGATAGCGATTTTGCATATCATAAGCAGCTTCTGTGCGTGATCAAGCGACCCGTTTTTGTGTAATTCCTCTTTTGCCCTGATGTAATCGAGATTATTTTGGTTATTTTGGTATTTCACATCTTTTATAAGGCTATATAAGCCATGTTATGGACATATTGTTACCTAACTTTTATTTCATGGCTTTTTGCTCATTTTTATTTTTGGTTCCCGTTTTCTGCCATCTTCTCCTCTTTCTCCTCATTTTCTGGTACAGCGAAACACCCCCTTTGAAAGGATGATAACTCAAAGGATGTTGGTTAACCTAAACAACGAAGAAGGAGGGTTGCTAGGTCCCCAGTTGATGTTGGTTTGCGGTGTTTCCCTCTGTTTCGTAAGGCAGTACTGCATTTTTGTGTTTCAAACTTTCAAACTAGGTTTAAATGCTATTTAATGTATTTTCTTTGGTGATACTTGGCATGCTTTAGGGTTCGGTGTATTCTTAATGGTAGATACACTAACATTCATTAGATTTCATTCTGAACCGAAAAGTAGGTTAAATGCTCCATTTTCTTCTTTGAAACATTAAATGCTCGATAAATGCTATGGTTAATATAAGGAGTTACTAAAGTTGGTTTTAAGCTAAACAAAACTAGGTTTTGGAAATGACTATATATCATTTGCCTAATGCGAAATAACCGAGGACACCTCTACAACCATCATATCAAACTAGTGACCCCGAAAACTTCAAGGTATTTCTTTTTCTTACATCTTAATTTAAAAGCGCTTAGCTTAGCTTGATGACACCATGACCACACTTTGTCTAAATCAGAAAATCCAAATGAAAGCCTCACCATTTTGAATCGCAATCTGAGTCATTTTGTAAGACAACCCATCCCTATGTTCGGCCCTAGACCGCTATACTCGTGCCCGACTCACGGCGTGAGGAAGAAATTAGGATATAAATTTTGTTGATTAGAGGATCACTATTGTGGCGCCGTTAAGTGATGGTGCCAAACTACGATTGATGAGTTGATATGTACCTTAATCTTTACAGAAGTATTGGTGACCTTTTAACCCTTTTTGAATTTCATTGTTTAGAATATCAAGTTTTTATTTTACTCAGCAGTCTCTGCTGGGCAGTTTTTATCATTACAGTCATTTTTTTTATTTAACTAACACTAATCTTTTTAGCAAGCTTGTTTTGTTGTTCTCCGCTTTGTCTCTTTTTGCGTCGCAGGTGTTTATGCATCACTGGGATAGAGACATATCAGGTAGGCTACAAAGAGTCTTTACACAGAAACGAGGTTGTGAAGTCGATTGTGCCTGATGAGCAAATGGATCCCTACTTGAGGAGCGACAAAGTCGGCCAAGCGGCTCTATGAATCCAGCGGCATACGGGTCAATGAGGGACCACATACACCCTCTAGGGTGAGTGCACCTTCTGCGTCATACCCTATGGCGAGGATGTAGCGGTGAGACCTTATTTGGTGCCACTCCCGACTTTTCATGGTATGGAAAATGAAAATCCATACACACATCAGATTTTTAGGGAAATTATTATAACTTTTAAGGAGAATTATGCCGATATGGATTTGATGAAGTTGAAGGCATTCTCATTAGCCACTCGAGAGACCAGCAAAATATGAAGCAGTGCCCAGGCAAAGAACCATAAGAAGAGTGAGGCGGAGGCTGCGAGCGAGTTTTTAAAATTCTTCGGTGCTCATAAGACCGATAATTTAAAGGCGAATCTACGTTTGTAGCCCATGACAATGAAAGTTATCAGTCTTTGGGGAGAGGTTCATGGAGACCGTCGATTGCATGTCACGCCATGGTTTCGACACTTGGATGCTTGTGAATCACTTCTATGGTGGTATGTCTCCGGCCCATGAAGCAACTCACCCAGGAAACAATGTGTGGAGGGACTTCACGAGCAAACACACGAGGATGAAGCCATGGACTTTTGAATTATGTGGCTGAAACTTCCAAGGGATGGGACGATCGAGCCCGAGGAGGTGGAAAATGAGGCCTTGACCCACCAAAGGGGGCGCATTTTGCACTCAGGATATGGAGATGAAAACAAAGATCAACCTTAGCTAGGAAGGTGGAAGAA
This sequence comes from Tetrastigma voinierianum, assembly GCA_016808115.1. Taxonomy (NCBI): domain Eukaryota; kingdom Viridiplantae; phylum Streptophyta; class Magnoliopsida; order Vitales; family Vitaceae; genus Tetrastigma; species Tetrastigma voinierianum. Next base: position 1,943,458 of record JAEQBH010000137.1, on the reverse strand, counting down.
ATTTGGAAGGAAAAAGGCTACAGTGGGCAATAGCGGGGTCCTGCACGGAATGAGCCATGCTTGATGCCCGATCCTTTGGGCGCCGGAGAACACTATCAATTAACTCCTCAATGAGATTTGATGACAGAACATGCTAATGTCATGGGCCAATACAAGCCACAACCCAATGCCCCGTATGGAAATACATATAATCCCAATTGGAAGAATCACCCTAATCTCTCTTGGAACCCCAATCCTGCTTATGTGCCTCACGGTGCCAAACAACAGTTTGGTTCTCATCTCGACCACAACCATCACCATCATCGTCCACATTGAACAAGCTATTTTAAATTTGGGGAAGGTGGTAGAATTGATTTTGTGGAAGAACAAAGGGGAATCAACGTACAATTGGCTCCGCCGAATTGTCTTGTAAGAAAGCACCTGAGCAGAGAATGGATGGGCTTGAGAATAGCCTTAATCAGAAAATTGAGAATCTGCAGTATTCCATCACCAAGATTACTAATTTGCTGGAGGTACAGGTTAAAGGAAGATTCCCTTCCTAGACACTGCCCAATCCGAAAGGGGGTCCACGAAATAGGTTCTTCCAGCAACTCAAGGATGGATGAAGTAAAAATTGCGTCACTTTGAGAAGTGGAAAGGGTATTGCAGCAGGTCTTACAAGATTGTTGAAGAAGCGAAAGAAAGGAAGGCGAGCTTTGAGAGGCTAATAATGCGAGAGAAAGATTCAATGAAGAAACACATGCCCCCTCCATTTCCTCAAGCCCTTAGAGGCAAGAAAAAAATCACAAACCAAACTAAAATTTGGGAGGTGCTAAGGCAAGTGAAGGTGAATATCCCACTGCTTGACATGATTAAGCAGGTCCCAACATATGCAAAAAATTTGAAGGACCTGTGCACGGTCAAGAGAGGGTTGGGCATTGAAAAGAAAGCATTCCTAACAGAACAGGTCAGTGCTGTCATTCAGAGAAAGGCCTCGATGGAATATAAGGATCCAGGATCTGCTTGATATCGATTAACATTGGAGGGACTTGCATAGACAAAAACCTTTGTTGGACTTAGGGGCGATGTAAACCTGCGCCATATTCAGTATATAAGCAGTTGGGTTTAGGGGAGCTTAAACCTACCAACATCACTCTATCCTTAGCTGATCGATCAGTGAAAATTCCTAAGGGGATAGTTGAGGATGTTTTGGTAAAGGTGGACAAATTCTACTATCCGGTGGATTTTGTAGTGCTCGATACCGAACCAATCGCAGTTGGGCCTAATCATGTGCCAATCATCCTGGGAAGGCCATTTTTGGCCACTTCCAATGCGATAAAATCAGTGTCGAGATGGAGTCGTACGACTCCGCGTTTGGCGATATGACAACGGAGCTCAATATTTTCACACAGTATGACATAAGCCAATGGAGGATGAAGGATGGGAATTTGATGAAGTTTGCTCAAGTGGTCCAAGTGCGGGGAAACCAAACGCTCACAAACTGCAGGAAGAATTGTTGAAGAAAAGGTGAAAGCGGGTTGAAGGAGAATTGGCCTCGATCGCTCCTGCGAGAGACCGATCGTTCCCTGACACCTGAGGTGGAAAGAGCTCAACACAAAGGGAGGCTGAGCATGAAGGCCAATCTGACACTGATCTTGGAGGCGTGAAGGAGCTCCTCCCCTCCTGGATCCTCCATGGGAATGGGACGAGCAAATGGTGGTTTGGTCTCAGTGAGGACAAGCTATATTTCAAAATTTTGATTTTTAGTTTAATTTGGTCAATTTTTAGTTTATTCTATTTATAGTAATTTTCTTTATTTTAATTTTAACTAAATATAATTTTTTTTTCTTGTTTTAGTTATTTTATTTTATTTTTTTTATTTTAATTATTTTTATTTTATTTTAATTTACCTAAATTAAATTTTGTGTTTTTCTGCAGGATGGAAATTGGTGCAGGCATGAATTTCGTAATAATAGCGAAATTCATTCCTGCTGCTCTTGGGCTTACATGGACCTTTCAAGCGCAACGGTTTATAAAAAAAGCCACACGCCGTTTCATTCCATACCTTTCCTGCTTCCTCGACTGGCCATTTGCCCGAGCCTTGAGCCATATTGCACGAGTACTGAGCGCCTGAGAGCCCCTCCGGTGCTGCGTTCAGCTTACACCGTCATGCGCTGACGCGGCTGCCTAGCGCCTCGCCCGGCCGAGCCCGGCGGTCGGTCGCCTTTGTCCCTGGGCGAGCCTCGCGATCCCCACTTCTTGAAGCGAGCCGCGACTTGCGCGCCTCCGGCTCCAGTCGAACGACTGGCGTACGAGTCGACCGCGCTCTACCGTCACTGCGGTTCCCTTTTTGTGATTTGGCTCGACCATGGTTATTACCGTGGTGGCCATCGTACATGCCGGGGGTCGATTCGGCACCCTTGAGAGGAAGCGGTGCGAGCACATCGAGTGCCGGTTTGCTCACTCTCCGGACGAGGTGTAGAACACCACGCATTGGCCCACCTTCTATGTGAGAGGCTCGAGGCCGAGCCAGCGGGCGATATCGAACCCGGGGTGGGACCTCGGGCCTTCTCCCGGTACATCGAGACCACGCCGGAGGGCTTGCTTCCCAGCGGGCGGACATCGAGGCGGGTAAGTCGCCAGCGGTCTAGGCCCGGTTTGTCACGCCCTCCGATTGATCGGGTTCTTACGTGATTATCCGCGAGATCGGGCGGCCGTGTTTACGTGATCGTTCGAGAATGTGATCTTACGTGCACCGGGATTTCCATATGGGTCATATTATGATATTGACGGCCAGCCGGACAGATTGAAGGTGATCACGGTTGATCAGCGGTATTCATTGCTCCATTTATGACTCAGAGGCATTTTTCTATCCGGGTGGTGCCCAGGTTTTACCACACTATGACATCACAGGGAGTGCCTAGTCAGTTGAAGATCGGGTTCGATGTCGGCGGCCACCACAGGGTACTCAAAACTGCGAGATAATCTGGCCCGACGATGGGCACGCCGATGGATTACAGTTGGTCCACCAGAGACTATCGGCGGTGGCCTCGAAGCCATCCTGAGAGAGAGATGGTTCGGCTCCACCCCAGCTCGGGATACCAACTGAGACTGCTCTCTTATGGCATCTTTCCCCACGGTCTCCCAGTGGACCGTACTCGGACGGCTTATTCCCACTTGGCCTTATGTCTGTGCGGGGAGCTATACTTGAGGCCTGTGCGAGACCTCCAGGGATTACAGTTCGACCCCTCAGAGCTCGTCATGGCCGCATTCTTGCATTTTGAGGAGGTCCACCGCAGGACTGGCTCGGGGCGGAGGCTTTCTGTTGATCTGGGGTTCTTGAGCCAAGTCTTAGAGCATCTGGGGTTCCCTGAGGAGCCACGCCTTGAGCGGTGGGTGAGTTATCCCCAGGTTTTATCCACCGAGCGGTCTCTATATATGCCACTATCCATTATTATGTAGCAGCAGGAGGAGGCAGTGGATGATGTTGCTGAGGACCAGCTGAGGCTTGAGCATCCTGTTCCAGAGGTGGAGGTGGAGAGGACCTCAGTTCCAGATTCATCTCCTCCAGTTCCACCTCCTAACGCGACTCCTACTTGACAACTTCTTGGCTCATCCTCCCGCATCTATGATCACGAGCATATCCTTTGTCGGTTCACAAGGGAGTTATCCCCACTATTATGGATGTTATGCGCACACTGCCTTTACTACTCATGCGTCGTTAGACGAGCGGATGGCCCGAGTCGAGGTCACTCTTGCTCATAATCACGCCGCGTACTTCTTGGATCATGAGCAGCGCCGGTCTCGCGCCCGGTCGGCGTAATAAAAGCCTACACCGCCCACTACTCGAGATCAGTCCGTCATAGCAGCCTCCTTGGATATGATGGCAGCCGCTGCAGCAGCTTCAGATCCACAGGCATCTACACCACCACGAGAGTGAGGTGGTCGCACTCCCCTCTCTAGCTTTCCGATCCCTACCCAGTGGAGACATGTTTATACTTTGGTTGGGGGGAAAAGTTAGAGTTGGAAGTGTCTTCTATCACATTTTGTTTTGTTTTTAGATTTATTAACTGCTTAGTTATTTTGTATAGGATGCATGTATTAGCCGATAGTAGGCAGTGATACTTTTGTTGTGTTTAGCTATGTTAAGCTTGTATTAGCCACTTTGGTTATATCAAAAGCTGTATAGCAATATTTACATTTTCTATACTTTTGCAAACCTGTGCCTATATTTTTATGTTTCTGCTCTTATCTTAAGTTGAAAAATTGAAGCACTGTATGCCACCATAATGCTAGAACAGTTCCATGCATGATTAAGTTTTTGGTCGATTGAAGCTCCAAAGTATTCAACCTTTTACATCATTTTAGCTAATCACACCTGATGCACATCAGTTTTCATCAATAGGTTGTGAGAAGCTATATACCTCTTTTCACTTGCAAAACCGATATGTCATTGACAGCCCATAATAGGTTTATGTTACCCACAAGAAGACCAATGCAATCTTCCAAATGAAAAAGAAAGAAAAAGCAAAAAGAAAAAGAAGAAGAAAAGAGGGAAATGGCCATTGGCCTTTGCCTTGCGAAATCCAGGCGGTTCGAATTATATGCGAAGCTTCGCCGACCTCTGTCTCTGTGGTTCGGGGTGCGTTTGTGTTGATTCGCCATGGGTGGATGGGTGGAGTTTAGCGAGTTGTAGGTGCTTGATTCGAAATCGTTAGTCAGGTGAAGCGAAGAGTTGTGGTCGGTGATCGCGCGGCTTGATGCCCTAAACCTTAATTGGTTGGGAGTCATCGGTGGACCCCCGTTACACGGACTTTGGTGAAGTCGAGTTTTCAGCATTGCGCCCTACAATACAATGGAAGTAAGAAATAAGAGTGTAACTTAATCTATTTAGGTTGGTCTTCAGTTTAAGGTCCGGGCAGTAGCTTGGTTGGGGGGAGAGAATAGCTTTGCAACTTATTGGTTCAAACTAGTTACCTTAAAAACACTTAGATTTTGGTGGAAGTTCAGGTTGACTTCCTTGGAATTGATGCTGCCTTGAAGCTTGTTCCTATATGGAATTTGTTCTCTCATGATGTTTTTTTTTGTACAGAGTCTAAATTGTTCATACTGAAGGTAAAGCCTCACTTGTACACACACTTTTTGAACAGCATACTCTTTTTGCAAAAAGCATAGCACACGCTACCCTTTATTATTTTAGCATTGCTAAGGACTAACAACGCGTGTCGGTTGGGGGGTGTGATTAGTACCAAAAAGTGCTATTTTGAGTCCTATTTAAGATAGGTTTTGAGTGCTTTTCTTTGTACTAATCATATTAGTCGCCGATTGACATGTCTGGAGATCCATTAATGCCCGATTTTGTTCTGGTGTTTTGGTAGTTTCGCGGTTTTGTGAACCTCCACCAACATTTCAAGCTTGACATCGTGATTTTGCTGATTTATGCTGAGTTCATATGACTTCTCATCGATTTCACCAAACTGGGTGAAAAGAACTATCAAAAATTTGGAAGAGATGCAGGAAGCAGCATGGAGGCACAGCAATTTCGCTATGGCATAGCGAAATTTTTGCAATGATAGTGAAAATTTCGGAATCATAGCGAAAATTTCGCTATGCCACATTTTCGCTATGATAGCGAAATTTCGCTATGATAGCGAAATTTCGCTACGATAGCGAATTAGCTATCATGAAATTTGCTATCATAGCGAAAATTGCGTACATAGTAATTGAATTTTCGTATGCTGTATTTTTCGCTATCATGCGAAGTCAACGTGCATAGTGGCGAAAATCTTGTTCCCTGACACAATGATCCAAACGACCCCATTTTGTGTAATTCCTCTTTTGCCCTCAATGTAATCATATTATTTTGGTTATTTTAGTATTTCATCTTTTGTAAAGACTATAAACCCAATGTTATGGACATGTGTAACCTAACTTTTATTTCAGCGACTTTTGCACCATTTTGTTTTGGTTTCATTTCTCTCTTCTCTCTCCTCTTTCTCTCATTTTGAGGCGCAAACACACCCTTTGAGGATGACAACTCAAGGATGTTTGCTGGCTCTCAAAAAACCTTGAAGAGGAGGGTTGCTAGGTTGGTTGATGTTGGTTTGCAAGTGTTCCTTTGTTTTCATGAAGCAGGTACTGCATTTTTGTGTTTCAAACTTTCCAAATTAGGTTTAAATGCTATTTAATGTATTTTCTTTGGTCAATACTTGGCATGCTTTAGGGTTCAGTGTATTCTTAATGGTAGATACACTGACATTCATTAGATGTCATTTACGAACCATTGAAAGTAGGTAAAATGCTCCATTTTCAACTGCTGAAACATTAAATGCTCAGTAAATGCTATGGTTCAAATAGGAAGGTTACTAAGGGTTGGTTTTTTAAAGCTAAACAAAGAACCGATTTTGGAAATGACTATATGTCATTTTCCCTAATGCGAGGAAATAACTCGAGAACACCTCTACAACCCCATCATATCAAACTAGTGATGAAAACTTGGTATTTCTTTCTTATCTTAATTTAAAGCGCCGTAGCTTAGTGACTCCACCAACCACACTTTTTAATGCAAATCCGAAAATCCAAATGAAAGCCTCACCCTTTTGAATCATGATATGAGTCATTTGTAAGATGAAAACCCATCCTTGTGTTCTACCCTAGACCGCTATACTGCAGTAGCTTGACTACGGCAGTAGGAGGAAAATTAGGATATAAATTTTGTTGATTCAAAATCACCCTACTGTGGCACGAATCAATGTGTCTTCCAAAAAGTAAAAGAAAAGACAAAAGAAAAAGAAAAAGAGATAAGTAAAGCCGCGACGCTTTGCCTTGAAACCCGAGCGCTGTCAGGGGCATATGGCGTGGTAAGCCTTTAAGCACAGTGCCCTAAACGGCCCCGGTTGGAGTCATAGGCTTTGTGCTCGCTACATGGGTGGACGAGTGGAGTTTAGCGAGTTGTTGGTGCTGAATTTTCAAAATCATTCGAAGACCGGGGTGAAACCTGTAGAGTTTGTGGTTGAAAAATTCTTTTGACTTGATGCCCTAAACCTTAGTTGGTTGGGAGTCATCGGTGAATCCCCGTTACACGGACTTTGGTGAAGTCGAGTTTTCAACATTGCAACTACAATACAATAGAAGTATGAAATAAGAATGGGACCGATTCTATTTAGGGTGGTTAGCAGTTTATGGTATTGGCAGTAGTTTGGTTGGGGGGAGGTAGCTTAGCAGCTTATTGGTGCAAACTGATCACTAAAAACGCAGATTTTGTTTGGGAAGTTCGGTGATTTCCTTGGAATAGTGCTTTGTGAAACTTGCTCCTATATGGCATGTGTTCTCCCAAGCTGGTCTTTATACAGAGTCTCAATTTGTCATACTGAAGGTTGGGCATTATTTGCATATGCTTTTTGAACAAACAATACATTTTTGCAAAAACATATCCTGCATGATCTTCTTTCTCTTTCGCGTTGATAAGGGACTAGCAATGTCTCGGTTGGGGGGAGTGATTAGTACCCAAATAGTGCAAAATTGAGCCTTATTTATGGCAGGTTTTATGTGCTTTTTGCGTACTAATTGACTACAATAACTCAATTGATACATTGGGTCTCGGCTTCATTACTGATCACATTTTGTAGCTATTTTTAGTAGTTTTGCAGGTCAAATGCCTCATAGTTCCTCAATTCGATTCAAACACGATGACTCCGGCCGGGTGAAGACCATGATCAGCTTAAAGAAATTTGGAGCATTCTTGAAGAGAAGAACTGGAAATTTTAGGGGTTGCAAAATTTGGCAACCTGCAATTGTGGGTTGCCCACCATAACACCTTTCGCTGTGACTCACGTGTCTCCCATTGCTTTTGACCCGCGTTGGTGGTTTTAATATAAGTTTGCCCTTATGTAGTACGGATTCTTTAGCACACTTTTGTAATTTCCTTTCTTGAGCCTATGTAAGCTCAACCATGCTTGTAATCAAATCAACTTTTGTCATTCAAATCAATCGGTCGGCAAGCTTCCTCCTCTATTTGTTGGTGATTTTTCTCTTCTTCTCCTTCACTTTTCTTACACTTTCTTGGTTGCCAAACACCCTTGATGATGACAAATCAGGGATGCTTGGCTAATACCCTGATCGCGCTTGAAGGGAAGGCCAGGTGTTGTTTTTAGGTTTGGCTGCATGTTCTCATGCTCTTGTCATTTTGTGTTTTAGGGTATTTATGCCCTGTTCTCACCCTGGGTTAAAATCACATTAAGCATGCTCTCTTTAATGTGTATTTGGCAAGCTTTTTGGGTTATGTGGATACTTTCACTAGATCCACTGAGGCTCAGTTAGTTGTCTCCTATTAGTTATCGTGGAGTAGTGTTTTTGAGATGTGTTTTCACTGCTATGGACATTTTTGCCTAATGAAATGCCATCTTTCAAAAGGAAAGTTCTTAGGGTTTAGGTTTTAAAACTAAATGAAGATCCGGTTCGGGAAATGACTATATGTCTTGCTCCCAAACACGAGGATATAGACCCGAGTACATGTTGGTTAACCTAGAATCTTAAGCCCAGTGGCCCGAGACTTGAGGTTTCTGACTTTTCCTTTAGTTATTCGGTTCAATAATCTGCACACATTGTTTCCCACAAATCCTTTGAATCCAACGAGAAAACACCATTTTCAATACACTGTAACTCTTATCTCAAGAAGAAAACCCATCCTGTTCGACCTAGGACACCGCACTATCTGCTGATGGCTTTGCTACGTCAGTAGTAGGAATCCTAGGTTATAAATTTTGTTGATTCCGAACACCTACCTGAATAAGAACGAATCACGGAGCGAATCACCAAAAAGAAAAAGAAAATACAAAAGAAAAAGAAAAGGAGATAAGTAAAGTCGCGGCGCTTTGCCTTGAAACCCGAGCACGGTCCGAGGGCATATAGCTTAAGCCTTTAAAGCCTGGTGCCCCAAACCAACTGGTTAGGAGTCACCGACTTTGTGCTCGCTACATGGGTGGATAGGAGGAGTTTAGCGAGTTGTAGGTGTTGGATTCTCAAAATCATTCGAAGTCTGGGGTGAAACCTGTAGAGTTTGTGGTTGAGAGATCCTTTTGACTTAATGCCCTAAACCTTAGTTGGTTGGGAGTCATCGGTGAATCCCCGTTACATGGACTTTGGTCAAGTCAAGTTTTCAGCATTGCACCCTACAATACAATTGAAGTATGAAATAAGTGTGTGAGCGAATCTGTGGCTTTGGGTCAGTCGACAATCTAAGGTATTGCGATGGTTTGAGTTTAGGAGGGGGTGGGGTAACTTAAATGACTTATTGAGGTGCTGGCGATCGCGTAAACACTTGAATTTGGTGCCAAATCTGGTGATTTCCTTGGAATAATTGCTACCACGAAACTTGATCTTATTATGGCATTTGTTCTCCCAGTGGTCTTTATAAAGTCCCAATTGTCCTCTTGTAGGTTGAGCATTACTTACCGCAGCCTTTTTGAGCGAGGCGGTCATTTTTGCAAAACATATCATGTAGGATCTTCGACTTCTTTTTATCATTGCTAAGGGGCCAAATGTCTCGGTTAGAGAGGAGTGATTAGTAACCCAAATGGTGCGATATTGAGCCTTGTTTATAGTAGGTTTTATGCACGTGTGCTAATCGACTTCAAAAAACTCAATTATTACATTGGGATCGGCTTTGCCTTTCGCGATCACATTTTGTAGCTATTTGTAGTAGGTTTTGCGAGGTCAGATACACCGTAATTCCTCATTTATTCAAACCTGGTCATCCACGAATTTGATTGAGACCATGATCAAACCGGAGAAATTTGGAGCATATATGAAGAGAAGGAACTGGAAATTTTGCGGGGTTGCCAAAAGTTTGCAACTGCGAAATTGGCAGCTTCTTGAGAGAACCACGCATACCATCAATTAATCAAGGAAATTGAGCACGAAGCTTCCTTTCCCTCTGCTGGTGGTGATTTTCTCTTCTTCTCCCTTCACTTTCTTGCACTTTCTTGGTAGCCAAACACCCCTTGATGATGACAAATCAAGGGATGCTTGGATAATACCTGATCACTGAAGGGGAGGCCGGGTGTTGTTTTAGGCTTAATTTTGCATGTTCTCATGCTCTTCATGTTTGTGTTTAAGGGTATTTGTGCCCCTGCTTCTCACCATAGGTTAAAATCTCTTAAGCATGCTCTCTTTAATGTGTATTTGGCAAGCTTTTTTGGGTTGAGGATACTTTAGCTAAGATCCTTTGAGGCTAGTTAATTGTCTCCTATTAGTTATCGTAGGGTAGTGTTTTTGAGATGTGTTTTCATTGCTAGGGACATTTATGCCTAATAAAATGCCATCTTTCAAAAGGAAAACTCTTAAGGTTTAGGTTTTAAAGCTAAATGAAGATCCGGTTTGGGAATTGACTATATGTCATGCTCCCAAACGCAAGGATAAAGACATTACATGTTGAACAACACAGAACCCCTAAGCCCGAGTGGCCGAGACTTAGAGATTTCTCTCAACTTTTCACTTAAGTTATTTCAGTTTCAACCATTTACACACATTGTTTCCCTAAACCCTTTGAATCCAACTTGAAAGCACCATTTGAAATGCACCATATTGTAACTCTTCTCTCACGAGAAGAAAACCCATCCTGTGTTAGACCTAGAGCCACTATCTGCGGTAAGCTTTGCTAAGTCGATGGTAAAGAATCTAGGTTATAAATTTTGTTGATTCGAACACCTACTTGGCGGAAACGAATCGGTAGACTTGCACTCCTCTCGGTGATCAAACCGTCATCAATCCTCGGCAATGGTGCCCGATTCTTGATCATAACCTGTTCAAGCTTTTTTGTAATCAATGCCGCAGTCGAAGGTCTTGTCCTTCTTCTTCGTAAAACGGGGCCAAGATAGCCCCATGGTGAAAGTGCTGGTGCAATGAACCCTTTGTTCAATAGCTCCTGTAGTTGGACTCTGAGTTCTTGCAACTCAACTGGTACCATCCTATGTGGAGTCATAGAGATGGGCGAAATCTTAGGAATTAATAACTTCGATCTGAGAGTCCACTGACCCTTTGGGGAGGCAATCGCAGCGCAAATGCGAGAAAAACATCCTCATACTCATGGGCCCCACTTTCAAAGGTAGATCTAGAGTCGGTCTCACCTTGTCCTCTAGGGTGGGCTCAGCTAGCCAGCCCATCAACTTTCCACGACACACGGACTAGTACACTATACGGGAAAAACACCATGCTTGTCCCACAAATACAACCGCAGTCATAATCTGCGTGTGAGCGATAACCCTCTACGCTTCATGTCGATCGCGACTTTGTATCTTGGTCATTGATCCATCCCCCGAGGATGACGTTAAACTTTGACATGTCCGCGACCCTCAAAGTCCTTTGTGAGTAGAATCAGGAATCTCCTAACTTCATAACCACGACATATCATCATATCTCATAACCCTAATCATGGGGAGAACTCACATCCTGAGGAGCTCATCTAAGGCCGCCGACTATACAAGCCCGACTGCATCACGACTAATGCGTGTGAATGAATCTGAGCACGAGGAATCAAATAACACTTTTGCGCATAGGCGAGATAGCAAGCGTACCCTATAGCTGGTTGATCTGGCGGCTCAGCGCGGTGGTATAATGGCGTGGGCTGCGCCCACCCGAACTCATAGCGTCCACCTTGTGGGCCCTCGTCCTGCGCCTCGACCTATAACGCGCTTTTCGGCTGCACGTGTAGCAGGAGGTGCCCGATGAAGCTCCACAGGCCGAAACAACTCCTACGGCACGTAGGGCGTGGAGGAATTATCTGTATCCTCTTACGTCCCCTGCAGCTTCTTGGGATGTCTTTGTCTGAAACTTTGGGATCCACGTCTCTAGGGGGCGATCCACTGCCGTATGTCGGCTGCTGACGTGGCGGCACACCATCTGCGCGGCACGGCCCAGAGCAGCTCTGATCGTCACGGCTTGGGATGGCCGTGACCTTGGAACCCACGTGAGACTAGAGCCTGCAGCTGCTTCTCGTGAGACTACAAGAAGACTAACTCTCCTTCACTCTTGCTACTAACACCCCATCAGGAATTAACAGGGCATCAACCGATCTCTCTCTCTGTAATTAGGGTTGTCCCTGACCATGGAGTCCATGTCCCTATGGTATTCCTACAATTACACTTGAATGGACAACTTCAGCCCATTCGAATCTCGACCTTGGCCATGTCCGTGGCCATGTAGTCATCGATAGCGGGCTGGCCGTGAATCTAGCCACTAAATCCATCACGATCATAGATCCCTGTGACTCTGGAACTCTGAGCCCCTTCACGTGACGGCGGTGATATCAGGAAAATACTTACCCTTAGGCTTACGGCTCCTATAACTCTACCCATGTCATTGCCTCTAGTTCTCTAGAGGTATTTGCCTAGTTCCACCATACTTGGGCCTCACCTACAAATTTGGAACCACATTAGCTAATCTGATCGTGTTAGAGGTAATCTCCATAGCCTCGACACCTTCTCAACTGCATGAACCAATGATGCGCCACCATCGGATCTCTCCACGAATGTCGGAGGGATGATGTGCCTAAACCTCACGGAGGTTACTCGGACTATCGCGGCCACCTCTTTGCACTAGTCATGCAGTAGAAGCGGTAGCACTACCTCTTGCTTCGACAAAGCACGTTGGTCGAGGGTGGTGCTTAGTACAGCACCTTGTGGACACACTCTATGTCCTCGCTCTTGACTAGCCATCTACACATGTCAATGGCAAGTTAAATTCAATGCAGTGTCTCTAAGGCGTAAACACAGTCCCGAGACACTATTCACATATAAAAAACATTTCATACACAATGTCCTTGCATTCATAGGAAATGCAAAACAATAATTCCACATATTAAATCAAATCAACAAAATAATTTCATTTTAGAAAATTTTATTTTTTAAAAATTTTATTTCATTTGATTTGATTTGATTTTATTTTATTTTTAAAAATATTTTTTTTAATTTTTTTATTTTTGAAAACCTGGAGTGGCAGTGCTCATGAGCCGGTGTTCATGAGCGGTGTCCCAACCGGTGACTCGAGAAGCGATTACGCCCAGTCACAAAAGCTGGGTTAAATTGCGCAGTGCACACCCGGCGGACCACGAGCGCGGCGCGCGCCAGTGCACCGGGCGGCGTGCCGCTGGCATGCGGCTGCGTAGCGCCTTGTCGCGGGTACCGTGGCGTCGCGATTATTGTGCCATCATCGCGAGCCTAACGCGGCGTAGCGGCGTGTCGTCACGGTGTTATGCGCGCTGCCGGCGTGTCGTGGCACGTCTCACGCCGGCTCAACAGCCAAGCCTCTGCCCCCTATCACGATACAATTGATTGTATCGTGACGCGCCGGATTACCCGCACGTCGCGATCTGAACTGTATCGTGACCGGACGCCAGCGGCGGAGTCCTAAACACGTCACGATACAAAGCGTGGCCATTGCGACCGCGATCCACCCGGTCGAGCAGCGTGTCGGCGATGTCGTGGCTCATAGCCGTGTAGGTGGGGTACGTATCGTGGCCTGGCCGGCCGTGGTGTGGTGACCATCGCGCGCCCCTTCTTTGCGGCGCGGAACACATCTCTAGGCCATGCACAGCTCCAATACGTGTCCTGTCTGACTCTTGTATTGTGACTCACACTTAGAAAAAAAATAGGCAGTAGCCCATTCCAGCTTCTTGCAACGTTTTTTTTTTTTTTTTTTTCACCTCTTTTTTTTTTCATCACAACTACTGGAAAACCACCCAAATATATATATATATATATTCATTTTCCAGTAAACCAAATAAATTTATTAAATTTTTTTTTTTTTTCCAGTTTTACACACTATAAAACCTTACAAAATAATTTTCTTTTATCATTTTTTTTTCCTATGTGTTATTCACTAAGCACACAATCACACAACATACCACACACAAATCATACACAACAATCATCAAAATGCACACCATTCATCAAAATGCACAATGTATGCATAATCTATCCCATGCCCATCGAGTCCTAGGTATTCGTATACTGGCTCTACACTCTAAGACCATAGCCCTATTAAGTCCCCGAGCCTGAGTACTCGTGTACCTAGCTCTAATATAATTTGTGATGCCCCATTTCCCGAGGGGTCGTTTTACGACGTCGACACGCGAATAATCGTGAATGTCGGGTAACCTGACACCACTCATAAAAAAAATCGGGCAGAGCCTACTTTGTACGGGGAGCTCTACCCAAATACAACCTATCCCAAACAGTTTACAATGACCACACAGGGTCCACATGCGAGTAAAATAATGGCCACTTGGACCCCTGCATCAATACTCTATTATCATCAATACAACCAGTTCGAGAGTTAATAAATTACTCTTTATTCAACATATATTAAAATATCTGGAGTTCTAATACATGTTATACAAAAAGTCTCTACCAAAGCCAGCTTCGGCTTTCTTCTATGACCTCTAGTGGCGTCGTCTCGATGCACACACTCCACATTACTGAAATAGTGATCTCTCGACAAGGTGAGCAAAGCCCAGTAGTGATAATTTCCTACTTAGGTTACTCCCCACCTAAGTGCACATGTCATGGCAAACAATCACATTCAAGCAATTTCATGAACCTACTCGAATGTCTACATGACCAATCCCATGTCCCGAGTCTCATGAGCTCCTCACATATGCCTAAGCAGTCTGGTAAAATCACGAGTTTTTTTTTTTTTTTTTTTTTCAAAACAAAAGCTTTTTGTTCTCGAAAACTCACTACCAGAGCCGGTAAATATTGAACAACCCTCGAGGCGAATCTATTGGATAACCCTCGAAACAATTCATGGGCCTCGTGAATTGTTGGACAATCTCCCAACACAATTCTCCGGAAAATCTTCCGTTGAAATTCCTTTCACAAACATTTTCATTTTTTTGTTTCATTTCATGTCATGCACTCATACCTAATATTCTAAGCTGCCCCAGTGCATATGGAATGCATTATGTCAATTCCAAATAATTTATGCTAATACAATTCACATGCATATATTAACATAATTTACTCACAACAATCATGTTATTAAATTCACATCAACACACGAGAGTAGCTCACATGGGCTAATTAGCGAAACACAAGCAATTCATTTTGAACCAACTTACAAAACACATTTTCACACCAAGAAAATCAACGTCACTATTCACATGAACAGTGAAACCCTCGGGTTCGCAATTCACGGCCTTAAATTGGGATTTCTCACTCGGTTCAAGGTTTTGAGGCAGAGATTTACGGCTAAATCAAGCCTCAGAATATCTCTAACCATAAACATGACTCTTAGCCAAGGAATATCACAAGTAGGAAAAGATCCCTACCTCTTGGAGTTGTCGGAACTCCACCAAATCGGTGAATCCCACTTGTGACCCTCGCGGCGTGAATCGACTTTGCTTCTTGCTCGTCGAAGCAGACGGTCGATCGGTAAAAATCTGAAGACACCTTTCTCTCTCTGAAATCCCGCAAAACATCACTTTTACATACGATCTCCAGCCCTTTGCCGTTTTGTGCTCAAAAATGAAGAAGATGACCTTTGTTCATCTTTCTGTATTATCGTCTTTATTCAATTAATTTCATCTATGTCTCTTTTCTTGATTTTTTTTTACACTTGGCACTATCTAGGCCATCCATTTCATCCTCACACTAATCATGCAACATGTGTCACATGAGTACATGTAGTAGGTGACTTTTTTCACATCACATGTCTCTGGTAGTTTCACGACACCCAGGCACTGTGCCTTGAAAAACGTGAAATTCTTACTGTCTCGAAAATCGACTAAATTCGACGTGGTAGCTAGATTTCGCGAGACGATTCCAACGGTGAAGTCCGTTTCGTCATCCAAGATCTAGAAAAGTTTTGGGTTTTGATCAAAATTACCATTTTGTCTTTTTTCCGAAAATTGGAATTTTCTCGGGTCTTTGATTAGTGCCCAAAAAGTGCTATTTTGAACCATATTTTTAATAGGTTTTGAGCGCTTTTTGTGTACTAATTGTTATAATTAACCCAATTGATATGTTCCCTATTATATTACTGATCATATTTTGTGGCTAATTTGTGTTTTTTGCGAGCTAATCGGTGCCAAAATTGTTGAGTCGATCAAGCATGAAGATTCAGTCAAACACGGCATCGTAGATCAAAGACCCGAGAGGAAAGAAGAGCAAAAAACAGAAGAAAATGAAGCACAGCAAATTTACGGTCCTGACACATAAAATTGCTCCTACCCGCCACCCTATTCATCTATATGTTAACATTTCGCCTTGTTCTGCATTTCATGCTTTTGTTGTTTTTGTTACAATTTTTTTCTTCTTCCTATTTTAACCCTTGTAATAGCTTTTGGTTTTGGTTTTTTTTGTAACTTCCCTTGCTCTGAGCACTATATAAGCTCAGTCAAGCTCCTATAAAATCAACTTTCAATCAATCAATAAAATTTGACGGGAGAAGCTTTCAGCTCTCCCTCTTTTTGCACTTTCTCTCATTTTCTTTTCCCTTTCTCGGCACGAACATCCCTTAGGATGAATGACTCGAGGATGGTTGGCTAAACCTCTCAAATCCTTGAAGAGGGAGAACTCTTGGGCCCCTACCGGTTTTAAGGGTAAGATTTTGGTTCCTTGTTTTTTAGCATGACGATTATGGGTATTTGTGTTCCATATCTTACAATCTAGGTTTAAATCCTCTTGAGATGCCTTGATTGACTAGTATTTGGCAATCTTTTTAGGTTCAGTGGATGCTTATTACTAGATCCACTGAGATTCGGTTAGTTGCCTTCTATGAGTCACTATAAGTGATAGATCGGGGGGCGCGTGTGTTAAACATCAGAGGGGACATTTATGTATTAAATGCCATATTTCAAGAAGGAAAGTTTTGGGGTTTAGGTTTTGGTGCGAATGAAGATCCGATTCGAAATGACTATATGTCATCATCCACGACACGAGGAAAAAGGCAGGGGACATGTTGAATGCCTTAGGGTCACCATTCTTGAACTTCAAGGTTCTCTTTTCCCAATTTTATTTCAAATTATATTCGAGTTTGCAACCATGACCCCTGCACATTTTTAAAAACACGAAAATCCAAAAGATAAAAATACCATTTTCAATCAATTGCATTTCTTCTCTCTCTGAAAACCATCCAGTGTTGAGCCTAGAGCCACTATCTTTGCGGTAGCTCCACTACGGCAATAGGATTTAGGATATAAATTTTGTTGATTCTAATACACCTACTGCATGCGAAGATCAAGCCAGTGGATTTGTGAGGATGGTGCCCCAGTGAAAAGAAGAGCAATGAACTTGTGATCCACATCACAGTATTGGTGGTCTCATTTCTTTTTATTTTACCATTTTTTCCCATTTATGATTCCTTTGAGAATTTGGAATTTTGAGCTATTCTGCAGTTTTCCTTGTTTTTCTATTTTAACTAATATCGACCTTTACGGTAGCCTTGTTTTGTTGGTTTTTCTAGCTTGTTGGTGTTGTGTTCATAGCCGAACATGCGGTGGGGCGAGAGACCTTTGCTTGACGGTGGAAGAGCTTAGTGCTCGAGTTGAACAAAGGGTGTGAGAAATCGGTTGCCGAGCAACTTGAGATGGAGCCCCACAGAAAGACGTGACAGCGGGGTTGAAGACGTGCCTCACGGTCAATGAGGGATCATACACCCCGAGTGAGTGCACCCTCATGCATTATACCTGAAGATGTGGCGGTGAGGCCTTATCGGTCCCCTGCTCCCAACTTTTGCATGGAATGGGCTTGAAAATCCATATACACACATCCGGGATTTCGAGGAAGTTTGCACGACTTTCAAAGAAGGTGGAATCGATATGGATTTGATGAAATTGAAGGCTTTTCCCTTAACCCTCAAAGACAAAGCAAAATTTTGGCTTAATTCACTAAGGCGAGACCATCGGGGCGGGCGGGGCTGAGGGCGAGTTTTGAAGAAGTTCTTCAATGCACACGTGATTAATTAGCAGTCTTTATTTTGAACCCTATTTATTATAGGTTTTGAGTGCTTTTGTATACTAATCATTAATTAACCGATTACACATTAAGGCCCGACTATTGTCACGATGTATTTTGTGACTTTTTATAGTTTTTAATGCCAAATTTGTTGAATCAACCAAGCCTGAGAATCGGGAGCCAAAACTAGCTTTGCATATTAAATCAGGAGCGGGCGAAGAAGACGAGGAGGCGAAGAGGAATGGAAGAAGAACAGAGCAGGAAAATTCGCACCAGGGTGCCAAAATCCGCACTATGCGAAAATTCGCACTGTTGCCAATTTTGGCACTTGTGCCAATTGGTAACTGTCTGGGTCATGTGTGCGAAATCCTCTCCTCCGCGTTGACTTTTGATTTTCTTTTCTCCTTTTTTCCATTTTACCCTCTTTTTTCTAATGCTTTTGAGGGCATAATGGTATTTACCTAAGAAAAAAACTCTATATAAGCTCCAATGTTTGGGAGAATTGTAACTTTTGAACTTTTGGCTCTTAGGTGGAAATACAGAGCATTGTAAGTTCTCAGCTTTCTTTACCACTTCATTTCTTTCTTTGCTTTCTCGGTTGCCAAACTACCCTTGAGGGATGACAACTCTCAAGGGATGGTTGGCTAGGCAGCTTCTCCTTGAGAGGCTGATGGGCTAGGAGTTTTGAGGTAAAATGGCCGGTTCTCATGTGTTTAGTACAAGCATTTATGGGTATTTATGTTTCCATCTCTCACTCTAGGTTAAAATCTCTTAAATGTACCTTGATTAACCTGTATTTGGCAAGCTTTTAGGGTTTAGTGGATGCTTATTATTAGATCCATTGAGATTCATTAGTTGCCTTCTATTAGTTACTATAGGGTAGATTTAGGGGATATGCTTTTATTGTCCGGGAGCATTTATGCTCATTAAATGGCACTTATTTTAAAGGAAAAGTATTAGGGTTCGGTTTAGATAGCCAAAATGAAGAGATCCGGTTCGGAAATGACTATATGTCATCCTCCCCAGCGAGAAAAGGACAGAGACCTCTACTCGTTTGCCTTGAGAACTACGACCCGGTAGCCATTTGCTTGAGGAGTTCTTTTTCATATTTTTAGTTAGATTTATTTTTAGTTCTAAACATTTCAACCTTTGTTTTTACAAAACCTTAAAATCCAAATTGAAATTCGCCATTTTGAGCAATTGCAAATTATTTGAAGAAAACTCATCACGTGTTTCGACCACAGAGGCAGCTATGCTGCTTGATGGCTTTGCTACGACGGTGGAGCTTTAGGATAATTTGTTGATGCATACCTACCTTTTTCCGAATCAAATGGCGCCGTTCTTGGGGATGGTGCCCTAGTGAGGATGAGAAGCTTTTGAACTGATCCACATCCGCAGTGTTGGTAGTCTCTTTTTTTTTTTTTTTTAACCATTTTCCTGATGCGGTTATTTGCGAGGGGAATTTAATTTTATCTGCACATCTTTGTTTTCCACTGTTTTTATTTTAGCTAACCTTAGCACTTTGGTAGTCTTGTTTTGCATTGGTTTCTTCTTTGTTGTGTAGTGTGCAGGCGGTTTATGGTGGGAAAAGAAACCTTCTGAGGCGGTGCATAGGCTCGATGACCCGATTGAAGCGAGGGGGTTGTGAAATTAGCCTTCCACGGTGATCGGCCTCCACACAGGAGGCGGCCTGACCAACAAGGGTCTCTGAGGGTCCTAATAACTTGCTCGATCCATGAGGATCACATACACCCGCGAGGGTGAGTGCACCCTCGTACGTAATTCCCCCTGGCGAGGAAATTAATACGTGAGACCATATCTGGTGCCCCTGCTCCCAACCTTCCATGGTATGGAAAATGAGAATCCCTACAACCATATTAGGGAGTTTGAGGAAGTATGCACCACTTTCAAAGAGGGTACCATCGACATGGAGCTACTAAAGCTAAAAGCCTTCCCAGCGACCCTCGAGCAAAAGGCGAATATGGCAATTCATTGAGGCGAAGAACCATCGGGGTGAGGCGAATTGCGACCGAATTCTTGAAGAAATTCTTCAGTGCACACAAGACCAATAATTTGAAGAGACAAATCTACACCTTTGCAGCTCAAGACAATGAAAAATTTTACCAATGCTGGGAGATATACATGGAAACCACGGTGCGTGCCACGTCATGGATTTGTCGTGGATCTTTGGTGAATCATTTTATGATGGAATGTCCCTGCCATGAAGCAGCGTTGAGACCATGTGTGGAGGGGACTTCTAAGCAAAAATCGGATGAGGCCATGGATTTCCTCCAACTATGTGGCGGGAACATCGAGGCTTGGGGCAGACGAAATCCCAGGAGCGGTG
Organism: Tetrastigma voinierianum; assembly: GCA_016808115.1. Taxonomy (NCBI): domain Eukaryota; kingdom Viridiplantae; phylum Streptophyta; class Magnoliopsida; order Vitales; family Vitaceae; genus Tetrastigma; species Tetrastigma voinierianum. The sequence goes on along the minus strand of JAEQBH010000137.1, from coordinate 1,923,181 downwards.
AATGAGACCCTCGGCAAACCAAAGGGGCATCTATTCACTTGCGGAAGGATATTGAAATGAAGGCTAAGTTATCCATCTTTAGCTAGGAGGGTGGGGCGGAAGGAAAAAGGCTACATGAGGTCAGGCGGTGGTAGAAGTCCCTTGCGAGACAAGCCATGCTTGATTGCCACTCCTTTGGTCACCCGAGAAACCTTGTCAGTGCTCCCTCAGTGAGGGATTTGATGCAAGAACATGTAAATGTTGTGGGCCAAAATAGGCCACCCGCTGATGCCCAGTATGGCAACACATATAATCCCAACTGGAGGAACCACCCAAACCTCTCCTGGAAGCCTCAGCCTCCGACGCTATGTTCCCAGAACCTGGCGACAACCACCCACCTCTTCTCTGTTGAGCAAGCCATCACGGTGAGCAAGGTGGTGGGAAATTTCGTAGAGGGTGATAAGCCATCAATGCTCAATTGAATAAAAAAGTTGAAAATGTGGAAGGCTCCTTGAATAAGAGAATAGATGGGCTTGAGGATAGCCTCAACCAGAAAATTGATAACCTCCAGTCATCCATCACAAGACTGACCAACCAACAGCAGGTGCAGGAGCAAGGGAGATTCCCTTCCCAAACATTGCCCAATCATAGGGGAGTCCATGAGATAGGTTCTACCCGGCAACCACCTTTGAGATGGATGAAGTAAAGGCATGCATCACTTTGAGAAATGCGAACGGGTTGATCGACTAGTGCCTAAACTGTTAAAGAGACCAGGAGAAAGAAGAGGAAGTGGAGCCGGAGCACATATTCATTAAAGAAGATTCAATGAAAGCATGCCTCCTCCGTTTCCCAACCTTCAGAGGTAAAGAAACACAGCGAAGGCATCACGGAAGTCTTGAGGCGGAGTAAAGGAGTGAACATCCGCGCGTGCGGTAAGCAGGGTTGGAGCCACAAATTTCTAAGGACACGTGCCTGATCAAGAAAGGTTGGGCATTAACAAGAAGGCCTTCTGACCCGAACAAGTCGGCTCCATCATCGAAGTCACGAAACCTTGGTGAAATCTAGTCCGGGGATCACCCACCATCTCAGTCAACATTGGAGGGATCTGCATAGATAAGGCATTGCTGGATTTGGGAGCCAGTGTCAACCTGCTGCCTTACTCGGTATACAAGCAGTTAGGTTTGGGGGAGCTGAAGCCTACCAACATCACTCTATCCTTAGTGATCGTCGTTAAAAATTACAGGGCAGCATAGTTGAGGATGTTTTGGTCAAGGTGGATAAATTTTACTATCCGGTGGACTTCGTAGTTCTTGATACGGAGCCGGTGGCAGAGGGCACTAACCAAGTGCCCATCATACTTGGGAGGCCATTTTTGGCCACATCTAATGCCATAATCAATGCTTGGAATGGAGTCATGCGACACCTTTGGAAATATGACTTTGGGCTTAATATTTTCCCACCTAGGCGGCAAAGCACAAATCAGCGGGGAGCGAGGAGCGGGGAATCGGATGAAGTGCGCTGATTGACGAGGTGCGGAAAGCACAGTGCTCCCAAATTACAGGAGGAATTGATGAAGAACGGTGAAGTAGTTGATGAAGAGTCGCGCGTGAGTTCTCCTCGGCTCACTTGATTCTGACACCACTTAGAGACGAGTGCTTAAAACAAAGGCGAAGCTCAAATACATTGCCCGTTTGGTTGTTGCGGTGACCTCACGACGATTTATGGAGGGACTTCTCCTCCTTGATCCACCATGAACACGAAGGGCTACACGGTAGAATTGGTTTCTACGATTAAATTAGAAGCCTCAATTGTTGATGCAGAGGATTTTATTTGCTTTACTTTAAGTTTAATTTGTAGTTTTACATAATTTTTTCTTAATTTTAGATTTGTTTTACGTGTAATTTTTCTCATTTTCAATTGCATTCTCATAATTTTTTGGTATTTTTGTTTTTCGGGTGCGGCCAGACTCTCCTCGCGCCATTAATTTGCACCGTACGTCTTCATATCGCTCCGGATTTTCTTGCCATTATGGATGCGTCGGCTCCTTTGCGACCGCGTCGGCGTCGTTTTGACTGCCCGTACGGCTTTTACTTGAGAGAGGATAGCAAGCGCGCCCGCGAGAGGGGCGAGGCCGTCGCACAGCCACACCATCCTGGTAGTTGCGGGGTCACACGGGCACGCCTCTATTTCACCATCGGTATCCACTCAGGCCCTTTTCAACGCGATGAGTTTTCCTCCCTACGGCACCTCGGCCTGCTCACAGATGGGATAACCTTCCACCAGCTACACACCACTGAGGAGGTATCACTTCCTTCTCTAGTTTTCGAATCCAAGCCCCATTGAGGACAATGTGACATTCGATTGGGGGGAGAGAGAATTAGGGAAGGAAGTGGCTTTTACATTTCTGCTTTTTGTTGCTATTTTGAGCAAGCCCATTTTGTGTTTGTCAGTGGCTTGCTTTTTGACTTGTTTGTGAAGCTGTTAGTTGTTTTTGAAAAGCTGAAACTAAAGTCGTTTATTTTGATATACATACTATTTAGGTCACACTTACAGTTTTAAAATTTCACCCATTTTTTTTGTGTTTTGCCTACTTGCAGTTTGGAAAATTGAAACTTTGTCTAATCCTGTTGATGTTAGATTGATGCCATGCTTAGTTGAGTGGATGATTAGTTGAATTCTTGTTACTTTCGACCTTTTCTTCCACCTCCTTTAATACACACGGTGCACATCAGGTTTCAACAATAGGCTGAAAGAACTACCTAACCTCCTCAACTTTGCAAAACCTACCCTAGTTTCGTTGACTACCTTTAATAGGTTAAGGACCCCCATGAAAAGGAGGCCAATGTGTCTTCCAAAATAAAAAGAAGTGAAAAAGAGAAAATTGCAGCAGCCATGTGAAACCGAGCAGATGAGGGTATGGCCAGCCTTTAAACACAGTGCCCTAAGCCAGGCGGTTGAGCCACCGACTTAGTGCTGCGCTACGGGTGGATGGGTGGAGTTAGCAAGTTAGCCGGTGCTGGAGTTTCGAAATCATTTGGAGTCCGGGGTGAAACTTGAAGAGTTTGTGGTCGAAAGATCCTTTTGGCTTGATGCCCTAAGCCTTAATTGGTTGGGAGTCATCAGTGGATCCCCGTTACATGGACTTTGGTGAGGACGAGTCCTCAGCATTTTAACCACAAAAGAATTGTGGAATAGAGTGGGTCATGTTCTATTTAGGTTGGTTAGTATCCTAGGTGGAGGCAGTAGTTTGGTTGGAAAGTGCAGTTTAGCGGTTGTTACCGATCAAACAAACACTTAGGTTTTGGTGGAAGCATCTGGTAGAGTCACCAAGAAGGAGGCTCTTTTGATACTCAAATATTTATGGCATTCATTCTCTCAAGATGGTTATTGGGCAGGGTTTCAGTGATTCCCCCTGAGGGGTGAGCATTACTCATCTACATACTTTTTGAAATACCATTTTTGAGGACACATTTTTGTTATTATCTTGTTTGTTCTTTGTTTCCTTCTTTTATTTTATTATAAGGGACTAACAATGTGTAGGTTAAGAGTGTGATTAGTGCCCCAAAAGTGCTATTTTAGACTCTTTATTATAGGTTTTGAGTGTTTTTGTATAATAATCATTTAATTAACCCGATTTACACATTAAGGCCCCAGCTATTATTCTGATCGCATTTTGTGACTTTTTATAGTTTTTAATGCCAAATTTGTTGAATCAACCAAGCACAAGGAATCCGAGCCAAAACTAGCTTTGCATATTAAAAATCAGGAGCAGAATTGAAGAAGAACAGGAGCAAAAGAGGAATGGAAGAAGAACAAAGCAGGAAAATTCGCACCAGGGTGCCAAAATCTGCACTATGCGGTTGCCTTTGGTGCTGAATTCTTAATTTGGTAATTTTATTTTCCATTCATCAATGCGAAATCCCTCTCTCTCCCTTGTTGACTTTTGATTTTCTTTTCTCCTTTTTTTCCATTTTACCCTCTTTGTCTAATGCTTTTTGAGGCATAATGGTATTTACCCTAAGAAAAACTCTACTTCATAGCTCAATGTTTGGGAGAATTGTAACCACGAACTTTGCTCTTAGGTGGAAATACGAGCCTTGTAAGTTCTCGGCATTTCTTTTCGCCGTTTCTTTCCTTTTCTTTTGCTTTCGGTTGCCAAACACCCCCTTAAGGATGACAACTCGAGGATGGTTGGCTGGCCAGCTTTCTCCTTGAAGATGAGGGCTGCGGGCTAGGAGTTTTGAGGTAAAATAGCCCGGTTTCTCATGTGTTTAATGCAAGCATTTATGGGTATTTATGTTTCCATCTCTCATCTAGGTTAAATCTTAAATGTACCTTGATTAACTTTGTATTTGGCAAGTTTTAGGGTTCGGTGGATGCTTATTAATAGATCACTGAGATTGTCAGATGCCTTCTATTAGTTACTATAGGGTGGAGTTGGGGATATGCTTTTATTGTCGAGAGACATTTGCTCATTAAATAACATATTTAAAAGGAAAAATTATTTAGGGTTCAGTTTAGATAGCCAATGAGAATCAGTTTGGGAAATGACTATATGTCATCCTCCCAATAGCGAGGAAAAGGACAGGGACCTCTCATTTACCTTGAGAACTCAACCCCTGATGGCATTTGCTTCAGGAGTTCTTTTTCATATTTTTAATTTGATTTATTTTTAGTTCACAAACATTTCAACCCACTGTTTTTACAAAACCTTAAAATCCAAATTGAAATTCGCCATTTTGAGCCAACTGCAAATCATTTACACGAAGAAAACCCATCCCTGTGTTCGACCCTAGAACCGCTATACTGCAATAGCTTTCATGTGGTGAAACTTTAGGATATAAATTTTGTTGATTCACGCATACCTACCTTTCGAATCAACACAAGACGATAATTGAAGGCAAATCACACGCTGCGGCTCATGACGGTGAAATTTTTATCAATCTTTAGGAAGGTATCTTGAAACACATCAATGCAGCACACACCATGGCTTTGACATGGATCTTTGGTAAACCACTTCTACGATGGAATGTCCCCACCATGAAACAAATCTTGCAGAACCATGTGGAGGACTTATCGCTCAAGAAATCCATATGAAGCCATGGACTTCCTCAACTATGTCGCTGAGACCTCCAAAGCTTGGGATGAACCAAATCCCAGGGAAACTGATAGACATAGGCCACCAGTAAAGCAAAGGGGAGGCATATATTCACTTTCAAAATATATGGAGCTGAAGGCTAAGATATCCACCTTAGCTAGGAGGGTGGATGAACTGGAAGGAAAAAGGCTGCATGACGTCCAGGCAGTGACGAAATCCCTGCACAAGCCAAACCATGCATCAATTGCCAATCCACTGGTCACCCAGAAGAGCACTATCCAATTGCTCCCTCAGTGAGGGATTTGATGCAAGAGCAGGAAAACATAATGGGTTAAAGTAAGCCACCAACAAACGCTCCATATGGCAACACCTATAACCCCAACTGGAGGAACCACCCAAACTTCTCCTAGAAACCTCAACCTCCAACATATGTTCCCCGGGAGCTGTGGCCCGGCAACCACCCACCTCTTCTCCTGTTGAGCAAGCCATCCTAAATTTAAGCAAGGTGGTGGGAAATTTCGTAGAGGAGTAGAAAGCCATCAATGCTCAGTGGAGTCAAAAAATTGAAAATGTGGAAGGCTCCTTAAATAAGAGAATAAACGGACTTGAAGGTAGCCTCAGCGAAGGTGATAACACACGGAGTCATCTATCACAAGGTGACCCGATCAACGGGTGCGGGAGTAGGAGATTCCTTCCCGGACAACGCCCAATCCTAGGGAGTCCATGAGATAGGTTACGCCGGTAGCCACCGCCCTAAGGATGGATGAAGTAAAGCTATCATCACTTTAGAAATGGCAAAAGCGGGTTGACTGACCAACGCGCCATAGCTTCTTGAAGATACTAGAAGAAGAGGAAGTGGAACCGATTACACATATTTATTAAGAAAATTCAATGAGAATAGCATGCCTCCTCCGTTTCACAAGCAACCGAGAGGCAAAGAAGCATCAAGCAAGTAGGCATCACAGGTATAAGGCAAGTGAAGGCAACATACCCCTGCTTGACATGATTAAACAAGTTCCAACGTATGCCAAATTTTTAAAGGACCTATGCATAGTCAAGAGAGGGTTGGGCATTGACAAGAAAGCCTTCCTAACAGAACAGGTTAGTGCCATCATTCAGAGCAAGACCCCAGTGAAATACAAAGATCCAGGGTCCCCCACCATTTCGATCGACATTGGGAGACTTGTATAGATAAGGCCTTTACTGGATTTGGGAAGCCGTGTCAGCCTATTACCATGCTCAGGTGTACAAGCGAGTTAGGTTTGGGGAGCTAAAGCCTACCAACATCACTCCCATCCTTGGTGATCGATCAATAAATTCCTAAAGGTATAGTTGAGGATGTTTTGGTGAAGGTAGACAAATTTTATTATCGGAAATTGGACTTCGTAGTTCTCGTCTGGTCGCGATTGGAAGAAAGGCATAACCAAGTGCCCATCATGCCAGGAGGCCATTTTTTGCCACATCTAATGCCATAATCAATTGCCGGAATGGAGTCAGGCAGCTTACCTTTGGCAATATGACTTTGGAGCTTAATATTTTCCACCTAGGTAGCAAGCACAAATCAAGAGAGAAGCAGGAACAAGAATCGGAATGGGGCTTGCTGATTGGCGAAGTGCGGGGAAAACACCGGTGCTCACCAAGCTACGGGAGGAATTGATGAAACGGTCAAACGAATTGATGAAGAATTAATTGCATCGATCCTCCGCCGGCGCTGCGATTCCCCCAACACCACCAGATGATAAAATGCTCAACACAAAGGAGCAGAGCATGAAGGCAACTGCAGCACACCTCACTGCAGGCGTGAAGGAGCTCCTCCTCCTTGACCCTCCATGAACCAGAAGGACTCTGAGTAGGAGTGGTTTCTCTGATGGGGTAGAAGCCACTCCAGTTTTTATTAGAGTTTTATTTTTACTTTAAGTTTAATTTGTAGTTTTACATAATTTTCTTAATTTTAGGTTGTTTCTTTGTGTAATTTTCTCATTTCAGTACGATCTCATGAGCCCTGGTATTTTGTTTTCAGGTGCATTAGCTCCCAGTCTCCCAGCTTTTGTTGTTTTATCTTATTTTATTCTATTTTATTTTGATTTCTTTAATTTTTCTTTTTAGATTTTCTCTAATTTTTAAGTTAATCTTTGTTCTAGCTTGTTTTTCACTTTTCTGCAATTTTTCTTAATTTTTCTTGTATTAATTTTTGCAGTTTGTGTGAAAATTTTGAAGCAGGAATGAGATCAGAAGCGAGGAAGAGAGGAATTTTCATCTTGTAGGAAATCTCCCTATTTTGCCTCCTGATTTTGTTTTGAGCATAACTTTTTCATCTGATATCGGTTTTCGGTGATTTTCATCTCGTTGGAAAGCTTAGAGAGTGTAGAATATAAATATGGCTAGAAAGAACACATTTAAATTTTAAAATAGGTAATATTCAAAAATTTTCCAAAAATTTGGTCCCTTTTTCCTCTATTTTCTTCTCTTAACTTGTTCATCTTAAGCCCAAATGGAGTGAATAAGGTCTCTCTGGAAATTTTGCGACGCCTCCTATCCAAAACCGAGTACATCTCATCAAGGAGGTATCACTTCCTCCCTTAAACTTCCACTCCATGGCCACATTGAGGACAATGTCGAAGTTGGTTGGGGGGAGAGTTAAGGAAGGAAGTGTTGTTTATATTTTGAGCAAAATCTTTTGTTTTAGTTAATGTCTTGCTAGTTAGTTTGTATTTGTACAGTTGTTTGTTGGTTTGCGAAGCTGTTAGTTTGTTTTTCGCACCACTTTGTTAGTTTTTATTTGCACATTTTTTTTTGTTTTTTATTGTGTGTTTTGCCTAGCCTGTAGTTTGAAAAATTGAAACTTTGTCCAATTCTAATGATGTTAGATTGGTTCCATGCCTAATTGAGTGGATGATTAGTTGAATTCTTGCTGCTTTCAACCTTTTTCTTCCACCTTTAGCTAACCACACACAGTGCACGTCAGGTTTCTTCAATAACCTAGAAAACTGCCTAGCCTCATAAGCCTTGCAATAACCTACCCTAGCTTCGTTGACCACCTTTAATAGGTTAAGGACCTTCATGAAAATAAGGCCAATGTGTCTTCCCAATAAAAAGAACTGAAAAAGGAAAAAGAAAAGGAAAAGAAAAAGAAGAAAATTGCAACACTTTTCCTTAAAACCCGAGCACGGTCCGAGGGGTATATGGCGAAAGTCTTTAAAGCTGGTGCCTAAACCGGCGGTTGGGAACCCCTGGAAACTTTATTACTTTCTCGCTACATGGGTGGATAGATTGGAGTTTAGCAAGTTGTAGGTCATGGGGTTTCAAATCATTGGTCAGGTGAGACACGAAGAGTTAGTGGTCGAAAGATCCTTATGACTTGGTGCCCTAAGCCTTAATTGGTTGGGGAGTCATCGGTAGATCCACATTTACATGGACTTTAGTGGTCGATTCCTCGGTATTTATATAACACAAAAGAGTTGTGGAATAGAGTGGGTCCTGATCTATTTAGGTTGGTTAGTGTCCTGGGTGACGTTAGCTTGGTTGGGGGAGAGTCTGGGTTTGGCTGGTTTATTGGCCGATTGATCAAACAAACACTTAGATTTTGGTGGAAGTTCCTGGTTGAGTCTTTGAGAAGGAAGCTCTTTTGATACTTAATTTTGTATGGTATTCATTTTCTCAAGATAGTTATTGAGTAAGGCTTTGATGATTCTTACTTAGGGTTAGGCATTACTTATTCACAACCCTTTTTGAACTGCAACCTTATAACATAATTTTGTTATAGTTTTATATGTTTTTTTTTAATTTTCTTTTCTTCTTGCATTGCTAAGGGACTAGCAATGTGTCGGTTGGGGGGTGTGATTAGTGCCCAAAAAGTGCTATTTTGAACCCTATTTTTAATAGGTTTGAGTGCTTTGTGTACTAGTGTTATAATTAACCAATTGACATGTTGGTCCGCATTGTACTACGATCATATTTTGTAGCTAATTTCTGCAGTTTTCACGAGCTATTATTTTCCAAAATTGTTGAGTGATCAGCATGAAGAATTGAGTCAAACTGGCATAAATAAATCGAGAGACCAAGAGGAAAGAAGAAGCCGAAAACGAGAAAATGACACAACAAATTTTGGTCACAACCTCTGAAATTATCTGGCGCCCTATTCATCTGCCCTTTGTTAACATTTCCCGGCCTTTGTTCACCTGCATTTCACACTTTTGTTGTTTTTGTTACAATTTTTTGCTTCTTCTTATTTTAACCCTTGTAATAGCTTTTGGTTTTGGTTTTTTTTGTAACTTCCCTTGCTCTGAGCACTATATAAGCACAGTCAAGCTCTTGTAAAATCAACTTTCAATCAATCAATAAAAATTGATGGGAGAAGCTTTTAGCTCTCCCACTTTTTGCACTTTCTCTCCACTTTCTCTCATTTTCTTTTCCCTTTCTCAGCTGCCAAACATCCCTTGAGGATGACAACTCAAGGGATGGTTGGCTAAAACCCCTCCATCCTTGAAGGAGGCTCTTAGACTCACGGTTTTAGGTAAGATTTTGGTTCACACTGTTTTCATAAGCGATTATAGATTATTTGTATTCCATATCTTACAGTAGGTTTAAATCACTCTTGAGATGCCTTGATTGACCCAGTATTTGGAAATCTTTTTGGGTTGATGGATGCTTATTGCTAGATCCGCGAGGTCGGACAGATTGCCTTCTATGAGTCAACGTAGGGTAGATCGGGACGTGTGTTGCATTGTCGGGGACATTCTGCTTATTAAATGCCATGTTTCAAGAAGGAAAGTTTTAGGTTTAGGTTTAATGCCAAATGAAGATCCGGTTCGAAATGACTATATGTCATCATCCCGACACGAGGAAAAATGCGAGGACATGTTGAATGCCTTAGAATCTACGCGGTGGCAGAGACTTCAAGGAGTTCTCTTTTTCCCAATTTTATTTCAAGTTATATTTAGTTTGCAACCAACAACCCACCTTTATTTTTAACAAAAACCTAAAAATCCAAGAAAATACCATTTTCAATCAATTGCATTTCTTCTCTCCTGAAGAAAACTCATCCGATGTTCGACCCTAGAGCCACTCTTTGCCGGTAGCACAAAGCTCACGGTAAGTTAGGTTATAAATTTTGTTGATTCCGATACACCTACTTTGCATGCGAATCAGTCTTACATTTTCAACAATGTTCAATAGTACTATTACTCCCTATTTAATGCTTCCACAAACTTTGCAGACTTTCCGACACCATTTTGCTTTAGTTTTGAAATGTCAAAAAATCAGCAAACTAAATTATTGTTTTAAATTAACTTCAACCCTTGGTACAAAGAGCAATTTAAATAATAAGACTAACAAATAATTAGCCCAGGTTTTCCTGTAAACATTAAAAAAATGATATTTAAAATATGATGTTTAAAAAAATATTCCAAATTTCGGCGGTTTTACTAATTAAAAAGAAATAGTGAAAATCGTGTTTTTGAAAAAAACAATTTCTCCAATCTTTGCTATCTCTTCAACAATGTGCTAGTTTAAAACATGTGCTATTTTCATATAAGTCTAAAGTATTCATTTAAATACAAACTATCCGTTATAAATTAAAATTAATTATCCTTATGTATATACTATTTATTTTATTTGAACTCAAGTAACTATTATTCATTTTAGGTATAATTAATTAATATATTCTCTTTAACTCCATTTTTTTGAATAACACTTAGGTAACTCGTCCCTCAATAGGTCATGCCTTTTAAAAAAATTGGGCATGAGCGATTTACCATCCAGCCCGGTAAGAAGGACGAGTCATTCAATTTTAGAAGGCCAAATTTCTAGACATTTTCAATAATGTTCAGTAGTATTACTCCTCATTTAATGTTGAACAAACTTTGCATACTTTTCAATAAATAACGATTTAATAACATCTTTTAAAAAATATATATTTAAGTATCAAATGAAATAGATACATCTAAAAATAAAAAATATATAAAATAGTTTTTTTTAAAGATATAATTTTATTAATTTAAAATAACAATACATTTAATAGAAACACATAATCAAACTCAATAAAAACTTTAGAAGATTATGCAATATTCAAGTTAATAACATAATGAATTGACTCAAAACATACACATTTGATAATCTTGTAATGACTAAAATACATATAACTCTAATTTTACAACATATTAATGACTATGATTTGATTTGTTGTCTCTGTCTGATTGAATATGTTTTATCGTCTGAATTATCCACACACTAGTAAATGTTGCAACAAGACAACAAAAAACCGAACGTTGTATGAAGATGACACAACCACACACCATAACAAATCAACAACAAAATCACGACAAAACAAATTAACAACCCATATGCGCTTATAGAGGCAGCTTTATTGAAAGAAAATTATCAACAAGATGTAGAGGAGTAATTTTAGGACAAGAATAGTAAAAAAATCACCCCTCCTTACTAACGGAAAAAGGGCTAGAAGAGACTTAACTCCATGTTAAGAGTCCAAATATTGAATTTTGTAGATAAATCTTTGAAAAATCTCAATTATTAAGCTAATTAATTAAAAAATTAAATAAAGATTTTTGGTTAATAAGGCTAATCAAATCAACTTGGACAAAACCCATATGGGCTAAAGATTAGCAGGTCAATCAATTTCTGAAAGCAGCTCTTATACAAATATTCAACTTTCCTTTTTATCCTTATCTTCCTATTTCTATAGGAAGCTACAATGTTCACTTGATTTTATTTTTATTTTTAAATCTTATTATATACTCTGTAAATTATCTTTTTATAATTATATATAATTTTTATAAAATGCAATTTTATTAAATGATAAATAAATGAGATTATAAAATACGTTAAGAAATCCTTTGTCTTCATAATTTTTATTTAAGATTTGAATTTAATGAATATTAAATATTATAAATATTTTAAGGTTTTATTATGGTAATTAAAAACTTTAATTTATTATTAATTAAAATCCTAATACAAATATTTTATTTTTTATTTTATCATAAATAGGTTTGTTTCTTTGTTTATAGTGATGGATAAAATAAAACATATATTATTTTAATTAAATAAGATATTCATGTAAATATCATGTTTAAAATATTTATTCATGTAATAATTTTTTTTACATATGTAATAAATAGTCTTTTAATAAATATTTTGAAAAAAAAAAAAACATTAAGAACACAAATAACACTAAATTTACAAAATAAGAACAATTATCAAAGAACATCAAAATGGTGTTCTCTATGTTTTCAAAAATTATTCTCAAAAACAGTTTTAAAAAACAGGAACCAAACAGAGCCTAAGATCTTTGTTTGTTTTGTCTGCTTATATATATATATATATATATATATATATATATATATATATATATATCACCTCTATATATATGATGCCTTTTCAGCCGGGCTGGAATTGGAGCGTGTGAAATTCATTGGGCTGGACCGGTTGTTTGTGAAATTTGGGATGCGGCGTCTGGATTATGCAGGCTGAGGCCGGATCGTTTGCTGGGTGATCGGCAAGTTACGGACGTAGCCTCCTCTGCGGGAACAAAGAGAAAAGGGGTCGTGAGGGCTATGCAGGTGGCCCTTCCGATGCCTAAGTCGGTTTCTTTACGAGAGAAAGAGAGACTACTTAGAGAGCGATCGTTGCATATGAGTATGTGTCCTAAGAATGTGTGTGTTTTGCATAACTTTCACCCGATGGGTGGTCTTGTATTTATAGTAGATGTTCAACGGTTGGATGGTGGTTAGGAGTCCTTCCCATTGGGCGGGATCTTTCTTCTTATTTTAGTCCATATCGGATTGATGCGAGGATCTGAGGAAGGAGGTACATTTATTTGAGATAATCCTCTTTCCTTATTGGGGAGATCGATTAGCGTGTCTATTTATTGAAGATTTTTCCTTCCTTATTGATAAGGTTTGGTTGGATCGGCGGGATAACATTTTGATAGAATTTATTCTATTTTACGTGCAGAGCGATACACAATCGATTTGTAGGATATGGGGTTTCCAGATTCATTGAGTTGTCCTTTGGACTGGCCTTGGGCCTTGATTTGGGCGATCTTGAGAAACTGGAGGTATTGCGTTGGGCGTACCGCCTCTTTGGGCTTGATCAGTGGGCTGCAGAAGCTATTTTTAAATACATCAGTTGCCCCCGGCCTTTGTTTGGCGTCGAAGCGGGGCGTAATTCCTCTCGTATCGGTTGCGAGTTTCTACAGCGTGTCGTGGTTGGGCAGTAAGCCTTGTCGCCGTCATAAGTCATGTAGTAATGATGACCTTAGGTTTTAATATTTCTTACTTCCTCGATTTCATACATTTCTTTCGTGGATATCTTTTCGTCTTATGCCTTTTACTTCGGGACCTTTCTTTCTGACCTCTATTTTACCTTTTTTCTTAGCCTTTCTTCATTGTATTTCTGGGCCTATCGTGTCCGTATCGTTTTGATTGGTACGACGAAACACTAGGGTTGCTTAGGTGGCACTATTTCTTAATCGCTTTGTCTCTAGTCAGTAGGAATTCGGGGTGGCTCTCTTCTTCTTTGCGGATTGGTGATGACTCCTCAGTTGTTGTCGGCACTGTACAGGCTGGAGATGCCTCCGGCCGTTCGGCCATATCCGAATCCCAGAACGCTGCTGAAGCGCCTCCTCTTCCCGCTGTTGAAGCGCCTCCTCTTCCCGTTGGTAAGGGTAAAGAGAAAATAAACCTAATCACATATCCTGGGGGGTCGGAGTACCTTACATCTGCCGTTCGACATGCTGTGAATGTGGGACCTAGTAAGGTCGATCCTCATACGGGAGTACCTTTGCTGATCGTTATCGACCTCCCCCTTATATCCGAGTATGGGTCCCCGATGTTTTAACCTTTTACACAGCTTTTGTGCCTGGGATGGTTTGTTTTTTTGAGGTCGCTTTTGACAATGACCTTCGTTTTCCTCTGCATCCTTTTATGAAAAGGGTCTTGCAGCTTTTTTTTTTTTTTTTTTTTTTTTTTTTTTTTTTTTTCAGCATTTGCCCCTCCCCTGACTGGCTCAGTAAGTTTGGGGCATTTTGGTGGGGTTGTTGGCTTTTTTTTTTAGGGATAAAGGGCTCGGCATCCCTAGCTGGCCCCTTGTTCTCCATCTTTTCGCGAGATGAGATTACCGAGGGCTATCTTTTATTTCCAGACGTTCGGGGCTCTGCGGTGATCTACGATCTTCCATCTTCGCATAGGTCATGGAAGGGATATTATTTCTTAAGTTAGCGGCTTCAATTGGAATCGATCCTTACGACAAAGGATGACACCTAGGTTTTCCCCACGGCTGGGCGTTCACGATAACATTCGTAAGTATTTGTACTGTTTTTGGTATGACTTATCTGAATGTGGTTGGATAACCTGATTTTGTACTATCTGTCTGCAGGCTCGTCTTTGAACTTAGCGAAGATAATGTCATAGCCTTAGCGTTGGCGGAATATCACCTGCTCGTCCTTGCGAGAATTGATAGGTCGGACATTCTGGTCCATCAATGAGGTCTTCCGTTCCTGCATTTTGGGGTCTTTAACTGGCACGCGCCCTTACTGGGGTCCTCTTCCGGGTTGGGCTTACTCTTTGGTGCTCTGCAGGAGATTTTGGTTCATTTGGGGAGGCGTCCTCGGGCCCGGTGTGAGAGGAAAAAGCGACTCCATTGAGGAGGAATGTTGGTTTGACCAAAGTTCGAAGAAGCTGGGAGTGCCTCGGGAATTGCTCGAGGAATTAGAGCGGCGTCGTCTCCTTTAGGCGAAGCTCTGTGATTTGAGCCCCAATTTCCCTAAGCGTGGAAGGGCTAAAGACTCTTTGAGTCACGACCCTTAGAGACAATCGTTGAGTGGTTATGCCTATAACGAAATCTGGAATCCGCTGGAAGAAGTCAAATCGCCTCCTCGGCGACAGGATCTAAGAAAGCGAAGGCAAAGTCAGCCCAGCCGGACTCTTTGCTTTCTAATACCAGACTTCGCGGCCCGAAAGTCTTGTCTCCTCCATCCTCGAGGACTCAGGCCTTGGGAGGTCGAAGCGTCTTGTTGATGAGGCTTTGGCTTTATCCGCAGGGGTTGCCATTAAGTCTATTATGGTGCTTGCTTCCATGCTGTCTCAGTGTTGAGTGTTATCTTCATGTTTGATATGCAGGTAGCCACTCATTTGAAAGGCTGGCCAGAAGGCCCGAGCTAAACTAAACCCAGCGTAGAATTGCCCGGGTGTTATAAATCTCCTTCAGGCAGGCAAGGCTGCGAGGAATGGCATATATTGAAGAAGTGGGCGACTTAAGTCCGATTTAAAACATGCCGTCGACTCGTGCTCGGCGGAAGTAGGAAGACGAGGGTCAAGTGGCTGGCGGCCAGAAGGCTTGCTTCGGAAGGTTCAGTGGTCAGGCTTCACAAAGTGATTTAGTGTGAGGCAGGAGAATTTTGGTCTACTTAGAGTGAGCTTACGGTGGTTGGGGAGGAGCTGATTACCTCCCGGGCGGCCGCGGGATGTGAAGGAATTACGTGCGGTTAACGGTGATCGGTGATGAGCGCGGCTCGAAGTGGCTCGTCGCGAAGCTCAGTCACGAGGCGTTGCTAAGGCGCTCGTCGGGAATCTTCGAGCCATGGAGATTTGGCGAAACGGCTGGGCAGGGAATGTCGCCCGGATTGCGCGGATCTTCGTCGACGAGTTAGTTTAGGCGCTCGAGGGATGAGGTCATAAGAGCGAGTTGAGGACCCGGTAGTGCCAGGTGGGCTTAGGTGGCTTGCGCTCAGCGGAAAGGCTGTGAGCATACTTCCGGATCTGGCGGACTAATTTTGATCTCCCGGTGGCGAAGGGCGGAGAGTCTTTTTCTCTGAACTATTCTCAGAGCACAGAATTACTCGGGTCCGTGGCCAATTCCCCCTCTTCGTCGTCCGTTCCTCCTGCTGACGTCTAATCTCTTATGTTTATGTTTGCCTGACACTGACTTTATTCGTTTGTCTATATATACGCTTTCTTTTGGTCAGGACTGGGGCCCGAGACATGTGTAGCCCTTCCGAACTATATTTACATATAAATATCTTTCTTCTTCTTTTTTTTTTTTTTTTTTTTTTTATATATCATCCGCGTTCTTACTGTAGCGTCGTCGCTTTTCTCCGTGATTTGTATGGCCCGGATTGATGTTCAGAGTGAGATGAATAAGCTCGTTAGGCTTAGTCGCGGTGGCCTCGTAAGAGCTGGCCTGACTTGATTTAGTTAATCTGTAGGAAGGGATTCGTCATCGTCGATGGTTAAATTTGAGTTAGATCCATCTTGGTAGAATTGGAGTCTTGCCGATGTGAGTTGTCGGCAAGAGCTCGTCCATGTTGAGTGATGGAATAAGCTCGTCAGGGTGAAGTGTAACGTAGAGCTCGTCCATGCTGAGTGATGGGATGAGCTCGTCAGAATGAATTGTAAAGGAGCACGTCAATGGCGAGTGATGGGAAGAGCTTCGTCGGTAGTGCTTAACATTCCGTCAAGTGTTGAGTGATGGGAGAGAGCTTCGTCGGATTGAAACGATAAAATTGTAAAACATAGAGCTCGTCCATGCTTGAGTGATGGGAAGAGCTCGTCGGGTCTTGATGAAGTAGAGCTCGTCCATCTTTGAGTGGTGGGATGAGCTCGTCGGGATCGGAACATAATCGCGGGCTGCGTCCATCTTGTGGTGATGGGAAGAGCTCGTCCAGTCCAGCTTGATGAGTAGAGCTCGTCCATCGCGAGTGGTGGGATGAGCTCGTCGGGGATGAATAGTAAAGGAGTTGGGTTTGTCTTCGAGGTCCTAGGAAGAGCTTCGTGGGTGTGAATAATAAAGGAGTTCGTCCATCTTGAGGATGGGAGAACTTGTCAGTGAATAATAGCGTAGAGCTCATCCGTCTTGAGTGATGGGAGGCTCGTCGGTTTGACTTGATAAAGTAGAGCTGCGTCCATCTTGGTGGCGGGATGAGCTCCGTCGAGGATATTGAATAGTAAAGGAGTTCGTCCATGCTGAGGGATGGGAAGAACTAGTCAGAGTGAATAATAAAGGAGTTCTTCCATGTTGAGGGATGGGAAGAACTCGTCGGAATGAATAATAGCGTAGAGCTCGTGTCTTTGAGTGATGGGAAGGCTCGTCGGAATGGTGTAAAGGGCTCGTCCGAGTGAGTAGTGGGATGAGCTGTCGGGGATGAATAGTAAAGGCTCGTCCATCTTGAGTGATGGGAAGGCGCCCGGGGATGAATAGTAAAAGGAGCTCGTCCATCTTGGAGTGATGGGAAGAGGTCGTCAGTTTGAACAGTAAAGTAGAGCTCGTCCATGCTGAGTGGTGGGATGAGCTCGTCAGGATGAATAGTAAAGGAGCTCGTCCATGCTGAGTGATGGGAAGACCTCGTCAGTATGAATGGTAAAGGAGCTCGTCCATGCTGAGTGATGGGAAGAGCTCGTCAGTTTGAACAGTAAAGTAGAGCTCGTCCATGTTGAGTGGTGAGATGAGCTCGTCAGGATGAATAGTAAAGGAGCTCGTCCATGATGAGTGATGGAAAGAACTCGTCAGGGTGAATAATAAAGTAGAGCTCGTCCATCTTGGAGTGATGGGAAGAGCTCGTCGGTTTATAACGATGAGTAGAGCTCGTCCATGCTGAGTGAACGGGATGAGCTGCGTCGGGATGAATACTAAAGGGCTCGTCCGTCTTTGGGTGATGGGAAGAGCTCGTCGGGGATGCATAGTAAAAGGAGTTCGATCTTGAGGGATGGGAAGAACTTCGTCGGGAGTGAATAATAAGGATTTCGTCCATGCTAAGGGATCGGAAGAGACTCGCCCCGGGGTGAATAATAGCGTAGAGCTCGTCCGTCTTTGAGTGATAGGAAGAGCTCATCGAGTTTGAGCGATGAGTGGAGCTCGTCGTGCGGGTGGTGGGATAGGCTCGTCGGGATGAATAGTAAAGGGCTCGTCCATCTTTGAGGTGATGGGAAGGCTCGTCGGGATGAATAATTAAAGGAGTTCGTCCATCTTTGGGGATAGGAAGAGCCGTCGAGAATAATAAAGGAGTTCGTCCATGCTGAGGGATGGGAAGAACTCATCAGGGTGAATAACAACGTAGAGCTCGTCCATGCTGAGTGATGGGAATAGCTCGTCAGGGTGAATAACAAAGGAGTTCTTCCATGTTGAGGGATGGGAAGAACTCGTCAGGGTGAATAATAACGTAGAGCTCGTCCATGCTGAGTGATGGGAAGAGCTCGTCAGAATGAATTGTAAAGGAGCTCGTCCAGGCTGCGTAGTGGGATGAGCTCGTCAGGATGAATAGTAAAGGAGCTCATCCATGCTGAGTGATGGGAAGAGCTCGCCAGGATGAATAGTAAAGGAGCTCGTCCATGCTGAGTGATGGGAAGAGCTCGTCAGTTTGAACAGTAAAGTAGAGCTCGTCCATGCTGAGTGGTGGGATGAGCTCGTCAGGATGAATAGTAAAGGAGCTCGTCCATGCTGAGTGATGGGAAGAGCTCGTCAGTATGAATGGTAAAGGAGCTCGTCCATGCTGAGTGATGGGAAGAGCTCGTCAGTTTGAACAGTAAAGTAGAGCTCGTCCATGTTGAGTGGTGGGATGAGCTCGTCAGGATGAATAGTAAAGGAGCTGGAATCCATGATGGTGATGGGAAGAACTTCATCGGTGAATAATAAAGTAGAGCTAAATCCATCTTTGAGAGTGATGGGAAGAGCTTCGTCGGTTGAAACCTTATGATAAAGTAGAGGCTCGTCCGTCTTTGAGTGGTGGGATGGGCTATTCGGGATGAATAGTAAAGGAGCTTCGTCCGTCGCGAGTGATGCGGAAAATTTCGTCGAGGACTCATAGTAAAGGAGTTCGTCCATCTTTGGGGATGGGAAGAGACGTCGGGGTGAATAATAAGGATTTCGTCATGCTAAGGGATCGGAAGAACTTCGCCGGGGTGAATAATAACGTAGAGCTGCGTCCGTCTTGAATGATAGAAAGAGCTCCTTCGGTTTGAGCGATGAGTGGAGCTCGTCCATGCGGAGTGGTGGGATAGTCGTCGGGATGAATAGTAAAGGGCTCGTCCATCTTGGTGATGGGAAGAGCTCGTCGGGATGTAAGTAAGGAGTTAGGTCATCTTTGGGGATGGGAAGAATTTCGTCGGGTGAATAGTAAAAGGAGTTCGTCATCTTTGAGGGATGGGAAGAACTCGTCAGGGTGAATAATAACGTAGAGCTCGTCCATCTTGATGATGGGAAGAGCTCGTCGAGTGTGCAAAGTAGAGGCTCGTCGTCTTGAGTGATGGGAAGAGCTCGTCAGTTTGAACAGTAAAGTAGAGCTCGTCCATGCTGAGTGGTGGGATGAGCTCATCAGGATGAATAGTAAAGGAGCTCGTCCATGCTGAGTGTTGGGAAGAGCTCGTCAGGATGAATAGTAAAGGAGTTCGTCCATGCTGAGGGATGGGAAGAGCTTCGTCGGGGTGGATGTGCGTGAGGCTCGTCGTCTTTGGTGAGTCGGAAGGCTCGTCGGGTGAATGTAAAGTAGAGCTCGTCCGTGCAGGTGATGATAAGGCTCGTCGGTTTGAGAACGAGTAAAGTAGAGCTCGTCCATGGCGGTGTGGTGGGATGAGCTCATCAGGATGAATAGTAAAGGAGCTCGTCCATGCTGAGTGTTGGGAAGAGCTCGTCAGGATGAATAGTAAAGGAGTTCGTCCATGCTGAGGGATGGGAAGAACTCGTCAGGGTGAATAATAATGTAGAGCTCGTTCATGCTGAATGTTGGGAAGAGCTTGTCAGAATGAATTGTAAAGGAGCTCGTCCATGCTGAGTGGTGGGATGAGCTCGTCAGGATGAATAGTAAAGGAGCTCGTCCATGCTGAGTGATGGGAAGAGCTCGTCAGGATGAATAGTAAAGGAGTTCGTCCATGCTGAGGGATAGGAAGAACTCGTCAGGGTGAATAATAAAGGAGTTCGTCCATGCTGGGGGATGGGAAGAACTCGTCAGGGTGAATAATAACGTAGAGCTCGTCCATGCTGAGTGGTGGGATGAGCTCGTCAGGATGAATAGTAAAGGAGTTCGTCCATGCTGAGGGATGGGAAGAACTCGTCAGGGTGAATAATAAAGGAGTTCGTCCATGCTGAGGGATGGGAAGAACTTGTCAGAGTGAATAATAACGTAGAGCTCATCCATGCTGAGTGATGGGAAGAGCTCGTCAGTTTGAACAGTAAAGTAGAGCTCGTCCATGCTGAGTGGCGGGATGAGCTCGTCAGGATGAATAGTAAAGGAGTTCGTCCATGCTGAGGGATGGGAAGAACTAGTCAGGGTGAATAATAAAGGAGTTCTTCCATGTTGAGGGATGGGAAGAACTCGTCAGGGTGAATAATAACGTAGAGCTCGTCCATGCTGAGTGATGGGAAGAATTTCATGATCGAATAGTGTAAAGGGCTCGTCGGTGAGTGGTGGGATGAAGCTCGTCGGGATGAATAGTGAGGCTCGTCCATCTTGAGTGATGGGAAGAGCTCGCCGGGATGAATAGTAAAGGGCTCGTCCATCTTGAGTGATGGGAAGGGGTCGTCGGTTTGAAACGATGAAGTAGAGCTCGTCCGTGCTTTGAGTGGTGGGATGGGCTCGTCGGGATGAATAGTAAAAGGGCTCGTCCATCTTTGAGTGATGGGAAGAGCTAAATCGATGTCTGAATGGTAAAGGAGCTCGTCCATCTTTGAGTGATCGGAAGAGCTCGTCGGAGTTTGAGAGCATTAAAGTAGAGCTCGTCCATGTTGAGTGGTGGGATGAGCTCGTCAGGATGAATAGTAAAGGAGCTCGTCCATGATGAGTGATGGAAAGAACTCGTCAGGGTGAATAATAAAGTAGAGCTCGTCCATGCTGAGTGATGGGAAGAGCTCGTCAGTTTAAACAGTAAAGTAGAGCTCGTCCATGCTGAGTGGTGGGATGAGCTCGTCAGGATGAATACTAAAGGAGCTCGTCCATGCTGAGTGATGGGAAGAGCTCGTCAGGATGCATAGTAAAGGAGTTCGTCCATGCTGAGGGATGGGAAGAACTCGTCAGAGTGAATAATAAAGGATTTCGTCCATGCTAAGGGATGGGAAGAACTCGCCAGGGTGAATAATAACGTAGAGCTCGTCCATGCTGAGTGATAGGAAGAGCTCATCAGTTTGAACAGTAAAGTGGAGCTCGTCCATGCTGAGTGGTGGGATGAGCTCGTCAGGATGAATAGTAAAGAGAACCGTCCGTCTTTGAGTGATGGGAAGAGCTAGTCAGGATGAATAGTAAAGGAGTTCGTCCATCTCTGAGGGATAGGAAGAACTCGTCGAGGGTGAATAATAAAGGAGTTCGTCCATCTTTGGGGATGGGAAGAGACTCGTCGGGAATAACTAGCGTAGAGGCTCGTCATCTTGAGTGATAGAATAGCTCGTCGGGGTGAATAACAAAGGAGTTCCATGTTGAGGATGGGAAGAGCTCATCAGGGTGAATAATAACGTAGAGCTCGTCCATGCTGAGTGATGGGAAGAGCCGTCGGGAATGGGTGTAAAGGCTCGTCGGGCTGCGTAGTGGGATGAGGCTCGTGGGGATGAATAGTAAGGCTCATCCATGTGAGTGATGGGAAGAGCTCGCCAGGATGAAGAGTAAAGGAGCTCGTCCATGCTGAGTGATGGGAAGAGCTCGTCAGTTTGAACAGTAAAGTAGAGCTCGTCCATGCTGAGTGGTGGGATGAGCTCGTCAGGATGAATAGTAAAGGGCTGATCCGTCTTAGTGATGGGAAGAGGCTGTCGGTATGAATGGTAAAGGAGCTCGTCCATCTTGGGCGATGGGAAGAGCTCGTCGGTTTGAACGGTAAAGTGAGGCTCGATCCATGTTGAGTGGTGGGATGAGCTACGTCGGGGATAGACTAGTAAAGATAGTCCATGCTGAGTGATGGGAAGAGCTCGTCAGGGTGAATAATAAAGTAGAGCTCGTCCATGCTGAGTGATGGGAAGAGCTCGTCAGTTTGAACAGTAAAGTAGAGCTCGTCCATGCTGAGTGGTGGGATGAGCTCGTCAGGATGAATAGTAAGGGCTCGTCTGTCTTTGAGTGATGGGAAGAGCTCGTCAGGATGCATAGTAAAGGAGTTCGTCCATGCTGAGGGATGGGAAGAACTCGTCAGGGTGAATAATAAAGGATTTCGTCCATGCTAAGGGATGGGAAGAACTCGCCCGGGGTGAATAATAGCACGTGGGGAGGCTCGTCCATCTTTGAATGATAGGAAGAGCTCATCGGTTTAAAACGATAAAGTGGAGCTGCGTCCGCATGTTTGGAGTGGTGGAATGAGCCGTCGGGATGAATAGTAAGGGCTTCGTCATCTTTGAGTGATGGGAAGAGCTCGTCAGGATGAATAGTAAAGGAGTTCGTCCATGCTGAGGGATAGGAAGAACTCGTCAGGGTGAATAGTAAAGGAGTTCGTCCATGCTGAGGGATGGGAAGAGACCGTCGAGAGTGAATAATAGCATTAGAGCTCGTCCATGTGAGGTGATGGGAAGAGCTCGTCGGGGTGAAAATAATAAAGTAGAGCTCGTCCGTCTTCGAGTGATGGGAAGAGCTCGTCGGTTGAACTTGATAAAATTAAGAGGCTCCGTCCATGCTAAGTGGTGGGATGAGCTCATCAGGATGAATAGTAAAGGAGCTCGTCCATGCTGAGTGTTGGGAAGAGCTCGTCAGGATGAATAGTAAAGGAGTTCGTCCCATCTTTGAGGATGGGAAGAACTCGTCAGAGTGAATAATAACGTAGAGCTCGTCATCTTTGAGTGATGGGAAGAGCTCGTCAGAGTGAATAATAAAGTAGAGCTCGTCCATGTGGTGATGGGAAGAGCTACCGTCGGTTCAGGCTGATAAAGTAGAGCTCGTCCATCTTTGGTGGTGGGATGAGCTCATCAAGGATCGAATAGTAAAGGAGCTCGTCCATGCTGAGTGTTGGGAAGAGCTCGCCGGGATGAATAGTAAAGGAGTTCGTCCATGCTGAGGGATGGGAAGAACTTCGTCGAGTGAATAATATCGCGTGAAATTTCGTTCATCTTTGAGATGTTGGGAAGAGCTTGTCGGGAATGAATTGTAAAGGGCTCGTCCATCTTGAAATGGTGGGATGAGCTACGTCGGGATGAATAGTAAAGGCTCGTCCATCTTTGGTGATCGGAAGAGCTCGTCGGGATGAGATAGTAAGGAGTTCGTCCATCTTGGGGATAGGAAGAACTCGTCGAGTGTGTAAAGGAGTTCGTCCATCTTTGGGGGATGGGAAGAATTTCGTCGAATTGAATAATAGCATAGAGCTCGTCCATCTTTGTGTGATGGGAAGGCTTGTCGGAATGGTGTAAGGGCTCGTCCATGTTGAGGTGATGGGAAGGGCTTCGTCGGTTTGAGCCGATGGGTAAGGAGGCTCGTCCGTGCTGAGTGGTGGGATGAGCTCGTGGGATGAATAGTAAAGGGCTGCGTCCATCTTGAGTGATGGGAAGGCTCGTCGATATGAATGGTAAAGGAGCTGCGTCCATCGCGAGGGGATGGGGAAGAGCTCGTCGGGGTGAGCAACGTGGCTCAGGGCGTGGCCTTGGTTGCGATGTAGCTGGCTGGTGCAACTCACGAGCGGCGTGGCACGTGCGGGTAGGTGAGCTCGTCAAGATTGAGCGCGTGGCTCCGGTGTGGCCTTGGTGGCAATGTAGCTGGTGGTCGACTCACGAGGCAGCGTGGCTGTGCGGTGATGGGTGAGCTCGTCGGAATTGAGCGGCGTGGCTCGGGCGCTAAGGCGGTGGCGATGTGGCTGGTGGCACGACTCTGAGCGGCGTGGCTAAAGCGATAGGAGCTCGTGAAGTGGCGGCGTGGCTCAGGGCGTTGTTGCCTTGTAGCGTGTAACTGGTGCTGACTCGAGGCGTGGCTGACGGGTAGGGGAGCTCGTCAAAGTGAAGCGATAATGGCAGAGGCGTTGTGGCCTTGTTGGCAATATGGCATGTTTGATCGACTCTGACGGCGTGGCTGTCGCGAGATGGGTGAGCCGTCAAATTGAAGCGTGGCTCCGGGCGCTAAAGTAGGAGTGGCGATGTAGCTGGTAGTCGACTCTGAGGCGGCGTGGCACGTCTGCGGAATTAGGTGAGCTGTCAAAGTGAGCGTGGCTCGGCGAGGCCAGTGGCGTGGCTGACTCGTCGACTCTGAGCGTGGCTTTGTGCGGAATAGGTGAGCTCGTCAGAAGTGGCGGCGTGGCTCACGGCGGCGAAGCCGAGGTGCGATGTAGCTGCGAGATCGTCGACTCCCGAGGGCGGCGTGGCGCATGCGGAATCGGTAGGCTCGTCAAAGTGAGCAGCGTGGCTCCGGGCGCTGAGGCCGAGTGGCGATGTATCCTGAGCTGGTCTGACTCCTGAGGCAGCGTGGCCTGTGCGGAGTAGGTGAGCTCGTCAAAGTGAAGCGGTGGCTCCGGTGGCCCAGAGTGCGTGTAGCTGGCGGTCGGCTCCTGGGCGGCGTGGCTTTGTCTGAGTGGGTGAGCTGTCAAAGTGGCGAGAGCATGGCTAGGGCGGTGAATCGAGTTGCAATGTAGCCTGAGCTCGTCTTACTCCTGAGGTAGCGTGGCCTGTGCGGAGTAGGTGAGCTCGTCAAAGTGAGCTGCTGCGTGCGGTCATTCGACTTCTGACTTTCTTGGAAAGGTGCGAGCATCTTTAATGCTGATTAACGGAGAATTTGAAGTGTTTGCACGAATTTCCGAGTGCTTTGGCCTTCTTATAGATGGCGGCTTCATTGCTATGGAGTTTATACTTTGGATATTCTGCCTCTTCTGGTGCGTAACTGAAATCTGCGCGAGATGAAGCGTCGAAGTTTGATCGTCTTCGCCGGGGATCCACCTGAAGATTCTGGTTCAGTTTTGTTGGACTTCTGCTTGTGGGAGTTGTGTTGTCCTTCATGAGGAGGGAAGTTGTAACCTTCCTGAACTCGTCGTGTCTCCTGTGGGCGTTGCATCGCACATTAAGTTGCTCCCAACTCTTATCAGGCGTCGGTTGGTGAGGCAAAGCGCCTCCATCTCCGCCTCCACCTCGTTCGTGTTAGCTTGCATTGCTTCTACGTCAGAGGTCGGTGTCTGTGTGCTTGGTTGGTCTGCATCAGCAGGATTAGCGTGCTCCTGCTTGTGTTCAGTCGATACCATGATGGCGAAATCGGTTATATTTGTAAAGGCCCATCGTTCCACAGACGGCGCCAATGATGATGCCTTTTCAACCGGGCCCAGGAATTTGGAGCGTGTGGGGTATTTAAAAATTTGGACCCAGATTGTTTAATGAGCTAGGATCGTGATGCAGATCGTCTGAAATTTGGGACGGATCGTTACGTGATCAGCGAGTTACGGATGTACTCTGCGGAACAAAGAAAAAGGGGGTCGGTATGCCGTGCCGCTCCGTCACCTAAGTCAGTTTCTTCTGAGAGAAAGAGAAATTTGTAGAGGCGTCGTGTTGCATGAATATGTGTCTAGAATGTGTGTTTTGCATACCTTTCACCGATGGGTGGTCTTGTATTTATAGTAGATGTTCGGCAGGTTGGATGGTGGTTGGAGTCCTTCCCATTGGACGGGATATTTCTTATTTTGATCCATATGGTTCGATCTACGGGATCGAAGGGCCCCATTCTTACGAGATAATCCTCTTTCCTTATTGGGGAGATCCAGGCGCGTGTCTGTTATTATTTTCCCTTCCTTATTGATAAGGTTTGGGTTGATCAGCAGGATAACATATTGCTAGGGGTTATTCTATTTTACGTATGAATGATACAATGCGATTTATGGGACTGTGGGGTTTCCAATTCATTCAGGATTGTCCTTTGGACCTGGCCTCCTTGGCCTTCGATTTGGGCCGATACTGAGGAGCCTGGGTATTGCGTTGGGTGTACCGCCTCTTTGGGCTTGGTCAGTGGGCCTGCAAGCCTATTTTTTAAACCCTATCAATATATATATATTATATTTGCATATCCCTTTATCATGTCTATATAGGCAATTAACCTTCAATCAGTTACTTTACCAAACAGTAATTTATAATCGACTATCATTGTCGGCACTAACTACTGTATTTGAACCATGAAACCATAATATTTGAATAGACTTCCCAGACTTTTCAATGAGTAACAACTTATTTGAAAAAAAAAGAAATTTAAAGTATTAAATGAAAAAGATACATTTCAAAATTTAAAATAAAATAGTTTTTTTTAAAAGAGATAATTTTATTAATTCAAAGTAGAAATATATTTTATTAATTAGAGGATGATACAACATTCATGTTAATAACATAATGAATCGGCTCAAAACATATATATTTGATAATCCTATAATGACTAGAATATTTATAACTCTAATTTTGCAACATATTGACGACCATGATTTGATTTGTTGTCTATGTTTGATCAAATATATTTTGTCGTTTGAATCACCCACACACTAGTAAATGCTACAAAAAAACAACAAAAAAATGAAACGTTGTACGAAGAAGACACAACCACACGCCATAACAAGTTGACAACAAAATCACGACAAAACAAATTAATAACCCAGATCTGTATAGAAGACCCACTTTGTTGAGAAAGAAAATTATCAAAAAATATGTAGAGGGATGATTTCAGGACAAGAATGACAAAAAAATGACCCCTCCTTACTAATGGAAAAGGGGCTAGAAGAGACTTGACTCCATGTTAAGAGCCAAAATATTGAATTTTATAGATAAATCTTTAAAACATCTCAATTACTAAGCTAATTAAATAAAGATTTTGTTAATAAAAACTAATCGAGAGCTAACTTTTGGATAAAACTCACATCGCTATGAGTCAAAACGGATCGTGTCAATTTAACCATTTTTTATTCATGCCATAAGTTTTTACAACCCACCCTTCAAAAAGTTGATCAAAGTGGATTGGTCCATCTACTCAACTCAAATAGCTAGTTCTACTTATCGCTCATTTTAATTATAATTAATATATTTCTTTAACTCCATTTTTCATGAATAGCCATTACTCCCTCAATCGGTCATACTGTTTTTTAAATTTAAAACACATGGTCTAACCTATCTTTACCATCCAACCATTAAAAAGCGGGATAAGAAGGGCCGAGTGCCTCATTGATTTTAGATGGCGAATTTCCGTGCGATGATGCTTTCCAGCAGGCGGGGTACGGAGCATGTTGGAATTGCTGGGTCGGTCCGATGGCTCTAGACGTCAGGATCCTCTGCAAAAACGAGAAACAAAAGGGATCGATGGGGGCTCGCCCGGGGCCTCTTCGATGCCTAAGTCGATTCTTTCTGGTGGAAGAGAAGACTAACTGCTTAGGGAGTAAAATTTGTGCGTATGTTTGCGTACCTTTCACAGATGGGGTGGCCTAGTATTTATAATGGATGATCATGATAACTTTCTTAGTTGGATGATGACACAGAATAGTATCTTTCCTTGTTGGAGGGTGAAACGATATTCCTTCCATTGGGTGAGAGATTTTCTTTCCTTATCGTAGACCGATTAATAAGGGATAATTGATGGGCGATAATTAGGAAATATCCTACTTTCCTGATTGGTAGAGATTGAGTGTTTCCCTTTAATACAGACTCCTTGGGCTATCAGTCTTTTAAAGGGGCGAGTTGGGTCCTCGTTTCAAGCCTGTATTTGGGGGATACCATTAAAGGCCTATTGCTAGTACTGGGCCTATTTTTAATCCCGATGTTTGGGCTTTGTCTTGGGCCTATATTTCTGCTTTTTTGAGGTGGCATTCGAGAACGGCCTCCGCTTCCCCTTGCATCCTTTTATAAAAAGGGTTATGCAACACTTCAATCTCCTGCCTTTGGCTTTCCCCAAACACGGGGTGTTACGGTGGGGCACATTAGTGCACAGGGACAAAGGCACAGGTGTTCCAGTGTGCCACACTTCTTGGAACTTCTTCGAGTAAGGAGGTCGTCGAAGGCTTTCTTTATATCTCGAAGCGCTCCAGCGCCAAGTTGATTATTTCGGACCTTCCGTCTTCGCACAAGTTCTGGAAGGAACGTTATTTGTTAGTGGCCGTCACTGGGAGTACAATCCCTTTGATCGAGAGGACGTACTTAGGCGTTCAGTAGTACGGACTACCCCAGGAACCTCGTGAGCTCGTTCGTTGGTTTGTCTTGGTTTTCAAAGGTCACAGGATATTTCTGACATTGCTTTAGTCGCATGGCCTTCGGTTAACTCGGCCCGATCGATCCGGGCGAAGGTGAAGCGAAAATTTGGTGAAGTGCGCCCCGCGTGCCTATTCTGAGCTCATTAGGTTGGATATTCTGGATCGATGCAGTGCGAGGTCTACTGAGCTTCAGCACTGAGATCTTCTCCCTCTCGTCATGAAGCCTCCATCCCCGGATCTTCCTCACCCTTACGTTTGGGCCCTTATTGCGAGGAGAGCTTGGATCACTTTACAGGAGTCTTTGGTAAAGAAGAGGGCGTGAAACAAAACCTCCCGAGGCTCGCGGGAGCTTCCCCACAACAGGGGTAAGATCCTAAAGGTGGGGGCCTCTTCCTCGCCTCCGCCCTCCGTCGAGGCTGGAGACTCTTCGGGGAGGGCGGATGAGCCCCCCTTGGAGGTTCTCCCTATTTCAATCTGGATTCCCACGTCGCGGGGCGCCTCGTGCCCTCCTGTAATGTTGGATGAGGTGACGGGGAATCGTGATCGCTTTGAGGCTGTAGGGGATGAGGACTCTTTGCTTTCTCATGCGGAGCTCGCTACCGGGGTTGTTTCCTCCATCCTGCGTGACTCCGACCTCAGGAGGGTGGGTGCCCTGCTCATCGAGGAGGCTCTAGCTCTTCTATTTCAGGGAACCACCTTTGTACGTCCAAGTGCTTTCGTCGATCTTTTTCTTTGTTGTTTAAGTTCTGTTACCTGACTTTTTTATTTTTTATTTTTGGCAGGTGGCTACTTATGCGAAAGGCTTGGCAAGGGGCCAGCAGCCTTGCAGGGGGCTCTGCCGGGCGCGAAGTCTTACAAAGGCCCAAGGTTGCTTCCACTGACCCAGCCGAGAGGGCGGTCTTCAAGCCCGGATAAAGGCTTGATTGAGGGAGCTCGTGGAAGCCTGGTCGACATGAAGCATGCTTCGATTGGCGGCGCGGGCCGAGGATAAAGAAAAAGAGGCCCGAAAGGACAGTGAAGGTTCTTAGGACGGGTTGCGGCTGGCTAGAGAGGAGTTCTTGAGGGCGCCGTCGGGTGACTTGTGGGCCCGAGATGGCGGCAACAGGCGGGGCGCCAAGAGCTGGAGCGGGTAACTTTGTGGAATGCCTGACAGAAGAGCTTGGCAGGCTTCGGATGGATCTTGCGAGGCAGGAGGCTCTGGCTAGCCGGAGGGGCGAAGTGATAGCGGAGCTTAAAGATGAGGCATGTACTCAATGGGCTTTTGGGTGGCTTGCCTTTCAACGTCGGAGCTTCGGAGCTTTCGGACGGAGTTCAACATCCGGTGTGCGATGAGGTTGATGGATCTGCTTCTGAGGTTGAGGTTGATGCGGGCGCCGAGGTGTTTTGAGGCCCTGTCGTGCTCCGCTTGCAGCGATCCTCGGGTTCCTTGAGTAGCCCTTGCAGCCGCCTGGGCTCAGCCTTTGACTCCTCTACTTACATAGTCGAGACGGCGTCTTGCATTTAGGCTCTCTCTCTCTTTCTTTTTTTTTAGCGTATCCTAGTGCGGAGCCTGAGTTTTTGTATTGCTTCTGATCTTGACTGTTTGTTGATGTACCAAGATTCATCAATTAATTTCTTCGCTCCTTTTTCTGTTTCGTTGATTTAAGTTGCTTGGTTCCCAAGCCATGAGGTCTTCCTAGAGTAGTTATGCTCCACAATCCCCAGGCTATTGGGCTCTTGGGCCTTCATCTCTGGAGTTGTCGCTTTCTACAAATTTGACTCTTTTAGGCTCAGGGCGCTCAATACCCTCCTGTGGCCCAGGCTATTGGGCTCCACAGGCACTAAGACCCTCTGATTTGTTAAGCTCTGGGCGAGTTCTTGAGCTCAGGCGCTAAGACCCTCCCCGAGCTGTTAAGCTCTGGTGAAGCTCTTGGGCTCTAGGGCGCTAAGACCTCCTACGTGACTGTTACTAGGCTCACAGGTGTTAAGACCCTCCCCCAGTTTGTTAAGCTCTAGGTTAAACCTCTTTGGGCTGCGGGGCGCCAAGACCTCTGCGTGACGGGCTACTAGGCTCCTGGGCTCTAAGACCCTCACGGGCACATTAGCTCTACGAGTTTGAGCCTCTCTTGGGCTCCTGGGCTAAGACCCTCCTAAGGCTGTTAAGTTACGCGGGTGAAGACTCTTTGGGCTCAGGGGGCTAAGACCCTCTACTTGGTATTAAGCTAGATCAATTGAGCAAGCCCAGGCTTACGGCAGCTAAGACCCTTCGATCATAGTATCTTTGCTGTCTTTACGCGATAATCCTCAGTGCAACTCAAGGCTGCTCACGCTTTTCTTCCAGGAGGTCCAGGTTTAGGCGAAGAGCTTCTCCGTTACGTTCGGTGCTCGCGAATTCAATCCTTGGTGATATCACTCAGGCCTCGTAGCGGGGCTATTTAGCCTGTGCGAAGGCGGAGCGAATGGGATCTCTGAGTTGTGACTTGCGTGGTTACGTATGCCCGTAATACCTTAGGGAGGTACTCTACCCGTTTTCCTTTAGGTCTTCCAATTTGGTCTTAGTCACATCTTTAAAGTCCTTACTTGGTGAGCCTCTGCTTGCCAATTGGTGTGGATGTTGAGGACCAGTAGTAGTTTTGATCTGGAGCTCGTAGCAAAATCCACGAACTTAGGATTGTCCAGTGCTTCCCATTATCGGACACGAGGACCTCGGGATCTGAACTTGCATATTCTGAGGAACTCCAAGTGAAGTTTAGTACCTTCTGGCACAGTTGTTGATAAAGGTTCGGCCTCATCCCATTTGGTAAAGTAGTCCACAGCCACAATGACGAATTTGCATTAGCCCCTTCCGATGGGTAGGGGTCCCAATATGTCTAGGCCCCATTGATAAAAGGGTCAAGGGCTCGTGATTGACATCAGCGGCTCGGATGTGAGGTGAGAGATTTTGGCGTGTTCTTGACAAGTTTTGCATTTTCTAACCAGTTATGTCGCGTCTTTCAGCATTGTGGGTTAGTAGTACCCCTGCCTCAAGGTTTTTCCTGCTAGGATCCGAGCTCCGATGTGGTTGCCACATATACCTTTGTGTACCTCCCTGAGTACATAGTCGGCGTCTTGCTTTCCCAGGCACTTAAGGATGGGCATGAAAAAGCCCCGTTTATAAAGGGTCCCTCGATGAACGGTGAATCTTGCCGACCTTGCTCTGAGTTTGGATGCCTCCTTCGGGTCGCTTGGTAATGTACCTTCTATTAGGTAATTGATTAGTGCCCAAAAAGTGCCATTTTGAGCCCTATTCGAGATAGGTTTTGGATGCTTTTTTGCGCACTAATCATATCAATTAAGCCAATTAGGTCCGCCCGGGCATCACTTATGCCATTTCGAGGTTATTTTTGGTTATTTTGCGAGGTTTTGTGTACCTCGTCCACTAAGTTCGAATTAGATGTCGGATGTCTTTGAACCCGGGAAAGATTGAAACTATTTTGACCATCAAACATATAAAAGTCGAGTGAAGAAAGCGAAGGCAAAGTGATAAGAAGGATCTGATAGAATGCAGTGGCATAGCGGTGAAACGAGCTGACCAGGGGAAATTTCGCTATGATTGCGAAAATTTATTTGGGATTCGCAGTTAGCAATCATAGAGAAAATTTCGCAATCTAGCTAGAATGAAAATTCTCCATTTTATATCTCTCAAATTTTAGCTAGGCTAGCGAAATTTCGCTAACTAAACGAAATTCCTTTGTACGTCATGAAAATTCCCATTTCGCTATCTCTATCTGGGCTCGCTGAAATTGCTGAAGTACTAACTACCTATGAGCCTCCCTGCATAAGCGAGAATTCCGCATACTGTTAAATTTGTGTAGTGTGCCAGCGACCCGTTTTGGTGTATTACCTCCTTGTCCCTTGTATGAGCCAATATATTAGGCTTTCTTATAGTTTCACACATTGGGTGGCTATGTAAACATCCCATTTTGTAACCCTAAGCAATCTTTTGGCAACTTTTCATTTTATGTATAGAAATATCTCCCTTGACTTTCATTTTAGGGTTTGCTTTCCTCTCTTCTCTCTTCTTTCTTTCATTTTCTGGTACTGAAACACCCTCTTGAGGATGACAAGCTCGAAGTCGTAGCTCAGCCTCATAGCTTACTGAAGAGGGTTGCTAGCTTGGTTTTGGGGTTCTTGCCAAGTTATCTGCATGTTTTGAATGCTCCCAGTGCTGTATTTATGGCTCCCGGCACCAAACTAGGGTTTAATATCATTTAATGTCATTACTTTGGCGATACTTACCATGCTTTGGTGGAGTGCATACTTATTGTTAGATGCACTGTTATTCTTTAGATGGCCTTTACGAGCCACTTGAATGAGGTTGAGTGCTAGGGTTTTAAACTGAAAAGGGGCTGTGAATGCATGTTGCCTGTGTTGACTCAAATAGGAGTGTTTCTAGGGTTAGGTTTTCTAGTTAAACAAAGATCCGGTTATGGCTTGGACTATAGGTTGCTTGCCATGATGCGAGGATAAAACCCGAGGACACTTATTACCCCCATGTTGTCAAGCTAGTGACCTAAACCTTCAAAGTTACCTTTTCACACTTCACTTTCAGTTTTTACAGTGTCGGCAACAAACAACTCTCCTTTGTTTTGAGCAAAATCAAAAAATCGAGCTAAAAGCCTCATAAATTTTCCATGGCAGTGCGAATCATTCCTAGGATGAAAACCCATCCCCGTGTTCGACCCTAGACCTCTATGTTGCAGTAGCTTGACTACGGCAGTAGGAGGAATATAGGAATATAAATTTTGTTGATTCCGCTCACCCTACCGTGGCACGAATTAGTAATCCCAGATAGGGTCCATCCAGTTCAGCTCGGACATCACAGGGGAGACCTCTCCTTCATTGATGCTTAATGAGGGTTCTGGGAGGTGTTCAATTGTCGGCGCCGGAGTCTTCT
The DNA here is from genome assembly GCA_016808115.1 of Tetrastigma voinierianum. Classification (NCBI taxonomy): domain Eukaryota; kingdom Viridiplantae; phylum Streptophyta; class Magnoliopsida; order Vitales; family Vitaceae; genus Tetrastigma; species Tetrastigma voinierianum. The sequence goes on along the minus strand of JAEQBH010000137.1, from coordinate 1,890,102 downwards.
TGTGAGGCTGTCACCGAGTTTGGCAGACATCGGCTCACGGAATTTTACGCGCAGCGCATGTATGACTGAACTGCATACGAATTCTTAAGCGATTCTCGCACCTTTTTAGATATAAGATCATCTTACCGCTCACGGCCTGTGGAGTCTTCATCTGTTTACCACCGATTGGGTCATTTGCTCACCTCCAGCTGATCTGCTTCCATGAAGTGGGCGAGGTTGAGTCCAACTATGACAGCATCGTATTCGACCTCGTTATTGGAGGCTTGAAAGCCTAATCTGAGGGCGTATTCCGTATCTATCCCATTTGGGGAGGTCAGGATCAGCCCTGCACCGTTTCCTTGGGCATTAATTCATCAGCGGATAATCTCCAAATGGGAGGTCAGTTGCGGTTAGGTATACTCAAGTGAAGCGTCTTTGACGAATTCCATGATGAAATATGCGAATCACGCCACTAGATTGTCCTCGGTTTGTACGATCGATGTCAAATTCCTCATCTCTATAGCCACACTTTGTCAGTCTTCAGAGGTTTTCTAGTCTATGCGAGTACTTGCTTCGCGGATATTCGGTTGGGACAGACAATATGACTTGGAAGTAAGGTCGGAGTTTTTGGGTGTTTGTGGTTTACCAGCGCGGGATCGGCTTTTCCATCTTCGGATATCTCCTCGAGTCCCTCTTAGGCTCATTGCCCAATGAGTAGACCCGGTGTTGCACCTGTTCCTCTCTCTTACCAGGGCGGCACTGGTTGTGAAGTCTGAAACGGCCAGGTAGAGAGTGAGGAGTTCTCCCTCTGAAGGGCTTACTAGAACGGGGGGAGAACTCAGGTAGGTTTTGAGTGCCGTGAACGCCTCCTGGCAATGTTTGTCCCATTGGAAGGCCTTTTTCAGAGCGTGAGAAAGAAGGAGTGGGGCATTTGTCGTTGGCCCTAGATACGAGCTGACCTTTTCTTCTCCTGTCAGGCGTTGAATGTTTTTAATGTTTGACGGAGGTAGCATATCAAGCACGGCCTTTATCTTATCTGGGTTTGCCTCTATTCCTTGGTTGTTGACTATAAAACCCAAGAACTTCCCGGCGGAGACTCCGAAAGCGCATTTGGCTGGGTTTAACTTCATATTGTAACTTTTTAGGACCTGGAACGCCTCGGCTAAATGGGTTATGTGGAGCTCGGCACTGCGATTTTGGCCTTAGTCTATATATACTTCCATAGATGCTCCAATTTGTTTCTAGAACATCTTGTTCACCAGCCTTTGGTAGGTGGCGCCTGCATTCTTCAATCCGAAGGGCATTACTCGATAACAGTAGGTTCCCTGACTAGTGACGAATGAGGTCTTCTCTTAGTCCTTTGGGGTTGTCGTCCCAGTTTGTAGCGGAGAAGGCGTCCATGAGTTTAGGAGTTCGCGGCCCGACCGTGGCGTCCACTATGAGGTCAATCAGAGGTAGGGGGAAGCTATCCTTTGGGAGGCCACATTTGATGTACGTGAATCGATGCAAAGTCATACTCCATTTGGCTTTGGCCCGAGAACAACGTTAGCCCCGACCATTAGGTACTCCTTCTCTGATTGCCTTTGCTTGGAGGAGCTTGCAGGCCTCTGTGTCATATACGTCTTTCTGAGGGCCAAAACTCCTTCTCTTTTGCTTGGCCCAAGCTTAAAGGAGGATTGAGGATTCGACCCATGGTAATCTATTTTATCGGGTCGACCACCATGCATGTCTTCCTGTTTTCAGAGCCGAATACCTCCGTTCTTGCTCCTAGAAATCGAATGAAGACCCCTGAAGTCTTCTACAGCGGAACCCTGTATGTAGACGGGTGTTACGGCTATGCGAGATATCTGACTCTAATTCTTGGTCACGAGATTAGTTAGTTCACCATCGTCGCATGTCGAGCTCATCCATGTAGATGTTGTCGTAGTGTTTTGCTTCATTATTTAAAGTAACATTCCACAGCTGCTCTGTTGGTTTCCTGGACATTCCTACTCCATTTGTAGTTGGAAATTTGACAACCTGCTTGATAAGTGGAGGAAAAAGCCCTTATGGAGGTGAGAGACTGCACAGTAACATGTTGTGGCTAGATGGGCGTCCTGCAATCTCACAGTTGTTTGGCTGGCATGGGGTGTGGTGAGCACTAGTTGTACTGGAAAGGAAAAGAAAGAAGGAAGGAAAGGAAGGAAACCTAGAGACGTGCTCTTCTCCCGAGGCAGCGTAGAGCGGCGTTGGCCTCTAACTTTCGCCAATCTTGTTTGTCGAAAGAGGATAGCATAGAAGATGATGTCGGTCGAGTTTGCATTGTCGACGAGGGCCACAATAGTTGTTTATTCATTTCTTATGGTTTATCGCAAATTGGGTTGTCATAGGGATGTTGGGGCCTTCCATATCCAGCGTCTGAAGGTTGTGGTGAGAGTGTCGAGGCTTTGGATCTGCTTGTATACAAGGTTTCCCAGATCACGATGCCTACGTAGAGTGATTTGGCTAAAATTTGTGGACTCTCCACTCTATGAGCGCCCTCAGAAGATTACATGGTTCTCTAAGGCGGTGATCTTCGGGCGGGGTTAGGCGTGGTGGTGGCGATTTGGACTCGCTCTTGCCATACGAGGGCCACGTAACGGTGAATGCCCCACATTCGGATCAAGTATTCAATCTCTTTCTTTAGTTGGATGCAATCATCAGTTCGGTGTCCATGACCCTTGTGGAACTCATCTTGTTGTCTCTTTTAAGGCTGGGTTGACCTCATGCGGGATGGCCATCTCGAAGCTTTTTCGTGTTGTGCCCGCGTGGGACTGTGACACTTAAAATTTGTTAGGGGTGTATTGTCGAGGTGAATACCGGCCCCTTTCTGACTCTGGATGAGGTGGTCTCAGGCGATCCTTGACGTTCCCCCGTCTTTTTGGGGACCGCTCTGGGTTTTCTCTATGCCTCCTTGGGGCTTTCCTGTTCGCACGCCTCCACGGGGCTTGACTCTCATTTTTATCTTTACTCTTTTTATTTTTGAGCGAGGAAGAGCTTCTTTGCTTAGATAGGAGGGCTTCTTCACCGTTGATATACTTCTCTATTTTGGCGAGGACCTCGGCCATGCTTGCCTGAGGGTTCTTTGAGATAAAGAACATTAGGTCTTTCGACTGCACCCCCAGCCCTGCAATGAAAGAGGTGATGGCGAATTTTTCTTCAAGAATATCCACCTTTAACGATTCCACATTGAATCTCTGAACATATGACCTCAGGCTTTCCTGCGAGCTCTACTTTATGGTCAGAAGGTGATAGCAGCTCTTAATACGTCCTTGCTCGATAAAGTGGGAGGCGAATGCGATGGAGAGCTCTACATGAATGTGATGAGGCCAACGGTTGTAGGAAATTCTGTTAAACTAGGCCCGATCTTTGGGCCCTTTAGCGTGATACTTGAAGGCTACGCATCATATGAGGAGTCCCGATACGTGCGACTCATCCCGGTTCTTGTATGTATTAAGGTGATCAATGGGGTCTCTTGTTCCGTCGAACGTTTCGACTTGCGGCATTATGAATTTTGCTGGAAGAAGGAAGTGCAGCACCTCGGCCGTGAACGGGGATTCAATTTGTTGTACCAGGGCTTCCATAGAGACTGGAACTCGGCCCTTTACGGCTTCCTTCATACGGCTGAGCTCTTGCTAGATGCCCCTGAACCTCTGCTCCCATGATCGCTCCATTGTTTCCTACTGATCAATGATGGGTATGGGTCCGCTGCTTTTGTTGTCCCTTCCATGCCTTTCCTGCATTCTGGTCTGCCAGGGAGGTTGTAAGGATCACACTCCCACTAGTTTGGCTAGTTTTCCTTCTCCATCTGCTCCTCGAGGAGGGTCGAGGTGTTGCTGCTCTTCTTGGGTGAGGGGGTTTGGGACTTCTCGGGCTGTCGGTGTGCCTCTTGGGGCGTTGCAGTTGTACGGTGGTTGTTGGAATTCTCTTAGCGGACCGTTGGTTGAGTGGCGGAGCGCCTCCATCTCATCTGTATTGGCCTATATAGCTTCTGGTGTCCTGCGGGAGGTCGGCTATCTACGTCGCCTTGCTGGTCTTGCATCCTTGGAGGATTGACGTAGCTCATGTTTGTGTTCCGAGTAGATACCATCAATCATTGAGAGATCAGTTTTATTTGTAGAGGAACTGTCGTTCCCACAGACGGCGCCAAACTGATAATGCTTTTTCAATCGAAACTGGGTTGGAGCGTGTTGGGATTGTTGGGCCGGTCCGATGGCTCTAGACATCGGGCTCCTTTGCAAAAACGAGAAACAAAAGGGATCGGCAAGGGGGCTGCGCCGGGGCCTCTCCGTCCCCCAAGTGGGTTTTCAATGGAAGGAATAAGCGCTTGGGAAGTAAAATTTGTGCGTATGTTTGCGTACCTTTCACCGATGGGGTGGCCTGATATTTATAATGGATGATCATGATAACTTTCTTAGTTGGATGATGACACATAATAGTATCTTTCCTTGTTGGAGGATGATTAGTGCCCAAAAAGTACAATTTTGAACCCTATATTAGATAGGTTTTGAGTGCTTTTTACGCACTAATCGGTCGTGTGCCAGTGGAAATTCAAGTCTTCTTAGTATCACTTATGCCGTTTAGAGGTTATTTTTGGCTGTTTTGCAGGTTTTTGGGCACTTTGGGAGTTCGATATCGAGTCAAATGATGAATCATGAAGTTTGAACTCAAGTTTTAGCCATCAATCAGCCCAAGAATCAATGAGAAAATCAAGGCAAAGTGAAGAAAATTTGATGCAGTGGAAGACAGGAGACGATGCAGTGAAGCAGCAGCAAACCCCAGCAATTTTCGCTAAGCCTGCGAAAATTTCGCTGAACTTGCGAAAATTTCGCGGGGTTTAGCGGAATTTGCGAGTTTAGCGAAAACTATGGTCCCAGTGAGTGTGGATTTTTCGCTAGACACGGGGTTCGCTAGGCCTTTGTTCTAAGCGAGAATTTCATGATTCGCTACTACGAAAGATTTCGCTAAGCTAGCCAGAAATTTCGCTAACTAAACGAGAAATTTCTGTTTTTCGCTATGCACAGGTGATTTCGCTACCTATGAAATTCTTGACCTAGTGAAATTCAACGCCTCGTCATGCTTTTGTATTTAATGCTATTAGACTCAAATTTGGTGTATTACTCTCTTGTCCTTTAATTTTATCAAATTTGTAGGCTTTTAATTTTCATATCATTGGTGGCTATATAAGCCCCTCTCTTTTGTAATAAATATAGAGAATTTTGGAAGCAACAATTTGGAAGTGAAGAATTTGTAAGTTTTCATTTTTGTAAATAAAGTCTGTTATTTTAGTTAGGGTTTATTTTCCTCTCTTCTCTCTCCTCTTTCCCTTACTTTCTTAGTTTGCCAAACACCTATCTTGAGGATGACAACTCGAGATGCTTGGCCTAAGCCTCTTTCTTTGAAGAGGAAGATTTAGCTTGGTGGTGGGGCATATGCATGTTGTCCTCTTGTGTTAAAAGCCATAGATGCGTGTTTATGACCCCCGTCTTCTCAAATTAGGGTTGAATAGCATTGAATGTTGATTGTAATACTCTCCATGCTTTAGGATACAGTGCATACTTAATGCTAGATGCAAGCTTGTGGTTAACTAAATGGTCTTTACGAGCCTACGAAATGATATTTAAATGTTAGGGTTTCAAACTGAGGTTGAATAGCATTGAATGTTATTGATTTGGCCCAATACTCTCCATGCTTAGGATCTGATTAACATACTTATTGCTAGATGCAGCATGGTTCATTAGATAGTCTTCTGAGCCTACGGATGATATTGAATGTTAGGGTTTCAAGCAGCGATGGGGCCATAGATCATTACTACAATGTTGACTCAAATAGGAGTTGATTTTAGGAATTGAGTTTGCTAGTTAAACATAGATCGGTTATGCGAGAATTATAGGTTGCTTGTCATAGAGGATAAACCGAGGACACTGTTTTCCTTTTAACTTACCTAGTTAGTGACTAAATCTTCAAAGTTAACTTTTTCACACTTCGCTGATTTTACAAATTTCTCAGCTCAAACTCATCACCTTGTTTTGAAACAATCCAAAAAGTCAAATAGAAAGCCTTGCAGTGCACTTATGCCGTCATTTTAGGATGAAGGCATCAAAGTGTTGGAGCCACACAGACCACTATGCTGCGGTAAGCTTGACTACGGCGATGGTAGAACATAGGTATATAAATTTTGTTGATTTTAGCTTCCCGACCTCTGTAGCGCAGTCGGGGAGGATAATCGATATTTTCTATTTGGTGGGAGATTTCCTTTCCTTATTATAGACCGATTAATAAGGGATAAATGATGGGCAATAATTAGGAAATATCCTACTTTCTTGATTGGTGGAGATTGGGTGTTTACCTTTAATACGGATTCCTTGGGCTACCAGTCTTTTAAAGGGGCGAGTTGGGTACTCGTTTCGGGCCTGTATTTTGAGGATACCATTAAAGGCCTATTGCTAGTACTGAGCCTGTTTTTAATCCCGATGTTTGGGCTTACGTCTTGGACATGTGCGTCTATTATTTCAAACCCCACCACGTACCATTTAATGTTTGAACAGACTTTGCAGGTTTTCTGACACCATTTTGCTTTATTTTCTGCACCATGAAAAAAATCAACAAACTAAATTATTGTTTTAAATTAAATTCAACCCTTTGTAAAGATGGTAATTTAAATAATAAGATTAACATAGGAATTAACTCCCTTTTACCTATATAAGAATTTGCGTGACATAAGGGTTTAGAGTGAGCTACGTATTTGAAAATCAACCTTTTGCCGTTAAAATCATAGTAATTTTGAGAGTTTTGTCTTATATTAGAACTTTTTTTAAAGACGAATTGTGAAAATAATATAATGTGTTTTCTTTAAAATCATAAATGATGATTATAATTTTAAATTTTTTTAAGTTATAATTATAATTATTAATCATAATTTCAAATTTTTATAAATTATAATTATAATTATTGATCATGATTTAAAACTTTTAAATTGAAATTATAGTTATGAATTACAATTTTAAACAAACACTTGTTTCAACAAAAAAATTTATTAGGTTAGTATTTTTTTTTCAAAATATATTATTTTTGGGCAAAACTTCCAAATTTCCGTACATTTTCGACAATGTTCAGTAGTAGTATTACTCCCCATTTAATGTTTGCAGAGACTTTGCAGGCTTTTTAGACTTTTTGACACTAGTCTGACACCATTTTGCTTTACTTTTGGAGTTTTGTACGGAAATATTGCCTTTGATAAAAAAAATGATAAAATTGATTTGCTGTTGAAAGTAATTATCAAAATGATGCGTGATGCCGCCGCCGAGAACGGCGGCATTTGAGTTCTCAAATGCCGTCGCTTGGAACTCCGGCATTTGAAATTATATCATTTTCCTTTCCTGCCTCTTTATACCTTCTTAAAACTCTATTTTAAGTGGAGATTTTATTATAATTGTATATCAATATTAAATCAGTTTCAACTGTCCATATATTTTAAACCCACTTTTTTTTGTGAAATAAATAACTGACTTTTTAAATAAAATAACCAACATTATTATTTTTTTTAAATTTTTCTACAACGCAAGTTTGAAATTCCTAACTTATTATATCACTTTCATCACCATTTTTTGTTTAACAACCCGTTCAATATCCAGCTTTTACAAAAATACCCAATTAAAATATAATTTTATTTTTTATAATTTAAAATATATATATATATATATATATATATATATAAAAATACCTGTGAATTGTATTAAAGATCAAAATATCTTCTTCATAATCTACCGTGACATAAGTGGAAGGAACAAAAATTATTCTTTCACATTCTTTTTTCCTTTCATTAAAATTCTATCACTTTTCTCGTCACTTTCCTTTTCCTTTTACTTTTTCTTTTATTTTGGTTTCATGATTTTTACTATTTTTCTAAAAACTGTTTTCTATTCCAAAAAAACAAGAAAAACGAAAGTTTGATTCCATTTTTTTTTTTTTAAAGAAACACTAGAAATTTAAATAATAGCGAGAACGATGTTCATGAAAACAAACATACTTTAACAACCCTAGATTAAATGCACCTTCGATATATATTAATTCTAATAAGACCCCATTTACAATTACTTGGAATAATAATAATAGCGAAGATATACACACAAAATGCAACATTTGAATGATGATAGTTCCAAGTTCCAACACCCCAACTCAAAGCATTTGGACAACCTTTTATTTGTAACATATGTCAGTCAAACCTTTTAGAAACAAAAATAAATAAAAAAACAATAATAATGTTGCAGTTGTGAAATAGAAAAGATTCAATGTTTTTGATGAGATAGGACTACATATAATATATAGCCTTTACAACACAAAAAACAAAAAACAAAAAACCCATATCATAATATATCAGTTTTTTCCACTCCAAATAATCAAATCAAATCAAATATATTGACATAGAACAAGAACACTACTACCATAAATGACAGGTTCTTGCCTATAAGAAGATATTACAAGAAAGAAACTAGATTGGGCCAACTATACGAGGATGGCATTTGGAAAACTCTATGTATGTCCTCCCGTCACCAAAAATTATGGCCTAAAATTCTGCACTCATCCGATCATGTCTTCGTTGATTGCCTCCCTGCGTTTCACAAACTCTAACTTTTGATTTCGTATGAAAATGAGCTTTGGTGATATAACGCACCCACTCAACAGTATTGTACCCACTCTTCTCCCATACTTGTAAAGTTGGTTATGGTGGAAGGCCTGTTTGCTGAATTCTCAAACATTGGTAGGGAGTTACGACTAGTTCTGATATGCATATGCATATACCTTAAGAACAAACACCTTAAACCGGGGATCTTTTGTAACCATAGGAACTAGGGAACATGGGCTCGGATTGAATCATTATCACATATCGTAAGGCGGGAAAGAGACTATGGGAGATTGAGTGATCACAGACATATATTATGTGATGCTATGAATTCTCTGGAATTTAGTGATGGTTAGGAGTTGGGAACTACAAGGGATTACCATATAAAAAGTCTACTATTAATGTTTGTTAAATGCTATATGAAATATGAGAACAATCATATTAAAAAATTGAGATATAAAGTGCCAAAAGTGAAAAAAAATAAGAAACAATTAATGTCATTCGAGAATAATAGTTAAAGAAGACCAAATGCAAATTATTGTTTTCGAGATGTGAATCGCTACACTTAGACCCATTGAAGCACTATCGCACCGTTGTTCCCAACCCCTTGAAATAAAGAAATCCATTGACTATAGAGAATTTTCTATTTTCATTAGATTGGTTAATATTTGTGTCAGTTTAGATCAATTACTAAAAAAGGGAAGAATGAAAAATAAAAGTAATTAAAAAAAAAGAAATGGAATTAAGGTAATAAACATTTCACATAAATGGAATTGGGGGGTTTTAGGGTTTTAAGGTTGTAAGGTTTTAATGTGATATGGTTTAGGTTTCAAGGTTTTTAGGGTTTTTAGGTTTTTTTTTTGGGTTTAGGGTTTAGGGTTTAAGCGTTTAGGTTTTTGAGTTTTCAACTGCTGGCCATATGTGTGTAATATGTGCAAATATGTGGTCATTATTTTGGACTGCAAACTAATTTTATCTTTTTTTTTTTCAAATGCAATAGTTCCGTACAAAACTCCATGTTTTGATTCCCGTTTTTGTTTCTTTCTAGAAACATGAATGGATAAATAAACAAATAAAACTTTATTTAAAAAGAAAAAAAAGGCTGTATGATGAATAAAGAGCAGAAAATAAGGATCTTGATGTGGTTTCAAGAAAATATGATAACTTAAGTTGACTGAGCAGATAGTATTTTGCAACATTCTATATTCCCTAGCTAGCAGCTACTTTTAGTTTTTGTTATTACTCTGTTTGGATGCTGAGGAAACTATGAGAAGACTAGAAATTGAGATTTTGAGCATTCCATCATCTGCGCTTCTGATTTTAAAAGTGTCTAAACATAGTTTGCTGTCGGTTTGTGGTTTCTGATTTGATCTGCGAGTGAACAAGTTTATTGAAGCTACATGGTTGAAAATTTGAAAACTGAACATCACAATGAATTTTAGCTATATACAAACTTTATTTGCTGGATATCTATTTGATATGATGGCTGGCCCAAGCAATTGAGATTAAGGTATGTTCTGAGTTAAGTCTGCTTATGTCGAATGCACATTATATTGACCACCTAAATTCTCTTCCTCAGGGTAATGCTAAGTTGGATACAGACTCTTAACATAAGAAATGGGTTCTGGAGACTGGTTTAAGGCAATACTTAGATCAAAGAAAGTGAAAGATGACAGTTCCAGAAAAGCGAAGGTATAGAGCCCCAGAAATGCTATTTTAAATGGTTTTCACTTTTCATTTATAATCTGTACTAGGATCATCCAACTTTTAACATCAGAATTGGGCACTAATGGAACTACTTCGAAGGATGTCTTCAGGAAACCAAATTACAAGAAAATTCAAACCCAATAAATTCAAACCCAACTTCATATGAACATAAAGTGTAAACAAAAATTCAAACACAGCTTCATTAACCTATGTCAGAAATCGGCGACTTAAATTACGATATTCTGCAATCATACAAGAAAATCAAGTTCATAAATGGCATCAAATCTCCAAAAGGAGACAACATGAGACCTAGATATCAGTCCCATTTAGTGCACAATCGAGATTGGGATAAAAATAACCATCAAAAATAAGTAATAAAAGAGAATGTGAAAGAGCATCTTGGGAGAGGAGGCGACGGAAGGGAATAGGAAGATGACAGTGGAAGAGGAAAATGGGAAAAAAAAGCCTAAGTAGCGAATTTTATCGACCAAATGTTGTTGTTGTAGTCTCTATTAATTAATCTACTAATTCTTGTTATTTGCCATGTCAGCTGACATTTGAATTCCATTTAAGTAAGCAAATATAAACAAACTTAGAATTCCATTAATTTCCCAACTGAAAATATTAAATATTTAAGTTGAATTCGTTTCTTATTTCCTTTCTCACCTCAGTAGCTGTTAGATTTCAGTTGATCACCTTCATCGTTAGCAATAGGGGCCCCTCATAAGGAACTGTGACACATCAACGGAGTTCGAAGTCCAGCCAATAACATGGTTGTGGCGACTTTCCTAAGTAAAAAAAATAGACATAGTAAAGGGGAACGGATCTATTCTAAAAAGAGATACAAGTCTCCATATGCATTTTGATTGATATACCTGCTTACGATTATTATCCAAGAAGGAAAGGACATTAATAGTGCCGATGTCTGGTTGTTTGCAAAAACACATTGAAATGATAAATCGGATGTAAGGAATCCTAATCAAATGAAAATATTAGTGACGTCGTATCTTAAATACTCACATTGTTGTAATGCTTAAGAGAGCCTAAGACTTCTGGGAGGTCACACAATCGAGGGTGAAGAAATCCATAAACCCTGGGAGAAAGAATAGTGAGATTAGACCTTCTAGCAAAAGTCGCCTAGTTACTTACTACCAGTCACCTCCTTGATTCTAGGCTAAGTCATCATAAAGAAATAAGTTCTTACAAATTTGTCTCGATTTAAGAGAAAAGTTCATACCATAATCTCTGTTTTCTTGTGTTCATTTGCAACAAGAACAAGGGAGGGATACGTGGAGATATAAAGATGGGAACACCTTGTGAGTGATGTTCTCTTTCTTAATTCCTTTTTCATTTCTGATTTTTCCCTTTCCTATGCTCTCCGTCATTCAGCGATTCTGGGACGGAGGTTTTTCACCTTGACTCAACAAAGGTGGTTTGCGAGTTTGAATCGGGGTCTTAGGCCAAGATGTCTAAAAATAGACAATTTAAACATAAAAGCAATGGCAGACTAAATAACAGGAATCGGACCACAATAAAAAAAACAGGGTGATTCAGGGTGAACATAAAAGCAAGACATAACCAACCGGACCACAATCAAAGCAATCGGACCACAATAAAAAAAAAAAATCATGATTGAATCGATAGCGGGAGTCGAATAGCGGACTAAATAAGCGGATCGAATATCAGTTCAGTTGGCGAGAAACGAGGTGGTGAGACGGTGGAGGCGATTTTTGTGTGAGAGGAAGGGAGGGTTGACGAAAATAGGGAAAACAACGTGATTCAAATGGGCGGAGGAGGAGTGCGGCGAGGATTAGGACGGCGAGACGGCCTGGCGTGGGGCGGAAGGGAGGGATGAAGTAGAAAATAGGAAAGAGCCCTGGCTGTGCGGCCATTTGCCGTCGTTGCTGTCGAGTGACAGGTGGTCAAATGTGGGTGTTCAGAGCAGTGACAGTAGGCCCATTCAATCTTGGGTGTTAGAGACGGCGGCATTACAAACTAATTTTGTCAATATTTTCTCCTGTAAATTAATTTTATCTTTTATTTTTTTAATTTGAATCATTTCCGTACAAAACTCTTACTTTTGCAAGGTAAAAAATTAAAATTTCAGCAAAGTAAAATTATTGGCGTGACAGAAGGGTTTAGCAAAGTAAAATTAACTTCAACCCTTGGTATTGGCGTGACAGAAGGGTTTAGAGTGAGCTACGTATTTGAAAATCAACATTTGACGTAAAGTACATTAATTTTAGAGTTTTGTCAAACGTTTAAAAAAACTGTAATGTTCAAGTGTATATTCTCATTAAAATCGTAAATGATCTCATGATTTTAAATTGTCTTAAGTTAAAATCATAGTTTTGTCTATGATTTTTAAATTTTTATAAGTTAAAATGATAATTATTAATTATAATTTTAATTTTTTATAAATTAAAATCATAATTATTAATTATAATTTTAGGTTTAAAATTAAAATGATAGTCACTTGTGTTTAAACATTATTTTTAAAAATTTATTGGATGGGTATTATAGTTTTTTTAAATGTATTATTTGGAGAAACAACTCCGCACATTTTCAACAATGTTCAGGAGTATTACTCCCCATTTAAGACTTTGCAGCCTTTCTGACACCATTTTGCTTTACTTTTGCAACGTAAAAAATTTAAAAATAAGCAAAGTAAATTATTATGTTAATTAACTTCAACCCTTGTAAGGGTAATTTTAATAATAAGACTAGCAGATAACTCCATAGTAGAATTTGCTTGACACAAGTGTTAGAACTTATGTGAACTACTTATTTAAAGAAGCAGTAATTTTGAAATGTTATAACTAGCATTGTTTAGAATTATTTTTCACGATTTCTGGTACGTTTTAAAAATCCTAATGTTGACAGCTAAGCCTTAGGTCATCCTCTGCATCAACAATCATTTCATTCGCATTTTCTTCATCTCTACCATTTCTCCAGTCCCAGATCCGCTGCTTGCCTTTTCCTCTTTGCTTCGACAGTTAACATGGCGGAATCCTTTGCGTTTAACATTGTTGATAAGCTTCTTGGGAAGCCTAAAATTATTCTTTTAAATACAACTATCAATTATCAAATTAAAATTAATTATCTTTATGTATATACTATTAATTATCAACTATCAACTCTCCTCGTCGACCAAGTATCTCTTGCAGCGGGTGTCTACACCGAGCTGGAAAATCTCAGGGACACCATATCCACCGTCAAGGATTGTTTTTACGAGAAGAAAGGTAAGATCAAGGGGATTAGAGTGAGATTAGATAAGATCGCAGCTGATGCCGATAAATTTAATCTCAAGAAAATAATGGGTGTGCCTGTTCCTGTGATTGGCCCGCATAGTGAGAGGGAAAAGACCTACTCCTTTGTGCGTGCTTCCGATGTCATTGGAAGGGATGGTACAATAAAGACAAGATCATAGAATTTCTGATGCAATCAAGCAATGATGATCAGGAAAATATGTCGGTTCTTCCCTTGGTGGGAATTGGGGGCCTTGGCAAGACTACTCTTGCTAAATTAGTGTATAATGATGAGAGAGTTGTCAAACATTTTGATAAGAGGATGTGGGTTTGTGTTTCGGATGAGTTTGATGTTACAAGATTAATAAAAGAAATCATTACTTCTGCCACCCATAATAGATGTGATGATTTACCAATTGATGAGTTGCAACTTCGTCTTAGGAATGAATTAAATGATAATAAATTCTTACTCGTCTTAGATGATGGGTGGAGTAAGAATCGAGATAAATGGCTTGAGTTGAAAGCCTTGGTAGATGTGGGTGCTAAGGGAAGTAAGATAATTGTCACCACACGTGATAAATTGGTTGCCAATGTTATGGGTACTCATCCGATGTACGAACTAAAGGGTCTTTACGATGAGTGTTTAATACTGTATTTATTAGATGTATGTTCAAGGATGGGTGAAGATAAACGATATCAGGCTTGTTAAGTTGGAAGGATATTGTCAAAAAATGCCAAGGCCTCCCTTTAGCAGTAAGAACTTTGGGAGGCTTGCTTTATTTAAAGACGGATGAAAATGATTGGGTAAGGGTGCGAGATAGTGAATGTTGGCAATTGGAGCAAAAGAAAGATGATATTTTGCCTGCATTGAAACTAATACGATGACCTATCATTTGATGTAAAACAATGTTTTGCATTATGTTCTCTTTTTCCTAAAGATTTTCAATTCGATGATATTCATTTGATTCAAATGTGGATGGGGCAAGGCTTGATTCAACCATCACAACAAAAGGAAGAGATGGAAAATATTGGGAATCAGTATTTAGATGAATTATTACAAATATCATTCTTTCAAGATGTTGAATTCCATCCTGTAGGAGCTCGCATCTTCAAAATGCATGATCTTGTACACGATCTTGCATTATTGGTGGCAAGACCTGATTGTAGCACATTAAATTTTGATTGTAAAAATATCTTTACAAAAGTTCGGCATGTTTCAACGTTGGAAGTTGATTGGCCAGAAGAGGAAGAAGAAAAAGTTCCAAGATTTTTTGGGAAACTAAACAAAAATATAAGAACCATTTCATTCCCAAATATTGTTGATGGGCCAAGAAGTGAATCATTTGTGGGTTCTTGCATCTTAAGATTTAAATACATACGAGTGCTAGACTTACAAAAATCGAGCTTCAAGGCACTACCAAATTCCATTTGTTATCTCAAGCTCCTCAGATATTTAGACCTAAGCGACAATAGACACATCAAGAGACTCCCGAATTCTATTTGCAAATTACACCACTTGCAAACATTGATCCTAGTAGAATGTGAGTCACTTGACGAATTGCCAAGACATATTGAGACGATGATGAGTTTGAGGCTTTTGATTGTGACGACACAACAAATCAGCACTGCACTCCCTCGGGCTCACAGGCGAGAAGAGGTAAGGTAGGGATGAATGCTTGACTCTCTTCACAATTTATGTCTTACGGTAGTAATTCTTTGGAATCTTATGGGAGGGATAGAGCCTTCACTACTCTTACAACGTGATAATTGATGGTTGTCCCGTCTATCGCTCTTGTGAAACACCCACCGCATTAGGACCTTAGCGATTGTGAGATCTGGCGCGGTTGGAGTTGGGAGGCAGAGCGGGGAAAGGAAGACGACATTCGAGGGTTTGGAAGCTTGCGAAATTTTATGCTTTCTGTGTTACCAAAGTTGGAGATTTTACCCAAGTGGCTTATTCAAGGACTTACTTCTAACACTCTGCTTTGTTTATTCATTGAGAGATGTGACAACTTTAGAGCATTGTGGCAGGACGAGGAGTCCCCAAGTCCCAGTTCCTCAGTTTTGCTAGAGGGAATAGATCACCTCATTGCCCTAAGGCAACTGAAGATTCAATATTGCCCTCAATTATCAGCTTTGCCAGAAAAGATGGGAAACCTATCTGCCCTAACACATTTGACCATAATGAAAACGAGGAACAGGTGAAGCCTGGAACAAGATTGCTCATGTCCCAGATTTATATATTAGCAACTACAATGATTCAGGTAACATAAAAAGATACCTATCTATTTCTTGAATGAAAACCTCCTTTTCTTCCTTTTTTTTTTTTTTTCCTGAATGAAAACCTCCTTTTCTTCCATGTTTTTGTGATACATAAAAACTGATGCTCTAGATGAGGAAAGTGGAGGAATAGAGCTTTTTCCAACTCTGCAAATCGCATTGTTTAAGGATGGAAGCATGCGATGCTCAACAAATTTTAATATTGAGGCATTGAAGTTTGTTGATATGGTCTGAAGCAGCTTTCTATGCTTGATGTATTCTTTATATATCTTCAAAGTACTTGACTCTTCAACGTCCATTTGTTTCTTGATTTTGCTTTTCATAGATTTTAATTTGTGTTCAATGTATATGTTTCATTTAAGATGCACACGTGTGAAAGATTTAGCTGTGTTTATTGGAAATTAATGTTTGATTCAATGTTTTCAGTTGGGATTTAGTTGGAAATTAAAACATAAGAAAGATAAGGTTTTGCTCTAAGATATGATAAATTACCATTTTCTTTAATTATTAGATCAATGTTTTGCATGTTGTTAACTTTTTCCAAAAAGATTTTCAATCTAGGAACATTGAATTGATTGAACGGTGAATGGATCAAGGTTTGATTCAATCATCATAATAAAATGAAGAGTTGGAAGACATTGTGAAAGTTCAACATATTTCAATCCGATTTTGGAAGCTGCGTTGGGTGGAGGAAGAAGAGAAAGTCTCAAAATTTTGTGGGAAACTAAACAATATAGAACCCATCCTTTGCTAATTACGTCGAGGTCCGAAAGTGAATAGTTCGTTTGTCACTAGTGTATCTTAAGATTTAAGTACATAATGTTTTGGAAAGCAGTAAGAGAAGCCCCAGATTGTATCTTACGTATTCTTTGTAACCGGGACAAAGTACAAAGACCTTTTGCAGAGGGGAGGTTAGGCCGTTACACAATCGATTGGTAAGGTGAGTTTGTTACAGTCCTTAGGAGGTGTTTGGCTATCATCCCCCTGTTGTTAATTATGCAACAAGGGTAATAAGAATCGGAGAAGAAAAACAAAATGAACACAATACATAGATTTTATGTTGTTCGATAGTGTGCCTATATCCATGGGAATGACAGCTCAAAATTTCGGGATGCATTAAGTCAAGCTCTCTACCTGCATTAAAGCGTACCAGCCGACTAGGTTTCCCTAGATAAGTTGAGAACCATTTTAAAGCCTCGTCTCCTTCATCTAGCGTAGAGCCAGACCATTCTCATATAGAGACACCATCTGCCTTTGCATATTGTTTATCGAGAGCAACATTCGAGTCATCCATTCTAGGGCTCTTACAGCTGCAAGACCGCGTAATCTTGTTTAATAATTTTTATCGAGTAAAGCAATATATTGATAAAAAAGTATACATAGAGTATACAAGAGAGGCCTAATAACCAACGAAGGGCAAAGAAAGCGGCATACAAACCCCTTGAAAAAGCGAAGCACCTAAGCATAACCATAAAATCCATACAAACCATCCTAACAAAAGGGATATCCAGCGTTTTGGGAATACAACTGACCCAAGAAAGAAAGAGCGGATAACATAAAGTTTCAATCTCAGAGTAGAAAAAGCAGCATCTTCAAAACAAAGTATAATAATATCACATCTGGAGATCTGAAACAAAGTATATGTACCACAAAAGAGACTGCTTAATTTCTTATGAACAAATATAATAATCCCAAGCCTAAGACAAAAACCACCAACCAGTAAAGTCTGTATTAGAGCCTATTAAGTTGAACACTGATCTTTGAATAAACTATGCTTCCCATAAAATACATACTTGTAAGCCGCAAAAGCTTTAATGTCTGAAACAACTATAAATGACAACAACTTGGTTGGGTAGGCTACCTCATTGGTTCTTGCATTATGTTTGTCAATTTCCCAAGAAAAAAAAAATCCTATATCCTTGTGTTTTTCTATTTGCTATAGACCATGTTCGGTTCCAAATTTGAAGAAAAGAAATGCGAGAAGAGAATGGAGAGGAAAACTAGAAGGCAAAAAATGCATAAGTTTCTAAATAATTTTTTCTATATTTGATTTTATTTCATATTTTCCATGGTACAACCAAACACGATAAAATAATTTTTCTCAGCAATTTTTTATTTCCTAAATACTTTCTAAGAGCACAATAACCATAGAAATCATCAGCGTCTATAGCTGATAGATAATGTATAAATAAAGTAATGTTTTACCTAAATGTGAGCTCTTTGTGGGTTCCCAACCCTCAATAAATGCATCCTTTGGAAGCTGCACCTCGACTAGAGCAAGTTTCGGTTCCACCCTCTGGGTGTATGCCCTTCCCTTGGAATTCACTACTAGCCATTTATCTGTCCCCGCCGAAGCCACGCATACTGACGGAAAGAAATTGAAATAATTCGAGAATCTAGTTGTTATACCTTAAAATTTTATTCATCTCCTTGTATACAAAATATTGAGAAGATGTCTCACCATCTCTAAAAATGATTCCAATTTGACATGAATATTTTCAAAATGTTTGACATACTATACTCCATTATGCGATGCTTGAAGTTAAGGTTGTGTTCAAGCACGATATAACTAACAACTATATTGCTTGTTTCACTATAAATTCCTCGGATTATTCTTAATCTGCAAAAAAATGATACTTTGTAAATAGGTTTCCTTATGTGCACACACCTGTCTCACTCATATCTTCATTCTATTTTCTCTGTGAAAGAAAAAAGGATAATTTCCACAAAGAAACGTGTTCTGGTAATGCGAGATTTGCAGTTACATGAGTCACAACACCTAGACATGGTGTTATCAAGTCGAGAAGGTTATCACTTTTGTGTAGGAATAATCAGCGGAAGAATCATGATCTCGTAATATTCAATTTAATTACTAAATTAATATAACTAGTCAGATCGTACCTTGTGGATTTACAGAGAAGTATGCAAACAAGAACCGCAGATCTTCCAAACTATCCTCGAGGTGCAGCGTGTGGGCGCTTGAGTCACTAAGAAAGGATTTCTTTTTCTCTAGCTATTCTCTATAATTAATTCAGATTCAGATTTAGGGTTGTATTATATTTCTCTATTTATAGAGTACAAGCCCTGTATCACTTAATAGCCATTTTTGGGCCTTCACACCTAGGGCCCAAGTTCACAGCGAACTCCATTTAAAGGCTTTAAACAACTCTCGTGGATTGTCAGATAAAGAAAACCAACATTTTGTCTGTGTTCACATGACAAAATATCAGAAAACTATGCAACAGAGGAAAATAGAATTCAAAAACCAGTTGCTAGAATTTAGCCAAAGGTGGAAAATCTGCTTCTTCTAATTTTTTTTGTTCATATTCTGGTCAAATCAAGAAAAAACATATAATTATTGTTATTATTTTATTTCTCAAGCCTTACTAGATTCCAATGTTTTAGTTGTAGCCTTCAATTCTGCAGGTTAAATCCTATTTTCAGTTATATTTGAATGAAAAATCAAAAAATTTAGGTATGGATTTCTACATAATTATACTTCAGAGAGAATGGATGAAGACCGAAAAGGAATCAGCCTGCAGTCCCCCATGAAACACACTCAACATGTGATGCTCAACAATACAGAAGGATTCAAACATTGATAAAAAGTTATACCCAGAAAAAATAAATTAAAAAAAAAACCCATCACCATAAACATCAGACTCTTAAAATTTGAGTCTTGGGATCAGCTAAGAACAATTTCCTTCAGCATCTAAGGATGAACAAATTTGGAAAATTCAACATGCAAATAAACCAAAACAAAGAATACCCAGAAATAAACACTGAAATTTATATATGGTTTAAGAAATAATAATTTTAAAAAAATAATAATAAATGTTTATAAAAATGCCTTTTTGGTCTATGGATACGGTTTAAAATTTTTTAAAAACAGTTAAAACTAAAGTTGATCACTATAGTTTTACACTTTAAAGTTAAAATTATGGGTGAAAACTACAGTTTTTTTTAAAAAAATATTAAATTATTAAAACCGTGGTTGGTGACCATGGTTTTGAAAATTTTAAATTATTAAAATCGTAGTCACCAATCACAGTTTAATTTTTAGTCTAAAACTGTAATTATCAACCACTATTTTAATTTTAAGCTTAAAACCATAGTCATAAATCACGATTTTAATTTTAAGCTTAAAACCGTAGTCACTAACCATGATTTTATATGATATAGTATCTGTGGTGTCCCACATCGCTCAAAAACAGAAAGGTAAAGGTCCATTTTTAGAGGACTTATGAACTCAACACTATCGATATCTGATAGTTCCTCAAGTCCAATCGGAGAGTCCAATTCAAAAGATGGGTCTAATAGGTGGAAGAACCTCTCAAGTTTAAATACCACCAAACACTTACGTATAATCATGCTGATCCTATCATTCCATACCTTTTGAGAATCTGGGCGTCCATAGACAACATTCACTCTAGGTGGCCCACACTCTGGATAGCATTCACTCCGAACCCACTTTTGGGCACTGAGTAGCCCTCTTCTAGGTAACCCTTTCCCAGGTACCCTCTCCCACTACATACCGTGCTTTCAATGAAAGCATCAATGATAGGGCCTCAAGCCTAATCAGAGAGCCCAACTCAAAAGATCGGCCTAATAAGTGGGAGAACCTCTCAAGTTTAAATACCACTCCACACTCTTAAGTGGAACCGATGTGAGATCGTATTATTTCATACCCTTTGAGAATCCAAACATCCACAAAGGGCATTCACTTTAGGTGGCTCACACTATGGATAGCATTCACTTCGATCCCACCTTTGGGCATCGGGCTCAATAAAAGCATCAATAATAGGGCCTCAGGTCTAATCAAAGAGCCCAACTTAAAAGACTAGCCTGATAGGTGGGAGAACATCTCAAGTTTAAGTACCACTTTATACTCTTGTGTGAAACCGATGTGGGATCATATCAATACTTTTTCTTTAAGACATAGATCCAATAGAAAAGAAAAACCGAGAAGGACAGGTCGGAAACCAAAGCCCAAAAAATGTTTATCATATTCTACTACCAAACAAATTATGATTCCAATCAAGTATCCATGCATTTCGCCATGTTTTTGCGCATAATTCAAAAACTCCTCGTGGACAATGTGTTGATAAAGACACAACATGAATGAAATTACTGATTTTTAGTAAAATAAATAAAAATACATTATTTTTTCAAACTTTACTCCCAAATTTGTGCAAATATGTGTTCTATGTACCAAAGGAAAAAAATGGTGTTTGATCATGGATATATATAATCACATACTAAGTGCTATTCTAAAATATCTCATAAGTAATTTTAAAATAACACAAATTTCATATTTTTAAAAGTATATCCTAAAAATCTCTTAAAAAAAGTATATCCTAAAAATATATTTTAAACCAAAAATATTTCCATAACCACTACCAAATAGATTTTTTTTTTTTTATTTTTATGATAACTAAACATTTAAACTCTCTACTAAATCAATTATTTATTTTTAAGAAAATACTATAAAGTAATTCTCTTGAGAAAATCTACTTATAATCTATTTGGATTTTTTATACATTAAAAAAGTAAATCTCTTTGAATTTTTTTATACATTAAAATGAAAATCTCTTTGGATTTTTTATAATCTCTTGGAGGAGCCTCTCTTTGAATCTTTTATACTTTCTAATGCGCCGGTTTGTTTTTTTTACTAAAATCGCTCAATATAACTTTTATTCTTATTGGTGTTTAATAGGACTAAGTTTTTTTTTAAAAAAAACTAAACGCTTTAGGAATCAAACCCAGGACCCCCCTTTCCTATAGGAATTGGCATGGTTCGATTAACTGAACCATGACACAAAATAAAAACCGACAGTCGGTTTTTGGTTTGTTATTTATATAAATAAAAGACATAACCATTAATATGGTTAACCAAATCTTCGGTTAACCATATATCGATTTTTCGGTTAACCATAATATAAAATAAATTTGTAATTCCATAATCATATATTAAAGTTCAAATTATAATCATTATTATAAATACAATAAAAAATGCAAAGAAAAAAATAAATACAATCTATTCATTTACAATTTCATGACACTTGCATTTATAATACACACTTATAATATATTTACAAATAATATCTGAAACGCATGAGATTAAATTGTTTAATCACATTTTTTTAATTAACCACATGTTTTAACAACTTCAATAGAAAAAAAAAAAAAAAACTATTTCAAAGAAATCACAACCTATATGCTTTGGTTTGAAGGAAAATGGTAAAAGCTTGGTTTTGAGGAAAAAAATAAAAGCGAAGGATAGAAGTGGAAAAGTCACCACATATATATATATATATATATATATATATTATTAATTTTTGATTGGTTAATTGAAACCACGGTTTTTGTATTTTGTAAACTGAAACTTAAACCGAAATCAAGATTTGTGTAAAACAAAAACCAAAATTGAACCGCTCGGTTTGATTAACCTATTTTTTGGTTTTGGCTTGGTTTTTTTGATCCGCTTTCTTGATTTCTTAGGTTTTTTGCCCACCCTTACTTCCCTATAACCTTATCTTCTTAAAACGTTGAACTTACCACACAAGTTAGCTAGACATGACGAAAGCAAGATTAAGTATTTTGTTATTTGTTATTTTTTTAAAAATCAATATTTTAATTTTTATCGTAATTCTTGATAAAATAATTTTTTAAATAAAAATTTAAAATACATATGCTTTTTATTTAAAATATATGATTTCATATTTGAATTGTTAGTTTTTTCTTAATATAAAAAACATTAAAAAATTCATTAAAAAAAGCCAAAAAGCCAAACATTTGTTTTTTTTTTTAGGTTTCTTATGGCGATTAATCATATGTACACAGTGGAAAAATTAAAAAATTTCGCCTTTTCTAACCGACTAGGGATCCATGTGATCCGATCACATGATCCAGGGATAAAAGAATACCTTATTCGCGCTAGAAGATCCTTGTTCAACAAATTTCGTGTGTGCTAAACCTTCCTTGCCGAATCAAAGGCGCAATGATCGCCTTTCCACCTCTACACCTATCCACACAATTATTTTCTTGAAACCGAGATGAGAAACGAGTGTACTAGCACCGGTCGTAGTCTCATGAAACCCTTAGTCGCTCTTCAAGTGAAAACGAATGAATGAATCCGCATGAGATCCCTTGGGTTTAAATACCAATTTTAAGCCCAAGGGTTGGTTTCCGGCCCATTCTATGTGTGTGACCCTATAGGTCCACATAATGTTGGCAATGGGCTCAAAAGCCCATTTCGAGCCCACAGATCATAAGCGGCCTCTAACAAGGCATTATGACCACCCAAATTATGTGGATGTCAATAACCCAACATAATGTAATCCATAATAAATGTCGTAGTCCATTTGTCTCACAATATCCTAATTGAACACAAGGCATGGACTATATCTCCATTGTAAAGTTCAATCATGCAATTTTCGACCTCCATGTAAACTGATAATACAAATGACATTAATAACCCTTATTAATTCATTTAAGCATGGCCATGCAATTTCCAGTCTCACATGTTGAGGGGCCCACAATATCTCTCTAAAATGAGGGACAAATCCCTTTCATCCACTCACATCCCTCTACATGATTTATTCTATGTCCAACTATAGTCTGTATTACCACCCTATTACGATGATGCTGAATCGCGGCCAAACATAAAGCTCCTCATGTAAGGGACTTAGGGTGGTGTTAGGTCGAAGGACAAAAAAGAAGACATTATTATGATGAGAAGTACTTGTGACTTATAATCCTTGTAGTATTCTCATGGTGGGTCGATCAGTCTGATGTTCTGACATGTACTTATGAGCTGACTTAATATCATATATCCATAATCAGTAGAACATGATCATCAATCAAACTCCATACTAGTCTTAATTCACTATTGCTCTGTAGCACCCTTTTCCCGCCCTAACCCGTTTGGCGGGTCTGAACCGAGTCCAGGTTGCTCTAATGTCACTCAATCACCTTATCAAAATCATTTATCAAAAACACGTCGTAGCGTTACACTTCAGTTGACATAAAATCATTTTTCAAATATCACGAAGCTTTGTTTAAAGGAAGTAAGCCCATTTCATTTCATTCATGCAAAGTACAGATTACTATAAGGCATATCAAGCCTTTTCAAATGATTTACAAAATAGATATTAATAGTTGAAATTGTTTTTACAAAATATCAATGTTCAAAAAGAGATATGGGGTGAATGCATATGTCGGAACATACTCCGCAATTCTTTCTTTATTTATGACTCGACGCTCCTCGATCGTGCTTTTCGCTCATGTTCAATCGGTACCTACGCATAGATAAAACTACATGCTAAGCATTTTCATGCTTAGTGGTTCTATACAATTCCATTCTCGGTTTCAGTTTAAATCAAATTATGCAGTTTTACTAAACAAACTTTTAGATCTTTTTGGATGATAAATGTCAATACAATACATATACTTATTTCATATACAATCATTTATGGTTCATTGATCAAATCTAAATATACACTTTTATATGCAATAAGTCATGGATAATCAAATCATGCATTTCACAATACTTATTTCATTTCAATTCGCAATCATGCTTTTCAATTCCAATTTGTCACAATCTCAAATCAGATCAATTCGGTTCTGCCCATACTCGTTTAACCTATGTTTCGATATCTACGGGATATTGGAATCACGAAGCGCAGTCCATTGGGGCTGCGGCCGTTATAAACGGTTTTATAACCGATACGGTCGGTGGTGGTGATTATTAAAAAAATCAATTAGTGAACACTACAGATATGGTCATTTGGGGCTGTGATTGGAGTGACACATTAGTGATCGTTCGCGATCACTTCTTTATTTATTACTATTGGTATACAATCTATCCTTCATACGAACTAAACGGTTCACATTCAATTAGAGGCGTCTGAATCTTTTATAGCAACATCTTGTACAATATGTACATTTGTACTCAGCAGGTTCATTTTCAATACTCATGCAATTTTCATTCATAAACATTTCACAATCAATTTCTTTAAATCAATTAAAACAATTCAATATGTTTTCTTATGCATTTCAGAACAAATAGTTCAAATCTTGAAATGAGAATAGGAGAAGATAGAACAACTAAAATCTTCGCTTTGATTCCGATCTTTGGAATCTCGACTTCAATGCTTGCTTTCCTCCTTGTCAGCCCCTATTCAAATACAATGACAATCACATATTAGTAGGTTATTCTATAGTTTTTGGTCAGAGTTTATGTCTACCTGATACCCCTTCACTTGAAAATTTTTCTGGGGACACATGAGCCATAATTTGCTCATTCTTCCTTCAAGAAAAGTTTAGATCTATGAGTCTATTTGTAGTAGGAATTGGAATCATCGCATTTGGATCACCCAAACTCAAGTTACGGCATTTTAATGCCAAACTGGTCAGTATGCCCAACTCACTCGGTTACCTACTGTATTTAGCTTTGGGGGTCTTAACTCCGTAAATTAGTAGTATTCCTTCTACACATTTGAATATATAGTTTATAAGGTTTCTTCTCCAACTGGAATCATCAATTTGGATCACAAAACTCAAGTTATTGCATTTACATCAATTTACTCTAATTTGCAAGCGGATCAATTCTTACACATAGCTCCACTTTGAAAAATTTCTGGCCACTTTGGGGTTACAATTTGCATACACTTCCTTCAATTAAATTATTCCCCTAGAAGTCTATTTTATCCTTAATTTTGAATCACTCAATTTTGATGAGTGAAACTAAACGTATGGCCAAAACACTATAACAATACCCAAAACAGAGCATAACCCATGAGCTACCTGAGCTCACCTTTAAGCCCATATTTGGGAGCCTTAGGATACAATTTGCTCCTAGTCCCTTCTATACATTTGAACCTATCGCTTATGGTTCTTTGCAATTTTGAATCACTTCATTTGGATGATTATAGCAATCTATAGCAAACCAGAGCAAGGGTCTTGTGAAATTTTTAATGACATTTCCTTTGAAAACCCAACATTTTCTTTTTACAAACACTCCTCCAAACCAATCCAAACCAATCAAATAATGCAAACAATCTCAAACTGAACTAAAACCATCAGAACACATTTATACCACATTTTAGGGTTTATTAAACCCAAGCACAAGTAGAAAAGAGGGTTAGGGTTTAGTTTTCTTATAAATCCTTTCAATCTTCAATGCTAAGCTTTCTTCGTCAACTTAATCTCTTAAACTCTTGCTTTAATTGAGCAAGAATCACAACCTCCTCACTTTACAAGCCCTAGCTCTCCCTTCCTCTCTCTCTCAAACCGTTTTTCTCAAAATGAGCTTCCAAGACCACTTTTGGTCTTAAATATCCCATGTCACATAAGGCCTTGCTTGACCTTCTTTAAAAATCCATTTTTTGGTTTAAGTTCTCCTAATTGCTAGCTTGCCCACCATTTGTCTCTATTTGCATTTAAATTCTCATTAATCACACTTAGACATTTCTTCTTTCTAACTTATGACCCTTAGGTCCTTATTTCACAATTTCAAATTTTTGCCCTTTTTCACTTGGGTTTATTTCCGAGTTCAATTAATTTCTCATTTTAGCATTTAATATTTGCATTTGGCTTTTAGCCATATAATAATTTAATCAACATTCTTCACAATTCTGGAAAATACAGTTAAAGCTCAATTTATACCGGAATATATAATAAAATTATAAAGTATAGGATATTTTTGGGGCGTTACATCTCACAGCTTAGAAAATTTAGTATCGAAATTTTAAGCTAGTCTAACGATTGCGGATCTTCTTTGATAAGTCGTTTCTTCACTTTCCCAAGTGGCTTCTTGATGTATGGTTTCTCACAACACTTTGACTAACGGAATCTTCTTGTTCCGCAATTCTTTCACTTCTCGAGCCAAGATCTCCACTGGCTCTTCCTCATAGGTCAAATCTGGTCTTAGCTCAATTGTCTCCGAAGATACTACATGTGTAACACCCCAAATTATACCATGACAGTTTTATAACATATTTAGGGTATAATAAAAGTAAATGTATATTTTTCCGAAATAAAATAGGGCTAAAAATAACATAAGCAAAAACCGGGAATTAATACAAAAGTCAAGGGTAAAGTGGTAAATTGACACTTAAGGACTTAAGTGTCATAGGATGAAAAGATGGGATGCCAAAGTAGAATTTTTATAAGTTGAATTGAGAATAGATGAGAAACAAAGGACCAAAATGCAAAAATGAGAAAAAAAGAAGTTCAAAAATGAGATAAGGCCAAACATGGCCTTATCTGAAAGCAAAAATATCTCATTTTGGTATATGAAGGAGAGCTCCTACGGGTAGGAGAAGGGAGAAGAGAAGAGAAGGAGGAGAAGAAGAAGAAGAAGAGAAGAGAAGAAGGAAGAAGGAAGGAGAAAGAAAGATCAAAGGTATGGAAACTATGATTTTGGTATGGAATTGTATGGAAATTCATGGAATTCTATGGATCTCTATGGTTTGGTATGACTATTAGTTTGTTCCAAACCTAGGGTTAGTTAGGAATTCATCCTAACCATAGATATGTTGAAAGTTGGGTTGGTAAAACCCTAATTTGTATAAGTTGAGCAAGAAATCCTCCCTTTGAGTATAAATTTTTGGGTTATTTGCAAGTAATTGAGTTTGGGTTTAGAACAAACCCTAACTAACCTTTATGTTTGGGTTATTAACCATGTTAGAATTGTTTTGGGAGGAATTCATGGTTGGTTTTTGATGTAGGATGGAATAGAGGAAGTGTATGGAAGAAAAGTGAGGTAAAAATGGCAAAATCTGCAATTTACAGTGAGTTCGTGAAATAGAGTACCAAACAAGGGTGAATGCAAATTTACCGCTATGCGAGAGGCAAAATGGTCTGGAAGTACCATCTAGAGTGGTAAATTTGCCACTCAAGATTTATGAATGGTACCGGTGCCGATGCGGGTACCGTGCGAATTCACTTTCCTGTGACCCTAGTTTCTTGTATTTTTAAATTATTAAGCCCAAATTCATACACCGATAGTATAGGAACCCTAATATATTGCTAACGGGGGTTCAAATATGAATGACACTAAGTTGAAAACGTACCGTACCTCACCGCCTCGGCGAAGCGAATTTAGTGTGGACAAACTATACGTTCCTTAATACGTATAAGTGTTATAAGTACAAGTATATGTATAAGTTTAATATATGCAAGCTAAAGAGAAGACACGTATAATTTTATTATAAGAAAAAGTACAGTTAAATGTTTATAAGAAATTATTTGATAAGGACTATCTCATAAGTATACATGATATCAACAATTATTTATGTATATGAGATATCTTTTCTAATACATGAAAAATGGTTAAGAAAACATAATAAAACGGATTGCTTGCTTATAATCGAGTAGTTGGATAGATAGGCCTGCAAATGCATCGGGATACGATTCTTTGCGAGCCGTTTGGAGTCGATGGCGTAGATCCCGTTTGGATCGATATAAGCGGCCAGTTTGGGTCATACAAATAGAGATCCTTTATCTTGTCTGATGATAGTACCTTTAGTACATACCGAGTTTTTCCCGTATCCACTTCTCAGGTTTATGCAGGCATAAAACATAAAAGAAAATGACAAGTATACATAAATGAAATGTATATAATATACGACATTATATGAGAAGCATAACACTGCTGTGTGATGATAGTATACAGTTATAAGCATAAGAAGTAGAGTGAAAGACGATAATAACAGTATATGAAAGATGATAAGAATGAAACATGTTATGAAAAAGTTGACATGACAAATATATAAGTATATGTAAATGTTATAATTGGCAAAAGGTTATGCATGTGTTTAAAGTGTGATGACCCTTATCAGAGGTCGTCCATATGTATTAATTCTCACTAAGCTATAAACGCACGGTGTTTCATACGTGGAGTACGGGAGAAGCGAAGCGAGAAGTGCGGACCTCCACATTGTAGCAGCCAAGGCCAACACTTCATTAGGTGCCTTTGGAAGACCCGCCCCAGTCCTAATATACATGTATTTTTGTTGCTTTTGTATACAATGTGAATATTGTACACGTTGAACATTTCCATATATGGAGCTTGTATATACATTTTGTAATCTGCTGCTACATAATATAATACAAGTTAAATGTTTAACATTATATGAATGAAAAGCTTAAAGTTTATAAGTTATAGTAAATGAGCATCGGTTGGATCGGACCACCAATCGAATTCGGGCCAAGGAAGGGAGTGTCACAACATGTGGCCAGATGCGATCTATACCTCCTCAGTAGTGAGACATGGAAAACATTGGATCTTTCAGTGGAGAAGCAATGCCAATCGTATGCAATTTGGACCCACTTTTCAATCCTTCATAGGGGCGATAAATCTAGGACTCAACTTGCCCTTTTTCCCGGATCTCATCGCATCACGCCCGATTTAAGGGACGAGACTCGGGGCTGGACTCTTTGCACGATTTTTTTTTTTTTTTTTTTTTTTTAAAGCCAAATGATACCTGTGGGTATGGCCCACATATTATAACATAATCAATAATGACCTATGCATTTCACCCAGAGTCCCATTTACAAATACAAAAGCTGTACTTTACAATTACAAATCGAGGCACGGAACTACCATGTAGTGAACCCTTACAAGTGTGTTGGCCCAATTGTATGCGGATGTTTGCGCGTCTTCTCTTTTATTACTGCAAGTTAAAACCAGTGCTAAACTTTGCGCTTAGTGGGAAGCATTTCTTATGCATATGCACATTTAACGCTAAAACAATAACAGATAATATAAATTTCATGCATTTTATATTATGAGCTTATCTAGTACTTCTTCTTATAATGGAAACTACGCTTATTTGGATCTCAGTAGGAATTCTGAGATCTTATTCTTATGCGAGAACTTATACTTATTACAAACTTATGTTCATTGAGACTCCCGTAGGAATTCCGGAACTTATGCTCATTCAGAACTTATACTTAACGAGGCTTATGTTCTTCGGGTATTACAAAACTTATACTTATCTTCACCAGACTTATCTTTTGGTCTTACAGAACTTGGACATGTATTTCAGATCTTATACATGTCTTACCGAGCATATACTTATGCGGAACTTATCTTTGGTCTTACAGAACTTAGACATGTATTTCGGATCTGTACATATCTTACGGAGCATATACTTATCTTACAGACTTATGCGATCTTGAGAACTTAGACATATTTCAGATGTACTGCATGTCTTCTGAGAGCATATACTTATTTTACCGATACAAGAGTACCCTTAGGTACTACTGGACTTATACTTGTTTTACCGATACAGGGGTACCCATAGGTACTACTGGACTTATACTTATTAGGATCTCCTGTAGGAGTTACAGAGTTACTTCTTATGCAGGATTTAACAGGCTTATTTCCATTCGGGACTCCCGTAGGAGTTACAACTTATTCTTAACTACGGAGTTTATACTTGTTCGGAGAGATACCGTAGGTATCCATGAGGGATTACGGAACGTGTCTTGGTATTCTTGGGCTTATTCTTGTCTTCTGAGGATCTTATTTTGGTATTCACAGACATGTACTTGTCTTACGGATCTTATACGGAGCTTGATACGGGTACAAAGTACGTAGGTACTACCTGTGATTCATTATCTGGTGAAATCGGTACCAGCTGGTTATACTTATCGTGCGGATACGAGTACTCATAGGTACTACAAAACTTGTGCCCATATTGCGTCACGGAAGCACTCGTGGGTACTACGAGTTTGTACTTATTCGAATCACGGGAGCACCCTTAGGTACTCACAGGAGCTAAATCAGAGGCCAGGGACTTGATCGAAGCGGAACTTATTCGAGATCACAAAGTACGTAGGTACTACAGAACTAAATCAGAGACAAAACTTAATCGGAAAGCGGGGGCTTATTCAAATACAAGAATTGCCCTTAGGCACTCTGGGACTTATTCGGATCTGAGGACCAGAACTTGTTCGGATACGAAGGAGTACCCGTAGGTACTCACAGACTATCGGATGAGAACTTATTCGAATCTGGGAGTACGTAGGTACTCTGAACTATCGAATCGGGACGAGAACTTATTCGAGATCTGAAGTACCCGTAGGTACTACATAACTTATCGAGATCGAGAATGAACTTGACCGGATCTGGGAGTACCGTAGGTACTTTCACGGGACTTATTCAAATACAAGAGTACCCTTAGGTACTACGGAACTTATCGGATCAGGACTTATTCAGAGACGAGGAGTTAATCGAGCGAGTACCCATGGAGTCTTCTGAGACTAATCGAGACGAGCGGAACTTAATTAAATACGGGAGTACCGTAGGCACTACAAAACATTTTCGAATGCGGGGAGTACCCGTAGGTGCTGCACGAGGCTTATCAGAGGCGGAATTACTGTGGGTACTACGGAACTTTTGGAGGCAGAGGTGCCGAGTGAGTGCTTCTGGGGACTTTTCGGATACGGGAGTACGTGGGGTACTACGGGATGGGGATAAGATACGTTCAGATCTTTACTCTTATTCTTTATTCAGTGTCTTATCGTATGTCTGTCTGACTACCTAGACCAATTATAAGAAATGAGTAGGACGCAATACAATAAATTGCAGGAAGGTACGATACGATCTTGGGGGTGCCATAGCACCAGTAAAATCATAGGAAATCTTGAGCAAGGGAGTCTTAAGTAGCATAATCGGGGGAGTCTCGGAAGTACTAATCAAGGTGCGGGCACTAATCGAAGTCACCGAAGTACTAATCGGGCGTCATCATTCATTCTTTGGTCTAGGTAGTCATATGATCATATGTCTTTCAGAACTTACCAGCCTTTCTTAATCACATTCGCGATCATGGCATCTGGTTTTTCATATTCATGTTTGTATTCCGTGTTTCAGTTCGTTTTCAGGTTTCATGCCTATTCCTTATGGCATTTCAGATACTTGTACGATATGATGCCTATCCACACATCATTCATGTATTCTTGTCCCTCGATACATCTACGTTTCTTAGGAATTGGAATCAATCCAATCGGATCATCTAAACTCAAGTTATGGCATTTTCATGCCAACTAGTCGATTACCGATTTTTATCGAGGAACAGTTTGCAATATTAATTTTCCAGTGCCTTGTCTCATATTTTACACTGGTTCTTTGTGCTACTATAAAGCTAGGTGTAAGGGTTCTATTCCAACTGGAATCACCCGATTGAACCAGGAGCTGAAGGTGCGGTCGAATCAATCGGGAATCCTCTATGATCAAGCGATGAAGATGGGCTTGCACATAGCCCCACTTTAGTGAATTTTATGCTATTTAGAGTCATGAATTTGGAATGCTTATTAAATATGGTTTTCTCCTTGAAGTCTATTTTAAGTAGCCACTTGAATCACTCAAATCGGATAAGAAATGAGGAAGTTATGGTAGAAATACAAAAACTGGTCAGAATAGGAAAGCCGAAGCAGGTTGTGCGATTACAAGCTCAAGTTTCTCAAGTACCTTGGCCAAAAATGACGAACCGAAATTGTACCGGTACAAGCTCAACTTGTACCAGTACAGATTCACCAAAGTACAGGAATGGTTATTTTCTCATTTTTCCATGCTTTTGAACTAGTCACTTTCACATACCTCATAAACCTTCAAACACACATCAAAACCATTTCTAATTCACATTGGAATCTCTTTTCTATTCAATTCCTCCTTCCAATACTTATCTTAGTTCAAAGACTTATCATGAATTACTTCAAACCCATTCCAATATGGGTTATAACTCATACACAAATCAAACTCAAGGATTTATTAGGATTTATTCCTAAATACTAATTCGATTACTCTTAATTAACCATGAATTCATCCTCGAGAGGATTTCGCAGGCTTCTTGTGCCATATGGGGTTTTACCCACCTTACTTGCCATCATTTTTGGGTTAAAATGAAACCCTAGCAAAACCCCATGTTTGGGGACAAACAACTAACCAACAAAGCATGGCAATTCATACATAATCTCTTAGAATCCTTAGCGAAGTTAGTTTTAAGGTACCTTGGAGAAACTGATCTTGGCTTCTCTTCCTCTTCCTCTTCTCTTCTTCCTCTTCCTCCTCTCTTCTTCTCTCTTCACGATTTGTTCCCTCCTCCAAATGAGACCAATTTTGGGTCTTTAAATCCAGATTTTCTTAGGCCTTGTTTGGCCCTACAAAAACCCATTTTTTTGTTAAGTTTGCTTATTTGCTTTTGGACCCCATAACTCCTTCTATTTATGAATACACTTTCCTTTATTTCATTTTGGCCTCAAATCTTTTCACATTAGGACTTTTAAGCCCCTTTTTGGACCAATTACAAAAATTGTCCTTAAGTCTTGTAACTTTGGGTCTCGTTTCAGTAGTTCGCATTTAACTGAAAGCAATCAAATTATAACTACAAAAATACCCTAAACATGTCGAAAGCGACTAGGGTATTCGAGTGTTACAATTCTCCCCCCCTTATAAGAATTTCGTCCTCGAAATTCACACTCTAGCATGTGCTTGCTCTATATCAGATCCTTTCTTTTCATATCTTTTACAGAAGCTGGAGCGTGACTCTCACTTGAGCCATCAAAGCTCCATCAGAACTACATCTCTTGTCTTAATCCTTCGAGCCCAGTTAGTGCGATTCATTCTAGTCGATATCGGGACAGGACATCGCGTGGGCCAACACATTACTATGTAGGTGCATCCTTGTCACGAGACTTATCCAACGCTGGCACAGGCTCGATACCAACATCCGCCCCCCGTTTCAGGGCCCGAGACTCGGGACTAGGACTCTTTACCTGATTTTTTTTTTTTTTTTAAAAGCCGATGATACCTGTGGGTATGGCCCACATCTTATAACATAATCAATAATGACCTATACATTTACAGGAGTCCATTCTGAATACAAGCGTACTTTTACAAATACAAATCAGAGCACGGAACCTACATGTAGTGAACCCTTACAAGTATGTTGGCCCAGCTGTATGCGGATGTTTGCTGGCGTCTTCTCCTGTACCTACACGGATTAAAAACCCCGTGCTAGCTTTCTACGCTTAATGGGAAACATTCTTATGCATATACATTTAACGCATAAAACAATAACAGATAATATAAATTTCATGCATTTATATTATGAGCTTATACGAGTACTTCTTCTTATAACAGGCTTACGCTTATTTGGATCTCCTGTAGGAGTTACAGATCTTATTCTTATGCAGAACTTATGCTTATCTGGAAAGCTTATGTTCATTGAAGACTCGTAGGAGATTCTGAGGAACTTATACTCATTCAGAACTTATACTTAACAGGCTTATGTTTATTCAGGTATTACAAAACTTATACTTATCTTACGGAACTTATACTGGTCTTACAGAACTTGGACATGTATTTAAGATCTTATACATGTCTTACAGAGCATATACTTATCTTACGGAACTTATACTGGTCTTACAGAACTTAGACATGTATTTAAAATCTTATACATGTCTTACGGAGCATATACTTATCTTACGGAACTTATACTGATCTTACAGAACCTAGACATGTATTTCAGATCTTATACATGTCTTACAGAGCATATACTTATTTTACCGATACAAGAGTACCCTTAGGTACTACTGGACTTATACTTGTTTTACCGATACAGGAGTACCCATAGGTACTCTTGGACATACTTATTAGGATCTCTGTAGGAGTTCTGAGTTACTTCTTATGCGAGGATTTAACGGGCTTATTTCCATTCGGGACTCATTAGGAGTTTACAACATTCTTAACTACGGGTTTATACTTGTTCGGAGATACCGTAGGTATCACGGATTACGGAACGTGTCACTTGGTATTCGCGAGGCTTATTCTATTCTTACGGATCTTATTATTTTGAGTATTACAGACATGTACTTGTCTTACGGATCTTATGGAACATTACAGTACCAAAGAGCAGTGAGTGCTATGATTCATTATCTGAAGGTACGTCGGTGCCACTAGATTTATACTTATCGTGCGGGATGCGAGGTACTCATTAGATTTACAAAGCTTGTGCTTATATTCGCGTCACGGAGTACTAGTGGGTACTCGAGGAGTTTGGCACTTATTCGATCTGAGGAGCACCCTTGGGTACTCTGAACCATCCAGGAGACGGGACTTGTTGAGAAGCGGAACTTATTCAGATGCAGAATTTCAGTAAGGTACTACGGAACTTCGTCGAGGCCAGGAGACTTAATCGAGAAAGCGGAACTTGACAAATCTGAGAGTACCCTTAGGTACTCACGGGACTTGATCGAATCGGGGCTGGGCTTGTCGGATCACGGGAGTACGTAGGTACTACGGAGCTTATCCGTCGGGGCTGAGGAACTTATTCGAAGTCTGGGGAGTACCGTAGGTACCTCTGAACTTATCGGATAGGAATGAGAACTTATTCGAGGATAGGGTAAGCGAAGTAGGTACTCGGGACTTACTCAAATACAAGAGTACCCTTAGGTACTACGGAACTTATCAAATCGGGGACTTGATGAGAGGCGGGGTTAATCGAGAGGCAGGAGTACCCATAGGTACTCTGAGACTAAATCGAGCTGACGGAACTTAATTAAATACAGGAGAACCCGTAGGCACTACAAAACATTTTCGAAGTCTGAGGGTACCCACTTAGATGCAATGACTTATCGAGAGGCGGGGGTAAGCGGCCGGTACTCTGAACTTTTCGAGAGACGGGAGTACGAAATTAGGTACTACGAGGACTTTCGAGATCACGAGGAGTACTTTCGTAGGTACTACAGGACAGATCAGATACGTTCAGATCTTTACTCTTATTCTTTGTCGATTGTCTTATTGTATATGCAGTACGACTACCTAGACCAATTATAAGAAATGAGTAGGGCCTTATTTAATAGAAATTGCAGAAGGTGCGATCACGATCTTGGGGTGCCACCATAGCACCAGCGGGAATCTGCAGTGCGAGCGGGAGTGCCGTAGCACTAATCGGAATCTTGAAGTACTAATCGAAGTGGGCACCCTAATCGAGGAGTACCCGAAGTACTATTGGGGCGTCCACTCATTCATTCTTTGGTCCTAGGTAGTCATATGATCATGTCTTTCCAGAACTTATAACCTTTCTTAATCATTACGTGATCGCGACATCTTGTTTTTCATATTCATGTTCATGTTAAATTGTTTCGGTTCGTTTTTCGAGGTTTTCATGCCTATTCCTTATGGCATTTCAGATACTTATGCGATACTTGATGCCTATCCGCACATCATTCATGTATTCTTGTCCCTCGATACATCCTACGTTTCTAGCGAATTGGAATCGATCAATCGGATCATCTAAGCTTCAATGTGGCATTTTCATGCCAACTAATTAAGTACCTATTTTACCGAAGAACAGTTTACCCGTAATTTTCAATTGCCTTGTCTCCATGGCTGACACTGGTTCTTTGTGCTCCTATAAATCTAAGGTGCTAGGGTTCTATTCAGCTGGAATCACCCGGTCGAACATAGAGCTCAGTTACGTTCGAATCAATCCTGGAATCCTCTATGATCCAAGCGATGCAGAAGATGGGCTTGCACACCTTTACTTGAGTGAATTTTGTGCTATCTAGAGTCAGAATTTGGAGATACTTATTAAATATAGTTTTTCTCCTTGAAGTCTATTTTAAGTGGCCACTTGAATCACTCAAATCGGATAGAAATAGGAAGTTATAGCAAAAATACAAAACTGGTCAGAATAGGAAAACCAGAACAGGTTGTACCAGTACAAGCTCAAGTTGTACCGGTACAACTTGGCCAAAAATGACCAGAACCGAAATTGTACCGGTACAAGCTCAACTTGTACCGGTACAATTCACCCGAAATTGCCCAGAATGGTTATTTTCTCTCATTTTTCCATACTTTTGAACCCCAAATCAACTCTATACCTCATAAACACTTCAAACACACATCAAAACCATTTCTAATTCACCTTGGAATCTCTTTTCTATTCAATTCCTCCTTCCAATACTTATCTTCCAGTTCAAAAAGACTTATCATGAATTCTTAAAACCCATTCCAATGAGTTTATAACTCATACAAATCAAACTCAAGGATTTATTAGGATTTATTCTAAACCTAATTCAATTATATTAATTAACCATGAATTCATCCCTCGAAGAGAGGATTTTATGAGCTTCTTGTGCCATATATGGGTTTTACCACCTTACTTGCCATCATTTTTGGGTTAAAATGAAACCTAGCAAAACATGAGACAAACTACCTAACCAACCACGAGCATGGCAATTCATACATAATCTCTTAGAATCCATAGCCAAAGTTAGTTTCCACGCATATGGGCTTGATCTTGGCTTCTCTTCCCTCTTCCTCTTCTCTTCTTCCTCTTCCTCCTCTCTTCTTCTCTCTTCACCGATTTGTTTCCCTCCTCCAAATGAGACCAATTTTGGGTCTTTAAATCGAGATTTTCTTAGGCCTTGTTTGGCCTAAAAACCCATTTTTTGAAATTAAGTTTGCTTATTTGCTTTTTGGACCCCATAACTCCTTCTATTTATGAATACACTTTCCTTTATTTCATTTTGGCCTCAAATCTTTTCACATTAGGACTTTTAAGCCCCTTTTTGGACCAATTACAAAATTGTCCTTAAGTCTTGTAACTTTAGGGTCTCACCAAGTTTCCGTGGTTAGCATTTAACTAAAGAAACAATCAAATTATGCTTACAAAATACCTAAACATGTAAAAAGCAGACTAGGGTATATTTAGATTAATTCTCCCCCTTATAAATTTTATTCTATAAAATTCACACTCTAGCATGTGCTTGCTCTATATCAGATCTTTCTTTTCATATCTTTTAGAAGCTGGAGGCGTGACTCGCAGGCCATCAAAGCTCCATCGAGAACTACATCCTCACATCTTAATCCTTCAGAATGGATTAGTGTTGATTCATTCTAGTCGATCTCTGAGATGAGGACATCCGCATTAGAGCCAACACATTACTATGTAGGGTGCATCCTTAATACGAGACTTATCCAACACCTAAACCTAGGCTTTGATACCACCAACTTGTCACGCCCTAGTTTTCAGGAGACGAGTGATTAGGACTCTTTACTGATTTTTTTTTTTTTTTAAAGCCAAATGATACACATGGTGTATTTATATTAAGAATCAATATTGACTCTTATACATTTGCAAAGGTCCATTTACAAATACAAAGCGTACTTTTACAATTGCAAGTGAGCCTTGAGACACCATGTAGTGAGGCACTTACAAGTGTTGGCGGTGTATGCGGATGTTTTGTCTTCTCTACAATACCTACACGGATTAAAAACCCGTGCTAAACTCAAGCTTAGTGGGAAGCATTTCTTATGCATATACATTTAACGCATAAAACAATATGAATAATATAAGGAATTCATTACATTTATATTTATGGAAACTATCTGAAATACTTCTTCCTTATACGAGGCTTACGCTTGTGGATCTCGTGGAGTTAGGATCTGTGCTATCTTGAGCTTGTGCTTATCACAAACTTATGTTGTTAGAGACTCGTGGAGTTACAGAACTTATACTCATTCAGAACTTATACTTAACAGGCTTATGTTTATTCAGGTATTACAAAACTTATACTTATCTTACAGAACTTATACTGGTCTTACAGAACTTGGACATGTATTTCAGATCTTATACATGTCTTGAGCATATACTTATCTTACTAGACTTATCTTGGTCTTCTGAACTTAGACATGTATTTGATCTTACATACATGTATACAGACGCCATGCTTATCTTGAGACTTATCGCGATCTTACGGAACCTAGACATGTATTTGGATCTTATACATGTCTTCTGGGTATATACTTATTTTACCGATACAAGTGCATAGGTACTCTTGGACTTATACTTGTTTTACCGATGCAGGGTACCCGCAGGTACTCTTTGGACTTATACTTGTGGGATCTCACGTAGGGATTACGAGTTACTTCTTATGCGGGATTTAACAGGCTTATTTCCATTAGGACTCATTAAGAGATTTACAACTTATTCTTAACTACGAGGGTTTATACTTGTTCGAATGCCGTAGGTATCCACGAGATTGCGGGCGTGTCGCGGTATTGCGAGGCTTATTCTATTCTTACGGATCTTATTTTGGTATTCACCAGACATATGCATAACCACGGATCTTATACGGAGCTTATTACGTACAAAGTACCCGTAAGAATTTACTACACGGATTCATTATCTGAAGGTACAAGTCGGTACCATAGATTCTCTTATCGTCACGGATCTGAGTACTCATAGTACTACAAAACTTGTACTTATATTACTGATGCGAAAGTACTGGAGTGGGTACTCTGAGGTTGTACTTATTCGAATCTGAGGGAGCACCCGCCAGGTACTCTGAGAACTAATCGAGAGGCAGGGACTTGATGAAGCGGAACTTATTCGAGATGCAAAATTACCCAGCAGGTACTCTGGGGAACTAAATCGGAGACAAGAACTTAATCGAAGCGAGCTTATTCAAATCTGAAGTACCCTTAGGTACCTCACGGGACTTATTACACTATACCTTATATATGTAACATGTGCCATTGTGCAACCACACTACTAACCAGGATACGGGATGAACTTATTCGGATACAGGGTACCGTGGAGTACTACGAACTTATCCGATCGGAATGAGAACTTATTCGGATCTGAGAGTGCCGGTGATGCTAGACTTATCGGTCGGGGACCGAGGAACTTATTCGGATCTGGGGGTAGCCGTAGGTCTTGCAGGGACTTACTCGAATCTGAGGAGTACCGCCCAGGTCTTGCAGGACTTATCAAATCGGGACTTATTCGGAGACCGAGGTTAATCAGGAATGGGGAATTGCCCATAGGTACTTTCTGAGAACTAAATTAGAGACGAGAGACAGAACTTAATTAATCTGGGAGACCCGTAGGCACTACAAAACATTTTCAGATACAGGGTAGTGCAGAGTAGGTGCAGCGGGAAGCAATCGAGAGACGGGGGTAGGCCGTAGGTACTCTGAGACTTTTTCGAACGGGAGTACGTAGGCCTTCTGGGACTTTGAATCTGAGGAGTACTCGTGGTACTGGGATGGATCACGTTTTGAGATCTTTACTCTTCTTTATTCGGTGTCTTGTTAATATACCATTCGACTACTGGGTAAATTATAAGAAATGAGTAGGGCCTTGTCTGATAAGTACCCAGAAGATGCGATCTGATCTTGAGTGCCTGCCTTTTGACGAGAGATGCGAAATGCGAGCAGGGAGTGCGTAGCACTAATCGGGAATCTTGGAAGTACTAATCAGTGCGGAGCACTAATGGGAATCACAGAAGTACTAATCGGGCGTCACTCGTTCATTCTTTGGTCCTAGGTAGTCATATGATCATAATATCTTTCAGAACTTATAGCCTTTCTTAATCACATTTTGTGATCATGACATCTTGTTTTCATATTCATGTTCATGTTCGTGTTTCGGTTAAGTTTTGGGTTTCATGCCTATTCATATGGCATTTCAGATGTATGCGATATGATGCCTATCCACATCATTCATGTATTCTTGTCCTCGATACATCGTTTCTTAGGTGGAATCAATCCAGTGGATCATCTCGGCTTCAGTAATGGCATTTTTCATGCCAACTGGTCGATGCCGATTTTTACCGAAGGAACAGTTTGCAATATTAATTTTCAGTGCCTTGTCTCCATATTTGACACTGGTTCTTTGTGCTCTATAAATCTAAAGATTTTAAGGTTCTGTTCAGCTGAATCAGAGTCGAACCTTGGAGCTCAAGTTACGTTCGAATCAATCTGGAATCCTCTATGATGGCGTGCAGAAGATGACTACTGGCCCACTTTAGTGAATTTTGTGCTATCTGAGTCCAGATTTGGAGATACTTATTAAATGGTTTGTTCTCCTTGGAAGTCTATTTTAGTGGCCACTTGAATCGGCTCGAATCGGATATGAATGAGGAAGTTATGGCAAAAAATATAAAACTGGTCGGAATAGGAAGCCAAGGCAGTTTGTACCGGTACAAAGCTCATTGTACCGATTTGCTCCAATAAAAAAATGACGAACCGAAATTGTGCCGGTGCAAATAAGTTTGTGCCGGTACAATTCCTGAAATGCCCAGAATGGTTGTTTTCTCTCATTTTCCTGCTTTTGAACCCCGAATCTAACTCTATACCTCATAAACACACTTCAAAACACACATCAAAACCATTTAAATTCACCTTGGAATCTCTTTTCTATTCAATTTACTCTTCAATACTTATCTTAGTTCAAAGACTTATCATGAATTGCTTAAAACCCATTCCAATAGGTTTATAAAGAAAACATACAAATCAAACTCAAGAAGTTTGTTGGGTTGTTAAGCCACAATTCAATTGCTGTAATTAACCATGAATTCATCATAAAAAGAGAGTTTCTTGAGCTGTGCCATATGGGGTTTACACCTTACTTGCCATCATTTTTGGGTTAAAATGAAACCTAATGAAGCCCCATGTTTGAGACCAAACTGCTAACCAACAAAGCACTGGCAGTTCATACATAATCTCTTGAATCTTAGCGAGGTCAGTTTCAGTGCCTTGTGGGCTTGATCTTGGCCTACTCTTCCTCTTCCTCCTCTTGCTTCCTCTTCCTCCTCTCTTCTCTCTTCGATTTGTTTTCTACTCCTTAAATGAGACCAATTTTGGGTCTTCAAATCAGATTTTCATGACCTTGTTGGCCCTACAAAAACCCATTTTTTTGTTAAGTTTGCTTATTTGCTTTTGGACCCCATAACTCCTTCTATTTATGAATACACTTTCCTTTATTTCATTTTGGCCTCAAATCTTTTCACATTAGGACTTTTAAGCCCTTTTGGGATAATTGAAATTGTCCTTAAGTCTTATACTTTCAAGATCTCTAGTTTCCGTGGTTGCATTTAACAAGAGCAGTCAAATTCTTACAAAATACACCTAAACATGTCGGCATTGAGATATATTGAGTGTTACATCATCACCTGGCCCCAGTGATACTTTCAAAAACACTTTTACAGTGATCTCATGCTCGAATATATTTTTCTTTCATATGGCATATGAATTCTGTCTATCGGTGTCCAACTTCAATCTTTCTTTAATCATTTTCCTTTTCTTGAGTCTTT
Organism: Tetrastigma voinierianum; assembly: GCA_016808115.1. NCBI lineage: Eukaryota > Viridiplantae > Streptophyta > Magnoliopsida > Vitales > Vitaceae > Tetrastigma > Tetrastigma voinierianum. Next base: position 1,848,132 of record JAEQBH010000137.1, on the reverse strand, counting down.
GTATCAAGTTCAGGGCCCAATCAGCTCTTCAGCTCAAATTACATCCAACACAGTAGTGTTACGCATTTTCTTCCATATAAAGGCTTGTAGGCGCCATTCCAATACTTGATTGGAAGCATTTGTTGTACATAAATTCAACTAAGAGATAATAATACATCGACTACCCTGTAGTGATCCACCTGACTCATATATCTTCGAATTTGAATCCTGCTACGATTGTCCATCCTTTTGTGGGTGGAACGATGTGCTGAAGTTCAGTCGAGTGCCTAAAGCCTCTTGCAATTTCCCTAAAATCTCGAAGTAAACCTCGGATCTCAGTCTGAAATAATTGATATTTAAATCCCATGCAACCGAACTATTTCCTTGATATACAATTCTGCTAGCTTATCAAGTGAATAGTCGGTTCTCCTTAATAGGAAGTGAAATTTGAATTAGTCAATCGGTCCACTACGATGGCCGGAGTCATGCTTTCTCCTATCAATGGTAACTAACATAAAATCCATGGTAATTCGATTATAAATTACACTACTCGGTATTATGATAGGTTGCAATAATCATGAAGGAACTTGATGCTCTGCCTTTACTATTTGGCAAACCAAACACTTGGTTACAAACTCTGATACATCTCTTTTCATTCCAGACCACTAGAATGACATTTTCAAATCTTGATACATCTTTGTGCTACCGGGATGGATAGCAAAATATCCACTATGTGCCTCTTCAAGTATGACTTTCCTCAGGAAATAGGTATCACGCCGAATTTTCAAAGCCCGATCTTCATAATATAAAACCCCATCTTCATTTACCGTAAACTCGATTTCTTTACCATTTCCAATCTAACTTAATATGCCTTAATTTTTCTCATCTTTTTCTTTTGTGCCTCACAGCACTCGATTCAAACTTCGGTCGCTATCAATTCGTCCTCTTTGTACCATGTCGTGCATCAGCGACAAATGAGCATTCAACGCACGAAGCGTTTGCATTGTCTTTCTACTCAAAGCGTCGGCCACTACATTAGCCTTTCACGGGTGATAATCAATCAACGGTCATAATCTTTTATCAATTCCATCCATTTAGTTGTCTCAGAGACAAGCTCTCGTTGCGAGGGCAAATACTTAAGACTCTTATGATCGATGTAAATGAAGCACTTTTCTCCATACAAGTAGTGTCTCTAAATTTTCAACACAAAAACAATTGCAGCTACTTCCAAATCTTGCGTAGTGTAGTTTTTCTCATATGGCTTCAACTGTCTTGAAGCATATGCTACCACCTTACCCTCTTACATTAGGACACATCCAAGTCCATTTAGTGAAGCATCACTAAAATCACATATTTCTTACCAACGGAGCCATTCGATATGGTGTAATGGATGGCAACGTGGCACCTGGTACAACGTCGATAGCAAACTCAATCTCCCTCTGTGGAGGCAATCCTAGCAACTCTTTCGGGCTCACGTCAGGAAGTCACTAGCGACCAAGGATATCGATACACTAGGCACTTTGCCTTTCACATTATCAATCACGTAAGCCAAATGGAAGCTTCACATCCTTTCACGCACCATTTTCGCGATGGGCTGCGGATATCACGATAGAGGGGTGATTGACCTCTCACTTGGGTAAAATAGCCTCATCATCAGGAAATTCGGTGTCTTAAGGTCACTCTTTTCATTCTACAATCAACTATCGCTTGGTGTCGGGACAATAATCCATCCCAAAATGACATGAGCTCAGCAAGGATAACTCCAGTGAATCTCCCAAAAATTCATACTCTCGTATTTTGATGAGACAATCTCTATACACTCTCCCTTGGTCACCCTTGACGTTAAGGGGACTTATACCACTCATGTTTGTCCTATTAAGACCAACAAGATCCGCGTCAAAGTCATGTCATCCCTTTATATGCAAATACAATGTATGTCAAATATCATTTTCAAAATCCTTTTACAAAATCGTTTAGGGCCTTTTTCCATAAACGCATAAACCTAAGCTCTGATACCAAATTAAAATATAGCACCCCTTTCCTGGCTCGACCAGTTTGGCGGGTCCGAATCAAGTCCGGGTTGCTGTAATGTCACTCAATCACCTTATCAAAATCATTTATCAAAAACACGCCGTAGCGTTACATTTTAGTTGGCATAAAATCCTTTTCAAATATGCGGAAGCGTTTTTAAAGGGGTAAGCCCATTTCATTTCATTCATGCAAAAGTACAATTACTATAAAGATATATCAAGCCTTTTCAAATGATTTACAAAATATCAATGTTCAAAAAGAGATATGGGGTGAATGCATATGTCGGAACATACTCCGCAATTCTTTCTTTATGACTCGACACTCCTCGATCTTGCTTTTTGCTCCTGTTCAATCGGTACCTACGCATAGATAAAACTACATGCTAAGCATTTTCATGCTTAGTGGTTCTATACAATTCCATTCTAGGTTTCAGTTTAAATCAAATCATGCAGTTTTACTAAACAAACTTTTAGATCTTTTTGGATGATAAATGTCAATACAATACATATACTTATTTCATATACAATGTTTATGGTTCATTGATCAAAATCAAATATACACTTCCATATGTAATAAGTCATTGATAATCAAATCATGCATTTCACAATACTCATTTCATTTCAATTCGCAATCATGCTTTCAATTCCAATTTGTCACAATCTCAAATCAGATCAATTCAGTTCTGCCCTTAACAAATTTAACCTATGTTTTCGATATATAGGATATCGGAATCACCGGCACGGTCCTGCTGGGCTGCAAGCCGGTATAAAAATGGTTTTATAACACAGTACGGTCCCGCTAGGCTGTTAACTGGTTATTAAAAAAAATCAATTAGTGAACACTCTGAATCTGGGTCTCATTTGAAATTTCTTGATCGAATTGACACATGTCCCTACAATCGTTCGTAATACTGCTATTTTGACCCCTATTGGTATACCAATCTATCCTTCATATGAACTAAACGGTTAACATTCAATTAAGGATGTTCAAATATTTTATAACAACATACAGTACAATATGTACATTTGTATAAACGGTTCATTTTCAATACTCATACGATTTCATTTTGCAAACATTTCCGCAATCAATTTCTTCAAATCAATTAAAACAATTCAATATGCTTTTCTTATGCATTTTAGAACAAATAGTTCAAATCTTTGGCTTGAGAATAGGAAGATGAGAACAAACCAAAATCGTAGCTTTTGGTTCGATCTTCCCGTAATCTCGTGACTTCCTTCAATGTGGGCTTTCCTCCTTGTCAGCCCCTATTCAACTACAATGACAATCACATATTAGTAGGTTATTCTAGGAGTTTTTGTTAAGGGTTTATGTCTACCCGATACCCCACTACTTGCAAAATTTTCACGGGACACATGAATATAATTTACTCATAACATGAGAAATTTTAGTTCTATAAGTCTATTTTTAGTAGGAATTGGAATCATCTTATTTGGATCACCCAAACTCAAGTTACGGCATAATGTGCCGTGGTCGTATGCTGACTCCTCGGTTTACCTACTGTTATTCCCAATTTCAGGGTCTTAACCATAAATTAATGTTTCCTTCTACATTTGAAGCTGTAGTTCTGGGTTTCTTCTCGACTGGAATCATCGATTGGGATCACGGAACTCAGTTATTGCATTTACATCGGACTACTCCCACTTTGACATATTTTACGGGAACTTTGAGGTTGCAATTTGCGCAGCTATTCAAGTAATTATTCCCTAGAGTCTATTTTACCCATAATTTTTAAATCACTCAGTTTGGATGGTGAAACTCAACATGGTTAAAACACTATAACAATACCCAAAGCGAGAGCATAACCACTGACTCACCCAGAGCTCACCTTCATAATATTTGGGGCATAGAGCTACAATTTCTCCTAGTCCCTTCTATACATTTTATACCTATCTATTATGGTTCTTTACCAATTGGAATCACTTCATTTGGATGATTACAACAATCTATAATAAAACAAAACGAGAGGTCTTAGTGAAATTTTAGCGGCATTTCCTTTGAAAACTAACATTTTCCTTTTTACAAACACTCCTCCAAACCAATCAATAATCTAAACAATGCAAAACAATTTCAAACTGAACTAAAACCGCTCAAGAACTGCTTTATACCACATTTGAGGTTTTATTAAACCCAAACATAAGTTGAAAGGGGTTAGGGTTTGTTTTCTTACCTTAAATCCCTTTGATCTTCCAATGCCCAGCTTTTCTTCTTCAGCAATCTCTTAAACTCTTGCTTTAATGGAGAAGAATCACAGCCTCCTCACTTTTGAAGCCTAGCTCTCCTTCCTCTCTCTCTCAAAGCGGTTTTGCTCAAAATAGGCTTCAGAGACCCACTTTTGGTCTTAAATATCCCCATGTCACATAAGGCCTTGTTTGGCCTTCTTTAAAAATCCATTTTGGGTTTAAGTTCTCCTAATTGCTAAGCTTGCCCTATTTGTCTCTATTTGCATTTAAATTCTCATTAATCACCTTAGGTATTTCTTCTTTCTAACTTATGACCCTTAGGTCCTTATTTCACAATTTCCAAATTTTGCCCTTTTTCACTTGGGTTTATTTCCCGGTTCAATTAATTTCTCATTTTAGCATTAAATAATTGCATTTGGATTTTAGCCATATAATAATTTAATCTATATTCATTTAACAATTCCCGGAAAATACCCAAGTTGGCTCAATTTATACTCAGAATATATAATAAAATAAAAATAAAAATTCTAGGGTATTTTTGGAAACGTTATACTCCTGTATGTGAATGACCGGGGGACAAGTTAGGAGATAATGTTCATTTAAAATCTAGGGTTCTACTATCCAGAGTCGCGCACTTGACCATAAGTGGAATTAACTATTCATAGGTAAATCATCAAATTAGAAATATAAGATGATAAGTAGAAATGCCTCTTTTATTATTGAAATATGAAAATGTACTGCAATTACACACTATTGCCTTAGGGCACATCACTAACTTTTTTCTATTCAACCAAAAAATTCAAAAATCCAATAATAAGTGATGAAAAAAAGTTAAAAAGAAAAAAACAAATAGACTCGAGGCTAAAGGCAAAAAAATAAATACCACCTTAACCACCCAATTCGACTCTTAACATGTTAAAGAAAAAAGCCAATAAAACCTGACTCAATGATTAAGGGTTGAGTGGGACACAAGGAAGAACAAGTTCAAGTCTCTATGAGAACAAAATACTACAACGTGGCAATACTAAGTACATAGATGTCAAAAAAAAAAAAAAGTTAAAGCTAAATGCCTATCATGTCTAGCTTAAATAATAAAGTGTTCACCATTTTAAACAAACATAAGGTATAGTGTCACGGACTTATTATGTGTGCGCTTGTGACTGTAGCAGAAGAGCTTAATGAAGATCAAACATGCTAACAGGTTTGAGCAGAATGGTGTGAAAGTGCTCAGATAGTAGTAGCTAGCTAAAATGGGCAGGTAGTGAAGCTTCTTTGGAGTTCGAGGCGGAGTCCAGCGATTATGTTTTGGGGGACTTGTCATAATGTCACGAGACGACTATGAAGAAATATGTGACCACCATCAACTTGCGGAAACCTGTGTGTCTCATATAAAGAGACCCATACATGAGTAAAATGACCCAATAGGGCCCATCATCCATATTTGTCCACACAGTTACAAAACCATATATTTTTGTAGATCTAAGAGTTATTACATCACTCTTAATACAAAACATATAGTAAAACTAGTTCGTTCTAATATATATACACAAAACATGAATCAAGGCCCCTGGTCAGGCCGCTTCATAATCCGACATCCCAGGGAGTGCGTGCACACACCTGTCTGTACACGAAAGGGGGTCCCACGACCAGGGTGAGCTAATGCCCAGTAGAATAAATCATACAGGGCTACTCCCCACCTAGTGCACATGCAAATGATCATTTCATAGTCAAACTGACAACGATCTGTGCATACATATTTGTGCTTATCATGGAAAAAAAACTACATGCATGTGTAGGCGACACTCCTACATGCCCCATGTATCGGATCAACCTCCGACCCACCACCAAATGCAAGTGCCAATGGGAAATCAATCTTAGGGTTAGTGACTCCCCATCTCACAACTCATAGTCTATGTGATGTTATTTGTCGTTCCGTGTCTTTTTGAAGCGTGAGAACTTCAGGTCTCGCGTGGGTCTCTCGCACCTTCGACATTTTTGGGTTTTCACGATGGATCGCTGTCTAACCGGGTTTTGAGGCTTTTCGGTTGAGGGGTGTCTATCCCCACTGCCTTTCGCAGAAACTATTCGTTTTCCATTTTCATTGCTTTATTAATGAAACTTCGATTAGACTTAATTAAAATTGACCCACAAGATTCCTTACGAACACAGTGCCAAATCAATACCATGTACACACCCATGTAATGGTGTTACCACACACCAATGCAATACAATTTGTGCCACTCAAACCCATGACCAATGTATAGAACCTCTACATGGACATTCTACACATTACACTATGTGTGTGTTATGAGCATAATATCTATAATATACACAACATTTCATATATTTAGTTCAACATGACACCACATGTAGTCATGTTAATATTCCACACATTCAAATCGAGTACATCACATAGCATGCACTACATCTTTTCTATCATTCGGGTTCATTCAGCAATCGACACATCCATTCAAGCATGTATTAACATAATTCCAACCATTACTTAGGCAAGGAATGCCATAATTCATATTCCCAGGCTGAGACATAGTATGTTAGTCATAAAGCCCAATGCATATAATTATTTCCATCTTTATCACACATATATCACATAATTTCACATATTCAACATGTTATTCAATTCATGGTAATAACACACATTAGCCATTCCTGGCCATAAATTCGGCCATGCTTGGCCTCGGAAATAATTTGGACTTAGTCTAGAAAGTCCAGTTTTTGTAAATACCACACAAAACATCAAACATGTAATTCCCTGCTCAGGCCATACGCAGCCCCAAGCATTTCAGATACAAACTGATTCCAAAAACAGGAGTTCCAGAACCTAGAAATAACCATTCCTCAGTTGTCTATGACCTAACCTAATGTTCAGCCCACGTTTTGGTTGAGCACTTCATTTTACTAAATTCTAGACTCAACGAGCTTTCCATAGAGTCTAAGAAAGTACAGTGATGAGATTGAGCGGGAAAGTTGTAGTGGAAATAAAGTTGATCTTGTTGATTACAGCGTGTGTGCGGAAATTTGGGCACACCTGTTTGCCGTGCGCTTCAGTTTTCTTTGTCGGAACATAATCTTCGGTTTTGGACAATCCCTAAACCTCATGAAACTGGTCTTTTATCATCACACAATCATGGCAAGCCACACAACACTCTGGGTCTTGAAAACCAAATTTGAAACCGCGGTGTTACAGAAGGCCCCCAGCGTAAAATAACCAGAGTAGGAGGAAACCTACCTCTTGTAGCGTAGTTCCGAGTTCTTTTCCGTCTGGGTTTGCTCACTGTGTGACACTCCTTCCTTTTCCTCTTTCTTTTTCCTCTCTTCTACCTTTTTCTTATTCTCTTTTCTTCTTTCATTTTCTTTTCTTTTCCTCCCTTTCTCCTTTCATTTCCTCCCTTTCTCTTTTCCCTTCCTCCTTCTTCTTCCCCCCTTGCTTGTACGAATAGCCCAGCTGTGAAGCCCCTTATATAGTCTTCAAAGGTGCCATGCATGTTGACACATGGCATGCAATGTGTCACACACATGGCTTGCCATGTGTCCCACATGCATAGGCCTTTGCCATGCATTGTGACACATGAAGCGTATTTACTCACATGGATTTCCATGTGTCACCCACATCGCTGCTTGTGTGTCATCCACATGGCTCGCCATGTGTGTCCCACATATTTCGCCATGTGTCGCTTGACTTTCGTTGCCTCAAAATACGTGAAATTCCGGCTATCTCGGAATCCAATGAAGTCAATTGGGTAGCTAGATTTGGTAAGAGACGATTCCAATGGTGCAATCCGTTTGATCTGTCAAGATCTAGAAAAATCCCAGCACTATAGGACTATTACGATGAAATGTCGTTCCCCATTTTTGTTTTTGAAAAATTTAAATTTAAAATTTTCACGGGTTTTACACAAATTACCCCTTAAATCATCATTGGTGTGTGTTGAATTGGTGAAACCAAGTCCCGAGGTCTTTTAATTATTGAAGTTAATTGTTTTAATCAACATACACTCTCAACCCACATATTTTTATAAAATGCGTTTTAAAGACTTAGGATAAAACAAGCTAGAATTACAAGTTACATTATCGCGAGAAAATCCATCTCAGTGGATAATCTTAGAAGCACTATACCCACAAGTAGCTTTGACTACCTTAGGTTTGTAATAGGAATATAAATTTTATGATTTCCCACATACCTACACATTACTTAGGTGTCAAACAGTCGGTTAGTACATGAAGTCCATTGATTTTGTTTCTTAAAAAAAAAAAAAAAAGTTATCATACAAAATTTTAGTCATTCATAGAAATATGAGATCTTTTGCAATAAACCATAAAACCATTATGGATCTAATTAGGAAAATAGAAAAAAAAAATATAATCATAAATAATAAACACACTTATATATATAGAAATATAAAGCTAGCTTTATTTAAAACCAAACCTAAAGGAGTATGCATTGACTCCATAGTTTCATTAGCATGTCTCTAAAAAAAGAAGGCTAAAACAGAAAGCACATTACTCAATGTCATGATTTAATTGTGTTTAAACTTAAAATATGGACTAGGAAAGATAACATAGGACTTCAAATATTCTTCAACTCATTGAGCACGTCCATGACCTTTTCAGCATTCAGAGGCTTCACATATGCAAGCATTCGGACGGACTTCATGAAACGTATCTCTGAATCCACAGTTCACGAGATGTCACTCCACTATCATGCTTGTAACACCCATCGGCGGAGTTTCTTAGTTGCCTATCAAAGTATTGTAGTTTGAGATCACATAAGAAATTGGATAAGGTAGTATAATGTATAGAATTTAGGAACAATTATTTATAGAAACATTGGGCAATTGGGTTCATAAGAAGTAATACTTTCTTCTTTTTTTTCTAAATTAGAACATAAAATTGGGTCGGAAATTTTGTTTTTAAGTGTTTTTAAACAACAATAAGATGATGCTCTCCTACCTCTTGAGGATAGCACCATTTTAGCCTTTACTTTTTTCATATATTTTATTACACATTCTTCAACAAACAATTCAAAACATGTTTTTAAGAACTTACTTCAATTCCATCCATAATAGGCATTTCGAGATCTGTAAGGATGAGATCAAAAGATGCGCCTGAGAGGAATAGGTCAATGACTTCTTTACCATTTGCTGCAAGTTGGACTTCAGTTCCAAATTTAGTCATCATTACCTTATGGATTTTTTTAATAAGAAGATCATCCTCTACAATGAGAACAGAGATCTTCTTTTTGGTATCAATGATTTTCATGGTCTTTGAGGTTGACGTGACATTTCCAAATCCCATTTTTTCCTGCATAGACAAACCAATTGTTGCACACAATCTTAGTATAGAAAACAAATTGTTTTGTAGAAATAAATACAATAGTTTCTACTACAAAATATAAATCTCTTCAAGTGGATAGAAAGTAAGTGAAATAATAGGTAAGCTCTTTAATAAATAAATAAAAATTATAATCATGGTACCAGCAGAAAAAACTCAATATTGATCATTAAATCAAAGGAGTGAAATTATGATGACATGAATCAAAACACAAAAGCATTTATAACAAGAATGAAGTGGAGCAGAAACTTAAGATGTCTCATATTAGTAAAAAAATGAGAATTTATCACACAGATTTCTTAGCAAGAACAACACTTACCATAAGGAAGAGTTTGAATGAACAATGAAAATCAGTGCTTGAGGTTTAATATATAGGGGATGAAAAGAGATCCTCAAGGATATATTTAAGACAACATCCACTAAGATACGCAATTTGTCGTTTAGCTTCGCTTGGTTTTACTTGAAATTAGACCAAAAAATAAAATCCACTATATTGATGATTTTCCTTGTTTAGTTAATCAACTTAGGAACAAGAAAATCTAGAGAATCCCATTTTTAAAAAGGTGCTGACAAAATTTAACTATTTTTTTTATTTAGCCGCAAAATTATAATCTCAAGATACTAGTGGCTTTACTAAAATCTGCTTTTGGATTTGGACATATTTGATGAGATACGTTACAAGAAGAACTTATTCAATCTAAGGGTGGAAATCCAATGACTCAAATCTATTGGCTAGGATTTGGTTATTGTGTTTAAGTTTATTAGAGGTATATACCATCTTAAGTCCTTAGGCTTTTTAACCTAAGGGCTAGTGTTTAAGCTTGGCCCATTATGCTTATATATATAATATAGAAGGGATGACTTAGAGTTTAAAGATGAAAGGGATATAACTCATTGAAAAAAGTACAAAAATGTTAAGAGTTAAAGCTTGAGCTTATGGCTTAAGGAGTGTTTATTGTAGTTTAAAAGGGTATTGGTTTCTTAGGCCTTTACATTGGGCTCATGAGAGCTGAAAGTTTAAGGCTTTAGCTTAGGTCCATTTCTATTTATATCTATTTTGAGTTTTAGATTACAAGAGAAGTTGTTATAACAAGGTATTAGAAGTTTCTTTTTTCCTTTTTGTTCTACGTGTTGAAATTTAAGTTTCACTTGAATCAAGTTCATCAAGTTTGTCTAATCCACTTTGAAGATCTGATGAGTGTTAAACTCATCTATTTTTAATCCATTTTTCTGGCATGTTTTTAACAGTTTCAGATCTATTTTTATGCCAGATTATGGAATATTCACCAACTTTGTATTTTGCAGGTGTTAATTGAAAAAGAGATAATTCCAATAGAAAAAAAGAAAAAAAGTGGAAATTATAGCAGTCTTTGTCGCGACAAAATTTCCAACAGATCAAAGAACTATGTCGCAGCAAGCAGCTATATGTCACAATAAAGCCCAGGTAGAACACAAGGCTGAAAGAGCATTTCTGTTCTGACATTCTTGAAGAACCTCATCATACCCTCAACTTTATCGACAATGATCAAGGCAAATGGCAAGGAACTGTCGTAACAAATCCTTCCTTTATCATGACATAAAGGTTGAAGATTGAGATGAATACATGCTGACGGAAAACAACTGTCGTGACGAGAAAATGGCAAGAATACAACCTGGGTCGAATTTGAGATAAGTGTTTTTATGTTGCGACAAATTTTTTAGCATGGAACCAGCTAAAGGAAGAAAAGTCTGTCGCAACAAAGAAAATTCTATCGCGACATAACATTCAGAGTTCACAACCAGGAGCAACAAAATCCCTATTGCGACAACAATAATTTATGTCGTGACAAACAAAACATGAGATTGAGATGAATTTTGTCGCGACAAGGAATTATTTGTCAAGACATAGAAGTTAAAGAACAATACAAGAGGAATGGCAACAAAGAAATTCTTGTTGCGACATAGTGAAATAGTGAAGGCAAAATCTCTGTCGCGACAAAGAAGTTTTATGTCGCGACAATAAAAGTTGCAAATTGATAGAATTCTATCGCGACAGAGATTGAAAAAGAACTTAGATTAGCCAAGTCAAGTTTGTCGCAACAAAGATCTCTATGTCGCAACAAACAACTCAGCCGGGGATAGGACCGGAAGAGAGAAATCTATCGCGACATAGACAACTCGGTCGCGACAGAGATTATTAAATAACTGAAGAAATCCTGTCGTGACATGGAAACTCTGTCGCGATAGAGTAGATATGCTGAAGAGAAAAAGCTTGTCTCGACAAGGAAAATTATGTCGCGACATATTCCAGAAACAAAAGGAAATGAGAAGCTGGTTGCAAACAAATTTGGTGTAGTGACACAAGAAATCTATGTCACGACAAGAACAAGACTGTTGAATAAAAACACTGTCGCAACATTATCAAAGTCTGTCGCGATAGAATCTAAGAACAAGCCCAAAGAACAGGTCGTTATAGAAGACTGCATGGTACGATAGAGGCCAACGACAAAGACTGAAAACTCTGTTGCGACAAAACTTTCTATGTCATGACAGAACAACCAATTTGGGCCAGAATTTTAGGGATCCACAACGCAATTATTAAAGTGCGACCCAACATTGGAAAGTCTATAAATAGACGCATCTAGGGCACTGTGCGCAGTTTCCGCAAATCCAGGATTTTTAGGTAGTTGAAGACTCTTGTATATTTTTATTTTTTTTTCTTTTATTTCTGTTTTAGTAGATTTTGATTAAGATTAGTTTTTAGTTAGTTTTTCTTTTTATTTTCTTGAGTTGAGTAAAGAACTATAGTGTAGCTTCGAGCTGGTATTTCATTGTTAAATTTTCTCTTTCATTATTGTTCTTGAATAAAATGGAGTTTGGAAAATTTATGGATTTCATTTATTTCAGTTCGTTTACACTTTCAGTGAATTTTTCTGATCAGTTAATCATATGAGTGAACCAATTTTGAAGAGTTGAGATCCCCCTGGGAATGGATTGATGATGATCGTCATTTCCCCATAATCGACACCTTAGTTGGAATTCATGAATTTATTTGATTGGTATATTTCTAAACTTACTTGTTTCCAGTACTAGTACCGTGTACCCAAGCAAAGTATTATATCTTGCTTTGATTTCCAGGAGGCCCTCTGCGTGATACAGAGATGGAGAATCTTGAGAGCATAGAGAAGTTCTTTGTGGGTATGGTAGACTAATACTGTGGAACTAATGAACTTTGCTAGGTTACTCTGAAAGATCACCAACTTACTCATGGTGTGAGGATAGTTGAATGAAGTATCAGTTTAATCACTCGTGTGAGACCCGGGATAAAGTAAAATGATAGACATGGGTTGCAAACCTAGGAATTTCTCTAGATCTCGGATGATGACACGGGTCATACCGTTGAGTTCGTCTCCCGAAATCTAGGTACATAGTCTTATTTTGTCGAATTCTGAGAAGTTCAGAATTACACGTATTTCGAGACTAACGGACGAATGAGAGGGTGACATGTGGCAGGAAGATGCATGCCATGTGGCACCAAGGAGAGGACACTTGGCACTTGGGTGGAAGCCAAGTGTCACACTTCTATCTTGCATGAGAGGATAGTTGTGGGAAAGTGGCCATGAATGACATGTGAAATGCTATGTGTCATGAGAAGAGAAGGAAGAGGTGTTCTACATCTAGGTAAGTATTCTCCACCTAAAGAAATTTGTTCGGTGGAAGAGGAGAGAAAAAGGGAAAAAGAAAAGAGGAGAAGGAAAGAGAAAAAGAAAAAAAAAAGAAAGAAGAAAGACAACGGAAAGGAAGAGGCCAGCGGTTCTCGATTAACAAGCAGAGTTGCGGCCGGTGGCGGATCACACTTCGAGAGGAGTAGGGGTTCTCTCCTGTAGTTAGTCTTTGTTTAAGAGCCATGAAATGACCATGAGGTTAACCCAAGTGATGGGCTAGTTTAAGAATAATTTTAATTAGAAATTGTTGTTGGTTGGAATTTGGTTTTACAGGTATGTGTAGTTTGTTGTAGTTAAGGCGGTGTACCTTTGTAGTTTGGGATCTAAGCGGGATGATCTTGGTTGTGTCGCGTGCATGTTGTTTACAGTTTGGAGATTGAAATCAGTTTTATGTGTTATTGCTTGTTTGAATAACATGCAGTTATTGAAAATGATGTTAATATATGCATGCTTGTTATACATTAACATGATGCTTAGTGTGAAGCATGTATTATGAGTGTTGCATGTAGTTTCCATCATGCATGTAACATGAGATATTATGCAGTGACATTATCATTGCATGTGCACGAGGTCATCGCGTGAATCGGGTGTGAGTGCATGAATAAAATGGGTATTAGAGGTTGTCAATAAATTATATCGGAGGTTTGTCCAGTAGACCTATCGGGTTGTCGATGAGGGGTTCTTGGGAGATGAATCGATGGTTCGATACTCGGAGGTTGTCCAGTGGTTTACCATTCAGAGGGTTGTCCAAGTGTGTAAAATATTCAAAGGGTTGTCTGATATCAAAGGTTGTTCAGTGGGTTTCAAAAACAAAAAGTTTTTGTTTTGAAACTAGTTTTCATACATGGCAAATTGCATGTATGAGAGAGTCAGTGACGACTGGGCATGACATAGACATTCATATAGAGATATGAATATTTTATATGAATGTCTATGAATGATTTTATGGATTATGCCATTGCATGTGCACTTAGGTGGGGAGTAGCCCTTGTAGGAGACTTTCTTTACTGGGCATAGCTCTTACGTTGTGGGAAAAAATATTTTAGTCTGGGAGGTACACGAGAAGAAGGCACTTACGTGAGGTCTTAGTGGAAGGAGAAGATCTAAGATGACTTATTATTTCTTTTGTAAAATTTAAGGTAGAAAGCCCGGTTTTGTTTAAACTGAGCATTGTCAAAATTTTGGTACTTGTGATGTAAATAAATTGTAATTAAACTCAGATGATATGTTTAATACAATTTGGTAAGGGTTGTGTCTTGCCTTGAGGGGATGTTTGGTTGCGTTTGGACCATAGGAAGTCGCTCTATTTCGATCCTACGTATTAGCCAAACTTTAAGACTGATTTTTGATTGGGAGGTAAAGGGAATTTGGCCCTGTTTCCTTCTGGTATATTGTAGCCCCATCAGTGAGCTTGATGTAGGCTTTTGAATCACCCAAATCGGGTCTCTACAACCTAAGATATGGACCTTTTAGTCGGAGCGGTCTGAGAGGGTGAGCTGCGTGGCCGAGCTCTTCTGGCCGAGCTGACCTCTTCTGGTCGAGCTGACCTCTTAGGGCAGAGCTGGCCTCTTCTAGACCAGCTCTCTTGGGATGAGCTGACCTTTTCTGGCCAAGATCAGGTGGGATGAGCTGTGTGTGGCCGAGCTCAATAGTGATGAGTTGTGAGGGAATAATGCCCTGTTTTGACCCTATGTGATGATCAGTTCTTGAGTTTGATTTTTGAATGGGAAAAAGTGAGAATTTGAACTAGAATCCTTCAAGGAAATTGTAGCTCTACCTAAGAACTTGACATTAGGCTTTTGAATCACCCAATTTGGACCTCTACAGCCCAATTTATGGCCTTTTTACTCGGAAGGGTCTGAGAGGATGAGGTACCTGTAGCCAGGCTCTTACGGCCAGGCTGACCTCTTTGGGTGAGCTACAGGCTCTTCTAGCCGAGCTGACCTCTTGGGGTAGAGCTGAGCTCTTCTGGCCGAGCTGACCTCTTGGGGAAGAGCTAACCCCTTCCGGCCGAGCTGACCTCTTAAGGTAGAGCTGACCTCTTCTGGTCGAGCTCAAGTGGGATGAGATGTGTGGCCGAGCTCAGCAAGGATGAGCTGTGTGTAGCCAACCTTAATAGGGATGTTAAATTTGTGTGAAATTTGGTGACCTCCTTTTGGCTGAGACTCTTCTCGATGGGGAATGAGCTCGGTGTGCAGACTCCAAGCGACCATAGCCTTGTCGGGGAGTTCGTTTTCGTAGACTCTATGGAAAGCCCTTTGAGTCTAAAATCAATCCATATATGGATCAATACAATTTGAGCTCATATTGTGTTTTAAAGTGATGAAAGAAAGTAGATTACTGTTGGTTACGCATATCGATCATTTGCTATGTGAAGCGCCAACGGATGGTATAACTTCCTCGTCCGAAGTCTGTTTCAGGTGTTCTTAGACACTATGGAAAGATCCTTGAGTCTAAAATCTGACCACATGCCTGTGGATGGCATTTGGTGCTCAAATATATCCAAGCGGACCTCTTCTGGCCGAGCTGACCTTCTTTGGCCGAGGCGGCTCGTCAGGCCAGGCTCGGCCGGCGTAACCCGGACGACCACTGCTTCCCTCGTCCGAAGTGCATTTTTGTGCATTCTTGGACTCTATGGAAATCTATCTGAGTCTAAAATCTAACCATATGCCTGTGGATGGCATTTATTTTCATAGTTTCTGAAAAGTTGATCATTGCACTAAGTGCACTAATTCTGAGTCTTGAATGAGAGGTATTGTTATGTGTCATTTAGCCCGATGGTGAGTGACACATGAGTATGCGTGAATGAGGCTATTATATAGCTTGTTGTAGATTACCTGTGGAAAAAAAAAAAAAAAAAGACCCCTAGGCTTTGGGGTGTCACAACTCGAAGGTTCCTCCTCATTTTGATTAACTGATCCTGATCATGTGTTAGCAAAGATCTAATCAAAGAGATGGAAATTTACATAAAAAATGCAGGATGAGGTGTCAATCAAATTGGAGAAGGCTTGCAATATCCTGTCTATGGGGGCAAGAAATCACTAGTCCTAAGATCTGGGTATGAAGTACTGAAAAGGAAAAATACTTAAATCTTAGAAAGAGGGTTATATCTTACAAGTAGTTGATTAAGTTCATGAATAAGAAATGATCATGAATATCTAATTAGTGAAAGCTATGGTTAAGGGAGAAATCCAAACTATACCACATTGCATCTTTGACAAATTCAGCTTTGCAACTTATGGCTGAGCTAAGATTCAAATGATGCAGAAATTGACAAATTATTCATTGATCTATGTTCTAGTGTTGTCTCACTCAGCGAACTCTCAACTATATTCTTATTAATAGTTTATTGATGAGTGTAAAACTCATCTATTTTCAATCCATTTTTATGGCTTGTTTTTAACAATTTAAGATCTATTTTATGCCAAAATATGGAATATTCATGTCAAACTTGTGTTTGCGGGCAATTATTGAAAAATGAGAGAATCAATGAAAAGCAAAAGCGAGGACAAAACAACGATGCAGTAATCATGACACAACATTTATATGTCGCGACACAAGATTCAAGCAGGCCAAAGGACCTATGTCGCAGCCAGAAAATATATGTCGCGATAAAGACTAGTCAGAACTCAAGGATGAAAAGAGATTTCTAGGTCGCGATCGTAAAGTTTTCTGTCGCGACAAAACTTGAAGAAGATTTTGAAGAAAGCCGTCGCGACATACTTAAGGTCAATGGTAAAGGAATTGTGTAGCTACATTATTTTTTTATGTCTTAACATAAAAGTTGAAGACTAATGGATAAACTCTATCGTGACAAGAGACAATTCTGTCGCGACAGAAATTATCATAAAGGTAAAACAAGTCAGCTAAGACAAGTGTTTTTATGTTGTGACAAAGTTTCCATCATCAAGCCAACTAAAGGAAGAGGTGTTTTCGCAACAAAGGAAATCATGTCACAACATAACAGTCATAATTCACAACGAGGGCAACCTGATCTACATTACGGCCAAGACTATTATTTTGTGTCGCGATAGACAAAACATGAAGGAAGTGAATTCCCTGTCGCGATAAGATGCTGAAGAGCAACATAAGAAGAATGGAAACAAAGAAATTCTTGTTGTGACAAAATCAATGAGTGTTCATGAACATAAAAGTAAATGAAAAGTATATGAAAAAGGAAATGTATGTGCAACGTATATGATAGGAATATATGATAGACAAACCGAAATGAATAAGAGGAAACATGCTAGGAACACATGATAAGAAATGCATAAATGCTAAGAACGATAGAGATAAGTAAAAGATGACAAAGCACAAGAATGAGTACCTGTACATGAATGATAGGTATATATGAATATATGAATGAGTAAATGTATGCACGAGGAAAATATAGGAATATATGTATTATAGAGAAATATGAGAACCGTAATATGAAGCTACAGATATGAGCGGGAATGCGATTAAAGTAATGATAGTATATATTGCATAAGCAATCATGATAACAATAGTTATTCCATGCTTATGAGATATCCTGAAAATGAAATGAAACGTATTGCTGGTAATGACGAGTAAGAGGATAGATTGGCATGCCATTAGAGAATAAGTCTGCAGCATTTCTGATATCGGTGGCCCCGAAAGGGTCACCACAGCGCCTTCGGGCCCTTCATAGATGGTCATTGTCTTGAACAATGATAACAGGGCCTTCGGGCTCTTCATAGATGGTCATTGTCTTGAACAATGATAACAGCGCCTTCGGGCCCTTTATAGATGGTCATTGTCTCGTACAATGATAACAGCGCCTTCGGGCCCTTCATAGTTTTCAGTATCCACTTATTTGGTATTTACAGGCATGAAAGTGAAAGTAATATGAAACGTATAACATGAAAACAGTTTATGAAATTAGTACAAGTATGAATATGGTAAAAAGAGATTTGAAAGCCTGGAGTACCTCGTACATGTTACGTAGTACCACATAGGTACCTCTGTATACGATGCAAAAAAGGGTACTCGGGCACTTTTATGCAAGTAAAATGTTACGTAATACCTCTGGTGCTTCCTTATCCGAAATACAAGTACATGCTCCGTAAAACAAGTATAAGATCCGTAAGACAAGAATAAGTTTTGTAACACAAGTATAAGATCCGTAAGACAAGTATATGCTCTGTAAGACAAGTATAAGATCTGAAATACAAGAATAAGTTCAATAATGCAAGTATAAGTTCCGTAGGACCAGGATATGCTTAAGTAATGCAAGTATAAAGATCTGATACCGATTATAAGTTTTGTGAAGTACTACGGGTATACGTATAGAAATAGGATTCCCTTGATACGATTATATGTTAAAGTAATATATCGTAGGTACCTCGGGTTCTCGAGCAAGGTGCAATCTCAGCGGTATAAGCATAAGCCCTATGGTATAAGTATAAGCTTTGTAGTACCTAAGGGTATCTTTGTATAAGCATAAGTCCTGTGAACTCCTATGGGAGATTTGAGATAGATATAAGTGCAGTGTGTGGATAACAAATCATCGATCGATGAGTTCAAGTATATGTCATTTGGGAGACCTAAATAAGTATATGTCTGATACAAGCATAAGTATGTGTCCTATGGGAGAGATTGGAATAAGAGAATAAGGCTGTCATCGGTGTAGGCTAAGTATAAGTTTGTTGTAAGTATAAGTTCGATCACGAGTATCTGAGATGTCCCGAAGAAGCATAAGTTTGTTACAAGGATAATTATGTGTGTAAATGTGTTATATGAATTCATGAAGAGTATGATATCTGTTACTGTTATATGTTTATTATGATTCAGTATAAAGGCATGTGTTCCAGTATAAGTTATAAGATATGTTTCCCACTAAGCATAAAGCTTAGCACGGGTTTTTAATCCATGTAGGTGAGAGAAGGCGTCAGAGCTTCCGCTGCAATTTGGGCCGGCCACACTAGTAGGGGTTCACTACATGTAGGTTCCGCGCTCTGAATTGTAAATGTAAAAGAACAGTTTTGTATTTGTAAATGGGACTCAATATATGTGTATAGATTTGATGGACACCATTTCTGTGGTAGTTCTTTTGATATGTATATGATATTATGATTCTGTTATAAGATGTGGACCATACCCATAGGTGCCAGTTTGGCTTTTAAAAAAAAAACAAATCAAGTAAAGAGTCCCAGTATATGGTCTCGCACCTCGAACTCGATGATTCGAATCATGTCGAAGGGTCGGATAGGAATCAGGCGTGACAACGGGTAAGAATTGTGGTGTCATGAAGCGGCTCAGGAATACCTCTGCTTCAGAAGGCGCGCTCCCGGAGTCACCGAAGCTCGGGTCTATGGGAAAAGGATGGAAAATCATAATAAACCTCGTCATGCAAGTCCCTCTCTTTGTCCGGCATTCGGAGATAGGGTTCGCGATGGAAGTGGTCGCGAATGATGGAAGCTAGGGACAGGTCCAGAGGAGGGGCTCCAGTAGGGCCCTGATGAGGTGATGATTGTGGCTCCTGAGGCCTAGAGTTGGAGGACTCTCCTGGTCCAGAGGTCCGGGCCCTCCGGGCTGGCCTAGGATGTGGCAGAGAGGGTGGAGTGGGGCCAACCCTAGTGTGGTATCGCCTTGGGGCTGGTGCTGCAGCGAAGGAAACCACGGCAGCAGGGGCAGCCACGGAGGCGATGGGAGGAGCAACTGCGGGCGCGGCAGCGGCGGGAGGAGTAGCTACAGGCTTGGCGGCGGCGGGAGGGCGGCGGCTTGGGCCACCGACGAGGGAGGGGAGGAACAAACGAGTGGTAGGAAGCGGCTTCCTCCCGCGGTCTTAGCCCAAGGCTAAAGTCGGAGAAGGAGGAGAAAGGGGTAGGTGAGGGGAGGGGGAAAGGGGGGGGGGGGGGCAATTGAAAGGTCAAGGCTAATTAAAGGTCCTATTAAATGGCGGGAACAAAAAAATAGGGAAATTAATGGTGGGCTCAAGAACGGAGGGTTCTGGTGGACGGAAGGTCGAGAGAGATGAATAATTAGATTCTGCAATTTTTCGTGAGAACATGAAAATTTACTTTCCACCTTAAATTTCGCATCCCTACGAAAATTTTCGCGGCCTAGAAAACTTCGAGCGAAAACTTCTTACATTACGCGACACCTATAAAATAGAAGATTAAAAATTGTGAGGAAACGAACTTATAGATGAGAAAAATTGTAAAAGGAAAACAAGCGAGCAACGACTAGGGACATAAAATTCTTAAAAATAAGTAATTAAATTATAGTTACTTTTGAGAATCTTTGCAAAGTCACTCCACAAAAATATGTGTTCGAGGTGGTTTCATGGAGGGTCAAGGAGGGGATTTCCTCCTTGTGTACGGTGTTGTTGCATATGAAGCCCCGGCCTTTGGTATTATTGACCTTGAACCTTTCGATTGTCTTTGGCATTGGCGGTCGCTGAACCATTGAAGGTAGTCTTGGATGGTGTAGCGGCCCAGTCCATCTTAATTCGCTTGCACGGAAGAGGTGGAGCTTGGAGTCGTAGACGATGCGGGTCCCCCTTTTTGGAAATGTTTGCGAGCTATCAGGCGATCATGCCACCTCTTGACTTATCTTTTTGCAATTTTGAGTTGAGTAGGCATCATTTCTCGATTCTTCTTTCGTTGATATCGAGAGCCTTTTGAGACCATCTCTGCCCATGTCAAGTCAAATTTTTCACCCACCGGGCCTTGTATTCAGATTTCCACGGGCGGGTGGCGAGGCTTCCCACGCATATATACCGAGTGATAAGGAGACATGCTCAGAATGGTCTTGTAGGTTTATCACAGTATGCCCAGATCAGCGGCAGAGACCAATCTTTTGGATTCAGAATTGTCCTTTCATCGGTATGGTCTTGATTTCCTTTGTTGGCTAGCTCCCTGCCCAGCCCCTTTAGTGCGAGGATGATAAGGGGTGGCCACCTTGTGCTTTACACCGTACTTGGATAGGAGATTCTCAAAAGGTTTGTTGCAGAAATGTGAACATCCATCACTGATTATGGCTTTGGGGACCTCGAATCTAGAGAAAATGTTCTCATTCAAGAATTTCAATACGGCCTTGTGATCTGCTACTCTACACGACATTTCTTCGACCCATTTCGACACATAGTCAACTCCTATGAGAATGTAAGTATATCCGAAGGAAGTAGGAAATGGTCCCATGAAGTCGATGCCCACACGACGTGAATAACAAACAACTAGAATAAGGTTGTTGGCATCATGTGACGACGAGAGATTTTTACAACCTTTGGCATTTATCGCATTGTTTGCATGGTATAGGCATCCTTAAACAAAGAAGGACAATAAAAACCTGCGGCACAACCGTTCTGCAGTTTTAAAGGCGAAATGACCTCCACATGCGTGTCATAGCGTGTGAAATACTCTTCTTGTTCTCCTTCGGGCACACACTTTGCTAGTTATTTGATCGGCATAGTATTTGAACAAATAAGAGTTCTTCCCAATAGTATGAGTGGACTTTGCATGGAAGAACTTCTTATCTGTGCTTTCCATTATAACTGGAAACTCCCTTGTTACCAGAGAAAGTTAGCAATGTGGGCAAACCAAGGACCATTGTCCACAGTGAGTAGAGATTCCTCTGGGAATTCATCATAGATTGGAGGGTTGTGGGTGTTGTGTGCTATGGTTAATCTGGAAAGATGATCAACAACAACATTTTCCACACCCTTCTTATCCCGAATCTGCAGGTTGAACTCCTGTAGTAAGAGGACCCATCTGATAAGCCTAGCCTTGGCATTTTGCTTAGTGAGCAGATATTTCAAAGCTGAATGATTTGTGAAGATAATTATATCAGACCCAATAAAATACGCACGAAACTTGTCCAGGGCATAGACCACTGCCAGCAATTCTTTCTCAGTGGTCGTGTAATTCCTTTGAGCTTCATTCAATGCTTTGCTTGCATAGTAAACCACATACGGTTTTCCCTCTACTCTCTGTCAAAGAACCGCTCCAACAGCGAGGTCACTTGCATCGCACATAACCTCGAAAGGCAAACTACCAGTTAGGGGCCCTCACTATTGGTGCAGTGGTCAAGTAAGCCTTGAGCTCTTCAAACCTTTGTTGGCATTCTGTATCCCACTCAAACTTGGCATCTTATTCTAGAAGCTTATAAAGTGGCTTGAATTTTGAAGTTAACGCCATGAACCTCCTATAGAAGCACATGCCACTGGGTACCTCGATGTCTTCACATTGGTAGGAGAGGGGTGAATTTAGAGATCGGGTTCAATTTTGCCTTGTCGCTACAGATTCCCTTCTCAGAGATGACATGTCCCAACACTATTCCTTGGTTCACCATGAAATGGCACTTCTCGCAGTTCAGCACTAGGTTCTTCTCAATGCATCTATGCAGGACAGTTCCCCGAATGGATGGGCGTTCGTCAGCTTTCCCATAGTTTGTGATATCATCCATGTAAGCCTCCATAATGTTCCACGGATCCTTTGAAAATCTTTTGAGGCGCCCCATCTGCAGAGCCATGGGGCCATTACAGGCGAAGGGCATCCTCTTTGTAGGCATATGTGCGAAAGGCAGTGGAAGAGTAGTTTTGTCACGATCATCTCTGACAATTTCAATGCAGAGTAACTTTGAATAACCATCCAGGCTTGATAGAAGGGTGGCTTGAAACTCTTTCAGGTTGATCCATGAAGCGTGGGGAAGTGATCTTTTCTTGTCACCTCATTCAATCTTCTGTAATCAATACATACCCTCCAGCCTGTAGTAAGGCGGGTGGGCATTTCCTCTCCTTTTGCATTCTGCACTATAGTTACCCCTGATTTCTTTGACACGACTTGGGTTGGGCTCACCCAAGTGCTATCAGATATAAATTAAATAAGCCCACCTTGTAAGCAACCCGGGGACTTCAATGCGAAATACACTCCTGCATATGGGGATTCAATCTTCTACGTAGTTTGCCCTAACCTTTTGACTCATCCTCTAAATAAATGTGTGAGTGCAGTTGTTGAAATTTGATACCTTTTAAATCGGAAATTTTCCACCCCAAAGCTTGCTTGTTACTCTTGAGGATTTGCAATAGACTGTCTTCCTGTGGAGTGCTCAACAGTGATGATATAATAACTGGACACTGTCTATTTTCTTCCAAAAATGCATATTTTAGTTCCACAGGCAGGGGCTTGAGATCCAGCTATTGAGATTCATTTTCTTCCTCTCCAGTTAATAGAGGTAGAATTTCTTCCTTTTTTCTCCAATGCCCATGTACTAAACTCATGCTTTGGGGGTCCTGTTGCTCTGCAAGGTTGTCAGACAATTCCTGGTTTAGCACATCTTGCACTTGCCGCTCGTTAGCTTGTTCTTCAAGAATTGTGTCTATTATGCAGACTTCTTCCACAGTCATCCTCCCTTTAGGTTGCATATGCTTTTTACTTAAGTGGAAGATATTTGAGTTCAAGGTCTGTGTTCCCAGGTGAGTTACACCCCATTTCGGCAATTTATAATGGCATTTGAAGTAGCAGAATGGACTTCCCAATATGATGGAGTACATAAGATTTATTTGTTGCAATCGGCTCGTGTCGAAGCACGACAAAATCCAGCTGGATGGTAAGAATTTGTCCCTTGTGATGGAGCATCCTCAATAGTCCTTTGAGTATTTTTAATCGACACATCGGCTAGAGACGGTCTTGATGGAAGTGGGATTAAGTTCTCCCAAACCCAGCTGTTTGTACATTGAATATGGTAGTAGGTTCACACTAGCTCCCAAGTCTAGTAGTGCTTTTTCAACACAAGTGCCTCCGATATTAACTGATTAGTACTCAAAAAGTGCTATTTTCAACCCTGTTTATTTCAGGTTTTGAGCACTTTTTATGTACTAATCAGTGTAATTAACCTGATTTGCACATTAAGGTCCCTGCTATTCTACTTATCGCATTTTGTGGCAAATTTTGCAGTTTTTGCAAGCTAGCCGTGCCAAAATTGTCGAGTCAATTCAAACACGAAGAACCCGAGTTGAACTCATCGTTGCAGATCAGATCTTAGAAGGAAAGAAGAGCAAAAAGTGAAGAACAATGGACCACTACAGGAATGCTTTTCTGCGAGCAGCATTCCATGCCTCCGGCCCGGCCTTGTTCATCATGTTCTCCTGCTATTTCACGCTTTTGTTGTTTTTGTTACAATTTTTTGTTTCTTCCCATTTTGTCCTTGTAATAGCTTTTAGTTTCAGTTTTTTTGGTAATTTCATATACACTGAGCACCTATATAAGCCTCAGTCTGTACAAACTTGCAATCACTTCACGTCGGCAATACAGAGAGCGGGCGGCAGTTTCCCCGCAGCTTCCTTTTCTCCCATTTTCTTTCCTTTTCTCTCCCTTTCTTGGCTACCAAACACTCCTCTAAGGATGACAACTCAGAGGATGGTTGGCTAGACCTCTTCCTCCTTGAAGAGGAGGGCTACTGGCCTTTGGATTTGAGGTAAACTGACGGTCCTCTGTTTTTAATGTAGGCATTTATTTTCATTTATGTTCCTATCCTTCACTCTAGGTTTAAATCTCTTAGACACATCTTGATTGACCAGTATTTGTCAATCTTTTAGGGTTCATTGGATGCTTATTAGATCCGGGTGATAGTTGGTTGTCTTATTTTATTAACGTAAGATGGGTCCAAGAGATAGGTTTTCACTGTTTGGGATAATGAATGTTCGTTAAATGCCATCTTTCAAAAGGAAAAATTATTAAGGTTCGGTTTTTATAGCTAAACAAAGATACGGATTCGAAATGGCTATAGGTCATACTCCTACGAGAAAGGGACAGGGACCTCTCGGTTAACTAGAACCTTAAACTGGTAACCCTGACCTTCCAAGGAGTTCTTTTTTATATTTTATTTCACCTTATTTTGAGTTTGCAAACCATCAACTCCTATTTTTTACCAAAACCCCAAAATCCAAGTGAAATTCATGAGCTTCTGATGGAAATCATTTGTGCAAAGAAAACTCATCCTTGTGTTCGACCCTAGAGCCACTATACTGCAGTAGCTTTGCTACGACAGTAGGACTTCTAGGATATAAATTTTGTTGATTCTAGTACACCTACTGTGGCATGAATCAAATGGCGCCGTTGCCGGGGATGGTGCCTAAGTGCATTTGACGAGCAGTGGAACACTTGTGATCCTCATCACAAGTATTGGTGAATTTCTTTTATATTCTTGTCAGTTTTTAATTTTTTTATTTTCATTTCCTTTGTAAAAAAAAACTAAATAAATAAAAAAATTCTTCTGAGGATTGTTTTGTGTGAGGCTTGTATGCCTGTCTTGCCGCGAAGTGGAGTTCAGGTGGAGTTAGGGTGTAAATCAAAGTTGAATTTAGACGATGGAAGAAGCCATACTGAACCTCACCAAGCTAGTGGGTAACTTTGTGGAAGCATAGAAGACAATCAATGCTCAATTAAGTCAGAAAATTGACACTATGGAAAACAATGTAAAAAAGAGAATTGATGGACTTCAAAGTGAAATGGAGCATAAATTTGACAACCTGCAGTGCTCCATTTCAAGGCTCACGATCGGCCCGGCATGTTCACGAAGTGAATCGGAAGAAAGTGTCACAATTGACACCACATTGGAACCAATGTAAGCGGCAAAAGAATAAACCTCCCAATCGCGGCAGGAGGGTAGTGGAAAGGAAGAAATAGAAGAGCTCAAAGTCCCTTTGCCCAAGCCGCAACAGCCCACTTTGCCGAAGCACCCTCTCTGACCGGTGTATATCACTTTGTGGCCACAGCCCGACCACTGAAGCACCCCTTTGGAAGACACCCCATTTGCTTTACTTTGCCTAAACTTTAGAAAATTAGTGGCCACTGCTCAGATTTTTGCCACTACCTCAAAGAAGATGGTAGTTGCTCATCGCATGTACAGTGGATGGATTGGTGTTAGACAGTTCAGAGCACCGAACCTCGGCATTTCTAAGCTCAGCAGTTCAACTGTAGCCTCGAAAACAGGAACTGGTTTAGAAGTGCTTTCAGTCTCCCCACCTTTTGTTTTCATTTCTCTTGTCCTATTTTAGTTTATTTTATTTTATTTTGATTTCATTAATTTTTCTTTTTAGATTTCCTCTAATTTTTAGTTAATATTTGTTTTTAGCTTAATTTTCAATTTTACGCATTTTTCTTTACTTTTTTATGTGTTATTTTGCAGTTGGTCAAATGTTGCGGCAAAGAGCTCACTTGAAAGAATTTACGCAACACAGATTTTAAGCATCTTTGTTCTAAAAAATTTCATTGCTGCAATAGTACTTTCTCTACTTATTACAGGTTTATTTATTACCTTTGTACACTATTTTATCTTATATGATATATTATTGTGTGTATTATTATTATTATTTATTATTTATTTATTTATATATATATATATATATATATATATATATATATATATATATATATATATATATATATATATATTAAAAAAAATGTTGTCTCTCATATATATATATATTAAAAAATTTTGAAAAATAAATAAAATAAAAATAAAATAAATTTAGCACTTAGAAATTTCACCTAAATTTTGTTTAAACAATAACACAACATTAGAACTCATAGTTTTGGAGTGTTTTGTTCCTTTGGAAAGCTTAGAGTGTAGAATCCAAATATAGTCCAGAAGAATACTTTTAATTATTATGAAGAGTGTAATTTTAAGAAGCTCATTTGTCCTTTTTCACTCTCTTTTCTTCTCCTAACTTGTTTATGAAGCCCAAATTGAGTGAATAAGGTGTCGATGGAAGCTCAAGTCATACATCCAAAATGAACACATATCATCAAAGGAGTTAGCACTTCCTTCTACAACTTTCCAATCAGGGCAATTGGACAATATAGCTGACATTTAGTTGGGAAAGTTAGCGAAGGAAAGTAGCATTATTATGTTTTTGTTATTATTTTCAAACAGCATTTGTAGTGTTAGTGACACTGGTTTCTACTGTGAAATTTATTATACTATACAGCTTACTCTTTTTCAAAAATATTTTGTTTTTATGGCATTTTGTTTTGCCTAGCTGTGTGGTTTGAAAAATTGAAACCTTGTCAATCCACATTGATGTTAGATTGATGTCATGCCTAGTTGAGTGGATGATTAGTTGAATTCTTGTTTCTTTCGACCTTTTTCTTCCACCTTTAGCTAACCACACACCGAGCACATTAGGTTTCAATGATAGGCTGAAAAACTGCGCAACCTCCTTTACTTTGCACAACCTATCCTAGTGTCGTTGACTACCTTTTAATAGGTTAAGGACCCCTGTGGAAAGAAGGCCAATGTGTCTTCCAAAAAGAAATAGAAAAAGAAAAAGAAAAAGAAAAGAAAGAAAGAAAAGAGCAAGAAGAAAGTGCAGCTTCTGTGAGGCTTAGAACACGGTCAGGGGGTTTATGGTAGAAAACCTTTAAAATCACTGGTGCCTAAGCCCAGGCGGTTAGGAGCCACCGATTCCAGTGTTTGCTACAGTTGGATGGGTGAAGTTTAGCGAGTTTTAGGTGTTGGAGTCTCGAAATCATTCGGAGTAGGGGTGACCTTGAAGAGTTTGTGGTTGAAAAAATCCTTATGGCTTGGTACTCGACATAGTGGTTAGAGTCATCGGTAGATCCCCGTTACATGGACTTTGGTGAGGTCGATTCCTCAGCATTACACCCCTACAACACAAAAAGAGTTGTGGAATAAGAGTGGGTCCTTAACACCCTCTCTCCATGTCACCTCTGACCCCATTATGTGTGGAGAGTCAGACAAACCCTGAGAGTCCACTTTAGTTTTATGGCACCCCGAATCAGAGGTCTGTTGTTAGCCAAGTCAACCACTTAAAAATTCCTATAGTTTCAAATTCAATGATACCACAGCATTTGTGTCCCATTTATCGGGATCCATATTTTCACAAGAATTAGGCAGAGTCTCCTTTGTTCGGGGAGCTCTACCCTGACATATAACACAGCTATGCAATTATAATCATAACCGTCCGAGGTCTTCGCAGTAGTGTTAACCATACAGGGGTCCATCTATCCATATCCCAATATACATCCCTTTACAGGGACCCATTCATTCACATTTAATTCTAAATTATAGAATTAAACATAATTCGTTCTGTAGAGTCAAGTCATGACCCTCTTACCATAATTACATACGAGCTAATTTAAGACAAATGATTACCCAAAGGAATTAGATTACAATTCTTTTCTGTAATCTTTTACAAGGTAATGTCAAGAAGCGCATCAGCCTCCTTCATAATCACAGCCTCGTCAGAGCGCCGTCTCCCTACACACCACCTGTACTTGAAAGGGGGTCCCACGACGAGGTGAGCAATGCCTAGTAGAAAAATTCTCCTATAAGGGCTACTCCCCGCCTAAATGCACATACAAGAGCATACATATATCAAACCACATTCCATTCAGAAAATGCAATCCTATATGGAATATTTCATGTCATGCATGAGATGAGACTCCTCATGCCTATAACCCGAGTCCTGACAGACTCCCTCACACATGCAAATGCCAAGTGTGAAAACCAATCATTGGTGTTTCACTCAATTGGACAACCCTCCAATATTCATTTTAATTTATCCAATCCCGTGTGTTTTTTTGGATCGCGAATTTTCGAGGTCTCACCACAGGTTTTGCACGCCTTCCGACACTTTCGCGAACTTTCATCGCTAGATACATATGTCTGACCAAGAATAAAATTTGGGTCTTTCACCCTGGGGGGGGATCTGACCCATCTTGCTTCACCCAAACACACGAAATTTATATTTATTATTGTTTTATACAACCGTGAGTCTCGATTTTGGACGTGGTTCCATTTCCGAGCTCACCACACATTCACCAAGAATGGTGAATAACAGTACCATACACCCACACCCGACTCGATCGATAGACTGCATATGAAATGCAATCTCATGTCATTTCATGCTATGTCATGCTACATGCAACATTTATAAACGGATAATTATATTTCCTCACCGTAATTTCCATTCATCACAATTTCCATGTTAATACATCACACAAGCACATATTAACATGATTTTTACATATAACAACATATTATTTATTTTTATTTTTCTAACAATACACACAAAATAGTCCGCTCTCAGACCCATAAAAACAGGGCGCCTTTCGGTCCTTAACACCCTGAAACTAGTTTTGGGTTCATTCATCAGAATCATTGTGATTCCAAAACGCTCAATCGAGCAAAGACATGAGTCAGGGATCAAAACCAAATCTCAACATAGTCCGGGACTGTCTGGAACTAATCCCAAAATTTCCAATATTCAGTCCTAAAAATCTTGGGACTAAAACACACGGCCAGTTTTGGCCCCGAAGAACGCTCATGCCATTAAATGACCTTTAGGCTAGAAATAATCTAAGTAGAAAAATTCCACCACCTCTTGGGAAGTTTGATTAAACTCCACAGATTTGGTACCCACGTGGCCTGGTGCGTGGACCGAAACACCTCTTGCTCGACGAAAACCGGCCCGATTCACGTAGATCTTAGGGAGAACAAAAACCCCCACTTTTTGTTTTTTTTTCTCTCTCTCACCTACTCTTGATTCGTTCTCTCTTTCCTTTTTTTCCTTAACTGTCAGTCGACTCCCCCACTGTTTGCTCCACTCCCATTCCTTTAAATTCTCTTTTTTTCTTTTTCTTTATTTCTCCTTAATTCTCTTTTCTTTCTTTTTCTCTTTGGTTCTTATCCCACTGTCCTCCTTTCTCTCATTCTTTGTTTGAGTGAATCACAGAGATTTCTCCAATATCTCCTTATTTTCTTGATTTTCTTTTCCATTTTTTTTCCATTAATTCCTCCACTTGCCACTTGGCTCAATGTGAGCCACTCACACAAGTGCACCACATGGCTCATGCCATGTGTCACTCCTCTAGAGTTCCATGTGGCATCCACATGATCATGCCCTATGGCATCCACATGATCATGCCATGTGTCACCCGATACCCGGTGCCTCGAAAAAAGTGAAAATTTTGATTGTCTCGGAATCAGACAAAATTCGACGAGGTAACTAGATTTTGCGAGACGAATTCAACGGTGAAGTCCGTTTCATCATCCGAGATCTAGAAAATTTTCGGTTTCCAACCGAAATTACCGTTTTACCATTTTTCAGAAAAATTGTATTTTTCTCGGGTTTTACATTTTCAAATACATAAATGGGGATCAAATATTCAAATTGCGGAGAGGTGGCTCAAACCCATGACTTCTTGCCAAACCAAGCTCTAATACCATGTTAAACGACCAACTGTCCTAAAAGCTCAAACTTGTGGGATTCGGGTTTAATATGAATACTATGTTTTAACACTCTGAGCTCAACTCATCCTCACCTATTTGTCGTTGGAGACCTTAATCTTATTAGGTTAGGTAGCTTGGTATTTCAATGGTTTTCTTGAATCATATTTACATGAGTAATGTGCATATATCCTTCTTTGACATCCATTTTAAGAGGCTGATCCAGCTAGCAGTGAAATTTAATATATTTTCGCGACCAACCAGTTGATAATAAACATACATTCTAAGAAGAGTTGTGCAAGGAAGCTTAGAGCATTGTTTGTTCTGAAAAAACACGGTTATGTGGAAATGTTGAGAAAAAAAAACCACGACGGAAGGAGAAATCCTCTATGTTCAAATCTATTGTCATACAAACCTGCACGCATTAGAGACTTTGGTGATTAATAATTGTAAGCCTTGAATTTGATTTGGGGAATAGGAATAGGAATGGGGGAAAGAGAGGATGAAGACGACCTCGAGGGGTTTGGAAGCCTACGGCATTTGATATTTAGTAAGTTACCAAAGTTGGAGATTTTTCCCAAGTGGCTACTTCAAGGACCTACTACTTCTAACACTACTCTGGTTAGCTTATTCATTTCCAAATGTGACAACTTTAGAGCATTGTGGAAGAAGGAAGTCTAAGTCTCATCCCTCGACACCCTTGAGATTGAAGATTGATGTTTTCTCAGTGCGCTGGGAATGGATCCACCTCATGCATAGTGAGTCTGGTGCCCTCAATTATCGGCTTTGCTAGAAAAAGATGACCCACCTCTCTTCATACTAACACGCCTGACCATTGAAATTTGTCTCGAATTGGCTAAGGATCTGAAACCGGGAGCAGGTCAAGGCGGAACAAGATTTCTCATTTCCAACATTTAGATCTTGATAACTGGTGGTGATTCAGTAACACCTCTAAAAAATTACATCTCTTCTTTCTTTTTTTCACCTTCTTTAAATTCCTTCTTCTTTTTTGTCGGGTGCATATATTTTTCTGCTGATCTTAATTTACTTGCCCTGTTGCTTCTACTATTAATCATCGTGTTTATTTACTTTGTCCTAAATGAAATCCTTTTTTTTTTCTTTTTGTTTGGTCAATTCAATTTCAATAGCTATTTTATCTCCATGTTTTAGTGATACATAACAAACTGATGCTCTAGGTGAAGAAAGAGGTCTTGATGAACCAAATAAAGGAATAGGTGAAGAAGAGGTAAACGAAGAAAGATTTATCCCACTCTGAAAATCACACTCTTGAAGGATATATGGAAGCCAAGCAACGTACCACTCCACTCTGTAACTGTTAGAATTGAAACATTGAAGGGTTTGTTGATCTGATTCTGAAATGTGAAGCAGCCATGCATGCACGGAAGGCTTTCTTGGCAATTGATGTATTCTATATCTTTAGAAGTACTGGATTCTACACCCTCTATTTCTTTCTTGAATTCACTTTTCATAAGTTGATTTGTGTTACAGCGTATGTTTAATTAATTTCAGATGCTGCATTGTTTGTATGAAAGATAATATTGTGCTTGTTTTAAGATTGAATTAAGTTAATTCAATTGTTATTTATAATTATTCATTGTTTGTTATTGAACCAAAAATTAACGATAAATAAATGGATATCCTGTTCATGTAGGTTAATGGGTGGTTATGAAGGTTAAGATTCAGACTTCTACACTGATACTTTGTTTGTATATAACGATAAATAGATCTAAGACTTCTCTTTTATTCCTGTTTGGTAGTATTTTCTTTGGCTCGTAATTTTAAAACAAAGGAATTTTAGTTAATAAAACCTAAAACATTGATTGGAAACTTACATTGAGCACATGGACGGTGAGGTCAAAGTGTTAAGTCCTTAATGGGAATACAAATTCATGAGAATAGACTATTATATATAATGTAATCAAAGTGATTAAATATTAGTAAAATCGAATAGTGCTATCACTCATTAGCCATATTAGAATAATACTCTTTACATTACATCAGATGCATTAAATAATGATTTAAACCGCAAGTAGATGGGTGTCTTGCGGGTTGTCATATTTACAGCAAATTCCGGCGATAGATTTTACGGTCCCGGTAGTTTATGGAAAAGTTCCAAGATTTGCTTTACTTTCTGTTTGTTTGAAGAGGCCTTATTGAAGACATACACCTGATCACCCACACTAATTGTCTTTTTCCCTTCCCTTCATTGAGATTCTTGAAATACCAAATTTTGTCAAAGTATACCTACAAAATTAAGTTTCAGCATAATTTTTGTGTATTATTCACTATGATTGATCTTCAATGACTGAGTTTTTGACGGCAAGTGCGACCGGAGCGAAGTAATTTTGGGAGCTCGACCTG
This sequence comes from Tetrastigma voinierianum, assembly GCA_016808115.1. NCBI lineage: Eukaryota > Viridiplantae > Streptophyta > Magnoliopsida > Vitales > Vitaceae > Tetrastigma > Tetrastigma voinierianum. The sequence continues at coordinate 1,815,272 of JAEQBH010000137.1, read as the reverse complement.
AAAAAATATTTTGTAAGATAAGTGGTGGTAACGGAGGGTGAGAATTAGTGTTGCGCCCCGTGGTATGGATCTGACTTGATTGGAACGACCAGTTTGATTTAGGGTTTATATATATATATATATATTATGTGGGTGTTTAGGGTTCTGTAGTATGTACTTGAAAGTCATAATCAATAAAAATGTCTCCCTATCCCTAAACGTAGGTCAAATTAACTGAACCATGTAAATCTCTGTATTCTTGCTATTTTCTTCGTTTATTTTTCTTTTTATTTGCTGTTTAATTTGCAACAAATAATATGTCATTCCTGACCCAACCATGTAGATATTGTTCGCTTTGGCCCAAGGGCCCTCACGGCTTTAAAACGTGTCTACTAGGTTGAGAGGAGCTCCTACTTATATAGTGTTAAGAACTTTCTTCCATATCCGATGTAGAATGTGACATGATAGCTTTAAACACTTTTATTTCATATTTTCCATGGTATAACCAAACACGAATAAAATAATTTTTCTTAGCATTTCCTTAATATTTGTTGAGAACCAGACAAAGCCATAGGGTCTATAAGAAATCATTAGGATCTATGGATGATAGATTACATAAGCAAGTGAAAATCATAGTTTCAAGCTAAACCTAAAAAACTGAACCCATATCAACGAAATGCATTTCCTTACATTCCAAATAAAACACGATGAAGGCGGTTTTAAGTAAAAGTACTATTTTACTAAACAGGTTCCTCCTTGTCTCTAAAGTAATCATAGATTGTTATAATAAATTAAAAATATAGTTCACCTAGTTGAATTATGCTACTTATCAAGGATATTTGGAGGCTTTTTTAGAATCTTAATATTTACAATTTTTGTCATATTTATAGAGAAGTAAATAGATCAGTACATTGTTTAGCTAAAAAATGTATTTATAGTACTAATTCAAATATTTGATGATTTGAATTTCTTAGCTAGGGATATTAAAAAAATTGCTTTTAAAGCGATATTGTAGTTTTCAGCTGCTTGAATTTGAAATTTTTTTTATCAGTAGTCTTATTTTGCAAAAAAAAAAAAAAAAAAACAGAGATCTCCTTGTGGGTTCCCAACCCTTAGTAAATGCATACTTTGGCAGCTCCACCTCACTACTAACCAAAATCTTTGTATATTACCGACCTGAAAAGAATTAAAATAATTTCAGGTACGAAGTCTTTTACCCTCCATGATATTTAATTATTAAAATTAAAAATTAAAATAATTAAAATAAACAAATACTAAAATTAAGAATGGTATGATCTTTACCCTTCGTGATATTTTAGTTTTTGCACTTTTCATACACCAATTTCAAAAAAGTATGATAATCGATTTAACAATAATATCTAAATGTATAAAAGCACGGTATTCTTTCAGTTCGTAAGGTTTGAGATTTAATTCAACGGTCGTGGATTAAGTATTCCTCATAGTGGATTAGTGATCGTTAACTTTAAAGTCTTTATCGAGTGATAAAGGTCAAAACTCATTAGATTTTTAATCCATTTTACGAGAGCATATTATAAGATAAATGTTGAATAGTAGCGAAATGTGGATATTTTACTCAAATTTATTTTGCGGGAAAATACAGAAGCTAAAATCTCGGCAAAAACCGGGGAAAGGAACCAGCCTACAAGCGAAATGGAAATTAATGAAAATATTCGAATTAATGACAAAACTTATTTGTTAGTCATTTCCAAGTCACGACATCGCCAAGATCAATTTGGGAAGCAATAAAGACCCATACTTAATAAGTCATGACTTGAAGATTAAGCTTGCGACCAGAATGACAAGGGCAACAAATGAAAAAGGTTGCGACAAAGGAAGTGTGGTCAAGACTAAGGGAAATATTCTTAGTAGAATCTTCGGTCTTGACACACTCGATGTCGTGGCAGGTGAATATATTGAAATTAACCGCGTCAATCTAATGTCATGACGTGGATCCGTCAATGAAACCACAAGCAAGAGGAATCTACGCAGAAGTAAATGAAGTTGCAACTAGTTTTTTAATTAAGGGCTCCATTTGAGATCAGCGACATGTCGTTCGCGATCGCGACATAAAGCTGATTAAGGTCTCAACGGGGAAGATTGAAGTTGCAACCAAATAAAGAGTTGAAGAACAAAAAGGGAGGTCGCAACCTGAAGCGAAGCCAAACCGAAGTCCTTGCCCAGAAAGCTAGGATTTGCGACCTTTTTATTAATCAAGGACCACAAGCGATGTGTGACACTCATTGAAGTCACGACTTTGAAGAGCGTGAGAATAAATCCAGTCGCAAGAGCTTTTGAGCAATTGGGACTACATGCGGCCACAAAAAAAGCAACAGCGAATTAGCGACACGGAATAGAAGGTTGGAATGAGGAAATTGGTTGCAACGAATTTGAGGTTAGACGGGAAGAAGAAATGGACATCAAAGAAGTCGACATCACCTTAAGGTCCACGACTTTCTGGTGAAACACAATGAAGAAGACCACCAACAAAGTCGACCCTAAAGTCGGCATACAAAAGAAATGTGGTGCCAATAAAGCGGAATTGGCTGAGGAAGCCGAGGAAGAAGAAGAGAGAAAGACAACGATGTCATGACATGAAGCTGTAGTCATGACATCAACTCTTGGCTCCTGCTTGAGCAAACAAGGTCGCAACTACAAGCGATGCCAGCGACCATTAATCAAAAGCAACGACAAAGGAATTTGAGTCGCTCACGAAGCAGCAAGGTCGCGGCGAACAAAGGTAATAAGGAAATCCATGTCGCGACATCAACGGGGTCGCCTCATAGGACGTGGCGGAACTTTTGGGAATTCCACACAGGTTTTGGGGATTCGGTAAATTTCTTGACCAGTATAAATGGGGTGTTAGAATAGTAAGTAGCTTAGTCTTCACTACCCGGAAAAGGAAATGAGAAGAACTGATTGTATAGTTTAGAGTAAATTTTATTTTTAATTTTTTCTTCTATAAATTCTTTTCTGGATTTGAATCGTGGCTGATGAAGCAGGTGGTGAATTTTTCATTTGTTATTTTCTTCTTAAAGTACTTGCTGAAAATTTATGAAATCTAGACAAATTTAAGATTCATTTCTTCGAGTTTCATTGCAATTACGGTGGTTATGCGTGATGGAGTGCTCCATTCTTAATTCGCGATCACACGATGTCGGAGGAAACGCGGCTTCTGTTTGGATTTAGTTTACATTTAGATTCTGATCTTTCTGTATAAATATAGAGAACTTATTTGGGTTCGGATTTACTTATTTGGTATCGTTTTTGAATCGATAAGTTCCTAATAGTATCTAGGAATACCGGTTGAAGTATCTTGCTCGATTTCCGGGATGCCCTACTGCGTGACACGACGGAATTCTGGTGAGCATTTTGGGTATGCTGCGACTACCATTGATTAGCTGGCGAGCTCTACGAGAGTTCATTTTGATAAATCCCATTCGCTCATGGTGAAGTTGGAGGGTGTTTAACAATATAAATAATCAGAGAAGTCACCTTAATCTAAAGGGTTCCTAACCAAGTGTTAAATGAATCCTAATCAAGGGAAATGAACGAACCAATAGATCTGGAGGTTGAGCCACCAATTAAGTGGTAAAAACTTTGCAAAAATCCTAAGAAGGAAATGCAAAAGATCTGCTGTCATCAAGAAATGCAAGAGAATTGGGAATACAGGTAGCTGGTTTGATCTTGTCTTCGAGAGAAGCAAGGGTTTCCAACCAGTGAATATGGAGAAATCCAATTCCAAAATTTAGGAAATCTTGGACAAATCGAATCCATACACAAAATGAGCAATGTACTTTAGTGTAAGGTGGCGTTTAGATTGTAATTCACGATAGTTTTGTTTCTCACGAAGCGATTCGATCAATTATTTTAGTTACAATTTATTTTTATTCATTTACTTTTGTTTTATCTTGGTTCAATAATAGTCAATGATGCAGGATCTTTATTTTTCTAGATAAAACTTTCATTGTGAGTTTTTAGTCCAAATAGCATAGAATTTTAGTAGTTAGGGTAGTTGATCTCTAATTCTTACCAATCTCTGTGGGAATGATAAGCCCGGACTACATTAGTTTACTACTTAGCCTTGACACATGCACTTGCGGTGTCATAGTAGACCCATATTTTTAATCATGAACCTTATGAAAGAATTATTTTATCAAGAAAATTTATCCAAAATGACATGGATGCAAGAGAAGTGTAAGGCTCTTGTAACTATGTGAATTTGAGGGGTTTTTAGTCTATATAAAAAGAGGCAAACAAGTTTTATGGCGCCGTTGTCGGGGATTGAAAGAATTAAATAGATCAATATTCTAACAAAAGAGGGAGATGCTAATTTGGACATTTTATAAAAGAAAAGAACAAAAATAGCTTTACAAGCAGTGGATACACCAACCACTGATCTTTAACAAGCCATGTTGAATTTTTTTTTTTTTTTTTTTAGTTTGACTAATCCTATTAATCTGAGTGTGTTTTAATTTCAGGAAATCCTTTAATGCATAGGAAGCGGGGATTCGAGATACATTGCCGGCGAGATACTAAATTGGAAAGAACACTTTCGAAGCTTAGGAAAGACTAAAGAAGCGAAAAGCGCTGACTATGGCGGATGAGATACATGGCGAGACGGAGGAGCGGAGGACGGCTGACGAGGCCTCTAATGCCGACCTGATGGAGGATTTTACGGAGGCTTTGTCATTGGAAAGAATATTCTATGATGTCAGACTGACCTCTTTTGTGGATGCAAATAACTTTGAACTAAATCGGCTTTGATAACAATAGTGCGGCGGCATCGATTCCTTTGGTCACCCCATAGAAGACCCAACGAAACTTTGGTAGATTTCTCGGGATAGCAAACACGGTGAAGAGTGAATGATGAGCCGGAGGTGATAAAGCGCATCTCTTCCATTATCATAAAGATATATGACCACATGGTATGAATCATTACCATATGGTTCGGTTGATACTTAGGAAGTGGTAGAAGCATACTTGGACGAGGTTCTTTCACGTCTCCTCGAGAGAAAGAGATAATAGTGTTCCAAGAAGGGGAAGATGAGAGCTATATATAGCACAGGAGGGTTGAAGTTGTGAAGGTGCCCTATGCATGGAATTGATTTAAAAACCGAGATGGATATAGTGTATCATGCCTTAAATGATACATCTAAAAGGCATTATCGATGCTTCATGTTGTGGAGCATTCAAAGAAAAAAGTCTTTGAAAAAGAGGCTAGAGATCGATGAAGACCTAGCCAAGTGCAATATGAATGCTCCATCTTGGGTTTTCAGGGGTAATAAGCGGAGGAAGGGGTCATGGGGCGGTAGTGTACATGGAGGCAAAGTTAGATGCCATCATGCACGGGATGGACAAACATGAAAGAAAAAATGCACCGCTGCTCATGGAAATAAGAAGCGATTGGAAACAAATGAGAAGAAGTGCTGAAGTACCAACAGAAGAAGACTCTTATGGTGTTGAGGAGGTTAAGTACATGAATGAACCTAGAAATTACCATTTCAAGCCAAATCCTAACCTGCCCACACATTACAGTTCAGCACTGAGGAACCATGAGAATTTCTCATATGGTGGAGGGGCATTACAAGGCCCAAGGCATGGACATAATCCTGAACAGGGATATCAGTACCAAGGTTCAATGACATCGAGGGGAAGGCAAAATGATTATTAGGGTCATAGGAGGACTCAACCATTTGAAGAACAAATGTTGCGAGTTCATGGGGACTAACCAAGACACTACCTTCCATGAACAGAATTGGCCGCGGCTTGGAGCTTTCAAAGTCGACCTCGAGTATTTGGAGAATCTGAGTGCCTCGTTGAAAAACTTAGAGACACAAAGTAAAATGCTGGCCCTTAATATGCCAAATCGGAGTGAGGTACATTCCTAAGTGACCTCAAAAAAGAATCAAAGGATTGCATGGCGATTCAGATTAAGAAATTAGACAGCAATAGCGAAAGAAAGAAAGGAAAGAGATTGAGGCGGAAACAGAAGAGACTGGAAAGGAAGGAGAGAAGAGCATCTGGTGAGCGGCTTGAAGGAAGTAATGAGAAACGAAGGAAGTACCAGCTTATATATCACAGTGCCATTTCCACAAAGGCTTGAGGAAGGCAAAGGGAAGGCGGTTTTCTAGATTCTTGGACATTTTCAAGAAAATGAAATCAATATCCCATTTGCGAGGTAATCAACCAAATGCCTACTTAGCCAAAATTTAAAGGAAGGAATCTTGAGTAAGAAAAGGAAGATAGCTAAGGAAGGAATAGTGAACTTGAGCTGCACACGGTCGCGATTATCAGCCAAAAGCTCGATAAAAATGAAGGACCACTGGCGGTTTACCATTCCTGCTCCATAGGGAAATATGAATTCAAGAAAGCCTTGTGTGATTCTGGTGCTAGTATAAATTTGATGCCTCTATCAGTGGTGCAAAGACTGAGTTTGGGGGAACTTACCCCAACAACAATCACATTGCAAATAGGTGACCAGATCGATGGCGACCGGAAGGTGTTCTTGAATGTACTTTAATCAGTGGGAAAATTCATCTTCCGGTGGATTTTGTTATTATTATGAAAATGGAGGAAGACACCCAAGTTCCTTTCCTGCTAGGAAGACCTTTCTTAGCAGCGCGGCGCCTTGATAGATGTGTAGAAAGGTGAAGGCGACACTAAGGGGTGGGAATGACGAGTGCACTTTAATCTTAATAGGAGTTTGGAACATCTGATGTAGATCTGAGAGAGAAATTGTAAAAATTTGTAGAAAACAATAGTCTTCTCAGTGTTGAATTAAATTAGGCTATATTACTTCAACATTCTATCAATGAAATTGAGATGAATTTTCAGTATCTTGAGAGTATTGATTGTGAAATGTTTCCTTCAAATTTGTATAACAAAGAAATAGTCTCGAGCATAAATGAAAACAGTCAAGATGAAGTATGCAGCCAGGAACGGAAAACTACTGAGCAGGAAACTAGTGCAGAGGGGTTAATATTGAAAGAATTGTCCAGTCATTTGAAATATGATTTCTTAGAACCAGAAAAGAGGAGCCAGTCATCATATCAATTGCATTATTTGAAGGTGAAGAGCAGCTCTTTGGAAATTCTAAGAAAGTACAAGGAAGCTATTACTTGGTCAATTGAGGATTTGAAGGGTATCAGTCCCTCCATTTGCATGCACAAAATATTGCTGAATGATAATGCAAAAACTTCTATTGAGCATCAAAGGAGGCTGAACCCAGTGATGAAAGAAGTTGTCAGAAAAGAAGTTATGAAATGGTTAAATGCAGGTTTTATATATGCTATATCAGATAGTTCTTTAGGTGAGCCCGGTGCATGTAGTTCCAAGAAGGTGGATTCACTATGATCAAGATGACAAGAATGGGCCAGTTCCCTACAAGGCTTTGTGATAGGATGGAGGGTGTGTATTGAGCTACAAAAACTAAACCTTTGCAGCGAAAGGATCATTTCCACCTTGCTTTCATTGATCCCGGATCTTTTGGATAGGTTGGCAAGACACCCTCACTTTGACCTTGATGGATACTCTGGATATAGCAAATTGCCATTGCACTGAGGATCGGGAGAAAACCACTTTACATGCCCATTTGGTACTTTGCTTTTAGAAGAATGCCATTTGGTTTTGTGTAATGCTCTGGTACCTTCAGATGCATGATGTCTATATTTTCGATTTAAGCGAGAAAGAAGTTATGAGATCTTCATGGATGATTTTACGATGTGGATCAGGTTTCAGACAGTTTGCATTATAGCGGTTACTTAAGAAATTTGGGACAAAGTCTATCTTTTGATTGGGAAAAATGCCATTTGTAGTTCTGGAAGAAATTTATCTCTTGGGCACAGTTCTGTGGCGGGAGTGGGATGACAAACAAAAGTTCCTTCAGAAGTTTGATGCCACTCGATTCAAAGGTAGAGACTTCTGGACATCTTTGGTTTCAGAGAAGTTTATAGTTTTCTCAGAAGACATTTACCCACTATAGTTGTGGAAAGATACCAGTTCGTTTGGTACAGATCTATATAATTCTTTAAGAAATCAGTCAGACTAAGTTACAAGCTCCATCATGCAAACAGATTGGAATGGAAGAAATTGAAAATCATATGTTTTGGTGGGTTTTACAATGAGATGTGTTTTGAACAAAGAAAGGTGGAAAAAATTATTCAGACTTTATATATTCTGCAGTGAGCCTTCAGCTGAAGCTGAAATTGTACTCTACTAAAGATGGCAATAGTATTTATGTGAAAATTTTAGGCCATACATTTTGGGGTCCCATATTTATTATACACAGATCATGTGACAATTCATATCTAATGGCAAAAGAAAGAAATGAAACAGCGATCGGGTGGGTATTGTTATTGTAGAATTTGGATTTAATAAAAGCGAAGAGTTGTGACAATGTGATAGCTGATCACTTGTCAAGAGTGGAGAAACTTGTTGTATAAGAAGAAGAAAGAGAAATAGCAGAAAACTTTCCAGATGTGCAGTTATTCCAGCTGTCACTCCAATCACCTTGGTATGCTAATATTGTGAACTTCTTAGCTTGTGGAATTATGCCACGAGGTCGATTACCGACAAAGAAAAAGCTAAGAGACAGGACGGGTACACTACATAAGGATGACCAATACTTGTTTAAAGAGGTGATCGATTATAAGGAGATGTGTACGGAAGATGAAATGAGCTTTTAAGATATTATAAGAATGTCATGCATCACCATATGGAGGACATTTGCGGGGAGACAAAACAGCCCCTGAAAATTCTCCCGATCTAGATTTTATTGGCCAACAATTTTGGGGCTATTTTGAATGGGGTGAAGCTATGTGATCAATGCGAAGAATGGGAAATATCGGCCAAAGGCATGAGAAATGCCCTTGCAAGGCTCTTTGGTGGTGCAATTATTTGATGTATGGGGAATAGATTTTATGGGGCCTTTTCCAGCTTCATTTGGAAATATATACATACTCCTAGCTGTGGATTATGTGTCAAAATGGGTTGAGGCAGCAGCTTGTCCCAAAAATGATGCTAACAAGATTTATGGGATTTTACAAAAGAAATATTCAGTGATTTGGGACACCCAGGCTTGTGTCGGTGATGGGGAAGCCATTTGCAAATAAGGTGTTTGACAAACTCATAGCGAGATATGGTATCAAACTTACATTATGAGTTTAACATCACCCTCAAACAAATGGGCAGCTGAAATTTCCAGGGAGATAAAGAAAGGGTGCCGAAAAGGCGTAAGAAACCAGCATAAGAGATTGGTCTCTGAAGCTTGATGATGCACTCTGGGCATACAGGACTACTTTTAAAACTCCCATTGGAATGTCCCCATACAGGCTTGTCTTTAGAAAACCTTGCCATCTACCTCTTAAGCTAGAATATAAAGCTATGTGGGCCATCAAGAAGCTAAATTTTGATTTCAAGGCTGCTAAAGAAGAGAGGCTACTCCAATTAAATGAATTGGAAGAGTTGAGGAATGAAGCCTATGATAATGCCAGAATCTACAAAGATAAAACAAAAAAATGGCATGATCAACGAATTTTGAGGAGGGAATTCAAGGCAGGAGATCAGATCCTGTTATTCAACTCCAAACTAAGACTCTTTCCAGGGAAGCTTAAATCAAAATGGAGTGGACCATATACAGTAGTATCAAGTACCAATTTTGGGGCAGTGACACTTAAAACCAACAATCATGAGGAATTCAAGGTTAGTGGTCAGAGATTAAAGCACTACTTTGGGAGAATGCAAATGGAATAATGACTCCTAGTTCTGAATGAGAAAGTTTGAAGAAACATAAATACAGTAGCAGCAAGTCCAGCTAAAGACTAAAAATTGAGCAGCTTTGTGGAAGGCAATCCACATCAGTTTGTTTTAAGTTTTTCTTGTTATATTTTTTTTGTGTTTAAATTTCTAATAGCTTTGTGTAATATTATTCATTATTGATTGAAGAGTAGGTAAATACTTTTTTAGTTTTGTAGGACAATGAAAAATGTGCAAAAGGGGGAGCATCTACAGTAAAACCTCGATGCATAAGAAGAAGTGAGACGTGCTCTCTTCTTGATTTTATTTAAATTTTGTCTCTGATATGGCATGATGGAAAGTTTGGGGGAATTTTGTTTTATTCTAGTGCTTAAATTTTGAATATGATGCATAGTGGATGATTTTGTTGAATATTAGCATGATGAAGATGAATTGAGTGGTAGTTGTCTTGATTAGTTTAAAAATAAATTGAAATTCTTATGAATTTGATTGTTCGGGGAGACCTAAAAAATTTACACCTGATCGCAACACTAATCCAAAAGTGCAATAAGAATGCTGGATGTGGAAACAATAGTAGAAAGAAAGTTGAAGCAGTGAGCGAGGTCACGACTAAAATAAAGAAGACAGAGCAAATGAGTCGTGACATCAGGATTCAGCACATTTCAGTGTAACAAAAATCTTTGTATTTAGAGGCCCGGGTAATCAAAACTCAATAAAAATAGGTTTTTAAAACCTTTCATTTTGAGTATTCCAGCATTAAAAATAGGATTCATTGAAAATCATTAATTAAAGAACGAAATTTAATGCCATGACCCCGTATCGCAATCATGACGTGAGCCCAACGTCTACAATTCCATTCAAATTCCATTAGCGCAATTCATCTGACCTTTCCACTTCCGCATCCATCTTTTTGAATCTTGAAACCCTAAAACCAGAGAGCAGAGCAATACCCTCGCAAATCTTCACTCATGGCAGAAAATCAAGACGACGTCGCAAATCTTAATAAACTGATCGACGAAATCATGCGTGAAAGTGTCGAGGTAGTGGAAGAGATACAGTCGGAAACTCAACCTGAGGAAGAAATAAATGTTGAAAAAGAAAATCAGCCAGAGGAGGATGAGCAACCAGAGAAAGAAGCAACAGAAGAAGAAAAAGACTTCGTTTCAAAAGAAGCTTAAGAATTGTGGAACAAGGTGATGTTTGAAAAGGAATTTGTGTGCGAAAGAGGTTTTGGTAAACTAATTTCCCCGTTTTTGGAAGTAATAGAGAAAAGAGGTTGGGGATTCTTTTGCGAGCACAAGGCGCCAGAATTTTCAACTCTTGCCAGGGAATTCTATGAAAATATGGTGGGAATGAAGGATGATTCAGTTTATGTGAGAGGTGTTTGGGTGCCTTTCGGGGATAGAAGGATAAATGAAATGTTTAAATTGAGAGATTTTAAGCACGGGTCGAAGTATAAGAAGTTGATAGAAAATCCAAACTATGAAAAGATACTGAATCGGTTGACTGGAGGAGAAGGAAAATGGGAAGTCACGAAGAAGAATACCCACCACGCCATCAAAAGGGGAGCCCTCACTGAAGAAGCAAAGGTTTAGTTTTACTTCATATGTTCTGTAATAGTTCCGACTAAACATCTTTGCTCAGTCAGAGAACAGGAAGCCATCATTTTGAATGCCTTTTTGAAAGGATATAGAATGAACATAGGCATTCTGATCGAAGAATCAATCAGAGGATACCACCACAGTAATAAGAGAGGACTGATCCCTCACCCTACCACTATCACCAGACTTTGTCTCTGGGCAGGGGTGAAGGGAAATTGGGATGAAGAAGAGAAATGTCCTCGGGTTTCCCCTCTTACCTTAACAGGAGTGACAAAGGGACACAAGGAAGAGGTAAAAGTGATGGTAGTGGATGCAGAAACAAAGCAGGAGACAAATGCAGAAAATGATAGAAGAGAAATAGAGGAAGTGCCAGACAGCATCTTTCCGGAAGCAGAAGAAGAAGAACCTTTTAGGGTAAGCTGACTGTCGCCGTTTCGGAAATGCGAGGAGCAGTGCACACTTATGACGAGAAGGTCTAGGAAGCGAAAGAAGGAAATCTTGAAATCATGGAATGCTCGAGAGCAATGAAAAGGGGAGATGGAAGAGAAGGCGAAATGGGAAAGCGGCAACGAGATCAAAAGAAGAATTTATGGAAAGGTGCAGCCGCGAAAGGAGAAGCAGATATGGGAGAAAACTAGAGGATCGAGAGAAGAGAGAAGAACCACGAGGATGAATTGAAGAAACAAGAAGAAAAGATGATGGAAAGAATAAAGACAAACATGCAAGCATTTTATAATAATTAATTCCAAAGGGATGTTGATTTGCTGAACATATTGAAGAAGAAAGAGACAAAAATGGAGAATAACATGCTAAGGAAGATTGAAGGGTTCAAGCATTTATACAAGGAACTGTTCAAGGAGTTTGAGAGATTAATGAAAGATAGAGATCTGCAGTTGGAAGACAATGATGAGTATAGAAGAAAAACCTGGTTGGAGAGCTTGGACTTGATCAATCAGAACTTGTCCAAACTGCTAGAATGTATTTCCGAGTTAGAAGGGACAGTTAATCAGGTGGGGAAGTGGCAAGACACACGCATTAGTGCAGTGCAACTAAACAGTGAAATATATGCAAAAGGAAAAGAAATTCCCCCTGCAGTGGAGAGACAAACATCTGAAATGAAATTTCCTAAGTTTGATCCCAGCATGGCCAGTTTTGATGTAGAGCCTCCCAACATTATACCTCAAAAGGCCTACAAAAAGAAGAAAGGAAACTAAAAGTTTTTTCCTAACATGTATCAATCTATACATTCCCAAAATTCCTAATAGAAATCCATTTGTTCATCAAATTTATCCTGTGTTTTATTGAATTTTCATTGTGTTCTCTTTTAAGCTTGTTGGATTGTTTTTTTTCCATTGTTGAATGAAAATTTTGATTGTGAATAATTAGATGTTTATTGATGGATGAACATGACTTGAGAAATTATGTGTTTGTGTCAATTCATGTTAGCATGAAAAGAATGAGTTCCTTTTCTGTACAAGGATCAAATAAACAATTATGTTCTCTCCCAAGAACAAAAATGCAGGAAAAATAAAGGCATAGATTAGCAAGTGAAACTAAGGAGTTGCGGCTTTGAATGTTAAATCAGTTTAGATTGCAAAAATTGGAAAAATGGATATTGCTGAAGGAACAAAATATTAGTTTGAAATAGTGTAAATAAGCAGTGAATAAGTACAAGTCTTGAAGAAATAATACACTTGGTCGACAAAACTCATGAAACTTTGAGAGGAATTAAGACATCTTACGGGGAAATTCATGATTAAGAGTCCAGCGGTCCTAGAACTTGTTAGATTATTGATTGAGGCGAAATCGAGGTAAAACAGCCAACAAAGAGTGATAAACATCCTTGGTAGTTTGAGCTTTTAGAAGCCTACCCTGATATTTCAAAAACATATCCTTTAGTTCCATAATTTGAGCCCAGAGAATAAGAAGCCTTATTTCTTATTAAACAACAGCGAAAACCTAAATTCCCTTCCTTGATAATCTACGATGGAAGCCAGAGTTATCTAGTTTCCAATACAGATCTCTCTTTATCAAGGAAGAAACAAGTTTGGGAAGAAAATATTTTCCAAATATTTACAAGGTAGGAGAAAGTAAGAAATGAGAAATTAATGAAAAAGGGATAAGTTTTTGTCTTGTGGCCCTATTTCCCTTACCAACAATTAAGCTCGTGAGGGTGTTTTAACACCCCAGTACCCTATTCTCTGCAAGCTGGTATGGGTTGCTAGCCCAAAGTTCTCTAGAGTGATAGAAACTAAGAAGAGCCAAAACATTGCTATTCCCAACCTTAGAAAAACATAAGCAAAGAGTTAGAACAAGGGAGCGCTGAATAAAGTGAAAATGGGAAATTAAAATTCCAAAAGAATTCAAAGCGATGAATGAGCTGAATTAGGAAATCATGATACAAAGAAGAAAAAGATGAAAATTTGAAGGCAATGAAATCTGAAGAAAAGGTGGAAACTAGGTGATTTGCAGCAAATTTTCCATTATCTACCCAATTACCTAAGCCCAACATTATAAGCTGAAAGACCTCAGTGATCTTGAAGGTTGAATTTACCATTGAGTGGAGATCAATATGAAAAACAAGCCTATGGGACTTTGACCAACGGGTCGAAACTCCCGAGAAAGATTAACTAAATTCAACACCCAGAAAGATGAAAAGTTAGAAGGCCTGCACACACACGAACAAGACTTGTTGAATAAACTTGTTTAAATATATTATTTCATCAAGAAATTTGTGATAGAGAGCTATACCATTTCTTTTTCTTGAATCGGCGGAAATTTAAAGTAATCTTTGCTCACTATTTCAAATTAGAAGGTGGAATACAGAAAAGATTGTAGTGTAGAATCAGGAAAAATGTCCTTAAAAATTTTAAGCTTATTTGTTTGAGGACAAACAATTCTTTCTTTTCTTTGCTTGGGGACAAGCAAAATTTCAAGTTTAAGGGAATTTGATGAGTCCAAAAACTCATTAGATTTTTAATCCATTTTTCTAAGCATATTACAAGATAAATGTTGAATAGTAGGAAGAAATGTGGATATTTTACTCAAATTTAATGTGCGGGAAAATACGGCATAAAGGTAAAATCTAAATAATAAAACTTGAAGGAACCGACCTCTAAGCGAGAAATGAAGTTACAAGTGAAAATCGAGTCTGACGGGAAACTTATTTAATCGATCATTTCGAGTCCACGACATCACCAAGATCAATTTTGGGAAGCAATGAAGACCTTGCAAGCGAAGTCGTGACTTGAAGATTAAGCTTGCGACCAAATTGATAAGGCGACAAATAGAAAAGGGTTTACGGCAGCCGAAAGGTGTGGTGAGACTAAGGAAATGTTAAAATGGAATCTTCGATTCGCGACACCACTCGATGTCAGCAGCAGCGATTAGATATAATTGAGGGTCGTGGCGTGTCGATGTATAACGTGGATCGTCGATAGAGCCTAGAGGTCTACGCGAGTAAATTGAAGTTGCAACTGGTTTTTCAATTAAAGGGGCTTTCCGTTGGTGCGACATGTTGTTGCGGTCATTTTAATGAAAAAAGCTGGAATTGGAGTCTCAACGGAAGGATTGAAGTTACAGCCAAATAAAAGTTGAAGAGCAAAAGGAATTCGCAAGCCTGAAACAAAGCCAGCCTAAGTCCTTACCAAAGCGAAATTGAATATTTATTGTCAAGACCACAACGATGCCATGACCAGCTCATTCGGTCGCGCGACGGTGGCTGACGAGAATAAATCAGATACGCGACTTTTGAGCAATTAGGACTATGCGACTGAAAAGAGCAACATGGTGCGACATCGCGAGTCAGTGACTGGAATAGAAAGGTTATGGGAGAGTGGTTTGCAACAAAGAATTGAGGTTGCGGCGAGAAGAAAGAAATAGACATGAAAGGGTCGCTGACATCACCTTGAAATTGTGACTTAAATTGACTGTGAAGGTGAAGACCGCAACTAGTCATGACCTAAAGTCGACACAAAAGAAATATGATTGCAACCTAAAGCGGGAGTTGCGACCGCGAGCTTGGAAGAGAAAGACCAATGATGTCATGACGAAGCCCGTGGTAGCGACGATCGACTCTTGAAACCTGCTTGAGCAAGCAAGGTGGAAGCTACGACGATGTCTCGACCATTAATCAATGGCGACAAGGAATCCCGATCATATGAAGCAACAAGGTCGCGGCGAACAAAGTAAAGGAAATCCATAGCGAAACATCAGCGAGAGTAGCGACATAGAATGACTCTTGGGCTTTCTTTTAGAATTCCACGTAGTTTTTGGGGATTAAAGCCCGATTTCTTTTGATAAGTATAAATAGGCAGTGTTAAAATAGTAAAGTAGCTTCCGTCTTCACTACCCAGAAAAAGGGGAAAGGAGAGGAACTCAGTGTATAGTTGAAGTATAATTTTATTTTTATTTGTTTCTTATAAATTCTTTTACGGATTTGAATCCCCAACGGCGTTGGCAAAAGCAGTGGAGCTGAATTTTATTTTGTTATTTTCTTCTTTAAAATTCTTGCACGAAAATTTATGAAATCTGAGCCAATTTAAAATTCATTTCTTCTACGTTTCATTGCAATTCTGGAGTGGTTATGCGTGATCGGTGCTCCATTTACTTGTTACTTGATGCGTGTCGGAAGCTTGTATAGCTCTACATTGGATTTGATTGTTTAGTTAGTCTTTCCTGCCAAATATAGAGAACTTATTTGGGTTCGGTTACTTATTTGGTGTGCGTTTTTGAATTGATAAGTTCCTGTCATCGCGTCACCCAGAATACCGAGTTGAGGAATGTATCTTTCGATTTCAGGATGCCCCTCTAAGCTGGCCACGAAGGCGGAGAATTCCACGAAGGCGAGAGCATTCTTTTAAAGGTATAGTTGACTCACAAATGATGAACCTCACCGACTCAAGAGTTCATTTGATAAATCCCCATTCGCTCATAATTGAAGTTGGAGGGTATTTAACAATATATAAATAATCAGAGTTCACCTTAATCTAAAAAGGGAAGTTCCCTAGCAAGTGTTATTTGAGATCCTAATCAAAGGGAAAGAGGCGAGCCAATAGTATCTGGAGGTTGAGCCACCAATGAAGTGGTAGAAACTTTGCAAAAAATCATGAGAAGGAAATGCAAAAGATCTGATGTCATCAAGAAATGGGTGTGAAGTATTGAGAAAGAAAAATACCCAGATCTTGTAAGAGAATTTAGAATCTGAGTGGCTGAGTTTGATCTTGTCTTGAAAAGCAAGGGTTTCCAACAGATGAATATGGAAAATCAATTCAAAATTTAAATCTGGACAATCCATATCCTTACACAAAAGCAGGCGATATTACTTTAGTGTAGGAATTATTTGTTTCATTGTAATTCAGCGATAGTTTAGTTTCTACGGAGGAAGCTGATTCGATCCATTTTAGTTACAATTTATTTTTATTCATTTACTTTTCTGTTTATCTTGATTCATGAAGTGATCAATGAGTCTGGGATCTTGTTTTCCAGGTAAAAACTTTCATTGTGAGTTTTTAGTCAGGCCATAGAATTTTAGTAATTGGGGTAGTTGATCTCTAATTCTTACCGTCTACGTAGAATGATCTTTGGGCTTGTTGATTTTACTACTTGCCCTTGACACATTGCACTTGCGAGTGTCATAGACTAGACCAATATTTTAATCATGAACACATAGAAAGAATTATTTTATCAGAAAATTTATCAAATGACATGGATGCAAGAGAAATTGTAAGGCTCTTAGCAACTATGTAATTTGAGGAGTTTTAATTTATATAAAAAGGGCAAACAATGGGATTAATCAAGTGTGCTAGCCTACATTTAAACGTTCATGGCCATAAAAAAACAATATCTAAATGTAATAAGTAAATTATCCTTAACAAATATTTTAGCATTTTATTTTTTCTTTCTCTACCCATATTTTCTAGGACATTGAGTGTGGAAAATAATATTTCTTTTATTTACAAGTGGTGATATTTTTATTTCCCCGATATTTATGTACTATATATTTTTTAAGCATGTACTATTTTTTTCTATAAGCCTAAAAATTATTCTTACTAAATACAACTATCAATTATCAAATTAAAGTGAGTATCTTTATGTATATACTATTATTTTTTAACTCAAGTAGCTTCCTTATTCATTTTAAGTATAATTAATTAATATATTCTCTTTAGCTTTCAGTTTTTCATGAATAGCAGATAACTCCTCGATTGGTCATACCTTTTTTAAAATTAAAAAGCATGAAACCAGATTTACCATCCAACCGATAGAAGGACTGAGTCATTAAATTTTAGAGCCAAAAATTGGACACTAATGTTCGTGTCAAATGATATCAAATAATGAATTTCAATAATTTTCCAACAAGTAACAATTTAATAATATCTTTGAAAAAAATAAAGTTAAATATCAATTGAAATAGATACATTTAAAATTAAAAATAAAATAGCCTTTTTAAAAGATAATTTTGTAATTTAAACTAACAATACATTGATGAAACTCATAATCCAAATTTGATAAAAACTCTAGAGGATGACGTAACATTCAGGTTAATAACATAGTGAATTGGTTGGCTGTATACATTTGATAATGCGATATAATAACTAAAAAACTTATAACTCTAATTTCTGACATATTGACTATTATAATTTGATTTTATTGTTCTTTACGATCGAATATGTTTTTACCTTTAGATTGCCCACATACTAGTAAATGCTATAACATATAATAAAACCGACTGTATGTGAAAAGCGACCTGACAAATGCAAAGTATGAAATCGTAATAACAATTACTTATTAAGTCCTTACTTGACTCACTGTTGAGAAGAAAATGATCAAAATATGTAGAGGATGATATTAAGCCAAAAGGGCCAAAAATCACCAGAAGTGGCAAGAAGGAACAAATGAGAAGAAAAATGAGGAATGGCTAAGTGAAAATAAAATAGTTTTAATATATTAATAATATTAGTGTGTGTGTGTGTGTCAAAACCTCTAACACTGCAGATTAGACTTGACTCCATGTTAGAAACCGAAATATCGAATTTTATAGATAAATCAGAAGAATCTTAATTACTAAACTATTACTTAAAAATTCAACAAGATTTTGAGTTAATTGAATCTGTCAGGACTGACGAAACAAAACATGGGCTAGGTGGTCAATTTTAATCCACATTTTATTTGGGTCATAAATTTTTCACATTTTACCCTCAAAGATTAGATAAAGTGGGATGATTCATCGATTCGATCCATATTACTAGCTACGTAATCATTCATTTAATTAAAATTAGATGTATATTCTCTTCCAACTCGTTTTTCATGAATAATGTGGCAGCCTCTATCAGGGTCCAGGTGACAACGAATCAACCGCGAAACTGCTTGGATGTCGGATTGCTAAACTATCACACTCCTACGTCTCATACCTTGAGACCAGCCAGCTTATAGACCTTTTTCTCCCACCAATTAACAAATTTATTATAATATTTCCCAAGAGACCGATGTACAACTCTTTTATACTAATACATGTCAAAATATATTAAAAACTAGATTATTCTAATATATTTTACAAAATGCTTTCTATAAGACCTGACAGGCTTTACCTTCACCTCACGACCTCAAAGGGCACTTCTCTGTCACCTAAAGGGGTCTCGCCCAGGTGAAGCAAGCCGATGATAATCTTCTACAAGGGTTACTTCCACTAAGTGCACATACAACTGGGCCGCAGAGAAAGCACACATCCCAGTAAAATGTCTATGAATGTCATGTCATGCATGAAATGTCACATCATGCCTTATCAGAGTCCTTTCGTAGACTCCCTCACACTGCTATGCAAGTATGAACTACCTTGTCATTTGGAGTAACAATGAATTTATTCTTAGTCTTTTCACATTTTCACTACAACCATAAGCCTTTTTGTGCGTAGTGGATTTCCGTGTCACGCAGCTTGGGCTCCATGAAACTGAACACTACAAACCTTTTACTCTGTGGATTATGTCGACCATGAATTGATGGGTCTTATTTCCTGCCACGAGATCAGTCTATCCCAACTTGCTAATACACGGCACATAATTATCCTTTACCATTTCCTTAACCAGTGCAACTCATTTGGACTTTGTCCCAATAACCAAGCCCACTAATCAAAACCATACGCAGTGTTGATTTGATCCACAACCATGTACCCATGACACTCCATTGAACACCTAACACGGTGTCGATCCCAACCATGCACTCACACCCATGTCTGTCTGATGTTTTAGTGCACTTGCAGATCTGGGTATACATTGCCCTACTTATACCATGCTACATAAAATGAGAACTATATGTGCATACATTACTCATGCAATTCATCCATGCATCATTTGGACATTTATATTAAAGTGCATACAAATTCCAAACCATCATATCTTTCATATACATATCCAAAATTCAAGCATATAAATTTCATATACTTCATGCCCAAATATATATATATATATATATATATATATATATATATATATATACTATATATATATATATATATATACATACATATCAAACATATTAGCATTCGGCATCAATCCACTTGACCTCAAAAGCAATTCATGTATTACAACCTTTATTGGAAAAGCTACTCGCTGATTACCTTAATATTATGACCTTATATCTGCATTCATGTCAAAACCAAACTATTCATGTAGATATAAACTAAACAAAACTGGAAACGCTTAAGTACAAAACACTTAAATTCAGAAAAGTTGTGATCACCCACTGTCCTCCACGATAATATGGCTGGAATCCTTACTCAATGGGATTTCCATAGAGTCCAAGAACACCCGAAACGGATTCTGAACAAAGAAGTTATGACCTTCCGAAGTTGGAGGTCACACATGAGTAACTAGCCTTCCAGGGTGGCCTACACAAGACCTGTCTGGCAATGCTAGCCTGTTTATCCCGGAACCCCTTTGCCATCCACAAGCCCATGGCTGGGATCTTGACTAAATTTTCTTTCCATAGAGTCCAAGAACACCCGAAACGGAGTTCGGACGGAGAAGTTATGATCTTCCAAAGTTTGAGGTCACACGTAGTCAAACCCATCCAAGCATACCTGACTTGGCCGAGCTCACCTAACCTGGCCGAGCTCACCTGACCTGGCCAAGCTCACCTAATATACTCCACAGGCATATGAATATAATATTTACTCAATGGGTTACTGGATTTGGGTTTTAAAGTTCACTGAGGGGTCCCCGGGTTCATTTCCTCGCGTTGGGGAAAATGACCTATAGTCATTTCCCGAACCGGATCTTCATTTAGCTTTTAAAGACTAAAAACCCTATGATTTTCCTTGAAAAACAGCATTTATCGAAGCACGTTCCCGTAAAATGAAAACGTGCCTCCCGATCTACCTCACAAGCACAATGAGCAGCCAATTAATAACTCAAGGATCTAGCAATAAGCATCCACTGAATCCTAAAAGATTGCTAAATACCGATCAAATTTAAGGTATATCAAATGAGTTCTAACCTAGATGAAATAGGAACATAAATGCAAATAAAAACTTGCGTTAAAAATAGGGAACCGTTAGTTACCTCCAAACCTTTAGCAAGAACCCTCCCTCTTCAAGGAGAAGAACGACGAGCCAACCATCCCTGAGTTGTCATCCCCGAGATGTGTTTTTCTAGCCGAGGAAAAAATAAGGGAAAATGAGGGAAAATGGAACTGGAGAAAACGGTCTAAAGCTTTGGCCCTAGAATTTTATTCCCGGTATCGTTGCTCGTCTGGGATTTTGCAGCCAACCCCCTTTACCATATTACAAAATAACCTCCCCAAATAGCTCCTACACCTGGCCAAAAAAAAAGGAAGAAAACAAAGAGGAACAAAAGGCAGAACTACAATAGAAGTCAAATGCAAACAGTAGTGGCAGGATGGTAATTAGTGCTGCAGGAAGCCAATTTGTAGTCAAGTGAATTCTCCTTGTATTTTCTTCTCTTCTTCCTTCTAGTCTCCGACCAGAATGCCGAGCTCTTGACTCGACCCTTCGTGGCTTGATCGACCTCAACAAATTTGCATAAATCGCATAAAATCAGTAAATTTGCCAAATGCGATCAAGAATCATTGTGACCTTAATGTGTAATTTGTTAATTAGAATGATTAAAG
Organism: Tetrastigma voinierianum; assembly: GCA_016808115.1. Lineage (NCBI taxonomy): Eukaryota > Viridiplantae > Streptophyta > Magnoliopsida > Vitales > Vitaceae > Tetrastigma > Tetrastigma voinierianum. The sequence continues at coordinate 1,793,793 of JAEQBH010000137.1, read as the reverse complement.
ACACAAAAAAGCACTCAAACTATACAAATAGGGCTCAAAGACTAGCACTAATCACACTCCCTTAACCTACATTACTGCAGTCCCTTTAGCACGAAAGAAAGAAAGTAATAAAATACATATAAAACTTATAACAAAATAACAAAATGGTATTTCAAAAAAGGTTGTGAATGAGTAATGCCTAACCATAAGTAAAAATCATCAAAGTCGTGTCCATGACTATCATGAGAAAGAAGTACAAAATCGAAGTATTAAAGAATTTCCTTCGTGAATCAACCAAATCTCCACCAAAATCTAAGTGTTTATTTGACTCATTTTCAACAATAAATCGCAAACTCACTCTCTCAATCAACCTAGCTAATACCATCACCAGATGCAATTCAACTAAATAGATCAGACCCACCTTTATCATTAAATTTTGCGCTGTAGGTGCAAATGTCAGGAATCGAATTCACCAAAGTCCATGGCCCGGATCAACGATGACTTAACCAATTAAGGCTTAGGGCACCAAGTCATGAGGATCTTCGACCACTCAACTCTTCATGTTTTACCCGACTGCCAATGATTTCGACCTAACACCTACAACTTGCTCAACTCCACCTATCCACCCATGTAGCTTAGCAATTAAGCCTGTGGCTCCCAACCAAGGAAGGTTTAGGGCACCGGCCAAGGCTCGCCATACATTCCCTGACCGTTTCAAGCTCTACAAAGCATTGCAATTTTATTCTTTCTTTCTTTTTTTTTTTTTTTCAAGACGCATTGGCCTTTCTTTCCACAGGGTCCTAATCGGCTAAAGGCTAATAAATAAAACTAGGGTAGGTTATGCAAAGCAAAGCGAGGTTGCGCAGTTGCCAAATTATCATTGAAACCTTAATGTGTTTCTTTAAGTGTGGTTAGCTAAAGGTGGAAGAAAAAGGTCGAAATCAATAAGAATTCAACTAATCATTCACTCAACCAAGCATGGAACCGATCTAACATCAATAGAATTGGACAAATTTTCAATTTTTCAAACTATGAGCTAGGCAAAACACACAAAAATTTTGGTTGCAAAACTGTCCAACTTTGAAAGTAAAAGAGTATAACAGCTATAGAAAGGGAACCCAATAAAGCCACCTAACATCACAAATGGGCTTCGCATAAAATAGTACAAAGAAGAATGATAAAAGCTACTTCTTCGATAACTCTCCCCCAACCCAAATATATTCTTCTGTCCAAACGGGCCTGATTGAAAAATTGAGAAGTAGTGTTACTCGACGATAGAGGACTTATTGCCGATAGATACTTCGCAGTTTTCCACGACATCTATTCACCTCGTCAGTCAATAATGTTGGGAGAAGACAGAGGCAAAGCCACCAGCGGGATACTTTAAAATTACACTTTCATAATAATCTCAATAATGCCTTTTCAATATATTTGGATTCTACACTCTAAGCTTTAACGCGCAAGAACGCCTAAAACGGAGTTCTGATTAAAAAGTTACGAATGAAACAAAATCGGAGCAGAAAAGTGTGCCCATAGCGGTGGCCTCATAGTTAATAATTTTCATTAAGCTAATGAATTTCGCTAAATAATGAACATTTGATTACAGTGAAATTCTCGCTATGTTTAAATTTCATATGTTCAATAAATAAAAATTTTGATTTTTTTATTATTTGAAAATCAAATAAAATAAATAAATAAAAATAAAAATAAAATAATAAAATAATAAAAATAAAATAAAAACATTTTTTTGAGATAATAAATAATATATATAGTATATATATATATATATATATATATATGAGATATATATATATATATATATATATATATATATAACAAACGCTTCCTTTTCTTTTTTTTAATTTTATATAATAAAAATATTTTTTATTTCTATTATTATTTTTTTTTTTTTTTTTTAGAGACAAAATTTTTTTTTTTTTTTTTAACTTACATGTTATCAAGTTGGTTTGTCCGTTGTGGGATTTCTGGCAGCCTAGCTTAAATTCATACTGAAGTAAAATTTGTCAATTCAAGTATATAGCGAAATATCTCATTGCAAGATCGTAAAATTTTCGCTAAGCTTATGAAATTCCCCGTCGTCCCGCTTCATTCCAAATTCTTCAAAATCACTTAAAATGCAAAAATTAACACAAGAAAATAGAAAATATGAAAGCAAAATTAATTTAAAACATAAATTAATCCAAAATTAAAGAAAATCTATATAAAGAAAATTCATAGAAATCAAAATAAATACATAAAAATAAAATAAACAAGAAAATTAAAACCAAAAGTGGGGAGCTTAGAATGTTTAGTTCGGCACCCAAACCCAACCCGCACCGAACCAACCACTCGTGCCATGGCGTGAGCAACCGCTATCGTTTTGATGCAAAGGGCAAAGCTTGTGTAATGGCCACTACTCCTAAAGTTTTGTAGCATGGGCAAGACAAATGGGGTGGCTGAGCAGGCTTGGTAGATTGTGTTGCAAATGAGGCAACATATCAATCTAACTCATAGGGGCGTGGGTAAATTGTTCCTTTGTGTTCTTCCACGCTTCCTACCAACAACAGGCATTGCTTCCTTCTTCCCACAGTGCATGCCACACTAACCGAGGATTCAAAACTTTCACCAGCCTTCTAGTGGTCGAGGCACCCGCTCCTCCGCCATGGTGTCACTTGACACTCTTCCTCCGTGGACATTGCCGCCGATCACCAGTCTTCAATGGAATCTCACAGTTGTCCCATTCAGCGCTCGTAAAATCATTGTTCAAATGCATCTAATCTTCGTCCGTGGAATTCTCTCGCAGATGGATTTTTTCACCAATCGGGTATCAATTCTTTTGTTCATCCACAAAGATCACCCACCAGCCAGTAAGGTCCAGAACGGCCCGCCAATCAAGAACACCAATCGCGGGGTGCTGGTGGTCATGATTTGAGGTATACCATGAGTAAACATGTAGGGGTGTACTCATCCATTGGTCTCTATATTCCCCATGTAATCTAGGGTTCGATTTCTCTCTATGTGTTGCTGCCAACGCATGAAGGTTCTATCCTCATTATGCGATGAATGTCCTAGGTTTCTTCTCGATCGTATTGCTCTTTCATGTGGGGTTCCATTTCATCACAATCACTTTCCCACCTAACTGTATCGAACCCGTCGCTTCTGCACTTCAACCTGACCTAAATGGATTCAAAAAATAACAAAAATACAAGACAACACAAAATGTGTAATCCCGCAGGGCAACTTTTTTTTTTTTTTTTACGCTAAATGAAACTAAAAAAACTTATCGTAAAATAAAAATGACAAAGGAGAATTAATGTAACTTGTGATGAGAATCACATGTTCCACAAATTCTCACTTGCACTACAGACCATCCCCGCAGAACTACATTTGATTCAGGCTACAGTAGGGTGATCCTAGAATTCAACAAAATTTTTATCCTATATTCTGCACGTCAGAATAAGCTACCGCAGATAAATGGCCTAGGTCGAACACGTGTGATGGGTTTTCTTCGCATAAATGATTTGAGGAAGCCAAAAATGGTGAATTCCAATTTGGATTTTTGGGAATTTATAAAAACAGTGGATTGATAATGTTTGGAAAACTGAAATTTAAATAAAATAAAATGTAAAAGAGGTCTCCTTGAAATATCGGGTTACTGGATTTGGGTTTTAAAGTTCACCGAGGGGCCCTGGTCATTTCACGCCAAAATGACTTATAGCCATTTCCCGAACTGGATTTTCATGAAGTAAAGACTAAACCCTATGATTTTCTTCCTTTGAAAACAAAGATTTACGAGCCTAATGTTCCTTAAATGAAAACGTGCCTCCCGATCTACCTCACAAAGGACAAATAGGAAGCAACTAATGAATCTGGATCTAGCACACATCCACGAACCCTAAAAGATTGCTAACACCGATCAATGAAGGTGAAGTATCAAATGAGTTCTAACTTGTGAGGAGAAATAGGAACATAAATGCAAATAAAACTAAGTAAAAACAGGAACCGTTAGTTACCTCCAAACCCTAGCTGAAGAACCTCTTCAAGGAGAAGAATGACTCCAGCCAACCATCCCGAGCTGTCATCCTCGTAGATGTGCTTGAAGCCGAGAAAAGGAGGGAAACGAGGGAAAATGGAAATCTGAGAAAACGCCTAAAGCTTTATTCGTACCTTTATCTCTCACAAGGTTATCAGATTTGCAGCCAACCCCTTACCTATTACAAAAATAATCTCCCTAAATATTCTTAACTTGGCCAAAAAAAAATAAGAAAACAAAAGAGGAACAAAAAAGCAAAACTGGCAAAGAAGTCAAATGCAAACAGTGGCAGTGGCAAGGATGGTAATTAGTGCTGCAGGAAGCCAATTTTGTAGCTGCTTTAATTTCCTTGTATTTTCTTCTCTTCTTCCTTCTGTCTCTCGATTGTAATGTCGAATGACTCACCTTCGTGGCCGGATCGACTCAACAATTTTGGCATAAATCGCATGCGAAACTGCAAATTCTTCACAAAATGCGTACCGCAGGAATCAGAATCTTTAAATGTGTAAATCAAGTTAATTAGGAATGATTAGTACACAAAAAAGCACTCAAACCTATAATAAATAGCCTGTACAAGACTTTTTTGGGGCACTAATCACTCACATGGGCTAATTAGTAAACACAAGCAATTCATTTTGAATCACTTACAAAACACATTTTCACACCAAAAAAATCACATCACAATTCACATGAACAGTGAAACCCTCGGGTTACTATTCACGACCACCAAATTTGGGATTTTCCACTTGCCTAAAGGTTTTGAGATTCAAATTTACTACTAAACTGCTTCTCGAATATCCCTTTCTAACCATAAACATGACTCTTAGCCAAAGAATATCACAAGTAAGAAAAGATCCCTACCTTGAGTTGCTCTAAACTTCACCAACTTGTCCACGCAGAGGCCCCTCACGCGAGACGACTTTGCTTCATTCCATCAAGAACCTATCTACCAATTGTCGAAATCTAGAGAGAAGGCACACTTTCTCTAGGAATCACAAAACCCCACTTTATGCACCAATCTCACGACTCAGACATAGGTGCTCAAACGTAAGAAGATGATAATCTCATCTTTCGCCTTATTATATTAATATTTCCAATTAATTCCATCCGTCCCTTTCTTGATTTTTTGACACTTTAAGACTATCTGCGCCATCCACTTATCCTCCCACTAATCATATGCAACATGTGTCAAGCATGAGTAAATGTAGTAGGTGACTTTTGTCACATCACATGTCTCTCAAACCGCTTACTATGACCGACACCCAAGCCTCTAAAAATCTGAATTAACCGTCTCTGACCGACGAATTAACGTGAAAGCTAGGATTTCACTAGACACCTAAATAAAGGAAGTTTATCACATATCCAAGATCTATAAAAATTTCAAGTTTTGATCAAAATTACTGCTACTTCCTTTTTCCGAAATTGAATCTTTCTTGGCCCACATTCCTCCCTCTTAAAAGAATTTCGCCTAAATTCCTCGGAATCACTACAAATCAGCATGCATATGCAACGCGCACCTATACCATGCATGTAAACGAGTCATTTAGGTATTAAACGACTAAACCACGACCTTCATCCTCAAACACAGTGGCCCACATCGTGTCCTCGCAGCCCCACGCTGACTCTCCACCTACCTGCGTCGCCATAAAGATCTCTCACTAGCCTCATGGTTCCTAAGGTCGCAAAACCCATCCCACTATCTATAATGCACACCGGTCCCTCCTCAAAGGTCCCATCTCGTGTCAACCCCAATTCCTCCTCAATCCACTACATGAGCCGGATCTCGGGAGTGTGTACTCTCCTGAGTACGGAGACGTGAAATACTCGTGGACCGATACGCCGCGTAGCCAACCTGCACGCCACCGTGCCTACCCTCTCGAGTATCTAGAAAGGCCCAATGAACCAGGGTATGCACTTCCTCGCCACAACCCGACCATTCCTCTCTTAGGCATCACCTTCAAGAAGACGGATCTCCAAACCTCAACTCTAAGGGCTAATGCCGAGATATCGCGATAGTTTCACGGGCTCAGCCGTGAGAAGACGCTCGGGACGCTTCACCTTCCTCGCAGGTGTCTCTAATCAAATCAGACCACCGATGGAGCTCTCTCCACCCTGGCCCAACATAATCTGACCCACATGGCCCCATACACGCGCTCCTATATGGTGCCATCTATATATCGTGACTTGATAAACTGCCAAGGTAAGCTGACCTAAGGGCAAATTTTCCTAAATTTAATTTGAGACCAGACGATGCTAGCAAGATGTCCTCTAACACCTGTGATAGTCCTCCTCAGACCGACCATCTGTTCGCGGTGGAAAGTTGTAATCATGGTCAACCTCACAAGGCCCATAGCCTAGAAATCCTCTTCCAAAGTGTCGTGAAACCCTGGGTCCATATCCAACACTCATAGATAATCGGTACTCCATGAGTTTTTACCATCTCTAATGTACAACTACAGACCCTCATACCGAAGGTCATCTGCACTATTAGAAATGTGTCGATTTCAGGAGTCGGTCCACTATCACCATACCGTATCTGCCTCATAGGTCTATAGCAAAGCGGTGATTCGTGTCGCAAGTAAAGCCACAACAACATTTATAAACCTAAATTCTCCCACCTACAAGATAGCTACCGCAAGATAGTGGTTCTAAGGCTTCCAACACAGTGGATGGTGGTGACGCCCAAACTGGGTCCTGGCTGACAACCTGGCTAACTCATGGAATACTGTGGACGCTCGTTACCCGACACCACTCAATAAAATCGAGCAGAGTCTCCTTTGTACGGGGAGCTCTACCCAAGGTACAACATGTCCCAATAATCAACAATGACCACACAAGGTCTATATGCGAGTAAAATAATGGCCACTTAGGCCCCTACATCAATACTCAAACAAATAAGCACATGACTATAAAACCATACTCCATAAGAGTTTAAATTACATCACTTTATACAAATAAATACAACCCATATATATTTACAATATATATTAAAGCCAATAATCCCGGCTTTCTTCATATGTAAGGGTTCTGAATGCTGTCACCGCTCCGCACCGACCATAATTGAAGGGGGTCCCACGACCCGGTGAGCAAACAAAGAGGATAATTCCCACAAGGCTACTCCCACCTAAGTGCACATGCAACCACAGATAATCAAACACACATCCAAGTGCAACATACATGTCTTATCTTCGAATGTTCATATACTATGAATGAGAGACTCGACTTCACGCCATGCCCCATGTACCGAGCTCGCCGCTTCCATCACCCAATATGTCATTGAGTAATATATCCCGAGTCACCCACCACTGTTGTCTCACATGCATACGCCTAACCGTGACACGGTCACCAGCATTACCAATGACCCAAGTATCGAGCCCTCACTGCCCATTACCCAAATGCAAGTGTCAATACAACAAATCCCAAGTCAATCCTTCGAATTCTATCACACAACCCGTAAGTCTACGGATAAACATGACCGCTTGTCTTCTGGGGCAACATAACTTTCGTGATACCACGTGTCTCTTACACCCATACGTAACTACATGATATCACCGGTCTCTTACACCCATACGCCGAGTTCTTTACCTTTACTCCTCAAACATGCATTCTCCCACATGAATGAAAACTATTTCAAACAAAAGGCATTTGTTTTTAACTGTGGAAAACCCTCCGATATAAATAATGACGACTTCGATAATCTATTTTAGGACAATCGATGTATATCAATTCGGCAAAATTCGACGATTGATATTATATGGACAACCTCCGATGTCAGAAGGGACACACTGATAACAATATTGTCGGGTCAACCCTCCAAACAATTCCTCTCAAGAAACCACCTTATGCACTCACTCCTATTGTTCTAGGGTGCCCTAGTGCATAGAAATGCAATGAGCCATTTCCATTTTCTTAACCCGTGCGACTATTTGGACGCTGTCTTATTGGGTCAAGCCCCAATCAACACTCCCACTGTGTCGATCCAATAAATCGTACTCACGACACACCACTCAAACACCTAACACAAAGGTCGCATCTCAATTATGCAATTTCACACCCCAATTTCCTCTAGGTTACCCCAAGCATATGGAATGCATGATGTCAATTCCTAACACATTCATGCTAATATATTCACATGCATATATATTAACATAATTAAATCACATAAAACATGTTATGCAAATTCACAATCAATTACACCAAATTAGCCTATGATAGGCTAATTAACAAACACGAGCAATTCATTTTGAATCACTCAACCATACACATTTTCACACAAAAAAATAATTTCGTGTCACTATTCATGTTACTATTCATGTTACTATTCACGTTATTCATTTTCTAGTAATAACACACAAAATGGCCCAAATCTCGAACTGATATAAAAATGTGGCACTCTTGGTCCCTTCACGGCTCATCACCAATATTGTGATATTCAAAACACACCACAAAACCCGAAGATTATCGGGCCCCGGAGCAAAACCAACCTCAAATACGCCGGATCACTCGAAATAGTCTCCGAATATTCTTTCATGATCGTCAAAAATAGTCTCGAAAATTCAGCCCGAATCGTCCAAAATACTTTTAAATTCACCCTCGGATCGCTCCAAAATAGTCTCGAAAATTCTAAAATCTACACTCACCTGTACCTGAGGATCAATTTACTTACCATCACGTTTTTAAGCCAATTCCAAACTATTAAATAGCCTTTAGGCTAGAAATAACACAAGTAGGAAAATTCCCTACCTCGTGAAGTTTGATGAAACTCCAAGATTTCGGTGTCCACGCGTAGCTCTCGTCGCGTAGATCAACTTTGTCTTCAGTCCCGATGAAAACCTGCGATCCAATTTTCGTAGATCTGAAAAAGAAGAGAAGAGAAGAAAAAAATAAAAATAATATTCCCTCTCTCCCAAGCTCTCCCTCCCGACGCCCTCTCTCTGCCCCCCTTTAGCTTGATTTTTTTTTTCAATTTTATTATTATTATATTATATTGTTATTATTATTATTATTATTATTATTATTATTATTATTATTATTATTATTATCATTATTATCATTTCAATACATTATTATATCGCTTCATTCAGGTCCGTTTTTACCCCGAAACAATTTATTTCTTTTCAGTTCACTTTATTTTAAATGAACTTAACCCAAGTCATTTCCTGATTTATGAGATTTTAGTAAAAATCTCGTCCCTGAAGTCACTGACGACTTATTACCCAGAAAATCGTAAAATATTTCGATTGTTTCAAAATTCGACGAAACTTTTCTAGGTAACTAGATTTCACAAGACGAATTTAACGACGAGTCCACTCACATCCGAGATCTAAAGAATCTCCTGCCAACCGAAATTACTGCTTTACTCCTTTCTAAAATTGAATTTTCTCTGCTTACATTCTCCCCTTAATGCACTTTCGCCCCGAATTCATGCACATACGTGATCACCTGCTGCATATGCTACCTTCTACAACTCCAAGACCGCCACAGCCGATAACCCAATTCCAAACACACTCACCGACAACCCGATGGGTTGTCAACTCATCCATGTCAAGAATGACATCAACCCGATATGTCTATCATATCTGACCAACTCTCACCCTAGATCCTAGAGGAGAATCTTCCCATACAATAGCTTTTCCCAGAGGCCTTAACCTCTAAGCCCAAACTCAAAGAAGGCTAATCCTCCTTCTTCCCACTCCGGCACATTCGAATGCCTTTGTGGCGCCACATCCATCTCTCTCTATCGGGCTGCAGTTGTCCCGGGGACCATAGAGTCCATGTCTTGTATGAGACCTAATAATTCTGCCCGAATGGACAACTCACCATTCTCAAATCTCTCCGACTCCTCGCCATATCCGTACACATAGTCATCACCAAAACATGCCAACTCAATGAACTGTCAGACGACACCGCCATCGTCCCGCCTCAAATCTAGAACTCTTAGGTCTTTACGTTCAGCATTGGCCCGAAAATACTCTGCTCATAAAGAGCCCATGGAACCTCGCCAAGTCATTGCCTCCGAATCCCTAGAGGTCTTAAACCGGGCCCCACCCCACTCGACTCACCCTCTAGCCGAACGCAGCCTACCGACACCTCGGGTCGCATCAGAGGTAATATCCAAAGCCTCCAATACATTCTCAATCCGCCTAAAACCAATGAACCGCCACCATCGGATCCTCCCTATAAACGCCAAGGATGATGTGACCCGAACCTCGTGTTATCATACCTCCCGACTACCACTACACTAGTCTGCAATGGCAAGAACAGAACCCAACTGCCCTCACTGAAAGGCCCTCATTGACAATATCGCTAGTTGTCATTAACACCTCGTGACGACCCTCACGTCCCTACCGACTTGCCATCTACATGTCAAATGGCAACAAACTTTATTTAATCTCATTTCACTAACTAGTAATGGCATGCCAATTACTAATAGACTTAAAAAACCATGAATCGACTACCATCGCCCATGGTGCTACTTGCCAACCACTTTTTATTTATTTCAATAAAATTCAATACTTCGTGTTCATTTCATTTTCCAACTCCCTAAGGTTATAGTTCCTAACCCAGCATTCCACTCTTCCTATATACAATATGTCATGCATATAATTTTCCTCTTCGCCAAGAATAACCACGTTAATCACATTTCCCATATACATCATACCGCAGACAGTTTTCCACGCAATGTGTAACACACAATAACGCAATCACAAACATGGAATACATAATGCATGCAGTGGTCTAAACCCGTCCCATGAACTCCTAGGTATTCGTGTACCTAAACTCCGATACCAAGCTATGATGCCGTATAATTTCATCAAGAATAGCCATGGCCTAAGCCCATGTCCCTCAAGCCCTAGGTAGTCGATACCCATGCTCGATACTGTCAGACGCCCAAACTGGGTCCGTGATGTTCTCACAACTCCGTGAATACTTCCTGGGATGCTCAAGTTACCCACACCACTCACGAAATCAAAGGTAGTCTCCTTTCAGACGGGGACCTCTACCCAAGGTACAACTTGTCCCAATAATCAACAATGACCACACAGGGTCTATATGCGATTAAAATAATGGCCACTTGGGCCCCTGCATCAATACTCAAACATATAAGCACATGACTATAAACCATAGTCCATAAGAGTTTAAATTACATCACTCTTATACAAATAAATACAACCCATATATATTTACGAAATATATATTAAAGCCACAATCTGACTTTCTTTATATGTGCGGTCCCGACGCGGTCACTGGTCAAGACCGATCCGCATCTGAGCTGTGGGGTCCTAATGACGAGGTAAAGGTGTCCGGACACAGTGATAATCTCCCACAAGGGCTACTCCCCACCTAAGTGCACATGCAATGGTCGCATAATCAAACACATCCAAGTGCAACATACACATGTTCACCGAATGTTCATGCCATGAATGAGACTCGACTCACTACGCCCCATGTACCGAGCTCGCCGGGCTTCCATCACTCAATATGTCATCGAGTAATATATCCCGAGTCATTCACCGACTCGCCCCACATGCATACGCCTAATCGTGGGATACAACCGCCACCGCATTACCAATGACCCAAGTATCGAGCCCTCACCGGCTCCATTACCCAATGCAAGTGTCAATGGGCAACAAATCCCAAGTCAATCCCGACTCCTATCACACAACCCGAAGTCTATGTGATAAACATGACCGTGTCTTCTTTAAGATAATTTTTCGGTGATACCAAGAGTTCTTTACACCCATATTGTGTAACTCGTGATATCGCTGCCCTTATATCCATACGCCTCGAGTTCTCACTAACTCCCAAACATGCATTCTCGTCGTGAATGAAAACTATATTTCAAACAAAGGTATTTGTTTTTAACCATGACAACCTCCATATAAATAGTGGATGATCTGGCTAATCTATTTTCCGATAACTTCTCCATGTAATATCAATCAAGTGCACCCCGACGATTGATATTATATGGACAACCCTCCGATGTATATCAATTGGGAAGACTCCGACGATTGATATTATATGGACAACCCTCCGATGTTGTAGTGGACACACTCCGATAAATAATATTGTTGGTCAACCCTCCGAACAATTCTCTCAAGAAACCACCTCATGCACTCACTCCTATTGTTCTAGGGTGCCTCAGTGCATATGAAATGCAATGAGCCATTTCCATTTTCTTAACCCGTGCGACTCATTTGGACGTAATCTCATTAGTCAAGCTCGCTTAATCAACACCCCACGCTGTGGTTGATCCACAATCGCACCACAACACACCATCAAACACTCAACATATCACGATCTCAACTATGCACTCACACCTAATTTCTAGGTTACCTCCCATCAGATATGAAATGCATGATGCCAATTCCAACACATTCATGCTAATATATCTACATGCATGTATATTAACATAATTAAATCACATAAAACATGTTATGCAAATTCACAATCAATTACACCAAATTAGCTCACATGAGCTAATTAACAAACACGAGCAACCATTTTGACTACCAACCATACACATTTTCACACCAAAAAATAATTTTAGGTCACTATTCACACACTATTCACGTTTACCATTCACGTTATTCATTTTCTAGTAATAATTACGACAAAAATGGCCCAAATCTCGGACTCCATATAAACAGCACCTTCTCGTCCCTTCACTGGCTCATCACCGAATATCAGATACCAAAACACACCACAAAACCCACATCACCCCGGAGCAAAACTAAACCCTCAACATACCGAATCGCCTAAAATAGTCCTTAAAATTATGCTGCGATCGCTAACAGTCTTGTGATTTGAACGCGAATCATCGAATAACAATCGCACATCAAAGATCCATATCGGCATTCAAGATGTGTTTTGAGACGAAATTTACGCCTTCACGCTCGCCAATTCCAAACCACAACAGCCTTTAGGCCAGAAATAACACAAGTAAGAAAATTCCCTACCCTCGTGAGTTTTGTGAAACTCCAAGATTTTGGTGTCCACGCCGCAGCTCCTGTCACAGAGATCAACTTCGTTTTCAAATCCCGATTTAAAACTTGCGATCCACTTTCGTAGATCCGAGAAAGAAGCTAAGAGAAGAAAACACAAAATAATATTTCTCTCCTAATGTCGCCCTCTCACGCCTCTCTCCGCCCCCTTTAGCTTGATTTTTTTTTTCAATTTTATTATTATTATAATATTATATTATTATTTGTAATGACCCGTACCAAATAATACAAGTTTTTTTAACACCGCTTGACTAAGTTTGACTAAGTTTGACCATATTTGACTGCATCACTAACACTTAGTATGTCACCAAAGTTGACTTTTTCAAGGATGAAATAATTTCAAGGGGCTGACTAAGACACCATTCTTCAAAGAGGGCCTCGCCGAAGGAGTTCATAGACTGTCAACGTCAAAATCCGACTTTCGGATAAAAAGTTATGACCTTGGAAAGTTCAAACAGCATCATTTTAACATTGTCCAAAGTCAGTTTCTGCTTTAATTAGCTAATTCTCTAGGTCTCTATATAAACTCAGCTCAGATGCCAAATGAAACAAAGAGCACTAAGACACTCATTTTGAGCCCCAAAACTCGAGTATAAAAACCCCAAACCCGAATTGGGTCGTTTAACCCATTTTTAGGCCGGGACGTTTCAAATGGGTGGAGCCGATTCGCCACCACCACTCGTACACGTGCTGGTCAGGAGGAGGAGGACGAACACCGTGATGACCACGTCAAAATTTCCGGTTGTACCGCCGACTCTCCCGGATCGAGTTTTCTTCACACGCGGCGGCGGCCGGCCACTTCGTCATCTGATTTGCGTTTTTCGCCATTCCAAGCCGACAAATACCTCCTCCCACCATTTTTGAACCTCAACTCATTTACGTGGTCCTTTGCATTCTCACCGTTTGGAAAGATACAAAACAAAGTTGGTCGATCGTTGATCGAAGCCACCACCACAAAGAACTCTTGACCAATGCAAAGGTACCGATGTGTTCCCCGGCCCTGCTTCTGCTGATATATGGTTTGTGAATTTTGGATCGCTTTGTTAGTTTCCATTTTGGGTCATTTGTGGTAATTACTCATACCTGGATTTTAAAATTATACCAATTGGTCGGGTTTGGAAAATCATATGGATTAGTGAAATTGATGTTTTTATGAATTATCGATCTGCTCAATTAGCTTTCCCGAAAAGCCCCAATTTCGAGTAAATTTATCTATAGGCACACCGTGTAATCGACTGGTCTGGAGTCTAATTTAGATGGTTTCATAGTTCTAAAGTTATTCTAAGGCCTTCGCATTCCAATGTTGTTGTCTCAATATCGAGCCTACGGTGTTTTATTTATTACGGTGCACTCACACTGAAAGCTTCTGAGACGATCCAAGTAGGGAGCAGGACTGAAATTAGTCCGTGAGTGGTTGAGAGAAATAAATGTTTCTGGGGTATTATATTGGTATATAATTATGGTTAATTATTTAATAAATATATCATTTGATCAATGGTTGGTTATGCATAAATAAAATGATCTGGCTTTTTATATAAACAAGTTATCATTTCATGTGAATTTTAACATTTTAAATATTTGAAGTTTTACCGAGTTCATGACGAGTCTCTGTGGTATTTAAATTTGTTAAGTAATGATTGAGGTTTTAAACCACTTTTGAAACTTATCGTTTTTTAAGAAAGAGCTCTTTGAGATTTCAGAATATTATAATACAAGATCGTTGGAAAGGTACATGGAGTAATAAACATTATATATTACTTCCACTACTGCGTGATGTCTAGATTACCCAAGGTTTATTAGTCACACGTGACGCCGGTTTTACCCAAGGTTTACAGCTGCCACGTGATGACGGGTTTACCCGAACCTTTATTAGTTGCCACGTGATGGCTCGCGTTTAATCAAGGTTTATCGTCGCCAATTATGTCGTGGAGGTATCGGGTTTACCCAATCTGCTTTATGATGAGTATGGAATTTAAGATATCGCTTCGCTTTCTCGATTAAGGTATAACCATTTCAATATTTATGGTTATGGTACTTTCATGATTATTTTTACGACATGATGACTATACATACTTTATGCTCAATTTTTAGGTTGTGAACAATTCAGGTTATAATTTTCTTAAAATCATGTCGGTTAAATTTTTGAGCATGAATTTCATATCATTGACTCGTACCTGGGGTTTTGGTGTGAAATGTTTCAAACCAGGGAACCTTACAAAGATGGACGTGAGGTCTTCTGAGAGAAGAAATGTTTGAAAATAAAAACATTATTTTATAAATTATGTCACCTAACGAGATTTATTATCTCACGTTTATCAAGCTTTTTTAAACTGCTCTCAGTCTCGTGCAGCTTCAGAGGGCTTCCACTCGCTCCGCATTCAACACGCTTCTTTCGCTTACAACCGCAAGATTTTTATCTCATCTACCGTCTGGTTTATTGTAGACTTATTTATCTTTATTTGTTACCCCTAAATTGCAAATACTCTTAGAATGCCTGACATTAGTATTGAACTCCATGCGAGTCCTTATTATGTATGTCAGGTTGACCTACATTAAGATAGGCTAATGTGGGATTTGCTTCGTCAGGATTTTTCTATATAATTAAGGTATCAGGTATCGTATTTGTTTACTTCTTTCTTAGGTGGTTCCATTGTGTATCCCCATGGATTGTACTGGGATTCTCACTAAAGTGACCACTCCGAGAACCCTCGAGGGATCCGGCTTATCCCGTCACTGTATCGAGTTTTAGGTTTCTAAATTCCTGGGCTCGTATATCATCGTGGGCAACTCATCCAAAGAGCCAGATACCTTTCTAAACCTTATCCTGAATCATTCCGTTTCATTTATTCTCGGGAACAATTTTCTCTCCCGACGGCGCATGTGCAGAAGACGAGAACCCAAAGAAAGCCTCGCGGGGAAAGTCTGATGCACCTACTTATGAGATAACTTATTTAGCGCCTGCCCGATCACCGAGAGGAGTGGGTTTACCGGTGTTACTGTTGATCAGGCTCGCACTTGGGACAAAGGGGTCTTGATGGCCCACCTGATCCCATGCGGCTTTATCCCGCTAGATGACAGAGAAGGACTGGACAAAGGTATGCATGGTCCTACGAGACAGTCGATAGCCGTTTTCGTCGGGCAAGCAAGGAAGCGGTGGCATGAGGAGGCCTAGGAAACATCACACTTGGGCACAGCTCGTTGCTTTTCATTAATCGAAGCTTTGCCCCACTTTGTTGAGACCAAGAGGCTAGATACCGAGACGCTCACTGGGTAGTGCATGACGCTCGAAAGTACGAGCGTAGTTCGCAGAGTTACTTCCGATTGCCCCAATTTGTCAAGCAATGAGGTCAGCAAGAAAAGGAGGTTTCTCGATGGGTTGATTGAGTCGATAGCTTTGAGCCTCTCAGGTTCTGATCATCCCACATATCACCGATGAGATCATTTCCAGAGGCGGAGAGACAAACCCCGACACGCTTCGTACTAAGCGCCGATCATACGATGGATCGTCTTCGAACCCCACAGGATCATCCAAGAGGGTAGTTCAGGCCTGGATCTTCGGGCAGAGGATCCAGCTGGGACAGACGTGGGTGCCACGCAGAAAGGTGTTTCCCGCAGAGCGGACATACACAGGTTCTCGATTTCGATCATGAGCAGCGGGCGCAGCTATTTTCGTGGTCCGCAGCCGAGGCGCTCGTCGCTTCAGACGCTTGGCGGCAAGATCCATGATGGACCATGCTGGGATAATACATGCTTTCAGCATGGCAGACAGATATTTCAAGAGTGGACTCGCTCTCTATCGAGGATCTGCTGTACTAGAGTCTCGTAATCAAAGCTCGCCACAAGAAGGGGCACGGAGGACTGACACGCAGACAGGCAAACCCTAGTGGTTCCTTTAGCACGGACAAAGAACACCAAGGATAGAGGCAAGAGGACAAAGAGGATCGCACTACCTTCTAGAGGCAGAGTTTATATGACCACCAGGAGGTACGTGCCACCCCGACGCCAGGATGTGTACATTATCTATTCTTGTGACGATGCACGTGTACCACGACCTGTGGGCACTCTTTATTTCATGTGAGTTTGTTGCACGAGTCGACGACTGGGGCCTTTGGCCAGAAGTTTGAGATTGCCACACCCATAGGAGAATCCCTATGGCTTCAATCGATGCTTAAGGGTAGCTTGTTTTCTATCGAGGGCCAAGATATGGAGGTAAATTTGATATTAATAGATCTCAAGGGGTTGGATGTGATTCTTGGGATGGATTGGCTTGCTGCAAACTATGCTTCAATGGATTGTTTCTGCAAGGAGGTGATATTTAGACGACCGGGACTACCACAAGAGTAGTCTTCATGGAGAAATGGAGGCTATAATCTTCAGCGTTTGATTTCCGCCATCAAGTAGATGTTTACTTCAAAAGGTTGTAAGGGGGTATCTAGCTCATGTAGTTGACATCAGAGCAACGGTTTAGACAGAGGACGCATCAAAGAGTAAGGGACTTTCGATGTGTTCTCACGATCTTCCGTGCTTACTCCGCAACGAGAGATAGATTTTCTCCTATCGATGTACCGTACAAATTCCCATTTCTTTACCACCTTATAGAATGGCACCGGCCAGTTGAAAGAGTTGAAGGCTCCACCCATAAGAGCCGTGGATGGGGATTTATTAGCCCAGCTTTTCACCTTGAGGAGCGCCTGTTATTTTAGAAGAAGAAGGATGGTACTGAGGTTGTGCATAGACTACAGATACTTGAATAAGGTCACCATTCGTGAATAAATATCCTTTTGCCTCAGATTGATGATTTATTTGACTTCACTGTGGTGCAAAAGTGCCTTCTAAGATTGACTTGAGGTCGTGGTACCATCACATGATTGTGGACCTGACATTCCCAAGACGGCATTCATGACAAGATATGGGCATTATGAGTTTCTAGTAATGTTTTCGCTCACCAATGCCCCAAAGAGCCTCATGACTTGATGAACCTGCCTTTCGGCCCATACTTGGATCGACGGTCACTGTTTTTATCGATTTCATATCTTGTGTACTGAAGAGAGTCAGAGCATGGAGGGCATCGGCCTGTGTCATAGACGAAGGCAAAGATCGCCAGGGCGCCGTTCAACAAATGTGAGTCTTTGCTACGAGGATTTCACATGTGGTTTCACGATGGCATTTATGTGGATCCTCTAATGTAAGAGGCAAACTGGGAACAACCAACTACAAGGATGTATATGCGGAGAGTTTCAGGATTAGTGGGGCATACTGTGTTCATGTATGGCTCCCTTAAAACAGCAGTGACCACTTCACCGTTGACTAGAAAAGGTTAAATTGGAGCGGATCACAGTGAGGAGCTCCAACACCAAGGAAAAGTTGACGCCACTGCTTTGACATTGCCGAGGGCAACGAGAGGTTCGAGGTTTACAAATGATGCTTCATACTGTTTAGGGTTATGCGTTACGCAAACATAAGAGAGTTGTGGCGTGATGCTTCCTGCATACCAAGAAACACGAAATAATTATCCTACCCATGACTTGAACTCACGTAATTTTCGTGATTGAAGACTTGGAGGCATTATCAGATCGCTTAATTTGTCGATATTTACAGAATTACAAGAGTCTTAAATATTTGTTTACCCGTAAGGAGTTAAACTTAAGGCAAAGGAGGTGGAATGGAACTACTTAAGGATTATGATCGCACTATCGACTCCATCCGTAAGGAAAATGTGGTGGCTGATGCTTCGAGTAGAAGACTACAGTTTTCATGAGATGCACAATACAACTTCCATCATGGTCTAGTTACGAGTTGCGTTGAAGTTAGATGCATGTCAGGAGCATTACTAGTTTCCAACTACGACCGATACTTGTAGATCGAATTCTCGAGGCGCAACTAGAAGATCCTTATTTGATGAGCATGAGAAAGAAGGTCGAGGAAGGGGAACAATCGATTTCGCGACAGACGATGGGGCCTGTGATTAGTTCTAGCCGTGGTGTTCCAAGAAATTAAGAGTTAAAAGGCAAGTATCGAGGAAGCCCATAGTTCGCTTATGCTATGCACCCTAAGAGGTACTAAGATGTACCAGATCAAGGAATATCAGGTCGTGAATGAAAAGAGAAGTTGCTGGCATGTATCCAAGTGCTTCATCTGGTCAACAAGTGAAGGCGAGAGACAAAGCCTCAGACTTCCTCGCAAATCTTACTATCCCTGTGAGTGGAAACGGAGCGATTACAATGGATTTTGTATTCAAACTCCCTCCCACAATCTGCAGACATGATGGTATCTGGGGTAGTAGTTGATCACTCAACAAGTCCGCGCATTTTCTACCTATTCGTGAGAAGTTTTCCCCTCAGAAGCTAGCGTAACTCTTTATGAATCATATAGTGAGTTTGCATGGGGTGCCGTGATTTATCATCTCCGATAGAGATCTACCATCTACTTCGAGGTTTTCGGGAAGAGGTTGACGGGCGAACTAGGTGTCAAGTTGAATTCGAAATACCGCTTTCGTTCTCAAACCGGCTGGACAATCCGGCAGACTATGCTTTAATTCGAGGATATGTTGAGGTCAGCGCGCATTGCACCAATGGAAATTGGAATGAATATCTACCTTGCGAAGTTCACTTATAACAACCTATCACCTGCCATCAGATGTCACCTTACGAGGCATCAGACGTGGAAACAAACGCCGCACTCCCTTATGTCAGGAAACGAGACTCCACAAAGGAAATTACTAGGTCCCGAGATTGTACAAACGATCATGATTGACAAGGTTAATTTTACACGCAAGCCAGCTGAGCACTCAAGATAGGCAAAGGAGCTGCGGGATGTAAGCGAAAAGGATCTTCGAAGTTTGAGGTCGAGGATCTGGTATTCTTAAACTCTCTCTCGAAGGGCGTGGTACGCTGGGGAAGCGAGGGAAGTAAGTCCGCTACATCGGACCTCGAGATTGTTGAGAGGATAGGGTCCAAAGGGCTTATAGATTAGACTTGCCTGAGGAGCTTTCGAGTCCATAATGTTTTCTTCCACATCTCCATGTTAATGAAGTATATCCTCGATCCTCACACGTGTTGCAGGCAACTGCAGATCGAAATAGGATGACTTATTCTATGAGGAACAGCCATTGCAAATTCTGGGTAGGGAAGAGAAGGAGCTTTGCAACAAGACAATATCCTTAATGAAAGTCCTTTGGAGAAACCACCTAGTCGAGGAGGTGACTTGGGAGCGGGAGGACCAAATGCTGAGCGCACTCTCATCTCTTCCATGATTACGGTGCAATGAATTTCGTGACAAAATTTTTCTATAAGGGGGGTAGGTTGTAATGACCCAGACTAAATAATACAGTTTTTTTAACACGCTTGACCAAGTTTGACTAAGCTTGACCGTATTTGGACCAGTTCGACTCAACACTTAGTATGTGGACCAAAGTTGACTTTTTCAAGGATGAATAATTTTGGGTTGACTAAGACACCACTTCGTAGGCCCCGTCGATACGAGTTCATAGACTGGTTGAACGTCAAAATCCGACTTACGGATAAAAAGTTATGACCCCGGGGAGAGTTTAAACAAAGAAGATTTTAACAAGTTGTCCAAAGTCAGTTTCTATTTACTCCGAAAAGCTAATTCTAGGCCCTATAAACCTATTCTTGTTGTTACAATGAAACCCTAGCCCCAAGACACTCATTTTGAGCCCTAAAACTCGAGAGAAAACCCTAAAAACCCGAAAACCCGAATTGGGTCGTTTTAACCCATTTTTAGGCAGATCTGGTTTTAGCCGTGGGAGCCGATTCCAGCCACCACCACTGTACACGCGCTGGCCAGGGAGGAGGAGGACGACATGACGACCACGCTGGTAAAATTTCCCAACCAGCCGCCGGCGCCCTGGATCGCCTACGATAAATGGCTCGCCACTGGTCACCTGATTTTGTGTTTTCCGCTTCATTCCGTGCCGACCCATTCCTCCTCCCATCATTTGGACCCTCCGAACTCATTCGTGGTCCCTTTGCATTCTCACCGCTTGTTATTATTACGACAAAAACAAAGTCGCCGACTATCGGATCGAAGCTTTCCGCCACCACAAAGAACCTTGACCAAGCAGTAAGGGTACCGATGTTCCCCGGTCTCTGCCCCGCCGATATATTATTTGCGAATTGGACGCCGTTTTATTAGCTTTCTTCCATTTTCGTGGCCATCTAGTAATTAATGAGAAGGCCTGACTTTAAATTGAGTACCAATTGGTCAAGTTTGGAAAAATTCAGTGATGGATTAGTGAAATCGATGTTTTTATGAATTATCGATGGTTCACTCGTGAAATTAGCTCTCGGTGAAAAAGTCCCAATTTTTGAGTACTGTGTCTATAGGGCATTAATTATGTAATCGACCCCGTCTGAGTCCAATTTAAATGGTTTCATAGTTATAAAAGTTATTCTAAGGCCTTCGAGGCATTCCAATGTTGTTGGTTCAGTTATTGGAGCCTAAGTGGTGTTTTATTTATATTACAAGCACTCACGCCGAGCTGGGAGACAATCCTGCAGGGGAGCAGGACTAAGCGTCTGTAGTCTGTGAGTGGTTTATATGTTTTAAATGTTTTGGGGTATTATATCAGTATATGTTACAATAATTATTTAATAAATATATCATTTGATCGAATGGTTGGTTATGCATAAATAGAATGATATGTTTTCATATAAACAAGTTATCATTTCATGTGAATTTTGTCAACGTTTTAAATATTTGGAAGTTTTACTGAGTTCATGGACGAGTCTATGGTATTTAAATATGTTAGGTACGTGGATTGAGGTTTTAAACCACTTTGAAAACTTATTGTTTTAAGAAAGAGATTTTGAGATTTTGTGAAATGATTATAATACAGTATCGTTGGAAAGGTACATGTGAGTAAGGAAACGATTATATTACTTCCACTACTGCATTGCCTGGATTGTTCGGTTTATTAGTTGCCACATCGCGGATGGCCTGCTTACCCGCCAAGGTTTATTAGTTGCCACGTGATGGTCGGTTTTACCCGGAGGTTTATTAGTTGCCACGTGATGGTCGGGTTTACCCGAAGGGTTTATTAGTCGCCACGTGATGGTCCTGGTTTAATCAAAGGTTTATTAGTTGCCACGCGATGGCTTCGCGAACCGGTTTATCGTTGCCACCATATCGCGGAGGTCGGGCTTACCACGCTATGATGAGTATATGGTATGGTACATTGTTGGTTTCTGATTAAGGTATAACCAATTCAATATTTATGGTTATGGTACTTTCATGATTATTTTTACGACATGATGACTATACATACTTTATGCTCAATTTTTAGGTTGTGAACACCAGTTATAATTTCTTAAAAATCATGTTTCAAGTAAATTCGAGCATGAATTTCATATTGTTGGACTTGGGTAAAGTTGGGTTTTGTGAAATGTTTTTAAACGGGGAACCTTACAAAAGAGTGGACGTGAGGTCTTGAGAGAAGAAATGTTTGAAAATAAAAACATTATTTTCCTTATAAATTATGTCACTCACTGAGATTTATTTATCTCAATGCTATTGTTTTTAAATCTATTCCCTAGGTCCAGTAGTCAGTAGGGCTTCACTCGCGCTTATCTAACATCAGTTTTCAAGTACAAATAAGTAAGAGATTATCTCATCTAATTGCCTGGTTTATCGGGACTTACTTATCTTTATTCTGTAATTCCCCAAATTCGCAAATACCTTAGAATGCTCGACATTAGTATTGAACCATATGAGTCCTTATCATGTATGTTTCAGGGTTATGACCTACATTAAGATAGGCCTAGCCGTGGATTTTCCTATATAATTGAGGTATTGTGGTACTGCATGTGTTTACTTCTTCTTAGGTGGGGTCTAATCTCTGCGGTATCCCCTATGGATTGCATAAAGGGGACTCCCCCACTAGCGGACTACCCGAGAACCCCTCGGGAAGGTATCCAGCCTGTCCCCGTCATTATTATTATTATTATTATTATTATTATTATTATTATTATTATTATTATTATTATTATTATTATTTAATAGTAATTAATGGCGTTGTAGCAAGAAGTTTCGTTTTAAACTCACTATCAGGTCTGTGGAGGTCTTTGAAGCTTCACTCGATATACTATTAAATCTAATATTCAATCGAATAACTTTATAATTATCACAATTAATCTGAATATAAAAAGTGCTAACAAAATCCATAACATGCATATCATAATGAGAATTATCCAAGCCTTTCGTATTATGTTTTTAATCAAATCATTAGTTATATAGAAAATAAACACAATTATGGGTCCACTACGCTTCCATTATCATTCCTTTATCAAGCACCGAATATAATTCTGTGAAGACAGAGCCCTGCATCTCTCGGCTAATCCCACTGCAATCGATGCCAGACTCATTGGCTACCTTCACCGTGGGACACCTTTCAAATTATAAATTTAAACAAATTTCACTGCTTCCTACCTTAGGGCGTAGGCAATAAATAAAGAATTTTAATGAATTTAATGGACCAATAATCACAAATATTTTCAAAATAAAACACGATTTTATTTCAACATAATACTGAGGCTTAGATTGAATCTAGCCTTCCATTACAAGCTTCAACATTTTTACAGATAAGAGAAAGTAAAAGTGAACTTACAATCTTAAGCAGAATAGTTTTTCCACTAGCACTCTATCTTACATTGGAACACTCTCTTACATTTTTTCCGAATGTCCTGAATGTCTTCCTACCTCATATTTATAGAGGCATCCGGACCAAAAATCGAATTTCAAAATATTATAAGAATCTTCGACAGTTGATGGTTTTCAAAACCAATGATTGAAACCATATCAATTCGTGGGTGATCAAATCATCTTTATCTTGTCTGGGAATCTCTTTTTTATCCAAAAGAAATCTGCTTTTTCTTTTTATCAAATCATCTTTTTCTTTGTCTAGAATCTTACTCGCATTACATATTTGTCGCCCATCGTCTTTTCTTAATACCTCTGTCCGTTCCCGCCTCGACTAATCTTTAAGGTACTTTCACGCCTAATCTTCTGAAGATAATCTAAGGCATATTGGGAAGAGGACAATTCTCCTGCTTCAATCATGTTTATCTTTTTTGACAAAAATCTCTTTGCTGAGTCAGGGGTGGCCCTGCAGTCTATTGAAATCATAATAGAACCCAATCGATCTGGCTTGCCATAGCTTCTGAATGGTCGCTTCAATGCATTCTCCATCTGTCGTTTTACGACAATCAATCCAAGTCCCCTTCTATAATGAATGTTTTCACAAAGCGGCTTGAAAATCTTTTTTGTATTTGAAATCATATTCTCTTCTCGATCACTTTTCAGATTCAATGAAGTGCCGCATGTGAAATCTTGGTCAGATTCAAAATCTGGACTAGCACTGAAAAAATCAAGTGCTATTGTATCATTAATCGATATAAGGGAGTTATTTTCAAAATTGTCTTTTACTCCCTCTTTAATCCAAACCGGTAAATTATGAATTTCCGGGAAATATGGTGTGGTAAGGTAGATAAAGGGCGATGTCGCCAAAATCGCACTAATCACGAATCTCTTCAGATCTCAAGCCTTGTAGAAAATAAATTCTAGGATAGATTCCTCGACGTATCAATAATCATATTCTTGGTATAGGATAAACCACAATCTTTCCATCATATCGTAATGTAACTTCACGAGTTCCTTTTCGTGATTAATCTCACTAGTTTCAAAAATCGCTTTAATTTAGAAGTTCGAGGACGCAATGAAATCAAGCCAGGAGGATTCTCTTTTCAAATTTCTTTGCTCAACATCAGATCCTCTCGAAATGTTTATTTTAGAAAAACGTAATACTTCCCTTTTCAAATAGGAAGTTAAAACTTATTTTCGAATGTTTTAACACGATTTTCTAAATCGCATCAAATCTTTTACGTCTCGCTTACACACTAAAGTAGATTCCGACTCAACAAGACGATCAAGACAACCTGCTAAACTTATGTTGATCAAAGATTTTAGACATTTCTGATAAGCTTCTACAAACCTTCATCAATCTTTAAGGTTTCCTCCATCCGGTTAGGAAATCTCAAGTAAAGAACATTTTACGAATCGAATTATATCAATATCAAATGTATTCATAAAAGTTCTTTAACCTGAAGTGTTATCTCGCTCTAAGTAAGAATCTTTAGGTAACAAAAATATGAGAATTTCTTTAATCCTTTGATAACCGCTTTCAAAAATTTTCATTTATATGATATCTTTTCTTCCGTAGGGTAAAATGTTCCGCAGGTATACTGCAGATAATTCTTCGTTGTTATTTGAATTTTAGAACCTGCAGCCCCATGTGCTTATCGATGAATCTGCTTTCTAAGTATTAAATCATCATTATCAAGTGGAAGTTTTGAACTTGCAAATCAATACATTGGGATTTTATAAATCTAATTTGTTCTTCATGTTCTTTAGTAAACACAAATCTATTCTTTTCACTTGTTAATTTTCTTAACGGTTTTCTTAAATCAGCAAGGTTTTTGATAAATCCTTCGGCATAGTTTAAAATTCCTAAAAATCTCTGCAATTGTTTTCTATCCGTTAATCTCTCAGGAAAATCTTTAATCTTTTCTAGAATATGATTCTGTAATTCTATTCCATCACAATCAATCATTAATCCTAAAAATTCAATCTTTTGTTCTCCAATTATGATTTCTTTTCGATAATCCAATACCATGTGTTTACATAAATCTATAAAATATCCAAATGCTTTAAATGTCGTTTTGTTTTTGAAGAGATTAATATATCATCAACATAAACATGGATAAAATCATAATCTCTAAATATATTGTCCATCTTTCTTGAAAACTGAGGCATTTTTCAATCCAAAGGTAACACATTCCATTCATGTCCCCGAGGAGTACTAAACGCAGCTTAAGGGTTTAGATTCCCCACGGTCTTAACTGATAAAATCTCGACTTACAATCAAATTTCCTTGCACCGCCAATTACAATTTCTCGGTTTTATGAATCAACGTTTTTGTTCAAGGTGAAATAGCCATCACATTATCATTTAATTGTTTATAATTGACAACCATACGGGCTTTGTTCCTATTAATCTCATTTCTATTCCTAACCATAAAGGCTGGACTACTATGTGGGCTTTTTGAAGGCGTAATCAGATTTAAATCACACAACTCTTTTAATTGAATCTGAAATTCTTTCACATCTAATTCATTATATCTCATAGGTTTTGGTCCCTAATAATTCATTCGATCTTTCAATCAAGGGTCAGATAAATCTTATTATTTTCCCAAAATTGTAAAGGATTTTCAACGTAAAGTGTTTCAAGTCTGGTTTTAATTTGTGAACAAAAATCAAGGCTTTTTAGTAATCTGATTTCTAATCGAAGTAAGGTAAGAAAATCGCTGTATAGAAGGAATAGGGTAATCACCACGCCCGGTCGCGAGATATAAAAGGAATTGGCTGAGAAATGCCATGTTTCAATCGAGGGGTAGTAATCCAATGATTGCAGGGTGTTTTTAATCGAAGAGAGTAGGAAATATTATTTTGAATAATAATCTTGAAAAGTTGAAGGAAATTATTTCCAAGTAAAATATCACAACCAGTGTTATGAAAGTAGAGAAGAGGTAATTTAACAATGTATTTGTTAATCAAAATTCTAGGTGTTTCGACACCTTTGTAAGAGTAATATTTGATTTGAAATATCTTTCCCCTCAGACAGTAACCAAGATATTCTTCAGAAAACAAAGTGATTTAAAAGACAAATGCTCGATCCGAATCGATATATGCAAAGAAAAGGTTCAGCCTATAATCGTGGATAGTTAAACCAATCAATATATATATAGAGAAAGGATCACATTGTGTATGACAACTGATTTTTATTAATCAGACCATTAGGTTTTCAGATGTAATATGCCAAGGCCTGCATTTTTCAAGGAAAGTCATTCCTAGCATTATGCTAATTGTATCATTTTTGCCTTCATTTTCTACCATTAATGGTAGTTTAATCTCTTGATTATTTAATCGAATCAGTGTGTTACAGAATTTTGTGACACAAAACTTTTCACCATTAAAGTTGATGTAGGTAATTGGTTCATCTAAATCGCTTAAGTTCAACATAACAGCAAACTTCTTGATATATAACCTGGAAGAAGCTCCAGACAATCAAGATATCAATCTTTTGCCAGTCATGACCATCAAAGTATTCTCCCTTAATCTTATAATTTGTAATCTTCTTTGTTGGTTCAAGTGTTTTAAATGTAATTCTTGGATGAATTAAATCATTTGTAATTGTTAAACTAGAACAAGATGGTCTAGAATCTAAATATTTAGGTTTATCACCTATATCAAGTAAAAAATCATCTTGGAAACCCATATCAGATGCTCGTGGATAGACTCGCCCAATATCATGAAACAACAAGGGTAAATCTATATAGTCCTTCAAGCAAAATACTCAATGTGATGGGTGGCCGATAAAGCATATGCAATCTTATAGGTTATGTGAGTAAGGTTTATTACCTTCTCTCATGAAATCTTGTCTCTAAAATCCTCGAATCAAACCAGTTCTATCAAAATCCTTATCTCAAGGTTATGTCATTTTGGAAAATATTAAAATCACTGGTACTTAAGATTTCTAATAATTCCTAAAATTGCTTCCTTTTGTTTATAATCCTATTGTCTAATAGTGCTAAATCTATGTGAGTATCAATAATTCTTTCTAAATGTTGCACTTATAATCATTTGTATAGATCCTATATAAATCCATCCAATTCATGATCGATCTTTTCATTAATCTTTGAAATCCTTTGAATTAACTCCTTTTTTTCTAACAAGGAATTTCACCCATCTGAGGTTATCTCAATATTTAAAGCTTTTTCTTTTAGGCTTAGGCCATAATACATTATATTTTTTTCTTAATCCGAATTTTTCCCATAGTTTTCTATTAAATCCTGATTATTCAGTTATACTGTAATCAGCTTTTTTAATCTTTTTAAACAGTTGACTGTCAAATAGAATATCCTGAGAAAAATCTCCTAGATTTTCAATCACCTGATTTTCTATAATCTCACTCATCTTCTTCAGAATAATCTAAATCTTCAGTATCGTCATAATCTGTTTCAGAATCTGTTTCATATATAGAATCTCCTGATTGTAAATCATCTAAGTCTTCTAGTTTTCTAATTTGAATAAAATCTTCTTGACTAATCATTTTTTCAATATCATTATCAATCTCGATTTTCTTTTTATTGAATTTGTTTGGACATTCATTAGCATAGTGTCCAATCTCATTACAGGCATAACATCTACATTCCTTCGTCGCTAGGATTTCTTCCTATAAATCGTTTCTTCTTCTAATCTGGATTATTGTCTAATTTCTTCTAAAATATCCTGGTCTTCTTCTTATAAAAAATCTTCTTCTTCCAAATCTATTTGGGAATCTATTTGGTCTTCTATTTGGAAATCTATTTGGTGGTCTGTATGGGAATCTTTTCTTTGTTTTAGGAACGTATGGTTTTTTCAAATCTCCTATAATAGTAATCAAATTATTTCCTGGCCAATAGAACATTTTTCTTTTCAATCATTCGCTTTCTTAATCAAATAAGCTGATGACACCATTCACTTAATCGTTCTTTAAAATGAAATTTTTCTTCCTAATGTGTCAAATTCACAAAAGATAATCACGACTAATGGTGCATCCCCAAATGGACCTAATCTATAAACATACTCAGTACACGGTATCCGTACAATCTTTCCATATATATGGTAATAATAACTCGAATAATAAAATGTATTATTTCAAAA